>CM065434.1:39215833-41672500 GCA_033030585.1 Hippophae rhamnoides
TTTTATTCCGACTGAGACAGGTAAAAGAATTTTTTGAAATATTCTTGTTTATGTTAATCATCCGCTCGTTAATACTTTTGTTTTCTAGTCCCTCAATCTCTTTGATCCTTAATTCTTAACATGGATCTCGCCCAGGTGAGTTAACTCGGTACCATTTCCTCCTAGTCTGCAATCATCGATGTAATATTTGATTTTAGGGTTTTAGATTTCCATTCGTCTTAACACCTTTTCCTTCTAATTGTTTCTTCGATTTCTTTGTTTGAAAATTTGAATTTATTTGGATTTGATGGGACCGGTTTTGGCTTAAAATTTGATCTGTGTTGTTGTCATAGTGTCGAAATAGAGTTTATCTCTTTTGTTTGGTTGCCTAGAATTTCCCTTACAAGCAGAGAAAATAAACCGATTTGCGATGTTACTCTCTCGGTTATAGTCCCATATTAAGTTTTAATTTGATGATTTATGATGTATTGACATTTAATTGTTCAAATTACGCTCATCACATCGATTGTTCTAAAATATAACTTGTCTATCTCTCGCTTCCTTGTGAACTAATCATTAATCTTCATATATTATATAAAAATAAATAATAATAATTAATAATTAGTCTTCATGTCTTTTGCAGCCTTCAGGGGAAAACTATGCGAACCCAAAGACATGTTTGTTTCATGTTATTTTCAAGGTCTAGTATGTTCTATCTTGGTAATTTCCATTTTGGCATTCCCCCTTTTTTCACTAGGTAATATCGAATTGCTTATTTTCACAGGCTGCAGCATTGGTTTTTTACATACTTTCATCCCTCTTTTTGGATAACTTTGTCATCATTTTTGTGGTGACTGTTGTTCTTGCTGCTCTTGATTTTTGGGTGGTGAAGAATGTAAGTGGGCGTATTTTAGTTGGTTTAAGGTGGTGGAATGAAATAAACGATCTTGGTGAGAGTGTTTGGAAATTTGAATGCCTTGACCAAGAGGTTAGTTTTATAATCTATAACAATTGTTTAGTCTCCAATGACTTATCACCACCATATTCAATGAATTTTTTTAATTGATTTGGTGGCTTTATCTTAATTCGAACCTCACGCTTGCTGGTTCGTTGGTTTAACTTCAGTCATTGGCTCGGATGAACAAGAAAGATTCTTGGCTATTCTGGTGGACGCTTTATCTCGTGGTGAGCAAATATTGCTTGTTTTGTAGCTTGCCAAAAGTTCAAATACTATTGCTATACTACCCGAAGAATTAATACATAATCCAAGTAACGTGATACGTGTGCAAGTGCAATTTGGTGTTACTAACATTTGTTATAAGAAATCAGACGGATAAAATATTTTATAAGAAACCAGATAGTATATGCACTTTAAAAACATAGGTCTTGACATGCATAAAATTCGTAGCTATTGGTAATGATAGAACTTATCTTTCCATTTTCGTCTAAAGAAATAGTTTTTCTAGTTAATTTAACAAAATTCTGAACTCTATGCTCGATATTTGTCCATTTGAATTTCTTTGACATCATGATACTGCCATTTTTTTCCTGCAGGCTGTTGCATGGATTATCCTTGCAATATTCTCACTCATTAGGTTCCAAGCTGATTATCTCCTTGTCATAGGAGTTTGTTTGAGCCTCAGCATTGCAAATATTGTTGGCTTTACCAAATGCCGTAAAGGTTTTTTAGCTATATTAAATTTATTTCAGCAATGCCTGTTGCAGCATGTTTGTACGGGAGCATGTCTTATTTTCATTCAGCATTTTTTGATGCATAATTATGGCACTTTATGATCATTAAAGCTTTGAATCAGAATTTGATGAAAGTCTCTTAGATATTTATGCTGACATTGCACGTCAACTGCCTTCTTTTTCTTCTTGGGAAGCTTCAAAAGTCATGTAAAAATGATATCATTTTACTTGACTTTAGAAATCTATGAGTTGTCTATTGTTCCCTCGGCATTTAGCCTATTAGGTCATGTTTGGAAATGCGTCTTTATTGGATTGAAATTGCTTTTAAAGGAATCAAAGCACTTTAGATGGTGATTGGCAATCTCCAAGAAAAATGCTTTCAAAATTTTGAAGAGCACCATTTGTGTTTGTGTTTGAGGAGAAATAATCCTTAATAAAGAGAGAGAGAGAGGTTTTAAATGCATTCTACTTCCCTATAATAATAATTACTAAAGTGTCTATATGAAATAACTAAATATTTCAATTGAAATCACTTTTAATTAAATTACTTCTCTTGGAACAATTTTTCTTGAAATCCCTTCAAAAGGAGGTACATCTAAACTGTTTATACAACTAAAGACAGTGTTATGTCCCTGCATATTTTCTGAGTTTGCTTGTGCTTGATATTCATAATCGTACACTTGGTATTCCTTTCAGATGCAAAGAAGCAGATTCAACAATTTGCCTCCCAGACCATTTCATCACGGTTCACATCAACCATGCAATCAGCATTTAGTGTGATCTGAATGTGTCAAGATTGAAGACTGTAATAATCAGTTAGGCACTTATGTAAGAGAAGAGATACCTAGGCGCAGGGGAGCTCGTAAATGATTACTATCCTAGCCAGTGCTTACTTTCGTTCTAATTGAGCTTCAATATTGATACAAAATGTCAAGAGTAATTTCTGTTTTTACCATAGTTCTGCTATTCTATAATTGTTTGTTGCTAAAGAGAAGGCTATGCTGTTTTGATCTTAATAATGACATTTGTATATTTGTTCATGAGGCTAGGCTTTAGCTCTTAAGGGTAATTGTCGACATAACTCTATTGAGATTTGCTTATCGATAAGAGATATGCCTAGTGCACTTTGTACTGAATTTTACAAACTTTGCATATTGCCTGTTATGTTCCACTAATGTTCTGTAACTTTGTAAGTAAATGTTTGGTAACAATTATAATTTATGATTTATGTTTTATAATTAAATAATTGATTTTGTGATTTTTGATTATTTTGTAAAAACAATAATACATGTGTACGATAACAATTTTTCCTTAATGATTTTAAATAAATAAATATAAAAAATGCCTATGTAACGATTTTTTTTTATATATTTTTTTCCAACAACTTTAAAAATGAAGACAAGTTTTGGTTATTATTTAGAAAAAAATTAAGTTTTTAGTAGTTTTATTTCAATATTTATACATCTTAAAGTCATTACATTTTATTTATTATCTAGGAAACATGTTCCGTGAAAATGAAAAAAAAAATCATAAATCATAAATCTGATTTTTTTAAATATTTATAAGTAATTTTATATTTTGATAATGATTATTTAAAAATATGAAAATTAAAATGAAAAATTATTATCAAAGATTAAATAATTATTTTAAAAAAGAGAAATTAAGAATAAAAATCATTATCAAATACTTAATAACTTTATGAATTATAATATCATGGAGTGAGCCTATAATAAGCAACTACCGTTGAATAATCATATATATCACAATGAAAATATAGTTTATATATTACTTGGATAATAGCCTAAAACATTCAAGTTATGGTACATGCTATATTTATTTTGAGATTAAATTGTAAATGATGTGATTTTAAATTTGTAATTTGAAATTAAGGGAGAAAAAGTTTAACTATTAGACTTAATATGTCCTGTTTATTGCTTTTTATTTCCTGTGTTTCAAGTCAAGTTTTGGAGTTTAATATTATTTGATAACTAGTTCCGTTTTTTATTTCATTTTAATTGAAATTGAATTTCATTTTCTATCCTAAATTTGAAACTTTAAAAAAGAGATTTTCAAAATTATTTTTTGTTTTACTTTAAAACTTGAACACTTCATTACAAATCTTATTACTGTGACTCATCATTTAGTAAAAGTAAATAAATAAAAATGATTTCTTACAAAACAATGTTGATTTTCTTTAAAAATAATTATAAAATTAAAAATTATTTTTAAATATAAAAAAACATAAACATAACTCCACATAACTAATTCTAGTGAACCACATCTACTGTAATTCAATAGGTTAAATTCATTTAAATTAAACACTTATCGATGAAATGACTCACTCATCGTACCTTCTATCCACACTTAAAAGTGATTACTTATGATTGAAATAAAAATATTATTAATCTTATGTATTAGAGTTTATTGTTAAAAAAATTTAATTTTAAAAACTTTCTTGTATAGATAATTTTGTTGAGTTACATATTTATTTTATACTTAATCAAAGGGTTATTAAAATTTAAATTCTACTACTAATATCTTATAACAAAGCTTTTAGTTATTGAAAGATTTTTATATTTAGTCATTTAAATTGAACACATTTGATATTTATATTCCAATTTAAGTACTCCACCACTTTCCTTTTCTGTGTTGTTTTGATGTTGTTTAGCTTATCTTTGTTTAGGACTATGATTTCAATATTTTTATTCGTATAATATCTTAATATTATTATAAATAAAGAATATAAATTTATTAATCTTTCTTCTTCTCTTTCCTACATTTTTTTATTTCTATTGTCTATATATTCTTTTATTTACAATTTTTATTTGAAAAAATTGGATTTATTGCTAATGTAACTTTTTTTTAGATTAAATCAGTTTATTTTTTATCAAATAACATTTATGTGTTGTTTGGTTCATTGGAATTGAAATTTATTACTTCTAATTTTATGTTTGGTTATACTAAAAAATTGAAAGTGAATGAAATCAATTCTTAAATGAGAAGGAATGAAATCAATTCTTAATTTTATCTTTGTTTAGGAATGATAAAGAAAAAATTATCATTCCTCTATCTCCCTTTAGTAATCATGATTTCATTTTCATCTCAATTATTTGTTCTAATTTTATTTCAATTCCAAATATAACCCTAAACTTTAAGCCTTATACCTAAACCCTAAACCCTATTTAAAAAAAATTAATCCAAAACCTTAATCTATAAATATAACCCTAAACCCTAAGTCTCAAGTCCTTTATCCCATACCCTAAACCCTAAACCTTATTTAGAAAAATAATAATTTTAACCATATACCTTAATCTACAAATATAACCCTAAACCTTGAATCTTAAATATTATACCATAGATCTTAAATTCTAAACCCTAAACCCTAAATTATAACCCTAAACCTTAAATCTTAACCCTAAATCTTATATAGAAAAAATAATAATTATAATAATATATTTTATTTTTAAGTAATAATTATTTAGAAAAATAATGATTTCAATAACATATTTTATCTAACAAAAAAATAACAATTAAATTTTTTTAATGAAGATAAATACTGAAATTCTTATGTTATGTTTGGTTGAAGGGAATGGAAAAGAATCATAATTGATTTTTTCTATTTGTGAGTTTATTTGGTCTGAAAAACGAGTCAAAAATGAAATTGTGATTCTTTCTTAAAGGAAAAGGAATCACAATTCCTTCTCCCCTTTAGGAATCATGATTTCATTCTCATCTCAATTTTTTTTTCAATTTTACCTCAATCCAAAATATAATCCTAAACTCAAATCCCAAATCTCAAAATCTTAAACCCTAAATCTAAAATCCCAAATCTCAAAATCCAAAACCCAAAATCTCAAATCCCAAATCCCTAAACCCTAAATCCCAAATCCAAAGCCCAAAACCCTATATCCCAAAACCCAAAATCCTAAATTCCAAAACCCTAAACCCCAAATTCCAAATCCTAAAACCATAAACCCAAAATCTCAAATCCTAAAACCCTAAATCACAAATCCCAAATCCTAAAACCCTAAACCCTATTTAGAAAAATAATAATTTTAACCCTAAACCTTAACCCATAAATATAACCATAAACCCCAAATCCCTAAACCCTATATCCCAAACCTCAAAACCCTAAATCCTATTTTAAAAAAATAATTTTAATAATATATTTTCTTTCTAAGTAATAATTATTTAGAAAAATAATGATTTTAATAATGTATTTTGTCTAATGAAAAAATAATAATTAAATGATATTATTTAAACTTTACTAAATATAGTGGTATTAAAGTAATTTATAGTTTTTTCCATTCGAGTGACAAACCAAACATTATAATACTGATTTTTTCTTTTATTCCAATGGTCAAACCAAACAACATTGTTTTGCTTTCAATTTCATTCAATTCTTATTTCAATTTCAATTTCATTCTGTGAACCAAATGACACCTTAGTGGAGAGAATGAGAAAGAATTGACTTTTAACTAAAAAATAGTTTGATATGACCACTTTTTATTATTTGTATACTTAAATGGACACTCATTCTCACTTTTACTAAAAATACAAATATATCCTTTTTGGCACTCATGATCATTGTTCTTTTAGATTAATAATTATCTCTTTCATGGCTCTAATATTTAGTATTTTACGTTCTTAAGCCTCAAAATCATCTTCTCATATTAGATATGGTAATTTGATTGGATGGGTTGGGGTCATGTGGGTACCCAACCATCAGATTGAGGTGGGGCTAATAAGGACAAAAATGTGATAGGATATATCCATTTAATTATAAACGATTCATGTGAAAATGGGTAAGTTTGGGACACCGGGGATACCATTCAGGTACCTGTCTTTTTTTACTATTTTCATTTTCATTTTTAGAAAAATAATGTAAAAAGCGGGTCAATAGGTCAGTTTTTTGATTCACGGATATTACCCGATTCAAACTAAACCCATTTGATCTAAAAATGGTTATATTGAATCTGACAAGCGGGTCATTTGGGTTTGGGTCCAATCTTTTACCATCTCTACCTCAAGTATACTATTTCTAGTTTAATATGCAAGGACTTTACAATTGTTTAAAGATTTTGATCATAGATCGAGTATTGTGTTAAATTTAGGTCTAACTCCATCTCAAAACCCAGGTTATGAGATGAATGATTGATCTTGTTTATATGCGCAACGTGTACGCGATTCCAAGTCGATGTGGGACTTTAATACTTCCTCTCACATCGGTAAGGGTTTGTCCCCTTGAGACCGACGTGGATGTTGAGCTTATGGAACCCAAGTGGCGGAATGCATCACTTACCAATGGCGAAACAACTGCACCGATGGGATAACCTACTCTGATACCATGTTAAATTTAGGTCTAACTCCATCTCAAAACTCAGGTTATGAGATGGAAGATTGCCTTTGTTTATATGCGCAGTATGGACACGATCCCAAGTCAATGTTGGACTTTAACATATTGCTCTAACTTAATTCGTGGCACGAGAGGTTTCTACCTGTCGAATACCATTGGGGTCGTTAAGAAGGAGAAGAAGGAAAGATGGTTCAAGAAGGATTTGCATGGTAATTAATAGTATGACATATAATTAATTAATTATAAAGTTCTAACTCTGATGATATATTTAAAACAAATTTCATTACCAATATTGGGTTTGCATCCTTTAAAATCATAAAATCTTTCTGCCTTGAAATTCTTTCGACGCAAATCTATTTGTGCGGGGATAAAAAGTAAGAAATTTGTTTAATTAACCAGAGTTGGAAGATACAAGTAATTAAAGTAGTTCTCCATTGTTGAACAGAAGTGGGTGATCGAAAGTAACAAATGGCTTAGATATTAGGGACATTTGGGTTGTCTTATTTTAGTTCATTTTCTTGGTCTCGTAAGTTTGGTTTGAATTAGCTATTGAATGATTTTTTTTGCTCACAAAATGAGTTAGGTTTGCTAAAAATAATTAGGAGGCGTTTGTTAAAACTCTCAACTTAGTAAAATAGATATATAAGTTGGATACACAAAGACGTATACGAATTAAATTCGATAAGTTGAATAATTGATTTATCAAAATCAAGACGATTGAGCAAATGTTCAATCTAATTTGACATATATCTAATTCCATTCCAACAATTGAGTTATCAACTACTCAAAATTAAACCAATTGGATAATTATTTATTTAGTTGGATATGTATTCAAACTCGTTTTAACAAGTGGGATTAACATTCAATTAAAATTCAACCAATTAGATATGTATCAAATTTGATTTCAACGATTAAGGTTAAAAGATGATCAAATTCTGACCAATTGATATGTGTTCAATTCAGTTCTAATGAAGTGGTCACCAACCAATCAAACTATAGTTAGATAGATAGTCGTCCAATTATGATAAGTCAAATTGGATAAACTTATAATCAAAATTAATAAATAAAAATTATAAGTATTGTTTTCACTTTGTGTAGGAAGACAAATAAAAGGGATCATTTTTTATTTTTGGCTAATATAAGATCATTATAGTATATAATCTTCTTATTTGAATAAAAAAAAAGGAAAGACTATTTTTTGGATTTGTAAAGTTATTTTTGAGAGTATTATAAAAAACTTATTATATTTTTAAAAAATAAAATTTTATGGTTGAAAAAATATTATTTAAAAAAAATTAAACTAAATTAACTATATAATTGAACAATTCCAATAAACCTAAAAAAAACAGTACTAAAATGTTATTATCAAATAATTATAAGATTAATATGACTTTAGTATAATCCTAATAAATGAGTATTATTCCTTACTCTTAGAGTATATTATTCACTAATTATATTGTTCATTTTTCTTATCTAAATATTAATACTTGTGTTTAAGGGTGTAAATATATTTATTGATTTTGATTTAGATTAAAACTAAAACTAATTTAATATGATCGATTCTTGAAAAATAAAAACCTACTGATATCAATAAATTAGAAAAATTAATCAAATTTTAACTAAATTTGTTCATTTTATTTGGATTGGATCAAGAAAATTTCCCCATCCCTTTCTTACTAATGGGTTTTATTCATTAGTATTTTTTAACCTTTATATTATAGTTTTTTATATTCTTAATATTAATTTTATTATAATATTTAAATTTAATTACATAGATTTCAATTACTTAATATTATTATCCCTATTAATTATAAATTACGAAAAAATTTAAAAATAAATCAAATAGTAAATAATAAAATAATAAAGAATAGTAATGGTTTATATGATAAAAAATGTTAATTTTTATATTGTTATATCTAAATAATTCATAATACTTTTCATGGCATAAAAAACTAAAACATCGAAAATATAAAAGATGATATAATTATAATAAATAAATAATTTTAAGTATATGATTAGATGAGAGACAAGCTTTGAGAAACTAAGAGACATACGAAACGTGAAAAGGTAGGAAACACTTAAAGAAAATTTAAAAAAAATATATAAAAATAATAATATGAATATAAAAATAAAAATAATAAATAGATTAAATTGTTTTAGTTATTATAAAATTTAAAAAAATAAAAATCATTTATTAACACAATATAAAATGATTTTTTAAAATTAAAGATAAAATCAAACTATTAAAATTAAAAATTTTCAGTTAAGTTAATCCGAATAAATTAGTTTAATTCATGTAAATTTTGCACACCTTTTAAAAAACGGATTGCACTAACATTCACATCATTATATAATTTATGTTTATGAGGGGAAAAAAAATCGCCAAACTTTCTGCTTATTACATTTCCCACCCTTTTCAATTGTCAAACTGGTCCAAAAACTTTTCAAATCTTTCAATCTTATCATCGCGGAACCCCAAAATGTCTCCCGAAACGAAATCCATTCCCACCTCAAACGGCGATACCAGCTTCTTCGATCCTGGCTCCACCGTCGAGGTCTGCTCCAACCAGCCTGGTTCGTTCTACTTAGCCACCATTTTACAGTCATGCTCTTCCAAATCATTCTTGGTGGAGTACAAAACCCTTGTGTCTGACTCCTCCGAACCCTTGAGGAAAGTTGTGAATTTTACTGAAGTTCGTCCACAACCACCTCGAAAGGTCAAACGAGATTTCAAAGTAGGTGATAAGGTTGACGCTTACCACGATGATGGGTGGTGGGTAGGCGTTGTTACTGAGCATTTGGGAAATGAGAGGTTTACTGTTTTCTTTGAGTCTTCCAAGGAAAAGATAGATTTTTTCGAGGAGGAATTGAGGCTCCACTTCAAATGGGTCGATGGAAAATGGATTTCATCGGTGGAAGACAACGTAAAGGAAGAAAATGAAGGAAAGGTGTGTCAAGTTTATGCATTTATTCATAACGGCTCTTTTTACTATGTAATATGTTCCTCTTCTTGTGTGATTTTTTACTTGTGAAATCTAATCAATATATTCTTAATTTAAGTATTAAAATATTATTTTTTATCAATTGCTAAAATCATTTCATGCATTAAATATAAAATAGCCACGAGAGATATAGAAATAAATATAAACAAGCATAGAAAAAAATAGATGATCCTACTCCATTTATTATTCGTGGTTTTTGTTCATGCCTTTTCTTTTACTTTTTCTAGTTCTTTTTTGTTACATTATTGAACATGTTTTGTACAGTTTAATTCGTATGTTAGTATACTATGTAGATTTACTTAGCATGTAGCTACATTACTTGATATCTCCATTTTAGACCCCAAAACTTTCTTTGTCTGTGCTTTGTAGTAGTAGCGCTCTCTGAAAACTGTCAAATATGGAATGGACTGCTGTGAAGTGGATTATTACGCTATTGTGAATTGAATGTCTACTTGTTGCTGATAAATAATGTAGCGAATTGTGAAAGTACTACCGGAAAATTGGCTTAATTGGTTTGTTTATTATTGTATCTAATTGTAAAAGATTTTTTACTGTTAACTAAATACAAGGTGGAATAATGAAAATTTGGCTTCATTTGAGTCTACGTGTGTACCAAACTCCTGTTAGTCGAGGAGATGTTTTGATTGATCTAGCCCATGGTCAATGCTTGAGCACAATTGATTAATTGAAGTGCATTGAGAGAAATAATTATTTCGTGATAAGAGTGTTAAGGATCTAAGTCCCATATGGTCAGGAGTTAGGCTTTTGTTGTATATATAACTTTAGATAATCTTTCATCTTACAACTTAAGTTTTAAGATGGAGTTAGGCTCAAGTCTAACATGATATTAGAGCTTGGCTCCTGACTCCCGTGCATCACCTCAAGCTCACCCCCGTCGGCACCTCAGGGCACAAGTGCGCTTTAGCACGACCTTAAGTCCCATCCAAGCCGATGTAGAGGGTGGCTGTTAAGGATCTAAGTCCCACATTGACCAAGAGTTAGGCTTCTATTGCACTTACAAGTCTTTGGCTATCCTTTCCTTACATGGTATCAGAGTTAAGCTCTTGGCTTCAGAGACATCCCCTCTTACAGTTGCCAATTTCAAGCCCTCGCATCCTCGATGATGTGGATGGTGGCTGTTAAGGATCTAAGTCTCACATCGGCCAGGAGTTGGGTTTCTGCTGCACATATAACCTTAGGCAATCTTTCATCTTACAACTCAAGTTTTGAGGTGGAATTAGATTCAAGTCTAACAAAGAGTATTAAGCTTCATAAAACTTGTTTTTTTCTAGATTGGTGAACTAACAAATCTACCATCGAGTTTTTACGAGTTATCGAAATCTATGACTTAATTTTTGAGCCTAACAAATGTGCCTTCAACTTCTTAATAAGTGTTACATAAATACTATCACCGTCATTTAGATAACGAAAATTAACATTTTTGTACAAACTCCACATGACCAAGAAAACTATTAACGAATTTTCATGATTTGTCTAAATATCATGTATAGTTCACAAGACAAATAAACATTAGTTTTCATAACATAAATGATGGTATGGTATTTTTGTAATACTTATAAGGAGGTTGATGATATATTTGTCATTTTTAAAAATTAAATAGTAGATTTCGGTAAAACATAAATGTTCAAAGGTAGTTTTGTTAGTTTACTCTTTCTAGATTAAAGTTTACGAGCATATAACTCGTTAGATAAAAGTAAATAATCAATCCTTCAATATTTTTATTATTATGCATAACCTAACACTCATCGAACTGTTTAGTGGTATAACAATAAGACTCATATTTTTCCGTTTGAAGTCACATATTCGAATCACACCATAACCGTTTGATCTGAAAAAACAAAGATATCAGATTAAAGATGTTTGTTAGATTTTCATTCCTTTTTAGCTAATTGTATGAATGCAACATCTTAGTAAGCTTTTCAGAATGTAAAATCCACATTTTTCTGTACAAGTATATGCTATTTCTGCTTATTTTCCATGTTTTGTTTTATCTTTAATTGTATTCTTTATGTTGTTTTTAGTAACAAGCTCAGCAATTTATTAAATGCAGAAAATGCCAATTATAGTGAATGTCAGCAAAGAAAAACGAGAAGAGACGTATAGCAAGGGGACAGAGGTTGAGGTTACCACTGACGAAGAAGGTTTTCAAGGTGCTTGGTTTGCTGCAACTATCTTGGAAACTAAAGGAAAGGACAAGTTCCTTGTTGAGTACCATAGCTTGAGAACAGAAGATGATTCAGATTTTCTGAGAGAAGAATTTGATATCCTCCATATCAGACCACATCCACCAGAAATTACTGTTGACCATTTTAAATTACTTGAAGAAGTTGATGCTTTGTACAATGATGGCTGGTGGGTTGGTGTGATTTCAAAGGTTCTTAGCAACTCAACATACATAGTCTACTTCAAGGATTCTGAGGAGGAACTTGAATTTCAACACTCCCAATTAAGACTACATCAAGAATGGATAGATGGCAAATGGGTCATGGCTTCTCTGGTATACCTTCTCCCATCTATGTACTTTCATCAATTTTCTTTGTGAATTTTTTTGACTTGGGAAGATGAGAATGAAGCAACTGATGATGTGATTTACTCGCTACAAACTGATTTCATATCCTAACAGTAACAGCTTCATATCTTGAAGATAAATAGTTTGCCCACACCTTCACAGTCTAGTTGGTAAAGTTGTCATGCATTAGCCGAAGATTCAAAAGTTCAAATCCCAATCCCCATACCCAAGAAGCAAAATGGGTGCTTATTTTTTGAACTAAAAAAAAAGATGAGTAGTTTGCATAATCTAATGTTTTAATCATTGTTCTAATATTGCTAGTTGTGAATCCTTCGCAGGCTTTGAAGTTGTGAACTCGGGTGAAAACTACAGAGGAATATTGATTCATCTAAATGTTACCGTAGTGAAGTAAGTAATGTCTTCTTAAGATTGATCGCATCGTGCTCAAACTGAAGCTTGTGATGTACATCTTACAAATTGATGTGTTATGCGGATTGTATTTGCCATCTGTTGCCTCATTCACATGAAAATGGCTTGTTGCTTTTTCTCATCACCAATCTCGTGTGTCATGACATGAACTAGGTTGTAACATTTCTTATACAAGGATTGTTGTAAAGCCTTTAACTGTTGATTCTTTTTTTTTTTGTCTGGTCCAACATTAACTAATGATTTTGCCTAGTCGTCATTTAATAGCAAGGAATTTTTTTTTCATTAGTCTTAAACCAAGCTGACATATTGATCCCGGTCAATTAAAAAAGAAAATAAAGAATAGTGAGAGATATGAAGAGAAAAAAAAAATGACATCTTTATACCTCTTACCATGTTATTGGCCTAAACCAAGATGTTTACAAACGAAGAATTTCCCTAATAGCAGTGGTGGTTCTTCAGGAAAATAGTGCAGTGAATTGTAAACTTATTGAGTATGGGTGTATTTCCCATTTTCATGTTTTTCTTTTTGGGTGGAAATTCTTGAAATTACTTTGTATCGAATTAATATTTTAATTATTTTATTTTTACAATAGATACGTTTATAGTTAGTTATTTTTGAATATTATAATATTATTTTATTAATAAAAATTTATGGTAGAATAATAATGTATTTTTAATGGATAAAATTGTATTTTAAAGTTTTTCCTTCCTTATATCTCTTTTTATGATTTAATTTTGACTTTATTTTTAAGCTATAAAAGTAGAAATATCACATTTTAATTACATTTTTTCCTAATTTTAATGTCAATCATTTTTATTATCTCATAGTTGAAAAAAAGAAGTGAATTACAATATATTATACTTTCTTTTTCAGCAATGATTAGTAAATAATAGTTCTCTTTCACTATAGTGAGGATTGGGAAAGAAAAAAAGAAAAAGAAAAACCTATGAAAAAATAAAGAGAATGCAGCTAAAAAATCGAATCATAGTTTTAGCTTTAATAACGATGACAAAAGTGTCAATAGACATTGTCTTATTCTAAATATAGCGTGGCCACCACGTGTTGGGTAGTGGATTTAGCATTGTCAAATATATAAATATTTAATTTTTAAAAAAATATTATTTTTTAATTTACACATCCATATTTAACATTTAAAATTTAAAAATTTTATATATCTAATTATATTATATTTCATTGGTTGACAATTCAAAAAAATCGTTGGTTTATAACAAATGATATGTCAACCTTACGTTGAACAAGAATTATACATTGAACAACATTATTTAGCCCGAATCAAAGTAATTCTTGACTATTAAATTGTCTCTCTTTTTTCTTTCATGAAAATTTTAACTAGCATAGAAAAAAAAAGAATAAAACAAAAACATGTTATAAGTGATACGTTGCTCTCAATATTTTTTTTGTTTTAAAAAAAGTATATAATTATATTTTTATAAAATATATTACATCTATCTTTCTTATTATTGATATGAATTATTATATCATTAATATTTAAATATCAATATGGAAGCACTTATTATTCATGGTAATCATTTCAACGCAGGTTAATGTTCCCTACAAATATAAATTCACGTAATCGTGTGATTTGTGTGAGTTTCTAATGTTTCATTTCGTTACAAAAGTAAATTACTTGTAATTTAATCTCGTAATATCTTTTTTACTCAAGGGCAATTATCAATATATGGGTAGAAATTGAAAAAATTGGAGAAATTAACAAATATAATTTTTTTTGAATTGTATCAATTAATATTTTAGATTGGATGAACATGAGTAAATGATACATGCATAAAGATAAAAAATTTATTTTAAATTGTAACTAAATCTTCGATTTTTTTTTTGTATCAGAAAAATTGAAGCAAAATAACAATAAAACAGTTATTTTGGTTTACTAGAGTCATCGATAAATAAATTGTTTTATTTTGATAGAAACAAAATCTTTTCCTAAAGGTTCACTCAAATAGAGATAGAGAACTAAATAATTAGAAAGATTGTTATAATACTCTTTTTTCTATAAGGATTCTAATGTAATTATTTAAAAAATATTTATAATAAATTAAAGTATATTTAGAGGTTAAATAGTTAGAAAATGATAAATGTTAAATGAATATAAATTTACACATAATATACTTGATGTATAACATGATTATATGAATAGAATACGACAAAAAATAGAGAAATAAAAAAATTGATAATTAATTTAATAATTCAAGTATAATTATAAAAATATAACATGATTTCTTATTTATTGAACCAAAATAAGATACTATATAACTATAAATAATTTATGAAAACCTAAATAACAATCTAAATAATAAGTAAATTATAAACGTAATTTAAATATTAATTATATTTTTAAATAACTAATTATATCTTAAGAATTTTTTATTTATCTTAATAAAATCTTAATGATAATATGATTAACATAATTTAAATTCTTAATTATTATCTTAATAATTGTTTATTTACCTCAATCAAATTTCTTAAATAATTGTTGAATTATATGGTGTGATGACTTTGTATTAGTAAAAATATTAGATATGATTCCTCCCACTTGACTTTTTACACACAGTAACAAAAATGATGTTTCATTGACTAGTTATAATTTAATTTTGATTAAATATTTGTCTAATTTAATCAATCAAAATTAGATGACTATCCAATTCGTCGAAGTTTAGTAGGCTCGTGACCCCACTTATCGAAGTCGAGTTGAACACATGTTCAAATGAATTGGACAGTTGCCTAACTAGTCAAAATTTAGTTGATCGATGACCCTTTTCATCGAAACAGAGTTGGACACAGTCCAACTAAATTGAAAAGTTGTCCAACCGGATGGATTTTGATTGAACAATGACCCCATTCCTTGGAACTAAATTAGACACATGTTTAACTAAATTAACAGTTGTTCAACATGCCAGAGTTTGATAAACTAATAATCTTATTCGCTAGAGTATAGTTGGACACATGTCCAACTAGTTGGATTTTGATTTGTTAGTGGTCATACTCACTAGAACTAAATTGGACACATGATCATGACCATATGATCAAATTTTAATTGACATGTGATCCCAATCGTCAGTTAATATATATTTGAATAAATGATTATACATATTTTTTATACATTTGATTAGATAATTGTAACTCTATTATATAAAATTGAACATGTTTTCAAAATAAGAAATCTAATTTTTAGTTCGACATACGTATAATATGAATGTTTATTAAAAGTATAATAAGAATACTAATAAAATTACAAATTAGGGATTCAATTTAGAATAAAAATAGTAATCGGGGTCATATAACTCTATTTTCCATAATTATTTCATAACTTTATTGCATTATTCTTCCATACTGACAAAAAACTCAACTTTTGTAAGTCACGTAAACTAAAAAGCAGCAAAAGAAACATTAAGAATAACAACATTTTTTCTCTATTGATGCTTGATAAAAACCAATAATGAGACGGCAAACATTGATAATGCAAAATAGGCAAAGAAAACAAGAGACATTTGAGTTCTCTAGTTAAAAGACAAGCCATCATATGAAATCATACTTGAGAACTCAATTTCTAAACAACCATAATATCTGTTAAGTTATATTTGATATTGTAATTCACTTATATTAATCTTTTATTTTATTTGTATTACACTTAATATTTCACTTGTATTACACTTATACTATATTTATTACAACTCTATAAATAGGGTTCTCTATGTACATTCTAAAATACATCAATACAACATTAAATCATTTTTTTTCTTATCTCTCTATGCTCTTATACAACATTAAATTATTTTTTCTTCTTATCTCTCTATACTCTTCATATGGTATTAGAGTCTCTCATATACTTCTAAAATTTCTATCAAAATTTCATCTCTCTTCATCACAACCAATCCGACTCACTCCACCCTTTTTCAGATTAGGAGATACTATTACTCTCGAGTAAACTTTCACCAAGGGCTTTGTTATAACCGATTTCTTCGAGCAAATTTTCTTCCTTTTTTATAGATTGAGATAGACTAGCTTGAAATTGAAAACTAGAAATCACATTTGTCACCCAACAATTCTTGGGTCATATTGGTCATTGTTTGTTTCATCTGATCAGGCAAACTTTTATGACCTCCTTTATAACATTTTGCATCTCAACTTATACTAATTTTGGTACAAAATACACATCTTATTCTTCATGATATGAAGTTTTCCTGCTAAATGATAATATTGATTTATATCTCCACGTTAGTGTAATAATTATTATAATAAATATGTGAATGTGATTGAAGTGAATTATTATATTACTATAAATTAATACCGATCATGGTCAAACATATTCAACTATTGGACAAAAAAAATTATAATGTTTATATATGATCAAAATAAAAACCTAGATAAATATAAAAAACTTATTAAAATTTTAAATTAAATTAAATAAATAAATGATAAAACATAATTCAAATACTATCTATACTTTTAAATTCTTAATTACTATCTTAAAAATTATTTATTTATCTTAATAAAATCTCTAAGATAATATACCAAAATTATATATCTTCCTTCATTGTATTAGATTTTTTTGAAAAATAAATAACTTTATAATTTTTAAAATTATTTTAATATAAATATAAATGTGTGTAAAGTTGTGTGTTTTTAGTATTTTTGTTCGTATTTTAATAATAATATTAAATTTGGGCCTAACTCCATCTCAAAACCCAGGTTGTGAGATGAAAGATTTTCCTTGTTTATATGCGCAGCGTGTGTGCGATCCCTAGTTGATGTGGGACTTTTATCCTCACATCGGAGGTCCTGTTCCTCGAGATGACGGGGATGTTGAGCTTATGGAGCCCAGTGGCGGAATGCATCACTCACCGCTGGCGAAACAAGCGCTGACCACCTAGAACTTGCTTTGATACCATGTTAAATTTGGGCCTAACTCCATCTCAAAACCCAGGTTGTGAGATGAAGGATTGTCCTTGTTTATATGCGCAGCGTGTGCGCGATCCCTAGTCGATGTGGGACTTTAACATGTTGAAGAACATGAGATCCAGGTGGTGACAACCAACACACCAGCTGGAAGCAGCCACCAATAGCTTGGTGGGGAAGGATAGGTTGTCCAAGAACATGCCTCTCAATAATTGTGTTTATTTTTAATTATTACAACTTTGCTTTTCTTTTGTATAAATAGGTTGTAAATATTCGTTTATTCATCATCAATAAATCCATTTCTTACATGGTATCAGAGCTTAGGAAATAATTCCAAGAAAATTCGGCTCATGAGAAATTTTTCATTTTATCCTCAATGCTTTTTTCCAAAATCAATTTCGATTCAAAAAATAAATTCAATTTCATCCCATCATATTATTCGATTCATCCGAGCAACTGAAATTAAAATCAAGCCAAAATACCAAACAACGCGCCCTCACGCGCCTTCCCCTGTGTTCACCGGCGTTCCGGGCGCCTCGCCTGGGAGTAAGCAACGCGCCAACACGCACTACCGAGGAGAGACGACTCCTTAATGACACGTCGTTCACGCGCCCGCCCGAAGCAAATGGATGGCGTCGTTCACCGATTCGGTCTTCGACATCCAATTCGGCGCTGCGTTGCGGCTTGTTCCAGCCAACACTCCAGGCCTAGGTTCACCCACTTTCCGGCGGTCGCGGCTAAAATTTCCGGTTCTATAATCCTTGACTCATTTTATATAAGATAAAGCATATTTCAGTTCATTATTTATTTCATAAATGGTCATTATTGTCTAAAATACATTAAAACCTATCCCGTTTTTTCGAATTTTTCACTCAAAAATCATGTAAAACTACCAATGAAATTCATACACAATATTCTTACAAAAATTACCCACAAATGAACTCACATCTCAAGTACAATCGATACAATAATATCGTCACAATTCTAAAAATTATCGAAGTCACCTTAAATGTGATTTCTATGGTCTTAATGGACACTGATTATGAAAGCGCCAAACACGCCTCAAATGTGATTTCTGTGGTTTGAATGGGCATTAAGTCAACATGTGTCAGAATAAAAGATCAATTCAAGATAAGAAAGATGCAACTTATGGTTTCTCCTCCAAAGCTCACCATACTAATCTTCGGAAAGCAACTCCAACACAAGGACACCATCCCATAACGCTTACATATGCTCAATATCACAGCTTCACACTTATCAATCAAGCCAAATCGGGTAGCATGGTAAGACAAATGACTACTTCTTCCAGGTAATATATCACGTGCGAATGTTTTCCATTCGAAACCTGGGTGGATTCTTGATATTTGAGCAACTGATCACATGGTTTGTTCTCAAAACCTTACGAGCTCTAGCATTCCGGTCACTAACGCAGATCGGTATGTACATTTACACGACCATTCACTTGCCCATGTCACACATATTGGCACTGTACATTTTTCCAATAATTTCATACTCCATAATGTCTTATGTGTTCCTCCTTCAAATTAAACTTGGTTTCAATAGCAAACTAACTCAAACTACACTTTGTCATGTCACCTTCACTAATAATACGTGCCTTGTTCGGACAAATGCTCGGGAGAAGACGATTGGGATGGGAATTGAGAAAAGAAGGACTATACTACTTGACTATTTCGAAGAAAATTTGAATGTTTCTCTATTTAAAATACTACTCCAACCAACCCTCATCTATGGCATCAACGACTTGGTCATACTATCTAATAACAATACGTGAGCTTTCTCTTTCCCTTAACATACCTTTTTGTTCTATTAGTGATTGTTCCATTTGCCCACTAGCTAAGCAAACTCGTAATCCATTTCCTTTAAGTTCCATCAAAACAAAAGCACCTTTTGAACTAATTCATGTTGATATTTGGGGTGGTTATCACATTCCGACACTTAATGGAAAGACGTTATTTCCTCACTATCATTGTTGATGACTACTCGAAGATGCACATGGGTCTATCTCTTAAACACCAAATCGATACACGCACATTTCTCACCACCTTCATTAATCTTGTTGAAACACAATTTGCATCCGAGTTAAAATCATTCGTAGTGATAATGGACCAAAAATTCTTTATAGTAGGAGTTGTTTTCTAGAAAGGAATCCCGTGCATCACACTAGTTGTGTCTCAACCCCTCAACAAAATGGTGTTCTGAACGCAAACATCATCACCTTCTCAATGTGGCTCGTGCATTACTTTTCCAAGCCAACCTCCCTAAACACTCAGGGAGATGCCATTCTTACAGCCATGCCACATACCTCATAAATCGTACTCAACACACCGGCTCTCGAGGAAAACACCATTTGAAATCCTTTTTCACAAAACTCCTAGGTATGAACATCTTCGTGTTTTTAGTTCCCTTTGTTTTGTGTCTCGCACATCATGATCGACTCACCAAGTTTGATGCTAGGTCACATAAATGCATATTCATTTGGGTATCCATGCGGGATCAAAGGTTATCGTGTCTACAATGCGGAAACAAGCAAGACTTTAGTGTCTCGTGATGTTATCTTTCATGAACATGTATTTCCTTATTTCACTTCCGTCAACACTCCAACTCTATTTCCTCCATCGAAGATACTATTTATGATGACATACCCAACATTTGTCAATCAATCAATCCAAATATATCACTTGATCATACACCATCTCGTCTTCCAAGAATCAACTCGGACAACTCTTCATCTTCGAAAATTCATCTCCCGTAAACATCATCATCAACTTCTCCACCACACATAACTCCCCAACACCAATCACACATGAAGCCATTGTCGATCCACCAATATTCCTAGCTACCTTCAAAATATCATGTAGAATCTTCGTTACCTTCTCGGCCCTTCCCTTCGTCTTACTCGGCATCGTCCAAAGACAAAGGTACTTACTCATTCTTTATCTCAGGTACTTACATGACCATTATCAACCGCACATCGTGCCTTTCTACTTCTATTTCCATTCTCAGAACCAACCACCTTTCTTGAAGCTTTCAATGATCCAAAATGGCGGCTTGCCATGAAACAAGAACTGATGCCCTCGAAACTAACGGCACTTGGACGCTTCAATAACTTCCTCCAAACAAGAAACCAAGCTTGGTTGTAAATGGGTCTACAAAATCAAGTATAATTCTCATGGCTCTGTGGGAACGATACAAGGCTCGATTAGTGGCCAAAGGATACGGTCAAATCAAGGTTTTTCACTACCAAGAAACTTTTGCACCGACTGGCAAACTTGTCACCTTTGCCTATCTCCTTGCGAATTCTGCTATTCAAAATTGGCATCTTCGACAACTTGATGTCAATAATGCTTTTCTCTATGGTGATCTTCGTGAAGATGTCTACACGTCACTTCCACCCTGGATTCGACGAAAGGGAAACACGAGTATGTAAGCTACGTAAATCTTTGTATGGACTCGAAACAAGCCTCGCGACAACGGTTTATCAAGCTATCAACAACAGCTAGCTGGTTTTAACCAATCCAAGTATGATCACTCATTGTTCTTCCGAACCCGTGGTAATTCCTTCTCGCCTCTTCTTGTCTATGTAGATGATATAATCATGTAGAAACAATATATAAGACATTGAAGAAACTAAGAATCATCTCTAGAGACAATTCAATCTTAAAGATCTCGGTGAATTAAAGTATTTTTTGGGCATAGAAGTTTACGCTTTAAGAAGGGAATTGTTCATCATGGCTACAACGAAAAGTACACACTTTGAAATATTGGAGGACATGTGTTATCTTCTTTGCCCGCTTCGCCAATTCACCTATGGAACAAAATTTATCCCTCAAAGGTTGAAGGGGAATTCATCGGTAATCGCCACATCCTATCAAGACTTGTTGGGAGATTAATATACTTGACCATCACGCAAGGCGACTTAGTGTATGCCGTGCACATTCTCAATCAATATATGGATAAACCACGACAACCACATTTGGAGGCTCAAGCGAGTGCTACGATATGTCAAGAACACAAGCAATGTCTCTTTTTCGGCAACTAGTTCATTACAACTAAATACTTTTGTAATGCGGTAGACAAAATGCCTATACGACGATCAACCACAGGATATTGTATGTTTCTTGGAAACTCGCTAATTTCTTGGAAGACTAAACAAAATAAGTCTCACGATCGTCATAGAGAATGATCTGGCACGTATAATAGCGCATGTTCTAAGTAACCTGGTTACGATATATTTTGGATGATTTAAGTATCAAACACTCTCAACCAACCAAGTTATATTGTGACAATCAAAGCGACTCTTCACATTGCATCAAATCCAATGTTTCATGAGCGAACCAAACACATAGAGATCGATTGCCATCTAGTAAGAGAAAAGATTCAAGCTGGAATGATCAAAACTTATCATATCTCTACATTAGAGCAACCATCAGATATATTTACCAAATCCCTGAGTTTTCCACAGTTCTCAAGCTTGCTTAACAAGTTAGGAATAATTAACATATATTCTAACGTGAGGGGGAATGTTGAAGAACATGAGATCCAGCTGGAAGCAGCCACCAACAGCTTGGTGGGGAAAGATAGGTTATCCAAGAACATGCCTCTCCATAATTGTGTTTATTTTTAATTATTACAATTTTGTTTTTCTTTTGTATAAATAGGTTGTAAACATTTGTTTATTCATCATCAATAAATCCATTTCTTATAAATAATAAAATACGAAATAAATAAATAAATAATGAATAACATAAAATTAAGATTCCAGTTGAGAGTATGTGACAAACATCTATATGACATGTAGAAAGAACCCTTATTAACTCATAATTAATATCTCTTATGATTTCTAATGATTCAAAAAGAAACATGATATGGACGTCCAATACATCGAATGATATATTTTCTTTAAATGATGAGTACCATTTAAGATAAAAGGACTAATTCAAATTAATGAAAACCAACACACAGACAAAGCAAATTGGTACGTAAAACATTTAATTAGTACTACTCTAATTAAAAACCTCTTTTTTTTTAAATCTCTAAAATTTAAAGTTTTTAAACATCCTTAACTTCAACAGCACCTCCATTAACTTCCTTAACATCCTTTTTGGTTCCCTTAGTAACCTTATTAGCTTCTTCAATTTCAAAAGCAGAAACAGGAAATGTCCTAGAAAGCCCAGTTGGATTCTCAAAAGTGATTTTTCCATTTGGAGGGTCATTAACATAAATGTCACTCAAAGAAATCCAAATAAGTAGCTCCTTGGTTTTAACACCAGTTAGTTTCTTGATCTTGCCAGGTTCAACAACAGCTGTAACTTCAGTAGCATAAGAAACCAACTTTCCAATCTTTTGAAATTTGTGGGTCGTGGCCTTTTTCTGCTTTAGCCAAACAAACCCTGTTTCTTTCACATACCCACATTCCTCCATGTCTTGAAGTGGAAGTAGACCATTTGGAAGACCCACTTCTTTCAGCAAGAACTTTGATTTCTCTTGGCAGATTTCATCTCCTCTGTAAACTTCAGCTTTGGCTTTGATCTCTTCTGTGACTAGAGACATTTTGCTTCTTAAGTTTTGATTTGTTTCGTTTTAGATGAACAAAGGCTTTGGCTTTTGTATTAGAAACTGATGTGGGACAATTGGAGAGTTTTGGGGTTCATATATTGGTAAATATTTGAGCTTGCCCTTGTGTTTTCAAAAAATATCCAAATTGCCCTTAACATTTGCCTTTGAAAAAAATTCTAAAAAGGGTATTAAGTAAAATAGGTGCGGCATTGAATTATGAAATGATGCAAGAGCTTATTTGCCTCAACAAAAATATAAGTTTAATAATTCCCCGGCCTCAGATAATAAATTTAATAAAACAATCTGCTTCTTGACATTATGGTCATTTATGAGCCCTTTACATATTGTCCCTTACTCATTTTGAAATATAAAATAAGAATTTCAAAGATTTTGTAACGGTAATGATATTTTTTAATTATTTTTTTGTTATTAATAAAATAATGTTTGAATGATTTAATAAATTAGTAAGGAGTTTGTAATTATAGAAATGCTAGATATCAATTTTCTTAAAGATTTAAA
The DNA here is from genome assembly GCA_033030585.1 of Hippophae rhamnoides. NCBI lineage: Eukaryota > Viridiplantae > Streptophyta > Magnoliopsida > Rosales > Elaeagnaceae > Hippophae > Hippophae rhamnoides. Next base: position 39,239,851 of record CM065434.1, read on the forward strand.
TTTATAATAAGTTTGCTTAACGATCTTTTATATTCTTCGATATTCTCCTCAAATCTGTGTCACTTTATCTTTGCAAAGTTCTATAACTTAATTTTTTAGAATTTTTTTGTCTTTTTAAAAGGTTAAACAAACTTGAGAATTTTAATTGATTTTTGAGATTGTCACGAAGATTTGATAATTGAACATTACTGTTCTAATTACATATAAAAGTGTTAGATATCAATTCTTTAAAAAACTCAAGTTTATAAGAAGTATGTCTAACAAACATTTATAATCTTCAACGTCAACTAAATCTTTTCTTCTTCTTTTTTACCAAAATCACATCCCTTATATCTTACACATACAATATTAATACCAAAATATCATACATTATAGAGTCATGAATAGTGCGTTGACGACCATTATCAACCTTTGGTAGCCTCTGATGAACTTTTTGGTGAATGTGAGAAGATAGTGGCCAATTTTGGAAAGAAATTGGCTCAGTATGAGAATGTATTACGAATACATTCAGTATTATGGTAAGGTCTACTACAACAAGGCAATATCTCATCAAAAATGATACAATGTCATAGTAAGACTTACTACGATAAAACAATGTCTTATCATAATAATAGTATGCTTTAATTTTAAACGATTTTGGTAAAAAAATAAAATATATAAAAAATTAGTCTAATGTGGGAAGGTATTGGGAAGTCATGCTAGCCTTATTGATGTCATAGTAGAGTTTACTAAAACAAAATAATGTTTTACTACAACAATAATAAGTCTTATCTCTAAGTGATTTTAGTAAAAAAATTGAGTCTAACTTAAAATTAGACGATTTTGCATAATTTAGACATAAAATAATATATATGAATTATTTGTCATATTTTCATAATTAATTACATTTTAATGTCAAGTTGTTAGTAAAAAATTTAGTGTGGCAATAGTTTTAAAATTTGTGATAAAATTAAGCGCTTACACCCTTTTTTAAGTTAATATCTAGAGAGAAATCAATTCACTCATCACATTTTTTTATGTATTATTTTGTGTACTATCAATAGTTAACAAATACATGTACAAAAAATTTACATTTTATGTAATAAAATTTTACACTTTTAATCACTTTTGTTAACATATTTGACCCATATTAATTATAAAAACAACTACACATCAAAATTAATACATAAGCATTAGAATTATCTAGCAAATGAGGATTTTTCATTTTTCCGTTTAAAAAAATTTGTTTGGCAAGAAAATCGGCTACCACCAATAACTAAAATAGAATCCTAATTTTAAATTTTTAAAATAATTATCTAAATACTCACTCATAGAGAGTCCAAATCTTAAATGGGAAACACTCAAATTATAATTTTATCTAATAATAATAAAATTTAAATATAATTAATTATTTATTTATTTATTTTTGGATTGATTTATGATTTAAATAGTATGATTTTTTATCCTATTATCATAAATTAAATTTAAATATCATGTTATAATGTTTTATTTATTTAATAAAAAATATTCATATACCCTTTTTATTAAAAAAAGAAATTATATATATATATATATATATATAATTAAATTAAAGTTGTGGCAAAAAGGTAAATTTCCATTTGAAAGATAACTAAGTACGTGAAAAAGCTTTTACTAATCCATAATCAAAATTCAGAATTGAAATAGGTAAAATGATTACTTTTGTTACTGTTTATTAACTTTTTTTCTATAATTAAAATGAGCAAAAAAATATATTCATGATATAACTTTACCAAATGTCCTTATAATCTGTTTTTTTATAACATGTTTTTTCATGTATTGCAAAAGAAAACTACAAATATTATATTTTATACAAATAAAATATAGTATACCTTCACATTTTAATTCCTTTTATAAAATACAAGTAATGGAATACAATAGATAAGTAAAAAAATTGATGACAATTAAACTAAGTATTATATATAAACAATAAAATAATATATATGACTAATGTAATATATAAAAGAATTAATTAATAACTTATTTTCATAATTTTTAAATTTAAATACTTTATTTTCATTAGTAATGTAATTTAAAAAGTATATATCATGAATAAAAATTAATCTTTTTTTTTAATTTCAATTTTTCTTTAGTAAACATACTCTATCTTATGATAAATATTATATGGTAACAAAGAATAATAATTAATGACACAATTTTTTACACAAAAACTTTCATTTATGACACTTTACCCAAGCTTAATTATCTTTAAAATTTCTAAATTGTAAGGGTAAATTTACATTAAATTGATAAAATTTAAGTTGCTGCAAAAATATAAATTTCATTTAATAGATAACCAAATCTATAGAAGAGTAGTTGGGAGTCATTATGACAAGTTGGTATAGATGCAAAGTTATATTTTATTAGCATAGTAGTTTCAAGTAATGTGAATAATAGGGAATATCACCTATTAAAAAAGATTAATTTAAATATTATCAATTTATCATATTAAAATTTCCAATTTTATAAATATTTATTTTTAAAATAAATATTTTATATTAATAAATAATATTTATTGTTTTAAAAATAACAATTACACATAATAAATAACATCCCTGAAATTGATATGGATCACCACCTCACATATAATTCTAAATCAATAGATTCTGGTTGACATTGATTTTTTTTTTGTTTTAATATTTTTTGTTGTGATTTTCAATGATTCACGAGTTAATGTTATGGATAAATATAAATTATATATAGATATTATATTTTTATCGTAACAATATTAATATATTTTGTTATTATCTTAATATTAAACAATTATATCTAAGAATATAACTATTTATATTGATAGATAATTTATATATTTTTATTTTAATATTAATAATAAATAATTATAACAATATTAATATGGAGAAAATATTCTAGCATTATCACTTTCATTAAGGCATTCATAACACCACAACTAAATTATCGTTGGTTGGTGTCGACTTAAATCGTACCCATATTTGTAGGGAGGGCTAGAAATGTCCAAAATGCATTAAATCCTAAACTAAATTGGCCTGGGATACGATGAAAAGCTGTTTTTTTTTTCGGACATAACCTAACAGGTGGTACTACATTTATGTAGCTGTGTTATCCGTTTGTGTTAAAAATCCAACAATTAAAATTTTGGTTGGAAGTAAATTAATCCATATTAATAGATTAATATAAGAAATCTCATTTATAAACCAGTTTAATAGATGCTGAATTAATAATAAATATTATTATCACATAAATATGTGATTAATTAGTAATTATTTAATAAAAAAAGATAATTACGATTAAATAAATTCTAATACGAAAATAAATATAAAATCTCTTCCATATATATTCATTACGTACACTCACCTAATATCTAACAAAGAGAGGCAGTAATGAGATGAGCTTTTTACACTTGTGATGGTTTGAAGTCTTAAAGAGTGTGTTCTTTATTCTTGAATTCAAAGTAAAAATAGGTGACTTTGATAAAAACTAATATTAACATTTTTTTTTATTTCTAGAGAATTATAAAAACGTTGTAATGTTTGAATGCCAAATTTAAGTGGCTATATAAATACCATAGTTATTTTAAAATAAACCTTACATAATTAAAAATTAAGAAAATTTGAGTAAAATCTTTTGAACTTTAAAAGAGAATTACCCAAAAAGCAAATATATATTTACGGTCATGATCTATTTATGTAAATCCTTTCCTTTGGTACACCGAATAACATGGCAAGATAATATAAATTTAGAAAAATAATAAAAATATTATTCTTAAAACTTATAACAATAAAAATAATATCATAATAATATTAAATGTGTTCTAATTGAACGACGCTCAATATTAAATGGATCTAAATAATCGTAGTTCGATTTGAACAATACTTAATTAGACTATGTTCAAAATAGAATGATGTACTAAATTTTTTTCAATAGTGAAAATATATGAGGTAAATATAAATGTTCTATTTTTATGATTACAAGTTTTAATAGTGTTATTTTTGTTATTTTTTTAAGTTTTTGAAATTACAAAAAATAAACTTTAACTATAAAAATATCATCCAATAATATTAAAAATAGTTCAATTAGATAGCATTTAACATTGAATAGTTCTAAATAACCTTAGTTTAATTTAAACTACATCAAATTGAACGACATTCGATATAAAATGATGAATCAATTTTTTTAATAATAAAAATATATAAATTAGATATAAAAATATTACTTGTATAGTTATAAGTTTTAAGAATATTAATTTTATTGTTTTATCTATTTTTTGTTTTTCAAAGATAAAAAAACAAAAGAATAAAGAATAGTCCTCGCAATAAAAATTTGTTTTAGTAAAATTTTGTAATAAAATTGTTATAAAATATTTTTTTAAGGAAAAATTTATCTAAATATAAACTCATCCCTCTGTGTTTATTTGATGACTTTAATGGGTTTTATTAGGATTATATAAGACTCCTACCCTATCATTACAAATTTAAATTTAAATTTAAATTCTATTTTTATAATATTTGATTGTCGACCAAACTCTACCCTTTTTTCAATGTTTTATTAGTCTTTTACCGTAAAAATGTTTATATAATAAATATATTTTTGAGATATTTTTTTAAACTTTTTTTTATTTTTTTACATCAATAATTACCGTAATATTCATATAATAAATATATTTTTATGAATAATTGTTTTATATAATACAATTATTTTTTATACATTAAGGATAATAATTCATACAGTTTATTATTATCTATTTTACATATTCTATTAATTTACTTATGAACATATTATAATTTCTTTATACCAATAAATATAAAAAAATATTTATATAATAAATATATTTTTACAATTTTTTAACTTTTTGTTAGTTTTTTTTTCACCGATAAATGCCATAATGTCTTCTTCTTTTCTTTCTTTTTTTTACTTTGTATTAGTTTTTTTACACCTATAAATACCAAAATATTTATATAATAAATAATTTTTTATGAATAGTTATTTTATATAACGTAACTATTTTTATTATATTAAGGTTTACAATTCATACAATCCATAATTATCTATTTAATATGTTTGATCAATTCACTTATAAATATATTATATTTTTTATACTAATAAATACCAAAAATCTTCGTGTAATAAATAATTTTTTTACTTTTTTATTTTATTTTTTTATGTCAAAAATATTAAAATGTTCATATAATAAATATATTTTTATTAATAATTATTTTATAAAATATAATTATTTTTATTACGTTACGAGTAATAATTCATACAATTCATAATTACTTTTTTAACAAGTGTTCATTCAATTCACTTATAAACAGATTATATTTTTGTTAAATTAATATTTTTTTATGTCAACATCATATTATATCTCATATCAATTAAAAAATAATAATTAACTAAATTAAAATTTATATCCTTAATAAAAGTAATAAATTAATTGACTATTTATTTTAAGAAGAATTTTACAAACCAATTTATAGAACAATTTAAAATCAAATTTTTAGTTATAATGTAAATAACTTAAAAAATTATATTTAAAGATTTAATTTTTTATGTAAAATAAAAATTTAAAATAATAAAAACTATTATTCAATAATTACTATTATTATAAATCTATCAAATTTGAATCATCAATCATTACGAATATACGAACCAAAAACTAAATTTACTAAAAAGGGAACGTGTAAAATAATTCTCTCCAATTTCTTACAAGTACTTAAAAACAAAAATTTTTTGTTTTAAGAAATATGTATCTATGGGTACGCGAGCTTGTAAATATTTATTTTTAAAAAACAAATTGTAGCATTACTTGATTTGTATCACTTACTATGCTCAGCCACTAAACTTGAAATGCACGATTCACACAAATGAATTCAATGATTGCAAACACAGAATTAGAAACCACCTTATCATCAGAATTCACAAATGTTAAAATCTCAGAACTACATTTAAAAGGCAAGATAAATACTCATATATTCTGAATATACATAGAAATGACCAGTAATGTTATCAATCAGACATAAACTCAGAACTTTATAGACAAACAGACCTCAACATTTAACCACACTACTTCTATCATTGTTTACCAATTACATGGCAGATTAAGCAAGATCTAACAATTAAGTTCCGTGGGAACCACCTGAAAGAATGATCTGTGAAAAGTTGTCTTGAACAATCTGATCTTAATCTTTATTACGAAATGAAAAAAAGAGTGCACCTCAAAACACCGGGTGCTGATTGCCAAAAAAAAAATTAATAACTAAAAGGGAATGGACCTATGATCAATTAGAAGAAGCAATGCTCAATTGTTCATACTATTCTGGATCTGGTCCTCCATCTTCATCCCATGTGAAAAGTTATTCAGCAAGGACTCAATGTGTTTCACCTCTTTCGGCATAGATCCAGTGAGTACCTGGTATGCGCAACAAACCAAAGCTTGCTATGAATTATTTAAGAAATTCGGTACCGGAAGTTTCACGAAAAAAAATGACTTAGAAGAAGTGTAACACAACATATGAGGAATAACTAAAGACGGTTTAAAATCAATGATACTTTTTCTTGAAACTCCTATTTGTTTACTACTTATCTATCAAATATCAATCACTTTGAAAATAAAATTGTATTTCATAAAAACCCTATGCGTCAACATTGGGTTGATGAGTTTTTCTATATACAATGATACAGATAGGTTTCAGTGCTGTTGAGCCTTAAAAGCATCTGCAAACTTGTGGGTTCCAAATACATAAAGCTAAGAAGAAAGATTGAAGAGATAACAAACATAATATCAGTCTACATCGTACCTCATATCCGGTCTCTGTAATCAGTACTTCATCCTCAATTCTTATCCCAATACCCCGATATCTGCATTATAAATCCTCATTATGTAAACTATGCATCAATGGTCCCTCAAAAAATTCAGAGCCAAAAGAACAAATGATTGTATCTCACCATGATTAATGGTGTAACTAAAAGGCATTCCATTTTAGACATGTATTTATGCCACATACATAAATATATACAGATTCCTGCTAGAGATATTCAACATAGTATAAAAAGGGACACATACGTTGCACAGTTTGATTGTTTTTAATTTTCAACTCTAACATAAGCATCTTGAAAAACAGATTCCCAAGGAAGGTACTGCTACAAGCCTATAATATACAGTTGTACACTACCCATGTCTTTTTAAGTCTATGCATGTTATGTGAGAGTTGTTAAAATTAAAATTCAACTACCACTGGATGTTGGGAAAATGGATAACTATTTGCTGCAAAAATGTTGGCAAAACTTTGGAAATTACATAAAGAGACGAGCATATTATGATCAAAGAACAGAAGAATCCAACCAACTTCACAAATATATTTAGGTAACTTAATCAAACATAAAACATCAGCTGTTGCACGCTTGATGAAATAGAATACAGAATTCAAGATATGAAATAAGAGATGGGAAATTATCGCTGCACGCCTGCAGTAGAAATTGTTTTCCTGCTAAATCAGTATCCAGGAAATGTTCCAGTGGAGCACTAAAGAGCCAAAAATAAAAAAAAAAGCAAATATAAGATACAATTGCATCCAGCCTATTGTCTTGTCCGTGGGAAGCCATGCTAAGTTGGAGTATGTGAATAATAATGCTTATACCAAGAACCAAGGTCCTTGCCCAAAACAAGTAAAGTCAGAACAGAAATTTCTGGCTATAAGCTCATAATACCTCTCTGGACCATCAAAAGAAGAAGGAATATACACTCCTGGTTCAATGGTTATCACCTGCCCAAGACCAAGAAAACTTAATCGGGAAAAATCACAAAAACAGAAAAGTAAACACATCAAAGCAGGCCATGCTGAATCGATACAAAAAATGTTGCCTGCAGTGACTTCTGGTACTTAAGCAACATATAAAACAAAACTTCTCAAAGATTTGAAAGAGATGCGTAAAAGTATTCTTGCTCACAAACGTAACACAGTATTGAGGCAATATGAATAATCACATATTTTATTTCTACAATAATGGAAGTTGGAAGACAGAGGAGTCTATAGTTTAAATCACAACTTACAACACCTGGCTTCAAAGTTCGATCATAGCTGACAGTAGAGCTGTCATGCACATCCATTCCTAAATAGTGACCTGGATGGTAAGCCAGTATTGTAATACCATGTTGTCTTGATTGAATAAACCAAACTAAAATACTTAAGAGTTCATATCAATGTGCAATTCAGAAGAAGATGTCATAAATTTGTCTAATTATTAATGGAAGCACATTAAGGGATATTTAAAATAAAAATAATAATAATAAAAACACCTATGGATGTTGGGTTTAGCTGATGATAGGAGCTGTTTCTGTCATCATTCAAGATTCCAATTTCTTTAAGTCCATTGCGCAGCCTTTGAACCTGAGCAAGTACAATTTACAATTCAGTAGCTTCAATTTAAAAAAAAAAGATACAAACAAACTATTTACTGTCTTCGGTGCCAAATAATGGACAATTTCTGAGGTCCTAATGGCAAATGACTCTCAAGCCAAATTATCATCAATGCTTGCAATTGTCCTACATTATAAATTATATTCTACAGTTATACTACAACCTTTAATGCAACAGAAATTATGCTTGCAACCATAGGGGGATAGATTAGATGCATCTTGGGTAAAAGATAGACTTTGCAGAATAATAGCAATATTTTTAGTTCCTAATCAGAAAAAAAAAACTCAATAAGATACACGTCTTCTTTCATTGTATTACATTGTGGAGAATTGTTTTCTGCCCAAAACTTTTAATGGAATTTAAAGCTTACTTTTCCATATAGATTCTCATTGTTTAAGAAAGGCAAGATGCATAAAATGTTCTTGAAGGTAATATCGTGCAAGGAAAACAAATCATTAACAAAAACTTCAAAAAAGCTCTATACCGAGTAGTTGTGTATTTCTCGAATGCTAGTGCCCGGTTTGCAAAGTTTCACACACTCCTTATTTGCTTGCAGAATAAGATCATAAAGCTCTTCCTGAAATTCAGACAGCTTTCAGGTATTAAGGCTTGGTAAGATATATCAAATTATAAAACTACGACTAGCTTACTAACACAGTTTAAAAACAAACTTGAACTTTAATGGTGAAGGGAAAGTAGGCAACTAAAACAAGTAACAACATGATTTCAGAGGAAGAGAACCTGAGTATAAATCGCTGCAATTTTACATTGTCCAATCATGTTAAAATTTCCATAATTTGGGCCTTTCCAATAAGGTACAACCCCCTTAAGTGGGGGTCTGTTAGGAGAAATAGCAAACCAATACAATTTATACACCTGCCTAACGTAAAATATGCACAACTATAGAAAAAGAAGCAGAGCACAGAAATCTTAACAATTTTATACAACATAGATTGCAATCCCACAGAAACCTATAAAAAAGTTGCAAGAATAATTTTTCTCAATCAAATGAATCAATTATTAAGGTAAGTCACTCAACTGATAACTTTTGTTACTATTAATCCTCAATATCTCAACTTTCATAATATTACTAGCAACAAATTTAAATTGTCTAAATAACTGACATAGCAGTTGGCCCAAACTCCTTGGTTTCTTAAGCATATATCTACTGATAAGATTATGGGACAGTAAGGGTTGAGTATCTACCGAGCCTAAATTGATGAAAAACCAGAAAACAAAAGGGGAGGGGGAAGGCTTCTTGATCTTTCCTTACGAACTCAGCCGAGATTAGTAAAAATAGCTCATCAAGTTCATGTGTGAAATTTTTTTGATAACATTTCAAGAAATTAGGAAAATTGCTAAATAGAATGGGACAATATGTTCTTATTTACCTTTCAAAAATTGTATCACGAAAGGAACATTCAGATATCCATACCTGAGGAGAAGAAAAGGAACCACAGGGTGGCCAGGTACGAGTAAGATCACTGACATAACCATGCAACTCACAACCAACATCCATCAAAACAAGATCCCCATCTTTAACCTGCAAAAAATAAAAGAGTCATGAATTGGGGACCACCATTATTTCATAGAAAGAAAATTCTTTATTTTATTTACATTGTGAATACAACAAAATAAAGAGCATTGTTCTGCGCACTCACTTTCTGATCATTTCGAGAATAATGTATGACACTAGCATTGCAACCACCACCAACGACAGGATTAAATCTGATTATTAAAAATGAATTTGGTAATACTAGCATGAAAATTATAATCGTTCGCATACAAATTAACAGGTCTAGTACCTTAGTGATACCCATATTATCGTTTTAGTACCTAAGTTCCTTCTTTGGTATCCTTTTTGTCAAAATGCTATAGTAAATTTGTTTTTTGCTCCACAAAAAATCATGTGCATAACATATGTCTTTAAAAATGAGGGGTAGCTTTGGGTTTTATTTTTATAAAAGAAATAGTTTAGCCAAATAGAATGCATTGATTAATTATAAAGTTTAAAAAAATAAATTCTTAGTTGTGTTCGTAACAGTCTCCGTGCATTACCCCAAAAAAAAACAAAGTGTGCATCACAACAACCCCTCCCTTAAATTTACACAACTATCCACAATAAAAAATTTAAAAAAATCCCTTTATTTCCCTAAGGACCCAAACAATGAAAACCCCCATAGTTGTTCCCTTATAGTAGAACAATCACACCACTTGCAGAATGTATTTTAATATGCAGGAAAAGTTTTAAAAAAATAAAAAAAAAAACTTCATAAAATGGCAGGAAGAATGCCTTTTTATATGCAAAAAAAGTTGGAAAAAAAACTATCGTATGATGGAGCTTGTGCCTCTCACCACAAATTCATTGTTTGGGTCCTTGGGGAAATTGAGGGATTTTTTGAAATTTTTATAGCGGATAGTTGTATGAATTTTAAAGGAGGGATTGTTGTGAGTTTTAATGTGCACAGTTTTTTTTTTATATATATAATGCACAGCAATTGCTATGAAAACTAAAAAAAAAATTTAACCTTATAATTAATCAATGCCCTCTATTTGGCCAAATTATTTCTTTTATAAAAATAAAACCCAAAACTACCCCTCATTATTAAAGACATGTGTCATGCACATGACTTTTTGTGGACCAAAAAATAAAATTATTGTAGCATTTTGACAAAAAGGATACCAAAGAAGAAACTTGGGTACTAAAACGGCACTCTTTAATAATATGGGAGAGAATGGATATCAAAGTGATAATATGAGTACCAGTAAGGTACCATACCCCAAATTAACATAGTAATGCCAAAAGCCAAAGTCACTTTTCATACAAATTAACATAATAATGTCAAAGAACAATGTTGGGCTATAACAAATGGTCACTGAAGGGTTAGATCCTTTTGAAATACAAGTTATATCAATAAACATCTTATGTAGAGGGAGGGAGGGGGGAACTTACGCCATTCTCTGTGCACCTCTCATTTTGCACTCATATTCGACCTTTGCCGATAACATACCCTCATAAGAATGTGTCTTTGAGTGTAACATAGTCTGCAAAAGAGACTATACAAGACCAAAGTGCATATCAGCTATATATGCAAAGAGTTAAGTATTCTATTAACAATCAAAATTCACATACTGCACAAACATCACCTATTATGGTACAAAAAAAACTGCAAGACGTTATTATAAAAAATCAAATAAATAAAATTCTTACAACTTCAATCTGATCAGTCAGAGAGAAGTTACACATCCAAGAATATAGGTAAGTGCAGACATTGTCTTTATAAATCAAAAACTGCAGTCCTTGCACACTTGCACATGCAAGCATGACCCTATACAACTATGAACTTTAACTCAACCAAGCGTGACTAAGAGCCCATAACAAGTTAAACATTCACATTTTCGCATTCAACAACAATCTATTGAAACGACTGCAAAACTGCCAACAATCAATCAACCCTCGCATGAGACCCACATTAAGCAACATGGTAAGAATTTTAGCATTGTGACACAATACATGTCCGCAGCAATTTAAGGCTAGCATAAATTTGGAAGTACCTGGCACGCAATTGATGCAGATTCTTTCATTAAGGTAATCTCAGCTGGTGACTTTATCAGTCGTAACTCATCAGTGAAATGTGAAATATCTTTAACCTTCCCATTGTAACTTGCTTTTTGATAGGTATCCAATTCTATATACGCACGTGTCGCTGTATGCACATTGTGGAATAATTTAGATGATCTTCTAATCATCTCTGGTAGGACCTGCACTCAGTAAAAAGAAAAGGAGAAGTAAAAATAGTGATTGCCAAGCCAGAAGTTCAACCATCGCAACCAAGACCAAAATATTTCATATTCCCATAAGAATACAAGGTATATTGAAGGCTTGCAAATTACCTTTGATTAGTTGCCGACCAAACACCTAAATAGTAATTCGAGTCTATCCCAATTTTACAACCATATAATCTTAATTATTGGTAGACGAATAAGCTTTCAGGATAAATTTGTAATTAAAGTTTAGTATGCCTATCTGATTATATGTTTATCCTTGAAAAAAATGAAATTTTCTAATCTAGCTCCCAATGACTACATTGTTTCAGAGTTAGTAAAATCTGCTATCATCACGAAAAGGACTGAACTTATATAGTTTCTATTAGAACATGTTGATCACGAACTCTTCCAAAAGCTTACCTTCTACTTTGATAAAATTTTAGAATATGTTAGCCACCAACTCTCTCAAATACTTAAGATGCTAGAAGATGGGCCAACAATCAATTTATATGCTTAATAGTGTCAATTGAAATTACCTCCCTCAATTTACGCATGGGATAGGCTTTCTCAGCCCTGAATGTTTTCAATGCTGCTTCAACTCCTGCAACTTCCCCTTGCCAAATAACATCCTAAAAGAAAGATAAAAAAAAAAGGCAGATCATGAATATGTTTACATATCTGTTTTGGTGCAATAAGTTAGCAAAAATTAAAACATGTGCTGATTCAAAAGACCTCATATCAGAAGATTAGACATGCCTTAAAACCTTGAATGCTGGCAAATACCATTCAATTAAAAAAAATGTTTTAAAAAGTGGGTGGTGTTTGAATATTGAATTGATTACACAAATCAAGCAGCTTTAGAAATCTACCATACTGCAAGGACATAATTGCATATATCATATGAACAGAAAGAAATGCAGTAAAGTCAAAGAAAATTATGCCATACAAGACAAGACATACTTGAGGTGTTGCTTCAGGCATGAACATGCAAAAGCCACATTCATGACCTAACACTGCCACACCACCAGGTTGTTGACAGCCAGTAATATACAAATAATTAGCATCTTGTCGAAAAGTATAAGGCACAACATCAGTCATCATTTTAACAGGGGCAGCTGCAATGATGGCCAAACTATCAGCTGGAAGAAGATCCAGCAACTTTTGCCTTCTAGAAATGTATTCTTCAGAAGTTATTCCTGGTGTAATCTCCCCTTCTTTCAACAACTGAAAAAGAAGAAATCATTATAAAAGAACAATAAACTGTATAATAAAGAAAGTAAATTCACCGTATAACTTCAAAGAAGGTTGCCATGACACTTTTTGCACCCAAAGATACATGTTTGCACATACTTTTAATCACTCAATCCATAACAAGACATCTCTGCTAAGTAGCATTACCTCTGGATGTGATGCAGGGGTCGGCTGTCCAATATCAGCAACCTTCTTGGTACAATATGAACAAAAGCTGATAGCCTAAAAAGCCATTTCAAGACACCCAGCTTAACTTTAGCAAAATAAAAAAGAAGCTTCAATAATTATGTTGTGCAAGATGAATATACATTTGACTTTAAATTTCAAATTGAGATATGAATTCTGTGGAAGTGGAACTGTATGAGTATAATCACCAAGTGAAAGATGTCACTTAAAACTGTTCCCCCGTTATTATACTACTAAGCCTACGACACAAGGATGGTGAACTCAAAAACATAAATGATTAATCAAAGCCTCTCAAGTTCAGATAGAAAGCGCGTGCAGAGCATTACTTTCCTAAAGTCTTAAAAGCATGTTTTACGGCAACCTTAAAATCTACAGGCCTGTTTGGAACTGCTTTCAAATAGGTCAAAGAACTCCTAATGATGTTTGGAAATCTCTAGGAAAATTGCTTAGTTTTGGAAAAATATTACTTAGTTTTGGATGCATGTTACTTCCTCATTTAATTAATAAAATACCTCTCAAAAAAAAATTTATGTCAAACACCTAAAATACTACTCTTGGAACCACATTTGACTAGACCATTCCATCTCATTGAATAGAAGCACATCCAAAACGATTCTTCTCTCTGACCAAAAACAAAAAAATATTCTGACCAAATCATGAAAAACACAGAAATTATCTATTATAAAATCTGAAGCTGTCACAATTTTTCATAAACTCCAAAAAAAATTGAAATATACTGAGATTCACGCAATAGCAGCTAAACGGGCAAATCTGATTTCACAGAATATCTTGATAATGATTAAATTCAAAAACAAAAGTACTACAAGAAGTACATGAACTAGCGTTAAAAAAAAACTATATTAAAAACGAGGCAATGCTACGCAAAGAAAAGAATACTGGGAAATGATTTCAGATAGCAGGTAAAAGAGATTGATTCCAATAAATTATTAAGTACCTGGTTTAACGATGTTCTGTGTAGCAGTTTTCTTACAGGAATCTGCATTCTATTTTCTGGCTTCTAGACAATTGGTTTTACACAATATAGAGCATACAATTATCGCATTCGACTTCTGAACTTGTCTGTTTAACTCGATGGGGTATAATTCTCAATTTGGGTTTTTTTTTTAATAAACAATTCTCAGTTTTAGATGGTATAGGGTTTAACTTATGACCATTAACGAAACATGAGAGGTTTAGTTCGAAATTACCAAAACAACCCCTGCTATAAATCGTGTATTTTGTAATTTGTTAGAGAATCTATGTTGGTCGATATCTTAAAAATAAGTTAGACATGTCATTACTATAATCGTTCATAAATGTGGGGAAAAGCAAGAAAAAAAGAAGTGAGACTATTGATAATATATTCTCTCGGATAGAATGAGAGAGAAAATGAATAACGAGAGCAACAAAAAACAAAACAAATTTTACATAAAATAATAAAATGTAGCATGTATATTATGTTTTATTTATAAGCTTCAATTACGTGATCAAGTGACATTATGATGAGATAATTACAAATCATAAACCAATATAATATTGTAAGACTTTTTCTTAAACTTATTACCTAATAAATCACACTTGTTATTAAGTTCAACAAATCAATTGTTTGATATAGGTTTAGTGAAAATGTGTACAATTTGTTCTTGACTCAGAGTGTATTCAATTTGCAAAGAACCACCAAAAACCTTATCTCGCCTAAAGTAAAAATCAATTTCCACATGCTTTGTTCGAGGGTGTAGAATATGGTGTTTAGCTAAATGTTAAGTACTAACGTTGTCACAAAAAATCAAGAGAGGATTAATTGTTTTAATTTTCAATTCAACATATAACATCTTGATCCACATATTTTTTGCTACTGTATAGGTTAATGCATGAAACTCAGCTTCAATGAAAGATCGAGACATAATATTTTACTTCTTAGAGGTCCAAGAAATAAGAGAACTATCCATGTACACATAGAATCCTCCAGTAGACCATTAATCATCTGAGCATAGAACCCAAACAACATCTGTGTAGCTTGTTAAGTCAAGAGTGTCACTTTTATAAAGCATAAAATCATAATCGTTTATGTCATGGAGATACTTGAGTAATCCTTTTACTGTTATGCAGTGAGCAGAAGTATGAGTGTGAAGGAACTAACAAAGTTTGTTGACAGTGAAGCTTATCTCGAGTTAGGTTAAAGTACAATATTGTAAAGCTCATATCATTGTTCTATATTGTATGCCATCAGCCAAATCACTACCATCATGCTTGAAAATCATTTTCCTAATAGCCATAAGAGTAAACACATGTTTAGAATTATGCAGTTGCACTTTATCAAGAAGATCATGGATATACTTTGACTGCTATAGATGAAAACCATCGTCAATATGAGTGACTTCAACACCTAAAAAATAACCAAAATTACCAAGCTCTTTTAAAGAGAAAACATCATTAAGTTGTTTCACAATTGATTGAATAAAACATGCATCATTTCCAATGATAAGGATGTCATTTACATAAATAAGAAAAACCAGTATAGTACCCTTTGTTGTTGTATAGCATCATAGAGGCATTTGCATTAGATCCATGAAACCAAGCTACTGAAAGAATCCAATGAGTTTAAGGTACCATGCACTTAAGCTTGCTTGAGACCGTAGATGGCTTTCTTAAGTTTGCAAACATGTGTGGAAAATTGTTCATTAACAAAGCCCTCAAGTTTGGCCATATAAACCTCTTCCTAAATGTCCTTGTTAAGGAAGACTGTATTGACATCAAGATGTTACACTAGCCAACCTTTGGATAAGGCAAGGGTCAAGACAACTCATATGATGGTAGGCTTCACCACTAAACTGAATGTCTCATTATTGTTGATTCTTGATGTTTTTTGAAAGCCTAGCTATTACAAGGGACTTATTTTGTCCAAAGATCTATCATCTTTGAGTTTGCTATTAAAAACTCATTTATTCCCAATAACTTTGCCATGTTTGAGGGACAAGTTCTTATGTATCATTAGCAACCAGTAAGTTAAACTCTGATTGCATTTCCAAATTTCATTTAAGAATGGATAGTGCTTCTTTAGCTATTGAAGGTTCAAGTAGGATAAGTGTAAAAATATATGATTTTGGCTTAAAAATGCCTTGCGTAGATCGAGTAGACATGTGATGTGTATTAGAGGAATAAGGTGAATAATGAGTGGTGGAAGTTGATAATAGGGGGAAATCAACTTGAAGTTGAATATCATTAGAATTGAATATAGAAGTAATAGGTAAAGAAAAGGAGAAGTTGGGAGAAAATGGTAGGGATGAAGAAACGTTGAGTGGGTTAGAAGGTGAAGAGAATGATGGTGGTGGAGAGCAAAAAAAAATTGGTGAAGAAGATGGATAAGAAGGTAGAGTAGACTTGTGAGTGTGCTATGAAATGGAATCAATAAGTAAATATGGAAATGATGTGTCAAGAGTGCCAAAATGGACAAGACCATCAAGAGTAGCTCCAGGTTATGAATGAGACACTGAAGCTAAACCTAGTGAAGATGAAGCAAAAACTATTAGAATAGTTTAAGCATGAGATGTATGATTGGATGCAAGATTAATATATGATGGCTTATGAGAGGTAACTGGTGATGGATCAATGTTAACTGGTACATAAATTAGTGGGTTAGGCATAGGTAAGGTGGACTCAAGACTTGGAAAAGGTGAAGGTGAAGTGGTAAGAAAAGGAAATATTGATTCATTAAAAACGACATGGGATGAAATGAACATTTTTTGTGTTACATGTTTTAAACACCAAAATCCCTTGTGATGAGCTGCATAATTAAGGAAATTGCATGGATTAGAACGAGATCAAAGATAAGGTAGCACAAGCACTCATACACTCTAAGATGACAATAATCAAGTTTTCTATTATATAGCATTTTAAAAGGACTAACATTATTTAGAACCTTTGTGGGCATAAAATTTCATTGGAATTCTAGCTCTTATCATAATAGCTAAACTAGTTTTCACAACATATCTCTTACGTCTCTCAACAACCCTAAAACATGTAAGGTTTAAGACTTTTGAACTTAGTACCATCATCACTATAAAACTGTTTGCTTTGACTATTAAATTGTCTAAGATTTAAGATATCAAAATGTAAAAAGACTTGTATAGCTTGTGATTTTTAACTCAAAACATAGATCCACTATATCGTGTGTAATCATAAATAAAGAAAGAAAATGTTTCATTCCAAGTGTAAAAACTATAGGTAAGAGACCCTAAAGATCTACATGTATTATTTCAATAAGAAACTTGAGAATGACTATGTATATGTTTCAAAGGCAATCGATGAGATTTTCAAGTTGAAAGCATTGCATATGTCATCAATACTAGTTGGTTTCAAGGTTTTATTCATTGTATTATCAACTAATTGTACAATAATACAATGAGGATGGCCAAGCCTCTCATGAAGAAAGGAAGCATTTGTCTCAATGTGATGGTATAAGGCAAGAAGTGATATAGTTTGTGTTGGTGAAACTAAGTTCTATGTAGAACAAACCTTGTAGAGACCATGATCAATAGCCCCCATTATAACTTTATTCCTAGTCACAAGATCCTTCACAAGAGAATGGCTAGGAAAGAACTCAACACTAATTGCATTATCTTTACATAGTTTCCTTATTTATATGAGATTTTCTAAAGATAAGATGCACATAGTAGTAATTCAATTTTTAAGGAAGTAAAGTCATGATGCGTCATAGGTATAGTAATGCTATTACCTAACATAACTGAACCTAGAATAGTGTAGTCAATAGCAATATGTAATTGATTCATGGAAGAAGTCAAATGGTGTGTAGCACCTATATTCATATACCGGGAGTTTCTAGCAGGTGAAGAATGTGCAACTAGTGTGAGAAATGCTTATAGCGAATAAGACTGATCTTAAGGAAAGACAACAACATTGGAATCATCTTGAGTATTAAATGTAAATGCATTTTGTACTTGAGTAATGTGTGCTTGATGATTTGAATTTCAGCCGTTGCTTCTTCGGTTAGAGTGATTGTTTGAATTGTTATTATTTTATGATCCTTTGTTTTTAGATTGTGAATATCAAAAATAGCATCAAGATGTTCTGTGACTATTTCTCTTAAAGATCTGCATTACATCTCAGAGTAATTAGGAATAGTGGATGGAGTTAGAGGTTTATTCTTAACTTGCTTAGAAGGCTCAGAAGAAACATGATCAAAGAAAGAAGATTGTTGCTATGAAATTTGAGGTTGTTGATGAGCAAATCCAAATAGACTTGTTCTTGTGTAGTTAACTTGAACAATTTAAGTGTTAAGTACATTCATTCTTTAGATCTATCTTTCATGTATCTTCATATGAGTAAATAGTTCATCCAAGTCAAGAACTCATTTCTTGTTAGTAATATTTGTAACAAGAGAGATATAGGAAGCATCTACTCTTCTAAGAACATAAAGAGCATGTTCTTTAACACTCAATGTTTCACCAACAGCTAGTAATAAACCAATAAGATCCTTGCACTTACTAATGTATTGATCCATGATGAGAGAGTAGTGATTGAAGCTAGCATTACAACTCTATAAACCATACTTTATATTCATCATTGAAAGCCTTACTAAGAGAACTCTAGTAATCTGCAATAATTTCCTTACGAATGAGAAATTTCATATGGCCAGATGACATTGAATAATAGATTCAATTATTAATTGTTGAATCTTGCTTTTCCCAAGCAAGATACTCAAGATACTCAGGATTAGGGACAAAAACTTCATGATATTGAGTATGATCTAATGAAGGAACAACTGAAACAACCTATTTGATTAATTTTGGTAAAGAAGGCACTAAATTGTTAATGATAGATTACAAGCCATAAATCATAGGCATATGTTTCAATTGTTCTTTCCAAATGAGATAATTATCCCATCTAATTTCACAAAAAAAACTTGGATTGATGGAGAAAACATAAAGAGAAGAAGAAGGAGATAAAAATGACAAAAGTATGAATAGAGTATTAGTTACAATTGGATATTGAATTGGTGTATGAGATGATGAGTTATCTTCCATGGTGGAAGATTAAAATGGCAGGGAAAAAATAAAAAGACCAAAGATAATTTGCTTTGTTACCATAATATAATTAAAGAGGAAATAAATAAGATGAGAGCAACAAAAAATAATGAAAAATCTCACATAAAATCATAAAGCATGTACATTAAGTTCTATTTATAATACATTAAGTTATGTGTTCACTTAGCATTGTGCTAACAAAATTCGCAACAACT
The DNA here is from genome assembly GCA_033030585.1 of Hippophae rhamnoides. Lineage (NCBI taxonomy): Eukaryota > Viridiplantae > Streptophyta > Magnoliopsida > Rosales > Elaeagnaceae > Hippophae > Hippophae rhamnoides. The sequence continues at coordinate 39,259,726 of CM065434.1, forward strand.
TTGCTCATGTAAGGTTCATTGATAAAAAACCATAACAGAATTAAAAGTGTTCGAGGAATGTAGTTACAATTCACAAATCAATATAATATTCTAACACTTTTTCATTTGATATCTTAGTACAAATATATTTAAAAAATGAAAAAATATGTATATTTTTAAAAGAATAGAATTTTCTTTTTAAAAAAATGAAAATAATTTTGTAAAATATATAAACATTATAGCAAAAATTAGGTAGGGCCATAATACGCTAATATAATTTTTAAACAATATATAATAATATATATTACTGATTAAGCTCAATGTATTACATTGTTTATATAAGAATTGATGAACATTACTCAAAAATTATCTTACATTTTAACATAAAATTGAATGACCAAACCTTTGGAGAAAAAAAAGAGTAGGTAAGTATATAAAAAGAAAAAAAAATTCTTTAATCGACACCTAGATTCATGGGTTATAAAATAACCAACTTGTTATGTTAGGATGATTATCGACTATATTAGTTATTATATCATTTTATAAATCGATGTTATCCGGTGATTTTAAAAAAATTAAAATCTTGATCAACTTATAATCCCAAAAATCAACTTTTAAATCAACCTACAAAATCAAATTAAAAATAAATAATTTAACATTTTAAACCTATATAAAACCTTCTCTAATTAAATAAAGAAACCCTATGATATAAATTAAAAAGAAAAAAAAACAAAATACAAAATAAATTAATATGTTCATCTACAAAAAAAAACAATAACATTCACTTTAAAAACACTTTACAATAAGCTATAGCTACATTTCTAAAAAACTTATTAATATATACGTGAAATGATAAAATTATATATTCCTTTGATAACGCTCTAAACTATGTTTTAATTACATTTTTATAAAATTATATATTCCTTTGATGATACTCTAAACTATGTTTTTCATTACATTTTTATTCTTAAGTAAAATTTTAATATAATTATAATTATAATATACAAATATATAATAAAAAATTACTTTAAAAAGTAAGTTTAATTCAATTGTGTCAATTTTATCATTTTTAAAACCTACAACAACCCTACCAAATAATTACATAGACCAACCAACTAAAAAGAAAAATATAAACTTAATTTGACCGTAGATTTGGATTGATTTGACTGGTCGATTCTCGATAAAAATATCCACCCCTAAGGTTACCCTTTTGAATAATAATTTTAACACTAGTAAAATGGTATTCTTAAAAGGGGAAAAAATTAGTGTTTGTACGTTAATGGCATAAAGCAACATGAACCCATCACAGAAAACGCACAAGAAAATCTTTAATCTGATCAATGTAAGGAGACCGAGTAGGAATTATATGACCACAGTCATGCTCAATTATCACAGAACACCCTTCATCAAAAGAAGAAGCCAGGTCCTTGCTTTCTTGATTTACTATCTGTCTGTCTTTGCCATGGTTGCCACCAAAAATGTGCAGTGAGGGGCATTTGATCATCATGTGTTCCGATTCAGATGATTTTAGAGAAAACCCAGAACAAAGGATCACAAATCTGACATCTATCTCATCCTTTAGTTTACCAAGTTGTGCACAGACTAATGAAGCCATTGCTGCTCCCTGAGAAAAGCCCAATATACCATCAAAAGGCCCTCTTTGAACAAACACTTCTTTTAAATATGCTAATGATACATCAAAGCCATCAGTTTGATGCTGGTATTGGAGAGGGTCAAAAGGATTGTCGGCCATCTTCCCATCAGTTTCACTCCTTCCCTCGAAATCAGGGTCTACTAACCATGCAAACCGTTTCTTACAGAGCTCTAAACACGGAGGAGGGCTTTCTTGCGGTGAAGGTGATGCTGAATTATGATATGCCTCTCTGATGTAGGGTTGATAAATGAATGGTAATTCATGAGGTGCATCAACAAATACCAGTTCAGCAATATTTTTTAGTTTCTTGGTTAATGATGCAGTTCGTCCTTTAAAACTGGAGGCATTTTGTCGAAAACCGTGCAAGCATAGGATTTTTAGCTTTCTTCGATGCTCAATGTCTGTAGCACAAGTTTGTTATATGACATCAGGAGCATTGAAAATGTGTTCAAACAAAGGACGGACCATCAAACAACAAAACAGATAAATCGCACAGAAGATTGAGAACATTTTTTTCCCTAAAAGGAGATAATAAAAGTTACTGATTGCAGCTTGCATTTGGATGGCAAAAGATAAAAGTTAACACAAGTCTGATACCTACACAAAGAATTTAAGGAAAATGATAAAAATACGAATTTATCTATCACCATCAACTGAAAACCAGTATCATTAAGTAACCTATTCGGCATACATGCAAAGGTGATGTTGTTCAAAGTGATCCAGATACAGACCTTACCTTGTCTTGAGGATAGGTGAGCTGAGTGTTTGGTATCTGAGGAATCAGTTTCAAACTCAGTTTGTGGTGACATTCGATCCGATATGCCATTCTCAATCAATGAATCCATCCCACTATCCTTGCCATGTTTCCGACACAGCTCACAGACGTATGCAGACCTCTCGTTCTGCAAGTATGGTTCAATATCAGTCAGAAGTGTGATGATTACATGATACTAAAAGAGGTCAAATCCAGAAAAAAATTACCCAATATCAGGCGATTTTGGATAATATTTTATTTTTTACCAAAATCACTCAAACCATAATAGTGGTAAGACTTATCACAACAAAACAATGTCTTATCACTGAGCGATTTTGGTAAAAAATGGAATTGGTGACAAGGCATTGGCATGGTGTGAAAAGGCATTAACCCAATTTGAGAAGGCTTTCCATTGGCATCCACTATCGTGATAAATCTTACCACGACAAGATAATACCGGCTTACCACAACAATGATAATCCTTACTTCGAGAGTGATTTTAGTTGAAAAAAGAATCTAATCCAAATATCTTACTAGTTTGATAAATCACTTGTGAAATCCATGAGTAATATACTGAAGAGGATCAAGATAAAGAGGCATAATGGGACAGGATAACTTGAAAACAGGAATCATTTCCGCAGGAATACAATATAGAAATCATGGAGTTGAATCACTAAATGTTTAATGACTGTTAAATTTCTAGAACACACCTGACAACTATCACAAATTAAAACAAGCATTCTGCAATAAGTGCATCGGAGGCGCGGAGAATAATCATCAAAGGGCAAGCTGCACATAAGACAGGTCCCAAGCATATTTGCATCTGAACTACCAACTGAAATCCTACAGTGAGGTAAAATTAATCTCATTATAGAAAAATCAAAATTATTGCTGTGTTGGTTAGTGCTTGAATGTTAATAAGAAAAAATAAATATATCAAGAACTGAATCACATTGAAAAAATCTTGAGAAAACCTCATAAATTATTTCAAAATCATATGTACTTTATATTCTGATGAGAACTTTCAGTAAGCAATAAAGATAAATTAAAAGGTCAAATTGATGACCTTTTTTTTATGTAAAAAATGATGAGAACTATATCTTCCAGCTAACAAGTTAAAGTTGATTTTAATTATGCAGAAAGGTTGACAACATAACCCCCAAAAAGGCTATTTTAGGATATTAATATTAAATAAGTACTTAAATCATTATCCAAATTGGGGGCTGAACAGATGCAAAAGTATATAATATAAAGATGCACACCAACTGGCAGTCCTTCAGCTTATTAGTGTGTCAAACATTCATGCGAAGAAAAGATTTTTGTAGTTTAGCAACATGAGGAGTTAGAAGACTAAAACTTCATACCTGTGATCAAAAACAAAGTTCTTTCCTTTGAAAAAACCACCATCTGGAAATTGTTCTAGATAACGCTGTATGCCACCAAATAACTACAACAAAACTATAGTATAAGGATATCACTATAAATTCCATGATTAAATTGATAATAAATTTTTAGAATTTAGATGATAAAATCCAGAAGGGGGAAAGGCCATGGTTCTGCAATCTGAAGTGCTCTAGCAGTAAACTAGTAATTTAGTGGGTTAGGATACTTTCAAGAAAGAAAAATCAATCAGAAATAGCTTATAAGATACTTCCTAAAATGTTTGAAACAAAAAAATAAAAATAAAAACTACTTCCAATTTCTGTATAATAACAAAATAAGACAGCCATATGAAAATTGAAAATAAAATGGCGTGGCTGCTTAAAGTAATTCTTTCCAGCATCCACCTAGAGCTAGAACATACAAATCATATCAGTTTATTATCCATTACTAAAAAAACCATACAGCTAACCTAGAGGGGCTTGTTATATAATGTTGTCACTGTTTTATGGTTTGGAAACAACAGTTAAAGCATCAAACTTACAACTGACATTTCAACTTTAAACAAAATACCTGAAACACATTCTCGAATCCTGCACCTTTCGACCTAATATAAGCTGAAGCCATTTCACATCTGATTCCTCCGGTGCAGTACCTGCATCACAAATAAATACAAATATTAAACACCAAAATAAAGTAGCATCACCTAATTAAATAATAAAAAACAGATGTATCAAATAATACACCCAAAGAACATTGGTTATGAAAAATAAAAACATGAAGCAGAAAAGTGTGCTTAAACAATTGACGGTAAATGGTAGCATAATTCAAGATTATGTGTTCGAATGACAGCTAATACGTTGACATGGTTTGCATCAGAAGAACTGAAAAGGAAAAATAACAATTATATGGGGCAGCCCATTGTCCTTGAAACACTATGATCAAAATTCCAATGTTAATAGACATAACAAGAACAAACTAAGCACTTACATTAGGACATTTTTCCCCCTTAATTGATCAGAGTTATTATCTATCCACAAGGTCAGGTCACTATACTGTCTAATGCAGGGATCTAAAGTTTCCACATTTGGAACATTGAACTTCCCAATTCTAGTCTCATACAAATTTCTTGCATCCAATAGCACAAGTTCTTTATTGTGTGTTGGACTCTCATTGTCTAGAAGTTGTCCTGCAGTCACAAATTACAATTTAGCACTTCATGGTATGAAGCATGAACACCACAGAAGTTAATGCAATATTTTCAAGAAGACAAGAACCGTGCAAGTATTAATAAGTTACTAACAAACAACTGACAGCTAGTTGTAAAGAGATAATAAGAATCTGAACAAAGCTACTAACCAGTCTTTTGAAGAAAGGAATGAAAGTCAGCGGCCGAGAGATGTTTCCCAGCATTTGAAATTTCCGGTGACTTAAGCAGAGGGTTACAGCTCAAAGTAACTAACTCCTGAAGACAATTTCAAACTCAAGATACAACTGTGAGTGATAGGAAGTGTCAATTCAAAGTGCATCCAATACTAATCACTATTTGCAATAAATCAGGCAAGACATGTTCATTTACCTTTACCACTCGAATTGAGAGTGAAGTGAAGCCACATTCTTTAGCAACCTTGTTGTCGAATGGGCGATTGCAAGTTGCGAGCTTGAAGTCAGTTCCAAGAAATAAACTATTTAACTCAACAGCAGCTATGTGCCTTTTCAATGAGATTAGCTTTCCACCAACCTATTCGAACCAGAACGAAAAAAATCCATAAACTTATAAAGAAAAATAAAAATCCAGTTCCTAAAAATGAGTAATATGACATAATTTTGCATTATAGTTTCCTATTTGACGTTTCTACTTTCCATGCTGATCCTCAAGCCTCATTCGTTAAAAGAAATAATTGTTTTACATCTACTAGGGAAACAAAGAGTGAGTATAAGGTAGCATACGGTGACATTGACGCCAAGGGGAGAGAGTCGAACACGGCCAAGGAGGGAGAGAGAGTTGCAGTTACAATGGTAGAAAGAAAAGAGCTCGTCAAGGTCTGGAATTTCGGTGTAATTGTAGTAAAGGAGTATACCATATTCGTCTTCTACTTCATGTTGTTCATCGTTCAGTTCCATAGTTGCAAGTATGATATGATTGATTAAGGAATAAGAGGAATCAGAGAAAAACGGCGAAGGTAACCCTAATTTAAACCCCAACCCAAAGAAAAAACAGAAATTAGCCCTACTGATTATACTACCATAATTTTACTTTTTTATCCAAATTTGTGAGTTGTAACTAACTATTTAAAAGAGTTTGTAGTAGATAATTAATTATTTATTTATTTTAAAATATATTTTTAATATTATTTAATTAATTATTTATTTAAAAGTACATTTTAATTATATTATATATATATATAAAAAATTCAATTAAACAATAAATTATATTAAATTAATAATTTTTTAAATAAAGATATTATTAAAATACAATCTTATAAATTTAAATAAAAATAAAATTACGATAGTATTAACAAACACTAATTAAACGAATTATTAATTTTACTTTCGACAAAAATTGATTTACGATATCGTTGTCAGTATTTTACATATTTATCCTTTAGTTTTTTGCTGTGATGCATTTCATTCTAGATTATTCTTTGATCATATTATTATTTTTACTTTCTAAGATATGAAATCTCGATCTCGATCTTACTTTTATCTCAAATTTCATTTCTCTTTCCTCAGTTTCGTTCATTTTTGTCGACAATAATGTGGATTAAAGGTCTTATGTTGCCCTTCGCTTTGCCGCTCATAATAATATCAACTTTCATCTTCTTTTAGCGTTCTTTATGTTCTCGTTCCTCACTTTGTCGCTCGCAAAGTCGTATGAATTTCATCAATGGCGTCTTGAAAACACAAATTAAGCTCTATACTTGACAAACCTATTACAATCAAGGAGATCAACGTTGATGATTCATGCATCCAGTTCTTCAAAGCCAAAACCAAAGATGTGTTAGTGCCCAATAATGTCGAATAGATTTATGTTTCGTCCTTTTCTTTATTAAAATTCTATAATTTCTCTTCTGATTTCTCTTTTATTTCATATGTTATATAGAAAACGTTCTTTCAAGAGTTTATCTTATCTTTTGATTTGGTTCTCTAATGCTTAAAAGTGATACCAGTGATGTAAACATACTTTATTTCACTAGTTAGTCTTTGCACTGGATTATCTTTCATTATTGTTAGGTTTTAGTTTCTTCTTTGTCTTTTCTTCTTTTTCTTTTTCTTTTTTTGTTTGTTTCAGTTTGTGCATGTCTTTCTTTCTTTCTTATTTTTGTTCTCATTTGTATTATATTTTCTATGTACGTGTGTTTATCTTTTGCACTACATTCTGAATTTTTTTATTCTTCACGTGCAATTCTGCTTCTTTTATGGTTGTACGTCTATAAGTAATTTTTTTAATTGTTTTTCGTTATATTATACAAATATATTTAAATATTATATTTTATAATATATATTTACTTGCTTTTTATACATAATTTTGCACAAACTATATACTATTTATATTAGATAAAATAAGTACGTGCTTTCGGTACAACTTATAAATTATTGTATATATTTTTTACATCATACTATTAATCCATATGAATTGTGTGCAATAAATATGTAGTTATATATATCGCAACAAGCAATATAATAATAAAAAAATATCATTTTTACGAAAATTATGTTATTATAAACTAATTTTGAAACTAAAATAATAAAAATTAATTTTTTCGTATTTTTATGTTTTAAGGAAACAAAATTAAAATAATTAAAAATAAATAGTAATAATTAATTAACTCAAAATTAACAGTTAAGAAAATATACGATAAAATATATAAAAATAATTAATCTTTTAATTTTAAATATACGATAAAATATATAAAAATAATTAATCTTTTAATTTTATAAACACATGAAGTACTAAATTCTTATAATATAATTGTCAATTAATTACATGATCAATTGCATCTAACTTAACATGTATTTCTTTGTTAAGTAAAATGTACACCAAATAGTAACTAATTACATTCTCATGTCTATTAAATTATATACATAATATTTATTAAGATTATTAATTATGGATCACATACATAAAAATTATATATCTCGGTTTAGAAATTATGCATATTATTTAAATAAGATAAACAATTAAAAAAATTCAAATCTATTTAATTGATTCTATAGATTAATTGTTGACCAAACAATTAATATAATAAAAATCAGATTAAATAATATAATTAAATTGAAATCATTATTGTAATAAAATATTAGATCATCATGTAGAAAATTAGTTAATAAGATCCTTAAATTAATAAATTAATTAAACTTAATTTTGTTCATAAAGCTCATATTTTTCATAAAAAATACATAAAAATTAATAAAGAATAAGAAGAAATACAATCAATTTCTTGAATCGTAGCACTAATATCCTTTTTAATCTATACCAAAATTGTATCTTCTTTTAAATTTTTATATATTTTTCTCTATTTTTAACTCTAAAATTGATAAAAATATATATATAATTTTTAAGTCATTAAGGTTTATGGGGAAAGTAGTAGATTAAATTAAACTAAGATGAAATATAGACCCTCACATCAACTTCATATCAAGGATTAAGATGAAAAAAAAATTAACAATACTGTCGAATAAAAATACGACGACATATAGCATGGAGATATACTCAGCACACAACACATGGCATGGGTGGATTAGGGTGATTAACACGATTAAGTTAGTACCACATGTACACGATATGATTCGCGGTTACAAATTATGTGGCCTATATGGAAAGAATGGACTAATCAAGTAACGAAATGTGTCACGCTTGTTAATCGCGTAGTGAAACTCGAAATGAACAATGTGCTGTCATATGGCATGACACTATGTCACCCGGTATACATGGCATTGCGCTATTGGCTCTCTGCTTGCTTGGCATCCACATGACGTATTTTAATTAATCCTGCATTAAAATATTTATAAAAAAATTTAAAATTTATATTTTCAACCATTTTCACTAGAAAATTCATATTTTAATATTTTAATCTCAAAAATAATATTTATTAAATAAAACGAACAAATATTAAACCAAAAAGTACACTAATAAGTGTTGTATTTTGATTTATTACTTTTGAGAAGTTTTTGAAATTATGTTTTAGATTATTTTTTATGTTATATGTAAATTATACATAAATTTATATGCTTTATAGAAATCTTATACTAATTTTTTTCACAAATATATAATAAAAAAGAAATTTATATTAGAATAACAGAAAAAATTAAACTGTTATAATAAATTTGAAAATGACTCCCGAGTAAACGAGTTTTAAATTTTTAACATTATTTATTAGGAACATTTTAATGTTTTAACTTATTTTGTAAGATTTATATAAATTATACATAAATATGTTAGCTTTACATGAATATTATTCCTCAATTTGTACATTATTTTGTTGTATATATTTTGTATATTTTATAAAGTAAATTCATTGTGGAGTTCTAAGTGTGTAATTAGTTAGAGATAGTTTTTTTTTTTTAATTACAGTTTTGGTTTCTTTATCCTGAGTGAAGGAAATTAAAAATAAAATTGAATTATATGTTAGTACGTGCATTTTGATTATTTGACACCATAAACAAACTATGAATCCACTTAATCTTCATTGATGTTTTTTTTTTTAAATGTTTCAATCGCCATATTCTCAGTTTTTCTGGTGCCGATCGAGTTTGTAAGTGTGAGTAATTAACATTTTCAATTTTCATTTCTGGAACGAGGTATCATTTTTGACAGAAAATTGAGATGGTTGAAGGCGGTGAAAAGGAGGAGGTAGAGATGGAATGGATGAAGATGGCATGGCATGGGTTCTGTTTTTTTTTTTATGAATTTTATTGTCATAAAACTTACATTTTGTTGCTTGACATATTTGAACAGTTTAAATTATACATCATTTTATATATCATTTAATGTCTCTAATATATTAATAAAATAAAATTGTTTTATTTTATTTAAATCTTATCACATACATTTAAAATTATACCTATTGGGTTCATTATTATTATAAATATTTATGTATTTTTCTATTCTTTTATAATTTTATTCATTATTTATGATTTTTTAAAATAAATTTTTATTATAATATACTCTCGTTATTATTTTAATTTATCAAAAATTAAATAAAATAAGATATTATAGGCATGTAAAATTTATAAATTATATTAAATTAATGAAAAAATAGATAATATTTAATATATCTAATTTAAAATATTAAGCGATCATATTTAATTATTTTATGGTATTTTTAACTCATAATCATTTTTTAAATATTGACGGTTTTTTATAACTTTTTAGAGGTTTTAGTAAAACATCTTTAATAACAAAATAGATATATACGGCAGTTTTTCCCCCTTAAAACTACTCAAATTCTCCTTCACTTATCATCCTCGCTTTTTTTCCCAAAAAGATATCATTCAAATGAATTCACATAGTACATCCATTTAGCTATGGTTATTTAATAGAAGATAATTATAATTATAATTATTTATAAAAAATTAATACTTTATTTTTTTAAATAAATCATAACCGATAAGAAATGAAATGATTATAGTTATTATAATATCAAAAATGTATTTAATCGAATCGAATATATATTAATTATATGTATATAATTACATAAAAAAAATATAATTTTAATTATAAAATACACATTATTTTGTATAATTAGATTAAATTTTATTTATTTTTATTTTTTATTTTTTTGTTTAAAAATATTTGCAGTTAAAACATAAAAATTAATATCAATATTTTAAATAATATAATAAAATAAAAATTAAGTTAATATTTAATTTTTTAAACTAAATATATTTTTAAAAAATTATTAAAAAATAAAAAATATGATTAAACTATGAAAAAAATGTTAACGACTCATGACCTATGGTTATTATCTAAATATATCCGAAACTAATGTAGGATATTTATGGTTATTAACGTAATTATCTCCTTATACCCAACATCCTTTCATAGATACACCCAAATGTTTTATGACTTGAAAATGTGAAAAACTTTCTTTTCAACTCCCATTGTTTTAAAAATGAGTGATAATATAAAATATTACTTATAAAAATTATAATAATAAATTTTTTTTAAATATATTAAATGGAATATAATTAAACAAAATTTATCATTAAATGAATATAAGTTACCTTAGTTTAACTTGAACAATATTAATATGAAATAATAGATTAAATATTTTTTAAATATTAAAAATATATAAATCGAATATAAATGATATTATTTTTATCATACAAGTTTAAATGGTATTATTTTTTTATTTTTTAAAAGAAGAAAATTACAAAAAAAATAACTCTTAAAACTTATAAAAAATAACATTCCAATAACTTTGTACGTTATCAAATTAGAAAGCATTTAATATTAAAAAAATTAAATGATCACATTTAATTTAAATGGTATTTAATTGAATAAAATTAAATACAAAATAATGTATCAAACAATTTTTAATGATAAAAATATATGAATTGTTCATGATGAAAATTATTTTTATAATTATAAATTTAAATATGATATTTTTTGTTTTAAAAAAAATTGTCACCTATCAAAATTATAGTTATGAGCTTTGGGCTGAAATTTTTTGTGGGAAAATTAATAGAATTTTTTTTTATGTTTTCAAAAATAACAAAAATATATCTCAATTTTAAAAAATAAATAACTATATCCCTTTAATTGTTATTTTATTATAAAATCCTTCTACAAATTTCTTGATTTTTATTGAAATCTTTACAAATACCTTTTTTTAAAAAAATTAAAATAGTGATAAGAAGAAGGTGTATGATTGACATAAGTTTTTTTTTAATCGTTTCCTGAAATCAAGTACTTGTAATTGAACTTTTTTTTAAATATAATCTCGTACACGATTGTACTTTGTAACCCAATACAATCCTTTCGAATTAACCATAGTTGACTTGACTGTACAAAGTCGATAAACATAAATAAAAATGATATAAAAGCAGGAAAGAAAATACAAGTATAAATGAGAATTGATTAAAATAAGGTGATTAAAGAAAACGGGTATTCTCTAAAAGTCTTTGACACCCCTAAATACAGCTATTTGCATAAGAAAATACCATTTATGAGTAATGATATTGGCATTAGTACCATGAAACATAATGGAGTCATCCATAGAACTGCTTCTATCTTCTTCATTCAAAAATATATGTTTCTCATTATGATGTTATAAAGAGTTTTATTATTCTCTTTATGATGCATTTTTCAACATTATAAAAAATGTGCTTTTTTTTTAATGGAAAACAAGTGTCTTTTAATATGGCCTTTAACTTCTCATAGACAAACATTGGACATCTATTTTTCCATAAAATGAGCAAATACAAAAGAGAGGGAAAGCCTATGTGCCAGACAAAAAAAAATGGCCCTTGGGAATGAACGAAATGTATATGAAGTTAAAAAAAAAACTGAACTATTTTACGGTTTCACCCAAATTTGAAGCAACCAGGAACAAAATAAAAACCTTGCTGATATTCGATAGAGTTCCCATTATCCTGAATGCTTGCTTCTTCCTCTTCCTCAGTCCAGTATCTCTCCAGGATCTTCACGGACTTATCATAAATTTCATGGTTGTCATGGTTCTGCAGACTCTCGATATTATCCAAGCCATCACATTCATCAATCATATGTGCATAAAGATTGATTCCACCATTCAATCCCATTTCTTTGTCAACCTCACCCACTTTCAGAATGTTCTCAAGACCCTCAAGACAAACAGTTATAATCTTTGGATCCGGACAGTGGAGAAGATCACAAAGTGGTTTGATGCAACCTTGGCTAACCAAGAATCTGTCAAACATGTAAACTTGAATTCAACATTCTCTCTATTTGTTTGTGAAGAGTATAGAGAGATAAGAAGAATGAATGATTTAATGTTGTATTGGTGTTTTTAGAATGTACATAGAGAACCCTATTTATATGATTGTAACAAGTGTAGTCTAGTGAAATAGTGGAAGTGTAGTCACAAATGTAGTACTGAGTGAAATAGTGGAAGTGTAGTGGAAGTGTAGTACGGTGTTAAATAGTGGAAGTGTGCATGCAAGTGAAATAATACAAACAGTGTAGTACAAATGAAGTAAATTACTGATATCAAATATAACTTAACATCCCCTCAAACTCGAGGAGGAGAGAAAGCAATCAACTTGAGTTTGGAAACTAATTCTTGAAATCTACTGGTAGATGAGATTTGGTGCAGATGTCAGGTGTTTGATCTGTGGAGGATATTGATTTGAGACCAAGAGTGTCTTGAAGAACATGTTGCCGAACAAAATGATAATCAATCTCGATATGTTTTGTTCGTTCATGAAATACATTATTGTGGCAATCGAATAACCTTGATGATTGTCACAATATAGATAATTCGATTGATTGGAGAACACCCCGTATCGGCCAGTAACCAACGAAGCCAAAGAAGTTCTTGAGTGGTGTCGGCAAGAGCACGATATTCGGCTTCGATGTTGGATCGAGAAGTGAGAGATTGTTTCTTGCTTCGCGAAGATATAAGAGAGTTTCCAAGAAAGAAACAATATCCGGTGGTAGAGCGACGATCGGTTGGGTCACCGCCCAATCGGCATCGAGTAGGCGGAAAGAAGAAGATTAGACTTGTTGGAGAAATGGAGACCGTGAAAGCATAGTGCACTTTGATGTAGCGAAGAATGCGAAGAACCGCGGTATAATGGGTAGGCCGTGGAGCGGTGTACATTGACTAATCGGATGGCAACAAGTAGGCAATGTCGGGACGAGTGGCTGTGAGATAAAACGAGGTGCCCTCTTGGTTATGCAGCACGTATAATGTGGCATACGAGAGAATAGTACCATCTAAATGGAGTAAGTTTGACATTGGTTTCTAGAGGTGTTGATGCGGTTTACAATCGGTAGGCCAGGTAGATTAAGAATATCGAGGAAAAGTACTTGCTTGAGAGATAATATCCTTGAGAATCGGATGAGATTTCTAGGCCCAGTAGTGGAGACGACCAAGGTATTTCATTTCAAATTGATGACTCGAAAGCGCTTGAGATCGATAATTCCATTAGAGTCGTTCCAGGTTATGATCATATCATCTACGTAAAGGAGTAGAAGTGTTACACCACGGTGAGTCTTAGAATAAAGACCGGAGTCATAAGGCCGGAAGTGAAACCAAAGTCGGTAAGTGTGAGAGCTGAATTTGGCAAACCAAGCTCCGAGGAGCTTGTTTGAGGCCGTAGAGAGCACGACGAAGTCTGCGTACTTGATGAGGTGAATGAGTGTATCGGGAGGAGGTTTCATATAAACTTCCTCGGTTATGTCTCCATTGAGAAAAGCATTTTTGACATCCATTTGAAACATGTTCCAATTTCGGGCGTGACGGCGGCAATGATACTTGAACGAGAGGTGAGTCGGTACGAGGTGCAAAAGTTTCTTCATAGTCGATTCCCGTATTCACGTGTAAAACCTTTGACACGCAGACGAGCTTTATATCGTTCCGAGACCCACGTACGAATGAGTTTTGATTTTGAAGATCCATTTACAACCAATCAAGATTTATTAGATGGAAGATCAACAAGATCCACGTGTATGTGCTTTTGTTAATGCACGTAATTCATATCGTGGCAACGCGATAAGGGTTAAGAACTAGCCTGTAGTTTTTGGGGTTAAGTGATGAGACAAAATAGTAGAGAAACATTAGTAATCACGAAGATGAAAGGAAGACTACTTACACGAGTAGAGCAATGAAGTGATGACTCTGTGACAATCGAGGTAGTTGGTCTTGAGAAGATGTTGTTATGGTAGGATCGGCGAGAAGGAGCGGAACACATCGGGAGAAGCGTAGTAGACGATGGTGAGGGTAATGGAGCAATGTCGGAGGAAATAAATCAATAGTTGGGTCATTAAAAAATGAGAGTGAGGTAGGAGATGAGACATGGAAATGAAGAAATGAGAGAAAACATTTTATGTTCCCAAAATATGACATGACGAGAGATCGCGATCGTTTAGAGATGGTCCCAGCAACGATAGCCTTTGTGTTACATTCCATACCCTGAAAGAAACAAAGACGAGAACAAGGTTCTAATTTATCGTGTTCGTGAGGGTGAAGAAGAGCAACAGGCACATGACAGGCTCTTTGAGTAGTTCGCTAAGATGGAGAAATCTTATAGAGACGCTCATAAGGGGATTGATTGTGAATAATAGGCATGGGAACACGATTGATGGTATAAACAACAGAAGAGTCGCTTCACCCAAAAGCGTTAGGAGACAAGAACTAGAAATGAGGAGAGTACGAACGAATTATTAAGAATATGTCATGTTTTTCGCTCGACTCTTCCATTTTGTTGAGATGTGCCGTGACGAGAATATTGAGAAAGAGTCCACATTTTGTCGAAGAAAATTTAAAAAATTTGTTTCTTTATATTCCATAGCATTATAAGCTACAAGCACTTTGATATTTTGAGAAAATTGGGTTTTAACCATTTGGGCAAAATCATAATAAATTTTGGGTAATTCGGATCTACATGTTTCATGAGAAAAATCATGTGAATCTTGAATAATCATCGATAAAAATGACAAAATAAACCATCCCGTAGTAGGATGTGGGGATGGACCGAAACATCGAGAATGAATTAAGTCGAAAGGGGAGGCCAAGTAGAATCACTTTTATTAAAACATAAAACGGGTTGTTTTCCCCTGATTGACAAGCGCAAACAATTTACATTATCGAAATAGAAACGGATCCTAATTTACCGAGGAAGATCTTGGGGACGAAGACGTCTATAGACGTATGGCACAGACGAGCGTACCGTAGGTTGATAGGAGTGGTAGAAACGGCACGGAAGTGTGAGGAGGAATTGGGTAGATGAAGGTTGATAAGTTCAAATAATCGTCCAACCTTACGGCTATCCTGCCCGAGGATGCGTCTGTACTGTGGATCTGCCGCATACGACAACCGGAAGAGGAAAAAGTAATAGTAAGACCAAGTTCACATAATTGACCAACGAGAGATAAGATTTAGAGTAAGGTTGGGAATATGAAAGGTGTCGAAAAGTGATATAGAAGATGTGGAAACTTGTCTACGGCATTCGCATACATATGTGAACCATTGGCGAGTTTGAATTAAAGGTTTGGAGATGGAAGATTGTGTGGGAGAGAAGATGTGAGTATCATGAGTCATATGGTTACAACAAAGCGAGAATCAAAATACCATAAAGATTTACACGATGTGAGAGACAAGGCAAAGGAGAAGCATTACTAGATTGTGAGAGAACATGTTTAAGAAGACGCCCGAGTTCTTGAGTAGAGAAAGTAAATTTGTCATGATTATCCTCGAAGTATGCGGTGATAGATGAGTTACTATTTTTACACGAAGCGTGTTGAGAGGGATTCCCAGAGAATGCGAGAGGGATTCCGAGAGGAATCTTTGAGAGGGATTCCGTGAGGAATCTTTGAAGGGATTCAGAAAGCAATCTCTATTAAAGTGTCCCTGGACCACTTCTTGTGACAATATATACATACCCGAATGGGACATGTAAGAAGCTCGTGATTGGGGTTGTGACGGTAGGTGCGGCCTTGATGTTTGAAGTCTCTTTAGAACCTCCTGGGGTGATAAAGGGGGTGGCGAGCAATGTCTGTATGATGAACTTTGAAAACCCCCGGTCCGAGTTTCTTCGGAGCGAAGCTCGGTCACAGCCGATATCTAAGGATGGAAAAGGACTCAGATGGAGTAAGGAAGCGAAACGGGTTCAAATCGATCACATGGAGAGCCATAAGAAAAATATGAGACGTTGGTGATTACGGTAAAGTTGCAAACATCTCGGCATCAATCTTGTTCGTCGAGTTGGTTCGTGAAAGAGCGAGTTGATCCCCGAATAGTATGCATTTCGAGAGAGAAATTGGTTAATGGTTTGATCGGCCACTTTGGCGTTTGGTATGAAGAGTTGTTAAAAGTTGATATTGGTTGGCTAAATCTGTTGTAGTAAGCGAGCCTCGAGAAATTTCCCAAACTTCTTTGGCGGTGTCAAACGCCCAAATTCACCGTGAATGGAGAGGTAAAGTGGTGTTACGGAACCGAGGTAATAATTTGATGATGTTTACTCTCCCGGTCTTGAGAGCGATCGACGAATAAGGAGTTGTTTTCGGTGGTTTCTTGGATGGGTATAGAGATATCACCGCGGTTATGAAGCACGTAAGCTTGCGTCCTTTCAAGAAACTTTTCATTGCTTGTGCCCGGGCTAGGTAGTTAGTATCATCGAGGGTGGTAGAGATTGGTTTTAGGATATCATTTCGGTCCATTTAACGAAATAATGGAGGAGATATAAAGCAAATATATGAGAGACAGTATAAAGGAGATATCCTTAAAAATGAAAAGAGGAGTTGAAAACAAGCACTGGAAGGCAGGATTGAGGTGAGCCGAGTTGAGAGAGGCTGGGGTTGAGGAGAGCTAGCAGTGGAGGTGAGCCGGGTTGGAGTGAGCCGGGTTTAGAGTGGTAGGAGTTGAGGTGGCCGAGGAATGAGCGGAGTTGAGGTGGCCGGAGTTTGGAGCGAGGAAGAGAGGCGGAATTTTGATAGAAATTTTAGAGGTATATGAGAGGCTACGTACCATGTGAAGAGTATAGAGATAGAAGAAAGAATGATTTAATGTTGTATTGGTGTTTTTAGAATGTACACAGAGAACCCTATTTATAGGATTGTAACAAGTGTAGTACAAGTGTAGTACAAGTGAAATAGTGGAAGTGTAGTACAAATGTAGTACAAGTGAAATAGTGGAAGTGTAGTACAAGTGAAATAGTGGAAGTGTAGTACAAGTGAAATAATACAAGTGTAGTACAAATGAAGTAAATTACAATATCAAATATAACTTAACATTGTTTTTTCCCAATTCAGGAGTCTAACGTATTTATACTGTAAAGTGTACAATTCTGTTGGAGAAACCTAAAATTGCAAAATAAATTAAGACTAGAAAGAGAGTATAATCTCATCAGTACCAATACTCTCACTAAGATGCACAGAGTCGATACAACGTTTTTCAAAACTTCAATCAAATATATTTTTGACGTAGGATGCTGGAAGTTACTGATTTGAGAAGGCAAAGTAGATTAAAAAATGACACAGAAACATGTATCATGAATGCATGAATGACATAAGTGTGTTTCTCTCTGCGCATAAAGCTAAAGCAGAAAGAGAAAGTTTAGAAAATAAACAAAGAGATAGTGGGGGGACATCTAAGCATACTTAATCTGCTCATGAGAACCCCCAGAGGTTGCATTTGAGATGGCCCATGCAGCCTCCTTTTTGACGTCGAATTCTGCATGTTGAAGAAGAATTACCACAGGACGAAAGATGTTGGATTCAATTACAGCCTACATGATGAAATTCAAATGCTAAAAGAAGCAGTAACATATACATTGAAAAGCGAATTTCCAGAAGCAATAAACATGATAACGCTTCATTTTTATCATTTATTCAGAGCGCACAAAGAGCTGATACCTTCAACCAAACCCACTACCCATATATTCATAAAGAAATTTCAGTTCAGGAATTAAATTTTCAGAACAAAAGAAGCCCCGAGGACTTTTTTTCTTTTCGTATGTTCGGAGTTTTGGACTTGACTGCTCTACATAGGAGAAATAATACAATTACAGTAAAAAAAATGGGAAATAATACAAACCTAAACATTTGATGTATTATATCTTCCCAATCAACATTAGTACAGTCCACGTGTTAAATATAAAGAAATAACTTCCCTTCCACTAAATGATATCACAATTTGAAATGATAGATAAATGTTAATCACAAAAATTAATTAGAAACTGAACTCATTTACATAAAACTGTTGGAGATTGTTATAAAACTCTTTCATTTAAGGAGCAAATTACGGAGCAAAACATGGAGTAAAACATGGAACAAAACAAGGAGCAAAACATGGAGCAATTCATGGAACAAAACAAGGAGCTCAATTTATGGAGCAATTTAAGGAACCATTAATTTAAGGAGTGAATTTTCCTATAAATATATATGTAATTGTAATGAATTAATTATCCAAAGTGTTCATTCCAATTGAGAGAAAAGCTTTTGTGAGAGAAAATTGAGAGTAATTTTCTTGAGTGTAATTGGATTGTGAGTTGTGAGTGTTGTAAACACCTTGTGTAATTTCTCCCCTTTCAGTAAAAAGATCTGCAGCAGGTCCGGAGACGTAAGCAAGATTGGCCGAACTCCGTTATCAAATTTTGTGTTATTTTTCTATTCTTGCTTTCTCATAAATCTGGCTTATCGGGAATTTACGTAATTTCTCAACAACTGGTATCAGAGCTATTGTTGGTAATTTCTGTCAATTTTATGCAAGGTCACTATTCACGTAAATAGTGAATTACATGAATAGTGATATTTTGTCGACGATATTTGTTCATTGACGGAGGTGTTCTAATACATAGTGGTTTATAGAAATAGTCAGAAACGATCCGAAGGAAGTCAAATTTAAGTGGGAGCAATGGCCGCAGATGAAGGAAGGGTGAAACTCGAGAAATTTGATGGCACAGATTTCGGGTTTTGGAAGATGCAGATAGAAGATTATCTGTATCAAAGAAATCTATATCAACCTCTCTCAGGGAAGAAACCAGAAGCTATGAAGGAAGAAGATTGGAATCTTCTAGACAGACAAGCCCTCGGAGTTATTCGACTGACGCTATCCCGTAATGTTGCCTTCAACATAGCAAAGGAAAAGACCACGGCGGGTCTTATGGCAGCTCTCTCCAATATGTATGAGAAGCCATCAGTCTCAAACAAAGTGCACTTGATGAGGCGTTTGTTTAATTTGTGGATGAATGAAAAAGCATCTGTAGCTCAACATCTCAATGAATTCAACACAGTCACAACCCAGTTGAGTTCAGTGGAAATTGAATTCGATGAAGAAGTGCGAGCATTAATACTTTTATCTTCTTTACCAGAAAGTTGGAATGCTACTGTCACGGCTGTGAGTAGCTCGTTAGGAAGCAATAAGTTGAAATTTGACGATGTTCGTGATCTGGTTTTCAGTGAAGAGATCCGACGTAGAGGGTCAGGTGAATCGTTAACTTCTTTAGTTTTGCATACAGAGTCAAGAGGAAGAAATTCAACCAAAGGGAATGGACGTGGTAGAACAGACTACCGAGGTAGATCAAAGGACAGGAGGTCCAAATCAAGGAATCCTAATAATTCCCATAGATCGAAGACTATCGAGTGTTGGAATTGTGGAAGAACCAGGCACTACAAAAATCAGTGCAAGAGTGCACCAAAGGACAAAAAAGTGAAGGCAGAGGTAAATGTTACTTCCACTTCAGGAGGAGACGATGCATTGATATGCTCTTTGGAGAGCAAGGAAGAATCTTGGGTGTTAGACTCTGGAGCATCGTTCCATGCTACTTCACAAAAAGAATTTTTCGAGAAATATGTCCCCGAAAACCTTGGAAAGATATATCTTGGTGATGATCAACCATGTGCTATTATTGGCAAAGGTGTAGTGAAGATTAAGTTGAACGGATCTATTTGGGAGCTGAAGGATGTCAGGCATATTCCCGATCTCAGAAGGAACTTAATCTCAGTGGGGCAGTTGGCCAGTGAAGGCTACACTACGATCTTCCATGGTGATGATTGGAAGATTTCAAAGGGTGTAATGACAGTTGCTCGAGGCAAGAAAAGTGGCACTCTTTACATGACAGTAGAGGCACATTTTTCAATCACAGTTGCAGCAGGCAATGAAACACCAAATCTGTGGCACCAGAGACTAGGCCACATGAGTGAGAAGGGGATGAAGATTATGCACTCTAAGGGAAAACTTCCAGGTCTACAGTCTACGGAGATAGACATGTGCGAAGATTGCATACTTGGAAAGCAAAAGAGAGTCAGCTTTCAGACAAGTTGCAGAATCCCAAAGAAGGAAAGACTAGAGCTTATTCACTCTGATGTTTGGGGACCAACGACCGTTCATTTATTGGTGGGAAACACTACTTCGTGACTTTCATCGATGATCACTCTCGGAAGGTATGTGTTTACTTCTAAAGCATAAGTCTGAAGTATTTGAGGCTTTCAGAAGATTGAAAGCTAAGGTGGAAAATGAGACGGGTTTAAAGATCAAAAAGCTCAGAACCGATAATGGTGGTGAATATGAAGACACCAGATTCAAAAATTTCTACTATGAGCACGGGATCAGAATGGAAAGAATTGTGCCAAGCACGCCTCAACACAATGGTGTAGCTGAGTGTATGAACCGAACGTTGACAGAAAGAGCCAGAAGCATTCGTATACAGTCAGGTCTAGAAGCAGTGCAGGCGAAGCGATCAACACGGCAACTTACTTGATCAACCGAGGCCCATCTGTTCCATTGGAGCATAGAATACCAGAGGAGTTATGGAGCGGAAAAGAGGTGAAACTATCACACTTAAAATTTTTCGACTGTGTAGCATTTATGCATATCAGTGATCAAGGCAGGAATAAGCTTGATCCCAAATCCAAGAAATGCACATTCATTGGCTATGGTGAGGATGAGTTTGGCTACCGCATTTGGGATGACGAAAAGAAGAAAGTTATCCGTAGCAAAGATGTGATTTTCAACAAAAGGGTGATGTATAAGGACATGCATAAAATAGACGTCAATGACTCATAGCAGAATGAGTCAGTATTTGCAGAGGCAGATGATGTCCCAGATAGTTCCGCAACAGAACCAATTGTAACAAATCCTCAGCCAGAGGAACTTGTTGGACAGAGCAGTACACATCGTTCTGACACACCATAACCTCTTACTCCAGCTCCTGTATTGAGAAGGTCTTCTCGACCTCATGTGCCTAACAGGAGATACATGAACTATATGTCATCTTGGTGATGGAGGGGAGTCTGAATGTTATGATGAAGCTTGTCAGACTCGAGATTCCAACAAGTGGGAGCTTGCTATGAAAGAAGAAATGAAATCTCTCATCTCTAACCAGACATGGGAACTAGTTGAGTTACCTATGGGAAAGAAGGCACTTCACAACAAATGGGTGTACCGGGTGAAAGAGGAGCATGATGGTTCCAAGAGATACAAAGCCCGCCTAGTTGTCAAAGGGTTTCAACAGAAGGAAGGAATTGACTACACTGACATTTTCGCTCCCGTTGTGAAGCTCAATACCATCAGATCAGTATTGAGTATTGTAGCCATTGAAGATCTTCATCTTGAACAGTTGGATGTGAAGACTGCATTTCTTCATGGAGATTTAGATGAAGAGATATACATGTACCAACCAGAAGGTTTCTCAGAAAGAGGGAAGAAGAACATGGTGTGCAGACTTAAGAAGAGTTTGTATGGCCTGAAATAAGCCCCGAGACAATGATACAGAAAGTTTGTGACTTCGTACCTGAGGAAGGTTTCCAGAAGTGCAATGCTGATCATTGTTGCTACTTCAAGAGATATAGGTCCAGTTATATCATTTTACTACTTTATGTTGATGATATGTTAGTAGCAGGTTCAGATATGGATGATATTAAAAGGTTGAAGCATCAACTATCAAAGGAGTTTGACAAGAAAGACTTGGGTCCAGCAAAGAAGATTCTTGGAATGCAAATCACAAGAAATAAGAAGAAAGGATCCTTGCAGTTATCTCAGGCAGAGTACATCAATCGTGTTTTGCAAAGATTCAACATGGGCGATGCCAAGCCAGTTAGCACACCCTTGGCCAGTCATTTTCGCCTATCCAAGGATCAGTCCTCTCAGACAGAGGAAGAGAGAGAATTCATGGCTAAGGTTCCTTATGCCTCAACCATTGGAAGTTTGATGTACGCAATTGTCTGTACGAGACCAGACATTGGCCATGCAGTGGGAGTTGTTAGCAGATTTATGTCAAATCCAGGAAAAACTCATTGGGAAGCAGTCAAGTGGATTTTGAGGTATCTGCGAGACACCACAGAAAAGTGCTTGTACTTTAGTAAATGAGAGTTAAAAGTACAAGGATACGTAGACGCAGACTTTGGAGGTGAAGTTGATCACCGAAGAAGCACCACCGGTTATATATTTACTGTTGGAACTACAGCTGTTAGTTGGATGTCACAAATACAGAAAATTGTCACTCTATCTACTACAGTAGTGAATATGTAGCGATGGCGAAGCTAGTAAAGAGATGATATGGCTTCAAGGTTTGTTAACTGAGTTGGGATTCAAACAGGAGAAGAATGTTCTACACAATGATAGTCAAAGTGCAATACACTAGGCGAAGAATTCAGCATTTCATTCTAGAACCAAGCATATTGGACTTTGCTATTACTTCATCAGATCTCTATTGGAAGATGATGTGTTAATACTGGAGAAGATTCAAGGAAGCAAAAATCCAACAGATATGTTAACAAAGGTGGTGACTATTGACAAACTGAAGTTGTGCTCAACTTCAGTTGGTCTACTAGAGTAACAAAGATTAGAAAAGCTGTTGCATTGATCGAGGTGTGAAGACAGATTGAAATAAGTCTTCAAGTGGGAGATTGTTGAAAATTGTTATAAAGCTCCTTAAATTAAGGAGCAAAACATGGAGTAAAACATGAAGCAAAACAAGGAGCAAAACATGGAGCAAAACAAGGAGCTTAATTCAAGGAGCAATTTAAGGAACCATTAATTTAAGGAGTAATTCAAGGAGTGAATTTTCCTAAAATAGATGTGTAATTGTAATGAATTAATCATCCAAAGTGTTCATTCCAATTGAATGAAAAGCTTTTGTGAGAGAAAATTGAGAGTAATTTTCTTGGGTGTAATTGGGTTGTGAGTGTTGTGAGTTGTGAGTTGTGAGTTGTGAGTTGTGAGTTGTGAGTTGTGAGTGTTGTAAACACCTTGTGTAATTTCTCCCCTTTCAGTAAAAAGATCTGCAGCAGGTCCGGAGACGTAAGTAAGATTGGCCGAACTCCGTTATCAAATTTTGTGTGTTATTTTTCTATTCTTGCTTTCTCATAAATCTGACTTATCGGGAATTTGCGTAATTTCTCAACAAAAACAACTAAGTTAATTGAAGCAAAGCAGACTCTTCTATAACAGAACAGATCATCCATTTTCCTAAAACCAAAACCTAAGCTACATTCCTAGTTAACCATCTACAGACCATATTCTTGCAGTTACATCAGAGCAAGTCATCAATTCCATTCTATAAACATGACCAACAGAAAAAATTAATCCTGAACATACTTTAAGTATTACACGAGTAAAAAATCTTGCATGAACAGCACACATTTAGAAATTGTGATCTTGTACCTGTATTTGAGCTTTTTTTCCAGCTGTAATATTTGAGATTGTCCAACAAGCTTCTTTCTTGATGCTGTTCTTGTGATTCTGAGTAAGGAGTTGATAGAGACGAGGAAGTACCTGGTTGTCAATTACAAACTAAACAACAAACAGTAAGTAAATTGTAGTGTTTTGGCAACAAAGAGCATAATTGCATAATTGAAGACATCATACAGGCAAAAAGTGAGATGAAGAAAGAAGAATCTGTGTGGCCTTTTCACATGCAATTCGTACACCCAAATAAATCAAAAAAGAAAGAAAGAAGAGCTAGAGAGTCCATATGCTTCTTCAAAACGACTTAGTCTAAGTATACACGGTCTTAACTGTTTGACCAGAAAAATGCACATAAGCATGCTGTCATGTTATGTGAGATTCAGCAATTAACTAAGAGTGCAAAATGTACTAATGAGTCAACTAAACGCCATGCTCCCATACCATCCTTCAGACGCAAGGTAAGGGGGACTTAAATGGTGGATTAAAAAGATTATACAAGAAGAAACGTTAAGAAAACTAGGTCGAATTATTTCAAATACCTGAGTCTGAGCATTGTTACCTGTAACAATGTTCCCCACTGTCCGAAGAGCAGGTATAAGAACCAATGATGATGGATGACTAGCATAAACAAAATCCAGTCAGTTGGAAATCATTAGAATAAATGCCACGATATAGGCATATGCATATACATTGTAATATATAGCATTAAATGTAATTACCAAAAGAAGAAATGTGCTAAGCCACTAAAGCAAAATCAATCAAATATGAAGAAAAGACCTGCCATATTTGAATTTCATAGACTGTACGAACTTACAGCAGAAGTTCCACAAGCCGTTGACAGACACCTGCATCAATAACAGCCTGAATTTTGTCATTTGAACCATCAGAAAGATATGAAAGGGCCCAGCAAGCATCAGTCAGAACTTCTTCATCGTTCAGATAAATAAGTTTTTGAAGCACTGGTAAAGCAGGCTTAACCTAGAAGAAAGCAAGGTCAGAGTCCTTGAGTTGTACCAGGAAATCATATAATTAAAATGTTAAAAAATAAAGAGAAAATCATAAAAGATCTAAGCTCAACCTCCCCAAGAGAGGTAAGAATATCCAGTAAGGTTTCCCCACCTGATCAAATGGTGCTGCAGGCTTTCTACGACAGAAGTTAGATAATGTCCATGTAGCATTCCTCAACATAGATAACTTTGCCTGTTCATTTAATTGAGCTAGTAATGGCATAAGTGCACCATGACCAAGAACAAAATCCCTACATGTTGGCGAATCACAAGCAATATTACCCAAAGCCCATACTGCCTGCCAAGTGATAAAGTGAGAACTGTTGATATTTTATAACTATTTTGATGGAGGGAAGAGAGACAAAACAATTTTTTTTCTTTCTTACTAATCAAACACTCTTTTTATTTCTCTCCTCTACCTTCTTACAAAAGAATACAACTCTATTTATAGACCTAAACAAGACTCTTAAAATTCGTATTAAAAAAAACATCTTTAAACAGTAACAAGAAATTCCTAATTCCTTCCTTGCTAAAACTTCCATAACTTATCAGAGGTAATACCAAATGACCAAACCTTCACCATTAAAAACTAGACTTAAAAACACACGAAGTAGACTCTTCATTTGCTCAAAATGATCTGGAATTTCCCCTTCAATTCCTCATTCAATACTGTCTTAAAATCTGTCCGTTTTTTTATTTGAGTTTATTTTCCACAAATTCCTCCCTTAAACTCAAATTTCTTCCATCCTTCACGCTACTACCATCTTGCATTTATCCAACAAACCGTGGGTAACGGCTTTGTGAACATGTCTTACTTGACTCGACTACATGATTCAACTTCACACTCCCTTCCCTTGATTTGTTCTCGAATGAAATGAAATTTAACATCGATATGCTTGCTCCTTTCGTGATGTACCTGGATTCTTTCATGAGTTCAATTGCCGACCTGCTATCAACTCGATCTCTGGGTTGCTTCTTCTTGTCCGAGATTCAACTCGCTTTAAAAGTTTCCTTAGCCAAACCGCATGTCGCACATACCATGATCGTCACATATTCGCTTCGCATGTCGAGAGTGTCACGACGGGTTGTTTTTTCGACATCCACGTGAACGATGTGTCTCCCATAAAGAATACGTATCCCGATGTACTCTTTTCGATCATCTATGTCTCCGCACTACCACTATTGTGAGTATCCCACCGCTTTATACTCTTCTCGTTCTCGAGAAAAAATAACCCGAGTGATTCAGTACTTCGAATATATCGCACTCTTCAACGCTTTCCAATGTGTATAGACCGGGTTCTTCTTCCATGAACCGACTTACCACTCCAACACCGTAAGATATGTCTCGTCTCGTACGTGAGATAACGTACTTCCCACCAAACTTCGGTATTTGGTCGCATCTACTCGTTTCTCCACCGTCAAACTTAGAAAGTTTAGCCCGTGTTCCATTGGTGTCAATCACCGGGCCTACCTCCATCTTGTTCCTTTTAGAATTTCTTTTGCATATGTTTTCGTGATACAAAAATCCCAGATATTTTCTTGCCTAACCTCCTGTACTAAGGAAATATTTCATCAAACCCAAATCATTATTTCAAACTCCCGGAGTCATAGCCTCTTTTAAAATCTTTTATCATCTCCTCATTATTCCCCATAATATAAGATCATCAACATAAAGAGCTACAAACAACAAGTTACCTTCTTCTTTCTTCACGTACAAAGCATTGTTCATACGGGCATCGAGTAAACCCATTCTTCTTCAAGTAAGTGTCGATGCGGGTATTCCAAGCTCAAGCGTGCTTGCTTTAGTCCATAAAAGGTCTCTTCAATTTCAAAGACCTTCTTTTCTTCCCCAATTTTTGTGTACCCTAGGGTTGCTCTACATACACCTCTTCTTCTAAAGCACACCATTCAAAAAAGCCGACTTGACATCCATTTGAAAATTTTTCTATTTGAATTGAGCTGCTGGAAAGCAACGGTGGCGAATCGTCTCCATTCTTGTAACTGGGGCAAAGACTTCATCATACTATCCTCTTATCCTCTTTGTCGATAGCCACTGCCTCGCAACCGCCTTGTATCTATCTCGCCGAGCATTCATCTTCTTTGTATACCCATTTTACTCCTAATGGGCCGACATCCTTGGCAATTCAACCAACTCCCAAGTTCGGTTTCGCCTCAATTGCTTTTATTTCTTCATCCACACGTCACACTTCTTATTCCGTACCGCTTCTTCAAATGTAATTATTTCTAAGATCCGCCAAAAGACAAATTAAATGTACCTCACTTGTCGGTCGCATACAAATCTTGCATGCTTCGCATTTTGGTTGTCTCTGCCTTCCTCATTATCGCTGTTCGAGGCTTTTTCTATCTCGATCTCGAGGTTGCTGTTGACGTGGTCGATGATTCTCCCTTTCTACTATCACCCTAAGAGTTTTTCCAACTCCACTCGCTTCATTCACCTTAACATCTCGGCTTATTATTACCTTCTTTGTTTATTCGATCGAAGCTTGAAACCTTAGTCTTCGTCATAACCAATGAACACAAATTTCTTTGCTCTTATCTTCTAGCTTTGTTCTTCATTGATCCTAAGACGTGTGCATAAGCCACACTACCGAATATTCTCAAGCGTGAGACCGCTGGCTTTCTACCACTCCAATTTTCAGGAGTTTTATCTTCTAAACTCGCACGTGGACATCGGTTTTGCACATAAATTGCGCATTGTACAGCCTCCGCCCCAAAATTCTTTCGCAACTTCTTACTTTTAGCATTGATCGAACCACGTCGAGAATGGTCCGATTCTTTCTCTCTCGCCACACCATTTTGCCGAGTGAGAGGCATGTTAGGAACCTTCTATTCCAACGTTTCCGCGCAAAGATCTCGCAAATTTTGTCGAGTCGTATTCGCCACTTCGATCGTAACGCAGAGCTCTAATAAACTCTGCGCCTGCCTTCTTTACCATTACTTTGAACTTTTAAACACTTCAATGCTTCGTATTTTTCTTTCAGAAATAAACCCAAGTCTTTCCGGGAATAGTCATCGATAAAAGTAATGAAATATTTTTTACCGCCGAACGACTCAGAGTTGATTGCCCACAAATGCCTGTGATGTATTAACGCGAGATGATCTCGTTGTTCTAAGATTCTCGCAGATCTTTCTTCCGAAACGAGTGTCTCGAGCGCTTCCCGAGCACACACTCGCAAAACTTCTCGATGTAGTCAATCTAGGTAACCCATGTACCATTGCTTTCTTCGACAATTTTTGTAAACCACCATAAGGCAAACGACCATATCGCAAATGCCACAGAACGCCTTTGTCTTCTACATTAACTCGCAAACACCTTTCTCGCACATTACACAAGTTGATTTTGTACATTCGATTCTTCGCCATCTCAACTCGTGCTATTACTCGCTCTTTCTTGTCTTTTCACTTGTAATACTCGATTTTTCATAAACACCGAGTATCCTTTCTCCATGAAGTCAGTCCCATTCTCGGTGATGTCGCTTCGAGATCGCATACAATAAACATTCTCAATTAATCCCTTTAAACCATTCTTTTGCAAATATGATATTGTACCTTGACCTTTCACTTGAATCTTTGACGCATCTCCAAATGACACGTGCCCATCCTCTATCTCTCGTATCTCCACAAAGAGGTGTTTCGCTCGCACATATGATTACTGGGCCGGTATCGAGATACCACACCATGTCATTGCCGAGAATGGTATTTCAGAGCCATCACGAGAACACCATCTTCTCTTCGTCTCCTCTTCCGCGACTAGATTTGCGTTTTTTCTACCTTTTCTCGTAATAGCACTCATTTGCATGTTGTCCACGCTGCCACAATTATAGCATTCGATATTTGATTTGCACTCTTTTGCGTAGTACCCACGTCTTGCCATGCGCTCGTAGCACTCAACATTTGAATGATTCGACCGCCGCCTCCCACGACCACGTCCTCTACCTCGCCAATTTTGTCAGGCTTCGACCGCTCTCTTCTCCTCATACAGATTGCATCTCACCGCGGCCTCCACCACCGCGATTATCGCGACTCCACTCGCCGCACCCTCTACCACGAAAGTTTTGTATGAGTACCTTTTCATCTTTCATAGATACCTCAAGCCATAGCGTTTCCTCAAGCGACTCGTTCTTTCTTCTTCCGCCGTTGCTCACGCACCTCAAGAGAACCACGAGATCATCGGTCATCTCCTCCCGCATTTTTCGACTCTCAATCGCACAAACGACATTCTCAAAATTCTCAAGCACGACCGCAAAATTTTCTCCACCACTCTTCGCATCGCTAGAATTTCTCCATTTCGTTTTGGGTTGATTCACCACCGTTTGCACACGCGAGATGTAGTCTGATACACCTTCCGACATCTTCATCTTCATACTCTCCACTCGCCGCATGTAGCCTGAGTCTTACTCGCTTTACTCGGTCGGCTCCTTTGAACACTTTTTCTAAAATGTCACACGCTTTCTTTTGAAGTAGTTGCCTCAATCTTCTCAAAGCCCGACTCATCAACGGCTCGAACAACATGTATAAGTGCCGCCTTATCCTTCGATCGCTCCTCTTTCAATGCCTTGTTTCGAGCCGCCGTATATCCCGTGGTATTTGTCGGGTTCTTTGAAACCTTCTTCGACCACCTCCCACGCATCTTCGCGATCCGAGAAGAGCTTTCATTTGAAATGCTCCAGCTCGTAGTTCGCCTTTGTTAGTCGTGGTAGCGGCATTTGTCCCATCACATTTGCCATTGGCTCGATACCACCTGTTGATATTTTATAACTATTTTGATTGAGGAAGCAGGACAAAACAATTTTTTTTCTTTCTTACTAATCAAACACTCTTTTTATTTCTCTCCTCTACCTTCTTACAAATGTATACAACTCTATTTATAGATCAAACAAGACTTTTAAAATTGCATTAAAAAAACAGCTTTAAATGTAATCGCAAATTTCGACCCTTTCTTGCTAAAACTTCCATAACTTATTGTAGGTAATACCAAATGACCTGAAACCTTCACCATTAAAAACTAGACTTAAAAACACACGAAGTAGACTCTTCATTTGCTCAAAATAATCTGGAATTGCCCCTTCAATTCCTCATTCAATACTGTTTTAAAATCTGTCCGTTTTTTTATTTGAGTTTATTTTCCACGAGAACTTTAAACATTAATAACCACAGATGACACTAAAATATTAAACAAATGGGGAGCCCATGGAAAGAGTAAAATGGCGGATAATTCAAACAAGAATATCAAAATCAGTATAAGAAAACAATCAAAACTAAGTCAGACGGACAAAAACAGAATAATCTGAGCAGGAAGTAAGAAACCAAAGTTAAAGTGGATGTAGCATAAATACTAATTATTAAAGAAGCCTAGAGTTTTCTGTCAAAGAACTCCTCCAAAAATTAGAAAAATAAATAAAGGGGTAAAAAACAACCTGCTCTCTAACATCATCACTACCAGAGGTGAGAAGTCGAACAAAAATAGGGACAGCACCATGTTCAATAACAATTCGAGTGTGTTCTGATATCCCAGATGCAACATTAGTTAATGCCCATGCAGCCTCAAACGGCAATCAAAATAAGGTTTTCATCACATTATATACACGTGTAGCCAAATTAACTTGCTCAGAGAAGATGGTCAATTGTTTAAGGAATATAAACCCCCTTACTTGCAATTGAGGCATATCGTGCCTTGGAAGAAATTCCACAAACCGAGGGACAACACCTGATTTAATAACCTCATCGAACGGAGGGCTGCGCTCTGCAGGAGAAATACATACTAAAAAATCGATAGCAAGAAGCAAGAATATTCCTGATATTTCAAGCTGAAGTTTAGGGCTCCTCCAATACCAATTGATAAAAGCTTTCTAAACTGCGTAGTTGCCTCCAATTGCAAAGAACTATCTTCGGACCAAACTCCTTGTACCATGGCAGGAATATCTTCCAACTACCAATAAAGAACAACATTTATTAGGCATAAATGATAAAAACCTACGATTACCCAATAAACAGCACCAGAATAAGATATAAAAGTCTACTTCCTGAGAAAAACTATATAAATTATTTCGCAAATTCAAGATTGTTGAACTTAAAGAAAAACAAAATATGCAACTAAAGTTACAAAGAGATCAACATGTACCAAACCTTTACATGGTTCACAACCTACAGACTACATTCTAACTCTAGTCTAAAGCTTCAGCTGGATTCTCTTTGACTAAATTTTATAATACCTTCAACCTATAGGCTGCATTTCATGATTTGAACTTTTTTTCACGAATAAGCTCGACTAGATAGTTGCAGATTCCTATCACATTCTCAAGATAACATATGTCCCGTTTAATGAGATTTAAAAATAAATTAGTACATTTATATTACTGTGATTTGTTTAAGCTATAAAAAAATAAGATTTTACGTTCCATGTAGCATGCGCCAAACAAGTCGTGATTGTTGGAAAATAACGCAAATTCGATGCTCAAACTTAAGGTAGTGCGTGTTAATATAAAATAACACACAAATTTGATAACGGAGCTTCTAGCCAATTCACATGCCTCCTGACCACAGATCTTTTACTAAAAGAGTAGAAATTACACGCTGTTTACAACGCCACAACCCACAACCCAATTACACTCAAGAAAATTACTCTCAATTTTCTCTCACAAAAGCTTTCGCTTCTAAGCCTTTTCTCTCAATTGAAATGTAAAACTTTGGTGCTAATTCATTACAATTACACATCTATTTATAGAAAATTCGCCCTTGAATTACTCCTTAAATTAATTGGCTCCTTCAATTGCTCCTTCAATTAAGCTCCATGTTTTACTCCTTGTTTGTTTCATGTTTTGCTCTTTAATTTGCCTCCTTAAATTAAGGAGCTTTATAACAATAATCTCTAACAATTCTTCCCACCAAGACCGATTTCAACTCTTTCACACCCCATCAATGCAAAGAATCCTTTTCTAGTCTGTTACATTTCTACAGACTCAATCAAGTCGAGCACAACTTCAAATATTAATAATCACCACCTTTGTTAACATATCTCACGGATTGGCTTGCTCGAATCTTCTCCAAGATAACACATCATCTTCTAATGTAGACCGATGAAGGATAACGAAGTCCAATATGTTTGGTTCTAGAATGAAATGTCAATTCTTCAGCTGTATTGCACTTCAGACCATCACTACGTTGCACATTCTTCTCGCTTGAATCCCAACTCAGCTAACAAACCTCAAGCCATATCATCTCTTTACTAGCTTCGCCATCGCTACATACTCACCAGAAGGATGAGTGACAATTTTCTCGTATTTTGCGACATCCAACTAACAAATTAGCTCCAACAAGAATATATAATCAGGCTTCTTCAAGGATCAACTTCACCTCCAAAGTCTCACAGACTCTACGTATCCTCGTACTTTTAACTCTCCTTTACTAAAGTACAAACACTTTTCTCGCGGTGCCTCGCAGATACCTCAAAATCCACTCGATCGCTTCCCAACGAGTTTTCCCCGGATTTGACATAACCGCTAACAACCTCCCACCGCACGGCCAATGTTCCGCCTTGCATGCACTATTGCGTACATCAAACTTCCAATGGCCGAGGCATACAACCTTAGCCATGAATTCTCTCTTCCTCTGGGTCTCGTGGACCGATCCTCGGATGTGCGAAATGACCCGGCTGGTGGTGCGCGAACCGGCTCGCACGCCTCCATGTCAATCTTGCAAACACGATTGATGTACTCGCTCGAGATAATCGCAAGGATCCTTTCTTCTTATTTCGTGATTTGCATTCCAAGAATCTTTCTTTGTTGACCTAAGTCTTTCATGTCAAATTCCTTTGACAATCGCTTCAACCTTTTAATATCATCCATATCCGAACCTCGCTACTAACATATCATCAACATAAAGTAGAAAATGATATAACCACCTATATCTCTCAAGTAGCAACAATGATCACATTGCACTTCTGAAACCTTCCTCAGGTACGGTCACAAATTTTTGTACCATTGTCTCTAGGCTTGTTGTGCCATACAAACTTTCTTAAGTCTCGCACACCATGTTCTTCTTCCCCTTTCTCGAGAAACCTTCTCGTCATACGTAAATCTCTTCATCTAAATCTCCATGAAGAAATGCGCTTCACATCCAACTGTTTCACGAAGATCTTCATCGGCTACAATACTCAATACCGATCCGATAGTATTGAAGCTCAAACTGGGAGCAAAATGGTAGTAGTCAACTCCTTCCTTCGTTGAAACCTCGACAACTAGGCTGGCTTTGTATCTCTTTGGAACCATCACGCCCTCTTTCACCCCAGACACCCATTTGTCAGTGAATGCCTTCTTTCCCAGTAAGAATCACTAGTTCCCATGTCCGGGTCGAGATGAGAGATTTCATTTCTTCTTTCATGTGAGGCTCCCACTTGTTGGAATCTCAAGTCCGACAAGCTTCATCATAGCATTCAGTGCTCCTCCATCACAAGAACATATAGTTCCATGTATCTCCTATTAGGCACACGAGTCGGTAAGACCTTCTCAATACGCGAGCCGAGTAAGAGGTCAGGCGTGCCGGAATGTCCGTGGTATCGTTGTCCAACAAGTTCCTCCGTCGAGGACTTGTTACAATTGGTTAAGGCCATAAGCATTCCGGGACATCATCTCGCACCGCAAATACCGACTCATTCTCGCTTCCGAGTCACCGTCGCCCATTTTACGCATGTCCATACATCACCCTTCGTTGAAAATCACATCTTTGCTACATAACTTTCTTCTTTTCGTCATCCCAAACGCGGTAGCCAAACTCATCCTCACCATAGCCAATGAACGTGCATTTTTGATTTGGGATCAAGCTTTTATTCTCGCTCGATCACCGATACGCACAAATGCTACACAACCGAAAACTTTAGATGTGATAGTTTCACCCTTTTCCGCTCCATACCTCCTCCGGTATTCTAGCGCTCCAATGGAACGTACGGGCCTCTGCTGATCAAGTAACCGCCGTGTTCACCGCTTCGCATAGAATCGCTTCCTGTAGAGACCGTATACGAATGCTTCTCGGCTCTTTTGTCAACGTCGGTTCATACGCCGCCACACCATTTCAGGCCGAGGCTGCACCGGCACAGCTCTTTCCATTCTAATCCCGTGCCTCAAGCAGAATTTTGAATCCGTGTCTTCATATTCACCACCATTATCTGCCTTCCGAGCTTGATCTTTAAACCCGTCTCATTTTTCCACCATAGCTTCCATCTTCCGAAAAGCCTCAAATACTTGACTTATGCTTTAGAAAGTAAACCCATACCTTCCGAGAGCGATCATCGACGAAAAGTCAAGAGGTTTCCCACCAATACGAGACTTTGGCCTGCTGTCCCCAAACATCGTAGTTGAATAAGTTCTAACCTTTCCTTCTTTCGGGGATTCTCGCAAATTGTCTCAGTGAAAGTCGACTCTCTTTGCTTTCCAAGTATGCAATCTTCGCACATGTCTATCTCCGTAGACTGCACCCGGGAAGTTTTCCTTTCAGTTGCATAATATTCATCCCCTTCTCACCATACGCCTAGTCTCTCGTGCCATAGATTTCGTTTCATTGCTGCCAACCGAATACCTCAACAACGTGCGCTCCGCCTCGTCATGTAAAGCAGGCCACTCTTTCGCCGAGCAACCGCT
Source organism: Hippophae rhamnoides (assembly GCA_033030585.1). Taxonomy (NCBI): domain Eukaryota; kingdom Viridiplantae; phylum Streptophyta; class Magnoliopsida; order Rosales; family Elaeagnaceae; genus Hippophae; species Hippophae rhamnoides. The sequence goes on from CM065434.1 coordinate 39,294,486, forward strand.
ATCAGACCTTTGAAATCTTCCAATCATCACCACAAGATCGTAGTAGCTCTCACCGCCAACCGCCCCACCGAGATTAAGTTCCTTCTCGAGATCGGGAATACGCCCGACATCCTTCGGGGCCTCCCAAACAAATCCGCTCAACTTAATCTTCACTACACCTTCGCCAATAATAGCACATGGTCGATCATCACCAAGATATACCTTTCTAAGGTTTCCTGGGACATATTTCTCGAAGAATTCTTTTCAGGAAGCAGTACGGAACGACGCTCCAGAGTCTAACACCCAAGATTCTTCCTCGCTCTCCAAAGAGCATATCAATGCATCATCTCCTCCTCGGCGTGGAAGCAACATTTGCCTCCGCCTTCACTTGCTCGTCTCTTCTAAGGCATTCTCGCACCGATTTTTGTAAAGGCTCAGCTTCTTCCACAATTCCAACACTGATAGTCTTCGAGGCCATGTGGAATTATTAGATTCCCGGATTGGACCTCCCGTCTTTTGATCTACCTCTAGTCGCTCTACCACGTCCATTTCCTTTGGTTGAATTTCTTCCTCGACTCGTATGCAAAACCGAAGAGGTCGACGATTCAATTGCCTCTCTACGTCTGATCTCTTCACCGAGAACCAAATCACGAACATCGTCAAATTTCAACTTATTGCTTCCCGACAGCTACTCACACCGCGATAGCATTCCAAATTTTCTCGTGCAGGCGACAAAAGATCAATGCTCATACTTCTTCATCGACCTATTTCCACCGAACTCAATCAAGAATCAGTGCCGAGTCTATCAGATGTTGAAAGCTACCGATGCGCCTTCCGTCATCCGCAAATCAACAAGCGCTTCATCAAGTGCACTTTGTTCGAGGTCGACGGCTTCTCATACATATCGAGATACCGCCATAAGCACTACCGCCGTGGTCTTTCTTCATACGTTGAAAGCAACATTACGGATAACGTCAATCGAATAACCTCCGAGGGTTGTCTGTCTGTAAGATTCCAATCTTCTCTTCCTTTATATGCCCTCGCTTCTTCCCCGAGAGTAGGTTGATATAAATTTCTTTTGATACGTATAATCCTCTATCTCGCATTTTCCAAAACCCGAAATCATGCCATCAAATCTCTCGAGTTTCGCCCTTCCTTCATCCGCGGCCATCGTCCCACTGTAAAATCGACTTCCTCCGGATCGTTTCTCGATTATTTCTGCGTAAAATTGACGTAAATCACTACCAATACCATACCGCTTGTCGGGAAATAACGCAAATTCACGATAAGCCAAACTTACAGAAAGCAAGAATATAAAATAACACACAAATTTGATAACTGAGTTCGGGCCAATCTGCTTACGCCTCCTGACCGTCACAGATCTTTTACCGAAAGAGTAGAAATTACACAAGGTGTTTACAACGCTCACAACCCACAACCCAATTACACTCAAGAAAATTACTCTCAATTTTCTCTCACAAAAGCTTTCGCTTTCAAGTTTTTCTCTCAATCGAATGAAAACTTTCAGATTGCTAATTTATTACAATTACACATCTATTTACAGGAAAATTCACCTTGAATTACTCCTTAAATTAATTGGTTCCTGAATTGCTCCGACCAAGCTCCATGTTTTACTCCTTGTTTTGTTCCATGTTTTGCTCCTTAATTTGCTCCTTAAATTAAGGAGCTTTATAACAATAATCTCTAACAGTGATATTAGTTATTTCAATAAGCTCTATAAAAGGGTTTATGCTATGCACTTATTCCTCTTAACAGATTTGGGCAAGCCAGCTCACTAAATCTCCAAATTACAACCTTGGTCAAAGAAACACACGGTGCCAAGTAAGCTGCAATTTCACCTATGTCATGATAGTCCTTTTAGGTATGCAAAGTAAAGATCCATCATGAAAGTCCCAAGTTTTTCCTTGGGTGGGGACTCTCGAAGTCGCTTTGTTTGTATCAAGTAAACGATCTAGTCATTTTGCTTTCATAATTGACATTTAGGTTACTATACAACCGTAAAAATTGTACATGTTAATCATTTTTTAAACAATAAAATATTATTTTACTAAAAAATTTATGATAAAATAATAAAGTAAATTATTATTTTAAAATATTTCCTTCTTTATACCCTTTCCTCCTTTTGTGATTCAATCTTGGCATTATTGTTTTACTTATAAAGTTAAAAATATCAACATTTTTTATTTACATTCTCTCTATTTTTAATAGATTATTTTTGTTAATCAACTTTATTCTCTCCATAGGTGAAAAATAAAATAACTATAATATACGGCTATTATAGCAACAAAAACAATTTATGGAGATAATATAAAGAATCAATTAAAAAAAATATCTATGGAAAGAATGTAGGTGAAAATGCTTATATTTTTAATATTATAGTTGAAAAAATGACGTGAAAATTGAATAAGAAAAAGAGAAAAGGGTAAAAGGAGGAAAAAATTTAAAACGATAATTTTACCCCAATTAAATATATTACATTATTTTGTTATAAAATTTTATTAATAAAATAATACTGTATTGTTAAAGTGACTAATTTATTTCATTTTTATTGAGAGAGTGACCTAATATCCCTTGTGAAAACAAAATGACTAAAATGTTACGATAATACAAGTAAAGTGACTCCTAAGTAAGGGTGTCCATGGTCCGGTCCGGTCCGGTTTTTCTTAAAAAAAATCTAACCGGACCGAACCGTTCATATTACTAGAACCAGATCGGACCGTTTGAAACGGTTTTAAAAAATAAAAACCAGATCGGACCGTTTGACTTATAAAACCGTTCGGTCCGATTTAGTTCCCGGTTTGGTTCGATTTTTTTATAATTTAATGAAAAATAATGTGAAATTTTTAATATATTATTAAACCGGTCCAGTCCGATTTGAACGGTTTAAAATTAATACAAACCGGACCGGACCGTTTGATTAGTAAAACCGTTCGGTTTGGTCCGATCCGGTCCGATTTTACGGTTTAGTTCGGTCCGATTTTATGCTTTAGTCCAGTCCAATCCGGTTTTTGGACACCCCTACTCCTAAGTACTAAATCATTTTTCATTTATTTATCAAAATCCTTATCTAACACCAAATAGGTGCAAATACAATTGTAAATAGAAAGAGATGATACTATTCTTATTTAAAAATCCCTATGATGATATATTAGGGATCCTTAATAAGGACATGGAACAAAATTGAAAAGAGGATTTAATTGATATTTTAAATATTATTTTTTTAACATAAAGGAAAAATTATAGAAAAATTTGAGTTAATAATAATTATTACATAATGAAAAAATATTTCAAACCAATAAATAATATTTACGTAAAAATAAGAAAAATAAAAATATATATAATAATAAATGCATAATTTTTTATACTAAACAACATTAATAAATTATTGTTACAAACTAATTTGAAATCATAATAATAAATTATAAAATTTTAAATTTTAGAATTTAAATAATTTTTATTAAAAAAATTATTGATTTTTAGTAAAATAAAAATAAAATATATAATATATAATATATTATTTATTATTAATTTGAATTTAAAAGTAATTAATAGATAACAAAAATTATATATTTATTAAAATATAATATATAGTTTTGGAATACATTGTGCGAAAAGCAATTACCATCTTTTTCGGTCTCGTATTATAAAATATGGATCCCATTCCTCGTTCTGTATTTCTGTTGTCCTCGTTCATTACTCCAAGCAGCAGAAATTTGCTCGCAAGGAAAAATCGACAACCCCAGGATATAGCAGAAGTACAAGAATTGACTGTAACAATAAAGAATCCTTGGGAAAACAGAAATCATTTTGCTCTCGTTCAGGAACATTCCTCGATTAAACCCATTTGAACCCCAATTGTAAGACCAGCCAAAACAGAAAAGCGACAACATCGGAATTTCCATTTTCATTAATTGAAATTACGATATTCCAATCTATATCAGACATATTACTATTCTTGTTCTACTTTTCCAAAAGAAAATGTTTGATATGCCAATTTAAATCTTGTCATCAACCAATAAAACAGAACAATAAATCTAAAGAAAAAGAGAGAACAAAAACCCATCAATTTGAGATTAGTACGGTATAAAAGCCATTAAATAAGATCAAAATTTCAAAGAAAAAAAAAGGAAAAAAAATTGTGTTTTAAACAATAGCTAAAAGGAATAGTATACCCTCTTCTCCATAGCAGCGACATTTTGGACAGAATCAAGAAACGGTTTCTGCGACTGAAGAAATCCATCTCTCCTCTTCTTCGAAAAATTTTATTCTCGCCTGTTCTTCCTGATTTCCACGAAATTATCCTCTCTCCTTCTCAGGGCCTCAACCGCATCAACACCGTTCTTGTACGACTTCTTACGATCCTCGGTCCGAGTACTGGGTCGAAGAGACATGCTGCATTTGTTAGGAATCGCCTTTCTAAACTTGCTCTCACAAATTTGCAGTGAAAGTGTTCGATGAAAGGACATACAAACTGAGAGAGTGGAACAGAGGAAGATGTATTGTACTGTATGTGCGTGCGATATAGTTGGGAACGAAGAAGGTGGGTATTGGGGATTTTGTTCGGTGTGGTAAGGCTTTGCTTAATATATGCTGTTCTAAATATGGGCCAATGACGATGCATATCGTACGAATTTACGTTATATGTGTTATTTAATATATATAATATTATCTTATTTTAAATAAATAATATCTCATTTTATTTTTTAAATTATAATAAATTATAATTCAATTTAGTTATATATTATTTATTTTTTATTAAAAATACGTTATTATTTATCATATTTTTATTATTTTTATAAACTTATTTATATTATTTTTATAATATTATTTATATTATTTAAACTTATTAAAAATAAATAAAATATTTTAATTAATATTATTTTATTAACGTATTATTTAATTAAAAATAAAATAAAATAAATTTTAAAAATTACTAGATAACCTCGTAAAATATATTAACATCTTCTTTTAATTTTATCTCACTTTGATACAATGACAAATCATGATTCCCTGTTGTCTGTATTTTAGTTTTTTCATTTCTACTAATTTCATAATTTATAGTTAAACTAAGTATAGATTATATTATAGTATAATTAATATGTGTAATATTTAATGATAATTTATATATATTTAAATAAAATTAATTATAAATATTTTAATAAAAATAACATGCAATTTATTTTTATAATTTTTTACTTCTCACAATATTTTATTATAAAATTTATTTAAATTAATATTAATTTTAGATTTTTATATTTTAAAAATAAAACAATATATTATTTTTAATTTAAGAAAAAAATTGATACATAATTCTCGAATTAAAAAATTTAAATATATTAAATATTTAGTACAATTTAAATTAATATTTTTTGACAGTATAAAATTTTTACACAACAATGCTATTTTTATTTTGTACATTTTTGATTAATTTTATCAAAAATTTGATTCAAAATTCATAACTTAATATTCATAAATATCAAAATATTTTTATAATAATTTAATAAAATAAAAATAAGATTATTTTAAAAATAAAATTGTTGCATCCATCCATCGTAGTTTTAATGATAAAACAAATATAACATGTTATATCTACTTTGTATATTGATATGTAATTATAATATTCATCGTATTTTTATTGACCTACTAAATATAACATATTATATCCGTATGTATCTTTATATATAATATGTTATATCCACGTTAGTTTTGACGTGTTCATCAAAGATAGGACCAAAAATCTAATATTTGTGATATCGTTCTCGTCTTATTAAAGTCACAAAAATATATTTTGATATTTTTATTATATAATTTGATATAAAATTATGTGTTTTGAAAAAAATTATTATTAATTAAAAAAATTAATCAATTTATTAAAAATAAAGTTAGTTAAATAAAAAAATATATATTTTATATAGTATTATTTTATTTTATTTTATTTTAAAATAAAACTCATAATTATTTAAAAATTATATTTATACTTTACTAGTAAGACAATCATGGTTGTGTTGTCACTCATGTTTGTTCATATATTAACAAAGAAAATCTTTATCGAATTTTTTTTTATAATTAAAAGAATAAATGGGTATGTTTAAATAATTTTTAAAATTAATATCACACTAGTATTTAACGGTTTATATGGATTTATAAAGTAAAAAGAATTCAATAAACTGGATAAAAATATTAAATAATTTAATTATTTAATATAATTTTATTTTTAATTTATTAGTAAAAAAATATATATTTATTTTGTACAATTTTAAAAAATATTTATTTATTTACGCTATAATAAAAATAAATATTTTTTTCTTGAGATAATAAAAATAAAACTTCATAAATAAAATAATTATATTATACAATTAAATCTAAAAATGTTTTTTTTAAATAATGAAAATGATATCGAGGACTTAAAAAAATCCTAATTTCAATATATATATATATATATATATATATATATATATATATATATATATATATATATATATATATATATATATATATATATTATTTCAAGTTCCAACTTCATCTTTAACTATAATGAACCCAAAACTTAAAAAACATTTAAAGAACATAATTGACTACAAAATAACATTATATATTATATATAATTAAATTTATCCTGATATAGCAATTCCATTATGCATGTGTTATATTTATATACTTTATATAATAAATATTTATTTATGTAAAATATTTATATAAATATTATACACAAACTCACCTATTATTTTAAAAATAATTTAGTTATATAAAATATATACTTACAATCGCGGTTTCATATCAACTAGAATGTGCAAACATTGGATAACAAATTCCAACCAATTTAACTTGAGTTTTTTTTTTCTTCTACTCAATCTAACTTGACTTTTGAAGAATGTATCATACTACTCAGTTTTTTAATGCCAACAATTATTCAAAACTAAATGAACTCGTATACGTATATACATTAGTTTTATTATATTTAATTTAATATTTTTTCTCTTTTTATTTTTTTAAAATAACATTACGTTACTCACATATCTTAAGATTGAATTCATAATCTTATATTTACATACATAGTAAATAAATTTTATCCCCAACCATGCCAATGTCATGTATTCTTTTCATTATTTATTTTTTGTTATGAAAAATTTAAATTCATAATATATCATCATAATCACTTATAATGTTAATTTTTTTTAATTATATATAACATAGATATAAAAATATTTAAATTAATATATATTTGTTTTACGATTTAGTTTATTTTAAAAGTACATATCTCTATAATTCATACAATAGTAACTATGATATTATATAGTTGATGTGATTTATAGATATAATTAAAGTTACAAAAAGTTATATAGAAGAATAAAATAAAAAGTTAAAGAACATATCAATATAACTTAAACGAATTAAAAAAAATCATTCATTTCCTATTAACTTTAGCCATTTAATTAGTTTAATTTGATTTTTATTTTTCAAAAATTAATTGAATAAATTTGATTCAAACCAACTTAAGTTTTTACTTCTCTAATTCCAATCAAATGCCCATTTAGACTTATAAATAAGAAAAATATTGCCCTATTGGAGATGAGTTTTTTGACATAATATCATTTTTTTCCCTAAATCATTATAAGATTGCATTTTGGTCAGACAATCTTGTGTCTTTACTCTTAGTTTCTTTTATGAGTTGTACAAGTTTAGTTACATTAATAGCTCTCTGATATCACTCTTTGTGTTGATGAATATCTCCCTTAGAGTCTCTACCATTTGAAAAGGCTCATCGGCATGGTGTACCTCAATGTATTTTTCAATATGATTGTTTGTTTTAAAAAAATCATTTTTTTCATGCTTTTGTTTCTTATATACTTTTGTTACTGATAAAAATCTTGCAAAAACATTATTCTGTAATCTTTGGTATAACAATATTCTATTTTTGATGTTCATGTAATAGAGAAATCTATTTTTGAATTCAAAGTGAAAAAATTACAAATCCATTATACTTTTGCTTATAACAAGCAAGGCTTACGTGATTGTGGCTAAAGATATTAATATTGTATATCTATATTTTTTTATATTTAAATATAACATGTTATATTCATATTTATATTTGAATTTAACATGTTATATTCATTTTTTATTTTTATTTTTGAACACAACATGTAATATAACATATATGTATTTATGTTTTTTTTATATTGAAGTGTCAAACATTTATATTTGAATTTAACATGTTACATCTATTTTTTATTTTTATTTTTGAACACAACATGTTATATCACATGTATCTTTGTACATACAATGATTATTTTTTAATGTAACTTAAATTTTGTTATCTTTGTGACTTACCACATCTAAAATATTAATTGTATGTCTATCTTTGTATGCAATACATTAAATATTTTTTTTGTATTTAATGAATTATATTTACATTTATCTTTATATGCAACATATTATATCTATATCTATTTTTATATATAATATATTACATTTACTTATATTTTTAGATATAATTTATTATATTTATCTTTATTTTTAGATGTAATATGTTACATCACTTTCAACTTAGTGATCGAAGCTCCGCTAAGGTTACTGACACGACGACCAGAGCTTCGATGAGATAATCGGTGGGCTAATTTGAGCTTCGATAAGGTCACATATAATGATTGTCAAAGATTTTGTGTGATTTATCTTGATTTTATTTTATTAAAGTTATAAAATATGAGTATTTTGGTTTATTTATTAAATGATTTGATATAAAAATTATAAATTTTGATGTAAATTATTATTAATTAAAAAAAATGATTAATAATAATGCTATTTAGAAAGAAAAAAAAACTATATAAGTGAGTAGATAAACGAAAGCTAAAAATACTTTCTTTAACTTTAAATAATTTATGTATATATAATTTAAATTAATTTATAATATCTTGTGTGTTAGCAAATATTTCTACAAGTTATAATACATAATACATATCATGCACATAACTTTTCCCCGTCTCTTGAACCTTCCAGCGCAATGCATATTATAAGTACTAGAAATAAACACAAATAATATCTTAAAATTTACAATAATAATAAAAAATTATTATAAAAGTCAATTTTTTTCATTAATATATTTTAATGATGTAATTTTTATAAAAGATATATAAATCAATGGATTTTTAAAATTAAGATATTTTAACTACGTAATTTTATAGTTACGTGATTAAATTGTCTATTTTTTATAATAAAAAAATGACATTTTAATTGTATAATTTTAAAATTATGCGAGTAATATTTTTCAAATTTAAAAATTGACTTATATATTTTTTACAAAATTTATGTTATTAAAGTGTTATAATAATATAAATAAATTAATTTAAAGAAATGAACACTAGTAATAAAAATAACATAGTTACTTTGAATTGAGTAATGATATGAATTAATGTCAAGATAGACATTTTTGTTATAAGAAGATATTTTTTATTATATTAAAAAATCAAAATAAAAAAAATATATAAAAAAACAATACTCTTCAAATTTATAATCACAAAAAATATTTACTTATGTCTAATTCATATATTTTTATTATTAAAAAAATATTGTACATCATTACTTTGAATACTGTGTAATTACAAATAATTTAATTTGAATTTTGTTCATTTAAAATATTTTAATATTGAAAACCATTCAATTAAAACTCGTTTAATATTATTAATGTGTTATTTTTATTGTCATAAATTTTAAGAATAATATTTTTTATAATTTAACAAAAAACTTTTGTCTATAAGTTTTTTTAAAATAATACTAACCAATGATTTAGTAATTCAACGGCATAAGTTTGAATGAAAATATAAATACTGATGGAAATATCAAGACTTTAATTTTACAAAAATATTAATGAAAACTTGAATAAATTTACAAAAAATTGTGAAAATTATTATAATTTTTCTAAAATATTTTATTAAATTGAGTAAATATCAAACTAAATAATAATAGATTAGTCTAGTTAATGTTTTTATTTAAATGACATATTTATATCATATATAGCATATAAAATATAAGCGTAATGAATATAAGTATAAATTATATAATATAATTTTGAATGTATTAAATTAATGCAACATAAATATATATAAATATTTAATTAAAATAATTTTAATGTTATTAAATATCAATATGAGAGACACAATAATCATACTATTGTATAAAGTAATAATAATTTTATTTATAATTATTAATGTGTCATGTATATGTTATAAGATATTTTTCAATAATGTATCCATATAATTTCTTTTGGATTAATCTAATTTATATAATACAAAAAATATTTATCATAAAAGTAAATGTTATCTATATTAAAAGTTATTACGCATATTTTCAAACTTAGATGAATATTACATAGATTATTTATTTATATTATCACCACTATTAATAATAATGCTGGTAATTAGATTGTTACTAAAAATAATTATTCTAATTACAAACAAAAAAAACAAATTATGCTATTTTCACATGAGTTAATGAAAAAAGAAATTAACATTTTAATTTATATGTATTGGTGATTTGAAAAAATAATAAAATAAAAATCTTGAAATCGATATTCTGAAATTTTTATGGATATTTTTGATATTTTAAACGAAATTAATTTTATACCTATCATTTTTGTACAATAAATTTATTGAAATTCCGAGCAAACATATTAAAATATATCACAATGTTTTTTTATCTATGGGCATAATTAACCTTGTGAAACTAAAGGAAACCACTAAATTGAAAAGGGATTAATCGGAGAAGATGACGTTGGCACTTGGCAATGGATCCGTTCCGTTGGGACTATGGATTTGTAAAAATTATCCCAATCAATCTAAAACTAATTTAACTTAATTTTATTAATTTTAAAATTGCAAAACAATTACATATAAATTAATTTAACTTTTAAAATTTTAAAACCAATTAAAATCAACAAACTCATCTATATCTTATATTAATTTTATTGATTTTTTAATTATTTATATTTTTAATATAAATATTAAAAGTCTTAAAATATAATTATATTTGTTTATATTTTTAAATATTTTATTTTAATTAATAATATAAGTAAATATATTTAAATTAATGTATATTATTATTTAATTTAAATATAGATAATATATATATATATATATATATATAAATAATTAAATTTCTTTATAATAATAAAAAAATTAATCCAATCAATCTAAACCAATTTACATTAATTTTTAAAAAATATTTAATAATTTTAATTTTAAAATTAAAAAACAATTAAATATAAATTAATTTGATTTTTAAAATTTTAAAACCAATTAAATTAACTCATCTATATATTATATTAATTTTATTATATTCAATTTATTGAGTTTTAAATTATTTATATCTTTTAATTTAAATATTAAAAGTATTAAGATATAATTATATTTGTTTATAATTATAATTTTTTATTTTAATTAATAATATAGATAAATATGTTTAAATTATTATTTAATTTAAATATAGTTATAATTTATATATAAATAGAGAAAACAACTACATATATAATTAAATTTATTTACAGTGAATACAGAATTATAGTAATAATTTAATCGAATAAATTTTTTAAAACTAATACAACTAATTCAAACTAACCAATTTTTTTATTCCAGTTATATTAATCTTATATATTTAATTAAATTAAATTATTTCAAATTTTAATTAAAAATCCAACCAACCCAACTTTTTACGAGCCATATAACTGACTTTGAGGCGTAAAGCAGTGTAGAAGAACCGGAGAACTCTGTCTTCGCGCGAGGAATCCACCATTGATGCTGTTAGAAGAAGATGGCATGGAGGCATTTAATCTCCAACACTGGAGCAAATTTAGGAGTACATTCAACTTTTGGCTTCTCTAGATTTTCCTCCAAATCAACCCCTTACATTGGTATGTGAGATTTTTGTTAGGGTTTTATACCCATTAGTTAATTCTCTAGTTTGGTATCCCAGAAAAAAAAGAGAAAAAAAGTATTTTTTCGTGATCTATAGTCTCTATGAGTTGGTTCGAGCTTGACGTAGGAATCGGGTTTAAAGCTTTAGTGGGATTTTGGTTTTGGTAGCTCAAGTCATCTGTGGGTCTTAATTTGGTTGCAAAAACCTAGCTTTAGGAATTCTTGTTGATAGGATGCTTTACAATTTAAGTCTTAGAACTGGTTGAAAATCATGGGTTCTGTTCTGATCTTTCATCAGCATTGGTAGGATATAGGGAAAGGAATTTTTTAATTTTGTACATTTTCATCTTCTTTTTTTAAATTTAATTTATACAAGCAACACATTTCAAGGTATTTAGTTACTCTTGGTTGAATTAAACGAGTTCTATTTTTCTTTGATTATGAGAAACAACGAATATAATCAGATAAGTGATGTAGTAATAGAAAAACAATATGTAGAAAGAGTAGCTGAAGTTGTTTTATTTTTCTTGTTGTCTGCACTCTGCAGTGAAAGTTGGAATACCTGAATTTTTGAGAGGAATAGGCAAAGGGGTGGAATCCCATGTGGCCAAGCTTGATACTGAGATTGGAGATATTCAAAAATTGCTTGTTACTCGCACTTTGAAGCTGAAGAAACTTGGAATTCCTTGCAAACATGTAGGTTTTTCAATCTGTGCACTACAATCACATTTACAGATTCACAATGGTTTCTTCTTTAAGGTTTTTGTATTTGTTGCTTTTTTCACTTTATTAGAATTTAGGAAGGCTTTGATAATATTTTAGAATTTGTAAGGCTTTGATATCATGATAGAATTTAAGGGGGATTTGATAGTTCAAGTAATATTGGATAGTTGAGAATATAGGTCAGATGAAGAAGCTTGGAGGAGATGTTAGAAAATGTAGTAAAGTATATTGTTTTTTATTGATGAAGCTCCAAGCTTAAGAGCTTAGAAGCTTAATATTACAAAGCACTTATAGCTTATTCATAGTTGTTCGAGGCTTTACATGCTTTCCTTAAATATCCCTCCAACATTTAGTTCTCTATGATTCATAGAAAATCTAGTGTTTTCTTTAATACTTTTTCGAGATATTTCTTCAATATCTCTTCTATTTTCCTCATGGTATTTTAACTTGGACTCATTCAGGACGCAATGAGATGGTCAGAGTGTGTCTCTATATTTGTATTGAAACTTGAATCCATCTAATTCTGTTCTGCATAGCTGGGGGAAAAAAGAGGGGATGGGGTGGGCAAGAAGTTTTTCATCATATAAATATTCTATAGGAAGTTATCCTACTGACTTATATGAATTATTGAGAATTGAAGTTTTTGACTAGTTATCACGTGGAATTTTGAATAGCTATGATTTATTCCTCTGTTGTTAGAAAAGTTTCACATGCATGGAAAGAGTTAGAAGGTTACAGTGTTGTGGAGTTGTGGGATTGGATTAATTCTTTGGGTTTTGTAGTTTGATAGGAATAATAGAATGTTTAAAAATATTGAGAACGAGAGGAATCTTTTGTGGGAGAAATTGTTATTTTTGTCCTCATTTGGGCACCTATACTAGGATAAGGATACTCTACTTGTATTTAAATATTAACCATCTACTTTCACATTTAATGCATGAGATGATTTGTGACTTATATATATTATTTAAAGGGTTAAAGTGCACTATTGGTCTTCAAACTTTATCTAAATTCATACATAGATTTTCAAAATTTTAAAACATACGATTTGATCCTCAAATTTTTAAAACTTTACATATATGTCTCCAAACTTTTAGATCGTATGCTTTAGTCCCCAAACTTTTAGAACTTCACACATAGTTCTTAAATTTTTAATTCACAAATATGTATTTTAATAGCAAAGTTAGAACCTATGTGTGAAATTTTAAAAATTTGTGAACTAAATTGTAGGATTTGAAAGTTTAAAGACATATGTGTGAAGTTTTAAAAGTTTGGAAATCAAATTTTATGTTTTAAAAGTTTGTAGATCTATATGTGAATTTAGTTAAAGTTTGTAGAGTAATTATGCACTTTAGCCTTATATATATTATTTAAAGGGTTAAAGTGTACCATTTGTTTTCAAACTTTAACTAAATTTACACAAGTCACTAAATTTTTAAATCATACGATTTGGTTACTAAATTTTTACATCATATGATTTGGTTCTCAAACTTTTTAAACGTCATACATAGATTCTTAAATTTTTAAAAGTTTATGGACTTACATGTGAAGTTTTAAAAATTTAGGCACAAAATCGTACGCTTTAAAAGTTTAGAGACCAAATCATACGTTTTAAAAGTTTGGGGACGTATGTGTGAATTTATTTAAAATTTGGGGAACAATAGTACACTTTAACCTTATTTAAAATTTACATTATTTATCACCTAAGATGATATACAGTTGAGATGTCCCAGCAAAAACTTACAAGTGGAGGATTCTATTCCATTAAGGCAAGAGTCGAGTATTGGCTAAATGAATTTACATTTGCTCTCAGATTGATTTTTTTCCCTGCTTCATTTTCTAAGTAGTTTTGCTTTTGAAATTATGTAGTTTACCATAAAACCTTCTCGTCTTTGCATTGCAACAAATTACTAAGCGGCTTTTAAAGCATTAAGTAACCTATTATTGTTCATTTATATTGTTTTGTTTTGTTTGTTTGTTAAATAGATTAAGATGTGGAAGAGCTTCTAGTTATTTCAGTTTCTGACCTGACTTGGGATTTAAATTATGTGGAATTGTTCGCTTTATTGCACAATTCTAAGGATTCCATTTGCTTCATTGAATTTGAAAAATGGTTATGTTTTGCAGAGGAAACTGATACTGAGTCACGCTCACAAGTATAGGTTGGGACTATGGAGGCCTCGAGCTGAGCCTGTGAAAGCGTAGCTAGTTTTTGATTGAGATCAAGTTACTTTACAGTATAGAACTGATAAACAGATAATTGGTTTTATTTTTCTATTTTTCATAGATAAAAAGATTGTTGGTGTAATTCGATCTCATGATTTTTTGTCTTCCATTCGAACTTCTGACTTGAAATTGAAAAAATGCGAATTTCATCGTCAGATTAAAAAAATTTAATCAATTTGTAAATTAAAAAAAAATTCTATTTGGTTCGTCTTTTTTTATTTTTTATTTTTTATTTTAGTCTCTATTTTTTATATATTAAATTGTATTCGATTGGTTATTAGGAGATTTTGCTCGCAATATATGGCAGGAATTTATTAGAAACAGTTTAAAAAAATTATTCTTAAAAACAAAAATATTTAGCCATATTTTAAGAAACTATTTCCAAAAACAAATTATTTTTAAAACTTAAAATTTAGAGAACAACTAAGAGCTATTTTCAAAGTTTTTTAAAACATCTTTTCTTGAAATATATTACATATTATTAATTATCCGATAAACCACATGATTTAAAACAATTTGATCAAACAATACTCCCGTCAATGGTATTTAAAATTTCATAACGTCATCACTTCATTTGGTTTTGAAGAGAACGTTATGGATCAATGTATATGCCAAAGGTCAGTGGGAGTAAGATTTGTTTTTTGATGTTATATGTGGATGATATTTTACTTACAACCAATGATAAGAGTTTGTTATATGAGGTGAAACAATTTCTTCAGAGAAATACTTTGATATGAAAGATATGGGTGAGACATATTATGTCATTGGTATTAAGATTCATATGGATAGATCTCGAGGCATTTTGGGTTTGTCTCAAGAGACCTATATCAATAAAGTTTTAAAGAGATTTTGAATAAATGATTGTTCATTGAGTGTGGCACCCATTGTGAAGCGTGACAGATTTAGCCTAAATTAATGCCTTAAAAATGAGCTCGAGCGGAAATAGATGAAAACTATTTCATATGCTTCAATCGTTGGAAGCTTGATATATGCTCAGGTCTGCATCAGACTCGAAATTGCATTTGTTGTTGGGATGCTAGAGAAATATCAAAGTAACCCAAATGTTGACCATTAGAGAGTTGCAAAGAAAGTCATAAGGTACCTTCAAGGAACAAAGAATTACATGCTCATATATAGATGAACCGATGATTTTGAAGTAATTGGCTACTCTAATGCAGACTTTGTTGGTTGTGTTGATTCACATAAATCAATATTTAGTTACATTTCCATGCTTTTTGGTGGAGCCATGTCTTGGTTGAGTGTGAAGCAAATCTTAACTACTACTTCCACTATAGAGCCCGAGTTTGTGTCATGCTTTGAGGTTATATCACATGGTGTATGGTTGAAAAGTTTCATTTCCGGGCTTGGAGTAGTTGACTCTATTTCTAGACCATTGAGATTGTACTGTGAAAAATTAGCTGTTGTGTTTATGGTTAAGAATAACAAGAGTGATAGTCACAGTAAGCACATCGACATCAAATACTTAGCCATAAGATAACGTATTTAGGAAAAAAAAAGTGGTCATTGAGCACATTTACACTGAGTTGATGATTGTTGATCCTTTAACTAAAAACATACCACTAAAGAATTTCAAAAATCATGTAGTAAGAATGAGACCTGGTTCCATAATGTAAATATTCATTATACGTACATTTGTAAATATTAATGAAACTCTTATTCAATTGATGTTTTCTCATTAATTTTATGTGCATATTTTGTTTATTTATATATTTTGAGAAAACATATTTAAGTTATGGACCTCAAATAAACATATGGTTTATTGATTGAGTTGTATGGGCTTGAGATGCATAATGTATCGTGATATATGAAAGATAATACTCATTATTATAAGACTTATTGCCATGATTCATGTATTTTGTTTCTCATAAAGTTAAATGATGAAATATATGGACCAAGTAAGAGAATGTTGATTTTTTCTCTTCGAACTGCTCTGTAACCAACCGAGCAATTGAGGAGTTGGCCATAGTTGGTCAGAATGTGGTCCATATCCATAACTTCCGTCACCCACGTTCTACAGCCCCTTAAGCGTACATCCATTTTCTCTTTAATTGGTAGAACAATTGAGACGTGCTTATACATATTCAGTTTGGTCCATAAGCCTACTCTTATAGAATCTGTGAAAATTCAATTGATTTTAGAATCAATCTTCAGTGAATTATTTTATGCACTATCGTGATAACAAAGAAATGTTTAGAAGCATCAAACCAAAAACCCATTAAAATTTCCGTGAAAGTGATGAAATCTGATTAATAGTTGGAGTTGTATTTTCAATTTTTTTTTGTTTCCGTTGTATTTACATTTATGTTTATATATTTCCATGAATGTTTTTGGATCGAATTATGATCCAACAGATTCTTGTCATTGGGTTGTGAAGTGAGATGGTACTCCCCATCTAACTTATTGGGCACGGAAAGCTTCTCAAAATCTGCAGCTAGCATGTTGTGATGCTAAGAGTGGAAACAATCATTTCTTCCATATATCTTTTATTGTAATTCTCGCTTTCTTCAATGTATGGCTGCAAAAGGAAATAAAATTAAGAATATAAGATCTAAGTAATTTGCGGCATTTCAAAAGTGAACATGAAATTAAGAAGCTGGCGTTTCATGAACATCAAACAGCTTACAATAGGACACCTGAAATACTACAATAAAGAAGTTTAAAATAATCTTCCTTTTAACAATGCAGCTAGATATTTATTATTATTATATATATAGGAGGGAAGAGTGAATTTGGTGATAAACTTTTCTACCTGTCGATCATTCTGAGGGAGAAGCCTCCAAGCATCAACTGCCATGAACAGAAAACTTTTGCCACCCAAACCCTTTCCGTGAATCTTTTTAAGACGATCGCACTCTTGCTTGAGGAAGATAGAATATCCGGTCTGTCTTCTCAAATGACTACCAGGACTATTCTTCATTTCTTTGCTCTTTGAGGTTCTTGGATAACCACCTCGACGCTTCTTAATTTCTTTGTTCTTCGAGGGTGTCAATTAGAGGACAACATCAGCAAGACGGGCAGTTGAACTTAATTTTAACTTGTAAACCTTGAAAGATTTTGTCAAAATGTTGTATTTTCTCTGATAATTATCAGTATATCTTTCTATTATTTCTGTTCTGTGTTTTTTACAAGAGTTTAAGATATATGTATATAAGGAAAACGAAAATTAAACAATAACCATAAAACCTGCACATCCAGGTTTTATGGCTCCACTAATATTTTGTCTGCTCCATGTTTTACTCCATTGAGCATCAGGTTCCGCCACTGCTTTTAACACACACCAACACTCCTCCTCAAGTCATGGGCGACATATATCTTCTTATGCCCAACTTGTCAAGTTGAGTTGTGTAGTTCCTCGTTATATTACGCATTTTTGCGAGTATATCACCCAATTGATCTTCTGGCTTAACAAATGGAAGCTTATTATTCTTTTCTTCAAGGTTCTGTTTGATGAAGTTCCGATCCACTTCAACGTGCTTCGTGCGATCATGTTGAACTCGGATTGCGAGATATGGCAATGGTCGCTTTGTTATCACAAAATAAGTTCATTTCGCAGGCAGAGCAACACCAATCTCGCTAGAAGTTTTTTCAACCAAAGCGAGCTCACATATTCCTCGACCATTCCTCGAAATTCGCCCAAAGATCGGATAAGGCAACTACATTTTGGCTTCGCTCTCCACGTGACAAGATTGCCTCCCACGAAAGTAAAGTACCCAAGAAGAGATTTCCTATCCTTCATATTTCCCGCCCAATTAATCAGATATCCAAGGACTTCCAATCGACCATTCTTTCGAAAACATAAGTCCTTTCCTGCGGGAGGATTTTAAGTAACGGCCATTCGTACGACCGCATCCATATGATCTTCACTGGGGCAAAGGTACGAACCGACTTACAACACTCACCGCATAAGCAATATCGTGTCGAGTACGAGATAAATATACGAGTTTACCTACTAACCGTTGATATCTCTGTTTATCCGCCGGTACTGTCCACATATTCTCCGAGCTTTACGATTTTCAACCATTGGAATATCGACAGTTTACAATCTAGTAGTCCCGCCTCCGCTAGAAGGTCCGCAGTATATTTTCCTGGGAAAGACATATGCCTTGTTTTGATCTTGTTACCTCAATACCTAAGAAGTATTTCGAGCCCTCCTAAATTCTTCATTTCAAACTCCTTTCGACAGCTTGTTCTCAGAATCTCAGAGATTTCTTCTTTATCATCCCCCGTAATGATCATGTCGTCTCACATAGACTATAAGAGTCAGCCGTTATCTTCCCTAATCGATGTTTTAGGAAAAGAGTAATGATCGCAGTTGCTTATTGAACCCATATTTCTTCATTGTCAACTCAACCTACCAAACCACGCCGAGGTGATTGCTTTAGTCCATACAACGCCGTTGTAATCTACATGCGCTTTCTTTTCTCGATGTAACAAGATATCCCGGGATATCCATGAAATCTCTTCTTCAAGGTCACCATGAAGAAAGGCATTCTTCACGCCAAGTCAGGTGCAATGGCCAATCTAAATTTGTCGCAAGAGATAACAAAACTCTCACGCTTTTAGTTTAGCCACTGTGCAGGTTTGATAATCTATCCCATGTTTCGTGTATATCCTTTTGCTACAAGCCCTCGCCTGTAACGATCAACTAACCCATCCGCTTTATACTTAACGGAGAAAATCCACTTGCATCCTACCATCTTCCTCCTCGAGGCAACTCGCTCAACACCTACGTGTTATTCTTTCCGCAAAGGCCTCAAATTCTCTTTTATAGCTGAGCCCATTTTGGATCGTATAAGGCTTCTTCAATGTTACTCTAATTTGACACGAGGAGAAAGTGTTTCAGGTAAATGCCCGACAGTTCTCGATAACCTTCGGGAAAGAGATACATAATTTGCTATTGGATACTGGTTGTCGTTCTTCTTCTCGGGGAGTATCGATTCGAGGCCTTACCTCGATCAGTCTCGAAAGGTAAAACATAACCAACAGATGTATCTATAGCATTGGGCTTGTAAACGCGTGATAGGATAGCTTACCCTCGGTGAAAGGTTCTCAGCAGTGAGGATCATCGTGGGTACTGTAGAATTGAGGGTACATCAACCACTTCATCTTCTCGAGATTCAATTACTACTTCACTTCCGCTTCAAGCTCAAGTTTCTCGGCCCAGATACGGCTCCTCCATATTATTGGCACGATCCGAGTATGCTGACTCGTGTCTAATATTTCAACCTCAAGCCAATTTCGTTTTTCACCGTAACTCTCCTCCCAAGAGTGTAATCGATACCTGACGGGAAAAAAATTGATTCGAGGAAAGTGACATCCACGGTAGTATAGTTTCTTTTAGTAATTTGGATCATAACATCAGACTTTTTTGTACACCATACCCCAAGAATATACATCTGACAAAGACACGGATCCAACTTAGTTCGTTGATTTTTACAGGTGGACAAAAGCAACACATCCAAAAATTCTAAGGAAGCATCAAAATAAGAGTAAAGGAAGATGATCGATAACACCTTTAATGAGTCTCAAATTGTAAGGTCTTTCGGCATTCGATTCAAGAGGGTACACAATGTAAGACAAGATATCACTCCGCATTTATTGCCATACGGCACCGATTAGTGTGCCCGAGCCGTTTCTAAAATATGTCGATTTTTCTCTCCGCAATTCCATTTTGTCAGGTTTCAGGAACACGAGGTTTCATGAGAATACCACGGTTGTCACAAAGTATGTCCTAATTGTTGACAACATACTCCCCTCCATTATCGACCTAAGTATCTTAATTTTTTTCGGAAAATCGTGTCTCGAACCACGCGTGAAACATGTGAAATGTAGCAAATACTTCATCTTTATGTTTCGGTAGCCATGTCATTCGTGGTACAATCATCAACAAAGATAACAAACCAACGATGTCCCGACGACGTAATTAATTTGGGAAGTGTCCCCTAAACATCGAATGTACCAAAGCAAAAGCGAGCTACACTTTTATTCACGCTCATGGATGATACACGCCCTATGACTTTTTGCTAGATACAAGTATCACATTTGAAAGCCGAATGTGGGATATTTGAAAATAAACCTGGGAGTAGGTGCTTTAAATACCCGAACGATGGATGTCCAAATCTACGTACTTAATACATAGCCAAATCTTGCTGTTCCTGTCACAACCAAGATTGCCAGTACGTGATCGGGGCTCTTCCCGAACCGAGGTCATCCACATAATATAGCCCTCCTCTCCTAGTACCACGCCCAATGATCTCCTCATGGTAATATCCCGTAGAAGGCAAAAGTAGAATACATCAATACTACACGCCATGTCTCAAGCGACTGACCTTACGTACATTAGCCTGCCTTCGATGCAGAAAGGCTGCCAAAGTATTGATAATGATAACGAAGGAGATAAGGTCACCTGCTCCAGCCCCCCGTAATCGGATAAGCGACCCCATTTGCATTGGCAACAAGGTCTGCCTCGTCGGGTTGTATCGAGAGACGCTTCGGGGTCAAATGTCACGTGATCCTCAGCCCGTAGTCCGTAATCCACTCATCTTTCTCATTACGAGTGTAGATGTGAAATACTTTACTTGAAATACTCCGGATCCCTAGAAGATTCGGCCTACCGAGAGGTAAGGGATAGCGAGGCACACTGCAGCCACCGCCGCCGCCCAAATGTGTCCCGTTTCTTCCGTGCTTCACATCATTCCACCATTCTCGGATACCCACGTAGTTTGAAACAGCTTTCACGCTGTGTTTGGGAGTTTCCGCAACGGTCACATTTTACGGCAAGAGATGGTGGATTTCCCGTGATTTCTTTGCTACCCAAGGAAGGTCCCGTTGGGTGGCATTAGATTGGCGATGTCCTCGACCCCTTTAAAAGTCATAATCGCTCCGGTGTCGACGACACCGGTGATCATCACGTCTCCGCTCGACCTCTTCTCTACGACGAATCCACAAGAGCTGTTCCACAAAGAGGGAACGGCTCGATTTTAAGTACATCACTTCTAGTTTTATCCAATCTATCATCAAGTCCACCTATCGATAAGGCATACACTGATCTTCCCGTATTTACGGAGTTGTATTTTTGTATATCAATTCGCACACTCCATTGGATTAGACGACGGAAATCAATTTCACGCCACAACCCTCAAGGTCATTGTAGTATTTTTCAATGGATCCACCCGTCGTTTCGCATTTAGTAACTCGACGGCGAAGATCATACACCGAGACGTATCTCGTCCCATCATGCAGTAAGAAGCACCGAATCCCAAACCTCGTTTTGCATTGGGAATCTGGATAAAATTTGCAATTGGGCGCAGGGTCCATCGAATTGATCAACCATCCTTTCGACAATGGCATTTTCAAGACGCCATCTCTCCTAAACGCAGTGGGTCGGTTCTCAACAAAGCCGAGAAAAGTCCCCATTAATATATCCCGCTTGTCTTTTTACGTAGATATACATCTCCACCACCGGGGACCATAAGGCATAGCTTGATCCTCCCAACTCGATACTAACGAGCGCACGACGCTTCAAATAAGGAGGCCATGAGTCGATCCGAGCTCTAGTTAGAACTTTCGTTATTTTCGCCGTCAAATCTTCCAACACGAAATTGGTAGTTAAATCTCTAGATTCTGCCATGAAATCTAAATTTTTTTTCCTTCCGTTTTTCCTTTTTTTTTTTTTTTTTTTTTTACAAACCAGGCACTATATAAAGGAAAAAACGACAACCCTAACCCTAATTTCCCATTCTCTCTCAGCGCTTTCTGGCTTTCCCCCCTCGCGTTTCCTTGCGCTCTTCTCGTTTTCCTACGTTAGCCGACGCCCTTTCCCTTTCGATTCCCGGTCCTCCGAAACCTTCTTCTTCATCCGCCACAGCAACCCTCTCGCGCTTTTCACGCCGCCCTCTCTTCTTCTTTCCGACTGAGGAGTCTCAACTCCGGTCCTCCATGCGGAAGCTCACTCCTTCTTCCGCTTCGCACTGCCCCAACGAGCCACTAGATCGCATGGCTCCCTCGAGCGTAAATGGTGACGCCGAGCGTAATCACATTTTGAATACTAGATGGTCATAGCCAGCCGCGGCCGCACCGTTTACCCATCTCCTCAAGCTCAACCTCTCATGTTTTGCTTGTTTGTTTTTCAAGCATTGCACCCTCGTGTCGCACTCCATTAAGAAATCGAAACCGTAAACACCTTTGGAGAAATAAATGTGACCAATATAAACCAGTAAATCGAACTCAAAAACGAAACCCATAGCCTACAATCGCAACTACACCGAAACCGTAAATCGAAATCGAATCTCGTAAATCGACCAAATCGTAAATCGTAAATCAACAAATCAAAGAAATTCGCAAATTTGCAACCGAAATCAAAAAAAGCTCCATCATAAATCGCCAGTTAGCTCATTAGTTAGCAATATCCTCGCTCCGATACTCATGTCAAAATGTTGTATTTTCTCCGAGCAATTATCGCATATCTTTCTATTATTTCTGTTCGTGTTTTTTACAAGAAGCTAAGATATACGTATATAAGGAAAACGAAAATTAAACAATAAACTACAAAACCCCGCACATCCAAAGTGCTTTATGGCTCCACTAATATTTTGTCTGCTCCATGTTTTACTCCATTGAGCATTTGTGTCTGCCACTGTTTTAACACACACCAACAGATTTTACTGACATGAGACCTATGATCATTAAGTAAGTAGTTTGATGATCTGCGTCTTACCTCGTAATTCTAGAAATAAAAAACAAACATAGTTGAAATTAACACAACAGCTTGCCAAGAACATAAACCTGTTGGCACCGGAACAGAGTTACTCTTGTCTTTATTCCCCACAGAAACTAATTTTGCTTCTGTTAACTTCGGATATGATGCTTTCAAACTGTCCTGTTTCATTGCAGAGCTATTCTCAACATAGGAAGCATGTCCTGCAGATACTTTCGTATCGGTTAGCTTCGGGTCTGATGCTTTCAAACTGTCCTGTTTCTTTGCAGAGCTATTCTCAACATGGGAAGCATGTCCTGCAGAATCTGAACTAATGTAATTGAATACACATCTCAAGCCATTATTAGAAACCTATATAAATGTCTTTAGAGAAAAAGAAAGATTTGTATAAATGCCAAAAGATTCCATCCACATTTCTTCTACAGCTTCTTCGATAAGAAGAAGCAAACTACTTTCAGATGTTTGGAGTAAGCTATTGGGGTTGGCATTAGTACCTGGAGCCTTTGTGGCTTTATCATGCGATCTGTAGGAGAACATCTGCTCAAACTGGTAAAGGAAAAGTGCATAGGTGTTTTGAAGTTGCCATGCATATTTAGGATCAAGACCTTCCAATTTCAAAGCAAGTGCAACTTCCTCCCATTTTCTTTCTCTGTTAACCTGGAAGCATCTTGTCACATATGAAATAAGCAAGCTTATAGAGTCTAAAACAGTTTAGTCTGGAAAAGGACAACATGTGGAAGAAAACATAGTCTTCTCGCTGGTAAAAAGGAAAAAAAGGTCATATTAATCCTGTTATTCTGTATCAAATAATTCTAAATCTAATCTAAAATTATGAAAAATGAATACTTTTCAAAACGGGACTAAATGTACATTGCATTCAAGTTGAAAAAATATCAAGATTAAAAATGTCCAAATTGAAAATAACATGACTAAACCGTTCGGTTTTTTTTTTTAAAGAACATTTTATTACAAATACTTCATCTATTTATCCTTAAGGTTTGCCGTTTATCAATAATTAGGACTAATAATCACATTTTGCCACCTTTTACAGAACTGAATCATTTTGAATTGAAAAGCCAGGGACTTGTATCGCAACAATTAAAAGCAAATGTACAAAAATGCAGGACTTGTATGAAGAGCTAATTTCCTTCGGCGTGTTTGTTATAAATCTCTTTAATTTAAGGAGCAAATTAAGGAGCAAAATATGGAGCAAAACAAGGAGCAAAACATGGAACAAAACAAGGAGCAATTTAAGAAACCATTAATTTAAAGAGTAATTCAAGAAGTGAATTTTACTATAAATAGATGTGTAATTGTAATGAATTAATCATCCAAAGTGTTCATTCCAATTGAGAGAAAAGCTTAGAGATAAAAGCTTTTGTGAGAGAAAATTGAGAGTAATTTTCTTGGGTGTAATTGGGTTGTGAGTTGTGAGTGTTGTAAACACCTTGTGTAATTTCTCCCATTTCAATAAAAAGATCTGCAGCAAGTCCGGAGACGTAAGGAAGATTGGCCGAACTCCGTTATCAAATTTTGTGTGTTATTTTTGTATTCTTGCTTTCTCATAAATCTAGTTTATCGGGAATTTACGTTATTTCCCAACAGTATTAATACACTAAACTGTGATCATGATGAAGGAAGACAAAAAAACAGTTTGTATCAGTGGGCTATAAAACAAACCTGCCAAAATCCGCCTCTTTTAACAACTTCTTTGTAGAAAACATGCAAGTCCAGTAAAGTACGTCGGATTTCAACTCTGCCATTTGAAAAAGTGACAAGTCTATAACTATTTTAGAAGGGAAAAAAAAAACCACTTAATCAAGTAAAACAGAAACAGCTAAATCGCAACTTGCTTCATAATCATGTAGTCTAAATATATACATGTTAAGTAAGCCTATATGCTTATATTGTGTGGTAAGAGAAATGAAATGTTAATTTCTCTTAATTTTGCAAACACTTTTACATCTTTATCTTTTTTATCTTTTAACAATGTGTCATAATTGTTTTTAAAATTGAAAAAAATGATTCAATTTTTTAGATAATATTAACACGTGATAAAATCTAAATTGTATATGTAATTTTATACATTTATAATATTCATCTATACGTTAAAATTAACATGGATGATCAACCATTGTTATTTTTTTTTAAGATAAGTGCTCATATATAAATAAAAGTAAAATTACACCATCAAAAATTTATATCTTGTATTTACGTGAACATTGATTTCATTATTTAATTTATTTTAACTTTTTATTTCATAATGTGATGATTTAAATAAAATAGTAGTATGAGAACTCTAAAATCATAGTCATTGGCATTACTCTTTCTTCAAATATATACATTCCACACCATCCCCTATTACCTGTACAAATGAGCCAGCTAATTCACATTCTTACTGCTAAAGTGGTAAGCAATGGGGCATTTGCCTTTTGACCGGACAAAACGATCACGGGTCCCCCTAGGGTGAAAATTTGTTAAAAGAGATCTCGGGCTAGTTTCATTAACTTGCTTTAATAAGTCAGAAATTTTCGACTAAATCCCACCTTTATATAGCTTTTCATTTATTAGCCTATTTATTAACTATTTTATCTGTAACATTTTATCAACCTTTTTAAACTTTAATATTTGTTTATTAATTTGTAATAATACTTATTTAGAATCTATTAAAAATAAATATAAATTTTAAAGTTTAAATTAGATATCTAATAACTCATAGAATTGAATCAATTTTAACTCAAAATAACACTAATTAAAATTGAAATATAAAATGATATTACATTCAATCACATATAATAATTAAATGCATAAAATAAAAGATTTAATAAGTAAAATTTAAATAAAAATAAACCAAGTCAAAGGGAAAATGATTTTTGATGTTGAATGCATGGAGCACTCATAAAGAATCATGGTAATTTAATTGACTATTTTACGTAATTATCTTTAAATTATGATTATTTATTCAATGTTTCTATTATCATAAAAAGAATTATTAGTTATAATTTTAATTAAATTTTAAATAAATCTTAATTTTAAATAAAACATATACAATTTTATTAAAAATTAAAGAATTAAAAGATAATTAACTATTAGCAAGGATTTACCCCTGAATTCGTGAAGAAAATTAATAAGAAAGTACAAAATGGGAATTGGTTATGAAAATGGAAGTGATGAAGTGATCTGTGAAACAAAATGGTTGGGTTTCAATGTTGCTTTATTTTTATTTGTTTATGGAAGGTACTTTTGTTATATTTAATTTTAATTGAAGTAAAGATTAAGAGTTTCATAAGTCCTATTAATTATACATGGATAAATTATTGTTCCCATTTAAATAGACATTTGGAGCTTGTATAAGGTGTTAAAATGTCAACCCATGAATTATTTTTTAAATATCACAATATGAATTAAACATATAGCATAATGAACTTATAAAATAATATGCTTAAATCAAAATGTAACAAAAATAACTAGTAAATAAAAAAATATCTGCTATAAATATATTAGTGACGATTTGTTTCACATGCTCTTATCTAAGCTATTAACATGCTAATAGATGAAAAATATCACACAACATATGAATCATACATAAATACTAGAAAAGTTATAAAGGATTTATAATCACTTCAAGACCTCATATGTGATAAGATATTTGATAAATGATGATTATATTATCACAATATGCAATCATACATAACTCATTATGTAACGAAGTAAACCTACATAGAACTCCTACCTATGTAGTAACATCCCCAAGTTACTTATGAAAACCACTAGGAATAAAACAATCCATTAAAACAGAATAAACAGTTATAACTCAACAGACAAATATAAATGCAAATACCTCAATCAGTCGGGACCCCTGCTCTAACTGTCTATGTTGCCCTTGCTTGCTACATGCACAACACTTGATCCAAGTAGATCCAAGTTCAAATCTCAAGCTCTATCACCATGTGATGTAATTGACTACTGATAACACAAACTCCTAAAATGCATATACGTTGCGACCCACAACACCTAGTTGACATACAGTACACAAACACATAGACTCCTCTCTTATACACCACGTTGCAACCTTTCAATACTTAACTGACACAAGAACATTTCCACATAGGCTCCTCACCTATAGGAACTATTGCATTCTTGCGACCACCGGTCGACACACACCAGACTATCACAATATCATTCTTTACTAGCAATCACCATCTTAAATATACACAACTCAAGAAAATGATTTTGCTCTCATAAACACGATTCACAAATACTGAATAAACACTCAAGGTAATTATGAAACAAAATAAGGCACCCATCTCAATACTGAGAGTAACTCCTCAAAATAATGCGGCTCTTTACTAGTTAACCATATATTTTACCTCTCATCAAAATCTCAACCAATTTCAAATTTTTTACACTTAACTCATTATTTGAGAAATATGATAGAGATTCCTCTCCGATGTCTCATATCACATAGATGCTAATTGTTTTCCGAACATGACGCTCAAAAGGAAAACATACCACGATTGAACTAGAGAAGTTTAGTGCTAAATGGGCAGAGCTTTCCCCCAATTCTAGCTAAGGAAATAAGAAATAGGAGAGCAAAATTTATAGAAATTCAATCTCTTGAATCCTAGTGAACCCCTCCTTACGGATTTAGAGTTGACGAGAAAACTAGCCATTACACACTAATCAACCCCCTCGACAAGGGGGAGGCATACATAACGCTGAGGTAACGAAAATCCAATAGCACCAATGTTGGCATTTCCAACAAGGAGAAATGCTCAGTCCCTATAAGGATAGCCCAATATAAACAAAATCCCTAATAAGACAACACAACCACAAACAAAGTCCACAACGATTCACCATAACAACAAACTAAGAAAATGGGTGTATAATAGACCATGAAACTGTGTCCTAAGTGACATTGAACCACCAATTACCAACTTTACAAATGATAGACAAAAACATTAAATAAAATACAGATACCTGTGTTTTATACACGGGAATGCTAACACCAAAATGACAGGACTTATAAAAAATGTTAAGAAAAATATAATAAAGTTAAAGAAAGAAAAAGGAAACGAGGCGAGCAGGGAATCAAATTTAGAGGAAATAAGTAAGGAAGTAAGACACCAAAAGTCCTATAATTATTTAACTTAAAGCATTTTAGTCTCGTAATTATTGCATTGAGCACCAAAAATTCTATAATTTTTGAAAAAAAGATCATTGTAGTCTCATTATTTTGTGCAAATGAATACTTTAATCTCATAATTTTAAGTTAGTCACCTATAATCTTATTATTTATGAAAACTAGACATTATAGTATAAAAGTTATGGGACATAAGTGTTCAATTTTAATATTTTTATGGACTAAAAATGTACATTTTAATAATTATAGAAATAAAATTACTTATTTTTTATAATAATATAAATAAGAATTTCTAACTAATAAGTTATGAGATGAAATTACTCTAATCAAACCATCATTCACATTCCTTTCTTTTCCTTTCCATTGGTAGTACGTTTTTGATTCACAAAAACATGATCTTAAGTTATACCCGAAAATGCCTTTAAGTAGTTACTATGATGTATCTCTTTTCACAACATTTTTTAGAATGAAAATAAGGAAGCTGACATAAAATAACTTACCATCTTTCTTATAATTTTGTAATTTTATTTTTAATTTTCATACTCTAATACTTCTTTATATATATATATATATAATTTAACTTTTTTATCTTTTAATTTTCAAATATTTAAGCAAAAAATTGAGAGTTTAAAAGTATAAAAAAAAAACAAGGACCAAAGTATAAAAACCGAAAAAAATAAAGAAAGTAAATTGTTAGGAGAAAAACGTAAAGGACCAAAGTGTATAATAGGTAACATCACACGTTGGATACTTTATTTTTATAAATTATATATATTAGTTACTTTTTTAAAAACTCTAAACATTATATTGTTATAAATTTGGACATTTTTAGTTATTTATTATCAGTTTTGTTTTTTGAGATTTTTTTTAAAAACTTAAATTGGATTGAAAAGAACTTTAATAACATGAAACTAGTAGATATTTTAAAAGAAAAAATGTATTAAAAAGTTGAATAAAAATAAAAAATATAATGATTAAAATTATTAAAATTGATCTAAAATGATTAAATTATTAACAAATATAAATATAAAGTAGCTAAATTATCTTATTTTAAAATAAAATTAGGAATATATTTAATTTGTAAAATAAAATGATAAAATTACACTTATATCCGATAAAAACACGATAGCACAGTAATAAGCTCTCTATTCTAGACCCAAACAAAGGAAACGCATGTCAGGAAAGCTAAATAGGCAGGTTTAAGAGTAAACCCAAAATAGAATCAAGCCATAACAGTAAAGAAAATGGAAAATGCCCAAAACTCACACAAGGAAATGAAATGTAAATGGAAAATGGAAAATGAAAAATGCCCAAAACTCGCAGTAAATGGAAAATGCCCAAAATTCTATTTGTCCAAAGGAGCAAAAATCTTATCTATAGAATAATATGAAATTATATAGGATCCATCAAATTTATAAATTATATAATTTATTTTTAAATAAAAAATTAATAAAATAAAATTCTAATCAAATATATATATTTTAAAAAAAATTATTGATTTTATTATTAATACAAGTGTCAAAATATGTTTAATTAGTTACAAGTACATCAATTGATAAATTATTAGGGATGATTATTGATATAGTAGTTCATATTAATAAATAATATTTTTTTGTAAATTTTATTGGTAAAAATAGGAGAAACGTTTAATTCTGTTTATTATCTATCAGGTAGTTTTATTTATTTTAAAAAAATTATTTTTTATTAACTGTCTGATAAAATTTAATTAATAAAAAAATTATTTTAAGTTTCCATAATATCGGAGATGTCATTATTAATCCTCCTTAACCGATGTATAATTCCTCACATCAACTATGCGTCATAAGACGTTAAGGCCACACAAATCGTTGAACAGCCAAGTCCGCTTCCAGGAAAACTTTCAAAGATAAGGCTTTTCTCAAACTTCTGCATTTCTCTATATAATCCACAAACATTGAGGATAAACAATTTTGAATCTTCAGTTCATACCTTTCCAAAATAATTGTTAGTAAGCAACCCAAAGACCCGTAATTAACCGGAAAAGCGAAGCTTTTGAAGTTTGGTATTGTTCAGTGCCATTTGTGTTTTGGGATTTCTATTTGTGTTGAGTTGTGAATTTAAACCCATATCCTTAAATTTGGCTCCATTTTTAAAGGCTGTATGAATGGGTTTGAGCCTTATGGGTACTTCAAGTTTGGGAGCTTGAAGAAGAATCAACAATGGCTACCATTGGGTGTGGTTGTTCGTTCTCTTCTTCTGTCTCCCTTTCTCTTACTACTTCCTTCAATTTATCTGCTCGACAAGATTCGTTTTCAACGCTACGGACTTCTTCACGAATTCGCTATCGCTTCCCTTCTAGCCGATGCTTGAACTCCAAACATCCGTTTGCTTCTTCAAACAGGTAACTTATGTTCTTTGGCTTCATGATCAGTTTGGTTGCCGAGAAAATTAAGTAAGATAACAAGAAATGAAGTTTTCTGTTCTTTTACTCTTTCCCCAAGCGGTTTGATAGTTGGACTAAAAAATAATGCTTAATGAATGATTTCAACTTTCAAAAACCTATTGTGAATTGGAAAAGAATAAGTTTATTTAATTCTAGACAACATCATTGTGATGTTTCACTTATTATTTGTTGACTTTTTTTCTTTAAAACTATGTTAAAGTTGTTTTATCTCATGTTGCAGGTTTTGTAATTTTAATTTTAGGTGCTCTATAACCAATATTGATACTCAGTTCAATGATGTAACAATCGAGAGTGAGACCCAGGAAGACTTATCAGCTTTAGAATCTAATTGTACCGTCCCTGTTCTTAATCTCAAATCTGATATTCTTGACGGGGAATGTTTTAATTTACTCTCTGAAGAGACCTATGTAGGGTGTATCTTGACAACACTACCTGTAAGTTCTTATTAACCTTCTCTTCTCTGATATTCATTATCTTCTGTCGTGCTGTTTTTTGTTGCCATCTTACAGTTACATGTTTT
The DNA here is from genome assembly GCA_033030585.1 of Hippophae rhamnoides. Taxonomy (NCBI): domain Eukaryota; kingdom Viridiplantae; phylum Streptophyta; class Magnoliopsida; order Rosales; family Elaeagnaceae; genus Hippophae; species Hippophae rhamnoides. The sequence goes on from CM065434.1 coordinate 39,326,181, forward strand.
CGGTTTTGACATCTCAGGTTCTATCAGAGGAGGAGCAGTATGTTCTTGCAGCAACTCCGGCCCATCCAGCAGGATTATACGGTATGAACCTCTACTAAACAGTCCAACTAAAGCACTTTGGTTGTACTCTATTTGAACTATGGACACTTTTATGCTTAGCTTCTTTTTATGTGATCTGATTTGTATAGTTTTTGATTTTTATAATTTCTGATATTGATTTGAGATCTTTCACACTATTCATTTGGGGCATGAAACTAAATTATTTGATAATTCTGTTAAATAAGTTTTTGGTATCCTTTATTCTAACTACCTTGAGTTCACAAACAACTAAATTTGGAAGTAATATTATTACAGTATGGTAAACCGTATGTGCCAACGTTTTGAAAGCTAGCTTGTTGTTTCTTTGTTTCATTTTCCGTTTTTATTTCTTGGATGCTACAATGGTTTCCTCCTTTTGTATGTCATTTAAATACAAATTAGCTTAATGGTGATGCTTTTGTTTTTCTCAATTTTTTTCCTAATCCAAATGTATTATTTTTCAGCTTTATATGGCAGATGTTTAGTCGGGAATTTGGTGGAGCAACTTTGGAATTTTGCTTGGCCATCTGCTATAGCATTAATACATCCAAGTCTTCTATCCGTGGCAACCATGGGTTTCTTCAGCAAGGTTGCATTGTGCATAGGGAAGTAGATTCATCATATAGGCTAATAATAAGTGCAATATAGTTTTAACAAGTTGCATTTTATGTTGAACAGCTTGCAATAATTGCAGGTGGCCCTCTAGTTGGCAAATTTCTGGATTATTTTCCCAGAGTGCCTGCATATAATCTTTTGAATATCATACAGGTGAAGTGACAAATTCTATTACATTATAAGTTATAGTACTTTAAAATTCAACATATTGCAAAATGTTCTCTTCCAACACCTTTCCCCTGTCAGACAGCTGCTCAGCTGTTATGTGCAGCACTGATAATTCATGCACATTCTCTTCCTTCTTCCATTGCATCATCTTTGTTATTCCGTCCCTGGTTCCTTGTACTTGTCATAGCTGGTGCAGTTGAGAGGCTATCTGGAGTAGCATTGGGTGTTGCAATGGAGCGTGACTGGGTGGTGCTGGTATTCTATCATGAGCCCTCAGTTTTCATTGATAAATGTAGCTTTTGTCTGTGAAAGAGTTAAGCATAGTTATATATTTTGCAGTCAATATTTGTTCATTTCAATTTGACGTTCTGAATTGGCATACTTTTATGAACAGTTAGCAGGGGTAAATAGGCCTATTGCGCTTGCACAAGCAAATGCAATTCTTAATAGAATTGATCTTCTTTGTGAGGTAGGGCTGATCTCTCTTTGAATTTGTAACTCTCTTTAAGTAATTGCTCCAGGCTTTTTATTAGATGAAGTAGTCAGTTAGCTTATACATAAATTTATGTGTTAGCATGCTTGAAGGAAATAGAAAGAGTTCATTATACATAGTCTCATGGCTGCCTCAAGTTATATATCTTTTGTAATCATGTTATGAGATATATCGCATTGGAACCTATAGTAAGAGATTCATAAATTACAGATAAGTGGGGCGTTATTATTTGGCATTCTTCTTTCTAAGTATGAGCTGGTAACCTGCCTGAAATTTGCTGCTGGTTTGATGATGTTCTCACTTCCATTTGCGGTAACCAGTCTTTTGCTGTCATTTTGTTTCTTTTTTTTATTGTACCTATCTTTTTATCGATATCATCCTGGCATCTTGTCATTTAAAACCTTTAAATTTTCTAAATTTATATATTCCAGATGTCTCTCACTTGGTTGACCAAGAAGCTATCTACTGGGGTTCTTGATCGCCCTAGGTTTTCACAAAATTGTTTCGAAAAATTTGATGAAATTTGTCCCAACACCAATAATATTGGTAATTTGATGCTTCAGTTTTCTTCCATTTTTCCCTGAAATTTAACAATATTCTGTATTTACCGAGTTCGCTTGGAATAATCAGTGGATAAAGGTATAGATGCCATTAAGTTTGGGTGGAAGGAATATATGCAGCAGCCAGTTCTTCCTGCAAGCCTAGCTTATGTTCTCCTTTATTTTAATCTTGTTCTTACTCCAGGCAGTTTGATGACTGCATTTTTAACACAGAGAGGTATTTCTCAAACTCCATCCCTTATATGCTGCAATAGTTTTGGAAGCTTTTCTAAAGAGATTTTAAGATCTAAATATAACATATAGGAGAATAGTTAGTTCAAGCTTTTAGGAGAATTGATTGTTAACTATCCTTTAACATAGTATCAGAGCGTAGAGCGTAAAGTATGGGTTCAAACCTCCTCAACTCCAACATTTTCGCTAATATTTAAATTATAAATAGGTCTCTTTGTTTCACTTGTAAAAGTCTATCTTTACTTGATGGGTCCTTCCAAAGTTATCTACAAAATACTTAGTCGATGAGATTTTGTGTAACTCCACTTGATATGCCTTCAAAACTTTCTACTCAATCCACAAGTTACTTTTCACACAAGTGAGAGCTTATTAATTCAAGGAGAGTATTAAAAGAAAACAAAAAAACAAAAAACGCCAATAATGTAAGGGGAGTGTTAAGAACCAAATGTAACGTATAAGAGAATAGTTAGTTCACCTTTTAATAACTTGAGCTTTTAGAAGAATTAGCAGGAAGAAATGTGCTTTGCACGTGATTAACAATGAATGTATTAACACTAGAAAGTAATTAGTATGTAAAACATGGATCAATTAAGTTGTAAGCATGTTAAATTTTTATAGATACAAACATCTACTTAGCAATTTATCACAAACGTTTTAAAAAGTAGCAATCATTATTTAATACCATAATATTGTGTTCTTTAAAAAAAGATAATGTACTTGTCATAATATTTTAAAAATAAATTTATATATAAAATTGACTCAAATTATTTTAAAGTAATATCAATACCAAAATTTAATTTAATTTAAAATTAAGAGAACTTTTGGAATTTGGATGTAAAATTTTCCATAGACAAAACGACAAAAAGTAGCATATTTTCTCATTATCATGCCAAATCAGTTTGAAAAATATATAATTATACTACAAATAAAAAGTTATAATCTTTTCGTTATATAGAGAAAATGCTTTTTCGTTTGCTTTATTTTGAAATTTATAATCCTATCTAATCATTTTGTGATTGAGTTTTCAAGACAGTTCATTTTGTGGTTTAATAATAAGATTCAATATTCCTTAATGTACATGTTCAAATTCTCACCCAATACTGTTTGATGTGTAAAAAAATACAATAGATGCCTTCCTCCTTAAACAATATTGAAAAAACTCGCAACTAACGCCAAAATATAACGAAAGAAACTGTATTGTTCCAATCGAGACCATATCTTGCAAATGAACGTATAGTATAAATAATTGAATAAAAATATACCCTGCTTATCATAATTGCGTTGAGTTTTATTTTCATTGCTTTCTAATATACAAAAAACCCAGGTTTGGGTCTCTATAAAAAAAAACCCAAAAACACAAGATACACATGAAAATGCAAACCTGTTTCTTTTATGAAAAATAACAAACCCGTCAGAAATATGTATGGAAGGATTACATGTTCAAAAGAAAAAATATAGTTGAAAAATAAACACAGTAAAATTAGATGAACAATATTTGGATTCTCGCTAAACAAAAAATTGACTTGCAAGGAGATAGATCATAGAATACCTATAAAGAAGAAACAGCAATGACCAACTTTTACAAGAAATGGTACCATAGAATTAAGAATGGGGAAAAAAATAGGAGGGGGAAAAAAGACAATTATTTGCACAAAATAGGAGAATACTACAATTTATGTTAACAAAACTCATATACAATTTAATTAGGGGAAAAAATCATACACAAATTTCTTCTTCAAATTATACATGGAAATCTAACAGTAAGGTTTTCTCCACAAATTATGGAAGCTTGATCCTTAGAGCCAATGTTGACACAGTCCAATAGAAGCTTAAAATCAAAATACAAGATAAATTTTCATTTCTTAAACCAAGCAACTCTTACTAAAATTGTATCAAGTAAGAACATATAATTCTACAAAAAATTATACACTAAAAGAATAAAGAGAAGTACTATGTTACCAAATCTTCAAGAAACCGGTCAGGCAGAGTAAACCTACCAATTAAAGGGGCAAAGAAGTTCAGCACTTGCAAGAAAATGTAGTTATAGCTTTATGAAACCTGCACTTTTGAAACAGCATAAGCGGAGTCATTCTCCTTATGTATTTGCTGCTTAAATCAATATCTCCATTGTTTAGCACTACACATAAAATAAGTCAAAATTCTTAAGAGGAGAGAGCCCAAAATTTGATAAATAAATCAATAAATAAATAAACAGTTCCACTGATACTTAGAATAGCTATACCAATAGTTATTGCTATTTCTGAGTCTTGGATGTAATTTAAGAAAAAATTTAATCCTCCTTTCAAAATTTTGATCTATTATGCATTTTATTCGTAGACAACTTACAATTATTGATGTTATTGTAAAATCACTAAAACATTATTTTTCAAAACAAAATAAGGTAGCTTCTAGATAACAAAGATATTAGCTGTAAATAGGCTCTAGAAGATGGAAATAAAAAATGAATATTTAGAAAGAAAGAAAAGTAAGGAAGCATGCCTTGCCAATGATTTTAGATATGATCTCTTTGAACTCAGGCCAATGACTTTTAAGCTCTCCATATTCTCTAGATCTGTTACTAAGTGGAAGAAGAACAAGCTTATATAAAAGAATAAGTTAAGATGTTTTATTAATTGTTACTGATTAAGGAAGGTAAAAATTATTTATGTATAAACCATAACGTAATAGGAGAGAATAAATTATGGTGTTTCATTAACAGTTATTGATTGTAGAAGGTGAAAAAATAAAAAAATGATATTCTATAACGTAACACTTAAGAGGGGTCTTTTAAGTTGGTTTTTTTCTCAATAATTATTTTCAAATAATCATAATTGTCTTATTTACTTTCTTAAAAAAAATGCAATTGAAGTTTTTTAAATGTAATTGCAATCAAATATTTTTATTCAACATGCTGCAATAAAAATTCAATATGCCATTATCAAATGGCTTGTAATGCAATGTTATATGCTACTTATATGCAATGAGAATGCATGTATTCAAACTTTGTCATTATACATATGTGTGTGCACAGGTGTGTTAGTGTGCAAGTGTTATTTAAAAAATATTAAAACATCGTTTATATATAAGCTGCAAATTTAGGAAGTGTAAGAGTTTTTGAAACTTTATTGTTATAGTTTTAATTAGCAACATAAGTTACTCATCTAATAAACTAATAAATAATAGTAAGAATAACTCAAAATTTAATAGTACATGGTTCATGGAGTGTGTAATCATAATTAATTACATTTTTTATAATTAATTAAAATTTTAAAGAACGGTAAATTGTATGATATATATTTGATACATAGATTGTTTGATTAAATTATATAAAAAACTCTAAATTATATGAAAAACTCACAAATCAAAATTTGACATGTTACTTTTGGGGTTGTGAGTATGAAAGTATATATTATTTATAAAAAATTGAATTCGCCGTCAAGATGAGTTTTAGTTTAAGAAGTGTAAGAATTTTAAAACTTTATTTTTATAATTTTAATGAGCAACATTTTGTATTTCTTCGTATAAATTACTTTCTTAGTCAAATAATAAATTTGTAATTAATAATATAAATAAATTAAAATTTAATAATAAATAGTTCATGGAGTGTGTTGCGATAGGTAATTATATTTTTACAATTAATAAGAATTATATATAATGTGTAAAGGTATGATATATTTAATAAGCAGATAATTGGATTAGATTATACGAAGAAATACATTAATAATTACAATACATCTCATCAATTGATTGTTAGCATGTATTTTAATATGAAAGCATAAACTTTAATATCAAAGGAAGGTTGACATCTCATCTCACTTTTGGGGCCATTTTTATATGAAAGCATAAACTTACTCTTTTTTAATAGTTATAAGATAATAAGATTGATTGTTAACTTTCTTCTAATAGAAATAATATAAATTCAGCCTCACGTTCTTTAGAAATATTTATTATATTTGGATCAAAGCTTAGATCATGCTATAATTATTTGTAAGACATAGAGACTTCACAAACCATCACCAGTTTCTGGGCAGTAATGTTTTCCGTTATTTATCTATAACCTTGCTAATATTTATGCCTAGAGAAATATTATTTATTACCATTACAATATAAACATCGTTTAAATGATACGTTTTTAGGATTTGATTTAGTATACCATTCTGTGTCACATTGTAACAATTTGCCATAATATTGGCGTTCTACATGGAGTGGTGCCAAAAGGACTTGTGTTTTGTGCGTGTGCTTTGAAACCAAATGTATACTTTCTTCTTGGGTTTTAATTTTCATGATTTTTTTAGGATTTTTTTGATCCTTTACTGTGATATGTTTTCTATCCAAGGACAAAACAGGGGAGTAGTTAGCATGTATAAGTCACAGAGCCGCAGATAGCTTTCTCTCTTAAAATATCTTCCTTTTTGGAACAAGATACACCCTTGTAGCTATTCAACTAAATCAAGCCCCTGCTTTATGTAACTTTCTTTGGCTCCTTTTAAACTTAAATTTAACTCCATTGGGATCCTTAACAGGTCTTAATCCATCTATCATTGGTGGTTTCAGCGGATTATGTGCGTGCATGGGTGTTGCAGCAACATTTGTGTCAGCAGGCCTTGTGAGGCAGCTTGGCATTTTGAAGGTTTACTATTTTTTGTTTCTTCTGTTCACTTTATTATAATTTTATGATTGTTTAGTTCCAATGGATATTCTTAACCACCAGGCTGGAGCAGTTGGATTGATATTTCAAGCTTCGATTCTCACCATAGCTGTTGCGGTATATTGGAGTGGGTCTCTTTCTCAGCAGATCCCCCTTCTCTTCTTCCTGTGTATGATTGTAAGAGTCATCTTCTATTTTATTATTTTTGAATTTGATTGCACAGGTTAAGAGAAATATTTAGCGGATAACCTTAGAAGAATTTCGACTCAATAATACAGTATGAGATATTACTGTGGGCACCAAATTTTGGCAATTACTAGATTCTAGCCTTGCAAGTAATATTTTTTTTAATTTGACTATTTACATTTCAATTTCTTCTTTTTCTTTTGAGTCTATAGCTCTATTTTTCTATATTTACGTTTTTGTTTAACTTCAGTTTTGTGTGTATTTGATAGCTTCAAATTTACATTTGAATAATAGAACTACAACCTGTATAATTTACTTCGTGTTTTCTATTATTATTTTCATACTTATTCCATATAATTTCTTTTATTTATTTTTTAAAAAGTTTTTAAGGTAAAGTTTGAGGTTTACGTTTTAAATTGGCTTGAGGCTTACATATTGCTTTGCCTGAAAAAATCGCCTCGATACTTAAAATAACCTTTTACACTATCAACCAATCGGACAATGGAACATACTCATTAGATTAGATTTGAGGGGTGTTAGGGTCAATTTATAAATTAGTATGCTGCAAAATTTTATCTGAGAATGGATAGTACTTTGTCTAAATTTTGTTGCTCCGAAGATATCTAGAATTTCATTTTCTTTTTCTTTTTCTTGTAAAAGTTTAAAATTACGAATTTAATTAACCTAGGGGTGAATAGGTAATATTTTTGAATTAGTATTAATTAAAAAATCACAAGCAATCAGACATACAATCGTGTGTAAATAAAATAACGTGAAAATAAATATAACTTGATACACAATACTTTAAGTGGAAAAAATTTAGGTCACAACAATGATTTAAGAGGAAATCCATCGATTCATACCTAACTATCAATTATAGAAAACAATGTTCCATTATAAGATCAGGGCTTAAATTATCCTTCAAGATAATGTTAGATCATATCAAACTCTGTTTGTGATAGAATGGAACCAACTTGCTTGCTAGTTCATTAACGAATAACCCCAACAAACCCAAGTAAAGAGCTGCATCTCCTACCTATAAACAAAAATAAAAAAGAATAAAGGGAAAAATTAAGGTTTCTAACTTCTCTCTAGATTCATAATGATAAATATCAAAGAGAAGTCGGTTCTAAGAAGTTATTTACTATAAGGATTGAGAATTGGTTCGTAGAGTAAAATAGGGATCACATTACATATTTTCCTACAAAGAATAATCTGTCTCTTAGTAATATATGTTGCCAATCAAGCCTACATGGGTAACCAGAGTTTGAGGAGTGATTTTTAGAATTCTAACGGTGTATGTTAGCATGCTATCAACTATCCCATTCTAACCCTAATTTAAATTCCTGATATACACCATGAAAACAACATACTTACATTGAAAGAATTAAAAGATGCTTGAACCTTTTGTGAAGCTATCAAAGTTAGAAGGCCTCTGTTATCGTGGCCAATAAATATTATTGAAGAAAACCCTATCTCAGAGCATAAAGAAAGAAGCAGGTCAACTTGAAAATGCGAGAAAAAATCAAAAATAAATAACTAACAATTTACACAATAGAAAAAAGTAGTAATATGATACAAATGGAAAGACGAGACCTTGAAGTTAACCCCCAACCAGGTCGATCAAAAGAAACCACAACACAACCAATCTGCGGCGGCGAGGATGCAACTAGGGTTCGAAGAGGGAAATGGGTTCGCGAGAGAGATGCAGAACACATGCTGGTTTTGTTATATAATATATTATTAAAATCGATACGATTCGGTTCGAACGGTTTAAAAATTAGTATAATCGGATCAGACCGTTTGAAAATAGTTTTAATTAATACAAATCGGACCGGACCGTATCATTTATAAATTATTCGGTCTGATCTGGTCCGATTTTTGGACACCCCCAAATCTACTTACAAGCTATCGCTTCTTTCACAGTCTTCACAAGATAGATGTACGGATCTAGAATAATGTTTAGATAAACTCAGGTCACACGAGCAATCGAACTCGTTCAGCTGATATCTAAAAAGTTAGCATAATAACACAATGCAAAGTATGTCCTATAATATATTTAATAATGAAAAACATTAACTAGATGATTTAATAAATAATCAGTTAAATCAAAGCCAACTAGCAAACCCTAGAATAAAATTTGAAGCGTGTTGAAGGATTGTATTGTCCCATATCGACTAGGCGTTCAGCTGTAGTGCAGTTTATAAGTATGGACAACCCTTAACTCAATGAGATCTTATTGGGTTGAGTTAGGCCTTGGGCTTATATAACATGGTATCAAAGCTAGGTCCTGAGTTCATTGTAGTTTGTGGCCTTCGTTGCCCCTGTCCGATGTGAGGGGGGGTGTTGAAGGATTGTATTGTCCCACATCGACTAGGCGTTCAGCTGTAGTGCATTTTATAAGTATGGACAACCCTTAACTCAATGAGATCTTATTGGGTTGAGTTAAGCCTTGGGCTTATATAACAAAGCGTATGATCATAAAATAAATAGGCTCATTAATTAATCAAATACAATCATAAAATATTTGATAGATCAATTCAAGAAAAAACCTAAACAAATATAATCTTTTTTTGCACAAAGTTTTGAGAGAGAGAGAGTACAAAAATAATTAGAAAATTATAATGATGTAGCTGATTAAAATATAGAGCATTAGGTTTTTTTTATATAGGAAAGATGAAACATTAATGCTAGGTTAAAGTCTAGTTATCAATCTATTTATAAAATAATTCATAGACCAATAATTAAAAAAGACAATATGATAAAAGTACAAAGTGGCTTGTTATACAATCAAATTTTAAGTTGAAGTCTTGGTTGCTCAATTGATCCAATTCAAGCTTGATCAATCGAACTAATAAGGTTGATCAATCGAAACTCTTTTTGATAGATCCAGCAACGATTAAAATATACCCTAGACCAGGTAGATCGTTTTCGATTGTGCCTTGATCGATCAAACCCAACTGGATCGATCTATCCCAATTTGAAATCAATCCAAGAGGACATAGATCGTACAAAATCGATCTTCGATCATTGTAACCCATTCGATCAATTGATCCAATACTTGATCAATTGACTACTGTATATACCGAATATTCCTAAGTATATAACATATATTTTAACATGCATAAGGACGAGCATATACCTGAAACATGTTGATTAAAAGCTTTTAAGTTTCTTCAGTTTTGAACAACAGTCAAGAAAATGCTCCTATAAATTAGTTTATATTTAAACTTTTTGTTCACGAATGTTGTCAATACTCACATATACTTTATAACCTCCCCTTTAGGCATATTCGTGTGAAAAAACCTCTCTCTTACTACATAACGCTCATAGAAAAAAATAAATTTTACATATTGAAATTATCTTATTATCCATTATCCAGTGAAACCATCTTTGCTTAAATCTTTGGGCACACATGTACACTGAAAATCAAATAGACTAACATGGATATAACTTGTCTCGAAAAATTTATTGTTCATTAGTTCATTGTATATAGTAATAGTAAAGGAATAAACATGAACACTGAGTAATGGAAGATAAAACATTTTCAATTAAAATTACTCCCCTTATGTGACATATCAAAGTAACCCTGAATGAGCTCTCCCCTTATGTGCAATCTCTTCCATTAACTCTTTCCTTTTTTATCATATGAATAAGTAACAAAACTATGAAGCAAAGACTTTTCTTTTGAAATGAGAGTAGTAGGCTTATCTAAACATGATTAGAATAGAACACTCAATTGATGAAAATAATCTTGTCCAAGGTGAGACTTCACATTGATAACATAAATATATAAACAAGACACAAACATACTCATACATATAGTGATATATCGACAATTGTCAAAAATAAGGTACATGTTATAACTTCAATAGTATGTCAATTGTTCATTTATAGTTAGTCATGAAAGATTTAAAGAAAAAAGTATCATTTATTATGAAAAACTATAATTAAATTCTTACTTTCACAAAATAAAATTATTTACTAAGAGAAAACTTAAAGTATGTATTCCTTCTTTTGTTTTCATTTTTTTATACGAAGAATTGATTAATTTTTTTTTTGTAAACCACTTATAGCTCTTTCTTGTTGTACATGCAATTACTTTTGTATTTTTCTTTTTTCTTTATTAATTTAATTTTTTTTGTTAAGGAAATATGCACAAGCCAAAAATCTAATATGATGACTTTCACACTAGTTGTGAGGTAGCCCTCTTCGCTTACTACGGTAGCTTCATAAATCACAATAGGTAACCCTCTCAAAACTAAGTGTCTCTTGATAGTAGCATTTTTAGAAAGTAAAAGATAAAGCTCAAATACAATTTTATAATCAAGGTTATCTCAAGTCCTAGAATCTCACAAAAGCAATCATAAACTTCAAGTATGATATACATATGTGTTCAGTGAGTGTGAGTAGGTTATTGTCAACATCGATTACTAAATGTGAAAAAATATATAAATGTACAAGTTGAAATAATCATTTGCACAATGTAAAGTCATTCAGATGATTCAAACTTCAACTCAGTTTGGAGGCTTATCCCATGATGACCCAAACTCTCACATAGCTAATTTTTTAGAGATTTGTGAGACTTTTAGGCATAATGGAGTCACCGATGATGCTATCAAGTTGAGACTTCTTCCTTTTTCACTCCGGGATAAGGCGAAGAGTTGGTTAAGTTCATTTACATCTGGTTCTATCACTACTTGGGATGATTTGGCTCAAAAATTCTTAGCCAATTTTTTTCCACTAGCAAAGACTGCAAAGATGAGGAATGATATCATTACCTTTGTGCAGTTTGACTCAGAACCGTTATATGAGGCTTGGGAGAGGTATAAGGATTTACTTGGAAGATGCCCTCACCATGGTTTACTAAAAACATGATTGACGCTATAACATGTGGTGCTCTTATGGAAAAATCTATTGATGAAGCCTATGACTTATTAGAGGAAATGGCTTCCAACAGCTACCAATGACCATCAGAGAGGATGATGCCTAAGAGAGCGGTTGGTGTTCATGAGATTGATACTATGTTTGCTTTAACTGCTCAAGTGTCAACTTTGGCTAAGAAGATTGATACTCTAGGTGTCCATTCTATTCAGAGACCTTTTGTTGCATATGAAATTTGCAATGGAAGCTATGCCAGTGAGAGATGTCCTCATAATTCTGAATCTTTCAGTTTTGTTGCAAACTACAATAGGCATCAAAACAATCTGTAGACTTTCAGAGAATATTATTAGTTTTGTACAGGCTGTAAAGCTAGTGTAAATCAAGTTGTATTTTAATCATTGATTCCAGCTGTTATATTCCTAAAATTAGTGGACATTTATCTAATGTCTTATTCCTATTTATAGTGTTGTATTATAGTGTTGTAAGAATGAGAATTAACTGAGAATGAAGTAAAGAATACATGCTCCATATTATCTCCATCATATCTCTCGGAATAAATTCTACATGGTATCAGAGCATTTTTGAAATCCAGAAATCCAATTTTGTGTTATATCAATTCTATCCGAGGAAGAATTTTTCTCCCCAAAATAAATAGTTCTCAGGAGACACTGATTATTTTTTTTCTTCCCATCGTTGAATATGTCTGATTTCTGTCATCATCGCCAGTGGCCTTCTCAGACCAACCATCATTTTTGTCTTCATCTCAGTGATGCAGTGAGCCATCGCCAGTCATCATCCTCGCCGACCATCTCTTCATCGTCGGCGCCGATCATCATCATCCTTTGCTTCAGTCCCGCAAGCCAGTAGGTCTCGCAGTCGCATTCTGTTTTTTTTTTCTTTTTTCCAATACCTCGTAAGATGTTTTAATATATCTCAACCCAACCCGGTTAAACCCTACCCATCCGGCTCGGTAAAACCCTACCCGACCCGGTCCAATAGATTATCTAATTAAAAAAAAATAGCCCACAATTTTCAGTCCACGTATAATCTACAATTGAAATAAATGGTCACGGGAAAACCTATAATTACTGGTTCCATAGACAATAGTCTTATGCCCATCACCAATCACAAATTAAATGGGCACAATTATCTTCAGTGATCCCAATCCGTCATGATGTTTATATGCGGAAAAATGAAAGATGATTATCTTACTGGCGATGCCGTAGCTCCAAACAAAGACGATCTACAATACAGAACATAGAAATCTGAAAACAATATGGTGATGTCTTGGTTGATCAATTCTATGACAAACAAAATTGGAGAGAATTTTCTTCTCTACAAAACTGCCAAAGGAATATGGGATGCAGCCAAAGACACTTATTCCAGTTTTGATAATATGTCCGAACTATTTGAGATCGAGAGCATCCTCCATGATCTTCGTCAAGAAGAGTTGTCAGTTACACAATACTTTAACTCTCTCACTCGATGTTGGCAACAATTAGATCTCTTTGAGGTTCACGAATGGACCTGTCCAACAGACAGCATTTTCTACAAACAGATTATTGACAAGAAACGGGTTTCCAATTTTTTACTGGGGCTCCATAAAGATCTTGATGATGTGCGCGGCAGAATTCTCGGAACAAAACCTTTGTCCAGCATTCATGAAGCCTTCTCTGAAGTCCGTCAAGAGGAGAGTCGAAAGAAAGTAATGATGGGTCCTCAATCTACCATTTCCATGACTGGAGAAGGATCTGCACTTTCCATTCGAGGCCACCAGCACTCTCATAATACAGACAACCGTCCTCGTCGTGGAAGACCTTGGTGTGATCATTGTCGTAAACCTGGTCATACTAAGGAAACCTGCTGGAAAATTCATGGTAAGCCCACTGATTGGAAACCACCGTTCGCACAGCACATCAACAAAGAAAGTCATGGCAAAATTGCCTCTAAATCTCAAAGCACTGAGTCACCTAAATCTGCTCTGTTTAGCAAGGAATAGATTGATCTCCTCCAGAAATTATTTGGACAATCCTTGACCACATCATCTGTTACTATAGCTCAATCAGGTAACACTCTCAATGCTTTTAGTGTGAAACAGGTTATGAGATCATGGATTGTTGATTCCGGTGCTTCAGACCACATGACGGGTGATGCTTCTCTTCTCATGAATCTCAAAATCTACCAGAATGGACACACGGTCCGAATTGCCAACAGTTCAGTATCCAAAGTAACATGAATTGGTTCAGCCAAACTTTCAAACTCCTTTATTCTAGATTCTGTCCTTCTTGTTCCTACACTTGATTGTAATCTTGTATCAATTACTAAACTCGCCTGTGATAAAAATTGTATGGCTAAATTTGTTCATAACTTATGTGAATTTTAGGACTTGGATTCGGGGAAGATGATTGGCAGTGCTAAGGAATGCTCGAGACTCTATCTCCTCAGCAGTGAAGAGCCTTCAGCAAGACAAGCTCACCAAGTTGTATCCGAAGTTTCTAATCAGAATAAAGCTTTGATAAACCTTAAGTCCAATAAAAATGGTGAAATCATGTTGAATCACTATCGTTTAGGTCATCCTAATTTCAAGTATTTACAGAAACTTTTTCCTTCATCCTTTAGAAATAAAAATTCAGAAGTTTTTCAGTGTGAAATATGTCAATTTTCAAAACATGTTAGAACTTTATATCCTCATCTTCCACATAAAAAAATCACATCCTTTCCCATTAATTCACACTGATATATGGGGACCTTCTCGAATAAAAAACATCACAGGGACATGTTAGTTCATTTCATTTGTGGATGATCATACTCGAATCACTTGGTTATTCCTAATGAAAGAAAATTCTGAAGCATGTCAAATTTTTAAAAAATTTAATACCATGATTTAAACCCAATTTCAAACAAAAATTCAAGTATTGAAATCCGACAATGCTAAAGAATACTTCACTTCCAACCTTACTGATTATTTGTTAAGTCAATAGATTGTCCATCTAAGCTCATGTGTTGACACACCTCAACAAAATGGGGTGGTTGAAAGAAAGAATAGGCATCTTCTCGAGGTAGCTAGATCCCTCATGTTCACAACTCATGTCCCTCAACTTTTTTGGGGGGATGCTGTTCTTACAGCTACCTATCTTATCAATAGGATGTCATCTCGTGTATTCTTGTTTAAAACACCTATCAATACTCTACTTGAGTCATACCCACACACCAAAATCGTGTCCCACGTTCCCTTTAAATTTTTTGGATGTTCTTATGTCCATGTACATCATAGTGGAAAACTTGATCCTCGAGCCATCAAATGCATATTCATAGGGTATTCATTATACCAGAAAGGATACAAATGTTTTTCTCCTATCACAAAACGATTCTATAATACAATGGATGTCACATTCTTTGAACAATATCCGTATTATTCCAAATCTGTCATTCAGGGGGAGAACATAGGCAATGAATACCAGCTTTCGAATATCATAAGCACTCAGTCTCCCACAAATCCTATTCCGCAACTTCCAGAAAGTGAATCAATATCTCAAATAAATACTCTTACTACTCCCAATGAACCCTCAACTTTTCTACCAACATATCCAAACTTCCTTGTCCAGAACAATGATCTCCTTGTCTACTCTAGAAGAAAAACAACTCAAGAAAGAGCAGAAAACCGAGCATATCTTGAGCCAATCCAAGAATCCAACCCGAATACAGGCCACTTCGACAATTCACAAGGTAACACCACTGAACCTCATATTATTGAATTTGCCAATTGCTATAAGGAAAGGTGTAAGATCATGCACAAACCACCCCATCTACAACTTTGTTTCCTATAAAAATCTCTCACCAGGGTATAAGGCATTTATCAGCAACCTTGATCAGATAGAGGTTCCAAATTCTGTTCATAAAGCATTTCAGATACCTGAATGGAAAACAACTATTCGTGAAGAAGTTAGTGCCCTAGAGAAAAACAAGACTTGGGAGATCACAGAACTACCATCGGGAAAAAAAATTGTTTGGTGTAAATGGATCTTTACAATCAAACACAAAGCAGACGACAGTGTAGAAAGACTCAAAGCTCGCCTTGTGGCTAAAGGATTTACTCAGACATATGGGTTTGATTATCAGGAGACTTTTGCACCTGTAGCAAAACTCAACACTATTCGTGTTCTTCTCTCCATAGCATCTAACTTGGATTGGCCTCTCTACCAATTAGATGTCAAGAATGCATTCCTTAATGGTGATCTTGAAGAAGAAGTCTACATGGACATTCCTACTGAAATTGAATCTCCTGTTCCAACCAATAGAGTCTACAAACTTAAGAAATCCTTATATGGATTGAAACAGTCTCCACGTGCCTGGTTTGATAAGTTCTCTAAAGTTCTGAAGAGATATGGGTACAATCAATGCCAATTAGATCACACACTATTCGTCAAACACTTCTCCAATGACAGAATAGTTATCTTAATTGTGTACGTAGATGATATTGTTCTAACAGGTAATTTTACAATTGAGATGAATAAACTCAAAGAATTCCTTGCCAAGGAATTTGAGATCAAAGATCTAGGCAATCTCAAATATTTTCTAGGGATGAAAGTAGCACGAACAAAAAGGGGCATATCTATATCTCAAAGGAAATATGTACTTGATCTTCTCAAAGAAACTGGAATGATGGGGTGTACACCAGCAGAAACTCCGATGGATTCTACAATAAAACTTGGAATCAAAGAAAATAGTGCACCTGTGGACAAAGGTCGTTATCAAAGATTAGTGGGAAAACTCATTTACCTATCTCACACTAGACCAGATATTGATTTTTCAATAAGTGTTATAAGTCAATTTATGAACAGTCCCACTGAAGAACACATGGAAGCGGTCTATCGTATACTCAGGTATCTCAAGATGACACCAGGAAAATGATTATATTTTAGTAAGAATCTCACTAGAAAAATTGAAGTCTTTGCAGATGCTGACTGGGCAGGCTCTATAGTGGATCGCAGATCTACCATTGGATATTGTACATTCGTATGAGGAAGCCTTGTAACTTGGCGAAGTAAAAAACAGTCAGTAGTCGCTCGAAGTAGTGCAGAAGCTGAATTTAGAACCATGGCTCATGGGATTTGTGAAGGAATGTGGTTAAGAAGACTACTCAATGAACTAGACTTCACAACTCTTGAACCTATCAGCATGCATTGTGACAATCAAGCTGCAATAAGAATTGCGAAAAATTCAATTCATCATGATCGAACTAAATATGTAGAAATTGATCGTCATTTCATTAAAGAAAAGATAGATGAAAAAATTGTGGACCTACTATATACATCTACTAAACATCAAATTGCAGATATTCTTACCAAAGCGTTATCTCGAATAATTTTTGAAGAATTGAGTTGCAAGTTGGGAATGATTAATATCTATTACCCAACTTGAGGGGGAGTGTAGACTTTCAGAGAATATTATTAGTGTTGTACAGGCTGTAGAGCTAGTGTAAATCAATCTGTATTTTAATCATTGATTCCAGCTGTTATATTCCTAGAATTAGTGGATATTTGTCTAATGTCTTATTCCTATTTATAGTGTTGTAAGAATGAGAATTAACAGAGAATGAAATAAAGAATACATACTCTATAATATATCCATCATATCTCTCGGAATAAATTCTACACAATCCTTACAATCCAGGTTGGAACAATCATTTTAATTTTTCTTGGAGTAACAATCAAGGCTCATCATCTTCTATGAAGCCTACACATCCTCCGGGTTTTTACAATCAGGCTCCACCATAAGAGAAGAAGCCATCACTGGAAGATATGTTTGCTCAATACATGGCTAAGAATAAGACTATTCTTCAAAATCAAGCGGCATCTATCAGAAATCTTGAAGTTCAATTGGGTCAACTTACTACTGCTGTCAACAACCACCCTCAAGGAGCTTTGCCTAGTGATACTGAAACCAATCCAAAGAGGGAAGGAAAAGAGCATTGTAAGACAGTCGCACTTAGAAGTGGAAAAGAGTTGAAATTAATGCAAAAACTCGTTTGTCCTCCAACTCTTATTGTTTAAGCTATTGGTCCATAACGAATGTCCAGCCAATCTATCAAGCAATTGATTAATGAATGGAAGAGGGACCTTCAACAATAGGAGTTGGAAAACAAACAAGCTTTTGCATTGTTTTCAACTATTTTCCACTTCTAAGTGTGTCTGCCTTACAATGCTCTTTTCCTTCCCTCTTTGGATTGGTTTCAATATCACTTGGCAAAGCTCATTAAGGGCGGTTGTTGACAACAGTAGCAAGTTAACCCAATTAAACTTCAAGATTTCTGATAGATGTCGCTTAATTCTGAAGAATAGTCTCATTCTTAACCATGTATTGAGCAAACATATCTTCCAATGATGGCTTCTTCTCTTGTGGTGGAGCTTGATTGTGAAAACCCAGAGGATGTGTAGGCTTCATAGAAGATGACGGGCCTTGATTGTTACTCCAAGAAAAATTAGAATGATTGTTCCAACTTGGATTATAAGTGTTGGCATAAAGGTTGTTTTGATGCCTATTGTAGTTTGCAACAAAACTAACAGATTCAGAGTTGTCAGGACACCTCTCACTGGTATGGCTTCCATTGCAAATTTCACATGCAACAAAATGACTCTGAATAGAATAGACACCTAGAGTATCAATCTTCTTAACCAAAGCTGACACTAGAGCAGTTAAAGCGAACATGACATCATTCTTATGAATTCCAGCCGCTCTCTTAGGCACCATCCTCTCTGATGGTCACTGGTAGCTGTTGGAAGCTATTTTCTCTAATAAGTCATAGGCTTTATCAATAGATTTTCCCATAAGAGCACCACCTGTT
Organism: Hippophae rhamnoides; assembly: GCA_033030585.1. Classification (NCBI taxonomy): domain Eukaryota; kingdom Viridiplantae; phylum Streptophyta; class Magnoliopsida; order Rosales; family Elaeagnaceae; genus Hippophae; species Hippophae rhamnoides. Next base: position 39,344,888 of record CM065434.1, read on the forward strand.
GCAACGTCAATCATGTTTCTAGTCGAACCTATCAAACTATTATAAAATATCTAAATGATGGTGAGGACTCTTTTAAGTAGATCCTTATACCTTCCTCAAGCCTCATATAACGGTTCTGAGTCAAACTGCACAAAGGTAGTGATATTATTTCTCATCTTCGCTGGTGGAACAAATTTGGCTAAGAATTTTAAGCCAAATCATCCCAAGTAGTGATAGAACCAGATGGCAATGAACTTAACCAACTTTTCGCCTTATCCTGGAGTGAAAAAGGAAGAAGTCTCAGCCTGATAGCATCATCAATGACTCCATTATGCCTGAAAGTCCACAAATCTCTAAAAAATTGACTATATGAGAGTTTGGGTCATCATGGGGTAAGCCTCCAAACTGAAGTTTGAATCATCTGAATGATCGCAGGCTTAATCTCAAAATTGTTGGCTTGAATCGTAGGTCGTCTAATGCTCGAATGAATCCCACCAACAAGAGGCACTGCATAGTCTCTTAGAGATCTTGGTTCTTCCACTACAGAAATCTCCTCATCCATGATACTATGCTGCGAAGCTTCTTGCTTGTCCTTCTTTAATTTTAAAAGAGTTCTCTCAATTTTTGGATCAAATGAAGTAATGTCAAGACTTCTTGTGCATCACATACAAAATCCCAATTTACTTGAAAATCAGAAAAATAAATGAAAGGTTTGAACTAAAATTAGATTGATTGGTATTAATATCAACAAAAGTAAAATCCCCGACAATGTTGCCAAAAACTTGTTGGTATCTTAGAAGAACATCAACGTGCAAATATACACGGTCACAAGTAGTAAGTGATAAATACGGTATCGTTTCCACAAAGATTTGTTAATAATCTTTGTTAAGTACTAAAATTGTCTCAATCTAATTTTATCCAAACAATCGATATTTGGATAGAGTTAAACTAAACTAATTCTAAATAACAATATGTGAAATTAACACTTCAAGAAAACTCTAGGATTGCAATTTTACCAAATTAATCCATTTGAATCACCTTTAAGATAAACTCGTGTCACACTAATAATCGAACCCGTTCAACTGGCATTTGAAGAGTTAGCACAATAACACAAGTGCAAAGTATATGCTATAATAGATTCAATAATGAAAAATCCTAGCTAATCAATTAAATTAAAACCAACTAGTAAACCTTAGAATAAAAGTTAAGCACATGATCATAAAATAATTAGGCTCATTAATCAATCAAATATAAACACACAATGTTTGATAGATCAATTCAAGAAAAAGACTAAGTAAATATGATTTTTCTTTTGGAACATGTTTTGAGAGAGAGCACAAAAACAATTAAAAAATTATAATGAATGTGGTTGATTAAAATATGGAACATTAGGTTCTTTATATAGGAAAAATGAAACTCTAATGTTAGGTTAAAGTCCAATTATCAATCAGTCCATAAAATAATTCAATAATTAATAAGAACAAAGTGGTTTGTTTAAACAATCAGATTTTAAGTTAAAGCCCTAGCCTCGATTGTTCGAATCAATAAGCTCAATTGATCAAAACTCTCAATCGATCCAGTAACGATTAAAATAAATCCAAGATCAACTAGATCATATTCATTCGCACCTTGATCGATCTATCTCTATTTGAAAACCAACCCGAGAGGACATAAATCGTACAAGATCGTTCCATGATTGCTCGACTCAATACTCGATCAATCGACTAATGTATATACCAAATATTCCTAAGTATATAACATATATTTTAACATGCATAAAGACAAGTATATACTTGAAACATGTTTACTTGAAGTTCAAATGTTTCTTTGACTTTGAATAGTGGTCAAGAAAAAACCCTTAGAAACTAGTTTCCATTAAAACGTTTTGTTCACGAATATCATATATACCTTATATCCTACTTTAGCTTACTGTTAAGGGTCACATTCCTCGTTAGTCCCTACTATTAAATGATTTTCAGTTACAGCTACACAAATTTTACAACTAAATGTAGCATGAAGAATGTTAGAGAATGAGTAAAGACTCCTTACAGTGTGGAAACTTGTAGAATTATTGTCTCTATTCAACGGGAATACTAACAACTTAGAAAGAGCAAGGGATTCTCCGAATCCTTGTTTGTGGAAGGTTTTGTTGTCTCTACATTGTGCAGATTGCTTGAAAGAGTACTTGTTCTTGCTGAAAAACCCCTACCAGTGCTAATCTGCTTCTCAGGTGATTTGTTGGAGCTTTAATCAAAAGTTGTTCTACTTCTGTGTATAGGTATTATCAAGGTTGGGACACGTGTCATATGATGTGGTGGCATCACAGATTCTTCAAACTAGCATACCAACATCAAAGGCAAATATTATTGGGACAACAGAGGTTTCTGTTGCCAGTCTCGCAGAGTCAATGATGTTGGGAGTTGCAATAATTGCCAACGATGTCTCACATTTTGGATTTCTAGCATTATTGTCACTTTTATCGGTGGTTGGGGCAGCTTTAATGTTCTGCCGATGGTTATATAATCCAACAGATGAACAGAGACGACTCTTCTCTTTTTATCCACGGAATAGTCATTGATGTAAGGTGTTTCTCTTTTATTTTTCCTTTTGTTATTTAATTGGATAAGGACTAAAGGTAGTGTCTGGTTGAGTTTCGCGCATTCAAGCATGCATGCATATTTAAAACACAATCTTTATATTCGCACTTTAAGCATGTATGTCTAACTCACAAACATCGTATATCAGTTGCAGTTTTTTTTATCATTTGTCTCGTGCGGATAGGCTGTTGGATGTTATTTAGAACCAAGATACACAGTTTTCCATCATTCAGTAGCTGAGATGTAAGTTCTACACTCGGTTTCTGCTGCACCATACATTGGCTGTATTATAGAGTTTTCAACACTGCTTATCATATCAGACAGGCGAAAATCGTCAAATCTAACATATTGTTCAAATGTTCATACTTTTTGTAAACTGTAAAGCTTATTGATTTATTCAATCATTTTTCTTTTCTCTAAGTCAAAGCTTTTGGTTTTAACCCCTCATTGTACATGCACTGAATATTCTGGGAAGTCATTTCTTTTCAGTATTCTGTTGTATAATTATGGAGTACATAGAAGCACATATACTCGATCGAGGAGATTAAATGATGCATTCTACATCTTTTTGGATATGTGTATTATTAGAAGCTGTTTAGAAACCAATTCTTCTAAAAGCATAAGCTATTAAGATGACTTTAATTATACTTTTATATATTTATCACTCTCCTATAAGCTGCAATATGTATCATGTAAGTCAAATACTTGTAACTCATTAATTGGATTGGTGTGTCTTAAACACATGATTTTCATATTTGATATCATGTTAGAAACTGTTAGGAAATCAATACTTTCAAAAGCTAAAGCTATTAGAAGGAAGATTAATTATACTTTTATATATTTATAATGTACATGTACTTTTCTTAAAGTGTTTATGTTGTTACCTCGTAAAATATGGGTTAAAGTTTGACCAAAATGATAAAGTGAAAGTATTTTCTTACTTGGAGAGTCCACCCCTCTTGGTCAGAAGGTACAAGGCAAATCACTAGGCCTGAGTGCTTAGTATGGTTTGGAGTTTGACATTTGCATTAAACATTAGGTTGAGTTGCTTTAACAGTCTAATAACAATTTGCAGGAAAACACTTTAACTCCATACTTTTTAACTTGTAAATTTGTCTCATTCCTTTGTAATATTAGAGATTATTTGATTAGGGATTGATTAGTGGTTTAGATGGTATGAATCTTTAACTTATTATTATAAACTTAAGTTCAAATTATACCTTAATGTTTCTTTTCTTTAATAAAAAAGATGACTTTATTGTTTTTTTTAATTAAAAAAAAAAGAGACCTCTGTAAATACGGGTTGCTCTAATTCAAACCTCATCAAATCCCTCTTGCTGTATCTTCTCTTTATTAACAGGTGTCTCCTGGGTCTTTGTCCACTGCTTCACCGATGAATTGCAGTCACTTGTATAGAGATAAGAACAAAACAAGATATAGGTAGGAGTAAAAAGATTATAAGAATATGGGGTCAGTAATATATGACTCTGGACTATGTGCTTAATTTTTTTTTTAAAGAGTATTCACTTTTTGGTATTTTGCTTTAATGTCCCTCTTCACTACGTTCTTTTGACACTGTCATCTATGGAGTGGCAAAATGTTTTTAGTAGAAGTGGTTTAAAAAATTGTGTTTTTTTTTCACAAGTTAATACCCCTTCTAAAAAAATGTTATAATTAGCATCCATCAAGGCAAAACTGTTTTCTACGGATGAAAATTGCCATTTGTCAAACATTTTTTTTAATATAGCTCGCTTTATTAATTTGCAAACAAATTAATATAGTTAAATTTTTTAAACCAAAACTTTTTTCTTTTTTCGAGAAAACATAATTTCATTAAAGATCAAAAGTTATAATTTAGATAAAAAAAATATCATCAATCAAAATTATTAAACTAAAAGACTAAACAGTCTTAGAAAACCATGAATTTTTATTTTTCACTTTATTGTAAAGTTCTTCAATTGAATGTTTGGTTGTTCAATTGATATATTAATTGTTCTTTAGAAAAAATAAAATCTTGATACCAAAATATAATTTTTTTGATATTAGATACTAAAGTCTATATAAAGATCTAGATTGATAACAAAATGTAAACCGTACAGACATAAGTATAATAGAGATCATCATAAATAAATACCTAGGTGAGAAAAAAAATCACCATAAAATTATATATAGATAAAATAAATAACATAAATATATGTTTTTATTCAAAAGAACTAAAAAAAATAAGAGGGATATAAGCAAAATAACTTAAGGAGGAGGATTCATGTAGAAGAAAATCCCTCTTTTTGGTAGAAATTAAATTAATTTCTTAAAAAAAATTAGAGAAAAAGAAGAACAAAAAATACAAGGTTTCCAACTTTCCAGATTTCTTTTATACCAAAACATTTTATTTTTCATTTTGTTCTTTTATAGACAAGAACAAATATAGCGTATTAGATTGTCTGAGACCTCTTTGTAATCAGATTTGGACACAAGTTAACTATAATTCGATCACTTTTAATAAATGAAATATAATATTTTAATGGTAATAAGACAAGTGTAATATTTTCTATTAACATATGTAATTTAAGCATATAATCCAATCAACAAAAAAAGTAAGAATTTATAACAAATTTATTTAATAATAAATGCACTATAGTGCAATTAATATCAAAGATAACATGACCATTTTATGTATTTTTAATATAACAATAACAAAAATTATTGTCACAATATATTTTTCTAAAATATATTATTGAGTTAGGTAATTATGAATGGACGCAAGGACGATTATGCTAATAATCATAACCATCCCACACTAATTTTGAGTACATTATATTAATAAACATCGGTTATGAGTCAGTAACAATTTTCTCAATGTTTAATCATATTTCTTATTTTTTAACATTTATTCAAAAATATATTTAGTTTAAAAAAATTAAATGTTAACTTAATTCTTATTTTACCATATTATTTAAAATATTGACATTAATTTTCATTTATTAAATTATTTAGTACAAGTTTTAAGTAAAATAAAAAATATATAAAGTAAAAATAAATAAAATTTAATCTAATTATAAAAAGTATTATATGTTTTATTATTATAATTATATTTTTTTATGTAATTATATATATATAAAATAATAATATTAATATATGTTCAATTTTGATATTGCAATAATCATTCCCGTCCCACGGCTTTTCTGTTATGGTTATTTTCAAGAAAAAATAGTCAAATTTTTGAAGATAACAACAATTTCAATTATCCATTGTTAAAATGAAAATCCCTAATGGTAATCTTTTATTATGTCGCTATTAAGTAGAAATAAAAATATTGGAAAAATAATATTGCACTTCATTTTTAATTGAGATCGAACATGACTAGTCAAATATTTAAACTCTTCATGTTTTATTTTACGTGGAGAACATTTTTTAAATGAATTATTATTATGTGTAAAAATATATTTTAGTTATATAATTTGTAGGTTGTATATTTTTATTCTTGTTATTACAAACATTGAGTATTGTACTTTTATAATTGTCGCCTAATGTTAGTGTGTAATGAACATACAAGGATAATTTGATAAATTGAGAGATAAATGGAATTTTAATAACTTAACATACTACACTAAATGTTAAATTTGGGCTAGACCTAATGCTATTGTTGGCCTTTTATTTATACCAGCTCACGAACTAGATTCTTTTGGCCTATAATGCATCTAAGCCTAAACCCATTGAGGGCATTTATGTAATTATGATCGGGGACTATATATTCCTTTTTTCTCTCTCTTCTAGACTTGAGCCACTTCATTCTTCTTCTTTATCTCTTATTTCTTATGTGTTCTCTTTGGTTTTCCTTAGGATTTATAAGGTTTTCTTTATGTAAATAACTTGTCTCTTACGAGGAATACTTGCTTAAGGTTCAGAGATGGTTATAATATTACTTTAGGATCCTAGCGAGTCTTAAGTTTGATTCATTCACATGTTCTATACATTTTTGTAATCTTTGACTATTTGATTTTGGATTATTCTTCTCATCCTCCCTTGGATTAGAGTGTTAATACTCAAACAACATAAATTTTTGGTGTTATTTCTTCTGTTTACCTTCTGGTTATTGTTATTATAATTTTTGCGTTTACATGATATGAGTATTGTTCCCAACAAATCTGGTACCAGAGCCTTTCTTTTTGTTCTCTGGTGAGTTCTTTTAGTTCTAGGGTTTGTTGGTTCAAAATGATTTTGAGTCTCTTCGTGTTCTTTCGTTGTTGAAAACCCTAAGGTGATCAAGAAAATCATTTTTTTGACTTTCCTTTAGGTTTTCTATGTTGGTCACTCTCAATTTCCTTTTAGGTTTCTTTTTTGTGTCATGGATTCTTCCTCAAAGTACCAGATCGTCCCTTTTGATGGGTTTGGTGATTTTGTTCTTTGAAAAAAGAAACTAAAGGCTCTTTTGGTTCAATAGGACATTCAAGGTACTTTAAACGGTGATGAAGTATCATAAAAGGCCATTTATGAAACTAAAAATAAGGTTGAAAGAAAAGAATTAGGAACATTGCTTTTGAATTTCTCTAATAAGGTACTTAGAAAAGTATTTTAGCAAACTATAACAATTTCGATAGGAGAGAATGCCTTGTGTAAAAATGAAGAATTAGGATGGTAAGGGTTCTAATAGTAATAGTGATATTAACTTAGTTTCTAAAAGTTACGAGAGTCCAAAAGTACTAGTAATTAGTTCTGAAAGGTTAGAGGGTGAATGGTTCTTAGATTTAGGGTGCACTTTCCACATGAATCCTAATAGACATTGGTTACCAACCTAGAAGAATGTAAACAAGGTAGAGTCCTCTTAAGGAATGGCTATAAGTACCAGGTAAAAGGGATTGTGCAGGTTAAATTAGGTCTAGATAATAGGATTGTTAGAACTCTCAAAGATGTGAGGTACGTATCCCAACTAAGAAGGAATTTAATATCACTAGGAGTCTATTAGGATAGACAAGGGGTCTATGAAGTTATTAGTGGTTCACTAGTATCCCTTAAGGCAAAAAGAGTCAATGATTTGTATATTTTGTTAGGAAAGATAGGCAATAATAATAATTATACTGTTACTTCGATTTAAAATAATAATTTAGCTTCTTATTTTTTGGCATAATAGATTATGACATATAAGTGAAAAAGGTTTAGTATATTTGTTTAAATATAGTATCTTTAGAAACAAAAATTTAGACAGTTTAAAATTTTGTTAACATTGTGTCTTAAGCAAACAAACAAGAGTAAAGTTTAGCAAAGGCATATACACATCTAAGCATAATTTAGAGTATATTCACTTTAATTTTTGGGGTCTAACTTCTACTAAATCCATAGGTGGCTCTAAGTATTTTCTATCCTTAATTGATGACAATTCTAAAAAAAATTGGAACTGTGTTCTTAAACAAAGGATGGAACCTTTAATACTTTTAAGAATTGAAAAAAACTATTTGAAAAGCAATATAGAAAACATATTAAAACTTTTAGGACAGATAAAGGCCTATAATTTTGTAATGAACCTTTTGATTCCTTTTCCAAAGAAAATGGCATTCTTAGGCATAAGATTATAGCGAAAACACCCTAATAAAATGGTTTAGCTGAAAGAATGAACAAGATAATCATTTAAAGGGTTAGATGCATGTTTTCTTACTCTATTCTACCTAAAATCTTTTGGACTGATGCTATGAAAACAATTTTCTATCTTATAAATAGATGTGCTATCTCTATTTTATATTTTAAAACCCCTGAACAAGTATGGTTTGACCATCCTGCTATGGTTTGACCACCCTACTACTTATGTGAATTTGAAAACATTTGGTTGTATAGCATATTGTTATAATAGATAAGATAAGTTACAATCTAGATCTCTAAAACGTGTTTTCTTAGGATACGTTGAAAGTGTCAAAGGGTACAAACTATGGTGCCTAGGGCTAAGTAAATGCAACGTTAGTAGTGATGTTGTATTCAATGAAAAAAAGTTAATAAAGATATCAGTGGTTTTAATGGCCTTATAAGTGATGAACAAACTGAGGTGAAGGCAAGCAATCCCTTAATCTAATATTGATATATATTGGGTTAAGGTGGAGGCACAAACCATACTTCATCTTAAAGGAACATATATTATTGAAAATAAGGATGTTAGACTCTTAATAATCCTTTTAGTGACCTTGATGATCTTTATAATTATCAAATGGTTAAAGATAGGGAAATGAGACACATATCTCATCATCTTAGATATGGTAACTTAGACCTTGTTGCTTGTGCTTTATCTTTTTCTATTGAAATCGATGATGCTGAACTTAAGTCATATGCTAATGTCATGAATTGTCTTGATTATGATAAATGATTTGATGTTATATTTGATGAAATTAATTCCCTGAATAGAAAAAATATGGATTCTTGTTAAGAATACTAATAATTTTAAACTAGTTGGTTCTAGGTGACTTTTTAGGAGAAAAAAGAGGATGTACATAGATTAGTTACACACTGGTTTTCTAAAAAAAAGGTGTTTGTTATAATGAAGTGTTTTCATTTGTAGTTAGATTCACTTCTATTAGGATACTTTTATCCATGGTTATACAATTTGAGATGTACATAAAACAAATGAATGTTAAAACTACCTTTTTGCATGGTGAACTTCATGAAAACATTTATATGAATCAACGTGAAGGTTTTATTGATAAAAAATGAAAATCTTGTATACTTATTAAAAAGATCTTTTTATGGTTTGAAATAGTCTCTTAGACTATGGTATATGAGATTTGACACTTTTATGCTTGATATTGGTTTTATTATATGTGATTATGATAATTATGTGTATTTCAAAATGAATGATATCACTAAACCTAGTTATCTTTTAATTTATGTTGATGACATGTTATTAGCTAGTAAAAGTAAAATTGAAAAACATTCTCTTAAAACTAAATTTAACTCTAAGTTTGAAATGAAAGGTTTAAGGAATTTAGTAATATATTAGGTATGAATATAAGTAGAAATGAAAAATCTAGTACACTGTGTGTTTGAAAAAGACCTTATTTAGAAAATGTTATCAAAATATTTTCAATGCTTGATGCTAAAACTGTTCAAATTCCCTTGGGTGCATACTTTGACTTGTCTTTGCATGATTGTCCAAACGCTAGTGAAGAAAAAGAATATATGTCTAGAGTTCCATATTCTAGTGTTGTTGAAACTATTATGTTTGTCATGATTTGTACACAATCTAATTTGACATATGTAGTGAGTGTTTTAAGTAGATACATGTCCAATCCTAGTAAACACCGATTGAGATATGATAAAGGCAATTTAGGTATTGATTTGGTGTAAAAAATGTACTAATGAGTTCTCAAGTTGTGCAGGGTTATATTGACTAATACGCTTGAAAATATGCAAGTATACAAGATTAATTTGAACAAGTCATAAATAATTAAGAACAAAGGTTATCGATCCTACAATGATTGCTACAATAAATACCACTATTTATTAACTTCTTAGTAAATTATTAAAGAGTGTTTTAAAGATTTTTTTAACTAAAAATAAAGTATAAAATATTAACTAAAATATATGAGCATATAAATTAAAAGAAACATTTGATTATAGGACTATCATCACTAATAGTCCATACTCTAACTAATTATATCATAAATTAATATTAAAACTATCTTTTAGTTCTTAAGTTTAATTTGGAAAATCTAGTCTACTAAGACTAGACTTTATAATGCACATTTTAATACTTTGTAATTGATTAAATGTCAATTTATTAACCAACATTAATCATGAACAACTTAAACATATTTGCTAGATAGTTCATTCATTGTATTAAGTTATAAAAATAATATTATTAAACTACCAGAGATTACAATTCTTAATAACCTTTAATGAAGGTTCGATCCTACTTGTCACATTGTTACAAAACAACAAGATACTACTTTAAATAAAAATATTAGCAATTATATTCTCATAATATACTAATAATCTTATACTAGCATTAAACATATACAATAAACTAGTTGGCTACTTTAATTCATACATCATAGTCATGACATTTAAACATAGGGTCAAGCAAATAAAAAATAAATGATTGAATCTAAAAATTATTATAACATTTTATTAATTAAAATCATAATTTAGGACTTGAAAATTACTCATAATCATATAAATAAATTAACTAAGCATGAATTCTGAAACAATCATTTTTAAAAGAAGAAGAAAAATAAACAATAATCCTTAATTACCTCTTGAATTCTATCTTATTTCTAGCCTTTAATTTCTCTCTAGACCTAAGTGTATTTAATATAAAAATCTGTATCTATAATCTATGAATGCCTTTGTTGTTAACCTTAGCTATATATTTATAGTAAAAGAGTTAAGATGTAGTTACAATGTAGTTAGCATTATGATTATAGAGATTAAAAACAATTAAAATGCTAAACTAACAAATATGGAATAGTTTGGATAGACATGTGCTTGAAATCAAGTGTTTGAGTGCAAATTCAACTACACGGGCTGCGGCAAACCTATTTCCAATTTTGTGAAATTCATCCTAAGAGTGGTATGTTGCAATGGACATATACTCATGCTATGATGTGCCCTTAATTTTGTCAATTTAATGTTTTGGCTTTTCCTTGGTGTACTTTGTATAAATATTTGCATTTAGGTTCTCCATAGTATAACAATTATACCCCTGATTATGAGGATTCATTTGATCATTTGTCATTTGCATCTTTTAAATCTAAATATCTTAAATACATCAAAACATACCCTGTGATTTTGAAAACACAATTTATAAAATATTTAGGTTAAAATGTGATATTAAAACCTAATTCATTCTTTTAATTTTGATAAATCATAGACTCAAACTATGCAGGTGATAAAGAAAAGATAAGGTCTCTATTTGGATACATATTCTCATTGTTTGGAAACCTTGTGTACTAGAAATGTAACCTTCAATCTATGGTGGCACTCTTTACAATAAAGACTGAGTTTATGACATGTACTAAAGTTGTCGATGAGAGCCTTTGGCTCAATGAGATTATCAGGCAACTCATAGTTGCTAGTAGACACACATCGAGAGTGGTGTATTGTGAAAATCAGTCAACCATTCATCTATCTAAGCATCTAGTGTTCCATAATAAATCTAAACATATTAATGTAAAATTTCATTTTATTAGAGATTCTATAACACGATGTTTAGTAAAGATAGTTAAAGTAGCTACTTAAGACAATTCCGCTAATATGCTTCCCAAAACATTATCCACTATTAAGTTCTACCATTGTATGAACTTGGTTAGGGTTAAAACCACTTAAATGTGTGTAATAAGGAGAAAGCAAAGCAATCCACTTTACCTTAGTGTCAAAGTGGAGAATTGTAGTTTTATAATTTTCACATAATATCAAATTGGGTAATGTACGTATAGAAACAATTTGATAAATTGAGAATAAGGAATATTTTAATAACTTCACATGTTACACTTAATGCTAAAGTTGTTAATGCTAAAGTTGGGTTGGACCTATTGATGGCCTTTTATGTATGCCAGCTCTTGGGTTGGATTCTTTTAACCCATTATGCATCTAAACCCAAGTTCATTGAGAGAATTTATGTAATTGTGATCGGGGACTATATATTCCTTGATTTCTCTTTTCTAGAGTTTGCGACACTTCATTCCTCTTCTTTATGTCTTCTTCCTCGCGTGTTTTCTATGTTTTTCCTTAGGATTTCTAAGATTTACTATTTGTAAACAACTTGTTTTCCACGAGGAATACTTGTTTAAGGTTCCGAAAAGGTTGTAATATCACTTTAGGATTTTAGTGAGTTCTGAGTGTTGTTTGTTCTTGTGTCCTTTATAGTGTTGTAATATTTGACTAATTGATAGTGGTTTGTTCTTCTTACTCTTCTGTCTATTAAAGGATTAATACCTAAATCATGTAAATACTTACCCCCGCTTCGTCGACTAATGGAATGAAATCGCACTGATTCCATCCATTTTCAGGTGTGTTCGTCGACGGAATTGGTATGCGAATGGAATCGGATTACTAAAGGAGACGGAATCACAATTCCGTCTCCCCCCTTTAGGAATGATGATTCCATTCCGGATATAAAATTAGCGTACCAATTTTACCCCTCACATAAAATTATAATTACAAAATTGCCATCCCTTTATAAACGAAGAAGCAGATTGAACTCAAATTTTTCTCACCCACGAAAGCGTTACGATTTCTTCTCCAAATTTCGCACTCAACCATCGCGATTTCTTTCCAAATTCTCAATTTCACCGCTCCACTCGTCCTCACAAGTGGTTTCCGACATTCGAGTGAGTTCTCCTCATCTCGTGTCTTCGCTCATCTGAGTCACAACCCTAATTTCTTCACGAGTTGTTTTCTTTTTTGTTTTTTGCTTCTCGCTTCTGAATACACTATTTGTTTCCTGAAATTGTGGGTTTTTCCTTTGAGATTGTTCTATGTTCTGTAATTTTGAATCGAGCCCTAATTTATTTCTATTTTGAATCGAGCCCTAATTTATTTCTATTTTAAATCGATCCCTAATTTTGTTCTTTGTTCTAATCGCTGATACATTGTTCGTCCGAGAAATGATTCTCTATTTTGTTGAAATTTATTTATATTTTGAATCGATTCAAATGTTTATTATCTGTTTTGGTATTCTGGTATGTGATATTCTTTGTTGTTTTCTTTGAATCAATTTAATTGGTTTCATGAACTCAAACACAACTTCGATATAAACATTCCTTCTACTTCCCATAAAGACGATACTGATATTGTTTCTAACAATATCAATATTGATTATTTGCTAGACTTTTCTGACTTAATGTCATAAATTATTGTTAGGATTAATTTTGATAGTTTCAAGGTATAATATAACTCTAACTTTGGTTTAAACTATCGATCGGAAATGATAAACTAATTGTTATGCTTATGAATTCAAAAACCGCCTATTAATACTTGCGAGGTATTATCGTTTGAATGCATTACTTACTTTCATAAACTGCTTATTAATCTTGCAAGTAGGTATTGTTTATTCAAAAACTATCTATTGTTATAGGATATAATCAAGATTTTCTACAATATTTAATTTTTGGCGCTTAATATAATAGGTATATTTTATCAATTTTATGAGTAAATTGTTGTTCTAATTAAGTATTGTTTTTGTTTGTAGTTTAAGGTAAAATGGATGATCATAGCTTGAACGTAAGAGGTGGATGCTATCATTGTGTACTTGATGCATATAATGTATATTGTAAAATTCTTTTTTGAGTTATGGATAAAAACAAGACAATATCTTTAAGGAGACAATCAGATGTAATAGCTTGATTTTTTTCAAATAGGAAAATCAGGTGCATGATTGTGCATAGAGTGACATTACTTGTATTAATCAAATTAGGATGAAAGTGCGAAGTGCTTTTACCAATTTGTGTGCAATGCTTGAAACTAGAGGAAGCTAAAACAATCAAAACATTTGTTAGTAGATGAGGTAGCCATGTTTCTTCATGTAATTGACACCATGTGAAAAATAGAGTTATAACTGATCGATTTAGAAGATCCGAGAGACAGCTAGTAAGTATTTCAATAATGTATCGTGCATGCTATCATACGGCCAGTATAAGCGAGTTATTGAAAAAACCCGAGCCTATTTTTTGACGACATGGATGACGATAGGTGGAAATATTTCAAGGTAGATATAATGTTTAATTTCTTTTTTTCCTTATTACCATGTAATATTTCTAATAATTAAATGATTTTACTTGACTTATTGGTACTAGGTTGCTAGGAGCACTTCACGGTACTCATATTAGAGTAAGAGTTCGTAGTGATAAGTCTAGGTATCGAAACCGAAAGTGGCGAGGTTACCACAAATGTTTTCAGGCTTGCTCTCCCGATATGCAATTTATTTATGTTTTACCCTATTGTGGTGGTTCAAGAAATTGATAGTAGAGTTTTACGTGAAGCTAGCGTGCACGTAATGGATTTAAAGTCCAACTTGGTAAGTAATATATGAATTGATCAATTTTAAATTCTATGAATATGAAATTGAATTGTAAAATATATTTAATATATAGGGCATTATTATCTTGAGGATGCTCGGGTATGCAAATTCCAATGGATTTCTTGCTCCATATCGTGGTCAACGCTATCATTTGAGTTGAACGGAGAGATGGTTCACTACTCGCAATCCACGTGAATTTTTTAACACGAAGCACTCACATGCTAGGAATGTGATCGAGAGATGTTTTGGTGTGTTAAAAAATCGATGGGCTATTCTAAGAAGTCCATCATTCTATCCCATTAAAACTCAAAATCGAATAATTATTGCTTGTCGCTTACTACACAACTATATAAGAAAGGAAATGTCATATGATCCATTTGAAGAAAATTTGGAAAAATCTTGAAGATGTAGACGAGGATGTTGACGAGGAAGATACAATAAGAATTGTAGACTCTACACACGAACGGAGTGTATTTAGACAATACTAAGCATCAAATATGTACAATGAATGGAGAGAAAGGAGAGAGGGATAGACGACAACAGTTGTTTAGGTTAACGGAAGTCGTGTTTTCTTATTTATGCTTGATCAGGTTGTAATGAAGAGATTGTTTGATTGAAATTATTTGTAATCTTGTAAAACATTATACTATTGGTCGTATTCTTTTTAATTTTAAAATTATTCTCATGGTAGCTAGGTCAAGAACTTTAATATGTTTTCTATTTCTATTTTGTTAAAAGCTTAGTAAGTATTTTTTGTACTTACTTTTAATTTTAGGATGTCATCTTCACAAAGTTTTACCTCAAGAAATCGAGGCCCCGATGTAATAAAAGATTTTGGACAACAACATTAGATGAAAAATTAATCAGTGTCTTTCAGTTACACAATCGTGGTTCATATAGCGATATGGGATGGTTTCAAACCTGGTTACTTAAATGCTATCGAAATCACTACTTCAAAAACTATCGATTGTAATATGAAAGCTAAACCACATATTTGAGTCTCATTGAAAACATTAAAGACTTCAATTTACTACTATACATGACATGCTAACCGGTCATAATAGTAAAGGATTCAGGGATCCAAATGAATAAACACGTAGATGCCGACCCACCAAGCTTGGGATGCATACGTATGTGTAATATTTTCAATTTGATTATTAATCCATTTTGATTATGAATATTTTCAATTTGACATATTTTTATATTTTTTAGAGTCACAAAGAAGGCTGTCATCGGAGACATAGGTCATTTCCTTATTACGAGGACTCGCTATTGTATTTGGTAAAGACAAGAGCCACAGAAAAGATGCAGAGACTCAGATGATGTTGTTTTAGAACTTGATAATGAACGGATCAAGAGACAAGAAATGAAACTGATCCATTACATCAATACGAAGTCAGCACGACTAAAGAAACTCAAATGTTTCATCTAAAAAAGAAAGAGAACAATTGGAGGTAATGAATATGGAAATTACGTAGTGCATAAATTTTCTGATACTTGTAGAAGAGATGAAGAATGTCGGCACTTTTCGATCCATCACAAAAGAAGAACAAAAGAAGAACAAAAGAGGGTCAGACAATGAATTACAAAGGACCACGCCACTTAGCAACGATGAAGCTTTGATGTTGCTACAATTATTCTTGTTGACAAACCCGCAAGAATCAATGTATTTTTTGGAGTACTACGATGGCAACAAAGATGGTTGGATTGGTGAGCCTTCTTAGACGGAAGGTGCATTATATTAAGTTACGGATACGTGTTATTACTATATGAATATTTGTTTGTAATTGTTATATTAGCCTTGTTTTGGTATCTAACTTTATATTAATTAGGCTAATATCAATATTTTAATATAGTGTTTTCAACACTTGTATTTTGAACACTTTTAAATATGAACATTCAGGTTTATCAACATATGATACGAAGTATTATGATCAACATACGCTTGTAATTCTCATGTTTATATCGATAATTTATTATTTTGTAAAAATGAATAAGATCACCGTATTACTGCATAATCCCACATACGATTTTCAATATATTAATACTATTAAAAACAATCTTAATAACATCATTCATCTCTATAAAAGTTAATATATAATTAATTTTTTATGATATAAAAAAGAAATATATATTTCTTACTTAAAAAATAAAAATAAAAATTTTTATTTAATTTTTAATTAAAACTAGTATTAAATTACATTATTTGAACTTTACAAAGACAGTAGGGTATTCGTCATTTACGCCTTTTTTCATTCCATTCCTGTGTTGTCAAACCAAACATCAGAATCCCGATTCTCAGCTGATTCCAGCCATTAAACCAAATGTAATTGTTTCCCTTCCATTCCATTCCATTCCCATTCCGATTTCGATTCCGATTCCATTCCACGAACCAAACGCCACCTTAGTGTTATTTCTTTCAATTACTTTTTGGTTATTGTTATTGTAGTTTTCATGATGTGTGATTGTTTGAGTTTATGTGCTCTTAAGGGAGATTTAATTGTCGTTTTCTACAAGTATATTAGTGTAAAAATTGATTCCAAATAGGACTAAAAATTGCATTTTTTTATAATAATGAAACTTGGAGTGCTCATTTTTAAAATAATGTCTTTTCCTGAATTGCTAGTTGCCTGTGTCGTGTAGATAATCAAATCCATTGCTGGCCTATTCATACCATTAAAATGTGGAACCAAAAAGGGAAGGGTGAGGACAGAAATCAACATGAAGGATGAAGAAAAAAGAACATGAATTATTAACAGAACTCAATAGCCAAAAAAAAAAAAAATCTTAACAGAACACAACGTAGAAATAGATCGGATGCTTCGTATGACCACATTATCACTGGCTTTTATACACAAACTTAAACACATCAACGAATCAGACAAAATACATCTACTCCAACCCAAAAGGGGTAAAAGATCAACTTATATTGCATCTGAGGTACATTAAAACACATGCAAGTCTTGAACGGAGTTTTAAAGTTCCTCATAAGCTTCAGAACTATCGTAAGGAGGAGATTCAAATTCAATAACTTCACTTCCTTGGCTTGGACCTAACTGGAGAAAGTAATGGACTCCATTAAGCACATCATCCACCATTAGGCCTACCCTGCCTCCAACCCAACTTCCTATTTGACTTCCTGCAAGATAGCCAAATCTCCCAAGTCTTTGCTCACCCAAAAAGCCTCCAGTATAGGTGCCAATTAAAGTCCCAGTTCCCCTTAAGAAACCTTCAACCATAGTACCACCATAGTATATAGCTTCGAAGAAGTCCCATCCAGAAGAGATAATGGGACCTGTTATTCTCTTTGTCTGTCGGGTTGCCAGCTTAGCTGCCTTAGCTCCTTCTTTCTGTGCAATTTTAGCTGCATCTGGAGCGGCTTTCCCCTGTGACAATGCATCAGTCAATGCAGTTTGCATTGCAAGAGTTCTTGCTTTCTCAACATGAGCAGATCTGAAGTTGTTGACATAGAGCTTCACTCCCTCTTTCACAGTACATGCTAATGTTCCAGTGCTCATGTCAAAGCAGTCAAATATTGTAAATTTTCCACTTTGAGATGAGTTCTCTTCTCCAACCAGCTGTCTGCTTTTCTCAGCTGTGGAAGAAAAACACGAGAGCTCATTGTAAATGAGTACAACACAATGACTTGAAGAATCCATTTAAGAATACTTTAAAATTAAAACATGCAAATAACATAAATTGTTTTTATTTTTTGGAGTCGAAACAAGCAAAGAAGACGCAAGATCTATTATGAGATCGTGAGACGATACATGAATGTTTATAATACAACTAGTTAAAGACACGTTCCTTGTACAGGAATTGTTTTACATCCTTTAATTTTCTCTTTGGTTAATTTCTACATATTTAAAATAAAATATGCAAAATTAAATTTCTTGATACAAAAAGCATTATTAATTAAAATATGAGTTTTGAAACTGTGTCTAACATGTGCATAATTTTTTTTCATGATTTCTAAATAAAAACACAAAGATGAGATATCTATTAAAAAAGTACCCTCATTGATATTAGAGAAATCTTTTTATTTAAGGTGCTTAGCTTAGTTTTTTCCTTCCAAATTTTAATAGAAAATATAAAAGACATAATATGTCTTTATTTTAAGTATAATGACATTTTTGTACAAAACAAATTTAGGTGTAATTTTATAATAGTATAGATAATGGTTATATAAATAAGTGAAGAAACAAAATGCTGTTTATAATTCTATTTAATCTGGCCCAAAATGTGCAGAGTAAAATTTAAAATTTTTATGAAAAAGGAACAAACTCAACTTCTGTGTCACCTAGTATATAAAACCACCTTCTATGTGCTTGAAATGATTTAAAGACAATGGTCAAATTATATAATTATCCTCAGATCAAATGATGATTTAGATTTTAGAACTATAGACTTAGTTTGCATCTACATAACAAGTGCATCTACCTAGGTGACATCAGTTAATCTCGCTTAGCCCAAACAGTTATGGATATAGGAAACTAGAAAAATAGCAATTTTCAAATATACAAACGTGTCCCATCACAATGAAAGTCTATTGTGATCCTATGTCGATTCAACTTTGAACCAAAAGATAATTGTACATACAATTGAGGAATATGCACGACCAACATCAGGAGTTCCACAAGCATGGTTAAAGTCTTAAAGCTACATGCATGATTCTGTTACACTAATATGTTATTCTGGAGTTACTCAGAGTACTTCATTGGATTGCTAAGACTGGTTTGCCTCAGACATCCATCCTCTCTGTTTTTCTTTTTTAATTATCTTGTAAGTGTAAAAGTTTTACTCCCAACTTAACTTCCATTCCACTTGATGAACCTAAGACATCTGTCCCAAGTAAATAAATGTAGAACTATAAAGAGTCCCAAGATACAAAACCTTGGATGGTTAAACCAGACAAGTTTTCATACATCTTAATAAAGTTTCAGATAACTTTCAACATTTTTATTGTGGAAGAAGAAGCATTAAAATGTATAAAATATATGTTGCCCATCTCCCAATAACTTAAGGTTTTGGAAAAATTGGTTACTACAATTTCTAACATAGTATGATGTCCTGTGTTTGAAGTTCAAACCCATGCAAACCACCAATTATTGAATTTCAAGCTTTCAGCCTATAAGATGTAGAGAGGCCACACTTTTGAAGGGAGTGTTAAAACGTACAAAAAATATGTTTTGGCCCATATCCCAATAGTTCAATCTTTTGGGATAATTGTCGACAACTTCTAACAAGAACAAGAAGTTGAAGATGTGGAGGCACTCTTTTCCACTTAGTTCATTCAAGTTTCCAATATGGAAGCATTTAATTCTGCAATCTCTTCAAATGTGGAGGAACAATTTACCATTTTATAGCAAAACCACCAACCTAAGCATCTCAGGATTATCACAAACATTTCCAAATAAACCTACTACACAATCAACTTTTATCACGAAATTGCATCAATTCAAAACTAGGAATACGGTAAACGAAAAATAATCTCTGCATATGAACCTAGAAGCGTCAAAGACCCCAAAACATACAGCACATACTCTGAGATGTTGAGTCAAAATTTTCATTTCCCACAAAACCCACAGACACCACAAACGAATCCACTAAGTTTAGAACTCTCAAAGAACAAAAATTGCGGCCATAACATATACAAACACAGAAAAATCGTATACGTATAAGCACGGTTACTTAGTTAAGTTGTATATAATTAATGAATTTATGTACCCGTTATACTGAGAGCTGCAAGTCCAGCTATGAAGAGCAAAAATTGGACCCTTCTGTCTCGGAAATTCATGATTCAATAACCAATTATGCAGAAGGGGAAAACGAAATCCAACTAGAAGCCCTAATTTTGGATCATGGTTCATAAAGAAGTGATATCAAAGGGATTATATGGGGCTTCTGAAGCTTCGAAGCAGAGGGAATAATCAAAGACGTGCTTCGTTTCTTGTTGAGGAAAATTCGCATCAAAAAGTGCCCATCTTTTTCTTCATACGATGCCGTTAAGTTACTAAAATTTTTAGGTAAATTATAAATATTTAAAAATAATAATCATATTTTTATTGTTATAATTTTTTAATTTTTTAAAATAATTATTTATCATAAAATTAATAAAAATTATAAAATTTAATAAAATAAAATAAATTTAATTATTATTATATTATTATTATTATTAATCAAACCGAAAAAGTATTTTTATAATTTTAAAAAACCTAATTTTATAATATTTTTTCTTATATTTTTTTCTCTATCTTCTTTAAAAATAAATTAACATAACTCTCACGCTATTTTTATTTAAATACTCATTCTTATTCTTTATACATACTAGTAAAACCATAATTGATTTGAATTAATTTATTATTTAATTAATACAAATTAAATTAAAATAATTAATTGGAAAAATTATTTATATTTAATATAATATTTTATATAAAAAATAATTATAATTTAAAAATTACCAATATCATAATTATTAATAATTTATATTATTTAAATGATAATAAATAAGATCTAAAATAATTATCAAAAAATGCATAATTGTTTGTGTTTCTTAATATTAATAATCTTGTATAGAAAAATATAACATCTATAATTTAAATAATTATTAATATTTAAACTATTATTAACTTATTATTTAATTAAAAAAATAAAAAAAAATAAATAAATTATACTATAATTAAGGATTATTATTATTATTATTATTATAAAATATAATTTAAACTTTTATATATAATATAGATAAATATAAATGAAAAATAAACTAAATTTTCATATTTTACTTTTATTTTCTTTCCACTTTGGCTTCTTCTATTGTTGTTAATTTTTTTTAAGAAAAACACAAGAATAACCAATTAGAAGTGAATATGATTCTATTGGAGATAAAATTAAGGAGTAATTTAAGGAGTAAATTAAAGAGTGTGAACTTCTTAATTTAAGGAGTAAATAAAGAACCTTAATTTAAGGAATAAATTAAGGAGTAAATCAATGAGTTATCATCCTTAATTTAAGGAGAAAAACAAAGAATCCTTAATTCAAAGAGAAAAACAAGGAATCCTTAATTCAAGGAGTAAATCAAGGAATATTTAATTCAAATAGTAATTCAAGGAGTAAATCTTCTTATATATAGCTATAGAATTGTAATGAAAATATGAAAGAAAGAATACAACTTTGAGAGAGCTTGAATTAAGGATTTCTTGTTTTTCTCCTTGAATTAAGGATTCCTTGTTTTTCTTTTTGAATTAATCCTTAAATTAAGGATGATAATTCCTTGATTTACTCCTTAATTTATTCCTTAAATTAAGGTTCTTGATTTACTCATTAAATTAAGAAGTTCACACTCCTTAATTTACTCATTAAATTACTCCTTAATTTTATCTCCAATAGATTCGATCCATTTTAATTTTTTTAAAAATTGTTAAAATTAAATCGAATTGGATCAATAAAATTAAAAATTGATTTGATTATAGTTAAATTATTAAATATATAATTATTTATTAAATAAATATATTATCAATTTTGTTACCTATCGGTTGATTTTGTTTTCTTGTAAAAAAAATACACTAATTTTATTTGTTTTCTATGTTTTTATTTTAATGAAATAATAACAAAATAAATATAATAACTAGAAACCAAGATGTCACGTGCATTTCCTATTTTACTAACCCAAGAAAATAATTAAAATTATAACAATTGTGAGAGACTTAAATATTTTATTACATACATAATTAATACGAGGTATTGCCATTATCAATATCAAATTCACTAACATGCAGGTGAATACATCTAATTGTACCATACAAATAAGGAGCTAACGGTTAACCTGTCAAAGACACCAAAATCAGACATATCTTTTCCGTCCATTTTTCCATTTTATTTTATTTTTTTGTTAAATAAAACTCTTACTTTCTTATATTTTTAAATAAATTCTATTATAAAAATACAATCGTCTTGCAGTCTTGATCCAAGAAAGTTACGTCATCTTGCTCTACAAAATCAACCTCACCGTCATCATGTTATTATTTACAAAACATTGTTGTAAAATTGCTTTTGCCTGTCTCTGGTTGTTTTTTAAGATCTATATTTATGAAAGTATCACACAAAAAATTACAATTAAGTTTTTATTTTTTTTAAAAAATTATATCTTTTAAGATATATACATATAATCATATAAATTATTAAAACAATATATTATAATTATATATCATTTAAAGTATACATATAAATATATCTAATTCTTTAAAAATTCCAAACAAATCCAAAAAATACTTTTTACGCGTAAATTTAAAATTTTAAAAAATAATACTAATGTTTGATATTAATTATGTAACAACTGTACGATCCAAGCGATCTGAGATACCTTGTTCATGTTAAAGATAATCCATATAAATAACGACTTGATAGACAAGACCTTAAACGACCTGATACATTGTCCTAATGACTTGAGTCACATCTTATTATAGAACCTTAACCTATATGTAAATAACGGTCGTTCTGTTTATGTAACGCATATGACGACCATATTTGTTAGGAGTTGAATTGTATGTATTTTGATCGTTTGAGAACTCCGACCTATGTAACCTCGACACCTATTTAGTAGGTGATATTTATACCTTTTTAATGGGAAGAATACAAAATTTATTTATTTGTCCATATTTTTTATTTCTCTCTAAAAATCACTAGAATCTCTAACCGACTAAAAAATAAAAAAATATATTATAAAATCACAAAAAATAAAAAATATATTCAATTTATATTTAGAAATGATAATTTAATTTTTTGTATTTCAATTTTTTTTATTTTAAGATTTTAAAACTTGTATATATTTTAGAAAAAGATATAAAAAAATATACAATTTCTATTTCAAATCTAAGTTTTTTTTTAATTACTTTTCTTTATTTAAATATATATTAAAAAACATTAATTTTTTTAAAAAAATTGAAATTTATCCTTGAAAAAAAAATTACTTAAAGTCGATTTAAATTTGTAAAAAATTAGAAGAATTTAGATATATACTTTAAAGGATAGAAAAATAAAATATACATCTTAATGAATTACGAGAATTTAATTGTATAATCTTAAAAAATAAAATATTAAAATATATTTATAATACTTTTAAAAACGTCGATACTTTCAATAACTTAATTAACATGTGAATACAATAACTTAATTTCTCACAACAAATTTTTTTTTATAACAAATAAAAATATTGCTTTTAAAATTTATAAATAAAAAAAATATTCTTTATATATAATTTATATATTTTTAATACTAAACAAATATTAAATTCATCGTTTTATATTCAATATCATCTAATTAAATTAAATATCGTTAAAGTAAACTCAATCATTTATACTTTTTTAATATTAAACTCCATCAAATTCTAACATGTTTAAATTATTATAATATTTTTTATTGTTAATATATTTTTAAATATGTTATTTTATATAAATTTTAACAATAAAATAAAACTATCATTGTTTAAATCAACTAAAATTATATCACGAGATGGATACGTAATTAAAAGCAAAATTTTACCAATTAACTATCGTTAATTCACATGAAGTCTACTTACATATATAACGAGATTAATTTGTTTGTTAATAAAAAATTGTTTAAAATTTTAATTTTTATAAATTTAAGCTTTTTTTTTAAAGTACACAATTTATATACTTATAAATAAATTTAAACTTCAAATTTTATACACACCCTCTACAAATTTAAAAGGTTCATGCTCTAAAAAAATAATAATATTTAAAAAATTTAACCATCAAAACAAAAGGATAATCATATAGAAAAAATTTAATTACAATATTTGAGTTATACATTATACTCATATTCAAATTTTTCAAACTAACAAAATTTATAATAAATAGCATTGAATCAAAGATGTAATTTGAACTACAACTTAAAATACAAATCCAATATGATATAACATAAATTATTCTTTAATTATATTTAATTATAATATTTTTATGTCTATAAAGATATTGATTTTTTTACTAGAAATATTTATTTAATTTTTATAATATTAAAAAATATACAGATAAAAACAGTACAAATTGTCATCTTACTTCAAAAAGTCTCGTTGTTCGAGGGACTTTTAAAAAAAACATTAAGTTGATTTTAGAGGTGCGTTAATAATTCTATATTCATTAAATATTAAATTTTAAATTTTAAATGATTTTGAATGATGATTAAATCAGATATTAGATTGAAAAATTTCTTATAATTCGTGGATATAAAAGGCTTCTTTAGTCCAGCCTTTATTGATATAAAAGTCTGTAAAGAAAAAGATTAACACCTAATTAGTTCATTTAACAATATAATAAGAATGCTAAGAACAAAATGTATAAATGCAGGACTGGACGGATTAGATGTTTGTAGGAGCATAGTGGACATTCTCCACTTAAGTTTTTGAGATTTTGTGTACATTGGGTGTTAACAAATAATATATATTTAGTTATACGTTTTATATTTTAAATTAATAAAATTTATGTTAAAAATAAAATAAATTTAAAATTGTTTGTAATTGATATTAAATATAGTGTAAATATATATAGAATTACAACATTATATTTTTATAAATAAATATAAGATTGATTTATATAAAATTATAAAAAAAAAATTAAATTGAAAGATGTGATTTGCTGTTAGTGTAATCTCTGGACATATCTTATGAAGATATTTTCCCCATCAAGTTATTCTATTCATTATTATTATTATTATTATTATTTTGAATTTTCACATTTGTTACTCACCGAATTAAGAGTACAAAATTATCCTAAATAAATCAATATAAGTACCAATCCATCTAATTTTATTATCTTTAACAAATTTTTGGATAGTTCTATCTAGTTTTAAATTTTGAAGAATCTATAAAGTATAATTGGATCGATTTTTAAATTTTAAAAATCAATTAAATTCGAATAATTTATATTTATTTTACATTAATTAATTAATTAATTAATTTTAGATTATTCATATTTTCTTTAATTTAAAAATTTAAAGTTTTAATATATAATAATAATTTAAAAATAAATAAATTATTAATTATTCATATGTACTAAGTTACTCAAATTATTATTTAATTTAGAAATTAACATTTAAGATATAAAACAAATATTATTTAACAAATTATAAAACAAATTTATTTACAATAAACAAATATTTATAGCAGCAATATCAAGAGAAAGTTAAACCAATACAATCAATACAAATATATTGGTTCAGTTTTCATTGATTTTATATTTTTAATTTATTTTATTTTTTAAAAAACAATTAAATTTTAGTTTAAAATTGAAACAGCCAACATTGCACACTCCGGGTCAAGAAAATTGACATGACAACACTGCTATTACCTCTATTTTGTGTTTGATTGACTATTGATCCGATACAAACCAAGAATCAGGTTCAAAGTAAGCAAGATTTCTAAACCAAATACGTGATAAATCAAATACTTGAATTTTTAACATCTTGAAAAATTATTTTATTGACTTGAAAATACGTGTTAATTCTGGCATAAACTCTTACCCCAAGTTTGTTTACTTGAGTGAGTGTAATAGAATCAGAATCGATTCTTTCTATTTTGTGTGTTTTATTTCATTCTAGTGACAAATCAAACATTGTAATCGTAATTTCGAGCTTGATTTCAATGATCGAATCAAATAAAATTGTTTTTTTTTCATTTCGATTTCATTCCGATTTCGATTTCATTCCATGAACAAAACGTAACCTTATTAAAAAGAAAAAAAAACTACAATAAATTAATACAAAAACAAGGGCAATTACGTCAACAGTGAAGTTAGAATAAGAAGGGTTTTTGAAGGGGTTTACCAGAAATACATAGAGGCTCAGTTAAATACTTTTCTTCTACCTTGTTCTACCTCCATAAATGGTGGTTCTTTTTTTAATCAAGTAATACAGAACCACCAAGGTATATCGGGGCAAATAAAGAATAGACGATTCCCTAAAATTCTCATACCTGCAATCCCAAAATGCTGAAGCTGTTTTTCTCTACTTCATCCTTCCATACCCGAATCAACCATCTAGCTTCATCATCATCTATTAGACCAGGGCCTACCGGGTCTTCCGCTCCATTATTGCGTGCTCTGAACTCGCTTTCTGGCTTCACTCGGAGTAGCCCTAATAAGCATTACCGAGTTTTCTTCTGCTCGGACTCGAAAGATGGGTCCGGGTCCGATAAGGTGGCTGAAGCTGAGGTCGAGGAGGCTGAGTCGGTTACTAAGTCCGAGGGCGAGTCTAAATCCTCCTCTGCTATTGTGACCACTTACCCTAAACCTGAAGATTATTTAACGGTTGGTTGTTTGACTGGTTTTGAAAGTCTTGATTTTTAAGTTTGGGGACGCATAAAGTGACTGGAAAATTTTGAGGTTTCGGATGATATGTGATGGCGCATTGGGAAAGAACTATGTTGTGAATTTGATTGAAAAATTTACAAATTTAGTTGAATTTTGGTTAACTCGGAATTTTTGGTTTGTATGATGATTGGTTTTGGCTTTGAAAGTTTTAGGTTTTACTTGTTGTGTTCATTTTTGGGTAACATGAGGATACTTAAGAAATATTGCAGCAGATTTTGTATGCATTTTTACCTTTTGATGTAGTGGGAAAGTTAAGGTTTAAATTATATGTTTTTATGTGAGCATTGTTATTTAGATTTCTCATCTTGGCCTATATGAGTCGCTGGTTGAAACTCTTCTTTTATTACCAAAAGATAATTTTTTAGCTAGGATGAAACGAGGTAACTGAGATGGATTATTATAAATTTTAATTTTGTAAGATACGCTCCTATCACCTTTGATAACTCTCAAATAATGTGAGTTTAGAATCCCTTGATGGCATACTATTAATTGAATTTTGTATGGGAATCATCTGGTTGAGTGAGTCTACCCTTTACTTTGAGAGGGAACATGACTGACACCAAAGGTGCTTATTGATTCAACTAAAAAAGAGTTTTGTTTGAATTTATGGCATCAATTACAATTGCCTGGACATTTATTTTTCTATTTTAATCATTCTATGTTCTTGGCACAGGTTTTAGCATTGCCGTTACCACATAGACCTCTATTTCCAGGATTCTATATGCCAATCTATGTGAAGGTATGAGACCTTCTTGATTATATTAACGTTATGCTATATAAATGTTGGCATATTTCACATTCCTTGGATCTCTTTCCTTGTAATATCACTGTGCTTAAAATATTTATTATCCATGCAGGATCCTAAGTTGTTAGCGGCTTTACAAGAGAGCCGCAAACGGCAAGCTCCATATGCTGGTGCTTTCCTCGTTAAAGATGAGCCAGGAACTGATCCTAGTATGGTTTCTGGTTTTGAAGCGGAGAAAAATATACATGACTTGAAAGGAAAAGAGTTGTTCAACCGTCTTCATGAAGTTGGTACACTTGCCCAGGTACTGGATAATGCTGTGCGGTGGAACTCAAAATTATATCGAAGTTGTTTGTCATTTACAGATGCTATTTACTAATATGGTCATATACCAGATTTCAAGTATTCAAGGAGACCAGGTTGTTCTTATTGGTCATCGGCGACTTCGAATTACTGAGATGGTGGGTAAAATAGAAGCAAAGCTTGGATTTTTTTTTTTACTTGCAGTTTTTCTTTTATGTATGCACATACACATATGCAAACGTGTGTTCTTCTTTCTAAACTATTTTTGTAGCTTATTTTGGACAACTTAATGATGAAAGACTTTCTATTCTTTACAGTTTAGTGAGGATCCCCTTACTGTAAAAGTTGATCATCTCAAGGCGTGTACTTCATATCTTTACCCTTGCCTAGTTTCATTATTCAATTGTTGGATACTTCTACCATGTGAATAATATTGCAGGATAAACCATACAACAAGGACGATGATCTCATAAAGGCAACATCCTTTGAGGTTATATCAACCCTAAGAGATGTTCTTAAGACTAGTTCCCTTTGGAGAGATCATGTTCAAACCTACACTCAGGTGTGTTATGCTTTTCAAGATTTTTGGATCATCTTGGTTCTTTTGTTTTTTTCCTTTTCTTTTCTTCTTCCCCTTAGCTGATATCCATGGGCTGTACCATCATTTTCTTTTCTGAAATCTGGGGAATCATGTTTCCCTCTTTCCCAAACTTGTTCCCTTAATTTTTTGTAATTGGAAAAATTGGATACCAAAAGAGGAATCCAACACGGATATGGAATTAGTCTTTTTAATTGATAAAGTTTTATAGAGTGCCTCATCTAACACGGATATGGATGACACACTTTCCTGCTAATAGTCTAAGGCATGAAACTTAGGTCGTAGTTGTTTCCATTCTTTATGCTTTTAGCTTCCTTAGATCTTAAATTGGAGGTAAATTCAATATTCGTAATAAATTCATGGCCAGTTAAATCATAGAGGAAGAATGAATAAGTGGAAGATGAAGAATGGTAAAGGGTTATATGTGGGTAAATATTGAGTAATTTGCAGGAAAATCTATTCCTTTTCATCTAATCAAAATTAAAAAAATGTGTGTAATTTGAGAGATGGATCCATCCAGTCTGTGTCCAATATACTGTTCTTGGAGAAATGAAATTTGGGTTGGAAAAATTGGAATCAGGAAATCAAATTCCAAGTTATTGAGGTGAATATTTTTTGGCATTTTTACCGTTACGTTTGGCTCTATTATATGAAATTGTACTCGGTATTGCTCAGCTAGAAAGTTATTCAGCTATGCTGGAAACTTGGATGTTTAATTTGGCAAGGGTTCCTCTTTTCTTAAATGGAAATTATGCTCTTGCTCTCTCTAGATGTCTTGTTGATAATGGATCATGGTAGATAACTTCCGACTCCTTGGTGCACTTTGCTGACTGTCATTCTATGCACTCATCGAGTAAACTTAATTTCATTAAAGTCAACTAGTTACACTTGTGCATTGCATGTAATTGAGTGCTAAAAGAATTAATTAGATCTATGCAAATTTTTTTTTTTTGGACAATGTTGTAAAATGCTATTTTAAGTATCAAGATGTTTTTTCTTAAATGAGACAAGGATCAAGCCTCAAGATTGTCATAGGCGTAAACTTCAAACTTTAACTTTAAAAAACCTTAAAAAATATTAATAAAAACACCTATTAATCCAATAAGCAATTAAGCATGGAAATAACAATAATATGCACAAATTAACTCAAATTTTAATTTTAAAATATTAATAAACGAAATTATCGATTAAGTTTAGAAATAAATAACAATAAAACAAGCAGAGTGAATCATATGGGTTGCAACTCTATTGCTCAAATGTTAATTTAGAGTTATCAGAGAAATCAACGGTGATGAAGGAAGAGCACAGAACAACAAAAGAACAATAATATTTGAGCATTATAGACAAAGATGTAATTGTAGGCTTAATTGAAAAGAAGAAATGCAAATAAAAATAGTTAAATAGAATGGAGAATGCTATTTGCAATGTTCAAACTTAGTGATTGCTGAAGTTTGCAATTGCTAGAGGCAAAGCAAAGGAAGGAGATTGGTGAAGGAAGAACGAAGAATGTATAGGTACCAACCCTAATAGTGTTTGTTCAAACTTAATGATACAATTTTTTGTATCCCTCTTTAATATGTGGTTCAAAATCTAGTTACTAAATGCAATTTTACATTAAAATACATAGATAATATTATTTTGCGTTGGTCATCCTTATGGATAAGGTTAAAATTCCATCAATAAAACCTTAAAATGTGTTGTATGCATTATAATTCCACACTGTTTGAATTCATACTATATTAATATCATTATTTTAAATATTTTACAATAAGGACAACATTCACATGTTAGCAATGTATAAGGGTTCGCAATACCCAAAAAAGAAGCAGCAAAATATAACGGTAAAGTGGTCTAAATTTTTTATCTGATTCCTTTATACATTCATAATAGTTATGAGTTTTTATTATATGTCATCATATGCATCCCTTATTTTTCTTTAATTTTCATTTGCACAGCATATAGGTGATTTTAATTTCCCAAGATTAGCAGATTTTGGAGCTGCAATATCTGGTGCAAACAAATTGCAATGCCAGCTAGTGCTTGAAGAACTGGATGTAAGTACCACTTGATCTATCTAAATGTTATATAATCTTGCAGATATTATTTTGAAGTTAAATTTGGCATTGAAACTTTATATGCAAGTCTGGTGCACTTTTATGATACACTTTGGAGCAGGTGTACAAACGTTTGAAGCTCACACTAGAATTAGTGAAGAAAGAAATGGAAATAAGCAAGATTCAGGTATTTGGTGTCACTTTATAAATTCACCCTTGGGTTAGATTCCATCACTCTCCACTTCATATTTTGATGTAATTGCTTCTCTTTAGGAATCGATTGCAAAAGCAATTGAAGAAAAGATAAGTGGTGAACAACGACGCTACTTATTGAATGAGCAGCTTAAGGCCATAAAGAAGGTATTTAGGTCCACCATTGTTGCATATGCTTCGTGTCTTTGCTCTGTTACTGCTGTCTAACCTGACAAAATTAACTTGTTTTGAATAATCATGTTTAGAAATCCTTTGTTTTAGCTTTAAGCCTAATTGAATATTATTTGGCTTGACTTGTGCAGGAACTGGGATTGGAGACAGATGACAAAACTGCATTAACTGGTTAGTTTTTGAAAATGATCTCCTGTTGTAATTAATTTACATTACGTTTATCTTTTTCCTGTTTTTTTATCCCTATTACTGGGGAACATGTCCGGACGTTTGCAAAGTTAGGAGTTAATTTTGGAACAGAGGGTCTATTTCTAAGCTAAAACTATGCTATCAGTATTTGGGGTACTGTTCTGGTTAATTGACTATGGAAACATGAACTTCGTTACTTCTTTCTAGTTACATGGTTTTCCTTTATGGGCACTTGTTCATGACAGAATCTTTAATTAAAATTGATGAATCAAAAGACATTAATAACGAATACCATGGTTCTTTGTTGTGTATAAGCCTGGGACTTCTTTACTTGAATATGATTTTCTCACACTAAATTTGAATTTTGATGTAGTTTTTTCTTCTCTATTATCAAAGACATTCTTTTTTAAACTTGGAAAATATGATATGATGACCTACACGCTCATTGTTCTAGATGTCACTCTGACCCATGAATTACTTATTTGATTGTGCACTCCAGCAAAGTTTAGGGAAAGAATTGAACCAAACAAGGAGAAATTTCCACCTCATGTTTTGCAAGTTATTGAAGAAGAATTCACAAAACTCCAGCTGTTAGAGGCTAGTTCAAGTGAATTTAATGTAACACGGAACTATCTTGATTGGCTGACTGCACTTCCTTGGGGAAATTACAGGTTTGTGTACTGTTCAAGTTGGTGTTGATTCTGCAGAGAGTTTCTCATTTTGATACATCACACATAAAACATGACAGGTTTGATCAAAGGTGTGGTATTTGTCTCAGTTTGGTACGGGTGGATAAATATAAATTACTCTTGGAAACCTTTTGAATTATACTTTCTTTCTTTTTACTGTGTTGATGCTTAAGAATTTTATCTAGTGATGGTTCCTTTATCTTGAAATGATTAAAACTAATTGTGACAGAATGTAACTGATGATCAAGTCTGCAACTCTATTATTATAGATGTAGGAAATGTGTTTGCTTTGTTCCTCCAATCTTTATAAAAGATTCTATGTGATGGATTATTATTTTGTTATTATATTTTTCTTTATCAATCCAAAATGCAGTGATGAGAACTTTGATGTCCTTTGCGCACAAAAAATTCTTGATGAAGATCACTATGGATTGACTGATGTAAAAGAAAGGATTTTGGAATTTATAGCTGTTGGAAAACTTAGAGGAATCTCCCAAGGTTAGTATTTTATTTTCTTGTTCTTTTACAATCATTCTCGTTCCATCCATAATGGACCATGGCGTGCTGTCAATTTCTCCTTCTCCAAAGTCTTTAACTCATAATGATTATTTTTTTCCCTCAATGATTCTTGTGGCTACACATAATGCATGAGTTCTATGCATTGCTTCTCACAGGGAAAATTATCTGTTTCTCTGGTCCACCTGGAGTGGGCAAAACAAGCATTGGTCGTTCGATTGCTCGTGCCTTGAACCGTAAGTTCTTCCGCTTTTCTGTAGGAGGATTAGCTGATGTCGCTGAAATTAAGGTAGGTATGACCTCCTTGAAAATATGAGAACCGATACGTAGTCATATAACAATGTCGACAGAATTATGTCTTCCAATATTAACTCCAATAAGTACATGCCAGGGACATCGTCGAACCTATATCGGTGCTATGCCAGGGAAAATGGTTCAATGCCTTAAAAACGTTGGAACAGCTAATCCTCTTGTTCTGATTGATGAGATTGATAAGGTATAAAGCCCTTTCTTAGTTGACATTTGATTCAAGCAAATTAAATTTTTGTACGCACTTCTATTATCCATTAGTGGTTAGCCTTATAGCAGACATTGTTGTATACTAATATAGTATTTTTGCTAACTTGCTTCAAAATCAATTTAACATTTGTTTTACTTAAATGGCAGTTGGGAAGGGGACATGGAGGTGATCCAGCTAGTGCTTTGTTGGAGCTTCTTGATCCAGAGCAAAATGCTAATTTCCTAGACCATTATCTTGATGTTCCAATTGATCTATCAAAGGTTAGTCGTGATGGAAGTACAAAGGCTTTCGACCTGTTATCCTTAATTTGGGATGATTATACATCATTTTATCTATAATGGGGCTGCTGATGAATGACTGGGTTGTATCTTTTGTTGGGTGATGTGTGTTGTCTTTCATCTAATGTTGGAATGTTGAGGGCACCAAGAGGTTGATTGAGTGTTTAGGGTTTCTAATTTCTTACCGGATCCTAAATGAAAACGTTTATTGTTTTGTCATAAATTATGCTTGTGATGGGTAGCTGAAATTTCTATGGAAACTTTGCATCAAATATACAGATCAGTGAGGTTCTTACTTCATGTGTCAACATAAGTATGTCCATCAATAGCATTTGTTTTCATGATACTCTTGTCTCTGCATACATTTGATATTGTGCGCAATGTTCTCATCTTTGTGGGGTTTGTGGAACAGAGCAAGACATTCATGCCTCACGCTTGAAAATTCTCACTGTAGGTTCTGTTTGTCTGCACAGCAAATGTTGTGGAGATGATACCCAGTCCTCTCTTGGATAGAATGGAGGTCATTTCTATTGCTGGATATATTACTGATGAGAAAATGCATATAGCAAGAGACTATTTGGAGAAGACCACTCGTGAAGCATGTGGCATTAAACCTGAACAAGTACAAATCTTCTTTGTGTTTATGTTTATGTACTGATCTTACTATCATATGTGCATTGTATTACTTTTTTCTGAATGGTAAAATTGCTTTTGTTATCAGGTTGAAGTTACCGATGCAGCTCTTCTCACACTTATAGAGAACTATTGTCGGGAAGCAGGTGTTAGAAATCTTCAAAAACATATAGAAAAAATATATCGCAAGGTTAGTTAAACCTTGTAAAAATAGTTCTTGTCATGGAAGTTTATTTTTATTGCGACCAATGTATTTCCACATTAGGAAAATTAAACATTTCTTTTTTCTATGCATTTTATGTTGATTACACATTATCACTTTTTTTAGGTTCACCGCATTAAACTTGTTTTAATATGACCCCGACAGATAGCTCTACAACTTGTTAGAAAAGGAGCTTTTGATGAACCTGCAGTTCCAGAAGCTAATGAAGCCATTGTTGATCATAAAGATGAATTGGATCAAATAATAGTTGCTGTTGAAAACAAGAGCCCGACATCTTCAGAGTACAGCAGCACTCATGAAGTAAGATCTTACTCGTCTGTGGAATCAGACCCAGCTCAGATTGATCTTCCCGCTGACCAAGTTCAGCCACCTGAAAAACAAGCTTCGGACTCTAAGGTGTTTCTAGATCTGTAATAATTAATCAGTGGAATCCTTGGAAATTTTGAATGAGATAATATGATAAATAATTATACCCCTTCTACAGCACGAAAAATAGTGTAATACTTATGAGAAATAATTATACCCCTTCTACTGTACAAAAAATAGTGTAATAAGAAAAAGGAATATGTGATATATTGAAAATTCAAAATAATAAAAATAAAGAAAAAAGAAATGTACAGATTTAGAGGTTCAAAGTCTTTGAAAGCTGCTTCTGTCTTAAACTCATGTATTCAGTAGTTCAGAAAGTAAAAGTTTTGATGGTTGTCATTTGTTAAACTTTTTTACAGGAGGCTGAAGAGAATGTTGAAGAAACAGAAGCAATGAAGGCAATTGAGAAGGTTTTGGTTGATAAACCCAACCTGGTTGACTTTGTTGGAAAACCTGTTTTCCATGCAGATCGCATCTACGATCAAACTCCTGCAGGAGTTGTGATGGGTCTTGCGTGGACTGCTATGGGTGGTTCCACCCTTTACATAGAGACCACACAGGTGGAGCAAAGCGATGGCAAAGGAGCTCTCCATATCACCGGACAACTTGGAGATGTTATGAAAGAGAGTGCCCAAATTGCTCATACAGTTGCCCGAGCTATTCTGAAGGAGAAACAACCAGATGATCCTTTCTTTGCTGATTCCAAGCTTCATCTTCATGTTCCTGCTGGGGCCACTCCAAAGGATGGGCCTAGTGCTGGTTGCACCATGATAACCTCCATGCTGTCTATTGCTTTGAAGAAGCCTGTCAAAAAGGATCTAGCAATGACCGGGGAAGTAACTCTAACGGGCAGAGTTCTTCCAATTGGCGGGGTATGGTGAAGAAAACTTGAAGATATTCCTCTAATATTCTAGTTATATTAGCTTAGTTGATACAAAGCTGATTGATGTGACATATGTTGGCTTGGTCTGTTACTTAT
The DNA here is from genome assembly GCA_033030585.1 of Hippophae rhamnoides. Classification (NCBI taxonomy): domain Eukaryota; kingdom Viridiplantae; phylum Streptophyta; class Magnoliopsida; order Rosales; family Elaeagnaceae; genus Hippophae; species Hippophae rhamnoides. The sequence continues at coordinate 39,380,319 of CM065434.1, forward strand.
GTGCCTTTTTTACTTCTAATAATTTTGTTGTGTCGTATATTTACTTGATTGAATAGTCGTGATAAGCGTAGTTGTTGTTTTCTTTATGCTAGGAATCCTTGTTATGAATTCACATAAAGATGTTTCTTATATTGTTGTCTCACTAACATTTCACTCTTTTGAACAAACTAGGTCAAGGAGAAAACTATAGCAGCGAGACGAAGCGAGGTTAAGACCATCATATTTCCGTCAGCCAACAGAAGGGATTTTGATGAACTTGCAGATAATGTAAAAGAAGGTCTTGATGTTCACTTTGTAGACGACTACAGTCAGATATTTCAACTTGCTTTCGAAGATGAACCGAGTAATGAAAGTTAAAGCATTCTTGTGCTCCATAACTCAATTTTTAACATGATCATTCTGGGACTGCGAAGCTTGATGTTTTTTATAAATCCAACCAGGTTTTTGTAAATTGATTTTTATTGGAAGGGTTTCAAGAAGAGTAATAATCAGAGTTGAAGGTATAATATTTTATTAGAGAAGTGCTGGACATTCATTATCCAAGTCATATTTTTCTTTTGCTAATAATTTACTTATTTTTTTGTATTTGTAAAATTACAAGGATTACCCCCACCACTTGTAACATTACATAAATACAATTTTTCACCTTAGCTTAAAAGGATTACCCCCACCACTTGTAGTTTGTACACGTCACTACAATCCTTTATAAGCATTGCTGTTTATTTACTTACTATATACTTATTGTTGTTGTTAGTGTATAAGGGGTAAAAAAAGAAAAAAAGTAGTTCAAGTTAGTGTAAAATCTAAATCGGTCCAATAGAATGCTTCCTGGTGGGAAATGTGAGATCTCAATTCTCAACTAATACGGTACATATGAAAAAACATTTGGATATATGTGTATTATTTGAGTTTGTGGTTCATTGATATATAGTTTATTTTAACGTGTAAAATATTTAAGTTTAGTTTTTGGAATGGCAAAATTACATAAGTAATGACTGTTATGATAAATGTTATTCACTCTACTTATCTATAGATACGGTTTTTGATATAATTATTTTTAAATTAATTTATAAAATTTGTAATCAAAATTGTCTAAAAATTATTATAATTTGAGGACAGTTTTTTATCTGTGAGTAATGATTCGGAACGGTTATTAAAAAGTGTCCAAAAAAATTGTATCTTTGTTAAACCCGTGTAGTTTATGTGGTGGAGAAATTAATATTAATTAAAATAAATATATAATTTAATTAAATAAATATATAATTTAATTAAATAAATATAATTAATTTAAAGTATAGATAAGTAAGATCATTAATATAATTGTATCTGAACTGTATTTATTGTTTCATGTTCAATTAATACCTAAAATTGTATTATCTTTAAAATTTATCGGATTCAAACCTAATTGTTGACGTGGATAACAAATACATAATTAAAGTAAGAGAGTAGTAACGATAACTTTATTTATTTAAGTATTAGGTGTTCTTTAATACTATTAGGATAAAGTTATAATGAATAATAAAAGATGTAGATTTTTTTTGTCACGGTCTTATTATAAGATGTGTCATGGAAGAAGAAAAATTGAGGGAAAAAATACATCTAAAATATAATAATATTAAAAATAGAATTATAACTAAAAAATGATAACAAATGTGTTTTTGAAGATTGTGTAACAGAGAATGATAAGTAAAAAGACACATTTGTTACTTTAAATGAATCTATGTCATTGGCTTATAATAGATTTGATTAAAATAATAATGAAATATTATTTTTATCCTTCTTTAGTTTTTTTCACTAAAAAAATTGATAAAAAAACTCTATTTTTAACTTAGGAAATTAAAAGACTCAAATGTCCTAACTTTTAAGATTATTGAGACTCTTTCTCTTATCCATAAAATATATTATTAAGTTTTTTTAGTTGGAAAAAAGATATTAAATAATAACAAAGTTAATTATTTTTAATATAACGAAATAATATATGTATATATATATATTTAAATAGATAATATATTTAATGAATTAAAAATATAGATAATATATTTCATGAATTAATTTTTAATTTAAAAAAATCTATTAAATTTAAATAAATTTTTTATAGTCTAATATATACATTATTGTATAAATTAAGATTAGATTAATAAATAATAAATTTATACATTAAAAAATAAAAGTTTTGTTTAAATTTTATCTAAAAAAAATTGTCAGATAATTTAAGTAATCATTTTAATTAAAAATAAATTTTATTAGTTATAATAATTATTAAAAAATATAAATATGTATAATCAAATGATTAAAAAATGTTAATTCTTATAGAGTCGTTGACTATCTCGACTCAAATGGGAATAAGTTTGAAAAAAGATATTAAAGTATATAGGGTGGGCCTGGAGTATCTCTTCTTTTTTCTGACTTTATCATAAGTTATTTAAAAATGAAGTTATAAACATTTTTCAATGTTACTAAAGAGCACCAAAAACCTAAATAAAGTTAGATGATGACAACAGTTTTTCCTATAATTAATTATAGTTTAACATCATATTTATTGAATAAAACTACCATTGATAATAATTAAATTATGATAACATAAACTAACATTAATAATAATTAAATTATGATAATATGGTAGTATCATTTTTCAAAAGAATAACGAAAGTTGGTAAATGAGTTACTTTAAGGTGGTGTTTAGTTCACGTAATTGAATCGAAATAAGAATAAGAATAAGAATGTTAATTGAATGGAATGGGAAGTAAACAATGTTGTTTGATTTGATCACTGGAATCAAAGAAGAAATCAGTATTATAGTACTTGGTTTGTCACTAAAATGGAATAGGAAAATTGTTAATTACCTTAATACCCTTATATTCAGTAAAATTTAAATAATATAATTTAATTATTATTTTTTCGTCATACAAAATACATTATTGAAATCATTATTTCTTTAAAATAATTATTACTTAAAAATAAAATATATTATTAAAATTATTTTCTAAATAGGGTTTAGGATTTTGAGGTTTGGGATTTGGGGTTTAGGATTTAAGGTTTTGTGTTTTGGGTTTTAGGATTTAGGGTTTTGGGTTTTGAGGTTGGGATTTAGGTTTTATGTTTTAGGATTTAGTGTTTTGGGCTTTGGGATTTTGGGTTTTGGGTTTTGGGGTTTTGGATTTTGAGTTTGGCTTTTAGGATTTTGGGATTTTGGATTTAGGGTTTTGGGATTTGAGTTTAGGGTTATATTTAGGGTGAGGGTAAAATTGAAAAAAAATTGAGATAGGAATGAAATCATGATTCTTAGAGGGAGAAGAAAAAATTGTGATTTCTTCTCCTTTAAGAATCGATTCTATTCTTGACTCATTTTTCAACCCAACCAAACACACAAATGGAAGGAATCAATTCTAATTCTATTACATTCCCTCCAACCAAACAAAGTATAAGAGTAGACCGAACATTGATGGACTGACCATTGTTGGAATAGAAAGGAAACTTAAGAGCTCCTACAAACTCGCATTTTGAGAATCTAGATTTCGTTGTGCAAATACAAATTTTGGCAACCAATGGAATGCTCAGGGAACGATTACGAAATAAAAAGGTCTATTAGGATGCATTGGAACGAGCTGAAGAAATCACAATTGACACAAATGAGGAATGATTTCCCAACTTGCTTATTCTCTGATCTCATTTTTATATAATATTTTTTAAAAAATGTATTATCTATTTGAAAAAAATTATAGTTAAATTAAATAATATTTTCATCAATATATTAACATTTTAATTATAATAATTGAATATTATGATATATAATACAATAGTATTATAACAATCCTTAAAATAATAAAATAATAAAATTAATTATAATCTATAATTTAAATTTAAATTTATCTTTGATTTTCGCAAAATGCAAAAAGCTCTAATTAGTAATGGGCATTTTAACTGTGAGTTTGGGTATCCACAATTATCTGCATTGTCGGTTCAATTTTTATCCGATAAATTTATATATATATTTAAAATATTCCTAAGGTTTAACATATTTTTACTTATACTTTTGAGATTTGTAGAAAATTCTAAAATGTCTTTAGATTTTATGGTTAATATCATTGACGTTCTCAAAATTAATTGTTTTAACTTTTTTATCTATATTTTGTTAATATTCTTATGACTCTAATACCAATTTTGGGCTAAATGTTTTAATGCTAGTTGTTACTTCCTGTAGTTTTAAAGATAATTTGATGCTAGTTGTTAATTCTTGTAGTTTTAAAGATAATTTAATTTTTTTCTTAATTTCTATTATTATTACAACGAAGTGTTTAAGTCTATACAAACACATATTTTTACACATAATGTATCTATAATCTTCCAAGATATAATAACCAAACATAAAGTTACTAAATTCTCTTTTTCCTTCTTCATTTTCTTCTAAAAAGATATATTTTTTATTAAAATAGTCTTTCAATACCCTTATAAAGAATGATCTATTATGCTTGTAATAGGTTTAATATAATTTGTATAAATATCTAATAAGATGTTAAAACTTCTAAAATTTTCAAGACAAGTTTTATAATCATCATCTTTAAAATATTCATTTAAAACTAAAAGATAACATTTATTAAATATTTATAATAAAACTAGATTTTTGTCTTTCATTTTAATTTCTTTGAAATTGGTTGTTTAGTGTTTGTTAATTCCTATTACTTAATTTTTTTATCATAATATTATGATGTTTCTATCTTTATTTTTTATTTATCAGTATTATCACTTGGTATAAGCAAATATTTAAACATTAAAGATCCTTAATTAGCTTGAATTTATAATTATTATACCTGAATTTAATGGGTCCACCACGGTTTTCCCTTATATTCGTCTCTTCTTATTACACCATTTATACATTTACTTTGCTTAAACCTTAATACCTTCCTGGTAATGGTGAGCCTTCTATGCTAGGAAAGAGTAACTGAACTCTATTTTATTCATAAAATAATAATTATTATCAACTTAAGGCCAACTAAGAACATTAAAGTAATTCTTAGCCTCTCATAATTATTAGGTATATCATTATTGGTTTTGAATTTTTTAGATGGGATATCTATACTGGGTTTGTGTGTTTTTTCAAAGTAGTGTGCTCTAGTTTTTCTATGTCTTAAAATGAAAAAAATGCCCTCTTTTATAGCACAAGGTATCCATATTTACAAGACAAAAATTACTATTTTCTCCTTGCTTTTGTAATTCATATGCTTTTTTGATTTAAATGGTAGCAACTATTTTTTTTTCTTAGTACATGCTGCCAATTAAAATGTGAGACTACATCTTTATTTTATTTATCATCTTCTGCAATCAGTTCCTTTCTTTATTCTTCATTATCGTTTTCTACCTACAGTCATTTTGATGATGTTTATGATGACGCATCTTTGTCTTTTCATTCTTTGATACAATAAATACATCTGTGATATTTGGTAACTTTTCTGGCATAGAAGCATAATATCTTCCTTGTTTATTGATCAATTTTCAGGTTGTTGTTGTTAAAATTGATTTCATATTTAGTAATTTTTTCACTATCTTCCTCTAAAAGAGCTATGCTACTATGAGAAATTATGATGACTTTACTAGTTAAATAATTTACTTTTATCTCAGTAGAATTGTCAATCTTTATGAGTTTATAGTAAATTTGGCCTAATATTTGACCTCTTAGTACACAAAGTTCTTCTGTATTGAATTCCTTTTCTGTAAGTGCCCTTGGTTTGGAAATTTCTTGGTTTGAGAAGTTCTTTGTTTGTATTGGAAATCCCTATCTTGATGAAGTGGTAAGGACTGATACATCCTTTCCCATTCTAGTCCATTAATAAACTAAAAAATCTGAGATAAATAAGTTTTCCATATGTTTTAATCTTTTTCCTGAAGTTCTTGATTGCTCTTTTAAAGTTTTCCGGGAAATTATTTAATTTACTTAAATTATTTCCTAGGTATATGTTTTCTATTAGTCCTGCATATAAAGCTTTGTAAATTAATATTGGATTAGTTTCTTCTAAGATATTGAATTTACTTCATGTAGAAAATTCTTTGTTTGTAGTGTAGAACTTCATATATTCAATATGTTCCTGGGTAGATTTATTAGCCAAATTGTAGAGACTCAACTATTCTAGTTTGTTGAGGCTTCTATATTGGTCTTTTTCATCTTGAATGATTGGTGAATTTGTGGGGGATGTTTTTTTGAATATCACTGAATGTTTTACTATTTTGTATGTCTCTAGGAGAGATGCCTCTCTAAATAGTACTGAAGGTCTTGCTATTTTTCCTAGAGTTGTTAACCTTCTTGGTGCTGTTGGTTGTTGTTGTAGTACCGTAGAATAATTTTTTATTATCTCCTCTAGGGTTATTAGCTTTGGTGTTTTATAATTAGCATAACTGCCTTTAGCTTCTATTCTATTAGTGAAGGCTCTATGAGTTACTCCATTAAACCTTAGAATAGATTTACTAGTTTTTGTCCAATTTTTATAGATTCCTAGTTTTGGGACATTATAGACCACATAAGTCTTTTTCTAATCTTTTTTTTTTTTGCTTCATCTACCCAATTGAACTTTTTGGTTTTAGAAATTTTTATTTTTTCAAAAGTGTTAGGTTCTTCCTTTTCATTTTAAATTCTTTCTTTAAAAGTCTCACATTCTTTAGTTTGAATTTTTAATGAAGATTCCTCTTTTAAGATTTTGGGCTCTAGAGGTTGTTTTGAACAATTATGTTCTTCTTGTTTATTTCCTGTCTCTATAAGAGATTTTTTGAGGTATAATTGCTCGAGTTGTTCTTGTAGGATTTTTATCTCTTTTTCCTTTATTTTGATCTTAATGTCAAGATGTTCTATTCCTGAAAGCATAAAAATAATTAGAGGTGTTAATTCTCTTATAAAGTATCTTCTTCTGTTTATTTATAGCTATGGTCTTTTTTTAATTTTTCTAGTAAAGGTTTTCGCATTTTTACAAGTTTCTTGATATATGCTTTTGTGTATGTTAAATATCCTAAAAATATTTGTAATTGGTTTTTGTCTTTTAATTTTTTAGGAAAACCCTAAATGTTATTTAATATACAAGGTTGTGATTATGTTTTTCATCTTCAATTTCTAACACTAAATACTTAATTTTCTATTAAGCAAGTACTATTTTCTGAGACTACAATGTCTTCTTTCTTGCATTCTTGTAGAATATTAATAATATCCAAATAGTGTTTGTTTAATTCATTACTAAAAATCAAAATATCATCTATATAAACATAACAAATATTTTGTAATTTTTTGAATATGTTATTCATATATCTTTGAAAGATACCTAGAGGTTGTTTTAATTCAAATGGTACAATAGTCTATTGGAATTTTCCTTGAGAGCAACTAAATGTTGTTAATTTTTGAGATTCTTCATCTAGTTTTATTTGCCAAAATCCACTTTTGTAATAAAAACTTTGAGAAGTATTTCTTTCATTTTATTAATTATAATAATTCTTCTTTCTTTGGAATAAAGTATCCATCATCAATTATTTATTTATTCAATACTTTGAAGTTTATTACCATTCTCTTTTTTTCTCTTCTTTTTTCATCTTCCTTTTCAACTAGGAATGTTAGACCAAATTGAGGTGAATTACTTGGTATTATGACTTTCAATTCCAAAAATTCTTGATTTTTGTGTTTCAAATTCAATATTGTCTTCTAAAGTACAAATAATTGGTTTTACTCTTATAACCTTGTTAGGTTCTCTTAATTTTATGTTGACAATCGTCTTAGATTTATTTATATTTGGATCTAAATAATTTTTTGAGTTTATTGTTTTTAATAGTTTCCTAATGCCTATTAGGACTTTATCTTCCTGTATTTCAGTAAGAAAAGAGTTTTGTTTCTCTTATATATCTAATGAAATATATTTTAAATAAGGTCTATCTCACCACATTTTTGTTCTTTATGTTGTTTCATAAACATTAGGTTATACAATCATGCAAAGCTTTTCTTATTTTGATATATAAATGATATCATAATCTAATTTTGTTAAAATTGCTTTGTCTAAATATTGTGTGAAAGGTTAATATAAGTTTAGAAAATTATTTCATATTAATAAATCAATTCTCATTTCCTATTGATATATGGTAGGAATATGAAACTTTTCTCCTCCTATCATTATATCTATATCTTTTAAAACTTTATTAAGATTTATTATAGTATTATTAATAATTCTTACAATTAAATCTTTTGGTTCATGTTTCCAATGTTCTTTTGGAAACATATGTTTACTTGCTACATATATACTAACTCCTCGATTTGTTCCAATTCCATCTTAAAAGCTTCTTCAAATATTTTTGCTTTCTGTGGAAATTTCTTTCTAATTTTTTCCTATGTTTAAGCTTGTTTGGATATTCGTTGACATAATATCCTTCTTCATTACAAATCTAACATCTGCATTTTTTCTTCCATGAAGAACAATAATTCTTGTTTTTAGGAGGTTTATATCTCTTCCTTCTAAAATAACTTTTCCTATATGTTTCCCTATTATATATTTTTTATATATTTTTAAAAATCTTGTTTTTTGAATTTTTATTTTTTATATTTTTTGTATTTTTGTTTGTATAGTTTTATGTTACATTGATATTTTCTTGGTATTCTAAAATTTATTGTATCACAATAGATTTTAGAATTTTCTCTTATTTGTTTATATTTCTTTCTTTCTTGACATTTAATAATTATCCAACTTTTAAGGCTTCTTATTCTTCCTCCTAGGGTGTTTGGTATAATTTTCCTATTTATCTTATTCTAACTTTCTCTCAAGGTCTTATGTAATGTTCCAAGTAATTTTTTAAAAAATATTTCCTTATAAGTTGTTTGCATATAGGGTAATAATTTATGATAATACATTTCATATTCATAAATAAAAAAATATATCTAACATATGTTACAAATTTTAATATTTGTTAGATGTCATTTGGTTTCATTAATTTCATTTTTTCTTAATTCAGTGATAGTTTTTCCATTATCTTTTCCAATAAATTCTTTATATATCTCATTTATTACTATATTTAAGTATTATATTTATTTGGGAGCATTCCCTTGCATTATTAATAAATGTTGTTGGTCTGTTAAGTTTGAAAACAAAACTTTAACATTTCTTGTCATTTTATGAACTATTAATACCCTATAGATTAAAGGGTTTGTTTGTGTAGTTTATGAGCTTTGTATTAGTACACTCATACCACTAGCACATTCATATAATGTTTTTTTCCTATCTCTTATACAATCTATATCTAAAAGATCAAATTTATAATTATGATGAAGTTTGAATTCTTATGGGATACTACCTCTAGTCCCCCAATGCAACCCTTATTCCATTTTTCTTCTTCTATTTGTAGTGTTAGGATCTCTTGACCTTTGCTTATTTCTTTGTTCCCAATGAGGGTCAAATGTTTCTTCTTAGTAAGGAACTGGTAATGAAATTGCCTTCATATGACCTTTTGGGGTCATGATTTCTGGTTCAAAATTTGCCTCACTGATTATTATCATATCATCATCTTCTTTATTTGTACAAAGTTTTTCATTGTAATATTCTTCTAATTCTTCTAATTCTTGATTAGTTAGTGTTAAAAAAATAACTAATTTTTTTATATCCTTATTTTTTGGGTTCGTGAATTTTTCCTCTAATTCTTTTGTATATTCTGTTAAATTGAAATTATATCTTTTTTATTAGATTTTTATTCATTGTTTCTTCTCTCATTTTTAGGAATCGGGTCATTTGATCTCCTAGGTAGTTCTATTTTTAGTTCTTTTAGAAGATCATATATATGACCAATAATATCATTGTTTCTATATATGTTATATACATATTTTCATAGTTCTCTAAATTCCATATGTATATCTTGTTGAAGTTTATTACAACTACATTCCTTTATTTCTTTCAATAATTCTTTTTTGTGTTTCTATTATACCTTGTAGGTATTTCGTGTTTACTTCCTAGACTAAATTCATTTCCACTATTAAAATCTTCAAAGCTTTCATTAATGTTGCTTGATTTTTTGCTAAACTTAATAGGCTTCCATCTATTTCTAACTGTAATTTTTTAATTTATCTTTAAATAGTATTATTTTCCTAATATGACATCATAAACTAATGTCTTCATTACTTGGACTTCATTTTGTAGTTTTTTTTAACTTCTTCTTAGTTAGAGGTTTTTCCTTCATGATCTATAAAATAAATCTTGATATATTATTATTTTTAACAACATTACTTCTTCTTATTATTATCAGAGGTTTTTTCCATTATTTCTAAGTGTCATTCCCCTGGTATTTCAAAATCTGTTAATATTTTTTATTTTATTATTTTTCTAAGTTCCCAAAAGGTTTTATCTATTTCTATAAATTTATTTTGTCCATATATTGAACTATTATGACTGTTTGTTAAAGAATACCCTACTAGATAGTGTATTGAAAATAGATTATTTTCTTCTTTCATTAAATCTCTTCTTTCAAAATTCGTATGATAGACTTAATACTTGGTTTAAGATTTTATCATGAATATTAATAGCAAACTTGAGATATGTTATAAATTTTACCTTTTGGTATCTTAAGTTACCATAGACCATTCCTAGTAAAACATTTTTCTTATTTATTATTTTGTTATCTAGTAATACTATTTTTATTAGTGTATCTATTACTTCTCTTAAATGATCCTATATTAATATTTGAATTCCTCTTAAATGAATATGTCCAATTTTTTCTTTATCTTTTTGGAAAATTTTGGATAATTTATTCAATATAGTTTACTTGTCAATTAATGGTATATTATATATTCCTTTTGCATATGTGACATTAATGCTCATTTTTTTATTACCTATTCTATAATAAATTATATCTTTTCTTGGGAATAATTTTCTTAAAAATGAAAATGATAAGTCTTTAAATCCATCTTTTTCTTTAAAACTTAATTTAATTTTTTGAATTTTTCAAATTATTTTTTACTTATTATCATTTCTTGTGAAAAACATCTTCAGATATCTTATATTTCTAATTCTATTATTCCTTCATTTTTTATTATTTCTTGGTTCTCTATTATTTCTTCTATTTTATTTATGAAATGTTATTATTCACTTTCGTTAAATTTAACTTCCGTTATGTTTAGGGATATGAATTTTTTGAAACCCTAAGGGTATTTTTGAAGATATCTCAAAGCTTAAAAGTATTTTTTATGTTTATCCAATAAATTTATGAGACAATGACGATTACGGATATTAATCAAACATGAAGTAACAGTTACGAAATGGGTACAATTATATTGGTATTTGTTCCAACTCGCACCTGATCTATATTATATTTATTTAATTAATTTATATATTTATTAAATAAAAAAATATTAACTTTCAAAGATTGAAACTTTGAATCTCTTGATAATATATTAATGCTTAATATCACTAATCTATTTTTATTTAATATTTATTAATTTTATATTAATTTTTTTACTTGTTTAAAACTATAAAAAATAAATAAATATACAAAATTAAAAATTAATATTATTATTTAGTTAACTAGTTATATCCATCTTATTGAAAAATTAGGATCAGGATATATCGTAAAATAATAATTAGTATTATATTTGCTTTTGTCGTTACAATAGATTAACGAGGGTTGAAATTTTTTTTCTTTTTGATTTATACATTTGGTATCTTATGTCATTTGGTAGGATGTTTCCTTATGGCTAGGAGTGAGGTTTCAAATTAAATTTAATGATTTGTAAAAAATAGGGATGTTATACGATTTCTAGTAATTTACGTTTTGGATGGAAATAATTTTTTTTTCTTTCTTTATACAAACTTATAGAATTAGAAGTCTGCATATTTTTTAAAGTAAAATTATACGGCTATACGGTTAATTGAAACAAAATTACAGGACAATGAGAACGAAAAATCAATACCTAAGTTTGGGGAATGGGATGTGAATGTACATTTGTAATTGTATTGAATACATAACAATACTTATTTATCATGTAAATGTACATTTAACACTTGAAATCAAGTAGAAGATGTCTTGTATTTAATGCATTTTTATGTGTCTCGTAGAGTTTGAGATTTGTGAGGAAAATAAAGGCTTTAAACATTGTAGCTAAATGTGTTTAAAGAGTAACGAGAGACAATAGAAAATATTTTTTTATATATATGAATTTAAACTTTGAAAAACATTTTTTCAAAATTTTGACGACAATTCTCTTAAATAAATGACATTGAACTTAATCAATCACTCAATGTGGAGGTAACAAGTGCTAGAACTTCAAGTACCAATCAACATATTAATTCTCCTCTCCCTACATTAACCTACTCACTTGAAAATATACAAACTCAACCACCATATGAATGTAGTGAAAAAGAAGATGAGAATGCTAAATTGAAGTATAAAGTATGGGTTCACTTTGTAGGAAGAAAATTAATGGGATATGAAAGACAATATGAAATTATTACAAAAATAAGTTGGGAGATGATATAAGGAATGAGACATCTCACTTGAAAGAACATTCAAAAGGTTGTCCATTCAAGCAGAAAGAAAGGGTTATATGTTAATTATTATTAAATCCTAAAAGGAAGAGGGATATAATTGAGTTTGGACATTAAAATTTTGATTCTCAAGTTTCTCATGATAAATGTGCAAAAATGATAATTTTATATAAATATCCTTTTAGTATTGTTGAGCATAATAAATTTAGGAAGTATTCATATTTATTATAACCAATATAAAAGCTTATTTCTCATGCCACAGTTAAGAGAAACATTACAAAGATATATAATATTGAGAAAAAATGATGGATAAGTTGAAAAACAACAAAAGTTATGCTACAATTACAAGTAATACGTGGAAGTCTGAAAATCAGAACAAAAGATTCATAGTTATAACTTGTCATTGTATCGATGACAATTAGAATTTGCATAGTAAAATAATCAAGTAAACTTTATAAGTTTATTGTTAAAAATTATGCAATTCATATGAATATTTTTTTAGAGATTTGATACATTAAATGATTGTATATAACAATTATATTATTAGTATATAATTTTTTGTAGGTTTATATATGTTCCTAGTCCACACTCTGAAGTTATTGGCTAGGAGTTGATAAGTTGTTTTTGAAATTGGAACATTGATCGTAAGATTTCAACATTAACTTTAGATAATTGTTCTACTAATAACTCAAAGTTACCTAATCCGTTAGATTTATTATATAGAACTTCAATGTTATTGGATGAAGATATTTTTCATATGTGTTGTGCTACTTACGTATTAAACTTAGTAGTGAAAGATGAGTTGAATGTAATTTCTCAATGCATTATTAAAGTTATAGATAGTGCTGCATATTGGATAGCAACACAAAATAAGGAGGAAAGGATTTTAAAAATTGCATCTCAAGAGATAAATTCTTATAAGAAGAGTTTATCTCTTGATTGTCAAACTCGTTGAAATTCTATTTTTTTTAATGCTTAAAGATGCATTATTTTATTAGAAAGTGTTTCCTCGTTTGAAACAATTGAATAAGAATTATAATACTCTCTCTAATAATTTTGACCGAGAGATGACACGTAAAATTTGTGATAAATTAGAGGAATTTTACAAGGTTACTGAATTGATTTATGGCTCCAACTATCCCACTATAAACATGTTATTTCCTCGTATTTGTGACATTAAATTAGCATTATATCAATGGGTTAATGATGAAAATGATTTGATCAAGGAAATAACTAAAAACATGTTTGAAAATTTGACAAGTATTGACAAGAAGTTAATATTGTCATAGTTGTAGGAGTTGTTTTATAACCTAGATTTAAAATGAATTATCTAGAATTCTATTTTTCAAGAATAAATTAAAAGAACAGTATTTTTGAAATTGAATATGTGAGAAAAAGTGTTGTGATTTGATAAATATGTACCGAAAGAAACAAATTATAGAAGATAAGAGTAAAACAATGGAGTTTTCAACACACTCTAATATGTCTCAAAGTTAAAAAAGTACTAATTTCTAAATCGTAATGCTAATAGTATAAACAATGAAAATTAATGCAAAATAAAATTTAACATTTGAGATATGAGTTGGACTCTTATTTAAAGGAAGATGATATGAAAATTTCAGATGAAGAGTTTGATATATTATCTTGGTGAAAGTGCAACAAATATAAACATTCATTAATACATGACATGACTAAAAATATCTTGACTATTCTAGTGATGACAGTTACTTTAGAATTTGCATTTAACACAAATAGCAGAGTAGTACACAAACATTATAGTAGACTCAAAGAAAACACATTGGAAGTTTTGATGTATACCCAAGATTGTTTATGGACTACTATCCATAAATAAGGTATAAATCTATATATTTAATACTTATACATGTTACATTCTATTAACACTTGTTATATGTATTATATATTAATTATTTAATTATGTATTCAAATAATTTATAATTTATTCAGATATGTTAGCTCATGTCATATAAGCTTCCACTATTATTATTACAAAAGATGATTATAAGGTAATGTTTTTATATTATTGATTAATCAATTTGTTATTTTTATTTATAAAAATGATTTTACATGTTTGATTTTTGCAAAATATTAGTATTGTCGAAGAATAATTAGAATAGAGAATTTTCACTGTAGTTAATTTTTCTTAAATTTATGTTATTAGTTTTAAATATTTGTATGAGTTTAAAATATGTTAATTGTATCTTATAATGTTCATTTATATGTGTGTAAATAATTGAATTTTAAATTTATTTTATTAAATTAGAAGTAAAATTATTTTTATTTAATTGTGTGTTGGTTTTAATGAGTTTGGGAGAAATATTTTTTGATTTTGAATATTATTTATTACCCATCCTATTTCGTTACACACAAATAAAAACCGTCTTTGTAATAATTTTTAAACAATTTCATATACGTATTTATCACTTCGATTTTGAATACTATCAAAAATTATATTCCTACAGCTAATGAAAAATTTCCGTCTCATCTTCTGAAATATTTAAATAGGGGAGAGGATAGCCTCCCCATAACGTTGAAATCCCTAAAGTTCGAAATAATTTTTTTCCCACCAGATTGAGTGACATGGATAATAGCAGGAAAAAAGGAACTCTTAGAATCCCTAGGCTTTTAAAAACGCATTTTAGCCTTTAATTTTCTAAAGAGTGTATCAAACTCCGTTATAACTAATTATTTTAAAATGAATATTATTTAAATATATAAAATCATATGCAACCATGAACAAAAATAAATTTATCAATATATAAATCTTTATTTTTCTTTCAAATATCAACAACTATAATGTGACTTTTATCCGCCAAAATAGCTGAATTAAAATAATAATTTAAAATGAACTTGTGTGCATCTTAAAAATAAAAAACTCACTAAATTTTTTAAAAATTAAAAATTAAAATGCATCTTTTTAAAAGCTTAAGGCTATTATAGGGATTTTGCCTATGGTAGTCTACAAGCATTAGGTAGTGCATTGCATATATAGATCTACACATTTTTACTTGTTATGCGAAAAAAAATATTGTATATACTTATTATAAAAATGAAAGTCTTTTATTTATTTTTTTTAAGAGTTTAACTATTGATATAAAAAAATAACTCCACACAAACAAATATATTTTTTATTTAAATTTTTAATTTTTTCAATTATATTAAATAGACGTTATTATAACTTAAATAAAATATAAATAAAAGAATTGAACAAAAATAATTAATAAAAACATTAAAAAAATGAATTATTTATGTTTGTACGATATTTTTTCGTAACAAGATGACTAAATTGTTAAAAAAAATATAGGATATAATAACTCTTTTAAAATAAGTATTTGAACTTTAGATTCTCTTAAATTATTACAAGGCCAACTATGTCCCCAATTTAAGACTGGGATTGAAATGATCAAACTAAAAGTCTGGTATTAACTACATCGAATGAAAAATATTTTGACAACCAAATTAGTAGTTCAACTGTGTTTTAATTTAAACTTCTTAAGCCCATAAAAAAAAGTTATCTGAAAACCATAAACTATTCTAGTATGTTTTTCAGATAAAGGCATATACAACCAAATGGTAGAACACGTATGGCAAGTCCAGCCATGGAAAGTTTTGAGAATCATAATCTAAACTACATTCCAATGGATCAGAGGTTGTTTTTTACTGCACCAACAATCCAAGCAAATCACCATCAAAACTACAACCATGCAGTCAAATGTTTATTATTAAAAAAAACTATCAGAATCCACCCCTCATAAAATCACTGAAAAAATTCTCAATACCAACAAAGTTTGTAATTTTTGTATGCATTCCTCACAGAGCAGAGGAAATCTTTCACTTGACCAGTTTTCTTAATAGTTGGTAACGTGATTGGACTACAAAAGGGGAGGTCAGGCTAAGCATCGTGTGTGCTGAATGAAAAAAAAGTTATTAAAAAAAATCCATGCTACAAACTGATCACTCCTAATCTTACCAGTCAATTTTCTATAGGAAGCCAGCTCTAAACAGCAAAGAAGCATTTGATGCCCTAAGAAGCAAATTTGATGAAGCAACTTACAGTCTTTTCAACTTCCAAAGTCTACTTGCTTGAATCTTCTGGCGCAGCTGAAGGATCACCAGATTCAATGACTGCTTCATTTTCCTCTCCTGCATTCATATCAGTAAAATTCCTCTTCTTTGATGCAGAGTTCAATTTCCCTTTCTCGACTTCATTCTCCATTTCTGTTCCTTTTCCTTTTTCATTTGAAGTTTCGTTGTGAGGCCGTGTCTCATTGGAAGGAAGAGGAAACAATGGCGGTTCTCTGCCACTCAATCGACAAAATACTCTTTCGACAGTTTCACTTATTTCTTTTCCAAGCCCATTGCCATCTAGAATTAATTCCCACACAGACTTAGATGCCTTCTCAAGCACAGGAGTCCTGCATCAAATAAAATTGTAAAACTTTAGACTAAGCCAGTGATCATATGACATGAAACGTTTTTGACATTAGAAGATGATGGGAAAAAAATTTACTTTTTCTCTTTACACCAAATTGTATACAGACAATTCAAGGAAGACAAGAATATCATGAGACTCTAATGAACAAAGAAAATGTCTAAAGAATTTAACTCACTCAAGTTCTTGCCGAAGCGCATCAAAAAGCTCCCTTTTGGTCTGCTTCTCTGCTCCAGGGGTGTTAAGAACTTTACTCTTTTCCGCCATTTTAATAGTAGTATTCTTAAGCTCTTCCTGCAACAAGAAGCAAGAACCCCCTATGATCATAAGCAAATTCGGATTTTAGCTGTCACTGAAAAATAACTAAACAGCTCAATCTTTTTAGGCCCAATTCGAATTCCCTTAGTTTCTTCTAAATCAGCAAATTCAGCTATTAGAAACACAAAACATAATAGTTTACCTAATTGCATTTTCAAACTTTAAAAAAAATCTAAAATAAACTAAATGGGGAAACTTCACAAACCCTAGAATAAGAAAATTACATTCTGCTCTGCTCACGTCAACCAACTACCAATAACAGAAACACAAGCACACGTAAGTCCTCGCAGTAATTTTGATAAAGGAAATGACAGCACTGTAATAAAGCATAATTTAAAAATTAGAATCTTTGAGAGAGACTTACATTGGCTTTGAGCTGGTTAATAATCTTCAACCTGAGAGCATCAATGGTTCCATCATTCATCAAAGATTCCAACACGTCTTCTGGAGTTATCACTGAAGATGACTCCATTAACTCTTAAGCCAATTACCCCAATGGAACAGTCAATTCCCTGAGTCTTCACTAATAAATTATTCGATCCCGAGCCTGCGAATTCTAAACAACGAGTGTTTGTGAACGATAACAGGATATAGAGAAAGAGAAGTCTCGCAACCCTAGGGTAATTGATGATATAGAAAATCCATTTGTTTCTATGAAGATATTTGCGGTAATATTCCAAGAACTTCCAAATCCAAGAGAATTTTTTTCAACAAAAACTTCAAAGCACCGTCGATTAAAACAAATAGGTTCTATGGGAAAAAGTAATAAATAATAAAAATAAAAAATAGGAAAAACTTATGGTACCTAACTACGATTATACGAAGTATCTCTAGAACCAATTGGTGTGCTATCGGTGACCTCTACGCCGGCGTGGACGAAAATACTAAACTTCAATTTTTGTTTTGGAGGAAGATGCTAATTGTATTCCTTCCGGTTCTTCTATAAGCACGTCCTTGCCTCTCTCTCTCTCTCTCTCTCTCTCTCTCTCTCTCTCTCTCTCTATATATATATATATATATATATATAAGCACTTATTTACGTTAGACGATTTTAACTTTTTTTTTAATGCTAGTTAAGTGTAATAGCAGTTGCACGTATTATTATTTAATTAATATTAAAATATTTTTTAAATAAATTGTTCTTATGTTTTTAGCTACTGTCCTACTGCGAATGCCAGCTAAAAAAATCATAAAATAAGATTACAAGTAATTTGTAAATTTTGAAAAATAGATGATAATATATACTAAATAATAATGGAAGGTAAAATACTAAAAAAGAAAGAAATTTTATTTACTAATGCTACATACATGATATATGATGTAAATTTGTGTAGAATATTCGAAAATCAATTTAAGTGTTCAAGCATTAAATGTTAAATTATGAGTATTTTATATGCAATTTTTAATGAATTTTGGATTATTCTATCGATCAAGAATTGATCGTGCATCGATTGAAGAGTTTCTACTTAAATTTTAGATTCTCAGTTTTAATGAGTTGATCGATCAAGCTTGTATATTTTTCTCAAAAAATGACAAACATAGGCATAAAAATCTAGACATGGGGCATGGAAATGAAAGGGTTTTTTGGTAAATGACCAAGAAAGCTTGTATAAGCACCCTTTTGTCCTAGAATTCATTGTGAGAGCATTGTGTGCTTTGAGAACTTGAGAGAAAGAAAGGCAATAGAAAAATATGGTTTTTTCTCCCTTGATGATGGTGAGGAAGTTTGATATTTCTTAGGTAACTCTTTAAGTATAAGCTTTTTTAATTTATTGTTCTCTCATATTCAATCAATTATTAATCTGAGAATCAAAGTATGTCTCCATTAAGGGAGCATAAGGCTTTGGGTTTGTTCTTGGAATTAAAAGAGAGATCGGGTGATCCTTATATGATGATGAGAATAGATTATTGTAATGCTATTAAGTAGTATAGGTTATAATCTTTTTTGATTTATAGTGTAATATTACTTATGCGCTTGGGTTTTGGATGTAAGCTCCATTATTTGAAAAAGAACAATATTAAATCTTGTGTGTCCATTTTTTTGCTTTCTTTGCTCATATTTATTCATGGTGGTTGTTATTGGTGTAGTTGTGTTTGTAGTGATTTGTTGTTTATTTGGTTGGTTTTCATTTTCTGGTTCTGCTTTGAGCTCATTGTTTGATTCGGTAATGTACGGTTTACGGAGTAACTACGCTTATGTGTATGAGGCTCGATAAGACTTGATAAAATCGCAATAGAATGGTATCAAAACCCAAGAATTACTAAAATAGTTATCTATGGTCTCGAAAATTTAGCCTTGATTTTTAAAAAAATCGAGACCATAGGATTTTGGTCATGGTTTAATAAAAATCAAGGCTATAGTGTATACATATAGTCTCGATTTTATCAATAAACGTGATTATAAATTAAACTACAAAAATTACTTAAATATAAACAAATTTATATAGTCACGATTATTAAATAACCATAATCTAATTAAAATAATAGAGTTATCAATGTTTTTAAAACTGGAATCAAATAATATATTGTGTGGTTATTCATTTAAAAAATACAATAATTACTTTACAATTTGTTAATTTCTCAATTAATTTAATTTCATGTATTTTCTCTCTTTTACACCATACACCAAATTTTTCTATCAAGTTTTTTTCTTTTTCACTCTCTTTTTTTTCTCATTTTCTCCCTCTCACACTTGTGCTGTATCATTTCAGGGTTTTCATCGCAATAGATTAATTGGATTCAGAATTCATCCTCTTTTCCACTCTATGTGTACCACCGTCCATTACTTCTCTCTACTTTACTTGGTTATTTCTCGTTCACTTCTACCTTTGAGTTCTTTATACTTTTTGTTCTTCACTACCTTTAGTTATCATTCATTACTTCTCTCTACTTTATGTTCTCTCGTTCACCGTTCACTATTGAGTTGATTAGGGTATTTAATTGTAGTTTGCAGCAAGCCTTTGTGTTAGGCTACAATATGATAAACACAAGAAGTTAGGGTACTTTGTACGTGGAAAGAAGTCATTTTCTATGACAACTAATATTGAGCTTTAACACTAAGGCGCATTGTGATGTTGACAAGGAATTTAAAAGGGTTATTGTTTTTCTTTAGTTTTGATTGCTATTTGTTTGCTACCTACAATCCATGGAGCTTTAAGCTTCCCTATATTGTTGATTATCTTCATTTTTTTTATAAAGAGGGTCAAAAGAGCTACTAAATTTTCTTAGTGTATATTCAATTTTCAAAAGGAGCTATTGAATGTAAATATAAATTGAAAGTCTTTGCATTTTCTTCGTAACATGATTCTCTTAGTTTACAGTTTGCAATAAATTAAATGCAAAGTGACAATTTATAGTTGGACATGCAAGGCATTATGAATATCTTTATACTTGTTGGTTTCGGCATAAGAACCTTGTTGCCACTATCCCTATCAGAAGCGATGCATTTTCTTTGAGATTTTGAAACTTTTTTAATTGTTCATTTTTTTCCTTTTTATAATGAATATATTGATGGCACTTTTCATAATCAATATACCTTTGAATGGTAGACAGTGACTAGTAAAGATAGAATTGATGATGTTAAAAGAGGGGCGATGCTTTTGCTCGTGCATTTTCTACTCACTTAGTTAGTTTTCTACTTTGTTCGTGAAGCTATGGGAAATAATAAGGCAAACAATTAATGGGAAGCAAAATTGCCCCCAAATTATGATATAGTGGGAATTGGAAATTTTATTGGTGCCAAGTATGCATGTAATATTTATTGATGGAAATTATTATATTTTTCTTATTAAAGTTTGGTCTATCTTGTTATTAACATATATTTTATCTGGACTTAGTTATTAGTTTCTTATTTTTGTGAAATGTTAATTATGCTTCAGGTATGAGGATAAGAGATAAGTTCCAAGGGATGAAAAGTCAAAATCCTCTTCCAGAAGAAGACAAGAAGACAAGTTATTAATGCATTGGCAGAGACCACCAGAAAGAAATGGGCATGGGTATGCCAATAATTTTGAGAATTTGATTGAAGGGCAAAAGAACACTTAACCATATACTACAAAATATGATGTTCCACTCAACAAGGTCAATGCTTCTACTAGTAGGATCAAAATCTATACTCCTCCTAGGTGACTTGAACAAGTATGCTCAATTGATCTTTTCTTAATTAATATCTTTCATGCTTGTTGTCTATTGGTTTTATTTATGATTATGGTTGAGAGGTTCAAGATTGTTGATAATGTTTATGAAAAGTTTACTTATGTCCCCAAAATACAAAATGCCTAAAAAATAGAGCCAACTGTGTAACAGGATGAAGCAACAAAGCCTGCGGACACTACTTCCTTTGTTAGTGCTCTAAAGATCAATTACGTTATTGACCTTTTCAACATACTAAACACGAACTCTTCAAAAGAGAATGGCTCAAAAGCAACATATGTTGATGATAATGGTTGGGCAGGTTTTTAGTGTATGTCATTATTTTCTTTTTATCTCTACATGCATATCTTATCATTGCAGGCATGTGGATGGTCTCATTTAAGTAATATTATATAATTAAAATGCAATTGTTGGAGATGCATCAACATCTGACCAAATTGTTCAATCCAAATCAGTTAAAACTAATAGCAAATCCTCCTCAAGAATTATGAATCTATTTAAAGATACACATTCCTCAACATAAATTGAAAAAAGTGTGCCTTAGGGATCAATAGATAGCAATCACAAGTCTAGTTCAGGAATTGAGGATCTATTCAAAGATCCACCCTCATTAACATCAGCTTCAGATAAACCACATAAAGATGTAAAAAGTGACATCATGAGTCTTTTTGAGAAGGTATGTGCTAAAACATGTTCTATAACTAGATTTTTCTTTTTTTAGATTGATTTACTTATTTGATATCTTTATAGATGCATGGTTTCCTTTTGCTGATTTTTAGGTTTGATTTATCCAATCAAATTTTATCATAATTTGTTTAAGCATTAAACATTTTTTTCCTTCGATACTTAATTTGTCAATGTATGTTGATGTTCCAACATGTGCAATCTAGAATGGTGTCGCCTTTTGTTATGCATCAACTACAGATTGCAATGCTTGCTCAACAACAATCCCTGCTCATTGTTATTGTAACTAAATTTGCTAGTGCAGATTCCTCAAAATATCTTGAGGCTCGTAACAACCTATTTTTAATGTTATCAATTTACCTGCTCAAAGTTATCCCAATTTTGGTTACCAAATTCCTAGAATAATAGATGCATGTAGATGAGCTAAGTGATGCACATAGAGTTATGTAGGTAGGGTATATAGTTATATCTTGCATCTATTACAAATTATGGTCATATTAACTATTTTTGAGGAGTTAGCAAAGTAGAAGATTGTTTTTAAAAATGATTAATATAATGTGAAGCCTCTATTTACAACTTGCTATGGTGAAAAATCAAAGGCTTGTAGAAAAACTAATTAAAGGAAACATATATGACAGCGTGTGCAAATTTGAACCAACAAGTTAGAGATTACATTTTACGAGTTTTTTATTGAAACCTCAACAAGTTAGGGAACATCAGTAACTTCAATTGCAAAGGGAATCTTAACAACAGTAGTAGCGAAGAGATGTATCTCAGGTTTTTAGTTGCACTTCAAGTATCCTTATTGGCAAAGAATGAGGAAATTGTGGACAATTTGATTAGTATTAATATTAGTAATTTTTTGCATGTATTTTATATTTTGAAAATTTTTAGTTAGCTAGATACAGTAAGACTTTATTATGTTTCAGTGCATATAAAAACTCTCAAATGTAATTTCACTATTAGTTTAAATATAACGAATTCTAATTTTTTTAATTTATTTTGAAAATGAGGTTAAATGATATGTCTATGGCTTCATTTATTTAAAAACCGAAGTCATAGGTAAAATAGTCTATGGTCTCTCTCATTTAGGCCTCGGTTCTTATAACCTTGGCTATATAGACCTACGATCACGATTAAAAATTGAGACCATATATCAATATTGTAATAGTAAACATATGTCCCTCTTTATCACTACATACATCTATCCTTACTGAAACTAATACATATATAAAGATATTACTATCCTTTTCTCACAAATTAAAGCTTTTGAGATAATTAATTTTTCAACAATTTCTATATATTATCATGAGCTTTTCCATGATTGAGAAATTAAAGTAACTTTGTTCACTTGCATGAAATAAATAGTATTTTAAAAAAAATTATACATTAATTCATATCCATATCATATATAATATATAAAAGAAACAAATCATTAAAACTAATAATATAGAAAAAAGTTTATTCATTATAATTTATGCTACTATTATAATTAATTATAAATTAAAAAATAAATTATATTATTTTAATTAATAATTATCTGACACATCTTAATGTTGAGTGTAAATACCACGAAATAAAGAATGGCTCATTAAGCTTGTTAAAAACGTTGACAACAATATTGTTCGTGGTTCAAGAAATTGGCCATTTATAAGAATAACATGGTGAGGGACTCCTAATAGATAGAAAATATCATAGCTAACTTCTCATGTAAAGAACACATACTGGTCACCTTCGTGGACCAACAAAACAATTCCAACCAATAAATATAAACATAATAATAATAATAATATAAGTATATGAGAACATCTATATTTTCGTACAGAATACTTCATTTCCTTACTTATAATGTTAGTAACTTAAAATTGAAAAATTAAATTAATATTGATCACCTCTTGTATATGTTGGTCTTTTATGTATTATTGTTAATTGAATCTAAATAAAGTCTTTTTCTTTTTATAAATTTGTTTATAGCTCCTCACCTACTAAAGTTTTCTTCGTTTTATTTTATTTTTCATTTCTCTTACTTCCCATATTTTATGTTTTACCTCTAATTGAAAGTTAAATGCTTTTATAAATATGATTTACATTAACTCTTTATTTTTCTTAATTTTATTTATTCAATATTTTTTGGGATAATTAAAACAATATCAAACTATTTTTTAGGAAACATATGAATCCAATTAATTATTATTATTTTTATCTATTTTATGACTGGCATTTTTTTTTTATGTTTAAGGTCAAATTATAGATAAAGGCATACATTGTTTCAAGAGCGACATAATGGCTATTTTTAAAAAAAATTATTTTAAATAAAATAACAATTATTATGTTTTGAAATTATAAAATGCAATATATGATGCAAATTTATAGGAGATACTTGATTATATTTATGGGTGATCAATATAAAAGGTTGGATTAAGAATATTACTTATAAAGATTTGAAAGGATTATGGGTAGCTCAATCGATCAAGCATGGTTGATTGATTGTTCCTCAATAGAGGAGTTTCTGTCCAATTTTTTAACTCTTATGTTTAAAGAGTTGATTGATTAAGGGAGAGATCGATCGATCGAGCCTGTAAGTTTTGAGACAAAATGACAAACAAAGGCACATGAATCTATACATTAGATTATAGAACTTGATGGGAATTTTGGTAAATGTATTAAGGGACATATATAAGCACCTCTTTATGCCCTATAATTCATAAGGGAGAGTATTAGATGCTTAGAGAGCTTGAGAGAAAAAGAGGCAAAAGAGGAATAAAGCTTTTCTCGAGTGAAGGTTGGGAAAAAGCTTGGTGTTCTTAGGCAACTCTTTGAGTGTAATATCCTCTAAATTATTATGCTATCATATCCAATCAATTGTAAACATTATAATCTAAGTATATCTAGGTTGGAGTAGTATGAAGATTACTGGTGTTCTTGGGGCTTAAATGTGTTGGTTGATACTTGTCTAATGATGAGAATAGATTATTGTAATGTTATTGAATATCATAGATTGTAATCCTCTTTTATTCATAATGGAATATTACTTGGGTGCTTGGATTGTGAATGTAAGCTCCATTATTCGGAGAAGAACCACGTTAAGTTTTATATGTTGCTTTTTTTCTTTACTTGTTTTGTTCTTTATTATATTGGTGTGACTCTGTTTGTGATTATTGTTTATCGGTTACTTTTCATTTGATTCTTTTTGTGCTCATTGTTTGATTGGATAACAATTAGTTCATAAGATAACTCCATTTTTGTGGGCCTAAACAAGACTCGATAAAATTACAACATGGTGGTATCATAGCTCAAGGTTTCCAACTTTGGGTTGGTTTGTATATTCTTAAATTTTGTGGTTTGTTGTGGAGTCTTATTGGTAGAAGTTTATGAAGGTTGTTAGGAATTTCTTTGAAGACAATTTCAGAGTAATCAATTATGAGTAAAGTTGAGATGGAGAAATGTGATGGTTTCGGTGACTTACACGTATGAAAGACAAAGATGCAGAGCATCTTGATTCAATAAAAAGTAACACAAGCCTTAAAAAGTGATCTTAAATTTCTAGATGGTTTCATCAATTTTCAAAAGAAGAAATTAAAAGTCACTGCTTATGCTTCAATTTATTTACACGTGCATGATGATGTGATTCGTGAGGTGACTACAAAAGATATATAGAAGAAGTTGGACGAAATATACATGCAAAAGATGATTTCTTAGAGGTTCTATTTGAAAGAATAATTGTTTGGGTTTTGAATGGGTATATTAAAGGGCTTGGATCATAACTTGATGAATTTATAGAGAATCTCTAATGACTTATTAAACATTGGAAAGAGTTTTAATGATGAGAATCTCACCCATTTTATGTTATATAATCTACTAGAGTTGTATTGTGAAGTCAACACGAGGCGCAAGTATGGAAGAGATAAAATCTCTTTGAAGCAAGTGGTCTCTCATTTGAAAACATGAGATTTGGAGTTGAAGACGGAAGGTCTATATCTTGGTGGCAGTGGCAAAGGTGATGTATTATTTACCCGTGGTTAGGAGGTGATAAAAGCAAAGAATTGAATGATAAGATTAATTCTTGGTCTAAGTAGCAAGGAGCAAAGAGAAATGTGAGGTGTAATCACTCTCAAAAACATGGTCATGTTAAAAGAGATTGCCCAAAAAAGGTAAGATATATGACGAAAGTGTCAAGCAGTGTTAAGACTTAAGTGGTGGATGATGAGACAAGTTGTGAATATGGTGAAACACTTATAATTTCGATGAATGTTGAAAATTGTGGCACATATGTTGTGGATTCATAGTGCCCATACCATTTTACACTTTATAGAATATATAAATTTTGTGAGCATTGATCAAAAAGAACATCGAATATCGATTACTAGTGTATATGTATACATTTGAGTTGAAGGTTATCATTTCACACAAAATAGTCTTGAAACATCTTGTAACTAATTAAATGTGATGAGATGAGTCTTAGTATGCGATTGGTGCAATTGAAATGAGTTTGTTATTCACTTAGCATTTTGAATATATAGTTATAAGTAAATGAATTGTATTGAATTCAATAAAATTGAATTTCAATTTTATCCAAAATCAAGTGTTCTTGATTTGTATTGATAAATATGAAATGGTCTTTTGATGCAACTTATGTTACAAAAATACCAAAAAATACATCAAAACATTTTCTTCCATATTTGAGGAGGTACAAATAATCCATTTTGCATAAATTAGACCCTAGTCATGAGATTTTAAAACAATAATCATGTTATATAATGTTATTATTTTAATGTTTTGACATCATATTCTCCGCAACGAAAATATAAAAATAAATCAAGCAAACAAAAACACAAAATATTAAGTTAATTTGATTAATTATTTAATCTACACATAAGAATTTCA
The DNA here is from genome assembly GCA_033030585.1 of Hippophae rhamnoides. Classification (NCBI taxonomy): domain Eukaryota; kingdom Viridiplantae; phylum Streptophyta; class Magnoliopsida; order Rosales; family Elaeagnaceae; genus Hippophae; species Hippophae rhamnoides. Next base: position 39,407,289 of record CM065434.1, read on the forward strand.
ATATTTTACTAATATTAATTCTTCAATATAAAATCTTTTCCCATTAATCACTATTTTTAAGAATATTATTAGGAATCTAAAATCACGCGCAAATTCAAAATCTCATTTATACTCAAATTTTATACACAAAAATCCAAATTAAAAAAATTAAGAATAACAATAATGATCTTTACTTTTGACTGAAATTTATCTCAAACATATATATATATATAAAAGAAAAAATAATTAATTTTAACTTCGTGCACCCTTTCTTCTCATATATCAAAAATATATATAGATGCTACTAAATTATGATGCAACTTAAGCTTTCAAACTTCATAATCATATCTTTTAAACTTTTAAATCAAATTAAATAACAAAAATTTTGATATTAATATATTAACTCTAATTAATTTAATATTAATTATATTTATTATGAAAAAATTTCAACTCTACTTTATTGTTTCATCTTTTCATATTACTTTTTCTAAATAATTTTGAGATAATAATTCCAATAATCTCTACCTTGACTCAAAAATACCAATACAAGTATCATATCATGAAATATCTATACACTCATTCATTATACCTTATTTATGGATAGGATGTATCCAACACTCGTATTCAACCAAAAACAAACCTTACTCAAACATGCTTTATCTTAAAAAACAACAATTTAATACCATATTTTTATCACAAAAAACAATAATCACTTCATTAAATTTAACCCATTTTCTTTCCTCAATTACCAATATTATTTTAAGATTTAAACTTTGTATTAGTATTCACCTTATCTTTAAAGGTGCATGTTGTTCCACTTCGAATAGGCCTCTAATCAACTTGTACAAACTTTTCTCATTTGTCCTTTGCATAAAAACATAGTTAAAAGAATCCAGTTTACCCAATTAGACCAAATTATTCTTAAACCAAAAGTAAATCTCACTTTACCGACCATTCGAACAACTCCTTCATATATCTTTTTATTGACAGTATTGATTTTAATAACCTTGTTATCTATAAGCCATCACAACAAAATTGTTAAAAACTTGGGATTAACTTAATCTAATAAGATCTCATTAAGTTAAGAGTTTTTCAGACTTATAAGCAACATTGTTACCTTATTCTTGGTCAATGTAAAACAATAATATTTAATAGTCCCTTCCACACGACGAACAGAGATACCTGATATAGGACAAAGATACTTAATAATAACATCCTTACAAATTAAATAACAAAACTTTTGAACTTAATACATTAACTCTAATTAAGTTAATATTAAATATGTTAATGTTAAAACTCTCGTGCACACTTTCATCTTTTTATTTATTTTTATAATTTTGAGCTATTAATTGCAACGAATTTATCTCGTATACATGTCCTACTATGTCATATTACACATGTATTACGACTAAGTTTTAAACCATATAAATTTTTATTATTATCACCTTAAAATACTATTTTAGTAGCGTAAATTTGTTATGGGTAGGAAAAATTTCATATCAAATTGGAGAGTTTTTTTTGTGAAGATTTAGTAGCATCAACTAGTGTTGATTGTCAATTGTCAATATACCAAGCATAAGTTCTCACTACAATAAATATCAACATTAATGTTGTACATAAAAAAAAGTAAAATTTATGATATTTTTATAACCATAGTAGGTGAGATGTCATAAAAAGTTAAATGGTAAAATTTATGTATTTAAAAGGCCATAAGAGGCACCGTAATTATTATCTCAAAAGCCTATTATCTCAATAGCGAGATATAACGTAAAAGAAGTTAGTGTAATATAATTTTTTATATAAATACCACGCTATGAAATTTAAATTAGTTGATTTAATTATATTAGTATTTTTTTTTCTTTAACCTCAAACATTTTTTTAATGAATAACCTCAAATAATTAATAATTAATAATTAATAAGGTGTGACTCTCGGGCAACGGTCAATTATATATTACATATATATTACCGATCACATGACTAGATGAAATAGTTGCAAGAGCAATGATAAATTTTGGTTATTACTAGAAATAATAAACACTAATGGAACTAATAAAATTTTAGTGCAGTTGTGATTCCATAAAATTATTATTTATAAAAATACTTGTAAAAATAATAATTTGAGTAAATTTAAACAATAATAGCTATAATAAATAGGGTAAATATAAACACAACAACAAAATTGTTAGCCAAGTTAAGCCTATTAAACTTTAGTATACATTAAGCTACATATAATAAATATATTTTTTAATCTTTTATTTATGAAAAAATATTTTAAATAAGAATAAATATTATTATTTTAATAATTTTTATTAAAATATTATTTTTTTATTAAATTAAAATGTAATTAAAATTCGATCATTTATCAATACTAAAATAACAATTAATATAACTTTTTTTAAAAAAATTGTTTTAATATTTTCTTGTTATGCTTTTTTATTTAAACATTTTATTCATTTTTTCAAAAAAATATATTTTTTAAAATATTTTTATTGTTATTTTTTAAATAATTTAATATTAAATTTTATCTTTATCTTTATCAACGAAACACACTTTAATTACTTGAAATATGAAAAAAATTAATAAAAAAACATGAAAATAATATTTTGTTTTTATTTTTCTATAAATGATATTATAATTTAATTTGATCCTTTGCTAAAAAATATTCTTTTCAAGGAATGACACCAAATGTGGCGAGTAGTATGAACTCTCTCCGTAAATAATAATTTTAATTACATAACAAATTTTTTTAATAGATGTAATTTTAAGTTTGATTTATTTATGTGATATACATGTGTTGTTTTAGACTAATAATGTTAAAAATATAAGTTTTTTTTTCATATTAAAATTACACTGTGTTATTTGAATAATGTATTTTTAACATATTATTATTGAATTGTTGTATAAGTATTTGTATTAATTCTAATATATTTGAATTATGTACCCTTTTTAGGTTGGTGTTTCAATTTTCTAAAGATAGAGATATATATGAAAAATAAAATATATATATTTCAATTCGATCTAATTTTTTAACTATTTTAATAAAATAAAATAAATTTTATTTTATAAAACTGGATTGTACCGGATTAATTTAATCCAAAAAATTTGATACCATTTTTGTTTTAATTGTTAATATAAGTTTATAAAGTATATATTGAATAAATTATACAAAGCAATGTACATATTACAAATAGCTTTGTCTTATAACTGAACTAAAAGGTTTTAAACTTGCTTTTTTATTAAACCTTAAAATCAATAATAAAAATGTAATTGCATGCATCTAATTTGGAAACTTGACTACAAATAATACTAACAATGCCGTTGAGATATTGATCAGATAAGTGTAAGATATGCAATTAAGTATATATAAGTTAAAACTATTGAGTTTGGTTTAAATGAATGATTTTTTTTTATAAATATGATCAATAAATTATAAATCAAGTCATATAGGTATAATCCTATTTTTTTATTTAATTTGATTTAATAATTTATTTATTCATTTATAAGGAAAATACATAAATTAAAGAGCAAATTAAAATCTTAATTTATTTATTGATAGTTTAAGTTAATTTGTCTATTATAAAATTTATAATTTATGTTTAATGTTATTATTATTGTTTTCCTTATTTTTATTATAACGTAATATAATACATATCTTTAATTTAATTTAATTTATGTTTTTTTATCTATTTACATATAAAATCATACAAGTAACACCTATCTCGATATTTTATTATATTATATTGAAAATAACTTTAAATTTTTATTAAAATTTAATAACATAAGATAAAATAAAATAAAACATAATGGTATAGTGGCTCAAGAAGTATAACTAATAAAGGAAGATATAAATAATTTAATACCATGAAAGATTTTACTTTTAAAAAAATTATGATTAGGAAACATGAAGAGTAAATTCTTTTATTAAAAAACATAGTTATTTTTATTATTTTTAATTAATATATATTATGATATTACTTAATTTTATTGAGACTTATATATATAAATGGAATTAACTCGTGATAATTAACAAATCAAATAATAAGTTTTATTAAGACTTATATATATAAATGGAATTATCTCATAATAATTACCAAATCAAATAATGAGTTTAAAGGATAACTATAAAATAAAAACCAACTTGATTAAACAACAAATCACTATAAATGCAATCACATCAATAATAACCACAAGGAATAAATACTAGCAAATAAAGTTAAAAATGAACATACAAGATTTAATATAGTTATTCTTCAAATAATGGAGCTCACATACACAATCTAAGCATCAAAGTAATATTCTATTATGAATCAAAGAAGATTACAACTATCTACTATCATTATCATACAAGCATTATCCAATCTCCCTTTTGTCCTAAGAACACACTCAAAGCATCACACTCCCTCAATAGATATATACACTTTGATTATTAAACTAATAACGGATTGGATAAGAAATAATAAGATTTTAGAGAAACTTTTACCCAAAAAGTTACCCAATAAATACCATGCTTCCTCACTATCATTAATGGAGAAAAAAAACTTATTTCTCTTTTGCCCTTTTTTCTCTTAAGTTTTCCAAACACGCAATGCTCTAATAATAAATTATAGGGCACCAATGGGTGCTTATTCATGCCCCCTTGGTCATTTATCAAACAACCCTTTCATTTCCAAGCCCCTATGTCCAGATTCCCATGCCCTTATTCTTTATTTCCTAAGAAAAATTTACAGGCTCTATCAATTGACTCATTAAAATTAAGAATCTAAAATTTAAATAGAAACTCCTTGATCAATACACAATCGTTTCTTGATCGATCAATCATTCTCAATTGATTGAGTAACCCAAAATCCATCCAAAACTGCAAATACAATGCTCCTACTCCAACCTTTGATGCTTGATCAACCACATTGCTTTTCAAACATCCCTATTGATTTGCATCACATACCATAATTCTCCACCTTGAGAATAATCCTTGGAAATAACTATTGCTTGGGTCCTCCACCATCTTTCAATTATCATGAATAAGTGGTCACCTACACCAAGTAATACTACTCAGTCAAGGTAATAAGTTCAATATCCATTGAGTATTCACCCCTCTAATTTATTACCCACTCCACCTCTGAGTATTCTTAAATAGCCTTTATGATCAACCACATCAACCATAAAGCTTCATTTATATCTACCAACCCGATAACCCATCTTACCACGATAGAATACAAAGCCTTGATCGATTGTACCATGATCTTATAGTCATTGAATAAAATACAACTATGAAGTTAAAAACCACACAACCCATCATATCAAACTTCACACAAACAAGTCGACCACACACACGACCAACTCCAAGTGTATCTCCTAGGTACATCAACATTATACTCATTACATATTCTAAGTTTCTCACATAAATTGAATCCAAAAACTTTACCATCTCCACGTTCATATTAACAATAATATGAGATAATGCAATAAACAAGTCAAAATATTGAATCATGATACATTTTTATTGTACAAACTTTATTGTACTAACATTGGTCTCGTATCCTAACAAATCAAGCTCAAATATATTATCCTTCAATATGCTTTCCAAATAGTATTTGTTATTACTTGCATGTCTAAGATTAAGTACTTATGCCTTGTTGTTGTACATAGAATTCTTTTTATAATTTATGGCCTCATGCTATATGTGGGTATTATTCCTATTTATAGCATATATATAAATCATCGAATCCACACGTAATACATAAGCAAGGTCTAACCTCCTAAGAGCCATTTTGTCGCGATGAACTCAATTTCTTGCTATGTAGCAATCACCAATTAGCCTAAATAACTCGACTAGTACATTGTTGATTATTATCTCTGTATTCTTTTGAGAGTGTTCTTTATCATCACTAAGTTTCTCTTCCGATTGCCTATGCATCTCCACCTAATTTCTTTGCACACATTCTAACTATTCCACCTCATTACAAACTCATTTGGCCAAACTTTGTGACCTAATGGAATCCTTGGAATTAACTTATGAAAACATCACATCCTCTTTGTATATTACATCTCTACAGATGATACACTTCTTGCTATCATCATACTTGAGCCCATAACCATTAATACCACCTAGATAACCTAAGAGAAATCATTTCAACACCCTATTTTCCAACTTTCCACACCCAACCTGTGTATAAGTAACACAATCAAATATTCTCAGATGGTTATATCTCATTAGATGTCCAATCTTTACTTCTTCGAATGACCTGAAGTCAAGAGGCAATGATAGACAACTATTAATAAGATACCCAGCTATAGAAAAAACTTCATCCCAAAATCTGAAGGGTAAGTTGGCACCATAAAGCATACACTCACCTATTTTCAGAAGAATCATCGTTAGTCTTCCTACCAACCCAATCTGTTGAGGAATCCTAGGAGCAATATTGTGCCAGATAATACCATTATTTTTATGCAAACAAGCAAAGACTTTATAACATAACTCTAAATCAAATTCTGTCGTAAGGTTCTTCGACTTTGTTCCATATTGGTTCTTTATAAGGAACCTCCAATATTCAAACTTTTTTAAAGTTTCATCTATACTTTTTAATAAATATACCCAGAGCTTTCTAAAGTAGTCATCAACAATAGAAAGAATATACCTTACACCACCCATTAATGGTATATCATTTGACCCATGCAAGTCTATATGCACATACTCTAATATGCTATCTCTCTTGCTCCTTGTCAAAGAGAATGATACTTTCTTTTCATTGTTAATTTTACAATGATCATAGAAAGTCATCCCATTAATTAATTCATCACTAGTTTCTTCAATCCTCGAGCACTAATGTGGCCTAATCTATTGTACCACTGGTTCACATGAATTTCAGTATGGGTGCCTATATCATCTTTATTCTTTGTATCACCATTAAGACTATACAACCTGTTTCTTTACTTACGATGAAAAAGCATTAACAAGCTCTTACTCACCTTAATTTGATCGCATTTGCCCTTGAAATTAAAGCTCATGTTATCCAACATATCCAAGGAGATAATTTATTCTTCAACTCTGGAATAAATTCCTAAGAATGAATATGAAACCATCATCCAGTTGAAGATGTATTATGCCAATGCCCACTATTTGACATTGACGATTATTCGGCAAATTCATAACACCACCCTTTAGTGATTTGTACTTAACAAAGCAACTCATATGAGGTGTAAAATGACATGTGCATCCCAAGTCCAAAACCTATGTACCATAATTTCCACCATTCAAAGAAATTGCAAGTGCTTCGGCATATTCACAACTCGTCTCTTCATCCACCACTAAAGTTCTTCCACTACTTGATGCTTATGTCTTATGTCTTATTCTTTTTAGGCAATCTCTTCTAACATGATCGTGTTTTTGACAATGATAACACATCACATTCCTTTTTGCTCCTTGCGACTTCTATCAAGAGTGAATCTTATCATTCAATTCTTTTCTTTTATTGACTTCACGACCAAGGGTAAACAATACACCACCTCTACCATTTCCATTGAGATGTAAACCTTATGTCTTCAATTGCAAGTCTTATGTTCTCAAGTAAGAGACCACTTGCTCCGAAGAGATTTCATCTATTCCATACTTGAGCTCTATCTTCACTTCATGATACAACTTCGGTAGATTATGTAATACAAAATGGGTGAGATTCTTATCACTAAAACCATATCCAATGTTTAACAAGCCATTATAGATTCTTCGAAACCCAAACAATTATTCATTCAAATAGAACTTCCGAGACATTATTTTTTGTATGTATATCTCGTTCAGTTTCTTTCATACACTATTTGTAGTTACTTCATCTTGCATCTTACGAATCCCATTATCATGCAAATACAAATAAATTGAGATATAAATGGTCACTTCTAATTCTTTTTTTTTTTAAATTGGTGAACTTATCCAAAAACTTTGAATCACTTTTTAAAACTTACATTACCTTTTGTTGAACCAAGATACTCTTTATCTGTGAAAGTTACCATAATCATTTCATTTCTCAATTTTAACTTTACTCTTAGTAATTAAATATTTAGTCTTAGGATTTCTCTAGAAAATTTTAATTTTTTTATTTAAAATATTATACACGTATATAAAATTAAATTTAAGATTTTTATTTTTTATTGTATTTTTAACAACATTTTTAATCGTTGTTATATTTAAAATAAAAAATACGAATTACACATCTTTTATATGAATTAATACATGTTTGATAAGAACACCTAAATAACTTAATAAATAAATCAATATTTTTAATATACAATAATAAAATTTGTATTTGATAGTGTTTGTTTCAATTATAAGTGTTTTTCTTTGTTATGATATATTTAAATAATATAAATAAAATTTGTATAAATAGTTAATAAGTAAATAAATAACTTGGTATAATTTAGTTCGTAAACGAGGATTTTTGTCTATAAAAGAAACATATTATATAATAGTTTAAAAATTGACTTAATTAAGATTTAGTTTAAAAATGGTCAAAATCAAATTTGTTAAACAATTTGTCGATCATTTTTTTTTCTAATTTCCATCACATTTTTTTCTTTTTTTTAATTAGCAGTCTATCAATCTCATTTTCTTAAAAAATAAATATTTTTGTTCTTTTCTTCTCTCTCTTTCCCTAATTCCTAACATGTGTATTTTCTTAAAATATACTAATTTATCAACTTTTAATAAATAATAATTTATTTTTATTATAAATAAAAATAATAAAATAATTTGTATTTATATAATAAAAAATATGTACTTTTTGTATAACAAATAACTTATCAAAATTTTATTATAAAATAATTTAAAATAATAATAATAATAAATTATAAAATTTTAAATTATTAAAAACTTTACTAAATAGTTACGATAATTTTTATGAAAAATTATTGATATTTTTTTAAAAAATAAATTATTTAAGATTAAAAAAATTAAAAAAATAGATTTGTAACAAATATCTCTAATATTATTATAATTTTAATTATTACTAAGATAACAAATATTTATTAAAATATAATTAATTCAATATAATTTATATATTTTATTATATTAATAATAAAAATAATTATAATAATATTATATTATATAATATTTTCTCCTAAAATTTGTGATATAATGTTCTATATTTGTATTGTATCTTGTAAAAAATGGATATAGAGGCTTTCTAATTTTTTTTAATAATTTAATTATTTTTATGAATATTATTTTTTATATCATAATTATAATTAAATATTATAATTATTTCTTAAATATAATTATAATTATATTTAATAATAATAATAATAATGTATTATATTATTTATGAATTATCAAAATATTTAACATATCATTTTCAATATATGTATAAATTTATATTTATTTTATTGTAAATAAATTACTTTTTATTTTTTAAAATAAAATTTTTAATATATGATATGATAAAAAAGATTTATGTATTTAAAATTAATTATAAATTTATAAGATGTTAATATTTTTTTATGTTTGTAATAATTATGTTTTACAAAATAGAGCTAATATATATATTTTTTTAAATAAAATTGATTAAAAATTTTATTTTCAAATTTAAAGTAAAATCTTGACTATTTTTTTTAACATCTTACTTATGACTATTTTTAAACTATTGTGTGTGAGATTGTTCTTATAGACAAAACCCCTTGTAAATAAGAAAATATATTACAAATAAATAATATATTTAAATGTGATACTTTCACGTTATAATACTACTTGATTTAGGTAATAAAAATAACAATTATTTATATAATAAATTTAAATTTTAGTATTATTGTTATGTTTATATTTTTATTATAAAAAATTATACTTACATAAATTATAGGCTTATAAAAAAATAAAAATAAAAGATGAATTTAGAGGGCGAAACATTTACTTTTAATATAAGTGCAAGAATGAGATTTAAACTCGACAGTGTTTGTTACAATTATATAATTATTAAAGGATATTTTTTATAAAATATTAATGATGAAGTATATCAAATATAAATTTTGATTTATCTTATTGTAATACTAAATAATCAATTATACTGAATTAATTAAAATAAAAATAAATCATTTTTATTTTCTTTTAATAAAAAAGAAACAATTAAAATAAAAAATATATGCATATAAAATAAATATATATATAAATGTGCTTACAAATTGGAAAATAAAATTAAAATACATACAATAAAATAATCTTTATTACTTATCTCTGTTATACAATTGTTAACTTTTTAATTTTTCATCTCCTAAAAATGATTAAAGGTTCAATTTTACTTAAAATTTAATTACGTATGCTTCCATTAGTAATCATAAAAAATAATATATTTTTAATGTTAATATAGTAAAATTAATGATAAAATTAAAAATATCAAATTAATTTATAAAAATTAAAAAATTATAAATAAAAAAATTATAAAAAATTAATGTTAATGAAATTGTTAACTTTTTAATATTTTATCTCCTAAAAATGATTAAAGGTTCCATTTTACATAAAATTTAATTACATATGGTTATATTAGTAATCATAAAAAATAATATATTTTTATCACATATAATAAAATTAATGATAAAATTAAAAATATCAAATTAATTTATAAAAATTATAAATTATAAAAATTATAAAAATTAATATTAACGAATAAATTAATTTGAATAAATTATTTAATTATTGTAAAAATGTAATTTATTTATAGAATGATTAGTAATTATTTAATTATATGAATTATAAATATTTTTTTAATTAAGTAAATAAATGAATACATTTTTTAGTTTTTAGTAAATCATAAGTAAAAAAAAAAATTTAAATATATTTTTTTAATTAGTTAATTATCTAATTAATTTTTTAACTAACAAATGTTTATAACGAAGGAGAAAGTTTATATAATATATAAAGCAATAAAAATATTTTTAAAATAAATTATATGGTTTAGAAAAGAAATAAATAATATTTTCATGGTTATTTTAAATTTAAATATATATTTAATTTGTTATGTATTTTTATATTTATTAAATATTTTTTATTTTTAATTATAATAAATATAATAAATAAATTATATTTTAATTTTAATATTTTTATATAATATTTTAATAATTTTGTAAACAAAATTTAAAAAAAAATATGGGAAGTAAATGTTAACGGCTTATTAATAGATTTTTTTAATAATATTTTTAATTTTATTGTTATTAAAAATATTTTTTCGAATATAATAGACATTAACGAAGAAAGGAGAAAAAACATTGTTGATATTTTCCCGTATTGCGGTTATCACTTACTTTAAGTATGTCTATATAATAAGAAAAGCCGATTTAAAAAAGTTCTCAATAGCGTACTTTTCGAGCGGAGGTGAACCGGTGAAAGGACATGCTTGAGGAGTTGAGGTCCATGTTGCGTTACGGATCAAAGAGAGCTTAATTAAAACCCTAAGTTTGAGCATGAGGCTGAGGCATAAGTCATAATCGCATAGATATTGACTATAGTAAGACTGACTCTCCCCGCGCAAACGTGTACACTTCCTGCTTAGTTCTAGTGTATACTTCCTTCCCAGTCGGAGCTGGCTAGCGTTAGGGTTTCGAAAGCATGACTGCGTCGGCGGAGATGACGACGATACATATTGAGGATGTGATCGAAGGAGACCGCATTGACACCACCGATTACTTCTTTGAAAGGATTGGGGAGTCAGTCCCTGTCAAGACGCCTCCCTTTCATTTCGATCTCCAAAACCTTCCATCTCAGCCTCTGGCCGTTTCCGACTCTCACATTTTCGTTGCTCTTCCATCTGGTGGTTAGTGGAGATTCTTACTTTGTTCCGCTGTAAATTAGACTAAATCCCTTTTAACTTCTTTTCTTCTGATCAAACCATAACCCTTAATTGATGGTGCTAATTATGATTATTATATGCTGTTAGGGTTTTGTGTTGCTAGGACGGAGGATGTGATTGCTCTAGCCGATGAGATTGAGGAGAAAGGTAGCCGTTCCTCCATACATGAGGTGAGTGTTGTGGATGTTCCTCTGGGTGAGGTTCGCATTCTCGCTCTTTCTTCAGACAATTCTACCCTTGCTGCTTCGCTTGCACAAGATATCCATTTCTTCTCCATCAATTCGCTTCTCCGGCATAAGGTAACAATGCCTTCAATTCAGAATCTAATCATTCATTTCAATTTCAGCTCCTCTTAAACCTAGGGCTATTCCACTGATCCCCTCCCTTGGTTGTATTGTATAAGGCTATAAGCTGGTATATCTGTCTGTTAAGTAGATACACTTGGCATTTGACTCCCCATCTCTCATCGCATTATTAATTTTATTTTATTTTTAGATGTGCAAGGCATGCCCCGGTATATCTGTCTGTTAAGTAGATACACTTGGCATTTGACTCCCCATCTTTCATCGCATTATTAATTTTATTTTATTTTTAGATGTGCAAGGCATGCCCCTTCCATATGATTAAAATGCATAATGCAATGGACCAACTATACGACCCAGAGATTGCATAATTTTTGATTGCTGTTTTCTTTCCTTTTTCTTATTTTACTTGTCCATGAACTCTTTTCTCTATTTACGGTAGGCCACTTCATCCTTTTTTGTTGCTTTCTCTCTTTTTTTGAAAGGAAAGAATTTGATTTTAATAATTATTCAACCTAGGCACTTCTTTTAAGTTGGTTCACCAGATTCTCTCTTTCTTCATCTTAGTCATCTTCACATTCATTGGAGAGTACTTGCTGTTACTGAGTTTATAATGTTACTGCCTCTGTGAATTGGGTTTTGAAACTGCTTAGGACTGTATTGGGTTATAATTGATTGAAGGATTTTTCCTTTCGCTTGCTCCCCCCCCCCCCCCAAAAAAAAAAAAAAACCTAAATAAATAAATATAAGAAAAGAAAAGAAAGGAAACCAAAAACACGTTTCACATAAATAATTTTTATTATTAACCTGTGCTCACTCTTCAGGGATACAAACCATCATTCTCCTGTTCACTCAATGAATCTAGCCATGTTAAGGACTTGCAATGGAGAAAAAGATCTGAAAATTCGTATCTTGTACTTTCAAATTCTGGGCAGCTATATCATGGAACAAATGAAGATCCTATCAAAGATGTTATGGACAATGTTGATGCCGGTAATTTTTATTTGATTTTCTCATGGTATGGTCTTTAAATAATGTTATGTTGGCACTTACTTTTGGGAAAAAAGATAACATCCATGCTTGAGCTATGGAGAATTGAATAAGTTAAATTTTTAGATTCATGATTAGGCCACAAGGATTAGTGTCTCTATACATATTCAATGAAAAGATGGCACACATCTCGATAGATTGGAGCTTCTTGTCACATGTTGTGTTCCAAATTGATTTACACCGGTGAATATCTTATGTTGATAAGGGTATATGAACGAACTAAAGCTTTTGAGTTGTACAATGTGAAAGTCATCATGTGATAGTGGTATCAAAGAAAATTTATGAGATGATGCCATGTGGTAACTCATGATGGAATTTTAGGCTTTCACAACTACCCATTTGGTGATGTGTGGATTTCTTCCGAGAGGTAGTCTCAAACATTTAAATGGCCAAGTCCGATCTCCACAATCCAACAAGTTAGCTAATGATACCACCGTATCTTTTGGCACAATCAATGCTCAAAATACAACTTTTGGGCAAATTTATTTGCAATTTTCACTAAGTGAACGATTCAATCCCTTAAACTAAATTAGCAAGTTTTCTCCTATAACTCGAGAAAAAAATTGTGGCATTTGCAAATTAAGGGTGTGTTTACTAATTCGTAATAGGAAGAAAATGATTCATAATAAATGGGATAATTCCCTTTGATGGTGTTTAATAACACTTTGCATGAATCAACTTAACATTGAAATGTGAAGTAAACATCAATAATGAGAATCAATAGGAATGGGGTGGACTATTTTACAAAATTACCCTTATGATATAAACTATTATTTCTCTTTCATTTATATGCATGAATTTTATTTTATAAAAATAACTAATATAAATAACATTTATAATTGCAATTAAACTTTAAATAAAACTTAAACAATCATTCATTTTTTAACGAAATAATTTATTAATTAAAAAATTAAACATATACACTCTAACCATAATAGTCCATGACATATTACGGTGAGGAGCCAAAAAAATCCAAATATATGTTACCAAGAAGCAAAAAAACTCATGTAAATAAAAAACCGTTTGAAACCAAAAACATGCTACGTTGATAAGGCTTTTAGTTAAGAGATGCTAAAAACTAATCATAGGATCATTCCATATGACGGTCAAAGGGTATCTTTGGGATATTTAATTATTTTTGAAGGCAAAGTTATCATGAATAATCATAAGAAGTAAAAGGAAAAAAATGGAAGTAGGAATGGGAAACACAACTTAGGGGTGTGGACTCATGTTTGGAGAATGGGTAATAGGAGTAGAACTTGAGAGTCTTTCCCTTTTCTATGCATTTTTTTTGCTAAGTAAACATGGAAATGGAATGACTTGCGTTCCTTCCTTTCTCATTCCCAATTAGTACACGCACCTTAAAGGTGGGGCTTCAACAATTATTTTCCTTAATACTTGGACATTCAACCAAGCTATAAACCTCATTGTTTTTTTCATCAATTGTCTGGACCTTAAACATCCAACACAAATAGGAAAGGAGAAAGCTCTACTAAGTTAAACCTCTATGCACTTTCTATCAATCTTCTCAACCCTAAGTTGGCAACACAAATAGGAAAGGAGAAAGAGGGTCTCATGCCTTAACCCTGATGATGCCCTAGATATTCCTCAAGGTTTCCCATTGGTTTTTTTCCGATAAGAAACACTATATTATAAATATCTATAAATGGTTACAAAACTACAACATGTTGACAAGTATTCCACCTAAAAGAAGATATAATCTATTCTTTACAAAACTACATCCCTAGATAGGATAAACAAGCTCCCTAGTCATAGTATATAAGAAATTGAGAATAACATTTTATTTCTTTAAAAACTGATTCCCATAATGAAGTCTATATCAAAAATGTCTACAAAAAAGATTGCTATCATTTTCACTTTCTTTAAATATTCTTCTATTTCTCTCTCAATTGAACCCAAAAATTGTTCTAACCCCACAATTCCACAACTTTAGCCTTAGGTAGTCAAGCTTCATCCTCTTCCCATGCGTTTGTAAATTTTTCAGCAATAAAGATTTACATATATTACTTTGTGATTTGGATCAAAGATGATGCACAATTGGGAAATCTTGATCACAGGAAAATTCGTGGAACTCATGAAGCTCTTGATCTAAGTGCTCCGTCTTTCCCCAAACAGCATGATCATAAACTTTTTTTTTTGGGTTGTAAAGTAGGTATGTTCAAGGCTTTTTGAAACTCATCTTCAATATCAATCTTGAATATCAAAGTCAAAGATTCCTTGTTTTTCCTCCCATACTCCTTTACTACTTCATTATCTACTAGGACAACATTCAAAATATGTCTACTTTTGCTAATGTGAAATAGAATACTTAAGCACCTCACTTAGCAGAGACAAAGCCTAGACAGTCATCTTTATATAAGCTATAACCAAGTTTGTTGGCCTAAAATCCTTAATTTTCATTCTTTCGAATTAAATGAACAAATGCAGCATTAGTTTTTGGGGCAATATAATTTTTACTTCCAAATATTGTTGATTGTTACAGATGTACCATTGAACTTGGGTGTTATAACTGTTATATGATAAATGTTATGTTAGGGTCTAATACTCATTCTGAAGTATCAGCCTACTTTTATTTAACTTGCTTTTTAGAGCTTATAATGTTCTCTCTTTTCACAGTCGAATGGAGCATAAACGGCAATTATGTTGCTGTTGCAAGAAACAATATTCTTACTATTCTCTCTTCAAAATTTAAAGAAAGGGTGTCTTTGGTACTGCCTTTTGAGTCATTAATCGGTGATTCTGATGTGAATTCTGCTGTAAAAGGTATGTTTGATGTTTTTTATTTTCACCTTTAATTCATTGTTCTTTATAAGATCTTTTATTTCATTGTTCTTTATAAAACCTTTTATTTCATTGTTCTTTATAAGACCTTTTATTTCATTGTTTATGCTGTGCGTATGTTGTATTTTCTGATTGGTAGTAGAATGGTCATATATTTCAAACTCTGAAGTCATTCTTGATAAATGGAAATTTCATTTGTTTATTTGTCATAATAGAAGGCATGTTGAGGTTTGTATTAAAACATTCAGTACAATTCTATAAATATAGGAACACTATTAAGTTTTCTTCTGGAATTTATAAAAATGTATATCAATTTTGGCCAGTAACTATTTAAAGAATCATTATTCCTCTGGCTGGGGATTTATTCCCTAGGAATAACTATGCTACAATTTGAAGTTTTTTTTGGACTTGGAATTAATCAAACATAGACATATGTTTTCCATTTCTGATCTAGTTCTTTTTGTCAAACATTCTCTTCTTTTAAATTTTCGAACTGGTCACTTTTTAGATTCTTATTGTGCTTTACTTCATTTCAAACATGAAAGAAGTTGTCTTATTGGTTAAATTTATTTTAGGTGCTCTTGTACTATCTAAGCATTGAGTTTACATCAGGGATTTGCTTAGGTGACTGTGGAGAACTGATTCTGTCAACGATCATATGCTTTTTGAGCCAAACAGAAATTCCTTTATTATGTGGAATAATCATGGTTCAAGTTCTGTCAGAAAACTTGGGGTTTAGGATTTAGTGATGCAGGACAAAATTTTACAATTATTAGAATTTTAAAATAATTAGGATTCTATATTTTAGAGTTTTATTTTTATCATAATTGTTATTAGATTAGGATTTATTAATAAATTAGGATAACATTTAGTAGTTTTGAGTCCTTATAGAATATGAATATGCTTTTATTTTACCTATAAATAGGCTTATTTACATTATAATTGTAGACTTTTATTCATTTAATTATAATATTGATTTTTAGAACATTTGTTCTTCAATTGTCCCCTCTATGCATGCGATAGTTAGTATCAAAGCTTATTGATTTTGTTTTCTTAAACAAAATTAGATAATTTTTCCTTCAATTATTTTTACTATTTACATGAAAGTAGTACAAAATTTTCCACTATTACTGTTTATCGTGAAAACAATAATTAAAAATAATTATTTTTCCTGTTTACCATGAAAGCATAACAAGAAAAAAAATACAAAACCCTATCTTCCTATCTCAAATTTCTTTCCCATTCCTTTTTTTTTAAATCTGGTCTTGGTTAAACAGTAGCATTCTGCAGTCATAACAATTTGCAATCTGCAGCCATACAAATAGCTGCAACCACAAATCCATTGCCAACCAACCTCAAGCCCCAACATTATCATTGGAGACATTTCTCATTGTTTTTGGGACAATAATGATGCAGTCAAAGTTGCTGCCCACTTCCCAAATCACTTAGGAAGCTATGGCATGATGTATTTTGGGTTTACTCTAGAAGCAAAACCATGATGGCCTGTTGAATTCATGGTTGTGGGCTCGTTGAACTTGTAGTTATGGTCTAAAGTGGACAATATTGTACAGTGGAGTGGGGCCTCCCTACATTATATGGTATCAAAGCCATGACCTAAATAGGTCATGTGGGCTTGCGTCTTTAAGATGACGTAAGGCTTCCTAAAGGGGGTTTATAACACAGTCAAAGTCATTGCGTATATCTCACATCACTTAGGAAGTTAAGTAGTGAAGTATTCATAAGGGATGTGTTATCTTTAATGGTATGACACGGTTTTGGTTTATCCATAAGTAAAGCCTTGAGGGCAAGTTGAATTGGTGAGTTATGACCATGGGTTTGCTAAACTCGTAGTTATAGTCTGAAGCAAACAATATTGTACCTCGAGTGGGGCCTCACTGCATCAAATAATGTCTTTGGATATTTTCTTACCCGAAAGAGAAATCTAATGTGAGTATTTTGATGTTCAAAACCACCCATATTTGATGAAGAGCTAGAAATTATTTAAGATGTTTATTTTGAAGATTAAAAAAATACCGATTTATGATGAAGAATTTTCAATTTTTAGTCCAATTGAAATGGACTTGGTTGACGATACTAGTTTTGAATTATTGCCAACGGCATAAGTTTCTTATCAGTTCTTTGATATTTGCAAAAAGATCAATTTTTGATGAAGTTGATGTAGTACAAAGAGTTGGTTGGGTTGAGCATATTGAATTTGTGCTTAAAGTAGATAAGGATTTATTGGTCACAATTTTTTGTGTCTTCTCAATTCAATTTTGCCTCAATTTACTCATAGTTTGTTTACAACACAAGCACAACTTCAGTGTCATTCAAAACATCACAAGCACGTATTGGTGGGTCAATTTTTAATCAAAACCAAAGGTTTAAAAGAAGTTTATGCAATCATTGTAAGTTTGTCATGCTTAAGTCACACTTGAGGACAAACAGAGTTTTTTTTCAGCCAAGGAGTCTGATGTAGGATAAAATTATAAAATTACTATAATTTTAAAATAATTAGGGTTCTATTTTTTAGAGGTTTATTTTTATCATAATTATTATTATATGTATAGATTATGATTTATTATTATATTATGATAAGATTTAGTAGTATTTGAGTCTTTATAAAATTAGAATAGGTTTTTATTTTACCTATAAATAGCCTTATTTACATTATAATTGTAGACTTTTATTCATTTAATTATAATATTGATATTTGTGAGAACACTTTTCCACGTCTTCTGGAATGCGTCATTTAGTGTCAATCAAGGTTAGATTAAGAGAGGGAGAGCATTTGATACTTGTAGATTTTATAACAACTCTGAGTGTAAGATGGTTATTTAGTTTTTGCCCCACATGTTTCTCATATATTTCTTTTGTTTCCTCATTTAAATAATTGAGCCATCCAAAGTCCTTCCATTTTGGCTGTTTGCCTTTCAGTAATGGCTTGGACTTTTTTAAAGAGACTTTATTGTTCCTTGGAAGGAACAACTGCTAAGATAGGAAGGATAAAATGAGGAGCTATGGATACAAATGTATTTTGTGGATGAATTTGAAGAATAGATTTTGTTGTACACCTGTATTTACATTGTTCTAGTTAGTCATTACTCATTATGTTTGATTGGTTTTATCATTTTGATGTCATAATGGTCTTTATGTGTATTTTGTGGATGAATTTGAAGAACAGATTTTGTGTACACCCATAACTACATCGTTCTAGTTAGTCATTATGTTTGATAGATTTTATCATTTTAATGACATAATGGTCTTTATATGTTGTTGATTTTAAGATATTTTTATTTGACTTCCTTACACTGAATTACTTCTTTGAACGTAGTTGATTCTATCAGGTGGATTCGGCCTGATGTTATCATACTAGGATACCTTCAGTTGACCAATGATGGGAGAGAGGAAAATTACTTTGTCCAAGTTATCAAAAGCAAAGATGGAAATATTTCTGATGTTAGTGGTCATCTCTATTTTTAACCTGAAAATTTTGGTATATGTTCTATTTGTTTAATTGTATGCAATTCAGGTCTTCATGGGGCCCACATTTGTAGCATCCATAGTCCATAATTGGATGACATTGTTGCTGATTTGCTCAGATTTGTTGATTAGTTGAGATGCAGACTGTGCCATTTGTCTCGATTTTATTATGTTATATGGATAAAGACATGCATGTACTCTATTATAATATGGCTTAGTTATTTCATGATGCCATGCTTGTGATCACAGTTGTAATGCTAAGTTCCTTTGGAAGGAAAACATCTTACCATAGAAGCTGAAAACTTCAGTGTCATACACTAGAGTTCTCTTTGAGCTTGTTTTTGAATTTTATTAATTTAATTTATAGTTTTCTAGTTTTTTAAGTTCTCTGAAAAAACTTGCATTGAACAATTTTAGTTGATGTAAATTTTTCTGGTTTAAAGAATTTCTTTTCTTACCTCCCTAAAAGAGCTAATTGAAAATTTTCTCTTTCATAAATAGAGATGGGTGGGTGGGTCTTATTTTCTTTTGGTTTGTTCTGCTCCATTTACCATATTTGAAATGCTGTAATCTTCAACCTGTAATTATTAGGAGATGAATATGTACTGTAATTGCAATTATCGGATTGAAATTTGTGTTATTACTAATGTGAGGATTCATTCTGTGTAATTTATCTTGCAGGTTTCTTTTAATCTGGCCATGTTAACTTTTTTTGATATGTTTTCTGGTATTGTTGATGACATTCTTCCTTTTGGAAGTGGACCTTATTTACTATCAAGCTATGTGGAGCAATGGTATGTACTTGTTTGCTCATAAACCTGAAGAATTTTCACATTTCGAGAATTATAAACATTGTATTCAACACTATATATATATATATATATGTAGATATATAAGAAAAACATTGTATTCATATAATTTATGCTGTTGTGTTGATATTTTGCTAACTGTTGTGGTTAAAGTGAGTGGCTTAGATTATCTCAAATGTTCATCATATTCTTTTTCCTTGTCTTTAGGGTCCAATGTTAGGTCACATTCATGCCTTCTTAGGAGCATATGCTTCTGGTTCTTTTTGAAGGCTATCATAGGCACATTTGGATGAGCTCTTCTAGAGGTGTTATAGAAGTGGTTTTAGAGGAAGTGGTTTCAAATTTTCGGTATAAACATCTAGGTGTTTGGCACAAATATATTATTACTATTAGTAGTTTTTGATGGTATTTTGATAATTATTTTAAAGAGTTACGTACATACCAAACTACTCAAACATTTATATTAATTAGGGAAAAGAGGCGTAGAGATCCCTTTGTTTAGGTCTTCGGGTTTGTTTAGTCCCTTTGTTTAGAAAATGTGTTTTTAAGTCTTTTTTTGTGAGAAATGTACTAAACAAAGACAAAACTATTCAATTTTATGTTAAATATAACGGAATAACACACGATATATTTATAATGAAGTAATTTTTAATTAAAAAATTACTCAATTTTTACAACAAATCTTTCGATCACATGAAAAATTTGTTTAATTTTGAAAGAGAAATTTATCTTAAAATGTTTGATTAATTTTTTACGTATATATCTATTGAAAAATATAAACATACATGCGACACATATTCTATTCTTTTATATTTAATGGAAAATAGGATGAAAATTTAACTTTTCTTTGCCTGACACATTTTTCACAAACAAATTACTTAAATGACACATTTTTCACAAACATTAATAACACTTTTTTCTAAACAAAGGGATTAAACAACCCTTTTGGCCAAAACGAAGTGAACATTTGGTAACTTCACCGTTATGATCCTCAATTTTGAAAGGATTTCTAGTAAAAGATTGCGAAACATTTAATTAATTAATTATATATATTGGCTCATTTGAAAGTTGCTGATAGAAGAAAGAAAGAGAGAACTGAAGTTGGGCGTGTGGCTTGTGTTCCTAGAAAAGCTAGCATGTATATTAAATATTTTCTGAATACAATTCACAAGATTACATAAATTCACCTACTAAATTAGAAAGAAAGGATACATAATGAAATAAACTTCTAATGCCTACAAAAACACTACCAATCCAAATTAAAAAGCAGTTCCAAACAGGTCCATATTTTCAAAATCTGTAAAGTAGATATTCATTTCTCTGCACTACGGTCCTTGATGTCTTCATTAATTGAGAGGATTTTCAGGATTTCTATTTTTACAATTATGCAAATTGTTAATTACTGTTAACCAATAAACTTAATTATAACATGGGCAGACGGGCCTCTTGTCCATCTTCTTTACCTGTTTTTATTGTTTATTGAAACTCTAGTCTGAACATTTAGAAAAAGTAGGAGTATATATGCTTAGCGCCATAGCGGCATTATGAAGACTAACCTTCTCTCTCATACACTTCGTTATCAATTTAATTTACAGTGAACTTGTGATTGCTGCTAACAAAAAGAATACAGATCAACATATCGTGCATATTGGTTGTTCATCGAGAGAGGAGAAGAATGAAGTGGCAATTGTAGATATTCTGCGAGACAAGTGGCTACCCAGGATTGAGCTTCAAGGTGATAAACTTATCATCTGTGTCTCCGTGATAACCGCAAGTCAATTTTCTGTTTCAGATTAAGAAGTGAATTTCTAAATTATTAAAATAATCAAATATGTTATGTTATAGACTACTTTAATCAGGACCAAATGTGATACGATGATGCAGAACAATAATGTTTTTTTTTTGGTATCTAGGTCTTTAGTGTGTGTTTAGTTACTCTGAATCCCACGATGATTTGGAAGTAGTTTTCTAGGAACTTTGACTGTAAGTAAGTTCATGCTATGTAAACCATTCCTTGAAATATGAAATATGTCAATTTCTAAAACATTTTTTCTTAGGAATTGAGTTTTATTTATTTGTGGATTTAGGAATTCCTTGTATATCCAAGGAGCTTGTTTCTTTTTAATCTCTTTTATGTTTGGAAGTAGATTTATCTGATCCATGTGATAGAGGATTAGGAGCTAGGCTGAGCTAGGCTTATCCTTCTCTAGAATTGTTAGAGTGACCATCTAGATTCTAGTTTTATTGTATTTAATATGTAGACCTCCTGTCAAAGAGGCTGTTTTGTTAGTTTATAATTTTATTCACAGTTCCCTTCTGTGTCACATCACATGACATTAGAATCTTACTATAATAGATTGGTTTGTAAAACATGTCTTCATTTCCAATTTAATGGTCTTTGAATTGCTGAAATAATCTCTGGAATGTTTGTAGATGACTTCAAGAATGTGTATTTTCTCTTTTGACAAATATTGTAGTGAGGGTCATTAATATTTGTCTAATCCTAAAGTGAAGTATGTCCTCCTTCCCAACTGTCAACCATAAAGACTGGTTGTATTCCCTCCTGGGCCTATGTTATATGCCTTGTTTTGCTAGTTCTCTGTGTATTTTGAGTTAGATTTCAGAATGATTACTCATCTTAACTCTCTCTTTTCAGAAAATGATGATGAGAATTTGATCCTTGGGCTTGGCATCAGTAGGGTTTTGTGCTGTGGAAAACTTAATGTTGACCTTGGTGATGCGGAAGAGAGGGAACTCTCGCCATATTGCATTCTTCTTTGCCTTACACTAGAGGGAAAAGTCGTCATGTTTAAATTTGCTAGGTAATCCACTATAACTGGTTTCTCTCCTTGCTTGGATAGGACTAAAGATGTGAAATGAGCTGCTCAGCCAAGCTCAATTCATTTAAAGTTGGTGTTTAATGAGCTCATGAGCTAAAAAATCTCAACTTATTTAGCTTATAAGTTTAAATTAATAGCTCACCAGTTCATTTGACAATTTTTTAGCTAAAATCTTTTTTTTTGCTGAACAACTTTTTAGTTGAAAATCATAATGACAGGGATTTAGAGTTAATGTTGTGTAATTACATTTGTAGGAGTAGTATTAATGGCTTTCCTGTGGTTGATATCTAGATTTAACGAAGTTCTAGTTTTATGTAGTTTTTTTAATAATTAATTGAATAATACAAAAAATTAAATGAGTTTAATTCAAAAAAATTAAATGAGTTGTCCATGAGTAACCTAGCTCAACTCACATAAAAATAGTTCAATTCAACTCATCCAGTAATTAGATGAGCTAAACTGAGCTATAGCTTTGAGCCAATCCAGCTTATTTGATACCTCTAAATAAGACCACTTTAGCATTTAAAGTTGTTTATATTTTGTTTGAGTTATAATAATTCTAATACCCTGCATCTTTCAATCTGTGACATAATGTAAAGTTTCTGTAATGTTGGTGATTCACTTTCATCCGAGGCTCCTTCTGATGCGTGCAAAGGTACTGCTGCTGTGGTACCTGAAGAATCTGAACAATCAAAACCTTTTGAAGGACTAGAGGAAGAACAGTTAGAACATGTTTCATTATCAAATCAATATCGAGAAATTGAGAAAAAAGAACTTGACATAAATGAAAGTAATGAGTTCCTTATTGTAACTGACCCGAACCCTCCTGATGTAACTGAGTCTTCAATCTCTATGCATGTTACCACTCAAATATCTCTTAAAGAATGTGATACTAGTAAAGAGGAAGCAGAAACCCCTTCAGAATCCAAGACTTATGAAGCTGATGAGAAGCAAAACTTTCCATTTCCAAAGCTTCACCAAGAAATGAACATCAGGAAAGAGGTGCCCTCTGGAAAGGAATACACTAAATTGGAGCAGTCATCCACAAAGGCTTCTCTTCCAGAAGGACCTCATCACATGGTCAAAGACTTTGGCAAGAATGCAGCTCACTTTTTTATGGGATTTAGAGATAATGCTGTTACATCTGTTGGGAATCTTTCAGTAGATGCTGCTGGCCTATCAAGTAGTAATGATTTACAAAGGAATGAGGAAATTGTTAAGGAATCACGAGGAAATACTGAGTTGACCGCTTTGCGGGGTATGCCATCTCAGTCAATGTCGAGCAGAAAATTTATATCTTCAAAGGATACCGATTTGCAAACTTCGGTAATATCTTCAAATTGCAGTCAACATGAAAATTCTGGAAATGCTGATCTTAGAGCAGCCACTAAAAGTATTCCTGGAGATTTTGCTGGAAAACTTTTTCAAATAAAGGATACTGCTGTGAAATCTACTTTACTCAATTCATCTGATAGATCACTTCAGAATTTGGGGTACAGACCTGTTGGTACTGAAATTGAATCTTTATCTTCCTTCCATGGCTCAGATAAGTTATCACATGAAAATGAGACGTTTGGCGAACCTGCCCAGCACAAGCTTCATTCTTTCAAAGAAAATTTCAGAAGTCATCACCAGTCAGGGATGCTGCACTCTGAACCAATTTTATCAAAACAATTTGGCAATGTAATTTTCTTGTCTCATTTTCTTACCGTGTTTTTCATGTCACATGTTCTTCGTGTGTAATTTGCAGATCTTATGTTCTTCCATGACGTGTAAGTTTCTGTCGAACACAATATCTTGATCAGTCTTTTTCCCTTATTTATGTTTCCTGCTGGTCATATTTATATCAATTTGTTGAAGTGCACCTTGTAAAATATGTTCTTTTCTAAAATAATCACAAAATTTGTAAAATTCATCCAAGTAAAAGTGGTCAAATATAGTTAACTTCTAGGTATGAAGAAATTACATCAATATCTGCTCCAAGTTATAAAAAAGGTCTGCAATTTTATGTTCTTCGTCTTGTCTTTTCTTTGATGAAATATAACCATCATGTGAAATCAAATATATATTTCTTCCATATTTGTTGAGCTAATTTCAAATCGAAGTAGGTTATTTTTTTAAAAAAATTATATTTTATTTTACTGTTTGTATGTGTTCCTCTTTAATTTCTGTGCCTCCTTTTGTGTGTGCATTTGTTTAATCCGTTTTCTCCCATTTAGATGAACGAAATGATGAAAGAGTTGGACCGGCTTTTGCAAGCTATAGAGGAAGAAGGTGGCTTCTATGATGCCTGTACAGTTCGACTAAAAAGTTCAGTTGAAGTGTTAGAGCAAGGCATAGATACTTTATCTAACGAATGTCAAATGTGGAGGGTAATATTTTAAACCTAACTCTTCCTTCTGTATTAGGTCCTTGTATTTCTAGAGGATTGCTAAATGTGACTTTTTGTATTTGCACTTGGTGTAGTTGCCACTCTTCTCTTATTATTATTATTATTATTATTATTTTTGTGGGTGGAAAGAGAGAGAGAGAAAAGAGGGGGGGGGGGGGTAAGTAGGTGATCATATAATATAAAGATTGATTTCAGAGATATAGAAAGTTACAAAACAAACAGTGCAATGTAAATTCTAAACTGCTTGATCTGGAATGACAGGCAGATGACTGGTGTAGGCATTGGGGGTAGTGTAAAAGTATCATTTCTCTAAATATCTATAAGACAAAGGAATAAAATCTATGAAGGTGGATGAAGGTTTTCCTATAAATTGCAAGAATCCCATGACTTTTGAGTCCTTACAATTGGACTATATATTGATGAAGTGTAGAAGTAGACATATGGGTTAGCAATAAAAAAGATGGAAATACTCATACGTGGTAAGTTCAGAGGTGAAAGGAGCTTAGCAAATTTAGCCACCTCAACTATTAAGTCCTTGAAACACTCTGCAGCTGTTGAAAATTTGTTTTTCTAATAAAACAAATGAGAAACTTATTCAGATTGCTGGAAATTATGTACATTGAAATCACTTATTCTTCCGTATTTATTAGCGAACTTATGAGATTGATGTATTTCAAATTTTCTTTAGGATTTTCATTCAGATATTTGTTTTAGAAGTTCCATTTTCTTCAAACTTGATCGCCACCTTTGTTAAGGTGGTTAACGCGGCACTTTTGGTGAAAAAATATCCTTTAGTAATAAAATTAGGTTTAAGCTCCATTTATTATATTTCAAGTCGTACTGGTTCCTAGCATATACATATTTGTTAATCTGTCAAGGCCATATTGTTTTTGCCACAACCATTATTGCAACTTTATCCAACAATAATGGAGTTAAATTGTAGTTAAATATTGGGATAAAATACACAATTCCTACGTTGTTTCCTTGGAAGCAAGGGTGTGAAAATATCATTAAGGAGTGTAGTGGCCTCCCCTGTTTTTCCAGTTTTTTTTTCCTTCTTGCTTCCAGCAGAAGCAAGCAAAGTCCAAACTCTGGTCACTTACATAATCCTAATGAACCAACATGGTGTCTGCACTTGTTACTGGTTGGAAGCATCTTTAAATTTAAAGTTTGAGTTATTTCTAGAAGTTAAAGACCCCTGCTGTCAAAAATATTAGCCATTCTTTTGGTCATTGGTCTGAAACATCAGTTGTGTAGTAGATAAAATGTAGATGAAGTTTGATTTATTTCTAGAAGTTAAAGTTCCCTGCTGTCTAACAAATTAGCAATTCTTTTTGGTCGTTGGTCTGAAACATCAGTCATGTAGTAGATAAAATGTAGATGATATGGTTTGTGAATGAGCGAAAAAAGTTTTATCTTATTATATAAAAGTTTATAACAGTGGATAATGACAGTTCATGAACTGTAACATCTGTATCACTTAAATCTGTCTATGTTTAATTTCTGCATAATTAGTTTCTGAGATTTAATCCAATACCAAATATTAAAGAGGAAATGACCCTTTTACGATTTTAATGAAGCCAGGGACTAGCATACATGTCTTCTCTTTGGGATTTTATAGATACAGTCATCTCTGAATTATTGTAACCTTTGTTGTGGGTTGGACCAATTTTTAGTATTAATTTGGAAAATCAGAAGCTAAGGGTATATTATGTGACAAATTACAGTAATCAAGGAATTCTTTAAGAGAACAAAGCATCAAAGAAGGGTCTGATTTTGAATTTCTAGTTGTTGAAACCAGACATTCAATCCAGTGTGTTTCTTTCTGACTTGTTTTTCCTCATCCCAGGGAAATGTATGTATATCCGTTATGAATTTTAAAAAGTCATGATAATATTATTTACATTAAAACAAGAGGGAGGGTGTAATGTAGAACCTCTATTTCTTCTTTTTTTGCTACGGAGATAGGACCTTTATTTGCTTGAAGGTGTTGATTTCTTGCTGTTATTGTGTCTAAATAATTTTGTTTACACACTTGGAGCTTTATCAATTTTTGATTTGATTTTGTCTTGAGAAAGTGTGCTGAAGCATATGTAGTTTACAAGAATGTTCATCTTTCTTATTCTCTTTAGAGCGATTTGCTTTTCTGCAGAAAATTATAATTCAAACTGTGGAGCTTCTTTGCTCTTTTGGTACTAATGTTTTTGTGTACCTTTGGAATTCTCAGAGTATTATGGGAGAACATATGCTAGAGGTGCAGCATCTTCTTGATTTAACTGTACAAGGTATTCTTTTCCTTGCAAACAAAAATACATTCTTCAGTGCTTTTGGTCCAAGTTATTCTTTTTTGTGCAAAGTTTATGGCCATTGAGAACTTGACCTTTGCATGTGTATGTGTCACAATGCTATAAATATATTTTCTAGAATTTAATGTTGAGATGTATTTTCTAGAATTTAATGCTCATTTGGAGGTTTTCGTTTTGTTTCATTTTAATTAATTAACATTATTACTAATATTATTATTATGGGTAAATCTCAGACTTTCCTTGGGTTCGTTTAAATATCAAGCTGCTCACAAACAACTTTTGTATGAGTCACATACAATGAATATCAATTTCAATTATGTGGACCCACACGTGTTAGACCATAGTTAAAATAATTAATAAATAAAACAATAAAATAATTATTGAAGTTGAAAAAATTTAGTTAAGTATAACAGGAATGGATTCTCTTACCCTTTTCATGCCCAAGTGTGTTTTAGAAAATGATAGAGAATAGTAATAATAATGAATTTCTTTATTTAAAGAAAAGTAAAGATAATGAATCAGAATATTCATTTAAGTATAAATATTATTAAGATTTTAAAGCATGTTTTAATTTGCATCAGTTGGGATTTTACATCACTACCTTGTTGGTTAAGTTATTTATTTGGCCATTTTATCTCGGTGGCAAGTTGTGTTTATTTGGATGCCAATATATCTTGTTGATTGTTTGGTGCCAATGTATCTTGTTGATTGTTTGGTGAATGTCTAATAATAAGTGTTTCAACGATTGGAGGAATTAATCTAGAGATGTGTGTCCTTTTGTATATGTAAGCACTCAGGATGTACACACATCGCTTCCTTATAGGCAGAAGGTTCTTCTTGGGGAAGAGGAAACCTTCATGTGCATCTCATGAGAGGTTTTGGAACAGTTGTACAGAATAATGTGCATACCTTATGATTGTGGGGGAATGTCTGACCTTGTTAGAGGACCACCCTAGTCATAATCTACGGGCTATGGGTGCGAGGGGCTGTGGGCAAAGCGTGTTAGGTCTTTGCCACACAGGCTGGTATTCTAGCATCACATTCTGAGGTCGTTTCGAGTTGGGCTGGGTCTTAGGCTGGGCATTATACCCCATGTTTTGGGCTCAAGCCATGTTGGATGAGGGTGTCCCCTAATCAAGAAGGCGCCTTATAGGTCAATGGTTAGCCTAGGGCATATGAACAAACAGTGGCTAAGTTGTCTAAAACTTGATCCCAAGTTTGTCTTTGTCATTAAGCAATATGCTTGGATTCTAAGATTAGTCTCTTTAAATATGGTCTTCCTATGTTGTATTTCTTAGACTAGAATGAGTCAATGAAATCATATTTCTTAGACTAGAATGAGTCAATGAAATCATATTTCTTCCTAATTATTCTTTTATCTCTCAATTTCCATCTCTTCTTTCATTAATATCTAATTCTTCAATCTCTAATCTAATTATCCCTTCTTCCCTTTTCTTAATTATATTTTCTCTTCCCTTTCATATTACAACAACTATGGTGCCATGGCCTAAGGCCTTGATTTGAGATTTGGAGAGAGAGCTTGAGAGAAATAATGAGGAAGGGAGAAAATGGGTGCATTTTGGATTTAGAAGTAAGAATATGAGATGGGACTAGAGGAGAGCTTACAGAGCTGGCACAGGGGGAAGCTAATGGGTTTAGTTTTGTTTTATGTTGTTTTTTTTTTAAACTTTTTTATTACCAACTATAACATATATTTACACGGGTTATTAATTGGGTCATGGGTGAATCTGTAACCCATTTATTAAACAGGTCAACCTGTTCTGAGTTGTGACCTGAACTCAATAAGACACCCATATCTGTTTTAAAAGGCTTGACTTTGTGTGGGGTTCTGTAGGAATTTGCTGGTTCTACCTGAGACCACCTGACTTTGAGCGTTGGCATCAGAAGCATTATATAGGGGTAATTGATGACGGTGGAAGGATTCTAGGGCTAATGGGTTTGATTTTATTTTTTTCCTCACAGGTCTGATATCTTAAATAAAGAAATCAGAACTAAGATCTTGATGGGAAAAGAAACTTACAAGAGTAGATTTGATTGTGTAGGAAAACAAAATCTAGGGGGGCTTTGATGCCAAACTCGATGCAACACCAAGGAGAAGCAGAATAAAAAGAAAGAGAAGGGGAAGAACATAGTAGAATTAAGGTTGAGATCAAGAAATAAAAAATTGGGGAGAAAAGAGATAATTTGGGGAAGAAGCCTTAATTCAATAATGATCCAAGTTTGCTTAATACAATAGAATAGATGCCTATTTATAGGGAGAACAGAAACCTATTGGGTTTACACCCTAAATTAAATAGCAACGGAAAATAATGAATTTAAGATTATAGGATAAGGGTAGTATCCATAGGTATTATAGGATAAGGGTAGTATCCGTGGGTATTCTGTTTATTTTTAGAATCATGTCCATGGTTCACCATGGTTCAATTTCTTGTGTAAACTTTAACAAAAATGACAACTCTTCTGGTTCAGTATTGGCAAAGAAAATATGTATAGAGGGCATTGTCAAGCAAGCTTCTGATAACCACTACTGGGATCTGTGGAGTTGTCAAAAATTGAATTCTGAACTTGAGCTAAAGAGGCGACATGTATTAAACTTGAATCAGGTAATTTGTAGTTTGCTGATAATCAATTTATTCAACTGGATATGTCAGTGAACTTTTTCCTTATCTTGTTTCAGAGTTTGAAAAATTGTTTCATTGAATTGGAGAGGCATTTCAATGTCCTTGAGATCAATAAATTTGGCGAAGATGATAGATCTCATTCTCATGTTGGTGGAAGAGCTTCTCAGAGCCGACTTAGGAATTCAAGGTTAAAAAAAGTACTTATGCACATTATTCGTGCATGAAATTTGAGGCATAACATTACTTGATTGGTTACTGTGAAAATTTTCATTTTGCCAGAAGTTTCATTCTTTTGCTAGAAGTCCTTTTTTTTAATAAATAAATAAGGCCAGGAGAATATGTTCACTTAAGGTTATTTTTTGCAGGCCAGTTTGGTCATTTCATAATCTACACAACACCATGATATCACAGTTAACAGCTGCTGAGCAACTTTCCGAGTGTTTGTCAAAACAAATGGAAATCTTGAAGATTGAATCGCCTTCTAAGAAACAGCAGAATGTGAAAAGAGAGTTGTTTGAGACAATAGGGATTCCCTATGATCCCCCCTTCAATTCTCCAGAAGTCACAAAATTCAGTGATACCTTTTTGGATAAGGAGCTTTTACTTTCTGGTTTTGCTGGTGCTAGAAACCATTCTAGGAGAAAATCAAGTGCTCTTAAGAATTTTGAACAGGAAACCTCAAGGAGGAGGAGAGACTCACTGGATCAGGTAACTTTGCTTGAGTGCTTCTGCATCTTTTTCTCTCTTTCCATTTTTGAACTCTCAAGAGGCAGGTACAGGAGAGGTATGTGAAACATGTGTGCTTAGATTCTAGTCCTGTTATCATGTGCTATAGTAATATAACTAGTTGGCCTTAGTCGTTTACTAACACGTAATGGGGATCAATCGGAGTGGGAATAAACCTGAATCGGATTGGAGAGGATAAGGAGTGTAAAACTCATTTTCTTTCTTTTTGTTTACTAAAGAATGGTATGAAATCGGAATGAAAACATTAATTTACTTGAATGTTATTTTAAAAGTAATAATGAAAAAAATAGAAAAAAAGGTGATAATTTTGTAATTGCATCTTGTGAATTTAGGAAAGAGAATCAATATTAAGGGGAAGTATAGAAACGATCAACGAGAATGACTTCTAAATTTATGGGGGGCGTATTCCCTTTCCACTATGTTTTTAAGAATAAACAAGTGAATGAGAATGACTCCCTTTCCACTCATTCTCTTTCCTAGTTAGTAATCAAATCCTTAACGAAAGGGGAAATGAGACTCATAATATCCTAAATTGGAGGGTACAGAGGGTTTGGGAAATAGGCTTGACATGATGGCTCCTTCTCTTGTGACTTGTGGAAAATGATTGATTGCATTCGGATGCTTGTGAAGTGAATCGGTAGGGCTTTAGAAGATGAGCATAGTGCAGGATTCTTTAATTTCAAAAAGTGTTTTTATTATATACGTTTATGTTTAATAGTTATTAAAAAATTTATATTACTTATCTCACTATATATGTGTGATTTTTTTGTTAGGATATGATGTATATAAAAAAGATAAATGATTATAATGAGATGATACAACTATAACTACAGCTACTTTTTTTTTAATAATTTCTATATATGTTTCGTCATCAGTTACTGCTCATTTCTGACCATCACTGATTCCCAGTTTTAATTTTTACTAGTACTAGACATGAACATGTGCATACACACATGTAATATACAAGCCAATAAAATTTATAAATTACAATAACCTTTTTTCAATAGCTAGGAAATAAAATTGACAAATTATTTATAATTCAAATTCAATTAATATTTTAACATATAATGTATTTGTTATGCATTAAAATACATGTGACAAATAAAAAGACAAAAATCAGGGCAATAAATGTAAGCAAAATTTGTCATTTTCTTAAAAGTTAATGATATTTTTGTCAAAAAAATCAGGGCATGATCTAGATTGCTATATATAGTATATCTATAGATATAGATATATGGGGATTTATTTATTTTTTATTTTATTCTATACAAGACATTTTGTAAATAGCCCAAATAATGTAAAATTTTGTTCTTAGTTGGAAAAGAAAAGAAATACGAATTTCGAAGATACATTCTAGGGGCTCGGATATTAGAAACCCCCACCCCAAAAAAAGTAGTAGAAAAATCTACCACATTGAAAGCTCAACGGGGGCAAAATATGTTTCTTTTAGAATACAAATTTATTCTGAAAAATCTGATGTAAACGTTACATTGATAGAAAATTGGAAACATTTAATTTTTAAGAGTTTACATAAATTATTGGAGTGAGAAACATATACACTTGTGATTAACACAAAAATAAAAGCTGAATCTTTTTTTAAAAAAATCAGAAAATTATGAAATTTTTGTATGTTGTAGAAGAGAGAATTGTATTATATTTATTTTTCCTTGTTTTGTTTTTGCTAAAAACACGAAAGTTTGTATTTGATTTATAAAGATAAAGATGGGAGAGAAATGTTTTTAATAGGAGGAGAGAAAATGTATAAATATTTAATGTGATGCAAA
Organism: Hippophae rhamnoides; assembly: GCA_033030585.1. NCBI lineage: Eukaryota > Viridiplantae > Streptophyta > Magnoliopsida > Rosales > Elaeagnaceae > Hippophae > Hippophae rhamnoides. Next base: position 39,440,245 of record CM065434.1, read on the forward strand.
ACAGTAAAAGAAAATTGGGAGTTAGGGATTGGGAGATAGAAAAATTAGGAATTGAGGAATGATAATTTATATTGGGAAAAGATTTGAATGAGGGCTCAGAGATTAGTTGAACATTGACCAAATCTCTGTTTAGTCATACAATTATAAACCTATTTATAGGTCTGTTTTTGATAAGAGGATGGGTTTTGATCTCTAACTCAAAACCCTTATTTTAAGTTTAAAATCTCAATTAAAATTCAGATTCTCAATTTTGAAACAACCTAAATCGTGAAGTTTAAATTAAAATGCTTAACTAGTTGGATAGAAAGTATAATTATAAAATACATTTAAAAATCTATTATCTTGATTCCCATCATAACGATTTTTGTGTAATAAAAGTAGACTCAATAAGTGTAAGAATTAATTTACACCATTGAATAAAATTTGATCTAATGATCTAACCTTCGTGTAAGAAGATGTGTAATACAAAGGAGCCAGGCCATAGAACCTGCCCCTTTATACACTTTTTTGGGTTTCCTTTATGGCTCCTTTTAGGAATTGATGGCCTGCATAAAATGAAACCCTGTAATGAATCTGCTTTTAGAGGATGAGAATCTGTTTTACATTGACTCGGATTTTTGCTCTCCCACACCTCTGTCGGCACGATAAGACTGACACCAGTGCACGATATGTGTCGGGTGTGGGAAAAAAATTAAGGACTTGTTTGGCTTCCATGGTTGCAACTTGTAGGTTAGAGAAGAGAGATCGTAGAGAAAGAGAGACTACAAAGTGACTGAGAGGTAAAGGAGGCAAGCCGTAGAATGAGATCACATGATTCTTGTCAAAACTAGCACCTGACTTGAGAAATAAAATGAAAAAGAAATATGGAGTGGGATATGTTTAAAGAGGCATGGCTGAGTTTATTTTTTGAAGAGACATTGGCTGAGTTACATTTGAAAGATATGGTCGGGGTTACATTTACAGAAACATGGACTAGACACAAAATTAATAACAAGCTTCCTGTTATAATGAAAAATATTTTTTTTTAATTTTTAAAATTAATCATATTTAATTAGAGACAAAATAAAAATATAAAATAAGTCAATTTAATCACATATATAAATCTCCCCCTCCCCCTCTTCCTATATATATATGACGAAGGGTCGTCCAAGAGTGTTATCTTTAACGAAATTGCATTTAGACCGTACTTATTAGTGGGACATTATAAGTTTGTTACTTTTACAAAAAAGATTATAGAAGTTCATTTTGTAAAGTTAATAGACTTTTTGTTGCCTACCTTTTTTTGCAAAAGTGGGATAGCTAACACAAGTCCATTACCTTTACAAAATGGAGTTATGTGACCCTTTTTTGTAAAGATAGCGGATTTGTATTGTCCCACTAATAAATATGAGTCTAAAATACACTTCAAAAAAATAAATGGATTTCAACAAATTAACGAATCTGGCACACATACCAGTGTTGGACCCCTTTTTTTCGAGTCCATGTAACATAACTGTCTTTTTTACACCGTCTTTGTTGAGTGTTCCCGCACCAAAATCTCTCTTTGTTGACTTGTTTATCATATGAATTTATTTCATCATTGATGGTAAATATTTGCTTGATGAGCTCCTTCAGGCTTGGGCTAGTTATGATCCTCCGAAAGCAACAATAAAAAGGATGCTTGTGCGAGAAACCGATAAGGCAACTGTAACTTCTGATAAGAATTTTCGCCCTCACCTGCTGAAAGAGTCAATGGTTGCTAATTCATTGAAAGGTGAACAAACTACCTGGTTTTTGTAGTTCCATTTATCAAATTAACTAGGAAATACCGAAATAATGGATAGTAATTGTTCTTGAATTTGTGTATTTGGCAGCCATGATCAATGTACCCCAGGTTGCTCAGCACCCAGCAACTCCAATTGCATATGGCCATCCAGAATCACCGGGGTTAAAAGAGCTTAAGTTTCCTACATTGCAAACGAACAATATGTTATCAGGATCTCAGCTGCCACTCTTAGCAAGACAAGAATATCTGGGGTATCCACGTAATATGGCTTCTGAAAAGTTGAGCAGTGAAATATCTAATATTAAGAAACCTGATTTGGTTACTGCAAAAGAGACCATATCTTCCCTGAACTTTGGCTTGAGTCAAAAACCATCCATCTCTCCAATCTTACCTGCTCAGGTGCCAACATTGTTGGGAAATCCAGGTGGAATATCAAATTCTGGTAAAGTGACTGCAGTCTCACATTTAGTAAAAGAAAATGTTAAGGATAGTCATTCAACCCTGAGTTTATTTTCTGAATCTGGGAAAAATGTCGACCCTCCAAGCTCACATTCTGCTGGTTTTATGGTGACCCGCATCCAGAATCCGGAAGTTTTGCAGGTTGATGCAGAAAGCAAAAGCCATCCCGACAAAAAGGTGACACTATCTCCTACATTCTCAATGTCACCATCAGCATCGCCTTCCCCTCCATTCAATACTTTGTCAATATCTTCCTCATCTGCTTTGTTCAGTGTGTCATCAGCTCCTGCATCTTCACCGTCATTTTCTTCAGGAGCTCCAAAATCATTCTTAGCAATACCAACTAGTAAATCTTCAACTAGTTTTAACTCCAACATAGATGCTAATCAATCTGTATCAATCTCTTCATCATCTTCTCCCTCTCCAACTGTTTTGCCTTCTGCTTCTTTCTCTTATCAGCTTGCTAAATCACCAGTGCCCCAGTCTACCCCAGTGCCAACCATGTCTTTGACCTCTAATTCTCCAAAAGATGTGCCTCAACCTTCTTCAAAACTGGATACCAATACTTCAGCATTATCAGCATCTGTACAGCCTGGAGATTCTATAGCTGAATCTAGTATGAAGCTTAACCCTTCACTTGACTGTAGCCAGACTGTTGCATCTTCAATATCATCAACATTTGGAAGCCAACTCATTGTCAGTAGCACTGAAAGTCCACCTAATATGGCATCGAATGCTCAAACAGTTTCTTCTGCAATTTTCCAGTTTCCAACACAAACTCCAGTTTTGGGGGGTGTTGGTGGTAAAAAAACTGAAAATTTGGATGTTCCTAGCTCACAAGGTTCAACATTAGTGACATCTGGCAGCCAACCCAGTTTCACTAGTTCTGTAAGTTCACCTAGTATGATGTCAAATACTCAAGCAAGGAATGCACCTTTTCAGTTTCCAACTCAAGTTTCAGCTTTTGGGCATGAGAGCTATGAAAAAACTGAAAGTTTAAATGTACTTAGTACACTGGAAGATGACATGGATGAAGAGGTTCCAGAGACAAGTAACAGAACTGAATTCAATATGGGAAATTCAGGCAGCTTTGGGCTTGGATCCATTCTTGATCCTGCTCCTAAACATAATCCTTTTGGTGGTCTATTTAACAGTGCAGCTATTAATGTTTCTGCTTCTCCTTTTGACAGTACCAGTCCTCAAGGAGAGCTATTTCGGCCTGCATCTTTTCAGTTCCAGTCTCTCCAACCATCAGTACAAACTCAGCCTTCAAATTCAAGTGCATTTTCTGGTGGATTTGGCACTGGAAGAACCGTTCAATCTCCTGCATCAAGTGCTTTTGGACAGCCAGCTCAGATTGGGGCTGGACAACAGGCCTTAGGTTCGGTTCTTGGTTCTTTTGGACAGTCAAGACAGCTTGGGTCTGGTCTTCCAGGATCTAGTTTTGGATCTCAAAATGGTTATGTTAGTGCTAGCTCTAATTCCATGGGTGGCTTCTCAAATTCTGCTACTGGCGGGTTTGCCGGGGTGACTTCTGCTGTTGGTGGTTTTGCAAGAGCTTCAGCAGGTATTAATAATTCTGCCACATCAGTAAGCACCCCTCTCAATGTATCATATTCTGTGTTACATCAGTAATCTTTTCTGAAAATATATGCAGGTGGTGGATTTGGGGCTTTCGGGAGCCAGCAAACTGGTGGTTTCCCATCATATGGTAGCAACACGGGCGGGAATGGGAAACCTGCTGAACTATTCACACAAATAAGGAAGTAAACCAGCTTTCTTATTGCCTAAACGAAGCAAGCTCTTTTGATCAGGAAAACAGTTCTGAGCCCCCCTCCCCTTCTTTTCCTTTCATCTTGTTTTTGGCCGCTAGGGGATGGAAGAATTAGTTGTGGTCCCAGGTCCTGCTAGTGCTAATTACATTAACTTTGTAGGAGAGAAAGATGAATAGCAAAAATTATCACATGCTCATGAATCCTCGTGTATATTTTATTATTATTTGTATGAGGTTGCGATATATATTATTCTCCATGAAGTCGATTTGAAAAGCTCTTGCATGATTTGATCTTCTATTGGAAAGATGCGCATGATGTTACTTTTGTTTGATTCAAATTAAATTTTATTGGCACTCTTCATGTGTAGCTCCATGCTCCTTCATCGTGGTGCTTAGATGTGGGTCACTCGCAAAGTTCGAGTTTGAGCCTCATAACCGAGGCAACAAAAAATAGATGGCAATTTGCGTCACCTCATAAATAGGGTGGCTTAAGTAGTGAATTGTAAGATATTCCATACCGCATGTTTGATATTATATTATAATCTGTATAACCTTATAATTTATATAATATAGTCAAATAAATATACTAATATTAATAAATATTTTGTAAAATAATTTATATTTAAAATGATATGTAATTTATTTTACCTGGTTTTATTAAATATTAAAATAATTTTATTATAAAAATATATTTTAATCAATATTTTATATAATTTTTATATTTTGTTTTACATTTTAAAAATAAAAATATCATTTTTAATTTAAAATGAAAGAAAATCAAGATAAATAATTTTAGAATTTAAAAATTCAAATAAATTAAGTATATAATAAAGTTTGGACTTACGTCTTGACAAAAATTATTTCATACTTATATTATATTTATTATGTATAACAAAATTTAATTTTACAGTCAAAACATAAATTATAAGGTAACAGTTTTTAATATCGTATAAAAAATGTATTTAATGTAAATATTGTATCCTTAATGATAATGGTTTTTTTAGAATATTAGTTTGTCGATTAATGGCCATATGCCCAAAATGGGTTATGTTGGTTTGAATTTAGGTAGATGCAAATAGGTCTGTGAGTATGAAATATGTTATTTTAGAAAGAAAAAAATAATAATAAATAGCTTTTCATTGGGGAGGAGTTTTTTTTTTTGAGTTTTTTACCTTTTAAAAAGTGTAATTAAGTACAAGTTTTTTAAAAAAATGTGCATTAAGTCTTTTATTTAATTTTAATATCAACATAAATTCATTCTAAGTCAATTCATTTTAAGTTACTTAAAATTTAGATACTTAAAAGTGTGATACTATCGTAGATAAATGATAAATTTTTCAAAATAAAATATATTTTTGCTAAAAATTAACAACTTTTTCTTATTTTCACAAACTTAATTCTCTCTTATTGCGTTACATAATTTTATCATGTTTAAATGTAAGATGTAAATTGGCTCATAAGTATGTAATATGTTATTTTAAAAAAAAAATTATAAATAATTTTTAATTGAAGAAAGATCATTTTTAGTTTCTTACATTTTAAAAGATGTAATTTAGTTCATAATTTTTAAGAAAAATGTATCGTAAGTCTCTTATTTAATTTTAAGATCCACATAAATTCATTTTAGGTCAGCTATTTTAATTTGTTTACGATTTAGATACGTAAAAATAATGTGATATAAATAAATGATAAATTTATCAAAATGAAATATTTTTCCCCTAAAAATCAACAAGTTTTCTTTATTTTCACAAATTTAAATCTTTTTTGTGTAACTTTTACGCATTTAAATAGTAACTTAATTAAAATAATTAGTATAAAATTAGCTTATGTGTATCTTAAAAATGAGTAAGTTATTTATAATACATCTTTTAAAAAATTAGGAAATCTAAGCACTTTTGATTAAATAATTTGAGATTAAGATTGATGAATTTTTTTGTATATAGACTGAATTTAAATGGAGCTATATACTAGGAGGGCGAATATTGCATTTGATATTTATCCTATCAAGGGTGTTTAAGAGTGGATTGATTTGACACAATTCAAACCAACCTAACTCAAGATGTTTGGTTTTCTTACTATTATTCCACTGGTTTGGATTCAAAAACAGAAAATAATATAGAAGATGGGTTGTGAATGGATTCTTGATATTAAAATTTTATTTATCAAGTTTTCTAAATTTTGTTTATTAGCCTTTCTTTTCAATTAATATGTAATCTTATCTATTATTTAAATTAATTTTTTTTATACGTTTAATCTATATTTAAAATGATATAAAATTAATTAATTAATTCTTATGTTAATTTTTGTACTATTTAATATTTAGAATTACAATATATTATCTTTGTTTATTTATTATTTGAAAAAAACATTTTATATCTTATTTTTAATCAATTATTAAAATATAAAATTTAATAAAATGTTTGTTAAGTTATTAAAAATTAAAAATTAAAAAAAAAACACCACAATGACACAAAAATCTATATATCCAATCCAATTCATTTTGATTTGAATTTATTTTATAGAATTTATTTATTTTTAACAACTAATTTTATTAATTCAATTCCAATTTTATTTAAAATTCAAATTAAATCATATCATGCACACCTTTACATCCACCAAAAACTTATTTAAAAAAAAAATCAACAAATATAAAAAATTCTTTCCAATATTTGAGAGAGAATAAAATCGGGAATTTTCCTGCTAAATATAAATTCAGATTTGTTTGTTCAAAAAGACCAAAATGGTCCTTGGAGTGAGGAAGGGAAGATTGAACTCGTAAGTCGTAATAATGACTCGGGGCACAAATACAATCCGTTACTTTTCATTTCGAGATGAGAAAATTCTTTTAGGCAAAAAGATCCGTATTCTTTATGTCCTAATATCCTTAATCTGGTATTGGTTTTCTAAACCTCACAATCACCACACTCCAATTCAATTCTTTGGAACACCGGTTCTCAGATATCAATTTTATTGTTCTTGGTTCCTCTTGTAATTAATTATTGAAATTTTAGGTGCCCAATATTTGTAATTAATTATTCAAGAAAGGAAGATCGAAGTGTGAGATAAGTGAGAAAAGGAGGCAGAGGCTGAGATTTCGGGAGGGAGGTTTGCTTTGCCACTTAATATATGATGCTTTGTACATCACTTAGAGATCGAATACATCCATGGCTTCGTGATTACGACAAGCTTCAGTCTCTCGTCGTCATCCTCATTTACCTTCAGGTAACTCCTTTTTCTTCATTCCTATTCCATCACGGTAAGTGTTTTCTTTGTTATTTATTTAAATTACATTTAAGATCTCTCAACCCTTAAGAAACCCAACCCACCACTAGGGTTGAATTCAATCCCATTAAATGCTTTAGAAGATAACGAAATGGGGTTGGCCGGGTTTGGTTTGGTGGGTTCTTTTTTTTTTTATAAAACTCTTTTCATACCGGCCGGGACGAGCCGGTGGACCTATGAGAGAATTTCTTTTATATTAATCTTTGAATTTTCCACGAACATTTGATTCATATCGTGAAAAAATCGGTACATTCGGGTTATTTAACATTGTTCTTCTTTGCATTGTTCTTCTTTGAATGATTGATGAGCGGTGATGTAAAACTCAGATTGGGTGCGCATTGATCGGATCCCTAGGAGCATTGTACAACGGAGTGTTACTGATCAATCTGACCATTGCATTGTTTGCCCTCGTTGCCATTGAGAGCAGTAGTCAGAGCCTCGGCCGCACCTACGCCGTCCTCCTCCTTTGCGCCATCTTGCTCGATATCTTCTGGTTCATTCTCTTCACCCGTGATATCTGGTGTGTATTTTAATTGCTTTTTACTCTACTTGTTATGTTAATGCAAAATGGATATAGCAAGATCAACGATGGATTTAGAATTTATATTTAGGAGTTCACTATATACATAGTAAAAAATAGTATTAATTACTTTTTAGTTTTTTTTATTTTTAATTGAAAAATATGTTTTATGTATCTCATTTTAATAAAAGATGTTCAAATTAGTGATTTTTTTTTTGAGATACTGTTAAAAGCTTAAAATTTAGGCTTAAGTACTTTGTTGGTCCCTAACCTTTACTTGAAAATATAATTTGGTCACCACCTTTAAAAACACATATTTTAGTCCATAGTCTTTTAAAATTTAACATTGTTAGGTCATTTTAACACTTTCCCTTAAACTCTTCTAATAAACGTTATAATAACCAACACATGACATCAAATGATGTCAATTTTAATGCTACTCATGTTAATTTACAATTAAAAAAAAATAGAACATAATAACAAATCTAGGGCTCTTCATCTGATCTGTCTCCATTATAATCAACCTTATAGAAAGTGAGCACGAATTTGTCGCATATACCTCAGTCGAAGCCAATTTCAGGTTCAAATTCTTCATCCCATCCTTCACAAACAACCCAGTCAAAGCCAAGTTCAATTTCTGATTCTTTGTCTTCTATGCTGAATTCTGTCTTTGGCTCAAAATGTAGAGAATTCTTCTGATCAATGTAAGCTGGAGTTTCCGGATGAGGTAAATTGGGATAGTAAACCTGCTGAGGGGTTTGATCCTTTTGACTTGTACATAACTTCTGGGATGAGATGTCGAAATGGGCTTAGTGTGGGAGAATTTGAATGGCCTATTTGTAAGAAACCATTTAGGTTAGAAGATGAGGTTTCTGAACGTGTAGATAAGTGTGTGACTAAATCAGTTGAGACTAAGAGCAATGAAGTAGGCGGGATCTTCATAGTGAATTGGATTATTGCATTAGTGGATTTATTTCGGAAAGCCATCAACACGATCTCTTGATGTTGTTCTTAAATTGTTGAAGAAATTAACATTGAAAATGAGGTTGATTATGATGGAGATCAAATGCAGAGCCCTAGATTTGTTATTATGTTCTAATTTTTATCTTTTGTAAATTGTAATAAAATTTAAAAACCAAAATATGCGTTTTTAAAGGTTGGGACCAAATCCTATTTTCAGGAAGGTTAGGGATCAATAGAGCCCTAGATTTGTTATTATGTTCTAATTTTTTTCTTTTTCAAATTGTAATAAAATTTTAAAAATTTAAGAACCAAAATATGCGTTTTTAAAGGTCGGGACCAAATCATGTTTTCAGGTAAAGGTTTGGGATCAATAGAGTACGTAAGCCTAAAATTTAAAATTTAAGTGGAGTACATTTTTATTTGATATATGTAATTTATTTATAATTTCATAAATATTATACCTAAAGTTTTATTTGTGGAGAGTTGAGGTGGTTCAAATGTCCTTTCTCACCTCTACATACATCCGCTCCTGACTGCACTTGTTAAATTGCAATGACCCATCTTGTATTTTTATTTTTTTTATTTTATAGAACTTGACTGAGTTACATAATTAGTCTCTAGATTCACAATTTGGTCGCATGATTTTATTTTTGTATTATGAGGACCCTTACATTTTCAATTCCAATATATTTTGTTCAAATTTAAAAATTAAGTTAAAATTGCACTATAGCTGATAAAATTAACACCTCAAGTTTCCTTTTTCTTTTTTTGTATTACCAAATCTCTTCTTACTTTTGAATTTGAAGACATTTAGTCCCTTATTTTGAAATCTGGTCATAATGTGTGGAAATTGAAAAGGTAATGATAGTTAGGGGACTAAATATTCAATCCATAAAGGATTAGTGACAAATTGTGTACTAGCTTAGAACAATACCAGTTCGACTTCTATGCCTAAAAGAAAGGTGCTATTTTTGATAGTTCTTGTTTCAGTTTCCTAACTATACTACCTCTATCCACCCCCTTCTCCTCTACGACCAATTTTATAATCTTTGTAACATTGTTTTCTTGTTCAAGACATGGGTGCGTGGTCAGACTAATCTGTTTTTGCATTTGCATTTTAATTGGAAATTTTTTATATTCTCATGTCTCGGTATCACCGAATTGAACTTTAAATTCAGTTACCGATGGAGGGTTTGGTACCACAGAGGTACCCATATTTAGAAATTGCTACCCTTTTCACCCATATTTTTGAATAATTTTAATTTAGTATTCCTATTTTGTTAAATGGTTTCAAAATTAACAATTTTGAACTGTACATGAATTTAATTTGGGGAATTTAGTTGGTGCATCACGCCTGACTTTAAAAAGGGGCATTTTTGTCCTTTCATATGAGGTTGGAATCATTTAATGTGAGATGCACTAGCTGAATTTTCCAAATTAAATTTATGTACTCTTCAAGATTGTTAATTTGGAACTATTTAACAAACAAGGGTACTAAATTGAAACTCTTCAAAAACATGGGTGAAAAAGGGTACTACTTTCTAAACATGGTTATCTCTGTGGTACCAAACCCACCGAGGGAAAAGGGATTTGTTTTCTTTTTTGCTTTTGCATTTTCTTACTCTGGAAATATTGTATCTGTTTGCAGGAACATTTCCCCTGATGAGTATGGAACATTTTTTATCTTCTCAGTGAAACTCACTTTTGCAATGGAAATTATTGGCTTTTCTGTGAGGTTATCATCATCATTCTTATGGATTCAGATCTACAGATTGGGGGTCTCATATTTAGATACTTCTTTACGTAGAGAAACAGATTCTGATTTGAGAAATAGTTTTTTGAGTCCTACAATTCCTGCTATAGTCAGACGATCTTCAAGTTCTGATGATCCCTTAGGCGGTTCCATCTATAATCTAGATTATTTTTCATCTCTCTTTGAAGATGGCCGAGAAAATAGCTGCATGATCGGGGTATGTGATCTGTCACTTGTATGTGCTTATATACCAATTAATGTTCAACTGCTTGTAATTCATTTTCAATCTAGCATGATGCTCTTGAGGTCATCATTTTACCTATGCATCAGGAGCGCCTCCTTTTTTATCTACTTCAACATTTGTGTTTGACCTGGTACTCTCCAATTGGATCATGAACTAATGCCTAAGCATCAACATCATGTTGTTATCCTTTCTTAAAAAATAATTATAAAAATATTAAAGAAATTTTGTTATGAAGTTGGTGTTCTGTCTCCAGTGCAGGCTAGTCTTGTTAATTGAGGGCTGTAACTCTCAAAAGAGGGGGTAAAAAAACTAATGCTTACTACAAGTCTGATGCTCAAATGTCATTTGCTTTATATTGTGTTTCTTAGCGAAAATCTGCCTTCAGTCATGAAGAAAAGATGTTGAACCCCGTGTCAATTATTGCTGCATGCTATCTCAGTTTTAGTTCTTTCATGATGTTCTCTATTGACCTGGTTTTCAGTATTGGGGCATTGAAGTTTAGCTTTTTAATTTTCTCCTGACCTTACTCGTCTCTTGAATAGTTGAAGGTAGCATTGAGGGTATGCGTGTCTTATACATGTTTGTATTATTGCTATTTTTAGGGTCAAAACAATGGAGTTGGTGGCAATGGGTCAACTTCTGCTGCCGGTACTTCTCCTCTAAAGGCTTCTATGGACAAGTCTCTTCAAGGTGTATCTGTAAGTTCTTAGGAAATGCTTTGAGTTCTAATTATCAATTTTCATGGTTGTGTTTCTTCGTGTACTTTATCATACAGTGATCTTTACCAATTATATAACTGAATGTTGGCTAAAAATAACTATACAACTGAATGACAGGCTTTCTAATGCTTAGTATGAACTTTTTAGGGCTTCATAGGGCATTTTGTGGATTCTACTAACGTCCAATCTTTTGTTGCACCTTCCCATTCATAAAACTGTTTGGCTCAATTTTTTTGTTGCAGTAGTCCAATTTAGTTAGAACAAGGTGCAACTGAATATGATTAGAATCTAACATGATCATCAAAAGCTTTTGTTTACTGATTACTTGAATAGTCAAATACACTGATTCTACATTCTTGTGATTTTTTTTTGTTTGTGCTAATTAATGTTTTGTGATTTTGATCAAATGACTCTGCTACTTGTCATGAAAAACTGTAAACATCGAGATTATATATCTGTTCTAAGCATCAAGATTAGTTTTTATGGAAGAGTATTTGATGTGGTTCGAAACTCACTTGAAATAGGATAGGGGAGTCTTATAACCAAACCTCCACGTGAATCACAATATTAGCTATATGTTTTGCTGATTTTATGTTCTTTTTTGTTTCCTTGGAATGTATTTCTATTCTTGTGCTTCCTGCATAGGTTTGAATCATTCTCATATGATCTAGTGATGAGATTCCAATGTCATTATATGTTAGTGTCTGGCTAAACTTGTGGTTGTATTGGTTTAGGTTGTTACACTCTTTGTTTTTGGAGGGAGAGGAGAAATAGAAAATGGAATGTCGAGTTGGCTCCCATATGTGTGGCCTGACATTGTTGCCTTGTATATTGCAAACTGGTCTCATTACTTTTAGCTAGAAGAGCAAAGTGTCTCAAGTTTTCTGTTATTGCCATTAAACCTTTATGCATCCTTAGTAAAAGAGGAAAACAAAATTGCTTTCTTCATACAGTTCCGCATCCATGATTTTGAAAGGCAGATTTCATGCCGATGTTGTTATGTGTCAATTCTTGGATGTCCCCCCATCAAAATTGTCCCTGAATGTTAAAAATCATGTTTGATCTACTTGTATTAGTTGCAACATTATTATAATAACTGGCATTTAGACCTTGCAGGAGGAGAATGCAGATGACCAGCATCAGAGGATTTGGATTTGAGTAGTCGACATCACGGCTTGTTACTGTCTTTTATTCTTTCTTCCATTGACGTCCACTCCTCTTCATTAATGTTTATGAGGATTTTTTTTCCCGATCATTCAACACGGCTGACTTACATGGGGATGGGCTTTGTACATTACTCATAATTTTGCCCAGGATTGAGAAGCTGCCACTCATACTACATTATTACTTGGGATGAGAATCACTTCTTTGGTTTACTATTGTTCTCCATTCCGTTAGGAGTTTGAGGGGCTTGCGGGATTTGGATTGGGAAGCAGGGAGTTCTGTGTTTTCCGTTTTGCAGACGAGGAAGCTGTATTTTTAGGTGATGCCGGGATTATAGAACCCAGTAAAGGATAGCAATAGGTTCTACATACTGTTCTCACTTGTACTTTTGATTTTTTTTTTGTTTTGTCTAATAATGTTGTCAACACATTTAGCATTTAAGATTGTAGGCTGGTATATTTTATATTTTTGTACGTGATAAATTGCACTATTGTTACTCAAACTTTAACTAAATTCAGTCTTTAAACTTTAAAAACGTATGATTTTATTTTTAAAATTTTAAAATTTTACGGTTTTTTAAATTTTTTTTCATAATAAAAGGATTAAATTACTATGAAAAATAAAAAAAAAATTGATTAAATTATTTTAACATGTATATTTAAAGGACCACGGGTGTATTTATCTATATACCAGATTTAGTTTTAAAGTTTTATATATATATATATCTTAAATTTTTATTTATAAATATATATTTTAGTAATTAAATTAGGATTTGTATACGAAATTTTAAAATTTTAGAGATTAAATTATAGGATTTAAAATTTTTTAAAATTAAATTATATATTTTAAATGTGTCGATTTATACGTAAATTTAATTAGAATTTGAGTACCGTTTTTAAGCGTATTAAAATAAAATTTGAGTATTAAAATGTCGTAAGCTTGGACTTTGCGAATGTATGTTTCTGCGTATTACAAGTGTTCGGAACCCTTTATTCCAAGGACGACAACAGAAAAATATAGTTAAGCAACATGACAGACAGGTCCTCTGTGGCCCCTATGAATCTTCAGTCCCAAATTTGGTGCTTTTATACTGTTCATCAGATTTTTTTTCTTTTTCACATCTTAAATTTTTTAAATAAAAAATTATACTAATATTGAATTTCATTAGAAAAAAAATAATTTCTCTCATTTTTTTAAATATGTAACTCAGTATTTTGATGGGTTTTAATTTCTAACTCTCTTTCTGGCATTAAAAACCTGTAATTTTTTATACATTTTAAACAAATGTTAAACAACATTTCTAAATTTATTTTATGATATAAATATATTTCAATAAAGATAAAAATTATTCATATTATAAAGTAAATGTTGATATGGAACAATTTTTAAAATATTATAATAATCGAACATGTGAGTATTTGATTTATGAATTTTTGTTGATCATACTCATAATATTATAATAATTTCATATGTTCAGCGCCTGGAATTTAATAATGTAACTTTATAAAGATTGGTACGCACTTAAATTTTGTCATTATAAGTTGCGAGGTTTTGGATTGAGTAGACATCCCAAAGCTAGTTTTAGAAATTAGGGGATTAATATGGAAGTATCTGATCTTAATAATAATAAGAATAATATGTTTCTAAACAAATAATAATAAACCATAAAGAATTGAAAAACGGTTTATATTTTCACTTCATTTAAATACTACAAAATTAATGAAATTTATTTTCTATCTCTAATCTCATCACGTTAAGTGATCATTGATTGATTTTGATTACGTATGATCAAATTAAATAACATTTATTTTTTATTGTTGGTAAAATGAAATGGATTTTATTTAATTGAATTCAAATAAAATTCATACAATTTGGATGGAGTCAAATTCATCTTATTGAATGAAATTGACTTCATCTAATTGAAATAGAACCCAATAAAATCAAGTTCATCTAAGTTGAATTCATTTGAATAAATTGTTGGTAAATACTATTATTTTGAGGAAAAATGATACTTTGTTTACTTTTGTGTTATTTTGGTGAAGTATTTTTATAATATCCAAATCATACTAACATTTCTTTTTAATATTTATAGCTTTGCTCTTTGTTAGGGATGGCAAATTATACCTGTGAAGAAATTGTGTCACGTGATGTCAACTCATTAATAAGTAATAATATTCGAATTTAGCTTATTTTGTTCATTAAAAAATTAATGCAATAGTCAAGTTTATGTTTTAAATATTACATTGATTTTTTTAAATCTTATATTCATCTATTGCTTTATATTTTATTTTTGTTTTATTTCTTTAATGATACTAAAATTGTGTAGTTTTCATTAACTATATTCTCTTACTTTCGACTATACGAGACTATCAAGTGTGATAGATTTATCACTTTTTTGCCATCATTTTTTAGTAACGAATTTTTTGTGAATTTTTTTTTGTTTTCAATTAATAATATACTGGTCTAAGCCATAGTAGCTTAGTTCCTAGCATAAGTTAACTTCAACCTTAGTGCTTAAAAGACTCTTACATCAATTTTAGTATCATAGTTTCTAGTTTTTCCTAAACTTAGATGGAAAAGAAGGTTGATGGTGATCCGCGTAACATGGATGAAAAGCCTATTGCGAAATATTTGATAGCTTATTTACATGAGCAAGATTAGAATAACGAGACTCATTTTTGAGTCTTCATCGATAATCTGTGCGACTCTCTTTATTTTTTTAATAAAGTTGATAAAGGAACTTCTAGATTCTCCAGCCAGCAGCTCAAAATAACCTATCCAAACACTTATCCAACTAAATTCAACCAACTCAAACCATTCTATAATGGATTTCGCACCAAACCCACCACAGTTAACTCTTTTCAAAACTAGCGAAAATGATGGAGTTAACTATCCATCATGTTGACCATCTTTCCATAGCAACCAAAGTGTGGGTAATCTTCCTTTTGAAGAATCAAACCCTCAATCCCAATTACCCACACTTGTCGACCTTGTCCTAGTGGTTAGCCAAATTTCAGAACCCAAAATGGCATGGGTAATCACTCATACGAAAAATCTAAACACCCATCTTAAGTACCTTTACATTTCCAACCATGTATCTATAATTCCCAAATTTTCAAAACTAAAAATGTGATACCATCATATGTTGGAAAACTTAATTTATGAAAATTTTTAGATTGCGTAAGACAGTTGATAATTTCCTAGAATATATGAAAATTCCTGATGATAAATAAGTCAAAATGATGGCATATAAATTAAAGGAGCTATAAGTGCATGGTGGGATTTCATTCAATCTACTAGGAAGAGGTACGATGAACTTCCTATCATGTTGTGGAACTAGATGAAGTGACTCATGCACGATCAGTTTCTATCCTTTGATTACAAATAAATTTTGTTTAAACAATATCATTATTGCCAACAAGGCTTAAGAAGTGTAGCTACATACATTGATGAATTTCAAGAATTACGAGCTCATAATGACTTGGATGATGAGATATACCACTACTTTGCGTGAACTTTTAAAATGTTAGATTGATATGAGAAATATTTCTAGTTTTTCAGAAGCCATTACACTTGTTACCAGATATGAAAATTAATTCAATAGATCATATGGATCTCCATTCAAGAAATAGAATGAGAAATTAACCCTAAAATATACCTTATTATTCTAATACAAATACAAGCCAATAATCCTATATGCATATCCCTAATTTTCCCAACCAACCTAAAAATCCCATTAAACAACCTATTACCGATCTAAAACCCAACCCTTATTCTAGATCTAAAATAAGAAAATGGTTTAAATGTATTTAACTTGTGCATAGATCCAGTGAATGTCCTTCGAAGAAATCTATCAAAATTGTAATTGAAGTAAAAGACTTGGAAAAAGGGATTTGAGAATGTAGATAATGATGAATTTAAAGAAGTTGAAGTTATAGAGGGTGATGAATGAGAGAGATTCACTTATATCATACAGAGGTTATTATTGTCTTCCAAAATATAGAAACAACCGTAGAGGCATGCCCTGCTCAAAACAAGATGTACCATCAATAAAAAGGTTTGTGATGTCATCTTGAATGAACAAAGTAGTGAAAATATAGTGTTAAAAATCCTAGTGAATGCAATAGGTTTGAGCACATAAAAACATCCTAAATCTTACAAGATGGAGTGGATTAAAAAATTTTCTGAGGCTAAAGCGACTAAGATTTGCACCATTTCTCTTTTCATTCGGAAATACTATCAAGATGAAGTGGATTGTGACATTATTAAGATTGAAGCTTGCCACATTCTGTTAGGAATACCTTGGTAATTTAACAAGCATACTATTCACAAGGGTAAAGAGAATATTTATTCCTTTGTGTGGAAAAGTAAGAAGATAGTACTAATGCCCTAACAAGAAAACATGAAGAAACAACAAGTGATATTCATTCAACTTTGATGGTCTCTCGTATCTCTGGTCTTGAATTAAAGAAAACTTGCAAGAGGAATTCCACAGTTATGTTGGTTCTAAAAGAAAGTCATCATAATACTTCTAATAACATCCCTTTGTTGAATTCATTATTAGAAGAATTCAAGGGTATTACCCTAGAAGAATTGCTCACAAGGTTTCCTTATTTAATAAACATACAACACAAGATAGACTTTGTGCTTAGGTCTAAAATACATAATTTACCTCAGGATGAGTCCAAAGGATAATGATAAACTTCAAACCATTGTGGAAGATTTGGGAAGGAAACAAGTTAAAGATAGCATTATCCCTTGTGCAGTGCCAACTTTATTAGTGCCCAAGAAGGATGGAAGTTACAAGATATGTATAGATAGTAGGGTCATCAATAAGATAATTGTCAAATATCATTTTCCCATTTTAAGACTTGAAGACATGTTTGATAAGTTAATGGGGTCACATTTGTTTCTAAATTGTACAAAGAGTAGATATCATCATATTATAATTCATCCAGGAGATGAATGGAAAACAACATTTAAAACAATATGAATCACAAGTAATGCCTTTTGAGTTGTGTAATGCCCCTGGTATGTTTATGAGATTAATGAACCAAGTCCTCAAGTCATTTATTGGAAAATTCATGGTTGTCTATTTTGATGACATCCTTATATTCAAAAAGTTTGAAAATGAGCACTTATGTCACTTAAGATATGTTTTGGGGGTACTACGAGAAGACAATATTTTCCCCAACCTTAAGAAGTGTGAGTTTCTTACTAGTCAGTTAGTGTTTATGGGATTTGTAATAAACTCTGAAGGTATTTTAGTGGATTAAAAGAAGGTTCTGCGATTGAATAGCCAACACCTAAAAATGTGCACGATGTTAGAAGCTTTCATAAGTTTGCAACCTTTTATAGGAGATTTATCAAGCATTTTAGCATTATAATGGCACCTATCACTAATTGCATGAAGAAGGTTCAATTTCATTGGGGTCAAGAACAAGAAATAGTTTTAAAAAACTTACAAGTGCACCAATATTGGATCTACCAAATTTTGATCGGGTGTTTGAGGTGAAAACTGATGCTTCAAGGGTTGGAATATGAGTTATTCTACTTCAAGAAGAAAAAGGGTTATTGAATACTTAAGTAAGGAGCTCAATGAAGCTAGATAAAAATGGACTACCTATGAACATGAATTCTATGCAATCATAAGGTCTTAAAATATTGAGAGCATTATCTCATCCAAAGGGAGTTCATTCTACACTGTGATCATCAATCTTTACAGTATATCAATTCATAGAAGATCCAGAGTAGAATGTATTCTAAGTTAGCTCTTTTCTTACAGAAACTCAATTATGTTTTTAGACACATTGGGAAACACAACATAACAGTGCTTTTGGCTATGGTTAAGAATGAAATCACCATTTTTTACACTCTCAAATAACTTTATGGAGATGATATGAATTTTGGAGACATTTGGAGAAAAAAATTAGCCAAATAGTACCTCCAAAATTACACTATTCAGTATCGTTGTTTATTCAAAGGAAACTCTTTGTGTATTCCTAAACGTTCCTTAAGGGAAAAGTTGATTTGAGAACACCAAAGTAGAGATTTGGCTAGTTATACAAGTAAAGATAAAATAAACATAGCTTTGGAGAATAAGTACTTTTGGCAAGATTAGGAAGAATGTTACTAAATTTGCACAACATTGTCCTATTTATTAGTCTTCTAAAGGCAATAGTAACAATGTTGGATTGTACTCACCATTTCCTATTCCTTACAACATTTTGGAAGACATCTGATGCTAGCTTAGTAGCTCAATTATTTTTTAGAAATATAGTTAGGTTGCACGGGGTTCCAAAGTCAATTATTTCTGACAGAGATGTGAAATTTACAAATCACTTTTGGAAGAGGTTTTATACTCATCTAAAATTCAGTTTTACTTGTAATTTCCAAACTGAGATCATCAATACGACTCTTGGTAATCCGATTAGATGTATTTTTGGACCATACTAAAACAATAGGATTTGGGTGAATTTACCACAATTTGAATTTACTTTTAATGGGATTGTTAATAGATCCAACAAAAAAAATTCATTTGAAATAGTCTATACTAAACTTTCCAATTTCTTCACTGATATCACTCTTCTACCCAATTTCAAAAGTACTTCAACTATAGAAACAACTTTAAAAGTTCAAATACGATGAAAGATGTCACCGAGCATTTACAAGAGTAAAATTTGAAATATGAAAAGTCAATTGATAAGAAAATAAAATTTAAAGAATTTGTAAAGGGAGATTTAATTATGACACATTTTGGGAAAGGAATGACACTTATCAAAACTCAAGATCGAAAAAATGGGATGTTTTTGAGTGTTACATGAGAGAAGAGATAATGCATACATTTTGAACATTCTAGAAGACCTTAAAACATCTTCCACTTTTAACATTTTTGATATCTTTGAGTATTTCACTGTTAACATTTTTTATATCTTTGAGTGTTATTTACCCAATGAAGGGATTACATTATTACCAAATTCAAGAGAGCATGATTTTCAAGGAATGAATAACTCAAACTTTGATTACTTTTCATATTACATTATCGTTTATTACTTTGAAATTTTTTTTTGTTTTATTACAAGAACTCAATTTTCATTTTAGCGAATCATAAGTTAATAAATTATGAAAAAGCTTATTGTTAAGTTAATAAAAATCAACATGTAATTAGAATAATTAAAAAAAATTTATAGAAAATATTATGGTCAAATTAATTAAATTTAAAAAGATTTTTATTCATTAATTTGACCCCTTCTTATTACAATAAATATTTCTTAAAAAAATATTTAATTGAATTTTTGAATCTCGATTAAATAAAAATAGTACCAAAACTGTGTAATTTTTGCCAACTATGTTCTCTTACTTTCATCTATATGAGACTCTTTCATTTAGGGTGAAAGGCTCATCACTTTTTTGTCATCATTTCTCCAGAACATCATTTCTATGAATTCTATTTTATTTTCAATTATCAATATACTGCTCTAAGCCATAGTAGGTTAGTTCCCACGTTATGTGCTTAAAAGACTTCCACGTAAAAAATAGTCAAACTTTAAGCGCCAATAAAAAAAAAGTCAGCTTAAATTTGTTTGTTAGGTGTCAAGGTATCGCGCTAAATAATTATAAAATATGACACTTATTAAACGGGTTGCATGCTTCGTGTCATGTTATTGTGTAACTAACTGCCACCCCTACTCTTGGTTACCTTATTCTTTAGTTGCGCGGGGCAGTACTGTATCCAAAGTATCCTTTCAAATCATGATCACACAACAAAAAAATCTTTCAAAATGAACTATCCGTTACTCTTAGAAACTTTCTATATTTTGATTCAGACAGTATAGCAAAATGAGTAGAATTCCTGTTTCAAAATGTGGTTTTTATTTTACTAAACAAGTTTTCAATGTGGTTTACCATCGAAAAATATCATCAAAGCCAAGGCTCAAAAACCTAAATGCGTGAGGATCCAGACTGCAACTGGGTATTCGATATTCAAAAATAGAGAACAAGGAAGCATAGTTAAAAAAAAAAAGAGTTCCACTCGTGCTGAGTTCACCACCTATGTTCTTCCCAAAAACACAACAAAATACTTCAAATAAAGTGTCATTGGTATAACCTGGTTCACTTGACAGTCAAAATCTTGATCACAGATGCATTTCCATCACGGTGCAGAGCCACAACAGAATCTCCGTTTTTGCAGAGCCCTTTTGTCTTGGCATGTTGAATTGCAAATTCCAGTGCCTCTCCAGTCGTCTCGGCATGAGAGGCCCTAGCAGATGCTGCACTTAATACTGGAATCAAACCACGAAAGATTAGGCTATGCCTTGCTGGTGATTCATCACTGCACGACCAGTCAAAGTAATCAGTTTTAAATTCAGGAACAACAACAGATAATATAGGCATGCCTGGCCTGTACTTTGCCACCAGTTTTGCAGTACTTCCTCCTCTGGTTAGGACTAATATAAGAGTAGCCCTTGATGAGTTGGCTGTTTTAACAGCCGAAGAAGCCAAGCTCTCTAGTGGACTCATGGGTACTGGTGAATGTTCCATAATCCTCTTGAAGACATCTCCATAATTAAGGGTACTCTCTGCTTCTAAACATATTTTAGCCATGGTCCTTACTGCAAGTTCAGGATAAGCTCCAGCAGCTGTTTCGCCACTTAGCATCACACAGTCGCTCCCATCAAGAACTGCATTCGCTACATCAGTAGCTTCAGCTCTAGTTGGTCGAGGTGACTTGATCATTGACTCCAACATTTGTGTTGCGGTAACAACGGGTTTTCCTTGAATGTTGCACTTATAGATCATCACTTTTTGTGCGAGAAATATCTTCTCAATAGGAATCTCCATTCCAAGATCCCCACGTGCCACCATGAATGCATCTGAGTTAGCGAGAATGTCATCAAAATTTGCCACCCCCTCTTGATTTTCAACCTACTCATCAAATTTCAAAGGAAAAGACCGAACATGCAAACAAGATCATCAAATGGGAATAGATGATATGAGGATATGCAGTAGTACAGCAAGCAAGTTGGTGTAAATTGAGAACATTGCAAATTCCAGGGGATCGACACAACATCGTAAACATTTCTAAAACAGAACCATGACAGAGCGGAAATTGAGACCAAGTAGTAAAAATTTCAGCCACTGTTTCTAAGTAAGCTACCTAGGGCACGTTATAGTTTCATTATCACCGAGGATAATAAAGAAAACAAAATCAGCAAATGAGACTAGCTACGATAGTACAGAAAACAAATTGGTGTAAATTGAAAACATTGCAAATTCCAGGGGTTTGAGACAACGTCGTAAACATTTTTAAAATAGAACCATGTAACTTCTTTTTAAGAACAGACAGATTAATTTATTACATGAGTGGAACTTTTAGACCTAGTAAAAATTTCAGCCACACCCCTTCTAATTAAGCTAAGTATGAGACGTTATAGCTTCATCATCACTGAGATTGAAAGGTGGAATAGAGCCTAATTAAAAGTATAATGAATTTCCAGTTTTAACATATATATAGAAAAATAGAAACGAAAAGCAAGAATAGTATAGCACAGTTACCTTGGACATGAGGAGGATATTCTTAGCATGCTGCCCAAGCAGCTTCCGGACCTCCACAAGGTCAGAACCTTTGCGAACAAAAGATAGAGCAATCATATCAATTTTATTCGGAATACCCCAGTCTAAGATATCTTCCTTGTCCTTCTCAGTCAACGTAGGGAGATCTACTATGACACCAGGAAGATTAACATTCTTTCTCTCGCCAAGAACTGCAGAGTTCTCACAGTGGCACCTAACCAGACCCTTTTCCACATCACAAGTTAAAACTGTGAAGGAGATTGTGCCATCTGCACAAAGAATCACACTCCCTGGCTTCACATCCTGGGGCAGCTTTTTATAACTCATACAAATCATATTATCATCACCCTTTATGCTATAGTCGGTGGAAATTGTGATTTCTTGTCCTTGTTTCAGTTGGATGGGCTTGGCATCCTTCAAAAACCCAGTTCGAATCTCAGGACCCTACCAATTGCATATCAAATGAGCAATTAGAAATTGTCAAAGCAGTGGTGAGGAAAGGATGTAAAAGCAAACAGGGATTGTACACACAAAAGGTAAAAAGAAAAATAACCAATGGATGTAGTTAAGAACTGAGACATAAATTACATAACATACTAGGCATATATACCCCGGAGCAAATCAACAGCTACAAAGGGTTTGATCTATCACAATGTAATTTATGTATGCTTCTATGTTTCCACTACACTGATGTTTTTACTGCTCCGTAAAGGATAGCTTATAATAATGAAGAATGTCATTTGGAAAGTTGTAATGTAAAAGTGAGGGATAATTAATAGGAAACGGTTAAAGAAATTTGTAGTCATCACTAAAATGTTGCAACGGCAAACTTGCTAGGCAAAGCATAAATGAAAAAAAGAAGATAGAGTTGTCTTGGTAACAAAGCTCAATAGCAACGAGGAACTCTAAGTAATTCAAAAATTTGTATATTTTAGAATCAGAGAAGCCTCATCTCTACTGAGAAGAAAGGCTAGATCCACACATAGTTGCACCCGATTTCACACACCCTCCAATCATTGCATGCCATGTAGCATTTAGAGTTGTTATGGCACGTATTGAATGAATAGAGTGCAATAGAGTATTTATTTAGAACAACTCGCTCTTAATATCTGTGGTTGCCAAGAAGGTACGGATGATAAGTTTATTATATGAAGAGCATAGATTAACATGAATAAAAAGGAAAAATAACCCATGGGTCACTTATGTTTTTCATTTTAGTGACATTTGTCGCCTTATTTTTAAATTGGAACATATTTGTCTCCCTACTATTATAAGGACAGTTTAGTCCAATTTGTCATGTTTTAAATCAAATGCTCATTATTTTAATATTTTTAATGCCAAATGACTTTTAACAAAACTAAAGGGTACTATTGATATCTAACTTCTTCACGCCTCTCTTTGGCATTGCCGCATGTGAAAGATGACCAACAATAAACTTTTAAATTTGGGAAATCAGCTCAAATAACCCCCCGTATCACTATTTCTATTCTACAATGGACCCCCAAATTGTCACTTTATTCATATAACAAAACTACCCTTTGTACTTCATCTTTAATACGCTATATATATTTTTTGTCTCTGGCCATCGATACAGAGTACAATTTGGAGAGTAGCCGACTTTTATTTAGAAAAGAGAGAGAAAGAGAGATGTGCTAGAATAATTACTAATTGAACCTACTAGTGTCCGATGATTGAATACATTGGAGGAAATTAATGGGAACCTAGAGTGTGTAGTCGTAGTCATGGTCGTCATCGCCGATGGTAACGAGGAGAGCATGAATGCGTTGACATGGGCTATTGACAATCTTAACTCAAATCATTGAATTCTGATTCCAGTCGGTTCCTTCATTGCGCTTCACGTTGTTTTTCCTAACTGAGGATATATTATTTGATATATAAGCTATATGCTTCTAATTCGATGATTAATGCACGTCCCATTTGAGTTACAATGAGTTCGGCATTTGTCAAATTTGTCTTCAATCTGTTGAACAAATGTTCAATTCAATTCCGACAAGGGATTCATCGTCTAATTAAAATTCGATCAGTTGGACAATTGTCCAATTTAGTTAGACACACAACTTGGCTCAAACGAGTAAGGGACTAAACTCTAGCTAGTTAGATAACTACTCAGTTTAGTTGAATGCATTCCGATAAGTGGGGTCATCAACCGATAAAATTATGATTTAATTAGATAATCCTCTAATTCCGATCGGTTAAATTGGACAAATATTTAGTCAAAATTGTGAAAATCACAATTGATCAATAAAAATTAATACATTTTTATTACTCTGCTTAAAAATTCATGTGAGAAAAAATCATATCCAATTTTTGACTATTATGGACAGCATATAACTCTTTAAATTTTATTAAAGCTACTTGGGCGTAAAAAATATTAAAATAATGAGCCTCTACGATAAATGGACTGAACCATCTTATAACATAGAGACAAATGTATTAAGGTAAAATGACAAATATAAGTGACACAAGTGTGCTCT
This sequence comes from Hippophae rhamnoides, assembly GCA_033030585.1. Lineage (NCBI taxonomy): Eukaryota > Viridiplantae > Streptophyta > Magnoliopsida > Rosales > Elaeagnaceae > Hippophae > Hippophae rhamnoides. Next base: position 39,464,956 of record CM065434.1, read on the forward strand.
GACCTATCATAAAAAGGGTAAGTAAGAAAAACTATTGATTGTCGAACTATAGCTGGTGTGGTATAAAAAGTCAAATAAAAAACCAATGTAATTCGTCTGAATATACAGTAACCAATAATTTCTCGGAAAAAAATTAGTAATTATATCAATGAAAGATTTAGTTTTTTTTATCTGGAGATGGAATAGAGATGAGATAATAATAGAGATATTTATAGTTAAAAAAAGGGAATTTCAGATACGAGAAAGAAAAATAGCACAGAAATGTGAAGCAAACAAGTGTAAATGCTAGATGAAGCAGACAATCGAAGAAGCAACAAATAAAAATCCAAAAAGCACAAAAAAAAAAAGTCAAATGAAATTTGGAGTCAAAAAGTCAAATATAAATCTGGATCTACACAAGTTATTTATGAAAAAAAAATGTATCGTTGGAATATATAGAACGAAAAAGTATAGTTCAATGAGTGGAGTGAAACCTTGGTGTCGAGCATGACGGCGCAGAGAATACCAGTATTTTCCATGGCCTGACGGAGATTGTCAAGTGTTTCTTGGTGGTAGGCATGGGATCCATGGGAGAAGTTGAAGCGAGCGACGTTCATGCCCGCTCGGAGAAGCTTCTCAGTCATCTCTACCGATCTCGATGCTGGTCCAAGCGTACACACGATCTTCGTTTTTGGCTTGTTATTCAAACCCTTCTCTGATCCTTGTTCTGCAACTACCTCTTTTTTTGGCTCCATCTTTCCTATCGTCACAATCTGTGAGTTGTTGATTTGTAAGAAAGATTGAATAAACGGAGGAGGGAGTTTGACCAAAACAAAATGACGAAGACAGCCAAGAAAAATTCACTGACAAACGAAACCTAGACACTACTTTATACTGCGTCTACTGGGATGCTTTTGTTTATTTTATTCTTCACTCTTTTTCAATTTTTCTTTTTTGAAGATTTTTTTATTTAAAAATATTATATCACAAGATATTATTTTAATTATTAAAATTTTAATTAAATATAATAATAATAATAAAATCGTCCTAAAATTATTATGATCTGAGATAATTTTTTACACGTATATAAATTTCGAGATGATTATTAAAAAATATCAAAAATATATATAATTTAATTTATTAAATATATAAATTAATTAAATAAATGTAATTAATTTCGGATATAAATTTATACAATTTTTAGTGTAAACATAACGGCATCTTATGAGTTGATTCAAACCATTGATTTAAATAATTATATAAAACCAAATTTACTATTTTTTTTTGTCCATTCCTAATTTGGTACAAGAAGATTATAGAAGTGGGATAATACAAGATAATAATAAATTCTTTAAAAGTATTTTTATTATAAATAAATAATATAAAAATAATTAAATAATTTCTTTTTATGTTTAAATTAATGTGTAAATAGGATGCTATTAATATCAAAATACGGCAAATGTCATGTGATTGAGTTATATGAATGCCGATTTATTCATTCATCATTTATATTATTATGCTATATTATTTAAGATATTTAAATACTAATTTCATGAAAAATGTCTTTTGGCAAGTTCATTTGTTTTTAATAAAAAAATAATTTAGATTATTTAGCTTTAAATAATGCATCGGAACTAGTTTAATTTTTAAAAATGATTATTCATCATTTTATTTTAATAATTTTTAGTTAATTACTTAAAATAAATATTTTTATCATTTTGATTTTAAAAAATTGAATGATTTTTATATCCATTTAAAAGTAAAGAAAACAAAACTTTTATTTTAAATAATTAAATGAATTTTAGTATTATAATTCACCTAATGATATATCATTAACACCTTTCTTTATTATGGTATATGTTTGAATTATAATAAATATTATTTTATTTTAAAAAAAAAAATCAATGTGTCACCTAGAAATAAATTTTGACTAAGGTGTTATTTTTAAAAAGTTAAAAAAATTATTTTAAAATAAATAAATTAAAATTATCTTTTTAAAAAAAAATTCAAATGACTTGTATAACTCTTCTAATTTGTTATCAATATTATATGAACCCTCTAGTTCTTTTCTTATTCTCATTTTGTCAAAGTCTAGTTATACCTGTTACCGAGATGATTAAAAAAAAGTTAATTTTATTATCATATCAATTTTTGTTGATATCATATTAAAAATTTAATTTTAAAAGTATAAAAATATTAAATCATGAGATAAAAAATTTCAATTACTATTCTCTAAAAATATTAATTATCTTTAAAAACAAAATAACTTTAGTGGAAACGAGGAAGTAGATTAACACCAAATACGCATTTAATAAGTTTCAAACAGTGAACTTTGAGATTTTATCACTCATTAAGGGATTGGTAGACCATAACTGATTACTCATTAACTCTGACAGAACATATTTTAAAATTATATTTTTTATACACATATAATTCATAATAAATAATACTTATAATATTAAATACATAACATTTTAAATAATTAAGTTAATTTCATTTATTATTATATCTTTTTTATTTTACTTAAACATTGTGTTAAATAATTAAAAATAATATATACATTTTGAATAATTTAACAGATTAAATATTATATTCACTTTTTATTTTATAAACCAATTATTTTTATAAATAAATATTAAAAATGAGAATCATAGTTTAGCTATAGATAAAATATTATTCGTTTATCAACGACGATTATCTTGCGAAATTATTTGAAAATTATTATGTTATGAAACGGTTATGATTATTAGTATAATCTTCAGGTCATTTTATAAGGAGTTACAATGTTTTTTTGTTTTTATGTTTCTAAAACTATGGTTAATCATTTTATTGTAAAAAATAATTATAACTCGTTATCATGGTCATGATTCTGCAACTAATTTTAGTAAATTTTTGAATTCGACCTCAAGTTATAAATAATCAAATTTGCTCAAAAATAATATATCGATTGCATGTACAACACACACATATATGTTATTTGTATAGATTCTACATAAATTAGATACATATATGTATATAATATATGTAATCGTTATAACTGAAAAGTTATTTTGGGATAAATTCGATAATGTGCAACATATACATACTATTATGGTGCTTCAATACTACAAATTTTTACTTTTACTTATTTCTCTCTTTTCACTTTAGTGAACTCGTTTATTGTAATTTATTACATTTCACATTACAAATAATAAGTAGTCTCAGTCATTAAAAAGTTTTATGGACTAATCCAATAAACTTTGAGTCATTAAGTAAGCATGACGATTAGATAATCTTTATAAGGAGTTCGAAAAAGATAATCACAATGTCATAATAAGTATATTTACATGGGTAATGAATACATATCAGGTTACTTTTACTCCTTATATGTACTTATTATTTTACATTTTATAAAATAACTTCTTTTTCGTAACAAAACTACATCAACAAACATTCTCTTTTATATTCATCACATAGTAAGATCTAGATCTCCTCTATATTCTACAATCTTATTACTAACTTGAACATTGAAAGACCAAAGGCCATCAACACCTTCTCGGTGGTCTAAAATCCTAACAAGTTTCTCTATCTGAAAAATCTTCAAAGAATAGTCCTACCTTATATTGACAAAAATTGATAACAATAGAACCTTAAAATATGAAAGATTGAACTAAATTATCCCATAATATAATAGTAGGGAGACAAATAGTGACCAATGTGACTTATTAGTTACCTTTTTCCTTGTATTAATGTGACAAATAAGATCTTTTTGGCATGTTTTTTACACAACATGACACGTTTAAGCACACAGATGTGATCACATACAAGTGATAAATAATTTTTAAAAAATAAATTATCATACCCACGAGAATTAATAATAATGTCTACTATTATTTACTAATTCATAAACAAGTTAATTAAAATTAACAAAATAGGATTTTGTACCTAGAAATGAGATAAAAAAATCTAACAAAAAAAATATAATTCTAATTTAATAAAATATGTGAACAAAAATTAAAAAGACAATTCATGAATCCTAAAAATAGTAATATTGAAAAATTAATTAGTTTGTTAATACTAACTAATTAAGAATTAGAATAATATTATAATAAAAAACTTTGTACAAAGAAATAGGAAGACAATATGACAATAATAAGTGAAATTGATTCTGAACCAGAAATCATGATCCAAAAAAATCATATATATAAAAACCAATTTTATTAACAGTTATTTAACAAGAAGAAATATCTAACCAATATAAGAAAAAAAGAAATAGACAAAAATTAGGAGAATTTGGCACTCTTAATAGAAGAAAGATAATAACCTAAAATGGAAAAATAGTTGCATTAAGGAATTAGAGTTAATATTCCACCAGAATTTAGGCTCCATAAAAATTATAAATCTAATCTCATAGAAGAATATATGTACATTAAGTAAAATAAACAGACTCCATGTTTTACACACATAAAGCCAACAAAACATAAAGGACTACATGACTTACACTATATTTAGAAACTAGTATCCCTTTATACGAGATAATCTTACATAAATGGAGGCATATACACGTAGTGGAATGATGTCATCTTAACTCTTCATTTTATAAAAAAGGAAAATGCATTAGAAGTGGTGATGAGATCAATGATTCATATTAATAGGGGACATATAACATATTATATGTAAGATTTTCTCCCTTTTTTATCCATGTTTTTTACTGCCACTTGAATTATTGTGAGATAACAAAGTATAGTTTATTTTATATAATAATATAATAATATAGTAATATAATTATAATTAGATACTTTATTTGTGATCATAAATATAGTTTTAAAAAATAAAAATAATTAGTTTATTATTATGTATTTTAATTTTTTTTAAAAAGTTGAAAGAAGTTTAAAAATAGTTATGATTTGTACAATTTTTATAATTGTAATAATTTCTATTTTGAATCAAACGATATTTTAGTGTAATTTAATTCTGTGACTTAAAATAAATAAAGTGTTAGTCTTAACACCACTAGTCAAATCAATAGGTTTATGTTTTTTTTGAAAATGATATAAATAATAATGTGAATGATTCAAAATATTTTTATATTTAGTTTGATGGTTAATATAAAATTCTAATTATAATATCAAGAATGTTCATTAAACTCATACATCTTAATGATATGTTAGAATATTTTATTTTTCTCACACATTTGTATAAATATTTATTATTTTTTAAATTTTATTTCATTTAAAATAAAAAGAGTTTATTATAAATTTTTACTTCATTTATAATTTTATAAATTTTATTATTATTTTGATTCCCCTTCTCAAGTAAATATAATAATAATAATAAATTCAATTCTCGTTATCATAACATTTAAGTTCTAAGCACCAAACATAAAATAATTATACTACTCTCATTTGGGTCTAGTACTATAAATATATCCATATTTAAAAATTAATATCTATTTTTATGAGAAAATATTATATACAATGGAGGTACGAACACGTGATAGAATGATATTATTTTGACTATTCAATTTTATAAAAGAAGAAAAGTTATTAGAAGTAGCTATATTAACAATTGATATTAATAAAATACATGTAATATGTTACATGTAAGATTTTTTCCATTTTATCCCTACATTTGAAGAGTTTTAATATAGTGTCCTTATTTATTGAATGATTCCAAAAATTAATAATTTTAAGCTTACATAAATTTAAGTTGAGGATTTCAACTGGTGCAACCATGGGAGTGGCATTTTCATCCTTTTTGAAAAACTAGCCATCTAAGACAATGGAAATACATCTACCTCTTCCTTGACTACTGATGAGCAGAATCGGGATTGCCAAAAACTTTGATGCCATCCCCGCAATAGAGTCATCCTCGGAAACGACGCTAAAAACTTGATGAGCAAAAACCGGCATGTGGAATACGCGATACTTTGGTTTTATATTTATAAAACTCTGCATGAGTGCACGAATCATTTAAGTAGAAAATGATAAGTATACTCCCCAATTCGATCTAAGGAAGGAATGTATGTGGTTTTTAATTTATTATTCAAACTTTTAAAAACGAAATTAAATCTAAACATCCGTCACGATATTTTGGTTTTTGTGTTTTAATCTACTTACATAAAAATAAACATAGATTGATAAACATTCGTACAAATTTTATCTTTTATAAATAGTGGAGTATTTATGGATATAATAACTAAGTTAATTATATTTTCTCATATTATTTAGATTATTAAAGATATAAATTGATATTTATTGATTCTCTCTTTTTTATATGAATACCACATTTGTTGGAGTTAGATATTCTTTGTTAATTAAATAAATCAATTAACACATATGGGTGGGGTTGATAATGAATTCGGTTAATTAAATTAATTCTTTTTTTCTAAGAGATTGAAAATGAATAATTTAAATGCCACATTTGGTGGGGTTAGGCAGTTTAAACTTTATTCAATGTGTCCCAAATTAAACCTAAGAATTTAGTTATCAAGTACTAACTTTCAAGTTTTAAAAGCTACTACTTTGGCGATGTTGTCGATACATTTTCACATAATAATTATTATAAAAACTTTTGAAATAGAAGCTTGCTTCACAACTGGGCGATTATCTTAACAAATAAAGAAGCACTATTCTAAATCGATGGATAACTAAACGCTTAAAATTTAATTTTGATTTAAGTTTGTAATGAAAAATAATATATTTCTCTCTAATATTCTTAATATAAAATCTTGAATAAAAATAAAATCAATTCATTTTAGAGATTTTTACCTATTTAATATTTATGAGCATAACAACGTTATTATTATATCATTTTTACAATCGGTATTAGCAGATTAAATTTAATCACAGACAAATTAAATATAACATGTAAGAATAAAGCATAAAAAATAACTGCCAAAGAAAATAAAATCCTTGCGGTACTTGATGCCATTCCCGTTGCTAGAAAACCTCGAAGCGAATTTGCACTCCCGTTTATTGAATCAAAAAACTAATAAATTACAAAAAACATAACTAGTTCTTCCCAAAGAGGGAAGAACTCTAAAACTAAGAGAAACTAACTAAAACATAAGAAAAACTAAAAAAAAACCTAAAAACTAAGAAATGGAGAGAAAGAAATAAGAGAGAAGTGTGTTTTGAGGTGTGGTATGAAGTAAAGAGAATGGGGGGTATTTATAGGTGAGAATGGAGAGAAAAAGTGGGTGAAAAAATGTTAAAAAATGGTGAAAACGCGTAGTGCAATTATGGAGGTCATTGATGACGTCAGCATGACGTCATGGGGCGGCTGCACGTGAAAAATGGGGCGAAATGGCGTCGGCGTCTTGCGGAGGACAGGCTGAGCGCCAGCCTTGAGGAAAACATCAGCGTATGCCAACAGCATGTGAACGATGTGCGTATTTGCGTCGCGCGGAATCTGGAAGGAGAAGCGCCATTGTCTAGCAGCGTGGAGCCAGTAGCAAATCTTCTGCCTGTATTTCAGCCTTGTATTGGTAGCGGGATGAAATTTCTTCCGAGTGCGATTTTCTCATTTTTGACATTTTTGACCTTTTCGACCCATTTTGTCCAATTTTTCCATATTTGTTGACCTTTTCCCATTTATTTATTAATATATTTGTGATGTATTGTTTCCAGTATTCCTTTTTGAGTCTTTAAATGACGTTTTTAAGCGAAAATACCTGAAAAACAATAAAAATACCCGTGATTCCGAAAAAGACAAATTTATATAAATATATGATAAAACATATAAATATATATATATATTTTTAATCAATTAATGTGCATAAAATAATTGTAATTTTAGTTCTTTTTGAGCACTCATCAACTACCATATCCTCCTCCTTGTTTGGTGAGCCCTATATATGATGATGAATTCATGTCATATAAATATAGCTTGTAATTTATAAGGAACAAATATCTTACGTTAATGAATAGAAAAAGACAATCACTTCGCCTTCGTCATCAAATTCATTTAGAGGTCTCACTTGACATGCCGAAAGAGTAGGTTAATATATGATTGAAGACAAGTAGCAAATTATGGATGCTACAGCCAAAAACAGAGAAATATATTATTTTAAGAAAATCATAGGGGTCCAAGATAGAATTTGAGAATGCAAAAAGCTCAGTTCTCGCCTTAGGAGAAACCCGAGTGAAAGAGGGTTTTATACATCTAACAAGAAACAGTTACAACAGAATCAACGCAGCTTTTAGAAAGAAGCCGTTACAACAGAATGTAAGTAAACTCTATCACGTGAGATCTGTAACAACTTCCTTTATCTTTGGCTTATCATCCCCCCTCAAGTGAAAGGGTCTTGAAGCTATGCAAAGCTATGATTTGAGAGACAAGAACCTAGAACTTGTAAGATGCTTAGTCAAAAGATCAGCCGGTTGATCTTCAGTAGGAACAAAATGTAGTTGTATCTTGCCTCGTATGACTTGATCTCGAATGAAGTGAAGATCTATTTCAATGTGCTTCGTTCTAGCATGAAACACAGGGTTCTTTGCCATATGAAAAGCACTGATATTATCATACCAAAGCAGGGGAATCGTAGGTATAGGAACACATAACTCTTGTAACAAGGCTTGCATCCAAATAATTTCTGCAGTAGCTAAGGCAAGACCACGATATTCAGACTCAACACTACTGCGAGACACCACCTTTTGTTTGGTAGAGGACCAAGAGACTAAGTTACCTCCCAGATACACCAAATAGCCACTGGAACTTCTCCTATCATCAGGTTGAGCACCCCAGTCTGCATCTGAGAAACCTTCAATAGTTAAATTGGTTGAAGGACTCAACAATAACCCATCTTGCATTGTTCCTTTAAGGTAACGAAGGATTCTTTTGACTGAAAGCCAATGAGCTGAGGTAGGCTGTTGCATGAATTGACATGCCTTATTAACTGCAAAAGCTATATCAGGCCTTGTTATTGTTAGATACTGAAGTGCCCCTACCATACTTCGATATTGAGTGACTTCGTCCATAGGATCACCATCAAACTTGGACAAATTCTTCCCAACAACTCCGGGTGTTTTTGCTGGTTTGGTATCAAACATTTCAGTTCGACGAAGCAGATCAAAAACATATTTGGTTTGGCTTAAATTCATAGAGCCTTCATGGTAAGAGACTTCTATACCGAGGAAGTATGATAGCTGTCCCAAATCTCTTAAAGCAAAAATAGAATCAAGCTTAGCAATGAGTGAGGAAATCTGTGTTGAGGAGCTGCCAGTGATGATTATATCATCAACATAGACAAGAACAATCAAAGTAGTAGACTCACCAAAGTGTAGAAACATAGAACTATCAGTTCTAGAGTTGCTGAATCCCCACTGTATAAGGGCAGAACTGAGTCGTTGAAACCAGGCTCATGGTGCTTGTTTCAAACCATATAGAGCCTTCTTCAATCGACACACTTTGGTTGGGAATGTAGTATCCAAGTAGCCAGGAGGTTGAGACATGTAGACTTGCTCTTCTAACTCACCATTTAGAAAAGCATTGTGAACATCAAGCTGCCTAATTTCCCATTGATAACTGAGAGCCACAGTTAGTATGATTCGAATGGTTGCAGCCTTAACCACCGGACTAAAAGTCTCAAAATAGTCAAGATGATGAGTTTGGTTATACCCCTTAGCCACAAGTCGAGCTTTATATCTCTCTATGCTCTCATATGGCTTATGTTTCAACTTGTATAGCTTCGGGTTCTGAAATTTTTAACTTGTAATGCTTATGTTTCAACTTGTATACCCACTTACAACCTATTAGATTAACTTCATAAGGCTGTTCAACAAGATCCCAAGTTTGATTCCGATGAAGAGCATCAATTTCTAAATCCATAGCTTGAATCCAATTTGGATCCTTGAAAGCTTGTTTGAGTGTATATGGTTTTGAAATTTTTACAATAGAGAGATCAAGAATGGTCTTCTTCTTGGTTATACCTCGCATTAGCCTTGTTGTCACTAGAGGCAGGAGTGACAATAGGACTATTCACATAATCGGAAGCTTCACTCGTGGAAGGAGAGGAAGAAAAGGGAAGGTGTGTGGCTGTCAGTAGAACGGAAAGTTGAAGAAGGAAAGGAAGTTATAATGGTTGGAGTTAAAGTGTCTATTGAAGTGTCTTTTGTTGTGGAGAGAGGGTGAGTTTTAGCTAGAGGAAATTGTCCCTCATCAAAAACAACATGATGAGTGATGTAAACTCATCCAGTTAGAAAGTCAAGACACAAAAATCCTTTGTTATGAAGACTATAACCAAGAAATAGACTTTGAACAGAACGATATTGAAGTTTGTGACTGTTGTAAGGACGGATGAATGGGTAACACAAGCAGCCAAAAACTCTTAGTAACTTGTAATCTGGAACTTTCTGAAAAAGTTTGAAATAAGGGGAGTTATTTTGGAGTACCTTACTTGGCATTCTATTGATGAGAAATGTAGTTGTCTGGAAAGCATACTGCCAGAATTCCATTGGTAACGAGGCATGAGCCAACAAGGCCAACCCGGTTTCAACAATATGCCTATGCTTTTGCTCAACTCTCCCATTTTGAGCTGATTTATACAAGCAATAAAACCGATGAAAAATGCCTGTTTGCTGAAGAAACGTCTTGAAGAATCTGAATTCACCACCATTATCAGACTGTAGGCATTTGATTTTATCATCAAATTGATTTTCTACTTGGAGTTTGAACTTCTTAAAAACAGGAAGGGCTTTGTCTTTTGTTTGAAGAGGATAGAACCAAGTGTACCGTGAGTAGTCATCTAGAAATAAGATAAAATATCTAGCACCAGAGGTAGACTTAACCGAGGTAGGTCCCCAAAGATCAGTGTGAACAAGTTCCAAAGGTTTGGAAGCATAAGAAAGTGAAAGATGAGTAGGTAATCTGTGACTTTTAGCAAGCTGACAAGAAGAGCAAATAGTAGAACAAACAGTATTTTTATTCTTTTCAAAAGACACATTACAACTTTGCATAATTTGTGTTACAATGTCAATAGAAGCATGGCCTAGTCTGTGATGCCATAACTTCACTTTATTATCAAAGTTACTGGAATTATGAGAGTAAAAAGTAGAAGAATTAGTAGCACCAACAAAGGCTACTTTCTTGCTTTTCAAAACTGGGAATCGATAAAATCCATTCTCAAGCTTTCCTTGAGCAAGCACCTTCTTCATATGCAGATCCTTCACAAAGAAATTATTAGACCGAAACTCAATTAAGGTATTATTGTCTGAGCATAATTTAGAAACACTTATCAAGTTTGCTTATATAAAGAGGACATGAAACACCTTTTTGAGATGAAAAGAGTATGCATCAAATAGTAAATGATGAGAACCAGTGTTGGAAATGGATAGGTGCTTACCATTACCAATTGTCACCTTATCAGTACCCGTGTATGGTGAAGAACTGATCAGATTGTCCACATTCTGAGTCAGATGATGACTGGCTCCAGAGTCAAGATACGAAGTATCATCTGTAAGATTATTAGAGGAGGCAATCATAACAGGTATATAGTTTGGATTACCAGCATTTGAGGGAGAAGTATTACTGCTCTAAGAGCTTTGATAGGAGATGTCAAATCTATGATAACAAATTTGAGCGATATGACCAAACTTGCCACACAACTAACATTGTGGCTTCTCAGAACTGTAGGAATTGTGCCTTCCATATTGACCATATCGACCTCCTCGACCACGACCTCTGTAGGTATAGTTGTTGGTGTTTGAGATATGGTTCTGTCCTCGACCGCCATTATACCTCCTTCCACCACCTCTGCTATTAGATGAAGAGGCATAGTTGGCTGACATAGGAGAAATTTGTTCAATCGAGCTTTGTTGCTCAAGACGATGTTCAAATGCAAGAAGCATATTGTGAACAACTTCAATAGAGATCTTGTCATCTCTAATATTAATAGCAGTTACAACTGCATTATAGTCGGATCCAAGTCTACTGAGAAGATTCATAACCTAATCTTGTACTGAGACAGGTTCTCCAATTGCTGCTAGATTATCTGCAGCTCTTTTAACTTTCATGATATAATCAATCATAGACAGAGAACCTTTCTTGGTTGACTGTAACTCGAGTCTTAAGGGCATAATTCTGGCTCTCGAAGAAGATGAGAAGGTTTTCTCCAATGCATTCCAAGCAGAGTGAGAAGAGTTGTGACCAATGATTTGTGCCATGATCGCTGGTGTGAGAAAAGAGTATAGCCAGCCGAGGATTGTTCGATCTTGTCTTCTCCAAGCAACAAGTCAGGATTAATCAATCCTGAACTGAGTTCTTTATCTGGACAAATGGAAGATTCGTCTATGAAATCTTCAAATCCATTGGCAAAAATAGCATTATCAATCTGAGATTTCCACAGAATGTAATTAGTCCGATCGAGTTTCACAGGTAAAGTATGATTGAGCATCTGATAAGAAGGATGGGACGCCATTGTAGTGCTTTGTCCAGATCCAATCGAGCCAGAGGAAGAAGAGGATTGAGTGGAAGCGGAAGCCATGAATGGATCTTTGATCAAGAAGCTCTCATACCAAGATAGAATTTGAGAATGCAAAAAGCTCAGTTCTGACCTTAGGAGAAACCCGAGTGAAAGAGGGTTTTATACATCTAACAAGAAGCAGTTACAACAGAATCAACGCAGCTTCTAGAAAGAAACAGTTTCAATAGAATGTAAGTAAACCCTATCACGTGAGATCTGTAACAACTTCCTTTATCTTTGTCTTGTTAGTCCACCGATCCAATTTAAGGGAAAAAAATAATCGGATCGGATCGTTTAAAAACGATTTTAATTAATACAAATTGAACTAGATTATTTGATTTATAAAACCATTCAGTTCGATCTGATTTTCGGTTTAGTACGGGTTTTTAGTTAACTTTAATGAAAAATAATATGAAAATTTTAATATATTATTAAATCGGTCCATTCCAGTTAAATTCGACTAGTTTAAAAATTAATATAATTGGATTGGATAATTTAAAAAATGATTTTAATTAATACAAATCGAACTGGACCGTTTGATTTATAAAACAGTTTGATCTGAATTTTCAATTTAGTCAAGTTCGATCCAATTTATGGACATCCTAATATCGGTATTACTTAATTTTTTTTTTGGAGGAGAAATATTTATAGCAATAGCAAAATCTGACCATATTGGTAAAAAACAGAAAAATGATAAATCAAAAATTTCCCTCCTTTGAAGTTATTTGGGCGTTAAAGTCCTGAAAGGAAGAAAAAAAAATGTTCCTCCTATTTAACTTTAACTCACGTGAGTTGCATAAATTGAAATCCCAACTTAAACTTATATAATATTTAAAATTATTAATTTTAAAACAATTTAATAAAAATATTAAATTAAAATTTTCTAAAAATTAAGGGTAACCATATTTAATATCACCCCTCTGCATTCATGCTAAGTAGCGACGACTGAGTACTAAGGTACTAAAAACAAACCCTGCCATTCTTGTAAAAAAAAGGAACAGAGCTCTTTGACATTAAGACCCATGAAATCACCATCTCATAGATGAAATTATTGAAATAAGCTGCTTATACTCCTTAGGCGATCAGTCGAGCACCACACCAGTAGTGCAAGTAAAGATCTGAAAGATGAGGAAGCCTAACGCCGTCGTATTTGATTATCTTCTTTTACTTTCCGTTTTATGTTTTGTTTCTTCCACAATGAGATCAGCTTCTGCGACGCCTTCTTCTCCGAAATACCAGTTCATTGGAATCTCCCCAGAAGGTTCATTTCTTGTTCAGACTTGATTTGGTTCTTCTTCCACCGTAATTTTGTGGTATTATTTGATTTGAGAGTCAAGTCATAACAAGATTAGCATTAAGCAAGAATAGTAACGAATTGGGGTTATGATGCAGATGAGAAATACTACAAGTTGTCTGAGGTGATCAAATGCAGAGATGGATCTAAGAAATTCAGCATTAACCAACTCAACGATGACTTCTGTGATTGCATTGACGGCACGGACGAGCCCGGTATTCCCCCTTTTCATTCCATATGTTCCTCTTTCTCAGTTTCTTGTTTCCCTTAAAACAAACAAACAAAGAAGTTTATATATATATTATGTTTATTGTGAAAACTTATATCTTTATTTTAAGAGAAATAGTTAGCAAATTGAGTCGGGGGGTTATTTAGGTTTCTACTGAGGCGGCATTTGTGCGAAAATTGTCTAATATTGGCTTGAGATTATGTGAAATATGCTCAAGTTATGGTGTCAATTTTAATTACTACAAGCATAATTCAAACAAATCACAAATCTATGAGTTTGATCTATTTTTTATTTTTATTTTTTAATGGTAGTCTGAGACTTTGAAATGGGTCTTCAGCTTCTTAAAATATTAATTGATGGCGAATTGTGCTTTATTGCATAATGAATCTTCTTCTAACTTGTACTATGTAAAAGAATTCTTCCCTGTTCCCTAAAAAGGAACCTTCTTGCTAAGATTTTTTTTTTGCTTTATCTCTTGCCATGTGTGTGTGTGGTGTTATATCTTCCTTGAGGTTTGTGCTTTGGGTAACTCATCTCTATGGTTTATTCTTTGATTTCCAAAGGCATTTTCTTATTTCGGTTGGCATTGCTTACTTTTGGTTTCCCTAGGTACGTCTGCGTGCCCAAACGGAAAGTTCTACTGTAAGAATGCGGGACATGTTCCTCTTTCTTTGTATTCTTCTAGAGTGAATGATGGCATATGTGGTAAGTATTTCGATAAACATCATCCCTTGCCTTTTACTTTCCAAATTTTTTTCTTTCGGGTTTTAGGCGATAGCCTTCATAACCCTTTTATTTATTTATAACTTTCTAATTTACATGAACAATGTAAATAAAGTATGCATGCCCACAAATTTGGCACGAAACAGTACAAGTTGCATTTATCTAAAGCAGAGAAGTAAACACAGATTGGTGAAGTTTTTTCACTGGAGGCCATAAGGAGTTTAACTTGTTGGTCATAGAGAATGGGAACCATGACACAGGCATCGACACAAACTAAAACAAACACATAGTTCCGTTTTGACACTTATTCAGGGGGAACAAGTGAATAAGAAAACCTGTTTTACCCTTCTTTTTTGTGGCCTAATTTTAATATCTTAGCCAGAAGACGGGAAATTTAAGATGTGTTTTAAATTGTTCAATCAACCTAGACCTCTCATGATGTAATGTGATATTTGCTTACTGAAAATCTCAGACTGTTGTGATGGGAGTGATGAGTATGATGGTAAAGTCAAGTGCCCCAATACATGTTGGGAGGCTGGGAAAGTAGCTAGAGACAAGCTGAATAAAAAGATTGTAACTTATCAAGAGGGGGTTGCCATAAGAAAGCAGGAAGTTGAACAAGCAAAATTAGCTATAGAAAAGGACAAGGTTGCATTATCAAAGTTGCAAAGTGAGGAGAAAATACTCAAGGGGCTTGTTCAACAACTTAAAGGTATAGTAATGCCACTATTTTCTCTTGTTTGTCAACTATGTCAAATAATCACCGCCATTAATCATTAACTTTCCTAGATTGTTGATGAAGCATTTCAAATTGCAAAAACACTATATGTCTCTTAACTCATGATACTTGTAAGGTACAGAAAATCTAACGTAATGTTATGGAGAATTTCTATGGATATATATCTATGTGAAGGAATTCCACCCCCCCAACTACCTTAGAATTTATGTCACAATGAGATTATACAATACAGAAAAAGAATATTGCAACGCCTTCAGACGATGGAGGTGGTTGCTATCTTTTGGAAATTGTAAAATGGTTTGTTAGTCATTTTAGTTTATGCAATTTCCAAAAATGAATTTAAACAATTATAAAAGTTGGCATGCATAAAATTTTAATCCTCCATTTAAAATCTTGATAAAAGTTTTGATTTGTAATCACTAAAACGTAAATGATTGTTTGAATAGGACATAAGTTCCTTATTTTATCATGCACTTAGATTCTCAACAGACTGAAGGCCTGAAAAGATGGATTGGACCACCTCTTGAAGATCCCTATATCTCTATTGTTCATTTACTAACATTTAGATAGTTTGTCAGCAAGAAAAGTTGGTTATTGGTACTTTTATTTTAAGCTCGGAGCTAATAGGTTGAGATCCTTGCTCTTACGTCATCTAAGCCACAATCCAATAACATCTGGTTTGGGAGCAATAGAACCTCATCCTTTCTGGTGTCAAAGTTTTCTTGTCTTGACTTCTATGTTGTATCTTGTATGTCTATTTCTCATAAGAAGATTAATAATGTTATTTTTTTTGTTAGCTTTATGAATTGAGTTTTCCAGAGTTTGTCCAACTAGAGTAAAATAAGACTGAAACTTTGAGGAAAAGGAAATGATGTTGGTCTTGAATGATCAGGAAATGTAATTTATTGTCTAGCAGTGCATGTGTTTTTGGTTTCTTTTTACAAAAGATACCTTGTATTTAAAGTCTTAACTACCCCTGCTTTGTTTTTCTATGCATGATTTAGGAAGGGGAAAGCGGAAATAGAAATAGAGAAGAAGAAATTAGAATGTAGATGGAAATTTATAAGGAAAAGGTGATAAAAAAGGGGATACTTGGGAAGTAAACTCCGTAACTATCCAATAATTCATTAATCAGGCTTCTTAAATTACAATAGCATAGGCGTTATTTATAGAGCAACTAATCCTAATCAATTCTAATAGTAATTGAACTCTAATATAAAAATCCTAACTGTTCTAGAATTACAATAAAATCCTAACTTTTGTCCCGCATTAATGCAAGAGTTGAAATGACATTTTTGTTATGAAAGATAATTGAATATCATCGATTGTCCTACTTTTTAATTGAAATGCTATTTAATCTCTTCATTTCTTTGGCACCACCTTTTATGCAGACCGAAAGGAACAGATAGAGAAGGCAGAGGAGAAGGAACGTTTGCTGAGAGAAAAAGAAGAGATGGAGAAAAAAGAAGTGGAGGAGAAAGGCAAATCCAATGAGGAAGAGAAGCAGGAGAAAAGTGAGGAAGATGAGCAGGAGAAAAGTGAGTCAGCAGAGAAAGTGGATGGTGAAGAAAAACAGATTGAAGCTACTCATGAAGATACAATAGGGATTTTGGACGGTTCCCTTAAGGTTCGGCCAGACTGCTAATTTTATCTGTATATCTCTATAAAATTTCAGTTTTCATTATCCATTTGCATTTAATTTAAAAATTCCTGGATCAGAATTCCTTGTAGTAATCACACTCGCTTCAGTTTTGACAATAATGCCTGTTCTAAAAATATTGTATATGAAAACGTATGATATGGGATTTGAAAGATAGATTTTTAATTTTGATTGTCATCATTACGCAACTATGTTATGGATCTTTCTTCTCTTCTGAATCATCAATCTCATAGGATGTTGGGATTGACCACGGTGGTTTAAAGTCTGAAGATGGACCTAGTGATGCCTCCAATAACGAAGGGTCATTGGTTCATGGAATAGAAAAGGTAGAACATGATTTGTTTTTTTTTAAATATTTTTCTAGAATGATATCCTCAAAAGTTGCAATTTCATTGCATTGATCATTTATGTCAAAACATATGCTGCTCTCAGCTTGTTTCTTTTTGAATGTAGCATGTGGAGAAAGTGAGGGAAGAGTCTTCAACTTTATCTGATTCTGATCTCGATGTTGTAAGCAAGGAATCAACTGATCAAGTCAGGGATATGGTAATTTCCCACTTTCCTCGTACAATAACTCTACTGCTTATTCGGAGACATATCTTACATGCCAAGTTCATGATTCTATCCACTTGCTGTTGTGGTACAATTGAATGTATTGCTAATAGTTGATGCAACAATGGTATACCACTTAATTTTTCTTTTTGTTGTGTTTTCAAGTTTGGCCTATCTGTTCAAGTTAGATGAGTTACATCTTTTTATAGATTAATAGGTCATTATTGATTATTGTAGACAAAGAAGTTCATGGTTAAATCAGCTTAGGATTTCAATTTGATCCATAGGTTCACGAATTTGTGGGAAACCCCAGTTTTGGTAACAGTGGGGAATGGTCATAAGAATTGATAGAAAAAAAACATTACTATTGGTGGATTGGGGAAATAATTCTTTTATTTATAATACAATGAAAGCAACAAGAATATATAAAAATCCTTGAAAATCAGGAGAACCAAAATTTGAACTACAATTAAATATACAGCTGATATGAATTTGTTTAAATCCTAAGATATCCCATATATTTGGGATTTTAACATTATTATTATATTTGTTTGAACAGTGAAAATAAGGATAAAATTGGAAGAAAATTCTATAAAATTATAAATGAAATAAAATTAAAAAATGTATATTTTTTTTATTTCTAAAAGAGGGAAAATGAGAAAAATAATAATGTGATAATACTAAGTAAAAGGTGCACCTAGAGTCCCTTTACTTTTATAAATTGGACGCATTGGTTACTTTACTTTAAACTGATGTACTTTAGTCATTTTACATTTACATTTTTGGTCATTTTAGTCCAATTTTAATTATTTTAATCATTTTATTTTTTAACTTTTTGAGATATTTTTGTCTTCAAAAATCTATCAACCTTCTGCTAGTAAGGGTTAATTTGATACGACTTAAGGTTTTATACAAAAAAAATCCGAAAAAATTAATATTGTCAATAAATGACTAAATTGTCCAAAAATGCAATAGTAATGTGACTAAAGTGTACCAATTTCAAGAAAAATGACCAATGTGTTCAATTTGTGAAAGTAAAGTGATCATAATGTCATGTTATCCTAATACAAATATGTGAAGAAAATAGAACATTTTGGTTTATTTAGTGTGTGAGGAATGAATTTTTCCAGCGGAATGGTTTTGATTTCATTCCAGATTAACAGTTTAATCAAACATAAGAATACTTATAATTCTTTCCCATTATCATTGTTATTACTGACAACCAAACATGACGATAATTTCTTTCAAAATTCTTTTATATTTGCATAGGTTTATAGTTAAATCCAATGAGTTTTGATTATAACAATATTTCTATCCCTAAATTAATACAATAATTTTTAAAATGCAAGATTATGGAGTTTAAAACAATAAATATTTAAATGATTGTTAAAATAACAAAACAAACAATTTTGACTATCTCTATGATTTCTACTCTAAATTTCAAATTTATTATATTTAATTGCATAATAAACAAATATAATTAAAATTTTGTCACTTTGGGCCTTTTAAAATACAATTGTCTCAAGCCGTTATAAGTGTGAATTTCCAATCCTCATAAAACCCTAGAACTTCAGATGGAGATGTAATTTTTTAAATTGGTGAAGGGATAAACTCTCTGGCACGTCTCCTGCCTCCTCATCTGGTTGACCTCCCTTGATGAGTTTCAAATTTGAGTTATTACATAAATATATAAATGTGTGTTTATACAGGGTATGCAAAGTATTTACAAAAAGCTTCCTTTATGGATTTAGTGGTTTACATAAAATCATTAATATAATATATTAGTCCGGTTTACTAGACTTCAATTTTATCCTGTGTTTTAGTCAAGTAGAGGGGAGTGATCCTAGACAAGCTATGATGGATATGTTCAGATAAACTAAAGAGCCAAATGAGTCTAAGGTGGGTTCTCATCTGGAGGGGAATTTGCAAGTTATAAAAATTTGTAGTTCAACTAGAAAAAGATACCACCAATTAGCTTTGCTTTTCATGCCCTTTATACTTTTGTTTTTATTACATTTTTAGTGGCTGGATTTGTACCTTTTACTATATCTTAGCCTGTAATCAGTAGTTAAGTATCTATAAAATTTTCATTATTTACTATAAATATGTCTTGCTCTAGAAGTTTAGATTCCATTTGGATTCATGGAACGTCTGCAAGGGCAGCGGTTTAGCTCGCTAAAATTTACTCATATCCTTCATTTTCTTTGGGCTGACTAGTGTTTGCTCTACATGGTACATTTGTAGCATAATGATGCATCTAAAGGTACTGATGCAATGACAAGGGAAGAGTTAGGTCGCCTGGTTGCTTCTCGTTGGACAGGAGAAAACACTGGGAAAGAAGCAGGTGATTCCAATGCTGAAAACAATAATGATCATGATGACCCGGAAGAAATATCAAAGGACACACATGACAAGGAAGATGATGGCTATGCCTCAGAAACTGATGATGACAGTAAAACACATGATTATGACCCTATAGAGGATGAGGTGAATGAAGATTTTGAAGAGGAGGATCATGATGATTCTACCTATTCATACAAGTCTGAATCAGATGCAGAATCAGATACTGAATCAGGTCTGCAGCTGCTTACCTTGAGTACATCTTTTGGCAATGTTCATTTCACTGCTTAGGCTAGCTTCTGTTTGGTCGATGTAGTAATATTTAGTGTTATTTTTCCGTATTCTAGATATAACTGCAACCAATCCTTCTTGGTTGGAAAAGATACAGCAAACTGTTCGAAGTATTCTACAGGCTGTGAACTTATTCCAGACTCCAGTAAACCAATCAGGTAGAACTGTAATATTTATAATAATAAAAAAAAAAAAACAAGTGTGTGAAAACTGCTTATCTGCTGCAATGGGTTTTTACAGAGGCTGCACAAGTACGAAAAGAGTATGATGAGTCTAGTGCCAAGTTGTCCAAAATACAGGCAAGAATATCAAGTTTGACTCAAAAGCTCAAACATGATTTTGGTTAGTCTGCAATGAACTGCATTTCTAATTACGCTTTGGAATTGACTTTTATGATGCAAGATTTTGTTTGCTTAATCTGGGAAGCTGAATTGAGTTTCTAATGTTGCAGGACCAGATAAGGAATTTTATTCATTCTATGGTCGCTGTTTCGAAAGCAAGCAGAACAAGTTACGAACTTTGTTACACTTAATGGTTTAATCTTGGACTATATGGTTTCTTGGAATATTAGGAATTTGCAGTTCTGATAAGTTTAGTGTTCCTGACCTTTTGGCCCCTAATTCAGGTATGTTTACAAGGTGTGCCCATATAAACAAGCTTCTCAGTTGGAGGGACACAGTACAACTCGTTTGGGGTAGCTTCCTAATCTGCATTCTTAACATTTGTAGCCTTTCTTTTTCTTTTTTTAAACTTAAATAATCAGTCGTTTTAATTAATTATTTAACAAGAAAATAAATAGAAGGGTTAAGAGGCATTAGTTTGAGTGCATACGAATGTGTATTAGGCTCTCGGGAGGGATTTATAGTTTGTCCCTTGGGCTGCGTCTCAAATCATATTAAAAAAAAACAGACAGACAAACAAAGAAAGAGGAGAATAATAAAGAAAATAAATGCGCACGTTAATGGTTATGCCATCGAAGGTGCTATTCTAATTTTTCATTGCATCTGGTATCCAATATCCATCCATGTTGGAGATCATCCTAGAATTCATATCCACATAATCCGAAGTGTTTTTGAGATTTCATCCTCATCCACATAAATATTGTAAACTACTTCTCGGATGCTTTCTTTACTACATGTGTTTGATTAATTGATTCACTTCTAATGCTTCCATATTTTCCTTGTATAATTTCTTTCTAGTCCACTTTTGGAATATTTTTGGTTAGTTATGTCAACACATGTTGCATTTCAGTCTAAATTCTGATGAGAATTCTATACGTCAAAGATTAATTGTTCTTTCAATCTAAATAGACATTTGGGACCTAGTTGAGGGGTGGAAAAATCAACTATAAAATCTTTTTGCGAGTTCTATTTCAACTAGCCAAGCAGACCTTACAATATAAATTAAACAGATGGCACAACAAATAAAACAACATACTTAATTCACCATACAACTAAAACAACTAGTAGATGAGAAATAATAATCTACGGCAAACACATTAATGACAATGTGCCTCACACGCTTTTGTCCAAACTAACAATAAGTAAAAACAAGTATCATACATGTGAAATAGGCATACATATTGGACAATTATAAAGGATTTTCAATCACTTCAAGACCTAATATGTGGGAGCATTTTCAATAAATAATAATTGTACTCTCACAGTATGCAATCATATATAACATAGTTTGTCTAAAGTAAGAGTTTGATACATTGCACACAACTAGGGTAAGGAGATGGACTTCTTAAAGACTTACACCAAAACACACATGCAGACAGATAAATATAAATAAGCAAAAGCAATAAACAGAAAGCTATAGGCATGTTACAAGGAAAGGGAAGAAAGCATGAAACTACAAATATCAAATAAACTTTTTAATCAGAGTCTAAATCTAGTACATTGATACATACATGATGATAGAAACTTAGATCATACTAACACAACAATTGATCATACAAGCACAATCATGTAACGAGGTGAGCCGACATAGAATCCTTATTTATATGGTAACATTATCGGGTTATGGCAACCACTCGATAGCAAACAATTCACTAAAAACAATAAACAGATACAAGGAAAGGAAAGAAAACATGCAACTACAAATATTAAACAAGCTTTCTAATTAGAGTTTGAATCTAATACGTCGATACCTACACGATAGAAACTCATGTCATACAAACATAACAACTGATCATACAAACACAATCAATAACGAGGTAAGTTCACATCCTTAGATTGTTTATGGCAACCACTCGACAACAAACAATTTACTAAAAACAATAAACAGATACAACTTGATAAAAATATAAACACAAATACATCTATCAGTCGGGATCTTTGTCCTAATCTCCTATTGCTGTCTCGTTTACTGCCTCTACAACAACTTTGTTTGACACACAAACCTGATTTTTCTCCAAAATTAACTCCACTCAATATAATGTGATTAGTAACCAAAGATCAAGAAAATGAACCAAATAGAGAACCACCAGTCGTGGGAGCCCCCTTAACCACGAATCACAAATAACCACTGAACCAATTGTGAGAAATACACTCAACAATGAACCTCAACCACTGATTTAGGATCTCAATCAATACTACCCACTAGAAAACACTGTCTAGATTATTCACCACTCAAGAGTATGATTTTGTTCACTTAATCACGAATCACTAATATCAAACAACACTTAAGGTAATAATGATCAAGAATCAGAAAAACGATATGTCAATTTGACAGAGTTTGGTTGCATCTTTCTCAGTAAAGAACACAAAGAGGGGGTATTTATAGAAATCAACCAAACTCATGGGGTCAACCATCCTTGCCAGCCCCTTAGCAAGGGTCCGACAAGGTGGTCAGGCAAGGCCCTTGTCAAGGCACACCAAAAGTCTTTTTCGACTTAAAAAATTGCTGAGCAATTTCTATAAATACTCGCACACGTAACACAACAACGACAACGTCGACGAGCAAGCTAACAAGCGAGCCGAAACCACAACGAAACAAAAAATACAACGCTTCACCTAGCTTGCACATTATGAAAATAATCCCGTGGTGTGTAAACATGCTCGCATAAAATGTGTACCTAATTATGTGCATGTATGCATTATTGATCATCAATAACTAACTTTACACATAGAAAAACAAATACACTAAGTAAAAGAAAAAGATCCTGTGTTTTGTACACTGAAAGCTACCAAAGACACAAAGAACTGCAAGATTTACATATGATGTAACACAGGTAGTTGAACAGGAGTATGCAACGAGAAGTAGTGTTTGAGATTTGAGAAATTAGAATCGGGAAGAAGATATGGGTAATTTGTGGAGAATATCAATAATATTCTGTAAAAATCAAGTCGGACTATTTTACGTTGGAAGCAGGGTTTTTTTAATACAAGTACTCTAACCTCAGGGTTCAAGAAGATAATAATAATCCCTTACATAGAAGTCCTAGCAATTAAAACAAGGTTAACAGATATCCTATAAATATCATAGTATCCTAATAATAGCTATTATTATTCTATAACAAATTCGTATAATTGCACCATTTAACCCCTGCCCCCCCTTATCTCTCTCTCTCTTCTCTTTCTCCGCCCACCAAAAACAAAATGTATGTTCAACATGGGCTAATGTTTGGTAAGGGATTATATCTTAAATGAGTTAAACAATTGGGTCATTCAATATGGAGGATTCATATTATCTTATTTTGAAAAAAACAAATATATGTTCAACATGGACTAATGTTTGGTAAGGGATTATATCTTAAATGAGTTAAACAATTGGGTCATTTAATACGGAGGATTCATATTATCTTATTTTGATTAGTTTACATGACATTTTTTTTTTTGGCTCTTTTCCTTAAGTATTTATTTTACTGATGAAAGGGAATGGGAAAAATTTGACGGCTCCTATAGAGTCATGGTCTTTTCAAACGGGGAGAAGTGCTGGAATGGGCCTGATAGAAGTTTGAAGGTACTTTTTATCCTTTTACATGTTAGAAACGTCTGATTTCTGTAATAGATTGTTTCAAAAGTTTCTTTTAAATAATTGTAGCTGTTTTGTAAAATTAGGTTCAATGGTAATACTAAACTTTTTGCTTGCATATTAAACGACTCACTCATATTTTAATGGTGTCTCTTGAAGCCTGTTTCTAATGGGCAGCACCTGTTTATTATTTTCTTAATGGGAATATGGTTGAAAGACACAACTTATGTACGTGGAATGATAGAAATTAGTATGGATTAGCTATTCAGTATCCCTTTCTCCATGCATTTTGACCATTTCTTCCCCCCCTCCCTTTCTTTACCAGGTTAAGCTTAAATGTGGATTGAAAAATGAGGTTGCAGATGTAGACGAGCCTAGCCGTTGCGAGTAAGAACTCTTCCATCAAGTTCTCATAGATGATACACAAGTTTTATATACCACCCCCCACCCCAAAAAAAAAAAAACCTCTCTACTTCCTAGTTTAACTTTAGTTCTATGTATGGCAGATATGTGGCATTGTTATCTACTCCTGTTCTATGTACAGAAGAAAAACTTAAGGTTAGTTCTTTTATTTTATTTGTTTTGGAGTGATAAGAGTTTGGTATGTTAAACTCCTTTGTCCTGCATTTAATTTAAAACTGAGTGGGGCGATGACAAATGTTACAGGAACTACAACATAAACTGGATTCAATGAACAAGGAACCACATCAAGATCATCATGATGAACTTTGAAGTCAGCCCTGTGGAATTACCATCTAATATTTTAGAGCAAGTTGAGTGGAAAAAGTGCTTTTTTATTTTTTTACTGAACAAACTTGAACGAGATGAACAAATTTGATTGGGGATTTTTATCAGGTAGATTGAGGATGTTTCAGCTGACAGTCCAAGTAATCCCCTGACGATGGAGAACATTTTGAGTCTTGACAGAGCAGTCATTGTTTTGTGGGTAGCACGGCCAGGGATAACAGCAATTAAAATTGTTAACAAGGAATATGATTGTTTCTGTTATACATTTTTGAAATGAGCGAAGTACCATAATTTAGCATTGATAAGTCCACAAGTTGGATGTGTCTTTTCCCTCATCACACTGCCAAAGCGTCCCTAAATCAAATTTGCTTTAGAGATTTTCAGCCAATTTGAATGTTCTAGTTGATAAAACATGGTTGTTAGTTATGCTACTTTTCACGGTTGGAACTTGGAACTTGGAAATTTTAGATTTTTGTTTTTTGTGTGTTGGATGTGGTTTGATTGGAAACTAGACAAGTAGCTCGGGAAGGGGACCACAACTCTACAAGAGATCTTAGTTTATTGTGGTTTGGGTGCAATTATTAGTCAATGCTATATTTAATATTAATATGTAACAAATACGCGATTAAAAGTGACTAAATGTGTGTTTTTATTGCGTAAAATATAAATTGTTTGTTTACGTCTTTACGAGTTATTGATGTCACACTAAAAAAAATGAGAAGTGAATTGTAATTTGTCATCTTGGTATTCTCTTTTATTTTTATTAGGAGTCATTTGTATTTTGTATTTTAATATTTTATATATCATAATTATAATTGATGAGATGATTTTTTATTGAATAATGTTATTATGTCACATTAATTATAATTTATCACAAATTTATGATAAATAGACTTTTTAATTCATATATTTGTTAACATGAATAATTTAGATATTTATAAAATATTACTAATCTTTGAAGTAATATTACAAATACTTTATAGGTTTTAAAATTATCACGAATATTGTAATTCAAACTTAACGGAAGTTAATTGCATACTATCTACAAGCTAATAGATGGGTTGAGTTAGCTAATATAAAGGTCAAACAAATTCTAAAGACGACAATTAATCCAAATCGCAAATATTGATCTTGAAGACTTTTTGATGCATTATGGGCATATTGCATAGCTTACAAAACCATCCTTGGAATATCTTTCTACATATTTTTCTATGGAAAAGCTTATCATTTATCTATTGAATTGGAGTGTAAAGTTTATTGGTTGTTAAAGCCCTTAAATTTGTTTTGAATGTTGCATGGCATCAAAGAAAATAACGATTATCAAAAATAGAATAATTAATGAATGATGCATATGATAACTAAAGGATTTACAAGGTTAAACTAAAATGGCTCATGACATGCAGATCTTGAGAAAGAACTTTGAGTCAAGTCAACGGGTACATCTTTATGACTCGATTGCATTTCCACCTTAGAAAGTTGAGATTAAGATGGATCGACCCATTTTTGGTAAACTAAGTTTTTTTCTTTTATGATATTTTATTTATTTTTAGTTTATGTTATTTGTTATTTATTATGTTTCTCATCTCTAGCAAAGACAATTTTCATGTGAAATTTCATCGCTCAAGTATCCTCTATCCCTTGTTCTTTTATTTCATATTTAATTTTGAGATATTGAGAATACAGTCATATTTAGGTATATTTAGGTTAGGGTGATAACACTTTATGCATAATTTTTATGCACACTTTTTATATACATTGATGCCAATTATACAAGTTAAAAGAATGTTATTAAAAAAAGCTTAGATCTTAGTAATTTTGTGAAAATAAGTTTGCATTATATGTTTGAAATGTTGAAATGAAAATATTTGCACTATTTTCTAGATGTTGACTTCAAATTGTTTGGTTTGGGTCACCTTTTCTATTTTGATTACAAAATAATAACTTCAAAAATATTTTATGCACATCACTAAACTTTGTGGTAAGATTGATGCTCAATGTATATAACCCAAAGAATTTTCATGGTTAAGTGTACATTTTTATGATCTTACAACATGTTTTGTGAATAAGTAGAGAGAATTGAGTAAACAACTTATGAAGTTCCATTGATCTTTTGAATTGATTAGTTGATATTTAAATGATCATTTCTTGGTTTATAGAATGAATTGGTTGAAAAGTTAAGGGATAATATTTAAAAAAAATGTGATATTTTTTATGAGAAAATAATGTAATAATTATGCACGATCTTTTCTTTGTATTATTTTTGTATTAAAAAAACTGAAAAAATCAAAAAGAAAAGAAAAAAAAGTAAAGAAAAAAAATAAAATAAAAAAATGTTATTCAGTTTAATAAAATTTATCGTGTAAGATAACAAGTTTTCATTAATTCTTAGTTTGTAAGAAGCAGTTATCCAATCAGTATCTATTTATATTGTATTCCCATATAAACTAATTGAAATCCTATAGCTAATTTATGATAAGAATGGTTGAATTTTAAACAATCTACATTTCTATCTTTAGATCAATGTTTATATTTTCATCAAAAGAAAAATCCATATCTCCCGAATGCTTTTTTGTTTTCCAACTCCTTATGTGAAATCCCTAATCCTCAAAAATAATTTATCACTGAGAATATTAAGTTGAGGTTTTTATATGAACAAATTCTCAAAGCTATATGTGTTATGGTTTGTGGTAAGAAGTTTTTGACTTAGTTTACACACACAATTTTAGAAGTTATAATTGAAATATTCTACGTAGTAACTATGATCTCAAACTAACTTTTTGTTTGAAATTCTAAGGCAATTTTTGTAGATCTTTATTTGGACTAATTATTATGTTTTTGTTTTCTTATTTGTGCTTTAATTACTATGGATTATCAATAAGTTGATTGGGAGTTATGATATGATTCAAAGAGTTTAAAATTAATAATTTTTATATTAATTCAATCAATATTGGTTTATATTAATTATGATTATTTTATGCTTTTAGGAAACAAAATAAGCAAAAGAATGTCAAAGAAATCAAAATTTGAATTTTGTAACATATCTTCAAAAAACATTATAAACAAGCTTCTGAGTTTGGATTATAACTTTTGATTTTGATATTCACATAAGATGATTCAAGTTGATATGAAATACTAAAAGATTTATCTACAATTTATATTTTGCTAAGAATACTTAAATCAGATTATTTCAAGCCTAAAAATAAGCTTAAATTCGAAATATATGATATCTAAACGTTTGTTAATATTTCTAATATATTTTTTGTATAATGCTCCAAATTAAATAATTCTTGATCCTTTGAAAAGACAAGAGATTTTTTTACAATTATTATTTTAAAAATATTTTTTAAATCAATTGTCTTCAAGAAAATAATAGTTTGGTATTATCAAGATTCAACAAATATTCATACTCCAACATTGTAAATAGATGGAGCAGTTAACAAATATTCATACTCCAACATTGTAAATAGATGTAGCAGTTAACAAATATTCATACTCCAACAATTTACAAAGAGCTCTTATTTTCTTCTCTCATTCTTTCTTTGTATAATTTATGGGATTGAATTGTAAGCTAGGATAAAGCAATAGCAAGGCCAGATAGAAGCTAAATTGTGTAGTTTTTATATTTCTTCTTTAATTCTTATAAATGCTTTTTAGATTACAATTTTGTTTTGAGAAATTATTTTGTTCATCCTTTATTATATTCAATGTATTATATTTTTCATATATAAATTTGGTCATGCTTTCTTTATATGGAACTCTTAGTTTATAATTATTATATTTATTTTATAAATTTATATTTTACTACGATATTATCGTTTTGATATATTGTTGATCCTAGATAACTTATAACAATAAATCTTGATTATTCTTCCATAAAAATATTTTCTTAAAATAAATACAGTAATTTTTATTATTGATCTTCAATTTTATATATTCTAATTGTTTGTTTGAGATGTGAAGTAAATAATTAAGTAATAAATAAAAATCAAAGTTAGTAATATAAAAATGAAACAATTAAGTGAATCTCAAAACCTTGTTATTTAATATTGATTTTCTTTTTGTTCAAAATTCTTATCTTTAATTCTTATTATTATTATTATTTCTCAATTCTCATTTTATTTTATTATTATGTGGAATCGATATCTAAAACTACACTACAACAATCGCTTAACTAAGGATAATAATTTTGACTGTGATAAATCTATCGGATGATATACATCTTAGGATGCAAAGGAGATTTTGTAACAAGAAGATTTTATTTTAATAAAGTAGTAAATAAAATATATAAAAAGTACATAGGAGAAGATAAATGAAACCATATTATTAGAAAAAAATGAGGTTAAATGGCATTTATCAAGTATAAAAATATGTTATATGTACTACATAGATTCTTTTATATATTTATATGTGAATATAAAATATATTATCATAAGATACCTAAAATACAACAATACTAGATAATTTAAAAGAAAGAATAAAAGAACTAAAATCTTGAATAATTTTACTATGTCTAGGAAGAAATGAATATAATTATGCTAAAGAGAATTCCAAAATATAATATGATAGTAATAATTTTTAAGTTTTAGAAAAAATATGGATGTAGAAGAAAATTTTACAAAAAATAAAATTATTGTCCATTAAGCAAAAAAACATGTAGATGTTGGATATGTAATGATGAAGGTCATTATTCCAATGAATATCCTAATAGGTTAACTCATAAAAAGGAATACAAGAAGAACTTAAAAATATTAGAATTATAAGATGGAATTATAACTCATAGAAAAATCAAATATTAATGAAACATAATCAATATACTTAATGAGTAAAACTTAAGAAGAAGAAGAAACAAATTGAGAGAAAACATATGAGGATGTATGGCCTATATAGCATAACTAATCCTAATAGCACTTACATAAAAATATGATACAAATTTACATGATATAATATATACCATTTACATGCTTATATGAATACTAGAGTTAATGTGTGTAACAAACAAATATGTATTTTTATAAGAATTTTGGATTGCAACCCCAAAGAACTTGATAGTAAGAATAAAAAATAATACAACAATTAACCTTAACAAAGTTATAAAAGGTATTAATATTATAATAGAAGGAGAAAAGTTTCATATTCATACTATATATCAACAGAAAACATCTTGATTTTTTAGCTAAATTATAAAGATTTAGCCATTGATATGGGCTTATGTTTCTTTGTCGTTCATTTTCTTCCTCTAGCATAAGAAATGTATTATCTGTTTTCTTGAATATTATTGATTTTGGTATTTTTTTCTAACATTGTCATATTTTCTTTTGCAATTATTTGATTTTTGAATGCTTATGCATAGTTGCTTTCTAAATTGGGTGCTACATCAATAGGTCTAAGAAGCTTAAGGGTTTTGTAATTAGCAAAACTTCTTTCTACTTCAATCTTATTAGTGAATTCTTTATGTATTACACCAGAGAATCCAGTTATTGCTCTATTTGCTTATGATCATGTCTTATATATTCCTGGAGTTGGTCCGTTGTAGACAACATAACAATTTTCTTTTTCTTCTTGATTCTTCTCTTTGACATCTTCTTCATATGCTATATCAAACTATAAAGCTTTTGAGGAGTTACCTTTTTTCTATTTTGATTAACTCTAGGATTTTCTCCTCTTCCATTGAGATTTTAATCTTTATCTTTATTGGATTATTTGACTCTTCCTTTTTTTCACATAAAAGTGACTTTTTTAGATATAAAATCTTTAATTCATCTTTTAGAACTTTTATTTCCTTTTCTTTGATCTTGATTTCTATGTCAAGATTATCCATCTTTATTTTAATTATAAAAATTATTAGTGAGGCTAATTCTTTAGTTAAAGTATTAGCTAAATTATTCTTTTTTTTTGGTAAATGTTCAGCATCAAATTTATAATGATTAAACCATTGTTGATATATGATTAATTTTACTTATTTGTAATCTCCTAAAATATTAGTTCTCAAGAAATATCCAAATTTTTATTGTCTATTTTAACAATAAATTTGAAAGATATTACATATATAACAAATTTTTTTATTGTTTTTTTTACAATTAAATATCTTTTTTAGTATTATGATAGTTTAATTTAGCTCCTAAAAGAAATCTACACAAATATTCATCATTATCATCTACCTTTGCTTTTAATATGACTTTTCAATATTCATGTGTTTCTATTATCATTTTATCATTTGGTCTTATATGGTAAAGTGTTGGTAAATTTCTTTCTTATGCTTTTACTATTTTCATGTACCAAGTATCTTGATCAGTCCATTTTCAGACATAATCTTTCTTAAGTTTTGCTTATAAAGGTTTTCTCATTTATGTTAATTTTTTAATATATGCTTTCGTATATATCAAAAATCTTAAAAAACTTTGTGATTGGTTTTTGTTGGTGATGACACTAAAAAAAATCCTTATATACTATTTAAGATATGAAATTGAAGGTGGAGTTTTTCATCTTTTATTTTAAGTCATAAATACTTGAATTATGTTATGCTAATATGACCCTTTTATCAGAAAATATTATTCCTTTTTTCTTACATTTTGTTAAGACTTTTAATATGTATAGGCAATGTTGGTTGATATTATCAATATAGACACAACAAAAATAAGTGATATTTTTTAAAAATATTGTTCATATATATTTGAAATATTTCTTGGCGTTTGTTTTAATCTAAATGTACAAAAATTCAATGGAATTGTTCATATGGATAACTAAAGGTTGTCTTCTTTATCTAATTTGATTTGTCAAAATCCACTCTTGCAATTAAAATTTGAAAAAAATATTTTTTTTA
Organism: Hippophae rhamnoides; assembly: GCA_033030585.1. Taxonomy (NCBI): domain Eukaryota; kingdom Viridiplantae; phylum Streptophyta; class Magnoliopsida; order Rosales; family Elaeagnaceae; genus Hippophae; species Hippophae rhamnoides. Next base: position 39,496,750 of record CM065434.1, read on the forward strand.
TTAAGGCTAATAACTCTTTCTTTTTAGAGATAAAATATTCATTATCCGTTGATTTTTATTCAGTGATTTGAAACTTGTCATCATTCTTGTGTTTTTTTCATCTTTTTTCAGTTTCTTTTTCTACCAAAAATATTGGGCTTGAGTGTGGAATTATGTTTAGTTCAATTACTTTTAATTTCAAAAGTTCTTGAATTTATTTACTGACATCTCTGCCTTTTGGAGTGTAAATCATAAGTTTTACTCTTATAACTTTATTAGGGTTTTTTAGTTTTATACTTGCTACGTATTCACGCTTATTAATACTTAAAAAGATAAAAAAAATGAGCTTATTATCTTAAGTAATTTTCTTATTTTTGGTAATCTCTTATCTTCTTGTAATTGTTTTAAGAATGAATTTTCTTGGTTATTAAATTCTAAATCATCTTCTTGTTGTAATTTTATAATATTTTCTACATGTGGTTTTTGTTTTTGATACATCTCACCACATTTTCGCTTTTTATATTGTCTAATAAACTTTTATGATGACACACTCTTGACATTTCTAACAATTTCAATATATATTGTTGTTCATCCTAATGTTGTTATACTTATATCAACTTGAAACCATAAAATTTTTTACAACATAAAAAGTTCATACATTAAGAAGAAAACCAATTACATGCAGTAAATTCAACATTATTGAAAGAGAAAATTTAAAGCTTGTTTACCAATTATTTTATTGTGAGTTTATTGAAAATATTTATCCAAGTAACAATTTAATAGAATTAAACTATTTTCTTGAAAATTTTAAAAAAGCTATTAATTTTTTTAGAAAAATAATAAAAACAAATGATCGTCCAATATTTTTTAGGAATTTTCAATTTCATAATGGATTGACATAGAGGAAAACTTATCAATCCTTATCATTTTATTAAAATATGAATGACATTCTCATCAAAAAATAGTAGACCAACCTATAGTTCTACTAGAAGAAGATTTTGATAAAGAAACTCTTAATCAAGAAAAAACAATAATGCTGAGTCAAATATATCATAAAACCAGAAAAAATAGGAACATCATATCAAATCAAAACAAATTACTTCACAAGTAAGTTTATAATGATCTCGTATAGTAATTTGAATATAATTCAAGAAGATATTAAGAAAATTATCAATTATGAAACATCATTCAATTAATGAATTTGATGTAGATGAAGAAACCATACAAAAATTTTGCTAACTAGCAAAAAAGAAAATTGAGTACCATAAATTCCTTTATTGTATAAAGGATAGAGAGAGATCCACATCTCCAATATCAAGAAGAAGCATGTTGGTAAGTGATTTTTATTAAATGAGTGTCGGCATAAATTTTAAAAATAAAAGAAGAGATAAGATAAAATATAATCATTATCCTTCAATGTGTCTTTATTTTAAAAAAATAAGGAAGAGATAAAGAAAAATGTAATCATTTCCATTTTCACATGTCTCTAGAATAAGTATATAAAATAACTACTCTTATGTCTATAAAAAAGGTTATTGTATAATGAAGAGAGCAAAGCAAGTTCCAACCATAGAACCAAAATGTTTCTATCTTCTTAGATAATGTTTAAACAAACTCCTAATAGAGTAAATTAGCAAAAAACTAAGGTTGTAATAATCTTACTTTCTTAATGAATAAAAATTCTATTTTTACCAAAATTCAATATCTTTCTTATATCTTACTTAAGTAGAATTACGAATCATATCATTAGTTAAAGGTGATTCCTAATAAAAAAGGTGAGACTTTTAACAAGACAACTAAGGATCGGATACAAAGTAGCGAAACACGGAGGTGGACCCATATTCATTAAAGCAATATAAGGTTAAATACAACTCTAGATTACGTTTGATAGTTATTTATTGAAAATTCAAAAATCAAAAAATTAATTAGAGCAAAACATTATTTGGTATTAGAGATATAGAAAATAAAAATCCATTATTGAATGAAAATTTAATTTTGTTAACATTTGTGAAATTAACTATAAAGCTTATGAGTATTAGAGTTAATTTTACAAACTTCATAAGCATAATTAAACATGTGTCAAACTTCAGGAGTACTAGTGATAAATTTTTTAATAATTTAAAATTATTTTTAGTTAAATTATTGAATATTAATAAAACTAATTATTAGGAGTATTTTACTTCTAAGTACATAGCTAAATCAATTCGATAAACATGATATTACGAAATTGAAAAAGAAAACAATAATCAAGAACTTGAAGGAAAATATTGAGAGAAAATAAAACAAAGTCATTATAGCATATATATAATTTTCCTAGGCTAGTGCCATCATGCCTCATATTTGCAAAAAAAAAAAACTAAATTTTAATGGTACATTCATATTAAAGAACGTTGTTATAATCGCGCGTGCTTATTCATACCATAACCAAGATCGAAGACCCTACATATTAAGTGTAATTCTCTTAAAATAGATTGTATTAAATTATATCATAATTAATTTATGTAATGTTTGATCGGATAAAATGGATGATAAAAATTTTAATAAAATGATTTATATTTAAAATATTATTAATTTTTTATGTATTTTCTTACATATCAATATAATTTGACAATAAAAATTTATTTAAGCTAATATTTAAAGTATATTTTTTTAAAAATATTATTACTAATTTGAGATGAAAGAAAAAATAAAAATATATAAAAAAATTATACGATAACTATATCTTCATAACTAAAGATATGACTATAAAAATTATACAATCAGTGTCTTTAGTGTTGTGATTAGTGTCATTTTATACACATATTTATATATCAATTCATACATATTTATAATGAATTGGTGTTCCTTATTCCTTTTATGTATTTATTTTATATTATATAGGTATTAAGGGATGAAATGAACAAAATAGAAATGAAAGCATGTATTTAGAGCAAAAATAGGGCACTCGATCGATCGAAAAGTCAGTGTAAGAACAATAAGTAAGGCTCGATCGAGCGTTCTCGAGTTAGAAATTGTAAAGCTTAGATCAATCGAGAAAATGATATTGATTGATCAAGGAATCCAATCAGCACTCAAATCTACCATTTTTCAATTCCAATTTTTAATCCTAACCATTGAATCAAAAAAATTCTAATCCAAATCAGATTGGATTTGTAAATATAATATATACACAACCTAAGGTCATCAAAACATAACAATTTCTTCTAGGAACAAAAAAAAATCAAACAGTACATCAATTAAAACTTTTTAAGGAGATTTTGAGGAAAAGATAGAATATTTTCATAAACTTTTCTTATCATATTCTTTATAGATTTCTATAAATATAATGACAATTCTTGTAGAGTACAAGTCTAGTTGAAATAATAAGGTGATCTTGGATAATTTCAAGCTATAGACTATGATTTAATTAATTTAATAACATGATAATTTTAGTTTCAATTTTTTATTTTTGATGTGTTCAATTTATATTTGAATGCAAAAATTAAATTGATATGAATTAAGGTGTGTAATTAGTTTATTTCTAATTTAATATATTAGTATATAATCACTAATATTCTTATTCAAAGTGGTACCTTGTGATTGCTCTCATAAGTAGGGTTGAATGCGTACGTTAAATGTTATCAATCGTTTTAATATTGTGTAGTTTATGCATCACCTTTTTAAATCTTACTACAATTGATGAATTAAATCTAGTAAATAAATTTATAGATTGTATTATGGATCAAAACATGATAAGAAAATGTTAAAAGTCTTAAGTAGACCAAAACTTGTAAAGGTAAAGTTAAAAATTCAAGAAAGATTTTAAATTATGAAAGTGATTTAGAACTTAATAAATCATTTTCATTCATGACATATTTAACTAATTGTAAGCTAGTTGTGAATGAATGTTATATACATATTTTCTGAATTTTGTAAAATTCATATGTATATTTTGATGTAATTTATTATAACCGTATTTCTTTATTTTTTTTAATAATTGTTTTTGTGTTTCGATTATAGCTTGTACATATTTCGTATTTAATTCTTGAACTAAATCTATTTTTCCTGTTAAAAGTCTCAAAGCTTTTATTAATGTTGCTTGATTTTTTGCTACGCTTACTAAACTTCTATCTATTTCTAACTAGGGGTGTCCATAAACTGGTCCGGATCGGACCAAACAGAACAGTTTTGCTAATCAAACGGTTCGGTCTGGTTTGTATTAATTTTAAATCGTTCGAACCGGATCGGATCGGTTTAATAATATATTAAAAATTTCACATTATTTTTCATTAAATTATAAAAAAATCAAACCAAATCGGGAACCAAACCGGGCCGAACGGTTTTATAAGTCAAACGGTATGATCCGATTTTTTTCCTTAAAATCGTTTAAAACGGTCCGGTCCGATCCTATCTGAGTAATATGAACGGTTCGATCCGGTTAATTTTTTTTAGGAAAAACCGGACCGGACCGGACCATGGACACCCCTGTTTCTAACTGTATATTTTTTAATTTGTCTTTAAATATCATTTTCTTCTTAATATGACATCTTGAATTAGTACTTTAATTACTTGAACTTCATAATTATGTTTTTTAACTTATTATTTAGAAGTTTCTTCTTCATTGTATATAAAAGTAAATCTTAGTATATTATTATTTTAACCACGTTACTTTTCTTTTTCTTTCCTGGTATGATAGATTTTTTCTTGATATCTAAGTGTCATTCTTCAGGTATTTCAAAGTTCATTAGTATTTTTGATTTTATTATTTATCTAAGTTCTTGAAAAGCTTTTATCTATTTCTATAAATTTATTTTGTTCATATATTGAACTATTATGAGTATTTGTTAATGAAAAATCTACTATGTAATGTATTGAAAATTGATGATTTACTTTTTTTCATTAAATCTCCTATTTCAAATTCATAAACTAAATTTAACATTTGATTTAAGTTTTTATTATGGATATTAATAGCAAACATAAGATATGTTATAAATTTTAACGTTTGATATTACAGATTACCATGGATCATTCATAATAAAAAAAATTCATGTTTATTATCTTATTATCTAATAATATTATTTTTAAGGGTGTATTTATTATTTCTCTAAAATAAGCTTGTATTAATATTTAGATTTTTCTAAATGAATGTATCCAATTTTTTCTTTATCTTTTTGAGAAATTTTGTATAGTTTATTTAATATGATTTTCTTGTTAATTAATGATATATTATACTTTCATTTTGCATCAATGATATTAATGCTAATTTATTTATTACTTATTACATAATAAATTATGTTTTTCATAGTGAATAATTTCCTTAAAGATGAAAATAATGTATATTTAAATTCATCTCTTTCTTTAATATTTAATTTTTTCTTTTAAATTTATTTTTATTTATTATCATTTTATGTGAAAAATATCATGTGATGTCTTTTATTTTTAATTCTATTAATTCTATTATTTTTTGATTTTTTATTATTTATTGGTTTTTTATATTTCTTCTTCTATCATTATTTATAAAATGTTACTATTTAATTCAATTATATTTAAGAATATTTTTGAAAATTTAATAATATTTTTGAATATAATTTAAAATTTGGAGATATTTTTAAAGTTATTTTGGTAAAGATAAGATATAAATGAATAAAATAAATAAATAATAAGAGGATATAGCAGTAAATATACTATTGCAAATCGCGAGCGTACCACGATTTAGGATAAAATTAAAGAGAAGCTTAAAAAGAAGCTGTATTGCATCATTATCCTCATTAATCTTGCCCGCATCTATTACCTGCATCTATTACCTTTTCCTTTTATATAAATATTAAATATTAAAATAAAATGTTCATGTGAAAATCTTTCATAATTATGGATGTTAATGTAAAGGACAAAAGTACGAGTAATTTAAATATTGTAGGGGATGGAATAGGAATTTTTCATCCAAGATTTGAGTAATTTATGAGGATTGAAATTTTCCACCAATACATAAATGAAAATTAATTAAATTTTAATAAATAAAGTAATTATAATTACTTAAATTTATGTATTTATTATGCAATTGAATCTAATACTTATAAACACTTAAATATATGTAATTATTATATAATTAAATTTAATAAATTTTAATTTTCACTGAAAATTATAATTATGATTAATTTTTAAAATAAATTAATAAATATTAATAAAAAAATTATAAACATATTATTTAAATTTATTTGGTTGTAAATATAACACTAAAGTTACAAATATTACGGAAATATCATCCATATAACATAAATATGATATTTTTATAACATTATCGAATTACAAATAAAGCATTAAAGTATCATATATAAATTATATTTTTATAATAATTATAGTATATCAATATTATATTTATAACTCAATAAATTTAAATGATGTACAATCATTTAATTTAATAATCTTTAGTATAAATATTATATTAATATTAATTTATTCGATGTAATTTAGTAATTTTTATTAAAATTTATTTTATTTAGCTTCCGTATACATAAAAAAAATTGTAGCAAAAAAAAAAAAACAATTGCCTCATAAAAGAAATTTAGCAAAAGAAAGCCGTTGAAGAAAAAAGGGCATACCAAGAATAACCCTGTGAGAGGCAAGAGATGATACGGCTGGCATAAAGGGTACATTTGGTATACTATATATAGAGGATTTGGCTAAAGAGCTTTTCTTTCTTAAAGTTTCCGGATCCGTCCACACATTTATCATCTTCAGAACCTCTTCACACACGCACAATTCCCATATGAAAGATCGAAACTTTCTCCCCAATTTAAGCACTCCCAATACGAATCTCCTATAAAAGAAAGTTCGATTCAAAATTTCCCCGCTGCCTCCATACCTTAAACCCCCTTGTCTTTTTCTTTAGTTCTTTCTGTTTGATTTTCTCGGGAAAATTTTCTCAGATCCACCTTTCCTTTGCGTTTTACCATACTTACGATCCTGATCCTTTCCGCTTACAAAGGTCCGATCTATCTCTCTTTAGCTGTAATATAAGATCCTGTTAAACCTAAACAAACAAGCTCGTCTGCTTAAATTTTGCATCTGAAAAAAATCTAAAGATTCATTAGTTCCGAAAAGATTTGGATCCCTGCTTTTGGGATTAATTCATTAATTATGAAGATAACTATGAAGATTTTATTTTATTTGTTAATTGTTAAGGAAAAAAGAGAAGAAAAAAAATCTGAACATGTTATATCCGTTGACTTTTTGACCTGAAAAAGAGGAACGAGATAAAATTAAAAAAAAAACTATAAGGGAACTCCCGGAAAGCTAGCTTCCATATGCTTTTACATAATATTTTCATCGATATTAGCTTTAGTTTGCTTATTTTCTTATCTGTGGTGCTCTACTTTGTTCGTAAAAAGCATCTTCTATTATTGAGAATTCAGTTACGGAACAAACATAAGATTCTTCTTCGAGCTGGTGTTTAAACTGAGGGTTCTTTAATTCGTTCTTTCATATGTGCCCTTGTGGATTTTCAATCACAGTGTCTCATATTATCTCTTCGTTGCGTTTAGGTGTGTGAATAGAACGAACCGTTGTTACTGATTTTCTGGTAAATATTAAGATTAAACAATGGCGGAACAAGCTTTGCAAGGGATCCAGCCAGTAGATCTTACAAAGCATCCTTCCGGAATCGTTCCTACCCTTCAGTAAGTCCTTTCTACTTCATACTAATTTCTTTTACTTCTAACGCCAAACAATTTTAGGGTCTCACATTGGATTCGCCATTGTTGTAAACACCAGAAAGTCAACCTGTTGTGGAACTTGTCCAAATGATGCCACGCTTTTAGTGGATTTTAGGAAAGTTGTGCCTTATACTGTTATTAACATAGTTTTGGGAATACTGGTAGTGTCCGACTTTCCCATTGAAACTTGCTCTTGCTCTTGCTCAACTTATAAATTCATGATCGTGTCTCTATTTAGTGTTTTCTCAAAAAAGCTACATTGGCCATATTTAGGAGTTTCTTCTTTTTTCTAGTCTGTTACTATAATGTTCTTGTTCTATGGGAATTATCTTGACGGTGAAAATCATGCTAAACAATGTGGGTATTTGCATTCCTGTATGATTCACATCATGAACAGGGGGGAGGGGATCAAGTAGCTACTCTTTTTGTTATTTATTATTTCTTTCTGCATTATTGAAGGCATGCTGAGAATTTGAGTGTTGTGTGTGTTTCTAGGAATATTGTCTCCACAGTCAATTTGGACTGCAAGTTGGATCTAAAGGCCATTGCACTGCAAGCAAGAAACGCAGAATATAATCCCAAGGCATGTGATATGAGTATTGACAAGTTGTATCTTAGTGATGATGAACTTTGAAAATTTAGTGCTACTCCTTATTCTTTTATTTATTTATTTTTATGATAATTGGTTTCTCAAATGTAAAGGAATTCCAACTCGCTTTATGCTGATTTTTCATCTATAGTAAAGGTCCTCTGTTTATGTCAGAGAAAAGTCATATTTGGAATTGTCTGGGGTGTCTTAATTGGCTTGTGAAATCTCTTTCAGTGAACTGCCTAAGTATTTATTCTGCTCTTAGCCTCTTAGATTATTATAGTAGCAGTTAACCCTACTTGGGTTTCTATTCTGAGCATGTTGAAGCTTTTTCTTCATAAAGTAATTATCTCCTTTTCATATAAGAACTGCAATGTTTTTGATAAATCCACAATATTCTTGCAGCGTTTTGCAGCTATTATTATGGGAATAAGAAAACTGTAAATGACCTTGTAGATATTTGTGTGTTGAACCTTTTTCTATGTAAACACTGCCAATTATTCTTCTCTTATGCTGCTATAGTGGCACTTAACCCTACTTAGGTCCTAAAATTCTATGCAGAATGTGTTGAATGTCTTTCTATGTAAAGTAGTCTTCTCCTTTTCATATATGAACTGCAATGTTTTTAATCAGTTCAAATTATTCTTGCAGCGGTTTGCAGCTGTTATTATGAGAATTAGAGAACCGAAAACAACTGCGTTGATATTTGCGTCTGGTAAGATGGTAAGTTGCAGAACTATAACTATCTATGGTTCTTCTCATTGTGGCCATACGAGTTAGTGTGCTGAATTTCTTGAGTGGTTCAAATGATTGATTGATTGAGTCTTATATTATGAACTTTTATGCTATTATTGTAGTCGGTGTCAATTCGGATTACAACCCATAACACGAAGGCAACTCGATCTGAAATGAATTAATTTTTATTTAGAATTAACTATTAATTCTTTTGTGCTTAAAAAATATTGATTTTTTTACCATTATAAATGAATAATTTTATTAAAAATAATTTCACTTTTTTATAATATTAAAAAATATATGAATTTAGGTCGGAAAACACAAACACATACAACATGAACACGTACATCCCGCACGAATTGTCACATTTATATCTAATGCAATCAGAGATTCATTTAATGTAGCTTCTTTTGAATACTTTATGATAACAAAACTGGTGCATTGGAAAAACATTCATGTGAGGTGCAAATTTGAAAATTTAGGAACATGTGATTTTTTCACATTCTTTGGTGCCATTTTTAGTACAAAGAAACATGCATCAAAGCACATGGTTGATTTCCATAATAGCAGCTAGGGTTGTAAAATGGTACCAAAAGATGTAGATTGATGATAATGTGCTTAAGTTTTTCACAGGGTTTGGTGCCTAATAAGTCCTTTTTTTTTTTATCAAAGGTACACTTCAGTACCTACATTTCTAAAAGGGTACACTTTGATATACTCATTTTATAAAAGGTGCATTTTAGTCCTCATATTTTCATCAAAGATGCAATTTAGTCAGTGTGTACCTTCGGACAAAAAAGTGGACCATTAGTGAACCGAATGTCCTTGATCAAAAGAAGTGCACTAAAATGCATCATTTTCTGAAATGTAGATACTAAAGTGTACCAATTTTAGAATTGTGAGACAAAATGGCAGCCCACCCATGTTTCAAATAAATGAGAAGATGTAAATTGAAACAAAAATTAGGAAAAAAACACTATATTGCAATAGGGTAATACCCTGGTTTACTTATTGGGTTTTCTTTTCTGGCTGTTGCTTATTGTTTAACTGCCATTAGTTGTGTGCATCTACTAATCGTTTAGTAATTGTATGCTGCTTTCATCTTTGTAAGGTGGCATGCTTACTTGTCATGATGCTCTGTAGGTTTGTACTGGAGCTAAGAGTGAACAACAGTCCAAGTTGGCAGCACGAAAGGTAATAATTTTTCTTAAGAAATTCAGTGTTTATTGTCTTACAAGGCTATTTGAAGATCCAGTAGATTGGTTTATTGTCTTCAAGTAAAAGTACTTAGACTGCTCAATATTGTCAACTAATTCATGTATTAAACTGAAGCTAATATTAAGACACCAAAACAGTCTTATCAATTTTGAAAATGGAAATATAAAAGGAGCAGTGCTTCATTGTTAGAATAATAGTTACAGTGTTTCGTTGCTACTTTACTTATCAAAGAAAAAGCACTGTGTCTATTGATGTCTTTTGTCTTATCTTTGTTCAGTATGCTCGAATAATTCAAAAACTTGGCTTCTCGGCTAAGTTCAAGGTATTTTCTCTTCCTGTTTGTAGATATAATATCTACAACTGATACATGCTGCTTCCAGTGAACCATAGTCCTTTTCTTTTTTTTTAAACCCAAGTTCATATTTTCTTCTTTTGTTATTTGATCTTGCAATAACTCTGATAAAAAGTTTCCCTATATCTCTAACTATTTAATGTTTAAGTCTTTTCTCAATCTTGCTGTTTTTATTGTTGTGTTTAGGACTTTAAGATTCAGAATATAGTGGGTTCTTGTGATGTTAAATTCCCCATAAGGCTAGAAGGTCTCGCATACTCTCATGGTGCTTTCTCAAGTGTAAGTGTTTTTCATTTCTTTGGGTCTACATAGCCTTTTTTTGTTTTCCTGGAAAATACTTTGATTATCTACATTTGGAATGTTGATACCCTGTTTGTAGTGTACGCAAAGCTTGTACGTACTATCCTGTACACTTCTGTGATTACTGTATGTGCATAGTGTCTGATAGAATAATCAAATCTATGGAGCAAGTACTGGCATATTGGATTTTTTATTTATTTTTTAAAAATTTACAGAACTAATGTTGCATCTTTGAAGCTCTTAATAGGATTTCCCTATTACAATTACTAGTTTTTGGCTGCACCTCCCGTGCAGGTGTTTGGTTATAAATTATTATTTGTTTGTGACAGTTTTGAAATTTGTGAATTTGACCATGTAAAGTTATTTTCATTGCAAATTCGTATAAAATAATTATCTTCGTAAATTTTTTATTTATATTGTTAAAATAAAAATTCTTGCAATGACATTAAATGCTGAAGTGAACAGGCACAAAGTACAAATTTGCTGATTGTCACTTGTGATATTATGATCAAAACACATTTAATACACATTCAAAGTATTAGATTGGCAAGTAGCATAGAAGAGAGAAAGAGGAGGAGTGGACAAAGAGCGTTTAGGTCTGTTAAGGAAGGCAAAGCTATTTGTGGCATTAAAGTTCATAAAAGAGATGAACAGGGAGGGAGTCCATTCATCCTTTGATCTTTCTGACTTGGAAAATACTTCGTAGCACTACTATACCATTACCTCCAACTATGTGTCACAAAACTAGAATCTTTTTAATTTTTAACTATGTGTCACAAATCTAGAATCTTCTTATTTTTTTGAGTTCAATCAATGACTAGAAGCTTTGACCAAAAAAATCAATTATTTTAAGTATATTCACGTGAGTGGTATTGCTATCCTGTGGGGCTATATTGAATTAGCCTTCAACTCATGCAGTCATGAGATTATGTCAAAAGGGCATGCTAATATTTGAGTGCGCAAAACTTCAACTAGATATTCACAATTCATGTTCTTATGCCTCTTTTAAGATTTAGTATAGATATAGATAATCTTTGCCAATATGACCTATGGTTTGTTGAATAAAATTAAATGGGACAGATGAACAATTCATGTTCTTATGCCTCTTTTAAGATTTAGTATAGATATAGATAATCTTTGCCAATATGACCTATGGTTTGTTGAATAAAATTAAATGGGACAGATGATTCTCGTTAGAACTACTATTGCTCTTTTTACATTACTGAATAATATAGAAGCAAGGTGTTGGGATTACTTTTTCTTCTTTCCCTAGTTGGCATGAAATATTATTTTTGTTTTCTTTTACTTTCTATATAATTTTGGCAAGAGCTCATGTTCTGATTAATTTTAAATTCTGCTGCTCAGTATGAACCGGAGCTGTTTCCAGGTTTGATTTATCGGATGAAACAACCGAAAATTGTGCTACTAATCTTTGTGTCAGGAAAAATAGTTCTTACAGGGGCTAAGGTGATACTTTGATCAGGTTCATTGGTTACGCATGTTATGTTTTATATCAATATTTTTGCATCAACTGATCACCAGCGTTATCTTACCAATTTCATAGGTGCGGGATGAGACCTATACAGCGTTTGAGAACATATATCCAGTTCTCACTGAGTTCAGAAAAAGTCAACAGTGGTATGTCGCTATGTTATGAAATGGTACCTGTAAAAATTAAGTATTTGATTGCTAGAGGATTTTTTATGAAATCCTAGTTAGCGTACAACCTTTAATTTGCTCTGCAGTTCAGATATTCATGTTCAAGAATCCCCAGATTCCTTGTACAGGGATCCATGAGGAAGGTTTTAGGAACTCATATTTCTATTTTAAATCATCTTTTCTAGAGGAGTACAATTAGACATGTCAATTGGGACAGCACGTACCATCCCACAACCACTAAAATGGCCCAAACGAGATGATGGGTTAAACGAGACCCATTAGAGCCGTCCCAACCCGCCCTAGCTCACATGCAAATATTGGATGCGTATTGTGCTCTAGCTTTTCAGTTCGTGAAACTGGAAACATTGTTTGATTTTTCTTCTTTCCCTTTTGTAAGTGTTTTTGATATTCTAAAATTGCTAGAGAAAATTTACATGAGACTTTATGGACCAGCACGGCTCATCCCACTAAAACTCACATACTATCCCATCCCCAAAACAAGTATACTGAGCAGTGTCGATCTAGGCTAAATGATGGGATGAGTTGTCCTGCACCATGTGACATGTCTAAGTACAAGGTAGCACCTTGTTTGAAAAAGAGGGATGTTTTTTGGTTCTTGTTTGTTACAAATATTTGGGTTAGAAGATTTGTGTTCTTTTATGCTTTGTTAAACTTTGACAAATGTTATTTCTTTATTAGATAAAGGGTATCAATGATATGCTAACTATGATCAAAGTGTATAAAAATCTACCTATTTTTTGGATGAAGTACTATAAGTTTATTAACTATCGAAAAGTGGACTAGAAGTCTAAAACTTAAAAAAAAAATATCAAAAATAGAACACGTGAATACATATGTACATATTTTTTTGAGTTGTTATGTGTTCAAACCTATTTAAGTTTATAATTTTTTTTAATTACAATTGATTTAAGGAATACTTAGTAACTCAAAAAATACGTACATGTGTGAACTTGTGTTTTATTTTTAATTTTTTTTTAAGTTTTGAACTTCTATTCTACTTTTCAATAGTTAATAGTGTCCCCTCCAAATATAATGGACTTTTGTACACTTTAATCATAATTAATGAATCATTATTCTACCTTTTTTTCCTTCTTTATTATAGCAATGTTTTAAAGAATGATCTATTGGTATAAGGAATGATTTTCCTTTCTATTGTTAAGATAGGTTTTGTAAGTGAAGGGATTTTAACCATATATCTTATCGACCGGATCTTTTGAGTTTTTTAAGGTAAAATGAGATTTTGTGATTTGAATCTGTAATTTAAGAAGAGAAAAATGATGATTCTTATCAGCACATCCTTGGTTGAATCATGTGATCTTTGAGTTGATATGATCCCAAAGTATAAAATTTTAGGTGATTAACACGACTTAATTTGGAAATAATTATTCAAAATTATAAGCGAAGAATATGATAAGATTTTTTCTTTTTCCTTATTATTATTATTATTTTGTTGAACAAAGCGAATATGATAAAGTTTTACAGGAGAAGTTATGGTTTGTATATTCTAAATTTCTAATTGCCTAACGACTTCTAATTTTTTGTGGCAGATTAATCTTGAAGGGCAACTGGATTACACAACATTTTTCGGGGGAGGTTTGAGATGAATTAGGGAGGGTAAATTTGATGTGCTAGAGCTGATGTAGAATTGTAAATATGAAAGGACACTACATTAGTGGACCAGTTTTAACATAAATTAAGGTGGGTTTAGTGATTGTTGTTGTGGATTTAATTTTGGTCCTAATTTTTTTAAGTGATGAAGAGAAAAGAAAAGGGAAAAAATGGAGAATTGGTATCTTTAAAATATCTCTATTATTCTTTTGATATAGACTTTTATTTTTATTTTTTGAGCATCATTTTTTTAGCTATTGGTATTCATTTTAATTAATTTTAATAAATTAAGATATTTTAGATATATCATTATTATATTGATTAAAATAATTATCAGTAATTTACATAGGGATATTACAAAGTTACCGATTGAGAATAAGGGTAAAAAATTATATCGAATATGGATATATACCTTGAATATATATCAACCCAAAAAACTGTCTGGGAAACTTATAATTGAAAACGGGAATAGCATTGAATTAGGGTTAAGGTATTTATTTCTGTAATTATTTAAAAATATATTTGAACTATATTTCAAAGTATAACTTAGAGTTTTATAATTTATTAAAATATATATTTTAATTTATTATCTTTTAAAGTATATATTTGATCTTTTAACTTTAGAAGTTATAATAAAATTTGTTTTTCAAAAGAAATTTGAAAAATAATACACAAAGTTTAAAAAAAATGAAATTTTAGAAATTAATAATTTTTTTTGCAAAACACTAAAAATAAAAATATATTCAGTACATGTTTGAGATTAAAATTTTGTGTTTCAAAACTTTTTAATTTCTTTTAAAATTCTATATTAAAAAGAATTGGTTCCTAATTCTTTTTTGGTATTTTAAAAATTGAATTTTTTAATATCTATTTAGACAAGTTTTTGAGTTTTATTTTTAATTTTTTTGAATTTATCTTTGAAAAAAAAGTTATTTGAAATTAATTGGACTTTTAAAGAATAGAATATCGTATATATTGAAAGATAGATAATTATAGTATATTTTTTGATAAAATTATAATATTTTAATTGTATATTTTAAAAGATAGATGAATAAAGTATACATTTTGAAAAGATTTGTGAAAATGTAAAACCCATTGAATTATACTGGTCATAAGTACGTGTCTTGCATATATTATTTTAAAATGTTAAAAATTATTATCTAAGAAATAGGTATATAATTAAGGTTTTAAAGAGATAATTAATAATTTATTATTTATGTGATAAAAAAATATCTTAAATAAATTATCTAATAATTAAGGTGCTAAGGGAATAGTAATTATTTTATAATATAGGTAATTTTGTCTAAAAATATATAAATCTTTATAAACTTTGATATGTAGTGTAGATATGAATTATAATTGCTACACATCCCATATACATAAAGTTTGCTTCATTTTTCAATTATAAAGCTTAAAATGGTATTTTTTAAAAATATATTCTCTCATTTTTTTATAGATTATTTTTGTCGATCTTTATTCTTTTCATAATTGAAAAAAATTTATAATATACAAACCACCAATTATAATTTACATCAATTGATGATACAATGGTTTATATATTATATTTTTTTATTTTTTTTTTAGCTATCAAAATAATAAAAACTATTGATAAAAAAAATGAAGCGAATATAGTTGAAAATTTATGCCAAAACTTAACCAAAAAAAAAGATAAAAGGATGTAAAGAAAAAAAATTAAATGGTAATTTTACCCTTTTTTAAGAAAAATTAAAAAAAGATAATTATTTTTATTTCTATCATTTTTTTAAGTAAAGCATGTAAAAACTTTGTTGGCATATTTTTTTTTTACCCTTTTTTAAGAAAAAATATTGTGTAAAAAAAAAAGTTTACATGTATAAGTGAAAATGAGATTACAATAATAATAGTATTGTTGATTTTTTACACACACACAGTAATGGCTCTCACGCGTTTGTCATAGAGCAATTAATGTCCTTCATTGACACGCCTTCATTTCACTGAAAAGATGAAAAAAAAAAAAAAAAAGACTGTAATCGTACATTCTGACCATAATCAATGTAATGTGGTGGTACAGGCCACAGGGTTAAGAAAATTACTCTACAAGTATACAGTCTACGTACCAACATTTTCCAAAAAAAAAGTCAATATTTTCTTAGACTTGGTACTCCTTTTAGTATAAGAAAGGCTCTGAATATTTTTAAAACACTTTTATTTTAAGTCTTTTTTAAATAGTTAACCATTAAAAACATATGGGATTTTTTAACCAAAGATAAAATAAAAATTTCATTAAAATCCTTTAATGAATGCATATCAAATTCTAGCAGGGTAAAAGACACAAAGCAAAGAGGGCAAACAACATCATCTTCAATACTAAGGTGGTAAAAATGATTCTGTAAATGATTGAAAATATAAAAAAAAAAATTAAAAAAAAAAGACAAAAGAGATATATTAATATCTTAGAAGATATCATTAAAATCTTTTATTTTGTATGATAACTCCTCTATTATGATGCCACTAAGAGTTGTAATGACAAGGAAGATATAGTTAGAAAAGATAACAAATTTTCATTTTACTCATATCCAAAAATTCCAACATGACTTTTGTTATACATTATTGTTTAAAAATGATTAAAGTAAAATTTTATGAAAATCGTAGATAATAATAAAAATATTTTTCATATAAATATTAAAAAAAATCTAATAAATTTAATTTTTAATGAAAACATAAATATTAAAAAAATACCGAATCCTATTTGTTGCAAGTTTTTTATTCACATGCATACCCATTTGCCAATTTTTTTTTTTAATAAAATATTTCATTAATATTCAAATAAATATACTTAAAAGTATAAAAGTATAAGAGGGAGTAAATTTTTAGTAGTAACCGACCTAAGCCATTAACAATCTAACATTATAACATAATAAACATCATGTCATCAGGTTTAAACAATATAAAATATAACACATAATAACCTTATAAAACAAATAAAATAAACACTCTTGAGACATTAAATTATACAAAAACCAAAAAGGTTCGTATCTGCCAACAACTTCAATCTTAACGACAAGCTCCAAATAAAATAAAAAAGGCTCAATCTTAAATGTACTCGATGTTGTTATAACTCACTAAATTAATTATTTTTAAGGGAAGCCAAAACAAAAACGCAAGAAGAGCCTAAAACCAATATATATTATTTATAAAAGTAATTTTATTAAATGATTTTAATTTTTAAATAAATATAATTAATTTACGATATATATTTTTTAAATTATAATAAATATTTTTAAAAAAATTTATTCATTAATTTAAATTTTTATATTTATTAATATCTATTTCATCTAAAATTATTATAATTTATTAATATTATTTATCTTTAATCCACGTGCATATATATTACACAATACACTGTTACATTTTATTTCAATAATTACTACTTGTTATTTATTAATTTTTGAATATATTAATATATATTTTACTATTAAATATGGAGTAATATATATTTAAAAAATACAATTATATTAATATTATATTTTATTAACATATAATAAAGGTTTAAGTAGACACTTAGTTTTTAAGCTTTATTGAAGTCTATATTTAGATGGATAGATTGTTTTTTTACATTGCATTCAAATTGAAATTAAAGTTTTCAATTATTTAAATATGATTTAGTGTGAATTATTGTCATATGATTTATTTATGAATTATTGTCATATATAAATAAAACATACATAATATTTAAATTATAAATTAGTATATTTATAACAAAATTTATTTTTTATAATTACAACTAAAAAAATAAAAATAATAAAAATTATGTCTATATAATTATTATAAATATTTTTATTTTTAAATTAAAATAATAATATAATATAATTATAATACATATAATATTTAAATATAATACATTATAAAATAATATATATTTATTTGTAATTTAATAAAAATTCAATCCAAAAATGATATAATAAATTATAAAATTTATCAATTTAAATTTGATCTAAATCTGAACAGATTATATACTTTTCGATTCGAATTTAATCTTAATTTAAACAATTTTTTCTATTTAAATGATTGATTATATTATTTACTTATTTATATCCTTAAAACTTTTTTTTTTTTAAGGTTCTCAATTTTTTTTCCATAATCCAATCTTCAAAATTTTTAAATTTTACATTTAAATCATAAATTTTAATTTTATCACTAAATTAAAAATAATGAGTTGACAACTAATTAAAAATTAAAAAAATTAGAACCTAATTATAAAAATTAAAATGTCTAAGGATTGAATTTTTTTCAAAGACCTAATTGTAGAAATAATTATAAAATTTAGATACCGAATTATTGAAATTTAAAAAAAAAAACTACTAGTAGATTTGGACCAAATTTAAGGAATAATTATGGACTTCAGCCATAATAAATATATATTAATATTTTTATATATCATAATTACGTTAGATAATAATTTTTTATTAATATAACATCCCCATGAAAAGAAAAACACAAACACAACCACCGCTCAACACACCAAACACAACCCCCGAACCATGTAGAGTCAATTGTTCAACTGTATTACTACAACAATGCTACATGTAAATTGAACAAAGAGAAATGAAATTCTTAAACATAACTGTATTGCAATATTTTCCCACCTTGAGCTTCACAAATACAAAAAGCATAGCTGCCTAACAAAGTCAATCTAGATTTACAAGATGGGAAATATAACCAAACAAGAAAAAGGCGCAAAAATTAAAATTAATAAAAAACAAAACGGATAGAAAAAGGGAGGAAATCATATTGTGGATACATAAATAAAACTAAAATAAAAACCCTACACCCAAAACCATAAGAGTTAACTACTGAGAACAGCCCCAAAAGAAGGGTAATTGCATTCTGAGGTCCCTAGCCTGCCATAAGCTCCTTCAAAACTCTAAATATTTGACTCGCTAGCTACCACTTCTACGAATTAAGGTCTTTTCAAAAAGTGGAGGTCCCTTTTACAGCAGCCAAGATATTTCCAGTAGATCCCCAGCACTATAATCGTAGCCAGTACAACTTACCGAAGTGTAAGAAACACCCATTACCATTAGCCTCATGGGCTGCTGTTGTGAGAAAGCGATTTTGCTAATAACCATTAGCAGCCCCATTTGCAAAAATCTTCTTCTCCGACACAACTGGCATGGCACCCTTTGGGGCCTCTACAGTTGTCAGAACTGAAACACTCTTTTCAGCTTTAATGTTCTCTCCAGCAGGCACAATAGTGATTGGGTCCTCCACTGGTTCAGAGGCGATGTCCAAGGATTTCTGAATCAGATCACCGTTTTCCACATCCTTTTTGACCTCAACAAGTTTCCCTTCCCATACCTGAATTTAAAGAAATCAAATTTTGCAACCAACGGAATAATTAGAACTACAAAATCAAAAAGTTAAACAAAGACAGCATATACATATTTATTTAAGTTTCCAACGGAAAATCCATGCCTGTTTTTGGAACTGCTGCCTAGCCTTTTTCTCCTGGATTGTCTTTTGGCGAGCCTCGTAGAACCCAAAATCATCCAAGATGCATGTTTTGCTGGAGTACTCCTTGAATATTTTAATCATTTTAAGCCCTGGCTCTAACTTCACCTGTACAAAATATAGATGAGAACACTATTTCGAAAACAGAAAAAAGTAGAACTCAAGAAAAACACCATCAGGCATTAGGACTCAAATTACCTCCTGAGTATCCCTACTGTTTGTCACAGGTTTGTTCTCATTGTTCTCAAGCGTAATGTGCTTCAACAAACTGTTGGGAATATCTTTAACAATGTGCCATTTAACAGGGAAACAGCCATTCCACTTGTCTTGCTGCCAATACTCTACACTCTTATTAAAATCAACAGGCCCCACCATCTCAGCAATGCCAACAAATTGTCCACTAGTATTAACCTACAGCAGAATCCATAAATTCTATTAGAACTCAAAAATTACAATCACAGGTAGGACTAAAGAAGCTCTTAAATTTCAATACTCACGGAGAAGAACAAGAAGACAGGGCAGCCACCAGATTTCTCCTGAGCCTCCTGGTATGCTGCATGAAGCTTCTTGTTTCCATTAGGTGTGCTGGCCCACACATTATACTTGATGCTTTTGTGTACATCGTCCTCACTGTATGACTTAATAATGAAAATTTTAGCCTCGGTATAATTCTCAGGAAAAATTTCTTTGTTATATTGCTCCCGATTTGGAGTAAGATTTGCCTTGTCCACCTCGTCATTAGTTGCATTTAGTTGCGGGTTCTGCCCCTTGACTGTTATAGTCGGAACAAAGGTCTTCTGGTTCTTCGTGCCCTTGGCTCTAGGACCTTTGTTCAATTCATTTAGACCATCCATATTTTCATTACCATATGCATAATAGCCATAGTTGCGTCCCCTTGGTTTATACTTATTGTCATCAGAGAGCAAAGCACGTCCACTAGTTCGTGAATCATAACCATGATATCCAAAGCCCATACCAGATCTGACAGTATTTCCATACGGATCATATACCTTGCTTGGATACATCCTATTTATAAATCCTTGGGCAGTACTCATACCAGACATTGGCCTCGCTTGGTGCACACCCTGTAAATCACAAAAAGGTAAAATCAGCCAACATCTCTAAACAAATCCAATACCCATGGGTAAGAAAAAAAATTCAGCACTGGAAAAGTACAAACTCCTAAAACTAGTAATCAAATTTCAGATATACTCCAATCCTGGCACTTGCCATGAAAAACTAAAAGATGCGAACCAGGTCATCAACCAACAAGATCAGACCAGCATATAATCTATTTGGTGTAACACATTCTTGTTGCATGTCAGAACACGAAAGAAAAAAATAAGGCTCTTTGATTCTAAAATAACATATCAAGAAGTTCAGATTGCAAGTGCATATTTTAATACCATGAATTGAGAATTTGGACGATGATTTTGATTCCTAAAAGATGGAACATTATTGCTGTTTGTAATTGAAGTGAATGTTGTGCTGGTTACAGGCCTAGGTTGCCCATCCGAAAAATCTAACCATGGAATAGGAGATCTTACGCCATCAAAACCAAATCTGGAATCCTGATAAACTGGGGTAGAAACACGCCCTGGCAAAGATGCTCTTCCGTATGACCCGTTGGAATTAACAGATGAGTTCTGGTATGTTGGTTTAAAAGGAGCAGAACCATTGCAACCTTTCACAGCCCCACCATTTACAATACTATTGGAATTTCCATTAGCTGTATCCACAGGCAGTGGCTTTTGGTCAGTACAGACAGAGGTAGATATCTCAGTTTGAGTAGCAGTAAGACTGGGAGTGTATGGAGCACTGGTAGGAGTCAGTGGCTGGAAATAGGGAGGGTACTGGTAGTGCTGAGGCCCATACAGCTGTCCATCATTCCCCATAGTGGGTACTGGGGAAGCTGCTGGAGAATATGGACCATAAGGAGCAAACCCATAACCATGGGGATACATAAGAGACCCATTATCCCCATAAACACCCTGTAAAGCAGAAATTTGACTGGAATTTAGCATATTGAGTTTCTACACTTACAATACCAGAAATGAAATAGGTCAGTAGTCATAAATCACAACCCAAAACAAATATAGCTTACAGAAGTTATCTCTACTCCATCCGGATTCAAGTATCTCGAGTAATCATCCCATTCATTTCCTGAACAATCATATCCTGCTAGGAAGAAATAGGAAGGGCATACACAACTTTTGAGAGAATACAATATTAGCAAATGCAGGAAAAAGCGGCTGCCACTATCCAGAATCATACATAGACTTCTGATTTCAAAAACAACTCAATCTTCTAAGCAAAAAATTAAATCAACCTTGTGGCAAAATTTACATGGCTATTACCTCCATAATAATAGGATGCATATCCATTGGGGGGGACATAGCACATTGATGCATCTGCAAAATCCGTTAGCAATGGGGTCACAGACCGATCAGAAGATGGAATATGACCATTAACAACATTAACATAATCAACAGACGCATACTGGTTGGAAGATGGCTGCAAACAAATACAGTCAATAACAGGGTCAGATACAAGCTTATTTATTGATTTATAAAAGCTTCAAGGAATTGTAATTATCTTAAGCACCCTAAAACTTACCCCTCAAAATTCTTATATAATTGACCTATGAAACTTCTATTCAGAGACTCAGTCGAAAAGATATAGGCATAATCTTTAAAGAACAAACCTTTTTCGTAAGTTCAGGATTTTCGACAGACTTTGCTTGAGAATCTATTGACAATTTCTGTAGCAAATCTGTTGCTTCTATTGAAATAAATTGAGGAAATTCAAGAGCTCACTTAGATTTAAAAGATTAAAAACAACCACGCTCAAATCACAAAAATAAACCAATAATTCAAATTAGCATGGGAAAGAACAAACTAAGCAAACGTAGCAAGTTTGGTGTTTTTTTTTTTTTTTTTGGGGGGGGGGGAACCTTAATCCAAATATTATTACCAAGCCAGTAAATCAGACGTTAAGGAGGCCACAAAAAATATCACCGACAAAAAGTTGATAGAAAAACTAAAACTGCTAATTCTACCGTTGTATTAATAAAGGGGCAACTCAATTAAAATACTGATGCAAATACCCAATCCAGCAGTAGTATTATCTCTGTAAATCAATAATAAGGAGAAAACCCCCAACCATGAAATAAATTTAGAGATAAAACAGAACAACAACTTCGAAAATCCATAACGCATCAAATAACAAATGATTCTACAAGATGAACACAAATTAGAATCAAATGAAAAAATAAAACCGCAGAAAACTGTAGAAGACAAAACTAAGAAACCTAATAGAAACAGCACGATACCAACTAAGCCGATCTACATAATAGACAGAAAGCCAGAACATCATAGCTATTATATAACCCATAAAAGTCGAAGAGTAATAGCTCATCACCAGATCAGAAGCGAACACACATAAAAGGGGAAAAAAAAGTAAAGCCCAATTGAAGGAATTGAATAAGGATACGATTCGTAGAGGGAGCAGCTGTGGCCATGAAGCTACAAGTAAGCAGATCTTATCTGGACTCTTTCTGCTTCAGATGGATTAAATCCTAAAACCTAAGAAATGAAGTATTAGGGTTTTAGACCAAGGAAGACTATAATTGGAAGATAGAGAGAAGGAGATAGGACACGACTGAGGCAAAGACAACGTGGTGATAACTGATAATGGGTCTCTAAGATTCTTACGGCCGCCAGTAGGGTTTGGGTTTTGTCAAAGAGAGGGTTTTGTTCATCCAAAAGCGGTGATTCAAATAGCACCACGGTTCCAATTGCTAGTGCTGACTCTTACCTGCAGGTTACAAGGATGTTCTCACTACAGATTCTCTATTGGTTTGGTTACCACGTGCCGTATAATCATTGGTCCAATTCTAAATAAAAGATTTATGTCTTTTAAGTCGGTGCGACATTTCATTTGTGTGTGATACATTTTCGGTTACCGTGGGTGGTGCATTTCAAGACTGATTTATCCCACATACTGCCAATCTTTTTCTCTTCACATCATATGAAAACTAAAGGATTTGGGTCAAAATAGTAATATAATTATGGATAAGTGATACATTAATTTATTATTTATGTGAGTAAAATCAGTTAAATAATTTTTAAAAAATATCTAAAACTTTTAAATTTTCCAATTTTGTTAAATAATTCTTGGGATTACAAATTTAAATTATGTCCCACATAATTAACTAATTTTTAAAAAATAGTTAAATAAAATAAAATTCTTTTTTTAGAAACAACATATTAATTAAAAAAAATCAAAACCCACCCTAACGGTGAAAATGGCTTAGAATAACACCAAATATAGGGTAGATATATTTTTTTTCTTAATTTGGCAGCACAACTACATTTTATAAGGGTAAAATGATAATTTTATCCTTGTATGATTATTAATTAACGTGATTTCTTTTTTCCTTTCTTTTTATGTTCGTTTCTTAATTTTTGTTTTTTTTTTTTTTGCTAATTTTCGTTATATTTTATTGAGTTCTTCAAAATGCCTTAAGTATGTTCTGTTTTTATGTGTGTTTTGTGATTCATTTAATGTTTTCTTTGTATTTCTTTGTATAGCATCTCTATCTTACTTATTTGGTTTTCTTATATTTTTCTTCACTTATTTTTATAACTTTTCATTTCATCATGTCTTTGGTTTTTTTTAATTTTCAATTTTTTTGTGGTTGATTTGGTGTTTGTGTTTGTATTTGAGTTATATTCATTTTCGAGACTATTTATAACTCTATTTGGTAAGTTTTTTTTAAAATGTTTGGCTCATTTATGTTGATTTGTATTTCGTTTATGTATTTCATCTATATTAGTTGTTTATATTCTCACTAATTTGGTTTATAGTTTTTGTGTTATCCTTAGTTTGTTTACATAAAAGTATAATCATTACGAGGTATGATTTGTTCTATGTTTATCTCAAATTATTATTTAGATTTTGTTGTTTTTGAATTTATCATATTATCTTCTTGTTTTTGTGTTGGTTTCTTCATGTTTCTAATTTCTTTACCGTAAAGGTTCGTCTGTTTACTTGTTTGATGTGTTACATGTGTGTTACCATATAAGTTTTATGTGTGAAAGTTTTAATTTGTTGTGTTTTGTGTATTTTGGATTTTAAATTATTGTATATGTTTTTGTATATTTTGATGTTCTAGGAACATTTGTTCCTTTATATCTTTTGAATTCATGGTTAAGATTTTTATTATGTGTTTATTATGAGGTATTATATTGATTTCATATGTTTTGATTTGATTTTGTTATAGGATGTATAAAAAGAAAAAAAGTTAATTATTCTTCACCAAATGAACTCAAAAGGAGTTGATTGAGTGTTAAGAGGTGTATTGTTATATTATTTGTAACTTTGATATGGTTCAAATGTATATTGTTACATTGTATTATAACCTCAATGTAACAAGTTAGTAAATTACATTGTTCTTATTTTTGTGTTCATTTTTATTTATATTATAACATATTACATATCATTTAGTATGTTATATATTTTAAATTATTTTTTTATTATTTTTCGGTTTCATATTCTTCAAGTAGTGTTTTTACGTTTATAACTTAAACATATTTGAATGTATATTATTACATTATACTTGTTTTTGTGTTCATTTTTATCTGTATTGTAACATATTGCATGTTTTTTAGTTGAGATGTATATCTTACATTGTTTTTCTATTATTTTAGCTTTCATATATCTTAACGATAATATATATTTTCCTAATTTGTTTGGTAAGGATGATGCATTTGATGTTCATTGTAGTTTGAATGTTATACTAAATATTGTTATGACACATATCAAAAGTGTTCTAAATGAGGGGTAAAAGTTAAGGTTCAAGAGTCATGTTTTATAGATTTTCATAATTTGTCAAATTTTCTTTTGATGATGTTGCATATTATGTCTTTATTTTTTTTAGATTCGTATGAATACAGTACTATAACATGAGTATGTCCCTGTTTTAAATCTCTTTTATCTTATATTGAGGTAATGTATTATGATAAGGTGAGTGAAGAATAAGAAGGGTCAAGATGAGGGATAGAATGAAAGGTTAAAGTCATCAACTATTGATTTTGATGATTTTTTAATAAGTTAACCTTTTACATCGATTCAAAGTTTAGTGAGCAAAAGTTTTATTTTGATAAGAAGTTTGAGGAGTATGGAGCTATCATTGATGAAATTCGTGTATATCTTATGATAATATCTTTGAAGTTTTCTTAGTCTATAAGTTATAAATTTATTATTTGATAATATATTGTTTGTTTTTATTATTTTGATGCATTTATTACATATATAATATGAATTTATGCTTATTACAATATATGTAATTAGTTACATTTATAAGGGAAGTATTGATAACAAATTTCATCTAGTTTATTTTTTCATTGATTGTTTTTTCTTTCATTTGTTGTTACAATCACAACATGTTTCTAAATTATATGAGTCTCATGTGAAGGTTTGTCCTATAACGATTCTTCCTATAAAGTGTCACATTATTGGTAGGCCATGCAATGTCGATGATGAGACATACCACCTTTTGATCTTAGACTGGATTTATAAGCTTTGTAAATAGTTTTATAGATTTACCTGTTGAAAAAGATGAATGTTTATAAAAAAAATTAGTGAAGCTTTGTCCCACATTGTTTTTTTTTCAATACTTAAAAGATGTATAAATAGTGAATAGTTGACTATTCGGATTAGACCCTAAGGGATACTCATTTTTGTGGAAGGGGAGAGGACTTAGGCAAATGTGAAACCACATGCACACGCGTGCCGCCGCAGTCGCTGTCCGATCGACGGGTCATACCAAGCCAAGTCCGAGTCCGAGTGAGGTGAGGTGGCATTTTATTTTTTGAAAAAATTTCTTTAAAAAAAAACTTTTCCACTTAGAAAATGGTTGTTACATTTTTTCTCAAAAAACAACATTTTTTTCTTTTACTCAGAATATGACCGTTAAATGGCCATTTCTTTTCTTTATTTATAAAATTATCGTTACTCATCTTTACTCAGAAAATGGATGTTACTTTTCATTACTCAGAAAATGGTTGTTATTCTCTTCATTTCCAGACATTACCATTATTATCATAATGGCCACACGGTTTCTAAAACCTATAAATACAGAGCCTCAGCTCTCAATTTAAACACAACAATCTGCAAACTCCTCTCACTAAGAAAAATATTCTCTCAGCAATTCTAAATTATTTTTTCAGTTTTCCGAGCAACAAATTTTTCAGGTTTAACATTCTGGTCTTCATCAGTGCAGTGAAGGTCCGAGATCGAAAAAGATTCTGGGTTGTTTTATCCTAGGGACGACAGGGTTGTGTTTGCTTTCACAAATTTGGGCAGATTCGTGAAACGTCTTAAAGAGAGAGACCTAGTGCGCGACTCAACCTAAGCAGTTTATTTCAGGTCATCGGTAATATTGTTCCAACACTATTTTAACATACTTGTATCAACAATTTTAAGACAAATTCTATCTGCCATGTCTACTGAAATGCTAACTGTTGATCTCAACAAACCATTCCATTTTGAAGGATCAAACTTTAAAAGATGGAGACAAAAAATGTTATTTTTCTTAACCATGAAAAAAGTCGTTTATGCTCTTACTACTGAAAAACTAATACAATCTAATCCCCCTACTGAAACTGCAACTAAGGATTTAGACACCTGGATGGAAAATGATTTTCTGTGTAAAAATTATATTCTTAATGGTTTAGTTGATGACTTGTATGATTATTATAACTCTGACAAGGGTGCTAAAGAAATTTGGGAAGCACTTCAAAAGAAGTATGACACTGAGGAAGCTGGAACTAAGAAGTATGTTGTCAGTAGATACATGAAGTTTCAAATGATTGGTGGCAAATCAGTGGAAGCTCAATCACACAAACTACAGAAGATAACACACGAAATAACTTCTGAAGGTATGACTTTAGATGAACAAGTTCAAGTAGTTGTTGTTATAGATAAATTACCCCCTGCTTGGAAAGATTTTAAGAATACACTTAGGCATAAAACTAAGGAATTTTCTTTAGAAAGTCTTATAACCCATTTAAGAATAGAAGAAGAAGCCCGAAAACAAGACCAAAGAGATGAAGTACTCATAGTCTCAAACAACAGTACCAAAAAGAAACCCTCATCTGCAATTCTAAAGCCTAAAGGTAGAAATATGAAAACTCAAAATCGTAATAATAACCAAAACTGCAACCACCAAAATAGAAATAGAAACTATCCTTCCCAGAATGGACCTCAACCCCTTTAAGAAATAACACATTCATGTGTTACAGTTGTAACAGGCCTGGCCACTTGGCTAGGAACTGCTGGAACAGGAATCGTATTGCCCCCCAGGCGAATCTTACCGAAGATCAACTTATTGCTATGATATCTGAAGTCAATTTTATTGGTGGATCTGAGGGGTGGTGGGTGGACACTAATGTTTCTAGCCATGTTTGCTATGATCGAGACATGTTCAAGTTCTATTTTGATTCCGAGGATAAGAAAGTGATGCTGGGTGACTCCCACTCCACTAAAGTTGCTAGAACTTGTGATGTGGCATTAAAGTTTACCTCTGGAAAGACTGTCATCTTGAATGATGTCCTGCATACTCTAAAGATGAGAAAAAACTTAGTTTTAGGCTATCTTCTTAACAAATGTGGGTTTACTCAAACTATAAGGGCTGATTTATATATTATAACTAAAAATAATATATTTGTTGGGAAAGGGTACACCATTGATGGTATGTTTAAATTAAATGTTGAAATCAATAAAACCTATTCTTCTGCTTATATGTTGAGTTCATTTAATATTTGGCATGCTAGACTTTGTCATGTTAATAAACGCATAATCGATAACATTAGTACCTTAAAACTAATTCTTAAACTATCTTTGAATGATTTTGAAAAATGTGATTTTTTGTAGTCAAGCAAAAATAACCAAAACTTCACATAAATCAGTAGTTAGAGAATTTGAACCTTTAGAATTAATACATTGTGACATATGTGAACTTGATGGAAATTTAACAAGAAATGGAAAACACTATTTTATAACCTTTATATATGACTGTTCAGATTACACTTATGTATATCTAATGAAAAATAAAAGTGAAGCGTTTGACATGTTTAAAGTATTTATAACTGAGATTGAGAATCAACTTAACAGAAAAATAAAAAGGTTTCGAAGTGATAGAGGCACTGAATATGATTCCAATATTTTCAATGATTTTTATAAAACTTATGGAATCATTCATGAAAAAACTACACCTTATTCTCCTGAAATGAATGGCAAAGCTGAAAGAAAAAATAGAACTTTTACTGAATTAGTTGTTGCAATTTTATTAAACTCTAGTGCTGCTTCCCATTGGTGGGGAGAAATTTTACTAACTGTTTGCTATGTGCTAAATAGAGTGTCTAAATCTACAAGTAAAATTTCACCATATGAAATTTTGAAGAATAAGAAACCTAATTTAACTTATTTTAAAACTTGGGGTTGTTTAGCGTATGTTAGGATCCATGATCCTAAAAGAAATAAACATGCTAGTAGAGCATATAAGTGTGTATTCATAGGATACACTATGAATAGTAAAGCTTATGAATTCTATAACTTAAATGATCATGTAGTTATAGAATCAAATGATGATGATTTCTATGAACATAGGTTTTCCTTTAAATTGAAAAATAGTGGGAGCTCATTTTCTAGTAGTTTACCCATAAGTAGAACTAGTGAACAATAAGGAATTAAACACTAAAATTAGGAGAAGTAAACGAGCTTGAACCCTTAAGGATTTTGGGTCTGATTTTTATGTTTATACTTTAGAGGAAGATCCCCAAACTCTTAAAGAAGCATTATCTTCTTTAGATGCCAATTTATGGGAAGAAGCCATAAATGATGAAATGGATTCTCTTGAGTATAAATGGATACTAAAGAAGAAATTAAAACCCGATGGTACTATTGAAAAGTATAAAGCTCGTCTTGTAGTTAAAGGGTATAGGTAAAGGAAAAATGTAGATTTCTTTGATACCTTTTCACCAATCACACGAATAACTTTCATATGTGTACTTTTTTCTCTTGCTTTTATCCGTGCTTTAGTAGTACACCAAATGGATGTTAAAACTACTTTCTTAAATGGTGACTTAGAAGAAATTAAAACCCAATGGTACTATTGAAAAGTACAAAGCTCATCTTATAGTTAAAGGGTATAGGCAAAGGGAAAATGTAGATTTCTTTGATACATTTTCACCAGTCACATGAATAAATTCCATATGTATACTTTTTTCTCTTGCTGCTATCCATGATTTGGTAGTACACCAAATGAATGTTAAAATTGCTTTCTTAAGTGATGACTTAGAAGAAGAAATTTATATGGATCAACCTGAAGGTTTTGTTATCCCAGGTTAAGAGAATAAAGTTTGTAAACTAGGTAAATCCTTTTATGGTCTAAGACAAGCACCTAAGCAATGACATGAAAATTTCGATAATCTAGTTATCTCACATGGATTCAAAATAAATGAAAGTGACAAATGCATTTATTATAAATTAGAAGATAACATTTGCACTATTATATGTTTATATGTGGATGACATGCTTATTTTTGGATCAAATATTCATGTTGTGAATAATGTGAAAACTTTGTTAAGTGCTAACTTTGATATGAAAGATCTCGGAGAAGCGAGTGTAATCCTTGGTATAAAGATTACTAGGTCTGAAAAGGGAATTTCTCTATATCAATCTCATTACATTGAGAAGATCTTAAAGAAATATAATTACTTTAATTGTAAACATGCATGTACTCCTTATGATCCTAGTGTAAATTGTTCAAGAACACTAGAGACAGTGTTAGACAAATTGAGTATGCGAGCATCATTGGTAGCTTACGTTATGCTACTGATTGCACTAGACCAAACATAGCTTATGTTGTAGGACTACTATGTAGATTTACCAGTAGACCTAGTGTAGAGCATTGGAATGCTATTGAAAGGGTTATGAGATACCTTAAGAGAACTATATACCTTGGATTACATTATAAAAAGTTTCTCGTTGTTCTAGAAGGATACAACGATGTAGATTGGAACACTTTATCAAAAAATTCCAAAGCAACTAGTGGCTATATATTTAACATAACTGGTGGAGTTGTTTCTTAGAAGTCTAAGAAACAGAAAATATTGGCTCAATCTACAATGAAGTCTGAAATGATAGCATTCGCCACTACTAATGAAGAAGTAGGCTGGTTAAGAAGTCTATTAGCTGAGATCCCTTTATGGGAAAGACCGATACCAGCTTTATTGATCCACATCGATAGTACCACGACTATTGCAAAGATTCAAAACTGTTACTACAATGGTAAAAGACGACAAATACATCGTAAGCATAGTATTGTTAGAGAATTTCTCTCTACGGGAGATGTAAGAGTGGATCATATACGTTCTGATGAAAATTTGGCATATCCTTTGACGAAAAGATTACCGAGAGAGAAGGTTTTCAAAACCTCAAAAGGAATGAGACTAATGCCCTTAGAATGAAGAGTCATTCGTGATGATAACCCAACTTATAGACTGGAGATCCCAAGAAATAAGTTCAAAGGGTAATAACAAGTCATGAAGTGATATAAGATATATCATGCTATTTTCAAATCTCATTCTATTTTGATAGACTCACCTATGTGAATGTGGAAGTGTGGCCGCTTCCTATGAAATTTTTTTGGGCAAAATTTACTAGAGCGTTCACTATACTGGGATACACATGCATGGCTGTAAATCATGGGCTTTTCGAACTACACCTTAGAAAGGTTATGTGTGTGATAATTGTTAGAGATAGAGTTCAAAACTTTGAGTTACTCTAATATATTCTAAAACATCAACATTATGCAAAGGTTCAAGCCGATAAACACCTTTTGCTTATGCACAATCTTATAATTTTAATTGATAGGTTGTTCGATGAAAATTATTTTTATATAAAATTCAAGTGGGGATTGTTGGAAAAGATTAATGTTTATAAAAAAATTTAGTGAATCCTTGTCCCACATTGCTTTTTTTCATGACTTAAAAGATGTCTAAATAGTGAATATTTGGCTATTGGGATTGGGTCCCAAGGGATACCCACTTTTGTGGAAGGGGAAAATACCTAGGCAAATGTGATAACACACGCACGCACGCCGCCACTGGCACCGTCCGTCTCACCTACCGGTCATACCATGCCAAGTCGAGTCCAAGTACGTGTGCGTGTGCGTGTGTGTGAGGTGAGGTGGCATTTTATTTTTTGGAAAATTTTCTTTTAAAAAAAAACTTTTCCACTCAAAAAATGGTTGTTACATTTTTTCTTAGAAAAACAACCGTTGTTTTATTTTACTCAGAATATGACCGTTAAATAGCCATTGCTCTTTTTTATTCAGAAAATGGTTGTTACTCGTCTTTACTTAGAAAATGGTTGTTACTTGTCTTTACTCTTCATTACTTAAAAAATGGTCATTACTCTCTTCATTCCCAAACATTATCGTTATTATCATAATGATCACACAGTTTCTAAAACCTATAAATACAGAGCCTCAGCTCTCAGTTTAAACACAACAATCTACAAACTCCTCTCACTAAGAAAAATATTCTCTCAGCAATTCTAAATTATTTTTTCAGTTTTTCGAGAAACAAATTTTTCAAGTGTAGCATTCTAGTCTTCATCAATGCAGTGAAGTTTTGAGACAGAGAAAAAGATTCTAGGTTATTTTATCCTGGAAACGACAGGGATGTGTTTGCTTACACAAATTCGGGTAGAGCCACAAAACGTCTTAATGAGAGCGACCTAGTCCGTGACTCAACCCAAGAAGTTCATTTCAAGTTATTGGTAATATTGTTCCAATACTGTTTTAACATACTTGTATCAACAACCGTTCACCTTCTTGTGATACAAATTTTGATAGTGATATATTTGATCAGTTAGATTAATATGCTTAGCTATATCATTATGTTTTCAAGATAAGGTTTGATCATTTCATTCAATATTCTAAATCTATATCTAGTTTTGTGTTGGAGTGGGAAAGAAAATCAAATAAACTTTCAAGAGTTGTTTCTAGTTCCTATATGTCATCCTAAGGAGGGTTTGTCTCTTACTTATGAGAGAATACAAAGTTGTAATTGGCCTTTTTATTAAACCTAAGGAATTGACATCTCGCGTTGATGTTGCTCATAGGTTTCCTAATATTTATGAGTATAACAAGGCCTTGTAGCATCCAAAATATCCTTATCAACCATTACTCAAGGTTTGGATGAAGTGTTTCGATGATTTGTTTAGGCAAAAATCTCTTGTGCATTTTTATCTTGTTTTTTCATTGAATTTAAATGGTTTTTGTATACTTTTTGACTTTGTTCTTTTCTCTTATTAATGATTATATTAAAATCTATTATCAAGATCTAGTTATTGATAAGAAGGATTTTATTATACCTTTCAAATGGGTGAGGGGATTGCTTCATCTTATTATAAGTATAACATTTTACAATTTTATTAGCGTTTTAACTTACTTTTTCATAAACTATTTTTTTTGTTTTTATCATATATTTTTATTATTTATATATAATTTGTATTTATTGTGTTTACAATATTTGGATTGTGTTTTGTACGAGATTCATGTATGAATGTCTCGTAATCCTAAAACGTTTGGAATGAAAAGTTATTGTACTCTAAAGATATTTTTTAATATAAATTCAGATAACATTCTATAGAATTCTTTACAATATTTTTTTGTGATGCTATATAAATGTTATATAATATTTTTATGTAACATGTTACATCTTAATGTAAACAACTATGTAGCATGTTACATCGTATGTGAACAATTGTGTAACATGTTACATCGCATATCACATACGATGTAATATTTTATATAATTGTTCACATTAAGATGTAACATGTTACATAGTTGTTCACATTAAGATGTCACATGCTACATAACATATCATTTACGATGTAACATATTGTATTGATAATATTAGTATGCATGTGTCATATTTTGACATTTTATTTTCGTATCTTTATAACTTTTTGGTCATTTTCTTTTTTATTCTACTACCATTTATCATTATAATCTCATTGCATATTTTATAATCACTCATTTTTGTTAGTGTCAAGTATAGTTGTTTTAAAATAATACAACATATTACAAACGCGGATATATAAAGATTTAACTTGTTACATCATATTACATAGTGTTTTTTTACATAACATTCTCTTTTACAATTATTGTTTCTTTTGTGTAGGTGGAGTGTATGAAATTAACCACTACTCGTTATGGTAATCCTATTTTGTCAATCCTTTTTATTTATAATTCTACTTTCATTAAACTTAATGTATTTTTTCCTTTGTTTTTATTTTACAGCCATGAATATGGGATTTGGTTGTCGAAATTTGTAAAGTTTTTCACTAAAAAATGGACATTGAATATAATTAATTTAATTAGTTTTTGAAATATTATGAATAGATATTATGTACAATTTGTATGTAATGAAGGAATGTTAAAAAACAATATGAAAAATATGTAAATTTATATTAGAGGTTGTTCATTTATATTTGAAATATTGTATTCTTGATTTTTGTAAATTTATGTACTTAAAGAACAATATGTAAATTTGTGTTTTTGTAAATGATAATGGTTTGGTAGTTATATTTTGAATTAGGTACATTTTAATAATTGCTCTATTATAATGGTTTGATAACATTGGTTTTAATGTAATTGTACAATTTATCACATTTTTTTGTTTATGTATTTTTTGGGTTGTATATTTTAACAACAATGTTTAACATGTTACATTGTATTATAAGATAAATGTAACATGTTACATTAAATATAAAAAACAATTAATTTCTTATAACATACAATTTTATAGATAATAAATTACTTATGAACAAAAAGTGACTATAAGATTACAACATCCTCGGCTCTTACCATGTTTTAGATTCCACCCAGCATATACTCACTTACAATGGAATATTACTTATAACATACAGTTTGTAATATTACAAATATTAATTAAATATGAAATTAGCAAAAACTTCTTATCAACAATTATGCTATCATATTAATGTATAAATTCTTAAGTTTTGCCATTTTCAATTGTCAAGAACATATATGTAAAAGTAATACCAAAACATAAATTAAAAGTTGTAATAAATCTATAAATCTGTAATATGTAAAATTGTATGAATTTATTATTATGTTGTTATTTCTTTCCTCTTCCTCTTCTTGGTTTCCTTCTTAAGTCCTTTATGATCATAAGTGATGGTATCCTTATTTTCCTTGTTCTTTCTTTCCTTTTCTCTTCTATGATATCATTTTTTTTATAATTGCTGACAATATTAGGACATCTTTCACAATGGTTAGTAGATTTCATTTGATTTCTTGTTCTATTGGATAGAATGGAGCTTTATATACTAACTTCAAAGATTGAACACATGTCTCTTATACATTGTTTCTTTTTAGTGCATGTGCACAAGTGATTTGTTTTACCATATGTATAAGTCTTGTACTCCATGTCTAAAATGTAACTTTCAAACTCATTTTTCACTTTTGCTATTTGATTATTTAGGTTAATAACTTGTATTTTTCTGTTTTGATAGTCATTTTTTTAATCTTATCTTTCATCTATTTTGTTAATGTACCAGTATTTGAATATATGTCCTCTTTTTTGTAAAGTAATTTTGGATTATATCCTGGATCTTTCCAAATAAGTGTGTTATATGGGTTTCTCAAGTATGCCTTAGCATTGAAATCATGTTTTCAACATTGTTTGAAGTCTTGAAGTCATACCTTATAATTGGAGCTAGACATTTGAATCTTGTCCAAGATGAATACTCTATTCTAGATAGGTATTTCATTATTGTTTTGGAAGTTTCTTTGATCATATACATATTCTTGTTGAAGTCATCTTCATTGTAAGCGTAAGCAGTTGGTATGAAGTATGTGTTTGTAGATTTGTTGTGGTAGTAGATTACAAGGTTTTTTTCCATATAGTAGTAACAATAACAATGATATGTCTTATTGTCATATACCATACTAACTGTTGATTCTATTGCTGGATTTCAATATGATATTATAACCAAGTTTTTTCTTTTCCAATAAGCAATTTTAGTTTTCTAAGAAAACCATTTTTATGTCTTTGTAATTTCCCCATCTACCATCTCAAATACAATAGAGTAAATTTACATTACATTATTTAATTAATTAGTAACTTGTTATGTAACCTATTATATTAAGGATTATATAAAAATTGTAACAAGTTACATTTAGTAATTATTTGTAAGATTTGATTTTTATATTAATTACTTGAATAGTATATGTACTAGTAAATATACATTATCTGATTGTTTTCATCATTTGTAACTACTACAAGTAATACTACTCTTTCTCTTTATTTGATGAATATCCTATCAACTGCTACTAGTTGCATATAGTTGATGAATATGTTTATGAATGTGTCAATTGTCATGAATCCATACCTAAAATTGAAATCTGTATATGTTTTTATCTAAGTGTATGAATTTAGGTTTGTGTTTTCTAACATGTAAAAGAATTCAGGTAGTTTACTATATGAATCTTTTGGATCTCCTCGTACTTTTTTTATTGCTTTTTTTTCATGATTGCCCCTTTGTAGGTAATTGTGACTTATGTTTTCTTTTTGATGTCACATATGATTTCTCTTGACTTAATTATCTATTTGGATCTTGGTAAAAGTCTTTAATATTGTAAACTACATACTTATATATGGCATGTTTGTTTATTTGATTCTTTAACATTTATGAACATAAACGATATTCCTTGTAAGTGGTTATCAATGCATCCGATTGTTTAATCATGTTTGTTACAAACTTTCAATGACAAATTTTCATCTATGTACTTCTTTATAATGCTTGTCTTATTGAATTTTCTAATCTTGTAGTATAACCTCTTTGTTATTGCTAATGTTGAAACATAGAGTTTAAGATCATCTTTGTTATTAAAAACACTCCAAGTGAATAACCCTTTCTTGTTATCTGAATTTATTGTAGAGTCAATCTCACTATCTGAGTTTGGTGTTACATAAGCATATTTTGAAATTAGACTTATCTTTTGTATTGTATGAGTTACATACAATTTGTTGTACTCTATATTATGTTCCCAACATTCATATTGATAACGTACTCTACATTCCTATTCTTTCCTAAGCTTATTGTTATATGAATTCTCATACATTTCATCTTGATGTTGATATCTCCAATTATATGCAGTGCATTACATATATCTTTCTTCAATTTTTCTAAAGTCATATTCTTTTTTATGCTTATTCTATTGGGAGTATCATTTCACATTATATTGATAATGTTGGAAAATATTATAAAGAGAATGACACATAAAAAAAACATTATAACATGTTAATGCAACAAATCCAAAAATAATGTAACATGTTATATGAGAGTTATTTTTCAAATGATGTAACATGTTACATCATGTATATTAGTAACATCTATTTAAAAACTAGCTTCTCATTAAATTATAACAATATTCAAAGTGATTTTATATTTATTATTGTTGCTTTTCTCTCAATTTGTTCATCTAATTAGAAGATGATATTAGAAGATGATATTAATTTGTACAGATTATAAATGAGATAATATGTATTTATTATTGTAACTTGATTAACAAGTTACTTTCATTTTATATAATCGGAAAAGAGATGTATATATAATTCGAGTTATGGAGGATGAGTACAAGAATGTTTGAAACACTTATTTGCAATACTTGATCCAACTTTAGTTGCATTTTTGGGTTGATTATGAAAGTTTATAAAATATGAACCTGATTAACTTAGATGGGAGGGTAAATAGGTTATTTTTAATTTTTATCAATATATAATTTAATAACCTAAACAAAGTGGTCAGGCATGCAATCGTGTGTAAGAGTAAAGTGCGAAAATAAAAGACTAACACACGATATTTTTAGATGGAAACAACCTAGGCCACAACCATGACCTAAGAGGAAAACTACCGGTCCACCAGACCACCTAACTTTCCACTATGAAAATCAAATGTTCAAGTACAAACTCGATCTTATGCTACCCTCCTTAAGATACTGCCCCAATGTAATTTACTTACGAGCCCTTACTCTGTTTTCACAATTTTCAATGTTAGTGTGAGCAGTTTCCTCACTAATGTTTTAATAAGCTCTCCGACAATCAGATTATTCATAAATCAACTTAAATTAAGACAATTGTTGCGTCGTTCTTCTTTTGTTTTTGTGTTTTCTTCTTGAGTAGGTTACGACTACTTCTATGGACTCGATAGGTTTTTGTTTTTTTTTTGTTTTAATTCATCCACACTACTTCAACCCTAATGTGGTTATATATATAGATAATAATAATGATGATCTAGTAATATTAGGGTTAAATATATTTTGGGCATAATTTTTCAAAGCCCATTAAAAATTTTAATATTATAAAAAATTATTATTTATTATTTTTTATAACACATCTTAAAAATATTAAGACACATCTAAAAAATATTTAAACACATCTATCTAAGAGATAACTAATTGATAATTTCTTAAATTGATTCAAGTTTAAATAAATATTTTAGTACCAAATATAATTTCAAATTTATGAACATGTACTATTAAATGCATGAATGCAATCATGTGTGTCGTAGTTATAAAAGATATACCTTGAATACGACTATCTTGAATTCGCAGGCCTAAAAACAAATTTACAGATAAATATTTTATCTACGAAAATAACCAACACTCATAGTCCTTACAAATTCCATATTTATTATAAGATTTGTTCTATAAAAATAATCATCGTCGTTATCAGAGGTAAGAAATCAAGAACTTGTAAATCTGTTTTTATTTTTAATAATATTACTTAAAATTGGGTACGATTTGTGATTCTTACATTTAAAACATCAAAAATTTATCTCTGTAATTTTTTTGATAGATGATTATTTCTATGATTCTTGTATTTCGCAATGGGTTTAGTTGATTAATCAATGATGGGGCATTTTCTCGCACAATTTGGGGCTGGATTTATGGCTAGTGATGAGTTAGGGTTAGCTGAGTTGTTTTGACGATAATGAATGGAAATAAATTTTGATAAAATATCATTTAATGTGAAAATTGGACTATTTAAGTCATTTAGTGAACATAATGCACATAAAAATTGATATTTCCTATGTTGAAACCCAATTGTGCTCACCAAAAACCAATCACCAATATAAAAAATAAAAATGAAAGTAAGTGAGAGAATAGATTGAGATAAAATAAATTGTATATGAGCTAATACTTAGAGCTTTAAAGAAGCTCTCTAATGACATGTAGAGTTTCTACGTCGATAAAGAAAATCAATTGGACATGGTGTAGCAAAGGAAATAGGTTAATTAGGTTAAGGAAATTTAAATTTAGAACCTATTTATACCTTTATAAAAGGGTTACATGCCAAGTACATGACTACTTAAATGGGAATATCTTACAAAATTAATAAATTTTAACTTATCTGACCACTTTTAAAAAATATTAGACTAAATCTATTCACCCAAATAATTATAGAAGTAATATTTCACTTACCAATAGTTAAAAGACCATTTTGACCCAAAATCCAAAATTAAACGGGGTAAGAGTAACTAGGAGACTAACAAGTAGTTAAGTACCATACCTTAACTTTTACATCATCAATACATTGAATTTTATAAATATATAATTATATATCTTCAAAAGACAATTAATAATAAGAATTCATGAGTTTTGAAAAGTGTGATTCTCCGAGAACATACTCTCTCAAGTTTTCCTCTTTGTCCTTCACAATTTCTATTGATTTCGTTCTAATCCCAAATGGGTTTGGTGGATTTCTCTTAGCTTTTCCTTGTCCCGTTGTTAACTTTTTATTCCTATGAGATTTTGCTTGCTTCCTTTCTTGTAATACTTGCTAGTTCTACAAAAGATATGATGAGGTGTATTTAGGAGTTGGAGGATAGGAATCAAGGTGCCTTTACTTAAGGAACCTAAATTTAAAGCATTTTTGAAATATGCCACATTTGCACTACCTTATCACTCTTGTTGTCGTGTGAGTTGACGTGGATGCCACATTATTGTTATGGGATGTATGCTCATTAATTGAATTTTATTTACCAAAATTTTACTGTAATCTTCTAAAAAATAGTTTGAGGAAGAATATGCTAGAGTTTGTTAGGTTTAAAAATTGTCATTTTTATTTTTTAATTTAGGATTCAATTTTTAGAATTTAAATTAGGTTATTTTTCCTTTTTTAGTTATCTATAATTCCTTGTTTTATGGCATAATTTAGGATTTAAATTTCAAAATTAAAATTAAGATATATTTTCCTTTTTAGTTATTTAGTATTTAAGGAAGCATATATTTAGGGATTTGTAGCTTCAAATTTGTTAATCAATTATGTATTTAAAATATATTAACTTAATGAAATAAAAACTTCAAACTTAATTCAAAAACTTTTCGAGGAAAAGTTCTCTTTGGATTTTTTAGAATTTCTAAACTTAAAAATCCACTTTCACCCTTAATCAGTTAGTTCATAATTTATTATTACATCTTTATATACCAAGGTTCTTGCTTTAATATAAGCAAACGTCACGATGTCACGTAAATCTGTTTTTATATGATCGTAAAGATCTTTTTTGAATCACGAGTTTCATTAGTTTATTGGTATGACTCGAAATAATATGATTGAAGATGTTGAGTGTAATATTGAGCTCACACTTTTTGTGTGATTGATGTCTAAGCGTGCCTTGAACCTTGAGGACTTTATTTGAGTCTATTATCAGGTGGATGTCTAAAGTTAAAGGTTTTGGATCATAATACTATGATATTATATTTTGAGAAGATTTGTGACTTAAAGTAGAGTCTTCATCGTGCTTCATAGAATTTTGACAATGGAATGCTTATGTTTCAAAGGATGAAACTAAGTATTTCTCTACATCATTCTGGATTCATTCACATGATATGCTTATTGATTAAAGATATAAGTTCATTGTTCATCGTATAGCTAGTAAAATAGGTTATATTTTAGAGATTGATATTTTTTTGTAGAATGCATTTGTTATGGTTGTAAGGATTCAAGTAGAGTTTTTATTATGTGATCATTTACTAGCTGGTGTATGAATTCTTTTAGCACTAAGAGATCTAGTATAGATTGAGGTAAAATATGAGTGATTATCATGTTTTTACTATAAATGTGGAAGGCTAACACATGAGTTGAGGAATTGACTATATGGTATTGTGGTAGTATGGGACATGGTGGAAGAAATATAAGGTTAAAAGTGTGATTGTATTTAGATATAACCATGTGTTCTTGTTGTTGTTAAGGGTGTTGGTAGGAGGAAGCCTTTTGATGGTGTTTCTAGTTACGATGTTTGTTGAAATTTATGTAGTTGTTACTTCATCTATATAGGTGCTACACTATATGACATTGTCTTATTAGATTGCAATGAATTATATTAACTATTAAGATATCTGAGATTTGTGTAATGCTTCTATTATAGGGTATTTATATCAAACAATTGCCATAATTCTAAAAACAAAGTGTAGTCATTGACGGTTTTGTTATTGTTATTTTTTCATATATACATTGTTATTCTTGAAACTAAAAGTTTGTACAAAAATAAATTTTGCAATGCGTGGGTTATATAAATTAATTAATACACACTTAAAAACTTATTAAATATAATATATGGCATTTATATATGGGTTTGATTTCGAAGACTAATGTAATTCTCAATAAAAATAATTAATTATATTTCATCATTAAATTAATCCAATCTAACCGTGGATAATGATTTTTGTTTTAAAGTTAATGGCTAATTTCAAATTGTAAAATTATGAAAATATTGTAACATCGATTTAAATTATTATATAATTAAAATAATTTATTAAATTTATTAATTAATAATGTTTGTGTCTATGGGATTCTTTATCTAATATTTAACTCTCTTTTTTAAATAATATTCTTTGAATCACATATAAGTTTTTCATTTTTTTAAAATTAAATGATATTTTAATGTTATTTAAACTGAATGACTTGAAACGAATAAGCAACAATAAATCTATTATCTTTATAAAATAGATTTTTATAATACTTTTTATAAAGTATACATTTACTATCTCATTTAATAGTTAAAAAATTAACATATATTTGTTAAAAATAAAAAAAAATTTACTAATTTTTTTGTTATATTATAATCATAGATCATACCATATTTTAAATAATAAATTTATACTAATTTTTTCGTTATATTATAATCATAGATCATACCATCGTGTGTGTACGCTTTGTCAGTAATCATATTCATTTGGCGACGCAACCAATTTTTGTCCAAATAAGAAACCAAATATATTTAAAACACATTGTGCAGCACACCCAATGGCATCTCTTAGTCTTCTTGAGATTTTCTAATGTAATTCAATTATAAATTAATTTAAATTATATATTTAATTCAAATAAAATAAAATCTGATATTTAGGAGTCGTTTTGTAAGGATGTTTTTAATTAATACTTTACTATTCCTTTAAAAAGAAATGTTTAGTGAGTTATTTTATTCTCCTTAAATCACAACAAAATAAGAAGTAAAATTAACTAACAAACAATATGAATTTCAAAACTTTTTTATTAAGTTTTATTAACTATAAAAGACATATAAAAATACACTATTTGATTGCAATAAAAATGAAAATAAATACAATTATCAAACAATTCTTATTTTAAAAATTTAAATTCAAAAACCAAATTTAGTTACAAAACAGTTATATTTTAATGGCAAGTTTAACCATTCATTTTTTTTTTTTGCATTAGGTACTTAATAGTTACGGATGACTAATATGTTTATTATTTTTTTAAAACTGTTTACTTAAGTTTCTTACATTTTTACAAATTTTAAAAAAATGACAACATATGTACTACTTTAGCAATTATCATATTAAAATTTTATTTTTTAAATGAAGTTGAAAAATAAAATAAAAATTAAGTATTTAAATTAAATTGTTATTTTTTAAAAAATTAATAGAATAAATTACCGTAAAAAATTTAATGAACGTAAATAATGTAATTGTAATAACTAATGAATGTGCATGACATTTGTCTCGCATTTTAAATAGAAGCAATTCTTTTTTTACTTAAGAAGTAAGAACACTGAATATAAATCTTTTTCACACTAAAAAAATAATACAAAAATTATAAATAATTTAATAATAATAATAATAATTATTATTATTATTAGATAAATTTATATTTTTATACGAAAATAACTATACTAATTCTAAAAAGGACATATCATAAACGGCTCATGTGTAGACTAATTATTAATGTATTCCTCCTTATAATTTAATTCATCTAAAATCTAATTTAATTCCTTTGTTTTTTAAATTATATTTTAATTGAAAAATTAAAAGAAATAAAAATATTGAATTAATTTTTTCAATGTGTATAGTTAAAATTTAAAAGACTCATGAATAATTAAATTTATTTTTAATTTATATTTAATATAAAGATAATAATTAAATTTATATATTACTTATCTTTTAGTAGTGTAATCAAAAGAAAAAATAAAAATACTCTTAAAATAATTTATTCAAATAGATTTAAAATTTATAAATTTTTTTACTTGAAATTTAAAAAGAAAAAATTAAAAGATTCAAGAATATCATAATAATTATCTATTATTATAAAAAAATTAAAATGAAGGGTCAAGATACTCTAAAATAATTTATTCGAAGTGCACGTATTTAAAAATATATGTCTTAGACTATAAATTTAGTGTTTATAATTAATTGTTGGTATTAATTATCTTTTAGTAGAAAAAAAATGAAAGATCAAAAGGCTCGTAAGATAATTGATTTTATATGGATATATTTAAAATTTATAAATTATCATCAACATTATTATTATTATCGTTCTTTTATTACAAAATTAAAAGAAAAACCAAATTGTTTTTAAAATATAAGTTGAATTTTAATTTTTTAAAATTATATTTAATGTAAAAAAATAATTAATGTTGTCTTGAAATTAAAACGAAAAATCAAGATATTTATATAATAATTTATTATATGTGAATAGATTTAAAATTTATAAATTGTAACTTAGTGAATTTAAAAAAAAATAAAAAAAAACTTATGAAAATTATAATAATTTTCTATTACTAAAAAATTAAAAGAAAAAGTCTCCTAAATATGTAGAATTTTAATTTATTTTATAAATTATATTTAATGAAAAAAATAATTGATCATATATATTAGTTATTTTTAGTTGGGAAATTAAAAGAAAAAATCAAAAGATTGTTAAAAGATTTTGTTACATGTGAAAGAGTTGATTGTTAATTACTATTTAACATATAAATAGACCTATAATTTA
Source organism: Hippophae rhamnoides (assembly GCA_033030585.1). Classification (NCBI taxonomy): domain Eukaryota; kingdom Viridiplantae; phylum Streptophyta; class Magnoliopsida; order Rosales; family Elaeagnaceae; genus Hippophae; species Hippophae rhamnoides. The sequence continues at coordinate 39,540,787 of CM065434.1, forward strand.
TAAATTACTTTTTGATACAAAATTTAAAAGAAAAATATTAAAATACTTAAAATTTATAATAATTATTTATTATTATGTAATTAAAAGAGAAAATCAAAATTTTCTTAAATGTCTTAAATTTGTATATTTAAAATAATCACAATCCATAAAAGTGTTATTAAAAAGTTGTAAGAAGAGATAATCTCATTTTTTCTTGTTTCTATATAATTCTATAAAGCAAACAACATTATGAGGATTTTAAACAACTTTTCATATTTTTTCTCATAATTATAAATGTTATTTACGTTAAATGTATTAAGGTATTAATAAATATATTACATATAAGAAAAATGATTTCAAGATAATTATATATTTTATGCTTTAGTTTAAAATGTTTTATGTAACTATACATCCAAATATTTAATCATTTTAATTAACTATTTAAAAACAAGAACTTTTTTATATGAATTGTTAAATTTTTTTAAAAAATCGTTTAATTTTAAAAATTATATTAGAAACTTATTTAATATGATGACGATTAAATAAATAATAAAAAAATAGTTGTAAGTTTTTTATTCAGTTAGAGATTCATTTAAAAAAAATGCATTAACTAAAAGTGGTATGATAGGTATTTACTTCTTGAATTTTATAATTGTTTTTAACGCGAGGGTACATTTTTTCACATAATTTTCAAAATTTTAAAAAGAAAAAAGTATAAGTATACAATATGCATTAGAAAAGTAACTTTTTTAATATTATAAAAGTTTTTATTTAATGCTATTAGTTTTTCCAATTTAATAATAAAATATAAAGTGTAAAATTTATTATTCAAATATGTGTATTTTTATCCAAATTTATTTAGGAGTGATTAAGACTTTAGGTATAGGATGGATGAATGTAAAATTTAAATATTTTGAAAAACAACTCAAGCTTTATTTAATTAAAATTTTTAAAGATATAAAAATTATTCAAGTTATTGTTATTGTTAGTTATTTTATATCTTGGTATAAAATTAAATGATTAATTATTATATATTTTTTTATTTTATTTTAACTTCATCGTTTTGATTTTTTGAGTTAATAATGTCATAAAATTAAGAAAAGTAAAATCTCATAAATCTAAAAAATAAAAAATAAAAAATAAAAAAAAATCTTATTAAATTTTATAAATTTTTAAATTAAATTTTTATATGTTATTTAAGCTAATTATATTATATAATAACTAATTAAAATATTTTAACTTGATTTTTTTAATGCAATGCAAGTTTTATTTACTAGTAAAATATAAAATATATATATAGTAATAGTTAATTATGGTCGTTGCCAATGTAACATGAAATTGACAAAAAAAAATTAATTTATTAATGTAAAGTCAAATTTGAATCAACTCTCATATAATATTTTATTTATTTTATAAAAAAAACTAATATACTTTTTATAAATATAAAAATGAAAATGTAATATGATATAGGATAAGGGTTAAAACTCCCTCGAAAAACGAAGCAAACAAAATAAGATTAATCAAAGTTAAAAATAATAATAATAAAATTACACCAAAACTTTTATTTCACTAATCACATGAAGCGTTGTGTTGTTATTCTTCTTTCCTTTTAATTCCAATATCATTTCATTAGTCAAATAACAAATTTTATTACTTAAATATCCTATCTATAAAATATAAAGACTTATCTATATCTATATAAACTATATAAAAAATTATAAATATATGCTAATATCTTAATATATTTAAACAATCAAAATAATTACTTCATAACAAGTGGGGTAAAGAGATAGAGACTAACATTCTAAGTCATTAATGATTTACTTTAATCTCTATTACATAAAAATGTAATTAGTATGCATTCTTGAAATAAAAACTTATAATAACATGACAAACTAAAGTTATAGCTGTAAAATTAGTTATTCTCTTTGGAATTATTACAAATAATTCAAATTATGTTTTAATTATGTTTTTGGTAACATAATAAAAGTTTTATAACCCTCAACCAAAGATTGAATGTTTTCCTCTTTGAAATACCTTCTTACATAAGTTATTGAACACAAAAAATATCCTTATGTTTACTTACAAAGCTAGCAAGTAGAACGATCTGCAAGTAAAACATAACATCTAGTCAATGCAACTTTTTAGCATCAAACGGTGCATTTACATTAACAATGATACGATTAGCTTGTGTATTCCAACAAAAAAATCAATCATGTTACAACATAACCAAAAGTTGAGCAGAAACACACAAATGCACACTAAATACTTCCAGAGAAAACATCAATTCACATAAACAATTCACACCGTATACTCATAAATAAACAACAATTCATTTCAATTATGGATAACAAAAATCAAAAATTCACAAGATAATATAATACCAATTTCTACAAACAAAGCAGAATCCTTTAGTAGATCATGTATGAAGGCCTCTCTATTATAATAGAGTTGGAGTAGTTTGATATCTCTAGCTTTTCCTCTCTTAACCTTCTCATATATTATTCAGTAGACTCATCCCTTCAGACAGAAAAGAAATTGGTCATGTATCTCTAGCTTTTCCTCTCTTAACATCAATTACAGCACCAATATCTGCTCTCAACAGAAGAGAAATAATACCAAAAACACCAAGCTGGTAGAACGATGTCCAAGGAGTATAATCTCCTTACTAGAAATACACTCAACAAACAAGACCTGACAATTCAGAGAAACTTATATCGCACCACATCAGAGCAAATTGAAGAAAAAACAGAAGAGAAACATGTCCAATCGCATAGCTCAAAAGAATCTTCCAAGAATCACTTTAACTCACTTCAGATCACTACCTTTTCGATGAAACAAGATCGAAGACTAAATGAGGGATCTCAAACAAAGACTAGATTCAGAAAACTCTTTAGCTCACAAATCGCCCATAATGATCAATACAATTTCTCGTGAATTCATGAATATCTGGGATTTATGAAGGATCGAGGTGGAGGTTGTACGAGACTGATGGCATTGGGTCAAAAAAAGAAGAAAAAGGCAAGCAACTAGAACAAAAATGGAGGATGCGAGATGCTGATGCCTGTGAGCGGGGACGCCGCTTGTGAACTGAAACACTGTCAATTGACAAATAAACTGCTGGTGGTGGGCGAAGCTGGGAGGCTTCAAAAAGTTGACAATAAAAGCAAAACAAAAAAAATAACAATAATCGAAAGGCAATGAAAGAGAAGAGACAATAACCATAACACAAAACACCAATTCTTAGAACATTATATTGCTATATTTTCCCACCTTGAGCTTCACAACTACAAAAAGCACAGCTGCCTAATAAAGTCGATCTAGACTTTTTTTTCTTTTTTTCTTTTTATGAAACTTGATCTAGATTTAAAAGTTGGGAAATATAGCCAAAGAGCAAAAAATATAATAAAAAACAAAATGGGGAGAAAAAGAAAGAACCAAATCATATTATGTATATAGAAAAACTAAAAATAAAAACCCTACACCCAAAACCAAACCAATTTAGAAGCTAATTACTAACAGACCCAAAAGAAGGGTACTAATTGGATTGGTCCCTAGCCTGCCATAAGCTGCTTCAAAACTCTCTTAACTTCGACAAATAATTGACCTTTTAAAAGTGAAGCGACCCTTTTACAGCAGCCAAGAAATTTCCAATAACTTCCCCACCACTATATTCGGAGCCAACATAACTTGCTGAAGTGTACGAAACACACCATTAGCATCATGGGCTGCCATTGTGTGGAAGTGAATGCTAATAACCATTAGCAGCCCCATTTGCAACAATCCTCTTATCCAACACAACTGGCTTGGCACCCTTTGGGGCCTCTACAGTTGTGGGAACTGAAACATTAACGTTCTCTACGGCAGGCACAGTAGGGATTGGGTCCTTCAATGGTTCAGAGGTGTCATCCAAGGATTTCTGATTCAGCTCTCCGTTTTCCACATCTTTCTTAGCCTCAACAGGCTTCCCTTCCCATACCTGGATTTAAAGAGATCAAATTTAGTTACCAGTGTAATACTTAGAATTACAAAAGGTTAAAACAAAGAAATACAGCATATACAACCATAGTTATTTAAATTTTCAATGGAGAATCCATGCCTGTTTTTGGAACTGTTGCCTGGCCTTTTTCTCCAGGATTGTCTTTTGGCGGGCTTCATAGAACCCAAAATCATCCAAGATGCATGTTCTGCTGGAGTATTCCTTGAATATTTTAATTATTTGAAGAGCTGGTTCTAACTTCACCTGTACATGTATACACGAGAACACTGTTTAAAAAAAGAAAGAAATAGAAGTAAAACAAATCGGGGAAGACACCATTAGGATTCAAATTACCTCCTGAGTATCCCTGCTGTTTGTCACGGCTTTGTTCTCATTGTTCTCAAGTGTAATGTGCTTCAACAAACTGTTGGGAACGTCTTTAACAATGTGCCACTTAACAGGGAAACAACCATTCCACTTGTCTTGCTGCCAATACTCTACACTCTTATTAAAATCAACAGGCCCCACCATCTCAGCAATGCCAACAAATTGGCCACTAGTATTAACCTACAACAGAATCCAGAAATTATGTTAGAACTCATACATTCAATCACACGTAAAGACCATTAAAATGCTTGAATTTGAATACTCACTGAGAAGAACAAGAAAACAGGGCAGCCACCAGATTTCTCCTGAGCCTCCTGGTACGCTGCATGGAGCTTCTTGTTTCCATTAGGTGTACTGGCCCATACATTATACTTGATGCTCTTGTGTACATCGTCCTCACTGTATGACTTGATGATGAAAATTTTGGCCTCGGTGTAATTCTCAGGAAAATTTTCATTGTTAAATTGCTCCCTATTTGGAGTAACATTTAGCTTGTCCACCTCATCATTAGTGGCATTTAGTTGTGGGTTCTGCCCTTTCACTGTGGTAGTCAGTACAAAACCTTTTTGGTTTTTCGTGCTCTTGGCTCTAGGACCTTTGTTCAGTTCATTTAGACCATCCATATTTTCATTACCATATGCATAATAGCCATTGTTGCGTCCCCTTGGTTTATACTTATTGTCAACTGAGAGCCACGCATGTTCACTAGTTCGTGAATCATAACCATGATATCCAAAGCCAATACCAGATCTGACAGTATTTCCATACTGATCATACACTTTGCTTGGATACATCCTATTTATGAATCCGTGGGCAGTATTCATGCCAGTCATTGGTCTTGGTTGATGCATACCCTGCAAAATGAAATTGCAAAAAGGTAAAATCAGCAATCTCTAAACAAATACAATACTCCAATCCTAGCACTTGATATTGTAAAACTAAAAGATGAGAACCAAATCATCAAACAAGATCAGATCACAGACAATATTCCCAAAGAAGACCAGAAAACACTTTCTGACACCAGTAAGGTTACCCGGGCAATTGCAGGAGCATCTCCAATCAAGACGTAGTTTATTTTGTTGTGTAATAGTGACCTGGCAAAGATGTTAGTATCTTGCCAACATCTTTGTGCGCAAATGAGCTGCTAGCCTCAGCTATAGATGGAGCACAGATAGAGTCAGGCATTTACCTTTCGGTTTAGACAGTTTGTTTAACAAATCTCTCTGGAGAATAGGTTTTCAGAATTAATCCACGAAGAACAATCACTGAATTGTTTCTGCTATATTGGCTCAGATTTTATAGACATCAACATTTATGGCCCAAACAGCCCAAAATCTATTTGGTGTAACATATTCTTGTTGCAGCCCATAACACAAGTAAAAACTGTCTCTTTGATATTCTAAAATAACGGATCTAGAAGAATTCAGATGGGAAATTTTAATACCGAATTGAATCTAAAAAAATTACCATGAATTGAGAATTTGGACGATGATTTTGATTCCTTGAAGACATAACATTATTGCCGTTTGAAATTGAAGTGATTGTGGTGCTGGTAACAGGCCTAGGTTGCCCATCCGGAAAAAGTGGGACATCTAACCATGGAATAGGAGATCGCACACCATCAAAACTAAATCTGGGATCCTGATAACCTGGGGTAGATACACGCCCTGGCAAAGAAGCCCTTCCGTACAACCCATTGGAATTGACAGATGAGTTCTGATATGTTGGTTTAAATGGAGCTGAACCATTGGATCCTTTCACAGCCCCACTGTTTAATATACTACTGGAATTTCCATTGGCTGTATCCACAGGCAATGGCTTTTGGTCAGTACCAACAGAGGTAGATTTCTCACTTTGAGTAGCGGTAAGACTGGGGGTGTATGGCGCACTGGTCGGAGTCAGTGGCTGGAAATAGGGAGGGTACTGGTAGTGCTGAGGCCCATACAGCTGTCCATCATTTCCCATAGTGGGTACTGGGGAACCTGCTGGAGAATATGGACCATAAGGAGCAAACCCATAACCATGAGGATACATAAGAGATCCGTTATCCCCATAAACACCCTGTAATGAAGAAATTTGACCGGAATTTAGCATATTGAGTTTCTACACTTACAATATCAGAAATGAAATAGGTCAGTAGTCATAAATCACAACCAAAAACAAATATAGCTTACAGAAGTCATCTCCACTCCATCTGGATTCAAGTATCTCGAGTAATCATCCCATTCATTTCCTGAACAATCATATCCTGCTAGGAAGAAATAGGATGGGCATGTACAAAACGTTTAAGAGAACAATATTAACAAATGCAGGAAAAAGGTGCTGCCACAATCCAGAATCATACAAACTTCAGATTTTCAAAAACAACTCAATCTTCTAAAAAAACAAATTAAATCAATCTTGTGGCAAAATTTACATTGCTATTACCTCCATAATAATAGGATGTATAGCCATTGGGGGGTACATAGCACACTGATGGATCTACAAAATCGTTTAGCAATGGGGTCATAGACCGATCAGATGAAGGAATCTGACCATTTATAGCATTAGCCGAATCAACAGACCCATATTGTATGGAAGATGACTGCAGAGAAATAAATAATAACAGAGTCAGATCTAACATATCTATTGATATATTTATGCTTTATTTATTTAAAGCACACTAAAACTCCCTCCTTAAAATTCTTGCGTATATGAACCATGACACAGGCTTAATCCTTCAATAACAAACCTTCTTCATAGGTTCAGGAATTTCGAGCGACTTCGCTTGAGAATCTATTGACAATTTCTCTAGCAAATCTGCTGCTTCTAATGAAATTAAAAAGAATTAAGGAAATTCAAGAGCTCCGCAAGATTAAAAAAATCATTCCTGCTCAAATCACAAAAATAAACCAATCATTCAAATCAGCACCAATAAGAACTATCGTAACCAAGAAGCAAACCAAGAAAGTGAAAAAAAATTAAATGAAAATATTATCAGCATGCCAGTAACTTAAACGTTAAGGTGGCCACACAAACATATCACCGACACTAAGTTGATAGCAATACTAAAACTGTTAATTCCACCTTTGTATCAATCATAGACGCAGCTCAATTGAAATACAGAAGCAAACAGCCAATCCAGCAGTATTATTATCTCTGGAATTCATTCAGGTGAAACCCCAACCATGGCATAAATTTAGAGAGAATACAGAATAGCAACTTCGAAAATCCATAACGCATCGGATAACAAAATGATTCTACAAGATGAATACAAATTAGATAATAATAATTAATAAATAAAAACCGCAGAGTAAGCCGATACCAACTAAGCCGATCTACATAATAGACAGAAAGCAGAACCGTATAGTTATTATAAAACCCAGAAAAATCGAAGAATAATTGCTCCTCAACAGATCAGAAGCGAACTCATATAAAGAGAAGAGTAAAACCGAAGTGAGGAAACAGAATAAGGATACGATTCGCAGAAGGAGCAGTTGTGGCCATGAAGCTACTGGTAAGCAGATCTTATCTGGGCACTTCTTGCTTCAGATGAATTAAACCCTAAAACCTGAGAATAGGAGTATTGGGGTTTTAGACCAAGAAAGACTGCAACTGGAGGATAGAGAGATAAAGATAGAAGGGTAGGATAGGACTGAGGTGGTAACGGGTCTCTAAGCTTCTTACAGCCGCCAGTAGGGTTTGGGTTTTTCTTGAAAGAGAGGGTTTTGTTCATCCAAAAGCGGTGATTCAAATAGCCCCACGGCTCCCCTTGTTAATGCTGATTCTCTTACCTGCAGGTTAGAACGATGATCTCATCCCAACGTTTCTATTGGTCTTGATTACACGTGCCAGCTAAGTATTGGTCCAGTTTTAACAAAAAACTGTATCTTTTAAGTCGGTGCGAAATTTCATCGGCGGGTTTAAAGACTGATTTATCCTTCTCGAGCTGCATGTAATTCTTTTTCAAATTAGATCAGGAAGAATCAACAAGGGTAGCAGCATTCTCGGGGTTGTTTTTTGCGATTCTTAGAATAATTTTTTTTTATTTTAAAAATATTTCACTATAAAATTTTAAATATAAATTTTAAAAAACAATTAAATCGATAAAATAAAAATACATCAAATTATCATAAAAATTAATAAATATTATATTTAACACGGTTATAACTTTAGTCTTTTACTCCTCACTCATTCGATTTTTTAAATATATATGACTATTTTCATCGATAAGATAATATATCTTTAATTTAACTTCATCGTTCATGCTTTAAAATCTTTACGTTTTGAATTATATAAATACATAAATAAAAAATACAATATTTATATTTAAATTTATAAACAAAACAAACCAAAACATGTCAAAAATAAATCTTATATGCAAATATAGGTGAAATAAGTCAAAATAAATTGAAATCTAAGTATAATTCATATACTATCTATTAAGATAATTTCGTACATTCTATGTGACAATCAAAGACTGATATTAATCACTGTACAAATATAAAAATATTCTAATTATATTAAGATATAAGGACTCAATAATTATCATTTAATTATTCTAAAAGAATAAAGACCTAAAGATTATACATATCTATTTGAAGAGATAATCTAACAAATAATAAATGATAAATATATATAGATAATGAATGTCTACTATAGTTACATATATATAATATAATTTTATATTTTATAATTAATATTAAGTAACATACTTCTCATAACATATAATTACAACTAAATATTTTCTTTTCACGCAATTAATAAGTGAGATCTCTATCGTACATCTTACACTTACTCAAATTAAAGATAATCAAAGTTTCTAACAATTAGATTTCGTAGATTCTACAAATAAGAATCAAAGGTTCTAACAATTAGATCTTGTAGATTCTACAAATAAGAATTATTTTTGACGTCGACAAAAATCGATATTAATATTATTATATATATTTATTGAAAAATGATATAAGAAAAAAATAACTCCTATAATAAAAAAAACCATCCATCCATCTAATATTTAAAACCCTATAAAAATTTATAATTGAATATATCATCAAAAAAAATTATAAAACAAGCCTCTACTTACCACCATTTTCAACCGTATTTTCCGTATTTCCATTTTATATCATATATTCTATTTTCATCACATATTTCTATCTTTCTCGCACACATTTTTATGTCACCTCTTCTCTCCTCGTCATCCTTATTTCTTTCTTTGTTTAACTTTCAATTAACAATGTTTCAATTTTTTTCTTGTACGATGAATGAACTCCATTTGTGAATGATTGCAACCCAATCAATATCATTGACAAATAGCAATTCAGGTAAAGGATAAAATGGTTGCTTGCAAGTGAATTTTATCTTAACATTTATGTTTTTTATCGAACAGTACTAGACAATAATATATGTTCTCTGCAAAAAAAAAATCTTTGTTTTACAAAGGCGAGGGAAGTTTGCTTGAGGCAAAGGACTTAGACCTTTTAGCTCATATCGTGGTGTTGATTGTAATATTTCTTTACATTAGATCTACAATTTCACAGTAACAATACATGTGATAAATTATTGTTATTTTTTTTTATTTTGCTTATTTTAAAGTGAAATAATAATACCCTTTAAAAATTCGAACACATCAACTATTTTGAAACAGTGTGAGCATTAATTTGATCATGCTCATGAAAATAGAAAGGAAGGAAAAATATTTTAAAAATTTTGAAAAATAAATTTTGTACTTAATTGGCTCAAAATGAATGTAAAAGTTATTTACATTGCCCAACTAAAAGCTATATACATGACTTTTATCTTTTGAGTATCCAAAAAAAACACATGATTTTTATCTTTAATGTAATTTGTACTTGGTGTAGCATACAAGCCAAGGACGATAAATATATCCAAAAAATGTATGTTTGTAGTATTTTTTATTATGTTAAATAAATATAGAAAAAGTTTTTTATTTGAAAAGACTAATGTGAATGCACTTAGTAATGTAAATAGCAACACTATATGAATGGGTCCATAAAGTAAGTCTTATTTCTATATTGTGCCTAGGCACAATCAACAAGACTTTGTATTAAAAAAATTTAATTTACTTTTTATTGAAAAAATATATTGTTTTACAATAATATTTTTTTGATAAATTTATTTTATTTATATTTTTTATTCTTATTAATTATTTTGAATAAAACACATATTTGTAATTTTAGTATGATTTTTTCTCATTTAAGTGTTTATTTGTTAATATCAATTTGTGTCAACACTAAGTAGGATTGTTCTCTATAGAATCTACAAGATGAACAAATTCTTAGAACTTTGGATCACCTTACGGGGAATTGGTTTGTTCGTACGATCCTCAATTCAATAACTTTAAGATAAATGTTAAAGGACATTTTAATCTCTTTATTAATTATATGAAAAAAAGTATTTAGTTGTAATTATATGTGATGAGATGTATACTATTATGATAATATATATGATATTATATTATGCATATGTGACTATATACAGAAAAAAGAGTAAACATGATAGTTTCTTTTTGTCTGATTAGGATTTAACTATTATGGTATTGTAAATAATTATCTGTTGTGGATATGTATCTATTATAGATAGGTATTTATTGTAGACAATTACCTACTATAATCTTATAAAATGAAGTTATGGTCAACAAAGTCTTGGTAGACAAAGTTGTGGTTAATATAATATTAACAGATGAAATGATGGCTAACAACGTTATGGCTAACGAAGTTATGGGTAACAAAATCCTAGCCAAAAAAATTATGGTCGGCAAAGTTACGGCAAACCAAGTCCTAGCCACTGAAGTTCTGGCCAACCAAGACCTGCCCACCAAAGTTCTGGCTAACCAAGTCCTAGCCACTGAAGTTCTGGCCAACCAAGACCTGCCCACCAAAGTTCTGGCTAACCAAGTCATGGCCAAAAAAGTCTTGACCAATGAGTTTTTGTACAGTGACATTATGGTTGCCCCATTCTTGGTATGTTCATTCCTAACTGACCGTCCTCTAGCTAGTAATGTTCCAATCAAAGAGATCCAAATTGATTAATAGTTCTAATCCTTCAAATTAAAGCAATCGTTTTGGCTATGTCTATAAAGACAATTCTAAGGTCCTAGTAGGATCTGTTAATAAGATGGCTTCCTTCTTTCCAAAAGGATATGCTTAAGTGTGAGGATTCCTCCTTTTTTTATGGGTCTCCCTATTTTCTAATGCTTGGATTCTTTTTCATAGCCTTTTTTTCTGAACTTATGTACTCCCATTTCTCATTGGAATAAAGTTACATGAAGATATAGAAGATTGGACACCTTTAGAAAGTCAGGAGGTGGGGATCATATCTTAATCACCTAAAGTTCTGATAGGACTCTTATCCTAGTATATTTTAATAAATTATACCCTTGGCTTACGCCTAGAATTTGTCCAGAATATAGACGAATAATTGAACCTTTAACAAGGTACCTGACAAAGAATGATACTCTGAGCTGCATCCAAATCGGTGTATATTTCCTATGAGGACACTATTATGGCATAGCTTGGAAAGGCAGTGGTCAAGGCTCTATGGCCTTGGCCTTGTATTACTTTATGGAATTTATCTTACGTGTAACATTATTTATGGACCCAACCATCACCTTATATCTTTAGGAAGCCATGGACCGTTAAGTTGACATGTGAGTGTAGTAGGATGTACTGGAGTAAAACGAAGCATGGATCCTGGACCTGAGGTTTATAGAAATAAGGAATGATTTCTCAACCATAGCTTAACCCGATCTGGTTGAAAAAAGTTCTTATGGAACCTCTCCTTGGTCGGTCACACCCTAACCGACCGAACACACCCTAGTTAGCCATTTCTTGGTCGGTGTTAACACTTTTGGCAAGACACTTCTTGACTGATGACACCTTAGTCGGCTATAGTTATGGCTAATCATCGTCTTGACCAGTCACATTTTTGGCCAGTCAAATCCTTGGTTGGCCACCCTTCTGGCTAGCCGGTAGCGTTCTTGGTTGGTCATACCTCTTTGTCCTAGTCTATCTTATAGGATGCGTTCAATCTTTAGACCATGCGTTGGCTTTATTAGGAGATTAGTGGGTTTGACATTTGGATGACATTTAACTTGTACTTGTGGCATTAATTTTCTATTCAGGCATTGTTATGTTCAATCTTTGGAACATGTTCAAGTGGTACAAGCATTTGATAGTTCTCAACTTAGGAAATTTTACAGTTATCACTTTGTTAGAGACTTATCATCTCGCTCATTGAAGCTCTGTAGGCCTAAGTATATTGTATGAATTTAAATGTAGTTCTTAGACCTAAGGTGGTATAGCTTGTGAGCTACAGCTCTTTTTCAAGCTCTTTGATGAACTCTAGGGTGATAGGAAACCTGATAAGTCATTATTTGTGTTTGTTATGGCCTAGACCACATAGATAACATGTTTATCTTCTAAAAAAATTATGGTATCGCCTTGAGTGTTCAAAGCTCACATGTTGGGATACCTATTATTCATTACCTCATTAAGGATATATGCCTTATTTTGATATTGAGACTTTTATTTATTCAGTTCCACCGTGTAATAGTATAGATGTTCAGGCGTGGAACTTATAAGCTGGGATGCTTCTTTGCATTAGCTTTAACCCAAATGACACTACTTATGATTAGGGTGCATCATTAAGGGCTAATAAACATGTTCAACTTCCATTGATCTTTAGGTGGTCTAGACCCTAAAGCGTAGTACTCACATGTGGTGCGTTGAGGGCTTTGCACTCTCTAAGTCCAGAGGTAGCTCAGGCACATCCGTAGGGTTGTTTCTTATTCACTACCAATGGTAGGGATACATTCTCGATGAGATACTGAGGGCTATTCAATACCAGGATGATAAAGCTCTTAAGGCTTTTTAAGATCTAAAGTCGATTAAGTGGCTGTTAGACCAAGTTAAGTTGTTCTCCGTCTAAGCTTAGAATCGGATGTCACTACCCAAGTATGAGGTGCATCCTTTAGGGTTACTTAGTCACACCCAACTTCTATATTTGGTGGTTTAGGCCTTAAGGTGAAATACTCAACTGTAAGGTTGCTTCATATTCACTATCTGGACAGGGGTGTAATCCCTAGTTGTGTGCAAGGCACCGAGGGCTCCTAGACTTTTTCAGACCCAAGCTACTCAAGCTAAATTTTAATCTGATTGTGGACTTTTTATCCTGTCAAATCTTTTAAGTGTGGTCATATATGACTTAAATACATGCAAACACAATTATATTAGAAAAAGTGTTGGTGAAGCATTGTCTATTCTTCTACTATAGTAGGGCTTTTTTCTGGGCTATGTAGATTCTTCATACATAGCATCATATGCTATTTTATGTTCTTTCAAGAATACCATTATATTTGGAGCCTTAGGACTAGATAGTTTGTAGGGGAAACAACCATGACCATGTATATAAATGACCTTTTTAAACCTTTGTTATGGGGCCTTTTTGGCCCACGTTTACCTTTTGGGTATACGTCTTCTAGGAATTGTAGAAATCTTCATAACTTAATTAGAGTTAGACTATATTATGGACTTCTAGTCTTTGTGTGAATCTCAATGGCTTAGGAAGAAGCGAAACATATTTTGGACTTGAACTGAAACGATATGTAAAGGATCGGGTATAATTGCTTTAGCCTACAACTCAGGATTATCAAGTTAGTCACCTATCTGTTCGGTCACAGTTTTGGCCAGACATATTCTAGTAAATCGATGACACTTCTATCAGATTATACTTGGTTCTGATTGGTAATTCTTGTTCCTGTCCCATCTATCCAGGTGACATCTTAATGTTTAAGGGATCTTTGATTTGTATGCCCGTAATCTTATTTTCTATTTGGGCTTTGTTTATATTTGCTTGATTCTCTCTAAGTTTGAGGTGATATATTGGTCCAAATATTGCTTGGCTAAGCCCTCGGTATATCAACCCTTTATTTGGAGTATAGGTTAACTTAGAAAAATATTTGCAACCGAGTTGATGAACTATCCTCTTTTATAGGGGTGTTCAATAACAAGGTCCTAGACTTGATGTATTTTTTCTACTCAAATGCTCTTATAGGAGGTTTGCACCCTCATATACCTCTTTTGGAAATATTTTTTTGAGGAGGTTTACACCTTTTGAAAGTATGTTATGGTTCGACAACTTTTATCAGGTCATAATCTAATTTGTTAGATGTTACTCTCATAGAGTTGCAAAATTTATCTCTTGCATAAATGTTCTAGACATATACACATATATATCATTGACCCTAATTCAGAAGCTTCTTTACTAAGGCTCCACTAACAAATTTTTTAGGATGTCAGGTACAAGGTGAGGACATCACTTGGTTGCAGAGTAACTAATAGTTGTGGATAACTAAAATATTCCTTTAACTCTTCAAATGCTTGATCACAATTCTAGTCCCAGTAAAAATTAAATCTCATAGGTAATACTTTGAAGAAAGGTGCACACTTGTTAGTTGGCCATGAGATGAAACGGTTCAAAGCAATCTATCGAGATGTGGGAATGTGCCCCTAGTGGGGGTCAAGTTCTTAGTCAAGCACAATGGTTGATGGCATATCGTGGGATGGAAGCAACTCGTGTTTTCCTTGCTTAATCAGAGGGTGGTCGGCGGATAAAGGTCATATGGTAAAGGTTGACCTGGAAGGTGGTTCCAAACGAATCACACCCTGGTCGATGATATCTATCCTAGATGGCTCTTCTTAGTCAGCCATGTTCTGGCTGGCGATGCTGGTCTTGGGCAACAATGTATGGCTAGCCAAATCCTAGATGGTTAAATTCTAGGCGACAACACTTGGCTTAGGTCACACTTCCCAAGCTAGCCACCTTTTGGTTGATGGTGTAGGACCTAAACGACATTCCCTAGCCGTCCACTTCTTGGACGATGGTACTTGGCATGAGATTCGGGTCTTGTCTTGGAAGGTCATCTTTCCAACCAAGCATTGTATGACTATGGGTTTGGCCTTGTACACTATGAGCATTGAAAAATGTCATATGGATGTTCTTTGGGACAATGACTAGTCCTGGAGCTAGTGGCTTTGGTAGGAACTTCTTGATGGCATGTAGTGCATTTTCCACCATCTCCGGGCAAGCTTAGGTTCAAGTTCACTTTACCTTTTTTGCCTCTCTAGCTTGTTATGGACGATCAAGTCCAAGTACAACGCTTGTGTTTCTGGCAGGCTACAGTAGAACTAAAAGGATGGACTATTAGTTAGCAAGTTGGACCTCCTAATTAGTTGTCAGGGTTTGAAAGGTAGAATCAAATGTCTGATCCATGAATCTTTTTACATGTCTAAAAAGTCAAAATAGATGAAAATAGTATATCAAAAGATTTTGATGTTACTTTTCAGAGAACATTGGTCCACATTATCTCTTTTTTCAAATATGTTTTTCTTTTTATTTTTTAACAAATCAATAACTTTGGATAAATTTTTTGATAAACCTATAATTTTATAATTTTTTCAATCAAATAGAACACACTTCTTTCTCACAGATGGCACCATATGTTGGTACCGATTTTTATCAAAATCAAGAAGAACTATTCTCTGTAGAATTTGCAAGATGAATAAAATGTTAAGACATTTGACCAACTCATTGACTAGTCTTGGGCCCTACAATTCTTAAATGAGTAACTTTAAAATGAAGGATATAGGAATTTCAATCTCGGTCTATTAATTATATAAAAGGAAAATGTTTAGGTGTAATTATCTATTATGAGATGTGTGATGCATTGATATTATCTTATGCATATATGACTATATATAAGAAAAGAATAAAATTATTTTAATATCTAATAATATTTATTACCCCAAAGTAAAAAATCCCTAAATCCCAACCGAGTTCTTCGATGAGCGAACTCGTACATCTCAAACTTTCATCTCCACCACGCTTCCATTGAAGGAGTTTAGTATTCTAATGAATAATCTTACAATGAAAAATAAAAACTAGGGATTTTTTCTATATGTTTAAAAATAATTTTTATTTTAGTTTAACAATATTAATTTTTGATGTATTTAAATTAATTTTTTATCTATATTATAATTTGTAATAAAATATTATGTAAAAAAATCATTAAAATTAACGTATATATTCTTTTTCAACTTAAATGTGATTGATGAAAAGAAATTTTATTACTTTATAAATAAATTAAGGTGTATTGAAAAATTAATAATAATTGTTGTGATATTTATTTTATCTAGAAAAAACTTTCTTAAAATAAAAACTTAAAAATAAGATAGAAAGATAAAATATACAAGGTATTTTTACGTGAAAAAAAAACAAAGAGTAAGATAAAAATAATAAAATAATATTAATTATTAAATATACGAATATAAATTAATTAAGTATAAAAATATACTAAATTTAAAAAAATTTTAAAAAAAAATTATTTTAATATCTAATAATAATTATTACCTCAAAATAAAAAAAAAAATCCATAAATCCCATCCGAGTTCTTTGACCAGCAAACTCGTCCATCGAAGCTTCCATCTCCACCACGTTTCTCTCAACTTTATGGGTAATACAGGGCTTTGAAAAGCACTCTCTGAGTTTTTTAAAATACTAGTTTTTATTCTTAACCTTTAAGTGATGACCAGTGCATACAAGTTCTTCTCTTGCTAAAGAGACCTAAAATCAAGTAATTAAATGTAAAAATTTATATGTATAAAACACTGCAAAAGCACATCCAGGGAAAGTAAGAAATTGAAGCCTGAAATGGGGGTACATGATACTGGAAAGTGAGAGCTCCCCCAATGTTGTATAGTTAATTAATCGACACCTTATGCTATCAATTCCACCATATCAATTAAGGACTGGTTGGTAATGGCCGCATGAGAACTGAGGACAGGATAGATAACTTCGATGGGTATTGAGGATAGATATTGTTTTTGGGTATTAGAATAATATTACTGTAATATTAAAAATGTAATTTATTTTTATACATAGATTTATTATATCTTACTTAATAATTAATAAAATTTTATATATTTTTTTACGTATTTAATTATCGTTATCTTATTAATTGATACTATTTTATTTACGATATTATCAAAATTTCCCATAAATTAAAAAAATTTAAATACATAAAAATAAAAATAATATTAAATAAATTTAAATAACTTAACTTAATTTAAATAACGTTAAATATGAAATAATATATTAAATATTTTTTAATAATAAAAATAAATAAATATTATTTTTATGATTATAAATTTAAAAAAATATTATTTTATTAAATTTAAAAATTTTATTCATATTTCCGTAAAATTACGTTAACAAAATGTTAACCTGAGATTCGTTTTTTTTTATTAAAAATATTATTATATCATAAACAATTCACAGATGATAATTTTTATTAAATATTTTAATTAGTATTATTATCTAAAAAAATAACCTGTAGAAATGATTGATATAGTATTAATTGATATTTAAAATATTATCAAATTTTATGATAAATTAAAAAAAATTTATAAAAATAAACATAATATTAAATAAATTTAGTTAAATAATTTTTAATATTAAATGAATTTAAATGAATTTATTTTAATTTGATAATATTAAATTTAAAATGATGTATTAAATATTTTTTAATAATAAAAATAAATTAGTTTAATTTAAAAAATATTATTTTTATGATTATAAATTTTAAAATATTATTTTTAAATTTTATTAATATTTTCAACAAATTGCAACAACAAAATGTTCACCTAAAATTCGGTTTTCTTTTCGATTAAAAAATATTATTCTATCATAAATAATTCACAAATGATAATTTTTATTAAATAAAATTATATATATTTAAATATTTTTTTAAAATAGGATAGACTTTTTCTATTATGTTACGTTGTTTGAGATGCATCATCTTGAGATACGCAATCTTTTCCTTTATAAAATTATATTTGAAGTTTTCAAATTCAAAAGTCAGAGTACAAGTCTACCAAACAATAAAGATATTTTTGAGTTCATTAGGTTTTGATATTCGTGATATTTATTGTTATTGAAATATATTACTCATAAATTTATTTATTTAATTAAAAAAAATTATATTAATTTTAAAATTAATTAATCTAACATATTATATCATAACATAATTTAATAATAATAAATAATTTATTTTCATTTGCATACTGGGCGTACTTTCCATAAATTTGAAAGAAATGAAAAGGAAAATTAATGAGTGATAGAGGGTCAGTGAGGTATGTGTCCTTGACTCCTTGTCCCAAACGGACGAAAAGCAAAGGGAATGTGACAAAGAAAGAGAGTAGCAGAGACAGGGAAATGCACAGGTTTTAATGTGAAAACAGAGAAGGCATAGCAAGGAAGAGAGATAAATAAAGTGTGTGTGTGTTACCAGAGGTTTTATAAAGAGAGTTCGTTTTGGAAATTTTGCTGGATTTTTGCAGTTAGTAAAAGGAGCAGTCATTCTGCAAATTAAATTCAATAATTGTGGACTTTTTTGCTTTGACAGAAGTGAGAGAGGTGGGTTGGTTGGGTGCTGTGGATAGTTATGGTGGTGAAGGTGCTTCAGCTACAGCTCTTCTTGCTCTAAGTTGCTTCTCATTTTTTTGGGTTTTGAAAAGATGGGCAGTGAGCTTCTCAATCTAAGAGTATGGAGGAGGATAGAGAGAACTCTAGTCGTGCTTCTTTGTTTTTGGGATTTAATCTCAGTGTCTTGTGCATCTAGACTTGGTGTTGCTTCTCGGCAGAAGCTTCAGGTTCAGAAGCACCTCCACCGATTGAACAAGCCGGCCGTGAAAAGCATTAAGGTTGGTTAACATCTGTTTTTTCCCTTTACTCTCTTTTTCATTCTACTTTCTTGCGATGTGTTTTTCCCCCTTCACTTTCTATCTTTTCCCTTTTTTGTTTAGAGTGTAAAGAGTAGAACAAAATCCGAATGTTCTGCATTAAAGGTTGATTAAGTCACTTGAATGCTATGGTTTAGCACTTTAGGTACCAAAATTTACATACTCAATGCTGGTAAGATTATGCAAACAAATGATGGGTAAATCAGGTCTGCTATGCTGTTAAGTGTTGTTCCATTCTATGATTTTTGCCAATTTTCCCACAAAGCTAGTTTGTTTTTACCCTTTTATAAACTTCTATGTAAAGGGCTTTCTTCTTTTGTTATGTCTAGGTACAATGATTTCTTTTGGGTAGTTGTATTAGAGTAAGTGAGAAGTTCAGTATGATGAATCTTTATGTAATAATGAACAACTAAAAAGTTTTATATGAAACAGCTTCAAGAAAACATCATATTGTAAAAGTTTATCCCCTTTATCTATTTGTGGCTTTGTGGGAATTACGAATAATGATGATTTTAATGGTTAAACCAGCTTCGTGTTTGAGTTTTTGCTTCCTACTAATGAGATAACTATGGGTTTTTCAGCTGAGTGTAAGATCTAACTTTAGTTGTTGGATTTTGGGTGACTAACAGAGTCCAGATGGAGACGTAATAGACTGTGTTCACATCTCCAAGCAGCCAGCCTTTGATCACCCTTTTCTGAAAGACCACAAGATTCGGGTTCTTTGATCTCATCCCCATAGGCCATAGATTTCATTACTGCCTTCGTTTATGTCCATGTTAATTTGCTTCTTATATCTTGGACTGTTTGGTTTACCAGATGAGGCCTAGCTACCACCCAGAAGGGCTGTTTGATGAGAACAAGGCACCTGAAAAACTCAAAGAAAGGTCAAACCCAATTGCTCAATTGTGGCACACCAATGGTAAATGTCCTGAAGACACAATAGCTGTGAGGAGAACCAAGAAAGAAGACGTTCTGAGAGCAAGCTCGATCAAAAGATATGGTAGGAAGAACCATAGAACTACTATCCTCAAGCCTAGGTCAGCAGATCCTGATATTGTCAATGAAAGTGGCCACCAGGTAAACTCAAACAAGTTGTTGAGTATAATATTCATATCTTTAGCTTTCTTATTTTTTTGGTCAGTAACTGGCTTTTGCTTTGATGGGTGATTAGCACGCCATAGCTTATGTGGAGGGAGACAAGTATTATGGAGCAAAAGCAACCATAAACGTTTGGGAACCAAAGATACAACAGCCTAATGAGTTTAGCTTATCTCAGCTCTGGGTAATGGGAGGGTCTTTTGCTCAAGATTTGAATAGCATTGAAGCTGGTTGGCAGGTATTATTTGAATAGCTAACTCACATGTATGGCAACATAGCTTGGTATTCTTTCTTCAGCACATGTCTTAAATTTCATGATTACAGGTCAGCCCTGATTTATATGGTGATAACAACACAAGATTATTTACTTATTGGACTGTAAGTTTTTAGGTTGCTGTTTCCGTCTCTTGTTAGGTTTTCATCGTACTTTTTAACATTTTTTTTATTCAAATATTCAGCTTTGTCTCTCTTTTTCATTTTATCCACGTTATTTTCACAAGTATGTGAATGGGTTCTGTGAATGTTTTATAGAGTGATGCATATCAAGCAACAGGTTGCTACAACCTCCTCTGTTCCGGCTTTATTCAAATCAATAGTGAAATAGCAATGGGTGCAGTCATCTCTCCTGTGTCTGCTTATCGCAATTCTCAATATGATATAAGCATTCTTGTTTGGAAGGTAAGTATTAAAGCATCTTCATTGATCTGTAATAAAGCAGTGGAGGCCACTACATGGTAGTAGGATTTGAAATAATCCAAAATACACATGAGAAGGCATGCGAGCATCAATTAAAGTTGCCTTCTTTAGTAATAGCAGCCAAATTAGCACCTTCTTATATATCTTGAAGATTTTTATGCTTGAGATTCTAAGAATCTTTTGGCACTTTGCAAAGTTTGATCATTTTTATATTATTGAAATGTTCCTTGTTAGTTTGAATAATCAAATCTTTTTTATCTTGAAAAAAGTTTGAAAGTTATATGTGGTTAAAGTTTTGTTGTGGAACTTTTGCTAGGATCCAAAAGAAGGGCATTGGTGGATGCAATTTGGCAATGGCTACGTAATGGGATATTGGCCATCTTTCTTATTCTCATACTTGGCGGACAGTGCATCTTCGATCGAGTGGGGAGGTGAGGTTGTGAATTCAGAGCCTGATGGTCATCACACCTCAACTCAAATGGGCAGTGGTCGATTTCCGGAAGAAGGGTTTGGTAAAGCAAGTTATTTCAAGAACATTCAAGTTGTTGACTCGTCTAATAATCTAAAGGCCCCAAAAGGGATTGGCACCTTCACTGATAAATCTAACTGCTATGGCGTCCAAAGTGGCAGTAATGAAGAATGGGGTCATTTCTTTTACTATGGAGGTCCTGGTAGAAATCCAAACTGCCCATGAACACCCTTTGGATTTGGCCATCAGATTGCTAAACTTCTTTCTTTTCTCTATATATGTTATTCGCCTCAAGTGTAATGCCTTTTTCTATCCTCTTTATACCCTCTTCTCCCTTTTTCTTTTTCCTTTTCTTAACTCTTAGGTTGAGATGGGAACATGCAAAATGCAAACCTTTCACTAGTGGCAAGTTTTCACTCATTGGTATTTTCAAATAAAAGATTCTCGTTAAGTGGAGGAAGAATGTGGCATTGGGGAGATGGCTAAAGTTTCTCAAAAGTATAAAAGAAACAGGCCTTTTTCATATTTGTTTATTCTCTGAGTGGCCTTTTTCATATTTGTTTATTCTCTGAGTGGCCTTTTTTTTTTAACGAATTGAGTGTTTATGCTATGAAAGTTTTGTTCAAGTATAACCGTAGGAAATTGTTAAAAAATTAAAGTGAAATTTTTAATTAAAAATTAAATCATTATATATATATATATACAAACATTTATAACTATTTTTTTATTTAATAAAAAATTATATTAAAATTAAATTGTCTTTAATGGATATTCTTTTACGAACATACGAACTTAGAAATACATAGTAATAAATACCAGCAAAGAGATGAATTGACTATAGAACTTGTCAATGAAAAATATTTCTCCATAAACAGTCACCCTACATTATCCCCCAGTTTCTTTTGTGAATTCTATCAATTTTCTAGTACTAATGGGGTATTCAGCCTAAATAGTAGATACTAGATACAAAGTAATAAATAGCAGAATCCTAAAGATGGTTTACACTAAGAAGCCTGAGTAGATTCTTCCGGTAAATCATCATCATCATGGTAGATGTTCTCGGCCATCTGCCAGATCTGAAGAATGTTATCTTCAGCAACACTAGCAACAACCCAGTCTTCGCATGGATTCCAGGAAAAATCAGATATTTTACTTGTATGACCACCGTGAATGAAAAGCAATTCTGGCGGGCCATCTTCAGCATCCTCTGGCGTCTGCTCTTCATCAATTCTGCAAAGATTGAATTTATGTGCATAATTTCAACTTACTTACCATTCATGTCATGCCTGCAAATCCTACAACTTATATGGCAAAATAGAAGTCCATTGGGAATAAACGATCATTGTAGACTGAAAGATCGGGTAGAATATATATGAGCTGAGTGACATTTTTTATGAGTACTTTTATATATCACAACTTCGTTACAATCACAACTGACATGATAAATTCGTATTGGATATAGTTATGTGGACTTGATTGTACTTATCAATAATAATGACTCACATCACTTGTAATTTCTATCAGACTTTTTCATTTTTATGATTTCTCAGTTGTGAGTTAGTAGTAGATATTTTTGAAGGACAAGTGGAGACAAAGAAATGCCCAAAGATCTTATTATGGACTCATGCAAGTGAAATTTTGGAATCTGATAGATTTGAATACCAATTCAACACACAGGGCTCTTATATTTTTCTATTATCATTGGACCAAAGAAAATATTACTTATTGAGATAGTGTCTTGACAAAAGACCTTCCTAATCACGTGTTTTGAGAAAATCTTAAGCAAGTTGAGACTTAAAGACATATTCCTCAGCTGGAGAATAATTAAAGGGCTTTATTAGCGTTTAGGGTTTAGGAAGTAAATTTTATTTATTGTGACATAGCCAAAAAGATATTTATTGTGGGAGTAAAAGTTTCTTGGTTTTGAGGAATAACTTTAATGAAGGGCTTGGGTGTTTAATGAAATTTTGGGAATGTGTGAGGATATCTTTAGAATAAAACAGTTACATATTAGTTGTATAATTAGTTAGAGTTCAAATTTTATTCTTCCTTATTATCAGGGATTCTTTCTAGTTATATTCTGTTTCTGTTATATTTATTGTATTATAAACACAAGATCTGTAAATGTAATTAATATCAAAAGAAATAAGATATTACATATCTTTTCCAAACTACATGATATAAGATCCTGAAATCAAACCTCCTCAACTTTAAAATTTTCACCAATATTAAATATGATTTTTTCTTTCACTTCTACCTCACTTAAAAAAATCCATCTCTTCTAGATTAGACTTCAAAAAATTATCTACTATATGAATTCTTTCTAACTTCACTTGATGGACCTACTATCTACTCAATTCACAAGTGAGATACTTAACCTACATGTGAGAGTCAATTAATTCAAGATGAGTGTCATATATGAGAATAGTTAGCCTACCTCCTAACAACCTGAACTTTTAGGAGAATTGATTGCTAACTCTTCTCATTTATTTTACAGAAGTAATCAAAACTCTAAAAACACATACATATCTGATGGAGGATGGAGGATGGAGTTCAGATTTTGCAGATCTACATTTTCTGAAGTTGGTTTTCGACATGTTTTACCCTCCACTAGTTCTATGGTTCACCTACTTTTTTCTAAATTTCTATACTGACTCAAGAAAACATTAGAAAGTTAATCACAAGAATCTCCATGCCAGATATTAAGGCCTGTTTGGCCAATCAACTCAAAAACAGTTTTCTGGTTTATAAAACAAAAAATTGTTCTTAAAAACAAATAAAAGTATTTGGTCATATTTTTAAAAACTATTTTTAAAAACAAATTGTTTTTAAAACTTAAAATTTAAAGAACAGTCAATAGCTGTTTTCAGTGCTTTTAAACATCTTTTCTTGAGACAGTAGACATCAATAATTATCTGCTAAACCACGTGATTTAAATCAATTTGACCAAATAACATACTCTTTTTTTTGTTTCTTAAAACATTTATTGAAATAATAGCCAAACAACTCATTATTTTTAAAAACTATAGAAAATTGTTTTTAAGTTATTATTTAAAAATAGTTTTTGAAAACAATTTTTGAGTTAACCAACCAAACAGGCCCTAAGTTTTCCAAATTTTCTTCAGTGATTTTGTTTAATTTCAAATTGGAACAGATGAATAGTAGAACTAATCAAGGAAAACAACAAAGGGCAACTTCAAATGAAGAAAAACTATTTTTTTTTTGTTTGTCATTCAAGAAAAAGTAAAAATTAAAAGCAAAGAGCACAAACTAAAAATTTTATAAGTCGGAATTGTTATTGCAGCAACATCAGATTTTCAGGGGTTAAACGTTAACATAAAATACACGGGACGGAGGATAGGGAGAGAACAATAATAAGTCAATTCCACCTTACACTCTTATATGTCTAGTGAACTTTAGAGGTAAGGAGGCTCTGATGTACTTGGCGCATCATTCATTGGCAATGTAAAACCATTCTAAGCACAAATTTGGTAAAAGAGAGAGAGTTCTTTGCACAGGGGTGCTAGTGATTCTACATGTTTCTTCCCTTGATGTTTTCCTCAATACCAAATATATCTAACAAATTTCAATTCCTATCCCCTCAATTCTAATTCTTCTACTTAGTTGCTATTGCCAAAAAACAACTAATCTCAAGGTTATATAAACTATGTGAAATGGTTGTTTGATATGTACCTGCTTAGATCCCACACCATAAGTCTCCTGCCAAGGCAACACGAGGCTAAGATGGTCTCATTCTTGGGGTTCCAGCCAACTTGGAAAACCTCCTCCCTAAGATAGTAATGAAAATTTGTCTTATTAAATATGTAGAGTCATCCATTAAAATGTCTAAATATACAGGGGAGGAGTCTTACTTATGACAATCAAAGGTGTGTAGTGCCGTACTGATTTTGCGTAGATCAAACAGCTTAACAGTTTTATCAGTGGATCCAGTTGCAACAACCCATTCGTTTAAGGGGTTAAAAGCTAAGCAGTTAACCTGAAACAAAATAAATAAAAAGAAAAAAATGACCTTTTTGATTAATATACAAAATATCAGTCAAAGAAAACTTCCATTCTAATTCAATAACAAAATAAGGAGAGGAAAATGCATGAATATTGCAGGAAAGTAAATAAAATATTAGCATCGACCATGGATTCCATACAAAATGGATCACTTCAATAATGGTTACGACCTTTTCAAACCAAAAACAGATGATCATTTGAAACTAGCAGAACAACTCAATACATGGAGTTGCACATAATGCTACAAATGAAATTACCTAAAAAGAACCTTCTGTTGGATGTAATTTCATGTTTACACTAAAGTCAATTGAAAGGTAATGTTGATTGGAAAGTCCTAAATCAAGCCCCATATATTTAGAAGGAATAATTAGCCATAATGCCACTGGTTAAAGAATAACAGAGAAAATGGAGAGAGGGGAAAAAACAACAGAACGATATACAAAACTTATTTGCCAAATGCAAAAATGGATTTATGGACTAGTGGGAATGTGTTCCAAACCACTATTCATGTTACCCACATGTACAGCAGAGCAAATGGTGGGGAAGGTTTGCACTACCCACCTCACTTTGATGAGCCACTACAGATTGGACAGGTTTGCATAGTGATGGAGTACGAAGATCCCATATAAGCAAGTATTGATCATCACCAACTGAACCAAATAAGTGTTCATGCCTCAAATGCCATGCTACATCTTCCACAACACCTTCATGAACCTGTTTGAACAGTTATTTGAAACCAAGGTAAGCATCTCTTAATCATAATATATAGTGGCTGCAAACATCCATCATTAAGCAAAGAATGTTTTTAACATCAAAGGCACCATGAATTATCTGAACACAAAAATCCAATATTGGCTCTTAAAGTAAACCATAAACTCATATCAACACACCATCGTTATGGTATGCAAAAATTGCACAACTTCTTGATCATGCTATCAGTGACAAATAACCAACCAAAATCATTGGTTTGCCAAGTGCGGCTTCAAACAATCAAGGCTACAAACTTAAAGAGCATGCATAAATAGACGTACTGTAGTACTCTAACTCTAGTAATATTAATTTAATTTAGCTACAAATATTCGTCCAAAAAAGGGCTAGTTCCATACATTGAATTCGAGAAAAATTATAAGTACCTTAAAAATCTGCATTGCCTCAAGAGTTTTGTTTTTAGGAGGTGCATTGATATCCCACAAGCATATCTGAGCATCATCAGAACCACTCAGTAAATGGCCCTGTTTGAACTTACTCCATGATAAGCCGTATCCTTCAGTGTTGTGCCCCCTCAGCCTCAAATCAGGACTGCATGCACCATCTAAAGGGGGTTTTGATGGATGTTTGCTGTAGTCAAAAACGTAAACTTCAGCACTAACCGTCTTAGTTGCAATGATGAAAGAGTTTTGAGGCATGTAACGGGCCCGATTAACCTCCCCATCATGATTTATCTGCTGGATTATTTGTACCTACAGAAACAGAAACGGTTAAACAAACCCACAGGCAAACTTACATTGAAGACTAAGTATAAAATATAAATACTACAGGTAAAGAGAAAACTTTTCAGAAAATTCTAATATTCGACTCTTTGCTAGGTTGGAATAATTTTACTACTATGATGTTTTCCAAAGTACATGTTATGATCCAGAAAATTTTGCACGTAAAAACATAAACATGAGACAACACAAAATTTTTTAAGCCAAAATTGATCACTAATTGTTTTGAACATTCCTTGCTATTATATATAAATGACAATAGAAAAGCTAAGAAAACACGTGAGCATACTGATGAACATGTCATGTACACAATTGCCACCCCTAAAACACACCAAACCTACAATAGAACGGATAAAAGTTGTACCTTCTATTAAATGGAAAATTTCACTCAAGTGTCTAGCCAATAGAGAAATGACACTTTTTTTACATATACCATCAATTTTGTTTAGTTTATTGCTCAAACTGAGCACTTCTCAAGGGTTTTTTTGTCGGAAAACTCCAAAGTTGTTTTATGTTACCTTGCCATTGGCACAGCCAAATCCACCAACATCAGCACGATCATCATCATAATTTCGAGCATCATTTTCAGCATCCTCCAGAGGGAGCTGGACTTGAGCAAGCATGAGATAATTAGGCTCATTCTCAGAAGTATGAGTACCAAGAATCATCTTCTGGACAGAGTAGTCCTTCCCAGGAGGCTCCTCTCGATCAGGAAGCCACTCAACGGTAAGTGAAGGCCATTCTAAGGCATGTGTGATCACCAGATCGTACAAGAATGGCGTGTTCTTCTTCCATATCTTGTACTCCTCGTTTATAAGCCTCTCTTCTATCTCTCCTCTCATCTCTTCATCATCTTTTCCCATTATCAAAGTTCTCAAATCACTCTTTTTTCCTGGTTGTTTCCAAGAATTTCAAGACGAAGGACTTGTTCCTATCAATTCAAATAGAGTAAAACCTGGTGAGAAAATTCAGCGAGTAAAATCCAAATGTTAAAAACCACTCATAGACTAGAGAACAGTGGAGGCTCTAGGTCACAATTAAAAATGAGGCCTTTGAAATCCAACTTGAAATGCATTGAATGATTCAAAAGGTACATAAAGCATCAAATCCCATCACTAAAGTATCTAATATCACAGCACCGTATATACAAGCTCGATTCGGTAATTCTAAGCATAAAGAATAAAACTGAAACCATTAAATCAAAGATAAAACACAGCCCAGTTACATAGATTACCTGTTATAAACTAAAATCCAACTCAGTAGAATACTCGACGAGCAAGAGAGTAGGAGTGTGGACTGTGGAGAATATTGGCTTTGTGAAGCTGGAGGATACTTCACGGCCGGCGTAGTGCGGAAGGGGAGACACTTAAATTAGGGTAGTGGTTTGGAGCTTTGCGGTTTTGTTTTTCATTTTTATTATTTTATTATTTTATAACATGGTATAAAATCACATGTATTTTATTTATAATATTAATTATATATTAATATTATTATTAAAAAATATTTTATGAAAATAATAATATTTTTTTAATGATTTTTTAAAAAAATTTAAAGATTTTAGTTTTAGTGTATTTTTTGGCATACAATTCAAATAATTTTCTTCTTATTTATAGAGTTTTATATTTTATAAATTTAAATATATTAATTTTAGTTTAGAAAATACAAAAATATTGTATAAGGTATGTTAAGTTTTTAAATTTATAATATTTAACCGATAAACTTATATATTAATATTATATATATTTATTTTTTAATTTTATAAATTATAATAATGTATGTTAATATGTTTATAAACATCTAAATTTAGTTAAATTTTTAAGTCAATTGAAAATTTGAAACAATTAATATTATTTTTCTCTTACATTTATTTAAAAAAAATATTATAATTCAAAAATTAAATTACTTTTTGTTTTGAAATTTTTAATAATTTATTTATTTTTAATAGTTATGCTCTGCTTAAAAATTGATACACAATTTTAATTTAATTGTTAGTGTATATTTTTAATGTAATTATTGATTAAATAATAAATTTTATATACTAATTAACATTAATATAAAGTTAAAATAATTTAAATTCATTTCCAAATCAATATGTCTAATTTGGAAATCAAATATATCAAATCAAATAAATAAGTTAGCTTAATATAATATAAAATATATTAGATTAATTCATTTGTGACATTTATGTGTCGTTTGGTTCGTAGAATGAAATCTACATCAGAATAAAAATGGAATGGAAATGAAACAATTTTGTTTGTTTTGATTACTAGAATCAAGTTCATAATCAGGATTAAAATGTTTAGTTTGCCACTATAATGGAACGAGAAAAACTATAAATTACCTTAATATCCCAATATTCAAGTAAAATTCAAATAATGTCATTTAATTATTATTTTTCGTCAGACAAAATACATTATTGAAATCATTATTTTTTTAAATAATTATTACTTAATTAAAAAGAAAATATATTTTTAAAATTATTATTTTTCTAAATAAGGTTTAGGGTTTTGAGGTTTGGGATTTGAGATTTAGGATTTAAGGTTTAGGGTTATATTTGTGGGTCATAATTAAAGAAAATATTTTAGAATTAAATATTAAACACATCATCTTTACTTAATTGTGCACAACGACACTACTACAAAATCGGGCTTTAAAGTCATTTTTTTACAAAACTGACTTTAAAGTGAAAAATCGACTTTAAATAACACATTTTGTAGTAGTTTGAATAAAAGTTTATTTTAATTTTTTTGTTTTTTATTAATTTAGATTGTTAAAAAATAACTTTAATTTTAAATTAAAGATATATCAAATCTTTATTTATAATTAATATATATATATATATGTATATATATATATTAGGTTTATCAATTTTTAAACTTTTATATGTATTAGTTTATCAATTAATCAATTTCAACTTTAACCAATAAATAATTGATTATCATTGAAAACACCATGATTATAAAGATTTATATTTAAAAAGAAATTAAATTAGTAAATCAAGTTTATATTTAAATTATTTAATTTGTTTTATCCATGTAGAGATATACTTCCTAAAATTCAATATACATCAATTATCTTAGGTTTAGTTATTGTTAATTTTATAGTTTTAATTTATCTATTTTTTTAGATATAATTTAATTTAAACTTTATGATTTAATTCAGACACCAACAATTATTAGTGATTTGTGCACTTACAAGTCTTTTATAAATATAAAATTTGACTATTAAATTTTTGTGCATCAAAGTTCGGTTTTGAGTAAAAAAAAATTAAAACGGATCGGATCGTTCATATTGCTTAAGCCGAATCGTTTAATTATTAAATTTTTTGTAATCAAACGGTTTGGTTCGATTTGATTAAAGATTTTCAACGATTTTGTCCGGTTAAAAATATATAAATATGATACATAAATATAATAATACATAAATAATACGAAGTTTAAATTAAAATTTTAATATATTATTAAAATCTGTCCGATTTAGTTTGATTAGTTTAAAAATTAGTATATTCGGATTAAATCGTTTGAAAAACGGTTTTAATTAATATAAATTGAACCAGACTGTTTAATTTATAAAACCGTTTAGACCGATATAATCCACTTTGATTTTTCTATTTAATTCGATTCGATTCGATTCAATTTTTGAATATGTTTAATAGAGTTTATCACATAGGTATGAATCTTATATATATTTATCATGTTATATTATAATGTTTTTTTATAATATATGCTATTAATATAATTATAATTTTATTCAAATATATTTATACATAATAGAATTTGATTATGATTCGAGATATTTTTTTTCTTTACCATTTTATTGTCGATACTATGTTTACGTATTCCATGCTATATTCTAGTTGCGGTAATTTAGCTAATTGTTTATTTTTGTGCCTACTTTTTTTTTTAATAATTTGTGTTTATTATTTTTTGATTGCGTGCAAAGTTGGATAAGTCTTGAAAGGTACATATATCACTTATTTTTTTGATTGCGCATCAAGGGCAAAACTTTTTTAGTCATATATATATATATATATTAAATTTTTTTACCTTTATTTAATTCCTGGACAGATTAGAATAATAAGTATGAAAAATATTTCTATAATTATGAAAAAAAATTCTATATAGCTTAACAACATATAACTCGCATAAATATATAAAAAATTTAAAGTTACATTTTTAATTATAGGTATGTTAGTAATTTTTTTTAAATATTATAGAAAATATTGTTAATTAAGGTAAAAAATTAGATATCTATTAAAAAAATATGCTCATACAAGTTTTTTAATTAATGTTTTTTTCCTTTCAAAATTTAAAATAAAACATAAATGTTAAGATATGTATTTTTAAAAAATATAAAAATATTTTTGTTAAAAAATATTTTCACTATAATTTAGATTTTTATATACTATATAAATAAATATATATATAGATTACGCAGTCACTTATAATCTATATGCTCTGTACATAAGTTTTATTACATTTAATATTTTTATTTTTTTAATAACGTTATGTTTATTATTTTTAAAATTTAAAAATTAAATTAAATTATATTATAATAATCAAAATTAATATATTAAATTTTTTTATTTGATCTTTTAGTTTTTAAAATTTAATTTATTTAATAAATTATTTTAAAATTTAAATTTAAATTATTAAATTAGAAAATAATAGATATAATATTAAAAAATAAAATATTAAATAAGTAAAATTTAGCTACAATTCATTTTTATTATTATTAGATTTTTTAAAACGGTTATACTTTTTTTTCAAAATTTAACACAAAACATGAATTGACAGTTGGGTCCCATCTGCGTAACAGTTGGCTTGTAAACGATGGGTACTGGACCATGGATTATATGGAGGATGTATATTTTAGTAATAGATAAAATTATGATTAATTAAAATTAAATATATATTATTATTTTTTTATATAATTATATAAAAACTTTATTTTTAATAATAAAAATTATTTTATTTATTTTTATTTAAAAATAGATAATAAATAATTAAATAATAAATATTAATATTAATATTTTAAATAATATAATAATCATGTTAATATTTAATTTTTTAAATTAAATAAATATTAAAATAAAAAAATTATCAAAATTTTTAAAAAAATATATTTATATTTATAATAAACTATTATTAATTGAATATAGATATTTATAATTATTAGCAGCTCATTTCTAAGCATGTGTGAATAAGTTGTTTAAGTTGAAGAAATTATTTATTTATTTTATATTATATGATAAGAAGATAGTTTATATTAATAAAATTTAAAATTAATTTAATTATTTATTTTAAAAATAAATATTAATAAAAAGTAAAAAATAAAATAATTTATTTGATCGGGATTAAAGTCTTAATAATGATTTTGTTAACTTGTTGTAAGCGGACTCCAAATATAAAAACAGATCTTGTTATAAGCGGACTCCAAATATTTTATATAGATTCCTTTTTTTTTTTCCTTTCAAAAACTCATATTTTTAACCTATTCTAAAAAAAGAAGAGGCAACTTAAAAATTTTCAAATTGATTGCTGAGATTGAGAGAGATGAGAGAAATAATAAGTCTACACATTGGTCAGGCAGGAATTCAAGTGGGGAATTCATGCTGGGAGCTTTATTGTCTCGAGCATGGAATTCAGCAGGATGGTACGATTCACAGGTCGGTTTCTTTCTTTCTTTTTTCCCTCATTTCTTGTAAAAGAAGACCATCTGTGTGAAAGTTTCCATTTCTTTAGATGCCGTTCTTGTATAGAACCATTTTTAGATATACGTTCGTGAAAAGTATTTTTTTTAATGATTCCGACTGTGGAATTCATTTGGGTTTTATTTTGTATAAATTTGTAATGGATCTGTCAAAATGTTTTTGTTTCTATTTGATGAAGTTAGATCCAGGACAAAAGAAAACTTGGGAGTTTTGACCTAAATCTTTGTTTGATGCCCCAAAATTCGTTTTCTTTCATAAGTTTTTGAAGCAACGTGACTCCTATTAAGCATGTAAATATTTTTTGCTGTTGGATATATTTCGCATTTTGTTATTAATGCATTATGTATTGGTATTTTGCTTTGTAGAATGTGTATGAACAGAAGTCACATTTGCATTGTATAATGATTTAAGTTACCACTCTAATTAAAAAAGTTTTATATTTAACGCAATGAACATATCTTCAACACATTTAAATG
Source organism: Hippophae rhamnoides (assembly GCA_033030585.1). Taxonomy (NCBI): domain Eukaryota; kingdom Viridiplantae; phylum Streptophyta; class Magnoliopsida; order Rosales; family Elaeagnaceae; genus Hippophae; species Hippophae rhamnoides. Next base: position 39,573,892 of record CM065434.1, read on the forward strand.
CGTTTAAGTGCGTGGAACATATGTTAAAGTTATGTAACATTTTGAATATATTTTTATTAACGTTTATTTTATAATATGACTATATTTATGTAACCATATTTATGTAAAAACTTAAATTAAAAATATGTGTTGAATAATGTTCAAAATGTATGGAAAAAAATTGAACATATGTGAATTTTTTTAGAGAGTGTTACAAATAAAACCAGTCAAATAAGTGTGCTATATATGAAACTCAATGTTTTATATTTATATTTCCTAATGTACTATGTTGTATTTATTATGCATTTGCAGTGACACTTCAGTGGGTGTAGCACAAGATGCTTTTAATACCTTCTTCAGTGAGACAGGGTCTGGGCAACATGTACCTAGAGCCATTTTTGTTGATCTGGAACCCACTGTTATTGATGAAGTTCGAACTGGTCCCTATCGCCAGCTTTTCCATCCAGAGCAGCTCATTTCTGGAAAGGAAGATGCTGCTAACAATTTTGCAAGGGGACATTATACAGGTAGGTAAAAAAGACATATGCCTTTTTTTGGATGCAATATGAATAAAAACATATTTTTTTTACCAAATGGTAGTTTGGGTAATTGAATCAGGGTATTCTGCAGAAATTCCAGACCCTTACCACTGTAGTAGAGGACGGTTGGTTAAGAAATAAACACTTCACTCTTACTGTTTTTGGTCATATTTTGCAGTTGGAAAAGAAATTGTAGATCTCTGCTTGGATCGGATAAGGAAGTTGGCTGACAACTGTACAGGATTGCAAGGGTTTCTGGTCTTCAATGCTGTTGGTGGTGGCACTGGTTCTGGTTTAGGGTCTTTGCTGCTTGAACGCTTGTCTGTAGATTATGGGAAGAAGTCTAAGCTAGGCTTCACCATATATCCTTCACCCCAGGTACTTATAGCTGCTGATCCAATACGATGATTTGTTACCTCATTCATTAATAATTTATGCCGTCTCAATTCAATTTTACTGTTATTTCAAATCTAGATCCAAGTGGATGTATGTTGATTAATGCAGGTTTCAACAGCAGTTGTCGAGCCTTATAACAGTGTTCTCTCCACTCATTCCCTTCTCGAACACACAGATGTGTCAGTGTTGTTAGACAACGAAGCTATATATGACATATGCAGGAGATCTCTTGACATAGAGAGGCCAAATTATACCAATTTGAACCGGTTGATATCTCAAACCATATCATCACTGACAACTTCATTGAGGTTTGATGGAGCCATTAATGTTGACATCACAGAATTTCAGACTAACCTAGTACCATATCCTCGTATTCATTTCATGCTCTCCTCATATGCACCTGTTATCTCAGCTGAAAAGGCATACCATGAGCAGTTATCAGTTCCCGAGATTACAAATGCAGTGTTTGAGCCCTCAAGCATGATGGCCAAATGTGATCCTAGGCATGGGAAATACATGGCCTGCTGCTTAATGTACAGGGGAGATGTTGTTCCCAAGGATGTTAACGCTGCTGTTTCGACTATTAAAACAAAAAGGACTGTTCAGTTTGTTGACTGGTAAGTAAAAGAGCAAGCCTGAGTAGTGATTAGGGGGTACTAACCAAAATTTGAAAAGGAAAGAGAATTACATTTTGTCTTATTGAAATAAGAATCTAGCATCTTGATCTTTTGATGGATTATATTATACATGCAGGTGCCCAACCGGTTTCAAATGTGGTATAAACTACCAGGCTCCTACAGTTGTGCCAGGGGGTGATCTCGCCAAGGTGCAGAGAGCAGTTTGCATGATTAGCAACAACACAGCCGTGGCGGAGGTGTTCTCACGTATTGACCACAAATTCGATCTCATGTATGCCAAGAGAGCATTCGTTCACTGGTATGTTGGGGAAGGGATGGAAGAAGGTGAGTTTTCAGAAGCTCGTGAAGATCTTGCTGCTCTTGAGAAGGATTATGAAGAAGTTGGTGCTGAAGGGGCAGACGATGAAGAGGAAGCTGGTGAAGAGTATTAGCCAGTCTTTGGTCCAACTTTTTTCTGATATTATGTTTATTATTGTCTTTTTGTTTCATCCACTTCATGACCTGAAATTATGAAAATGATTCAACCGTGTTTTGATTTGTTTGTTTGTTTGTTTGTTGATGGGAATCAATGAGATTATTTTCCATTCATCTTTTATATTCTGATACTACTAACCAATGACATATTGTCATAAGATTTTGGTTTGGATTTGAATTAAACTATATCGAACCAATAAAATGGTGTCTAAAAATAAAAAAAAAATTGATCTAATCCAATAAAAATTATAATTAATTTAAACTTAATTCTTTGAATTAGATTGGATTGGATTAGATAGAATAGTTAGTGTTTTAAACTTTTTTTGCCCATGGTGCCAACTTATTGGGCTTATTTTAACGGAGAAAGGTGCAGTTACTCGTAGCTGACAATGATAATAGAAAAACCACCCGTGATAAGCTCGAAGAAGATTAAGAAGTGAATGATGTACTGTCCGGCGATGGAGAGAGGTAGAGATCTCCATGCTGCTTTTGAGTTCAGAGTCACATTTTGAATTTTGGAAGAAATGGTAATTAAGGATTAAAGGTTCTACCCTTTAAAAAAAAATCTAAAATACTACTGATATTAATTTTTTGAAGTTTTATTTAATAAAATTATAATAAGAGTTCGGTGTTTGAAATTGATTTAAGTGGTATTTACATTTAATAATAAAATAGATAAAAAAATATTAATTTATTAATAATATTTTTTATTTATTATTTAATCTTAAATTTTAAATTTTAAACTTTAAATCATTTTAATATTTTTAATATATATATATATATATTTAAACTGTATTATTTAATTATTAAATATGTTTTTTTTTTAAATTTTTATCGGTGGATATAAATACTCATAAGATCATTTATTCCCCTTCTAAATTGTCACTCGTATGGGTTTTAAGACAAAGACTTGATTTATATGTACTAATTTTAGTTTGCCATAAATTATCAATCAATCGCAATCTGACAAGTATATATTTTATTTTTACACATGTTTTTTTTTTGTTTTGTTTTGTTTTTTAGTGATTTTTTTTTGGTCATTTCTTCACTTTCTCTATCATATATTTGTAATTATTTGTGGTACTTGTAAAGACACGAGGAAAACAAGAAGTTAAATCATTTGTCTATTTTTGGCCTGCCAATTGACACGACTGACACAACATAATTCACTTCTATCATATATGCAATACCCACGTAGCACATGGATATTATCATTTAAAATGATCTCCAATAATTAGTTCTTGTGCATAAAATTGGTTATTTATTTATTATTATTATTATTATTATTGGTAATTATTGGTTTTCAATTATTATTTGAAGGATCCACTTGACAAAGCATTGAGCTTCATATAGATAATATGGGATGCACTGATTTGGATAATTAGGTGGAAAAGAAATACTAATTTACTTAATATATTTTTATATCCATAATTTTTATATAATGTATTATAATTAAATGTTAATTTTTTAAATAATATTAATGTCATGAAATCTAAATGATATGAGTGTAAATGCTTTTCCTTGATCCCTTGAATGTGTACGGAGAAAGATTGAATATTTGAAAGTGATATGATGAAGGCTCATGGTTGGAGTAATACTAAGTAGTACATCGAAGAGATGTCATGTGCAATTTGAAATGTATGATATTGAAGTAACTATAACACTAAGCCAAATTACATTATGACATGCAAATTAACGTATACATTGAGAAAACAAATTATTTTACTTACAATTGTTATCAGTAGTATACTCGTATTAACCGAATATATGATAATTTCACTATTGAATAAAGTTAATAAGTACATCCAAGAATGGACTTTGCATCGTAATATTGATGATATAAAAGCACACCGAAAATACAATGTTCATAAAATGATAGCTTTTTGTCTATTTCACGCTCCCAGGAATGAAAACTTTATACAAAATAAAAGAATCATCCATAAATATGCATATAGAAGGCAAAGACCAAAACTGCAACAAGAAATAACTCTACAACCACCCTCAAATCTCTCATACAAACACAAACAGAAAAACTCACCAGATTTGGTTAGTGCGTTTCCGGATTTCAAACCGTACTATACACGAATAAAGAGCAAAAAAATTTCATCCCAGTAGCGAGTCCCATTCAATCATGCCAGCTTGTTGTAAACCATTATGCAAAATTGAATGATTGGAGTCATCATATAGAAAAAGAATTGGAGACGTATATTCAACACAAGCCACGAGATTCAATGACATCCGCAAACTGCATCACGTCCATCACAAATCTAATAACTAAGAGAGAATAGACTGCAGCACAAGCTGTTGCTGAGGTTGCAAGGAAGACCACGTTGAGGAAAATATTTCTGGGGGCAGTGTTTGCTGCAGCTGCCTTAGCAGATTAACCATTCTGCTCGCTGTTTGTTCAGTAGCTAAATCCTTACCTGCACATAGAACCTGCAAGAATAATCAAATACCTTTAGCAAAGAAATATCGGGCAGTCAAATCTTAAATATTTAATGTGTCACACTAAAAATTGCAGCAAGTTATGTAACTCATCAGCTACATGACATGGTTAAATCTTGCCCGTTAGAATATCAAACATTAAAATATGCACATGCATGATGCATTGAGAAAACGTACTGTTATGTTGCATTCTCAAAAACAAGACCATAGTAATAATCTTGAGTTTACCCTAATCCTTTTTCATGACAATGAAGAATGTTTTATAAATACATACACCGCAACTAACCTCGGCAAACACTAAAATAATTTTGGGAAGATACTGATTATTGGGTCCCAATAGTTCTCTGTCTGACCTGCAAATAAATTAACAGGACAAATCTCAATGAAATTGCATGATAAGGCTGATTTGAAGCTACAATAACAGAACTGAAGCCTACCTCTCCACCATTGAGCAAAGCTGTTCATGAACTACTTTAGCCTCAATTAAATCACCTTTGATTGGTAAACAATTCAACCAAGCAGGAATAATCTGCCAAACGTTACATCAGTGTATTAATGGCACAAAATAAAAAATAAGTAATAATATAATGCGAGGAAAATTCACAAGATAGATAATCATAAAACTATACAATAGTCAATATCCATGGAGATGCACCTATGACAATATTCATTACTACAACAGATAAATTGTCAGAAGTATATTCATCCTTGGAATTTAACTCATCCATCAATTTCCTAGCTCGGGTATATGGGTCAAATTCTTACATACAAGACGTATAATCCTGAAACATAATGGAATAACAAAGTTATGGCTTTACCTGAGACGCATCAAAACTCTCGCGATGGAACTGGCATATTTTTCCTAAAGCAGAAACAGCATTGTCATATGCCATTAAATTATCTGCTTGCATAGCATTGGGATGCTGAATTACAACATTTAACCTTGAAAGAGCCTCTGCATACAGAAATTAAAAGTAAACCATCATGAAATACATACAGGATTACAAAGTTTAGGGTGACATTCCAACAGATTATACCTCCAACAAGTAGTTTAAATGCAGATCCTCCAAATTCCGCACAAACCCCAAGTCCATAAACAGCAGCCTGAAACAGGCAGTCATATGACTTGGACACGAAGCTACAACTAAGCATATAAATAGAAAGTTTGGTGAGTCAAACCTGTCTAACGTCAGGGTTTTCATCATTGCATGCCTCGAGGATGAAAGGGAGATATGTACCATAGTATCTGATGCACATAAAAAAAATATTTAGCATCTGAGTTTGAGCCCTAATAATTTATAAAACAACCATCTCAAGATAAATATTTCGAATGAAACAAACTCACTTAAGAGCTGCCTCATGACACTGCTCTGCAATATCATCAAATATACATATTGCGATCCTTCTCTCTTCAGGTGACCTATCCTTTCCCTGAGTTTATTCATTTTGTATCATATAATAACACAAACATACACCAAAATAAAAAATTAAAATTAAAAAAATACAAATTTGACTAAAAAATAGTCAACAAGAGAATTCATGGTATAGACTTACCCACATAGGTGTTAGATATGATGACAACTCATCAAAGAAAGGCAAAAAAGAGGCTTTGAATGTTTTAATCAATGTTCCCAACACTTCCCCCACCTGAAACCAGGAAATGAGTAGGCGAAAAATGAAGATCTAAAATATAAAAAGAAAAATCCACAATGCATTGTCAGGGAAACATTATTTATCTGATAACTAGAAAATGAAAATTCAATAACTAACTTGGTCAAAAACTTCTTCCTCTTGCTCATTTTCCTCTTTTATTAGCTCCCTCTCCTCAACATCAAAATCTTCTGCCTGGGTCCTTTCCGCTCTCTCCCTTTTTCTGCTTGCACTTGCAGTAATCACCTGCTTTATCTCTTCCACAATAGATTTAACCTGGCTCTCATCTAAAAGTGGTCCAGAAATCTGGCAGAGGTAAAAGAAAGCTATTACGATTAGTCATCTTACGGATTAGATGGGAAACACAGGAACACAGGAACGTTTATTTAAAACTACATCTCTATTCTAATTAGTAGACCTGGTTAACCCTTAATAGCAGATACAAGCTTACACCCCATAACTTCAACAGTAGAATTAATATAGTAACAAATATCAGATACATTACTCAACCAGTAGTCAAGCCACATGGTATGGCAGATCACTTTCTGTTAAAGCAGTGCCATCATCGGACACAGCTCTCATAAAAATGAGGATTCTTTTAGCCATTGCTCAAAAATTGATTTAGCCTATGGTTATAACAAGTAAAAACAGTGCTTGACAGTTGATATTGAGTTTCATCTTAAACCCCCTAACACTTCTCTCTCACATAAGGATACCTTGTTTTCTTAATAGACAAGCACCCATTTTGGGTGTGGAGGGAATGTAATTGGTGGGATTCAATCTTGCTCCCTGCTCCCTCTTCAATCAACTGAGCTACCAAGTGAGTCATTCCCAAACACACAAGGATACTCATTTCAAATAAAAAGGCAATAACCAGCCATGCTGAGAAGCAAAGTTCTACCCCCAGAAATCTCTGGATAAGTTGATTTACTACCATCAGGTAAGATTGAAGCAATTTCACAATTTCAACCAAAATGAAATGAAATGAAATGTTTATCCAAATAGTCAAATTGATGGATAAAGGCAGTAAGGTCAAGTAATTTGGTATAGTTTATGCATGACAGACCTGCAAGCTTTCACTTAATGCATCCAATATATTTGCACATATCTCGGTTTCAGGCTCCTGCACATGCAGTGTTATGTCGGTAATTTAACCAAAAAAATAAACTCTCTGAAAATCCAAGACAGAGGACGTAACACACCTTATGCAGTGCTTCCACCAAAGCTGGTACAATGTAGTCAGATAACTGCTTTATATAGGTTTCATTACGACCTTGAGCTAACCCTTTCTCTATAGCTAATTTTGCAGATCGCAGCAACTCCGGCATGGCTAGAACCACAGATATTTTACATCAATAAATTAACATGTGTCTCCAAGAGTCAAAAAGCTCTGTATAAATTTTTTAGGAAAAAATATAGATCAAATCATGTAGTGTCAATCACTCTTCCTACCTGAAACTGATGCTTTCCTAACTTCTTCATGAAAATAAAATTTCAGAAGGGGAACTAAAATTGGGGCAACCTGCAAAAGAGAGAACAGTAAGTATCATACAACCTGAAAAGGCCTACAAAGGAGGATAATTATGATGACAAAGACTAACCTGATCAATCCATGGAAAGAATCCTTCCTTCAACTCATCAGCATAGCAACATAGCATGTTACATGCAGTAGCTTTTTCCTCCAAGACACTAGTCTTGATTCCTATTCTTTTATCACCAAGAGTAATTGTTTCCATACTGCAATGTAAAATCCACTCTTAACTAGAAGCCCAAAATGGAAAAATTAAGTGCATATAGCCGGTGATTGCAATAATCACCCATTTGAAACCATAGACAAGTACGAGAGCATATGCACGTAAACATGAATTCAAGGTGTGAAAAGATAGTGTGTTTCAAAGAACAGAGGAAAAGTTAGACAGTGTGTTTCAAAGAGAGTTAAACAATTCAATCATATAAAGTAGGGGAAGGGGGCCACATGCATAATGATGTAGGAGAAACGGAAATGATATAAATTTGGAAGAGGAAGTGGAAGTGGAAGAAAGATTTAGAATAATAGGAAAGAACACTTCCTGTCAAGGTAGTTCATTCATATCACCAAAAGCTTCTGAAACTTACCACGAACTATTTATACCTTCAATAGGCCATAAGAGTCAATTGGCCTTACATAAAACCAACATTAAAATAAGAAAGGAAGAAAACAAACTAAGAATGCTAGTGAAGGCTATGCTGCTGCTATTGGAATCTGTACTCCTTTTATTTGAGTACTTTTAACATGCTGCCTACTAAAATTTAACCGCTGTTAAAAGAAAAAACCTTTCATCATCAGAATCTTCAATCTCATTTTCTGAATCTGCTGAGGTAATGGTAACATCTGGCTTAAGTTGAGCAGACCGAATCAAAGGGGGCATGACCACATGCATGTAGGGGAGGAAATCTTGTCCTAAGCACTTGCAGAGTCTAGCCCATGCCTTCATCAATATATACAGTACGTCAATTATTAGGTATTACATTGACCAGTCCATAATGTGACATAATCTGCACAATTTAAACGATAGAAGCATACCTGAAGCATGTAACTTGTGGTTGGATCATCTGTCTCCATTTGGGATCCTTGTAAAGACATCAGCACTTCCATAACCTGAGATACATTTGTGTTTAAGAGAAGTGAAAAGCAATTAGTTGATTTAAACAAAAGTTTCAAATAACAATTGTCTAACTAGCTACAGTGCTCAAATCAGATATTTTCTCCCAGAAATGAGTAAATGCATAAACTTATATTCCAACATCGATGAATTTCCAATAACTATATAGAAACTCAATTCAAGTCAAAAAGATGAAATTAACAGATTAATAAGAAACCTTTCCATCTTCCAACGAACAAACAACATTGAGATTCAATACAAGAATTAAAAATTTCAAAAACTCTAAGTGAACATGGAGGAATGAAGTGCTTGAGTATATTATTTTACCTTCTTTGCGTCTTCCCTGAACTTCTCCTTTCCAACAGCCATACCCACCAAACTAATGCACTCCATGGATTTAGCACGAAGCATGCGATTAGATTTGTCAGTTGCATTCACCAATATTGCTTTCAAATAAGGCATCACTGCATCATAGTATTTTTGGAAATGCTCCTGCATATTTGGATTTATAAAACAAATCATCACAGGAAAACTAACTAAATGCCACAGAGCATATCTTAGCTACTTTATTACCTGAGATGAATCAGCAACGGATGCCAAAGCAGTCAAGGCCCCTTCTTGAACCATCTGCTTCCCATTCTGCATGAAATGTATATATTGTTGAGAAAGCTTAGAACATAAGAAAAATAATAAAGTCAAATATTGCATTTGCATGACCTTTAGACATAATGAAACTAATATCATCGGGATTGCTACTTTAGTAATACCACGATTTTACTTTTGCTACATATTTTTACCCAGATTTTTGAGATGATAATTTAAAAAAAGGTACCAATTTAGTGCAGTTTGTCATTTTATTGGGGAATTTTCAGATGATAGTAATACACGTGCGATATTCAAATGACATTTTCGGATAATAATTTAATTAAACGATATTCAAAGAGTATTTTGAGATAATCAATTAATTGATTATCCAAAAATGACCTTTAAATATCGTACATGTATTACTACACATATGAAAAATCCCCAATTAAATGACAAATTACATCAAATTGATATCTTTTTTAAATGGGGATACAACTAAGATACCACCTCAAAAATCTGGAAAAAAAATGGATACCAAAAGTATAATCGTGGTGCTATTAAGGTAGCGAAGCCAATATCATTTATATGTTTAAACATACCTGTAAAAGTACGAGCAATTTGCTGACTATTCCATCCATGTAAGGGGTTAGAATATCTGGAGTGCAATTTTCACTAAAGTTGAGCACAGCAGAAGCGGCATGTGCCTGCAATTTTTTTATTTATGTAAGAAAGTATAAGATCTGATAATAATTTATTATAAAAATTGAAAGGAAAAGAAAAATAAGTAAATTGAAAACATTTAAGAGGAACATAATCTCTTAGGTAACATGGATCATGAACCAATAAATACAATACAACCCCAGTAACACAACTAATAATATGCTTGATTGGTGTCATTATATAAATATAAATAAATATATATATATATATATATATATATTTGTGCATCAATTACCATGTATTTACAATGAATTATTGTTCCCTCTATATTTTATGTATTTATTCTGTGTTATATAGGTGATTAGGTAAGAGATGAGGAAAAAAACGCAAAAACTTGAATTTAGAACAAAAACAGGATACTCTATCGATTTAGCTTCGATCGAGATTAATCGAGGAATCAAGGAAAGAATGGAAAGCAAGTGTTAATCGAATCAAAAGGAACTCAATCGACAAAGCTTTGATCAGGAGCTCTCAGGTTAGAAATTGCACGGGCTAGATCGATCAAGAAAAGAGTCTCCATCGATTGAGCGGTCCAATGAGCACTCAAATTAGATATTTTTCAATACCAACTTCTAATCCAACTCGAATTAGGCTTGAAAAGACACTATATAAGCAACCCAAAAGATCTTCAAAACACAACAATTGTTACAAGGAACAAAAGAGAAATCGAAGAGCACATCTAGAGCGACTTTTGGAGATCTTCATAAACTTTTTTTAATTCTAAATGTGATCGTGGAATCGCAACAATTGTTGATTCTTATAGAATCTAACTAATTTGATAATGTGATCGTGGGAAATTCTAAATCCTAAACTATGGTTTAATTAATTTAAGATCGTGATAAATTTTAGTTTCAATTTTTTATTTTTAAAGTGTTCAATTCTTTGGCAACCCTCACCTTACAAGCGTGTTTTCAAAACTGTGTTAGGCTCAGGTTCTCTAACATGGTATCAGAGCTAGTGACTTGGTCGGTACTTAAGCCATGGTGGACTTTCCTTAGAGCGATCTGGGCTCTCATCTTAAGACCCAACCTCACCAATGTGATGGGAGGCTATTAAGGTTTTATAAGTCCCACATCGACCATACTCTATGCCGAAAGGCATCTTATAAGCCTAGACAACCCTCACTTTACAAGTGCGTTTTCGAGGTTGAGTTAGGCTCAGGTTTTCTAACACTGCTGAGACTCAGAAGACGTCGACACACAGAACTAAAAAAAATGATTCACATCGACAACACCGAAACCAAGAGAAGAGAAAAAAATTCAACCTTGCTCTGATACCATGTCAAAAATATGTCAAAAATATTGTATGAAATAGCCAAATCAATGGCCTTGTGATTTCTCTCTATTAGTCTCTCTATTATATATCCTGTACAAAACAATTTTATACATGGAAAAAATCTATATACAATCTGTCAAAACTAATTAAAATAACTATAAATCAATGACACAAATATGGAAACAAATCTCGAAATAAATAAAATAAATATCGACAGTTAAGCTGTCCGTTGACAGTCACAAGTATAATTGAATACATTCGCTAAAGGTTAAACGACTCTTCTTATATTGCCTAATTTAGGTATTCCTTTTTTAGGTCTTATTGCAATGAATAAATTAAATCTAGTAAGGATTCTTCTAGATTGTTCAAACTTTAGGTTAATTTATGATGGTATTGTAGATCATTTGCAAAGTAAGAAAATGAGGGAAGTCTTAAGTGGATCTAAACTTCTAAAGCTAAAGTTAAGAACTCAATAATGGTTTTAAATTATGAAAATAATATAAAACTTAAGAAATTAATTTACATTTATGACATATTTAATTAAATTGTAGGATAGTGATGATGATAGTCTCATGATCACGTATCTTTCATAATTTTTGTGCAATTCATTTTTATTATGTTATTTTTTTCGAAAAAAATTAAAAATCTTATTTTATTAATTTTAACTAACTTATGAACGAACCAATAACTAGGAATATACATTGTTAACAATTCTTGTAAGTACGACAACTATTATTTTTAAATTACTTATCATTTGTAAATGATCATGTATACTTGCGTATTGCCGTATTCAAAATTGTGTCAAGATGGGCAATGCTACAACTTGTGAGTTGTGACTAACCTGTACTCGAGGATTCGGGAAATCATCCATAGCTGCAGCAAGTGCTGGCAGAACTTGCTGATGATACTTTACTTGCAAATCTGGGCCCAAATCTGTAGATAATTGGCCTATTGCATTTATAGCAGCCCACCTAACACGAGGGTGGGGATCATGAAATGAGTTCAATACCATTGCCACTACTTGCTCCAAATTTTTGATCATAACCTGAAAGAAAAAACAAGAACATAAGTTAAATACCACTAACAATATCAGTAATTCCATTGCACAAGCCGTCAAGGCATCAATGCTAGTCTGCTACAAACACTAAATAATCACCAAATAAAGGGTCGCATGGAAACTATGAGAACACAAGAAACAACACAAAATTAAGTAACCAAAAGCACAACGAGGTCACACATTAATATTGGCAAGCTTTACCTTCACATGACTCAATTGCAGTTTAAGGAGGGGAGATGCGACACATAAAAAGTAGTTCTCTCCATCTATTGTAAATAGGATAATGCAACTGAACCTAAGATCAGGAAGCATCTAAATTTGGAAAGACATTCATTTTCCCCATACATTGCCACCCTACATAAAACAGGGAATTATGTCTTGCATGGTTATTTCATCTTTGCATCTGACGTAGGAGCCTTTTCAAACACAGAGATAATGAAACCAAAGGTTGAGGAACTAAGATACTGTAGCTTAGACAAGGAAATTGTATTAGAGACCTTCACTGAGAAGATGATTACAGCAAATGCAAAACTGACTAATACTCATGCATTCCCTCATCTAATAACAAAAAGTAGTTACACAAAACTGTGTAGTTTTGTGTACTAGCTAATCCTCAGCAAAAACAACACATAAAGACATTAAAAACATAAATGACATAAGAGTGATAGTAAACAGCAAAGCAATAAAATAAGTAGAATAAATGGTCCTTAAGCCCCTGCGTCAACATCACTCATTCCCATAGCGAGGTGACATAATTACTCAAACACAATATCAAGAATATGAAACGACTCGTTGAGTTATCTTGAAACAAATTTGAAAGCAATTAGAACTTCCATAACTAAACGAAGCAAGCAAGCAAGCAATCAAATACCAGTAGTAGCCCTAATAGGTCATTTCTTTTCAAGCCTTTTGCCGGGCAATCTCTAGCACTGTTAGTAAAGACTAGGCATTTACCAATTCCCTGTTCCACTCCCCGCCCCCTAAATATTTTTGTTAAAGAAAAAACGTACAGCCACTCAGGCAGTGAAGACATTTCAAACAAATGTGACAAGCTGTTTCTTGCACAAACTTCATGCAGCCCCAAAAACATTCAAAGAAATAATGGTATCAGAAACAGAAAAATGGTTGGCAGTGTGATAGAAAAAATAAAAAGCAAACTTCAATATACCTTGGAGCACCCCTCTGCAATTTGAGCAAGTGCAATCAATGCAGCATGGTGTTTCTGCCACTCAGGAGCTGCCATATAAGCCGGCAACTGCTCGGATGCAACAGGAACAATAGTATTCCCACCCAACGAAATTGCAAGCCTATCCAAGCACTCCTGTCCAACACTATAATTACTGGTCTCCCCAGCATCCTCGTCCTCGGTATCAGCACTGTGCCACACAGGATCATCTTCAATATCCAACAACATCTTCATCAATATAGCAAATAAACGGCTAATAAACTGTGGCAATTTTCTCATCATCCCAGGGGCTCGCTCTCTAGCCTCAGCAAGAGTGATCACAAACTCAATTGCCAAATGCCTGGTCCCTTCCTCCAACGATTCTGCCTCGGCAATCTGCATCATAGACCCAACCACATCCACAATCTGCCTTCTCAAGAACCTAGGTTCAGTCTCAGCCAATTCGATAAACAATTCAAGTGCCTCCTGTGCAGTTGCTTCATTTCCATTATTCAAAGCCTCCGTCAAAGTCGCCATCATCGCCGGCAACAAGTCCTGGAACCTGTCTCGGTCGGCCGAACTTGATAAGCACTGGATAAAATTAATTGCAGCATTCAATGCTGCGATCTTTACATCAGAATTGCATGAGGATGTGGATGATACCAAGCAGCTCAAGAACACAGCGTGCAATTCTTTGATGTATGGAACGAGGATGTCTTCTCCAATGTACTGCGACAACTGAGCAAAGATTAAGAAAGAAGACTCCTGAAGTTTAGCAGAGTTAGAGGAAACACACTGGAACAAAAAGGGTAATAACTCTGGCCAGCCGTTATCCGGTAGAATACCAGAGGCGAGTTCGGAAACGGTGTCACATAGCTTTTTAGAAATAGATTTGGAGTCGTCGCGTTCGAGGCAAGTCAAGAGGATGGACTTGAGAGACGAGTGAGTGGCTTGAGATAGACGAGGCCAGATATAGGAGTCGTCGCGAGTGAGGAGCTTGCGGAGGAGGACCGCAGACATGGCTCGAGCCTCAGGGTGAGGACTGAACTGAAGGAGGTGGGCAAGTTTGAGAGAGAGGGAATTGGGATCGGTCTGCTTGCAGAGATTGAAGAGAAGCTCGGCTTCAGAACGCTTTTCATTGGAGGTAGCCATGAGGTGAGAAATAAGGGTTTCGAATGGAGCCGAGTTGGGGCCGAGGATCAACGCCAGTTGGGCTTGTTGCTGCTCATTGGAGGTAGCCATGATGGTGGTGATTGGAGAGTGAACTGATAGTTGAGACTGTAAGATTGTTCTTCGAAGCTACTGGTCGGTGACTATGGCGGCCTCTCTCTCTCTCTCTCTCTCTATCTCTCTATCTCTCTGTGTTCTTCAACGTTCTGGGGTAGAGGGATTAAGGAGAATAGAGAAGATGGAGGCTGCAGTAAGTTTTTGGGAGAAGGGTTTTGGAGTTCTTATGCAAATAATTTCAACTGATAAAAAATAAATTAAATATTAAAAATGACATAGGTTTCGATAATAAAAAAATAAAAAAGTTTCGGGATGGTGGCGGGAGGAGTGACCATTGATTAATGAAAACTCAATTTTACATAAATAATTTATTATTTTTAAAATATATAATACTTATATTTCAGATTAAAATTTATTTTTGATCAAAAAATATATATTTGTTTTTTTAAAATATAAATAAACATATATAAAATATATATTTTAAAAATAAAATTATATTAAATAATTAAATAATTTATAAAAATGAACATCTACTCATTTTCCTTTCATTTATTAGAAAAAAACTCAGTTCATATTTGAATGATTAGCTGTGTTTTAATATTTCTCTTGTGCTCAATCATGATCGATGATTCGCCCCAAAAAAAAAAATTCGTGATTGATGATTACTTTGCCCTTCTTTTTAAATATTAATTATTAATCAAATATAAAAAAATAATTGTATATTCGAAATGAATATGTACGAATGGATGATGTATTAGAAGACATTTCAATATTTTAACCTAATAAAGTAATTTGGCATCTTTTGAAAACATTCCCCTTCAAATGATCTGAAATTATCCTTCTTCTTTTTTTAAATAAAAATTATTAAAATGTCAAAAATATAAAGTAGCTGCATGATGAATTTTATAAAAGTTAAATAAATTGAATAAAATTATTTACATGTTATATAATTTAAATTAGATTATATCATTAAAATAAGTTATAATCAATTTTTAAAATTAAATATTAAAATATATATTAAAATTATTTTATATAATAGTATAAACAATTCAATAATATTTGAACAATTTAAAATTTTTATCGTTCAAACCTAACGAATTAATTAATAAATTAAATTATATCGTATAAAATAGTATAGTTTTTTAATTTTTTTATACAATCTTATATCAATCTCCTTGATAATTATGTGAGAGTAAGAAAATGTTTGATTAGAAGTAATAAAATTAAAAAAAATACAAAAACTTACAATTTTAAATTGAATAACCTAATAGAAAGGGTTGTAAATTTTACTTCGTGAGATAAATTACTAAGTGGATTATCTGGGCGGTTGAATGGAAAGACTTAAATAATAAAATTAAAAATGAAAAATGAGAAACGAGAAATAATTATTCTTATTTTATAATATGAGATAATAACGATGGGAATCGTATTCCTTACCCCATTCTTTTAATTTATATATTTTATTTTAATAAATATATAAAATTTAATATTTTAATTTTTTATAAACTTAATTAAATTTAAACTCAAACTAATTATAAGTAATACATAGTATATTTTATATTTTATTTTTATTTTTTTATATTAAAATATCAATAATTTTTCTTTTATAAAATTTATTTAAAATATTTATATAAATTATAAAAAATTAAAAATTTATAATTATTTTATAATTTATTATTTTATTTTAAACTAGTTTGTAACAATATCGTATGAATATTTTTAATACAAAAAATTATGTATTTCGTTATATTTAATAAGAATTTAGATATAAAATTAATTTTATTATACATTTTTTCTCTAAATAAAAAATTTAAAACTATTTTTTTATTTAGTAAGACTACTAATCACTCCTCAAACTTAAACAATAAAATTTGTAACTAATACTTCATGTATTTTTTATGATAATAACAAAAATTATAATAATAATAATATCATCATTTTTTATTTAATTATTATATCAAAATTACACCACATAATAATTTATTTAATTAATATTTGTTTATTATTATTATTTAACAAGTATTTTTGTTTAAAATAAAATTTTAATTGACCTTTTTTTGGTCGACAATATATAAACATAACATAAAGACCTTAAATTACATTGAATTTTAAAAGGAAGAGTTACACACCAAACTCTGCAGTAAACACCAACAACACATTAGTAGACGACATCAAGCAGTGAGATATTGATCGTTCTTCATTTTTTTTTATTTTTTTGTCAAAACGAGAATTTCATTTTCTTCATATTCATATTGATGTTTGATTAAAGTATCTTCACCTTAAAATCATGCTTCATTTAACTTTCCAAAACATCCAAATTGCAATGATCACCCATCTCCGACAGGTCTCATCATCTACGGCCTTTGAAAATTCTGTATTTTTGGTTTTCAAAGATCAAGTGATATAGCAAATTATGTAAAATGTATAAGTAAAATTACATCTCAAATAACATGTATACTAATATTTATAAACATTATATTAATATTTTTTAATTAATATGACACGCTATTTTTATACATTAATAGCAATAAGTTAGCATATATTACAACAATAAGAAGCCTTTATCACACTTTTTTTAAAATAAAAGAAAATGTTTTTACCTTAAATTACTTTAAATAATTTAATTATAGTAAAAAAATTAGAGTTAAAATTAAGGATAAAAATGCTGTATTTAATTTTTAATCCTCGTAACAATATATATTATTGTTAAAAAATTACACAAATTTTTAATAAATCAGATTTATGAGAAAGTAAATATAGACAAAATAACACAATTTGATAACAGAGTTTTGTTGATTTTGCTTACGTCTCCCAAACTTGCTCCAAATCTTTTACTGAAACGAAAAATTATACAAAGTGTTTATAATACTCACAACTCAATTACACTTAAAAAAATTGCTCTCAATTTTCTCTTATTAAAGTTTTTTTCTCAATTGGATTTTGATAATTTGATAATTAGTTCATTACAATTATACATCTATTTATAGTAAGGTTGACTCCTTAAGGGTTCCTCTAATTGCTTCTTGAATTAAGCCTTGATTTGCTCCTTAATTTTCTCTTTTAATTAAGGTCCTTGACAACAATCTCTCACTTAAAAACTGATTTCGACCTATCTTCACAACTCAATCAATGCAGTAGTTTTTCTAGTCTTGTTACTCTAGTAGACAAGCTAAAGTTGAAAACAACTTCAGTTTATTAATAGTCACCACCTTTGTTAACATATCTGTTAAATTTTTGCTTCTTTGAATCTTCTACAATATTAACACATCATCTTCTAATATACATCTGATGAAGTGATAACGGAGCCCAATATGTTTGGTGCCAGAATAAAATGTTGAATTATTCACCAAGTGTATTGCACTTTGATTATCACTATGAAGAACATTCTTCTCATGTTTAAATCCTAACTTAGTTAACAAACTTTGAAGCCATATTATCTCTTTACTAGCTTCAGTTATTGCTACATACTCAACCTCTGTAGTGGATAGAGTAACAATCTTCTATATATGTGACTTCCAACTAACAATTGTAATTCCAACAGTAAATATATATCTGGTGGTGCTTATTCGGTGATCAACTTCACCTCTAAAGTCTGCATCTATATAGCTTTGTACTTTTAACTCTCATTTACTAAAGTACAAACATTTTTCTGAGTTGCCTCGTAGATACCTTTAAATCCACTTGACTACTTTCCAATGAGTTTTACCTGGATTTGACATAAACCTGCTAACAACTACCATTGCATGGCCAATGTATGGTCTCATATAGACCATCGTGGACATTAAACTTCCAATGGATGAGGCCTAAGGAACCTTAGCCATAAATTCTCTCTCTTCCTCTGTCTGAGGGGATTAATCCTTGGATAGACGAAAGTGACTCTGCCTGAGATAACTACAAGGATCATTTCTTCTTATCTCTTGTGATTTGTGTGAGCACCTCCTACATTTAAGAGGAAGAAAACACAAGTGGTAGGTGCAACCACCAATGGTAGGTGCAACCACCAATGGTAGGTACAACCACAATGGTAGGTGTATCTAACATTGATATGCAATTTTGCCTATAAATAGGCAATGTCTTTGCCTTAGAGAAACATCAACACAACAAACAAGTTATAAAGAAGTTGTTACAAAGCCAAAGGAACAATTTCTTGAAGAAAAATAAAGGTTTCATATGAGAAAGGGAGAGAATATCTTAGAAAAATATCGATATTTTTCTGTGGTGTGAGTTGACAAAATAGTGAGTTTGGGAAACACTTCAGTGTGACACTATTTTGGGTTTATCTCAATTTGTTGTATTCTCTCACTTTGTACTCCATTAATCTTATTAGCCGGAAGAAATATTTTCGAGTCATTTGTCTCCGTGGACTTAGCCCAAATTAAAGCGGGTGAACCACGTTAAATTTCCTATGTCATTATTCTACCGTGAATTCATTATTTTGTCTTTACCCGCCGTTCCCAACAATCGGTATCAGTAGTCTAGTAAAATTCTTAATATGCTCGTGGTTGCAAGATGACCATCTTCCACATCGTAAAAGATTTTATTAGGTCCAGGCGTATTTATTTACGTAAAAGAAACACAACGAAAAAAATGTCAAGCCAAAGGTAGATATTGAGAAATTTAATATGCATAACAATTTCTCTTTATGGCAAAGCGAGGATGAAAGATATTCTCATTCAACAAGGTCCATAAGGCGTCATTGAAAAGAAAAGGTAGCAACTGTCACCGAGGAACAATGGGAGGAAATAGCATTTAGATTGCACTAGTACAATTCGCCTAAATCTTCGCGACAAGTTGTCTTGCAAAACATTGAATCAAAAAATTGCAAGACCGCTAAAGAAACTTGGGAGACTCTAGAAAACGTGGTACATGTCAAAGTTAACCTTGCCAATAAATTTTATTTGTGGAATGAGCTATATCGATGAGAAGGAAGATAATGTGAGTAATGACAAAAGATGTTAGCAATTTCAACAGCAAGCTTTCTCACTTAGCAAGATTTAATGTGAGTTTTGGTGATGAAGAGAAAGTTCGTGATGTTATTGGCATCACTACCCTCATCATATAATCATATCACAACAACTCGACTTATGCAAAGACAAGATGGAGTTTGAAGTTGTTGTCATAGCCTTGTTCTCATATGAGAAACAAAACAAGGAAAGAGATTCGTATACAAGCCCTTATCACGTAGGCCCAGAGGGAAGGAGACCGTACAAAGAACAAAACCGAGAAGTAAGAGCAGAGGCAAATCAAAAAAATTTTGCCAATGTCAATGCCATCATTGTAAGAAGCAAGTTGTCACATTAAGAAATTTTGTCGGTGTTCAAGGAACAAGAAACTAACACAGTAAAGTAACAAAAAAGGACGACAAAGAGTGGATGATTTATGAGCAAACAAATACCATGACGAGTTCAATATCGTTTACATGAAGATTTGTCAATCTTGCATCACACAGACCAAATTGGGCGAGATCATAATGGTGTTCACGCTTACATCACGTGAGAATTTTTCTCATCATACACACCTGGAAGTTTTGGTGTTTAGAATGAAACGAAGGTCCGCTCAAAGCGTAAGTAGGTAAAGGGAGACGTCATTGGAAACAGAGAACTAACCGTACTATTTCTCGAAGGATGTCGCATATTCCAGATATGTGTTCAATTTGATCTCTCTCATGTACCACTTGAAAATGAAGGATATCAGAAAGCTCCTTCATTTATGACAAATGGAAACTTACAAAAGGCTCATTAGTAGTGGCTGTAGGCGAGAAGCATACAACTTTGTATATAATGCAAGTCAAACTCTCACCGACACAAGAATGCCATAGAGAAAGATAAGTGTACCGAAGCATGGCATAAGAGACTCACTACCGGTGAAAAAGGTTTGACAAGTTCTAGCCAAAAGAAGATATGCCATCGGAACGGATGAAGTACATTTGGAGAAATGTGTTCATCGCTAACAGGAAAGCAAAATAGTGGTTGTTTTCAAGAGCTTCCTCCTTCCGTAATGAATAATATTTTAGATCCGATTCATTCAGATTTATGTGGGACCAATGCCAAAAGTCACTTGGTGGTGCTCAATACTTTCAGGACTTTCATTGATGATCATTCGCGAAGACGTGGGTATATCTTCTAAAGACAAAGGATCAAAGTGCACATGTCTTCAAAGAATTTCATACCTCACTTGAGCAGACGACCGGTTAAGCTAAAGTGCATCGACGTACATAACGGTGGAGAATACATCGACCTTTCCATACTTATCGCAAAAGCATGGTATTCAGATCGATGACACCTCCAAAGACACCGCAATGAATGGCTTAATTTGGTAGGATGAATAGAACTTTGACGGAGCAGAGTTAGATGTCTACTCACACGCAGTTTGCCTAAACTTTTTGGGGTGAAACCATACTCACAACAGACACGTGTTGAATCTTTCACCTTGTACTCCTCTCAAGACGGATGTTCCAAATAAAGCGCTGGTCGTGAAAGGACGTTTCCATGATCATCTCATGCAGTTGTTCGGGTCAGCAAAGCTTTTGCTCATATCCCTACACGAGATCCAAACTCGATGCCAAAACAAGACAAGTTGTATTTTTATCAAGTTACGGCCAAGATCAATTTGGTTATGTATTTTACGATCCAACAGAAAGAGACTTGTCGTGAGTCGCGATGCTATATTTGTCATAAGATGAGATCATCAAGATATTATCAAAATGAAGAAAGATGTTCCTAATTCCAATGGTGACTCATCGCATTTTGGAATTAATTCCTCCAACATCGCACAAGACAAGTCGGGAGATGAAGACTGTGTTTATCCACCACGTAAGATGATGCCCCCCATGTGTTGGTTCTCAAGACGCAGGAAATAATGATGTTCATTATCCAAGATTAACACCGCTGGCTTCTCCGTTCCATCGAGAAGAAGGATGGTGAGACGACCTCTATCTCATATCCTCCGCAGCATGTAACTTTCACCACGTATAATCCCAAGAGTTATGAAAAGGCCACGGATGACTAATCCAAACAAAAATGGATCAAGCCATGCAAGACGAGATGAAGTCCTCAGACAGAACAAAACCTTCGAGTTTGAAGCTTCCAAAGGGAAGAAGGCCTTGAAAAATAAATGGGTGTTCAGCGAAGTATTTAATGACACAGCCTGAACCGCGATACAACCAGATTGGTTGTCGAAAAGGATTCACCAAAGAAAAGGTATTGACTTTGGACGAGATTTTCTCCAAAAGAGTAAAATGACATCCATCCTGTCAGGTTACTAGCAAAGCAAGTCTTGACTGAGGTCGAGCAAACGGATGTCAAACCGCCTTCCTACTGCATGGTGACAAGAAGAGATATACATGGAACAATGTAGGTTTTCACCGGGGTGCGGAAAAGAAGATTATGTCTCAAGAATTGAAGAAAAGTCTTTACGCTTAAAACAGCACCAAGACAATGTTACAAGAAGTTCGAGTCATATGGGGAGCAAGGCTACAAAAAGACTACTTCAAACCATCAGTGTTTTTGTGCAGTAAATTCTCTAATGATGATTTTATTATTCTTTTGCTCTACGTGGATGATACGTTGATTACGTCAAATATTTTAATCAACAACTTGAAAACGCATTGAGTAAGTCTTTTTCCATGAAAGACTTCAGGACCAAAGAAACAACATTCTCGGGTACGACTATTATTAGAGACAGATGGCACCAAGAAATTACGTTGTCATAAGAGTTATAAGTACATTGAGAAAGTAATTTCCGAGATTTCATATGAATAAGGCTAAAGCGATTAGTTGTCTTCGCTAATCACTTTAAGCTAAGTTCTAGCAGTTGCCCTTCTACGTACATGTAAGAAGGAAGAGATGGAAGAGGTTCCATACGCTTCAGCTTGGAAGTTCAACGTATGCCATTGTCAGACACCCGCCGACATCACCACAGAATCGAATTGTGAGCAGATTCCTTTCAAATCCCTGGAAAGGAACATCAAGTGCAAAGTGAAATGGATTTTCGTATCTTCGAGGTTCTTCCAAAATATGTCTATGTTTTGGAAATGATAAACCCTGTTAGTTGGATACACAGACGCAGTATACGGCCGGTGATACGGATTCCGGTAAAATCCACTTCAGGTTACTTCGATTACATTTGCGTGAGCCGTGTCACGGCAATCAAAGTTACAAAAATGTGTCGCATTGTCACTACCGAAGGTGCATTCATAGCAAGAATCTTAAGCACGTGAAAGAAAGTTGTTATGGATGAAAAAGTTCTTCGAAAGAACTCTTGGGTTACAACAAGACAAATATCATTATTTTCAGGATAGTCGAAAGTACTATCCATCTTGGGAAAGAATGCCTCCTTTCATTCGAGATCAAAAAATATTGACGTGAGATATCAACCGGATTAGGGATGTAAATGGAGAAGCTATTACAACTCGGTAAGATCCATACGTAAGAAAATGGATCGACATGTTAACAAAAAATTCTCCTGAGACAAAATTTTGAATACCGTCATTTAGTCAGCCGGATTGGGCGAATCCCCACGTAATAGTGGGAGATTTCATGAGTCCCTCATACATTTAAGAGGAAGAAAACACAAGTGGTGGTGACAACCACCAATGGTACGCAACCACCAATGGTAGGTAACTACAAATGGTAGCAGTACAACCACAACGGTAAAGTATCTAACATTGATATGCAATTTTGCCTATAACAGTAAATGTCTTTGCCTTGTAGAAACATCAACACAACAAACAAGAAGAGAAGCTAAGAAAAGCCAAAGGAACAATTTCCTTTGAAGAAAAATAGTGTCAGGTGAGAAAGTGGGAGAGATTATCTTAGAAAAATATTGGGATATTTTTCTAAAAGGGAGCTGACAAAATACTTGAGTTTGGGAAACACTGTGCGACACTATTTTGGGTTTATCTCAATTTGTTGTATTGCCTCTCACTTTTGTACCCATTAATCTTATTAAGTGGAAGAAATATTTTCGAAATTTGTCCCGTGCTCTTAGCCCAAATTAAAGGGTGAACCACGTTAAATTTCCGGTGTCATTATTCTACTATGTTGAATTCATTTTGTCTTTACCCGCTGTGCCCAACCATTTGCATTACAATAATCTTATTTGTTGGACCCAAGTCTTTCATGTCAAACTACTTTGACAATTGTTGCTTTAACATTCTGATATCATCCATATCTGAACTTGCTAATAACATATTATCAACATAAAGTAGTAAAATGATATAACTAGTCCTATATCTCTTGAAATAACAACAGTGGTCGGCATTGCACTTCTGAAAACCTTCCTTGTGCATGATGTAGTCAAAATTTATGTACCACTATCTCGGGGCTTGCTTCATGTCATACAAACTCTACTTTAGTTTGCACACCATTTTTTTTCCTTTTTCCAAGGAACCTTCTGGCTGGTATATGTATATCTCCTCATCTAAATTTGTGTGAAGGAATACAATCTTCACATCCAACTGTTCAAGATGAATATCTTTAATGACTACAATACTCAACATTGATATGATAGTATTGAGCTTCACAACGGGAAAAAAATGTCAGTGCAGTCAACTCCTTCCTTCTATTGAAATTATTAGACAATTAGTCGAGCTTTGTATCTCTTAGAACTATCATGCTCCTTTTTCACATGATACACCCATTTGTTGTGAAGTGCCTTCTTCCCCATGGGTAACTCAGCTAGTTCCCATGTTTGGTTAAAGATGATAGATTTCATTTATTCTTTCATGGCAAGCCCCAATTTGTTGGCATCTCAAGTCTGATAAGCTTTATCATAGCATTCAGGCTCCCCTCTATCAGTCAGTAACATATAGCTCATGTATCTCCCAGTTAGGTATATGAGGTCGAGAAGACCTTCTCAATATAGAAGCTAGAGTAGGAGGTTATGGTGTCAAACTTCTGTGCACTACTCTGTCCAACGAGTTCTTCTAGCTGATGACTTGTTACAATTGGTTGCATTACGAAACTATCTAGGACATCATCTACATCTACAAATACCGACTCATTCTACTCTAAGTTGTTGATGTTTTTTATGCATGTCCTTATACATCATCCTTTCATTGCAAATCACATCCCTGTTACGTATCACTTTCTTGTTTTCGTCATACCAAATGCGGTAGCCAAACTCATCCTCACCATATCCGATGAAGATATATTTCTTGGATTTGGGATCAAGCTTATTCCTACCTTAATAACTTATATACACAAATGCTACACAACTGAAAACTTTTAGATGCGATAGTTTTACCTCTTTTCCGCTCCATATCTCCTCTGGTATTTTGTGCTCCAATGGAACAGTTGGGCCTCAATTGATCAAGTAAGTTGTCGTGTTAACTACTTCTGCCTAGAACTACTTCGGTAGACCTTAATATATACGAATGTTTTTGGCTCTTTATGTCAACGTTCGATTCATACGCTCAACTACACCATTGTGTTGAGGTGTACCTGGCATAATCCTCTTTATTCTGATCTCGTGCTCATAATAGAAATTTTTAAATCTAGTGTCTTCATATTCATCACCATTATCGGTTTTAAGCTTTTTAATCTTCAAACTTGTCTCATTTTCAATCATAGCTTTCTATCTTCTAAAAGCCTTAAATACTTCAGACTTATGCTTTAAAAATTAAACACATACCTTCCGAGAGTGATTATCGATGAAACTCATGAAGTAGTGTTTCCCACCACTGGATGAGACAGTCGTTGGTCCCCAAACATCAGAGTGAATGAGCTCTAGCCTTTCTTTCTTTAAGGTTATGCCACTTGTTTGAAAGTTGACTCTCTTTTGCTTTCCAAGTATGCAATCTTTGCACATGTCTATCTCCGTAGATTGTAGACCATGAAGTTTTCCCTTTGAGTGCATAATCTTCATCCCTTCTTACTTATGTGGCCTAGTCTTTGGTACTACAGATTTGATGTTTCATTACCTGTTGCAACTGTGATCGAACAACGTGCCCCTACTGTCATGTAAAGAGTTCCACTCTTCTTGCCTCGAGAAACCATCATTACATATTTTGAAATCTTACAATCATCACCATGAAAGATCGTAGTATAACCTTCACTAGCCAACTGTCCTACTGAGATTAAGTTCTTTCTAAGGTCGGGAATATGCTTGACATCTTTCAGCTCCCAAACAGGCATGTTCAACTTAATCCTAATCACATATTTGCCAATAATAGCTCGTGGTTGATCATCACCAAGATATACCTTTCTAAGGTTTCTAGGAACATATTTCTCGAAGAATTCTTTCTGTGAAGTAGCATGGAACGATGCTACAAAGTCTAACACCCAAGATTCTTCCTTGCTCTCCAAAGAGCATATCAATGCAGCATCTCCTCCTGAGGTGGAAGTAACATTTTCCTCTACCTAGTTCTTCAGTGAATTCTTGCACTTATTTTTGTAGTGCTCGGTTCTCCCACAATTCCAACACTCGATAATTTTCGAGCTATGGGAATTATTGGGATTCTTAGATTTGGACCTCATGTCCTTTGATCTACCTCGGTAGTTTGTTTTGCCATGTCCATTCTCTCTAGTTGAATTTCTTCATCTTGACTTTGTATGCAAAACTAAAGAGGTTGACGATTCACCCGACTCTCTACGTTGGATCTCTTCACTGAGAACTAGATCACAAACATCATCAAATTTCAACTTATTACTTCCTAACGAGCTACTCACAGCTGTGATAGTAGCATTCTAGCTTTTTAGAAGAGAAGAAAAATTTATCAATGCTCGTACTTCTTCGTCAAATTCAATTTCAACTGAACTCAATTGGGTTGTGACTGTGTTGAGTTCGTTAAGATGTTGAGCTACCGATGCGCCTTTCGTCATCTGCAAATTGAACAAATGCCTTATCAGGTGCACTTTGTTTGAGACCGATGGCTTCTCATACATATTGGAGAGAGCTGCCATGAGACCCGCCGTGGTCTTTTTCTTTACTATGTTGAAAGCAACATTGTTGGATAATGTTAGTCGAATAACTCTGAGGGCTTATCTGTATAGAAGATTCCAATCTTATTCCTTTATAGCCTCTGGCTTCTTCACTGAGAAAGGTTGATAGAGACTTTTTTGATACAGATAATCATCTATTTGCATTTTTCAAAACCAAAAAATCTGTTTCATCAAATTTCTCCAATTTCACCTTTCCTTCATCTCCAACCATTGCTCCTACTTAAATTTGACTTTTTTTTGATTGTTTCTGACTATTCTTACAAACCACTGTGTATTAGAACACCTCTGTCAACAAACCAACATCGTTGACAAAAATTTACTATTTATGTGAATAGTAATCTTGTAAAAAATTGACAAAAAATAATCACAAAAGCTCTAATACCAATTGTTGGAAAATTACGTAAATTTCCAATAAGCCAGATTTATGAGAAAACAAATATAAACAAAATAACACACAAATTTGATAATAGAGTTCGGTCAATTTTGTTTACGTCTCTGAACCTGCTGCAGATATTTTAATGAAAGAAAAAAATTATACAAAGTGTTTAAAATACTTACAATTCAATTACACAAAAAAAATTAATCTCAATTTTCTCTCATTAAAGTTTTTTTCAATTAGATTTGATAATTTTATAATCAATTCATTTACAACAATCTCCAACAATTATATGTATAGTTACTCCAAACATTAGCGATTTAAAAGTCTTTACAAAATATTAAAAAAAAAAGTCGTATTTGATACGCTTATAGGATGAATTTTATCGTAATTTATTTTTCTTTTCATCACTCTTGAAATTAATCCTTTAGGTTACGTTTGGTTCATAAAATTAAATAAGAATAAAAATAAAAATAAAAATAAAAATGAAACATTGTTTTTTAGTTTCACCGTCGAAATCAAAGAATGAATAGAGGTTACATTGTTTGGTTTAGGAAAGAAAAAAATTATAAATTACTTAAAATCATTATATTTGATAAAGTTTAATACGGCTTAGCTAACTTCGCACGTCTTATTAATTCTCTTAATCCCTCTAAAAAAACTTTCTTGTTCCCAAAATTCCTCACCTTTTTCATTCTCTCCCTCTCAGTCGCGAGCCCCTCATTTTTTATCGATAGCTTTATCTCAGTTTCTATCCTTTGCAACTCGGAAGATTTGTACTTTAGGTTTGTTTTTAGTGTTATTGATCTATATTTTGAGTGTGTGTATCGTTATTTTTTTCACTATTCTATTTATTGATTTTGATTCTTGTTTGGTTTTATTTGATATTGATTTTGTGTTTGTATTTGAGTGGGTCTTCAATGTTCGTTTTTACCCGGATCCATTAGGCACCGACTCTGCTATCGTGAGCTTCGGCAAGGTTAAACAAAGAGAAGCAGTTGAAAAGAATGGGCTAGCAATATATTCTTGGGAAGAATTTTTGGAACTGGTAGGTTATTATATTTTATTGAGCTTCTTTATATTTGTTAGTTTTATTGATATTGTAGTAGACGTATTTGTGAACTTGTATTTTTTAAGTGCTTTTATTATTATTAGATAGAGAGGGGAATCAAAATCTGATCTTACAATGAGAAACAATATATTTGGAAAATTAAAAAACATTGTATTTGTATTAATCGGGCTTAGACAGAACTTCATAGCCCTGCAAAATCCTATAATTACCATCATCTCAGTCCTATATTTATATGTTACTAGTGTAGGCTAAGAATAAGAATGGGAAAGAATTTATATATATCCTTCTTCAATAGATACCAAAGAATGAATGAATTAAGACATGACATGTTACCCAATTGCTGGTGTTCTTGTCAACGATGGCAAGGACTGTGTTCGAAAAAGTTGAAAGCTTTTTGAAGATAACCTCTTCCATTTGTCAATGGGAAAGAATTTATATATATCCTTCTTCAATAGATACCAAAGAATGAATGAATTAAGACATGACATGTTAACCTATTGCTGGTGTTCTTGTCAACGATGGCAAGGACTGTGTTCGAAAAAGTTGAAAGCTTTTTGAAGATAACCTCTTCCATTTGTCAATGGGAAAGAATTTATATATATCCTTCTTCAATAGATACCAAAGAATGAATGAATTAAGACATGACATGTTAACCTATTGCTGGTGTTCTTGTCAACGATGGCAAGGACTGTGTTCGAAAAAGTTGAAAGCTTTTTGAAGATAACCTCTTCCATTTGTCAATGGTACATGAGTTTTTGATTGCTGGTTTTGGTGTCAACACTTTTGGACTCAATCCACTTCCAATTCTTTTAGGAGAGAAGTAGGATTTAGAATGTCCATCGCTCGTCGGAGACAAACTCACTTGCTCTAAAGCAAAGAATTGGAGCTTTGAAGGGTAATCCCTCACGCAACCAATACGAGGTCCAGCTCCTGTTGTCCATTTGCAGGTCAATTGTTTTCCCAATTGGAATGATTTCATTCCTTTATGCGACTTGATTCGCTTAAGAATCGATTCTTCTGAAATGATTTCTCCTTCTTCATTCTCTTCAACATTTTCATCAAACAAGTTCCTCTTTGGAATCATGTATTCATGTTCTGAACCAATTTCGCCTTCAGCTGTTTCATTACCATCTACCAAGGGTGGTTCCACAATGTAACCGTTCCAACCCGATTCGGCAGCTCCAATATCTTCACTCTCTAAACTATTCAAAAAAAATTCCCTTGGAATTTCAATGTTACTTAATTTGTTACCAAGACTGCAGATCTGCCTTGGCTTGCGTGCTTCCAATTCAATTGTCACGTCTTGCATTGAATCTGTCTTCTCACGGATCAAGTCCTCTTCAGATGAATTGTTTTGAAGAGAGCTTCTTTGCTTGCTAATGGAATCAGCTTCCTCATCAATTGGATTCATCTGCATATTACAAAAACCGAAACAATTAGTATATTTATATATACATATATATTATGAACTTTCACCGTACAAATGATTGCAAGTGATAAATTATTTTCAACTTTTGAATAGATGAATATATATTTTTGTTTGATTTTAATTTTTTTGATTTAATAATTATTCATTGAATTCAAGTTTTAAAGTATGATACTATTTACATTCTTAATTTAGATTAAGATAATTTGTTATTATGAATATACTTATTTAACAAATCATGTTATCTATTGATTTAATCATATCCAATGGTGATTATGCAATTTGATAGTTAGATTTTTTTCCTTAATTATAGGGATTTTATTATTTGTTACATTATTAGTACCACAATTTTATTTCTGGTATTTTTATCTAGATTTTTAAAGTGATATTTTAATGGTATACTATTTAAAAAATGTATCAATTTTGTACAATTTGTCATTTAATTGATGATTTTTCACATATGTAATAATACACATACGTTATTCAAAAACAATTTGAATAATAAATTAATTAAACGATATTCATAGATTATTTTAATATAATAAATTAATTGATTATGCAAATATTTCATTTAAATAACACACTTGTATTATTGTATATGTTAAAAAACTAAATTAAATGACAAATTATATTAAATTAATACATTTTTAAATGAGGATATTATTAAGATAACATCTCAAAAATATAGATAAAAAAGAACCAACAAATAGTGATACTATTAAAATAACAAACCCTTATTTTTAACTATGTATAAACATATGTACCATTAAACACAATTATCAAATAGCTAAAGATAATTTGTTATCGTGAACATGACATAAAATTAAGGAAATATAAAAATAATTGGTGAAGGCTTTTGTATTGTACCTGAACATCATTGACATTCACATTGTTTTCTTGGAGAAACGAAACAAAGTCTTTAAAATTTTCTTCTGTAGGTCGATAATGACCACTGTGAGGCCAAACTGCCTGTCAATATGTTGCAAGGAACATTGTTAAAATTAAAACCAAGCATATAAATAAATCCTCCATACAAGTAGAAATAACAAAAACCTAGTGGTAAAAAGAGATATTTTTAGAAAAATAAAATTACAAATATGATAACTTTAACGAATCTATATTTTAGTTTAGTTACTTTTATAACAATACAAGTCTATTAACTTTACAAAATTAATTTTTATAAATTGTTTGGTAAAAGTAATTTACTTTATGTTACTCTATTTAATAGTTATGTTAACTTTAATGAATCTATATTTTAGTTTCATTATTTTTATAACACAAGCCCATTATTTTTACAAAATTAATTTTTATAAATTTTTTTTGTAAAAGTAATTTACTTATGTTACCCCACTTAATAGTTATGTATCTAAAATATATTTTCGTTAAATATAACAAACTTGAACGACACCTCGTCCCTTTTTATTATACCTTTAGAATTCCATTCCCAACAACTAATCTTCCAGCAGCTGTCGTGGCTCCTCCGGCCAAGAAGCTAGAATGCTGAAATCTACCCTTCTTTTTCTTTCCAACATACAAAATCTTGGATGTGCAAAGGACAAAAATCCACTTGTCATCTTCACCTTCTGCTGCTGTGTGTAAAATCTTCCCAGATTGCTTATAAAAGAATGTCCCTTTCTCCACAATAACTTCATAAGCCATTCTCTCCTTCTACATTGAGCATTTAAATTCATCAATTAGCCGGGTTTTGGAAAAACAATAAAACCAAAGTTACAAAGCCTTACCGGACCAAGATACTTGATACATTGTTGTTGAAGTCTTGAACGATGACATTTTTCAACTAGATTTACTTCCTTCCCTTCACCTATATCTAACCTGCATTCAAAGCAGCACATGTTTTTATCATGAGAACTACTACTAACATCCACCACCCATAACTAAATACATACCCAATATCTTTTAATTTTTTTATAAAATAAAAGCAATATTTATAAGCCCTTACAAAACAAGAGGTAAGAATTTGTAAGCCTTACAAATAAACTATTTTTTTATATTATTTTTAAAATAATATAAATAATATAAAATCAAGAGATAATAGAAATAGAAACACAATTCATCTCAGGATATTTTTCACTAGAAATAGTAATTAGCAAAATTTGTTTTTGAAGAAATTCAAAAAACAATATTAAATCTTAAGAAATAAGATAAATTTAAATATTTATCATTATCAAGAATAAAGAAAATATTTCAAAGAAAAATATAGTTTATTATGAAATAAGTAATAAATAAATGAGTATTAATATTACATAAGTGAAAGAAAAATATAATATACGATTAATTGACATAGATACTATTATGGATAAATTATCAAAAGTCCCTCAGAAAGATAAAAAATTTTAGATACATCTATTTAAGAGAAATTCAAGTATTAATAAAAATACATTTTAGAGAAAAATGATATACCAATAAAACTAGTACTACTAGATAATAGAATAATAAATATGAAAGATGTTTTATTAGGAATGATTCACGAAAATATAGGATATTAGAAATTAAAATTTATAACATATTTTAGGTTTGTCGTTAATATTAATGATAAGAACTTAACCAGGTATGACATTTAGTCTATGAATTTGAAAAGATTTAATGAAAGAATGAAATCATCAATTTTTAGTACATTACATAGTAAGACATTCATTTACAAATAACCATAATAGTTTAATGCATGGACAAAATAAATTTATAAAAATGCATATTACTTTTCAAGAAATTGAACAAATAATAAAACCAGAAATATTAATAGATTTTGAAATGCCATAAGAATGAAACTTTTAGATGGAATTACAACCAATAAAAGAATCAAATAGATTATATTTATAGTATTTATTTATTAGGAGAAACTGAAGAAGAAATAACTGATTTAAATATGAATATTCTTTGTGATAAGATGAATGATTTGTATAAAATTACAAATTCAAATATTACTTATATTAAAATAGTATTCAAATTTAAAGATTACACAAATTACCCTTTTACATGCACAGGTATATACAGGAGATAGTATGTGTGTATATAGTAAATATATATTCTATGAAAAACTCAAGAAACAAGCACCAAAAGATTTAATTGTAAGAATTGTTAATAATACTAAAATAAAGTCTTAAAATATATAGATATAATGATAAGATCAAGAATTTTTTATATTCGTACCATATATCAACTAAAAAAACGAATTGATTTATTTATAGGAAATAACTTCCTAAATTTTTATCAACCCTTTACTTAATATTTAGACAAAATAAATTTAACAATATTAGATTATAAAGTCATTTATGTGTCAAAAATAAGAAAATCTTTGACAATATCAAACCCAACTTTTATGCAAAACATAAAAAACAAAAACGTAGTGAGATACATACAAAACAATAATATAGAAAATATTTTATTAGACATAAAAAAGAAACAACTTTTTTTCTCAATGAAATACAATAAGATAAAGTCTTAATACAAATAAAAGAATTGTTACAAACAATGAGTTTAGAAAACCCTTTAGATCGTAAAAACAATAAGTTTAAAATGATATTAAGCATAAAACACAAAGACCCTGATAAAATCATAGTTATAAAACCAACGATTTATATCCTAAAAAATAGAGATGAATTTGAAAAATAAATTGAATTACTTTTGGATTTATAAGTCATAATATTCAATAATCCATCTCACTCAATTCCAACATTTTTAGTTGAAAAAGAAACTAAGGAAAGAAAAGGTAAAAAGAGAATGGTAATAAAATTCAATGCATTTAATAAAGAAAAAATATAATCATTAATAAAAGGAAAATATTTTTCAAGTTTTGATTGTAAAAATGGATTTTGGTAAATAAGACTATAGAGAATCACATAAATTAACAGCATTTAGTAGCCCACAAGGACAAATCTAATGGACAATTGTACCGTTTGGATTAAAACATACATAATGTATTTTTCAAAGACATGTATAATATTTTTAAAAAGTTATATGACATTTGTTGTGTAATATAATTTGAATAAACATCACTTAGATATTAAGAATGTAGGAAATAATGACTTGTTCTATTAAAAAGAAAGGCTTTAATAGCTCAATAAAAAATTAAGTAGCTAATAAAAGATAAAAATATTATCTTCAAGCTTATATATTAAATAATATATGACGATTTTCTAGTGAAATCGATGATAAATATCCATTACAAAGATTTTTATAATGATTGACTCATGTAGAAACACATATAAAAAAATAACAAAAATGTGAAAACCATTACAAACTAAATTTAAAAAAGATTATGTTTGGAAATGAATAGAACATAACACACATTACATGGACAAGATAAAAGCACAAGTAAAAAACTTGTCAACTTTATATCACTTAGATCAAGATGATAAAATGATAATAAAAACAGGTACTTCACATGAATATTAGAGAGCAATTCTAAAAGCAAATTTAGACGAAAAAGATAAATATCTTTGCAGATGCACATCAAGGAATTTTTAGGATCTAGAATTATTATAGTAATGAAAATGAAAATTTAGTTCTTAAAAAGACTATAAAGAAATTTGCAATATATGTTATCGTTCGAAGGTTTATTGTTAAAATGTGTAATAAAGACTTTAAATGTTTTCTTAAAAATTAATATTGGAGGTGATTATAAATAATGTCAATTAATGAGATGGCAACAATAATTCAATCATTATAAATTTAATGTTGAATATTTACCAGAAAATAAAACCTATTTAGCTAATGCATTAATTAGATAATTAACATCCTTAACCATTTATATTTGTCATGAATGAATCCTCTTGACATAGACTTCAAGATAAAAAAAATCAAAATCTTATAAAACCAACTTAGATAACATCAAAGAGGTTAACTCTTTGACAAAGCAGGAAGAATTTAAACGTTTAAAATATAAAAATGACGAGATTACCTCGTATGAAAAGAAAAGAATCAAAATTCTCAAAATAAGTGATAATTTCTTTATAGAGAAAAATAAAGAAAAACTCAATTTGGCAAATGAAACAAAAAAATGAAGAATCTTTTAAGATTGAGCTTTATGTAGTCTATAATGACCCTAAACCATGAATCTATACTGGCTAGAAACTAGCAAAATCATAATAGGCTTTAGTGGAATAATCTATAGATCATTCAGTAACATAATATGTAAGATAGTTTTTTCAATTATAGAATGCCAAAACTATTAACTTCTTTGGAGGTAACTAAGAACTATTCCTAAGCATTACAATAATCAACCAATCTTATCAGATTGAAGACACTCAAAATGGTAGCTATTTATGGAAGCAATAAGCAACTTTCTTGTTTCAGAAGAAGAAAGAGACTCATATATGAATCTAATAAGATAACAATGGTTAAGTTTGTATAACATAGTCATAAAATCTACCGAGAAACATCTTGATAATATAAAGTTCTACACTTTATAAAAAGAATTTCCTACCGGTAGCAAATTCAATATTTAAGAAGGAGCAAATCTAATGTTTGTGTACAAAGCATTTGATGCTAGGTTAATAAAAAATTTGTATCCAAGAAATGATTTAAATGAATTAAATTGCTTTCTTGAAAACTTCAGGAAATTTATTAAAAAATTTAGAAAGAAAATTAAGGCAATGGATAAGTTTGTTTATTTAAGATTTTTCAATTCATTTATGGATTAATAAGTCCATATCATTTCATTAAACTTGGATTTGTTAGCACCAAAAAAGAATTTTATCATCCCAAAGCTTTTCCATAAAAGGAATTTTATCTAGAGAAATTAAGCATAGAATGTGACCAAATGTTAAATCAGATTTATTATAAATTAAGAAAAATTAACAATTAAAGTGATAATTCTACAAACAAAGTGATTATTATCTTACAAAGTAATTTTTCCGATCATTGAGGAAGATGGTGAAAAGATTAGTAATTATGAAGCTGCTTTCCATTGCAATGAATTGAAAGTAAGTATAAAAAATAAGAAAGTATTTTACTATTATGCCAAACATTATGTTAGAGATAACATATGCATTTATTCCATTAAAGATAAGGAAGAAAACATGGAGAGTTCAACTTCACAAGAATCAGTGTCGATAAATGACTCTGAATAACTGTAGAGTTCTTACATAGTAAATTGGTGCTTCAACCTTAATAATATAGGTATTAACCAAGAAAGTTACGTGAAATTGTAAAATTCAACCCTTATATCTATAAAAGTGAACTCTAATTTCAAGGAAAGACACACCTCTCACAATTTTTAAAAACCTTATTCACTTAGTTTTTATCTTTCTATTTTTTGTATTTTTTTAATCTAATAATGAGTAAAAAAAAACCTTCTTCAAGGTTCTTGGTGCTCAAGTTGTAATAAACTCTTATGATAAAGAAAAGTTTATCTTAAACAAAAACTCATACTCATTACTCTAATCTTAAAAGTAAAGTACATATATTATAGATCTCAATAAGTCAAGAAGGACATAAGGTTGGATCTAATTAAAGCGTCACCTTAAGGAAAAAAATGAGATGTTATTAAGCGAAATATCGAGATGTCTCATATTTATCAAGTCAATTATAATTACACACTGTGAAGATAACGAAGATTTTGATTGTTTATTAATTTGCTTATTGTTCATTTAATAGTTTGCATAAATTATGAAAGAAAAATAAATCAAAAACTAATTTATATAGAAATAAAATAAAAGGAAAACAAGAAACCACAAAAAGTTTAAAATATGTTATATATCTCAAAGTATCATTGTTACGTTTTAAAAAATCTATAAAAGAAAACTTTATTATTAACGTAAGAAGATAAAAAGTAATTAAAATTTACAAGGATTAATTGATTATTTTTTTAAAATTAGAAAGAGATATAATCTAATAAAAATATCTTATAAAAAGTTTTAAAATCTAGAGAAGCTAGTTTGAATATAATCACATGTACAATAATTAAATTATTGGTTAGATAATGAATATAATCTTGAAAATATTAAAATAAATTCAATAATTAATCAACTATAATAAAAAAAATTAGTCGGTACCATTTTTATCATAAGAAACAATTATGAAAGTATTATGATTTTTTGTTAAACTTATAAAAATTAATAAAAGGTTTTCAAGTCTTACATTTAGAAAATAAAAAAAAAGGGTACGTACACGTTGGGTGTTAGTAGAATTTCCCTTTTGTCATGTGTAATGATTGATAGGATAATAGTGGTAGATGTATCTTTGGGTAAAGAGGAATAGTTATGTCGACTCTGTTTTAAGAAAATAAAAATTTAGATATAATATTTATAAAATTATAATTAAATAAAATATATACCTAACTGAATTTTAATTCTAAATTTTTAATACTCAACCT
Source organism: Hippophae rhamnoides (assembly GCA_033030585.1). Taxonomy (NCBI): domain Eukaryota; kingdom Viridiplantae; phylum Streptophyta; class Magnoliopsida; order Rosales; family Elaeagnaceae; genus Hippophae; species Hippophae rhamnoides. The sequence continues at coordinate 39,610,833 of CM065434.1, forward strand.
CTAAAAAAAACTTAATAATTTAAAAATATTTTATTAAAATAAAATATATATAATATAATCATCTTATTTTTTTAATTAAAAATAAATAATAATTAATATTATTTTTTACTGTATATAAAATATATCTCTAAACATAAATAAGAAGACGAGGAAGTGAATAAAGTATATATACAGATCATTACCAGTAAAAGAAAGGTTCTTTGCTCTGGCAATGAAGCCATTTGACATAATAAAAGTGTAGATTATGTCCATATCGATGCCTTGGATCAATCTGTTCGAATAAACAATAATTTATATTTACTTATGGATCATGAAAAACAAAATATGACTATAGTTGTACTCGGTAGACTCAATAGTCAATAGGATTAAACTCACCGCTTCGAGCCAGTGCTGCAAGGCAAGTTTCTGAGCTCTATCATTCTTTGATAAACCTTTACCAACCTGAAATTATAATAACATGTTAGAAAAAATTTATAATAATATTATACGGTATCTAATTATATAACATTTAATACTAAATCAAACTATTTAATCATAATTTAATTTAAACTGTATTTAAAATTTAATTATATGTTAGATTTTTTTTAATAATTAAAATACATGATATGAATATAAAGAAAGATATTTACGTGAATATAAATTTTAAAAGTATTATTTTCGTTCTATTTTCTAAATGTTTTAATCTTTAAAAGAAATTATGATAACAAACTAAAACACTACTATGGATACAATTCCGGTGGTAATATTTAAATTTTATGAAATTTAAACAAATTAAATTGAATTGTTCGTATATATCAAATTAAACCAGATTAAACTGTCAAAATTTACCGTTAAGAATATAGAGACTAAAATATATATATTAAAATTATTTTATATTATCACAAATCAAATAATAGCATATTTATTTTTTACATGTTATTAAACTCCTTTATTTAGTTCTAAAGATGACTAAAACAATAACAATAAATTTTTTATTATTCTTAAGTTACAACGATAAAACAGTTTGTTCTTCTTGATTTTATTGAAATTTATAGTAATAAATTAAGTTTATAAATTACATATATTATCACACAGTGAAATATAAATTATAAATATATTATGATAAATAATTCGATATTAGTTAAACAATTTAATTTTTTTTATAAATAAGATATAACCAAATTATGTAATAAATTAAATTAAATCATTTAAAACAATTAAACTTTTCAATATGGTGTTATTTTGTAGTTTGTCTGTAGTGTAAATACACAGAGACACACACCCCAATATGCTGAAAATCTACCTTGGCAGCTCTTGTTCTCGCTCTAGACCAACGTGAAATGGCAGTTTCATGTTTCTCAATTTCGAAGAAGGATATAGAACTCCTCTTCAACTCAGCAAAATCTAGAAGCTTCCACCTAAAATTAATATAGGAATTGAATTAAATATACAATATTAAAATTTTAGGCAGAAAATGCAAATACAAAATAAAAAAAAAAAAAATTTGAAATGCGTACCAGCTTTGCTCGACAAGAACTGCACAATCTGCTAGTCTTCTTCTGGTACGGAAGCTTTTGTACACTTTCTGCAGTTTTAATGCAGCCATGTGTTTGGGAATGGTGAGATCCGATATTACCAAAGATTGGATTGTATTCGTATCAACGGGGCTATCTAACTTTTGTACTTGATTATCCATCTCTTTCGTATTTGGGCGAATTGGTCGAAATGAAGGTGCCTTAATCAAAGACCATTTCCTCCAAATCTCTCCCCTTAAAAACTAACTGAAGTTTCTACCGTCATTTTTCCAGATCCTAAGGATTTTAACACCATGGGTTCTTCATCACAACGGTTGAAACTCACGTTACGAAACAGAGTTTTTACTTCATCTTCTCCTAAACTAATGGACTTTACAATTACAGATTCTAAAGCGTTTTCAACATCAATGTTTTGCGAAAATGGAGAAATTGGATTGGTTTGTAGTAATGGGAAGGAAAAAAGAAAATTCAAAATTTGATGGGTGCATGAGGATTCTAATTCGTTTGCGAGTTTTGATTTCTGTTAAAGCTTGTGATTTTCAAAACTTAAAAAAAGTTGGGAAGTGTTGGGAATATCGGCTTCGGGTTGATTCATAATATATAGAATAGAACAACCAAAGTGAGAGTTCTTGTGAGAGAGAGAGAGAGATAGAGAGTGTGTGTATTGTCAAACACGTGGTCTAGACTACGTGTGGAGGTCTTTATTTAATTTTTTAGAATTTCGAATGAACTATATAGTCGGATACCGTGTAACTCGGTGTGAGCCCTACACCTCATTTCTAGAAACACATTTTAAGCACTTTAATTAAGGAAGTATATTCTGATGATGTAACTTATTATTATCATTAAAAAAAATTATTAATTTAATAATAATGATATTAAAATGTAATTAATATTGAAGATAAAATAAATATTTTATACAACTTTATTATATAATAACAAAAATTATTACGATAATATCACGAATTACTAATTATATTATGTTGCTTTTGATTTAAAGAAAATATTGTAACATCATATAATAAAATAATTTTTAAAATGACAATACTTTGCATTTTAAGAATATATTTAGAAATTAAAAAAATAATATTTTTAAAACTTATGATAATAAAAATAACGTTTTAATAAAAATGAAAGGGTTATAGATGACATTTAACATTAAAAAAAGTCTAAAATAATTATATTTTAATTTAAATTGTTTTAAATTGGACGATATTCAAAATAAAATGATTTGTTTAATTTTTTTAATAATAAAAATGTATAAGGTAGATATAAATGATGTTATTTTTTATTATAAATTTTAATAATATTATATATACATATTAAGTGTTCATGGTTTCATATTAGCACTACAAGTAATGTGCACGATTCATGAAGAAATACATTCATTTATGAGCTTGGTATCTAATAAGCTGTTTAATTTTGCTAAACTCATTTAAAATCATTTTATTTAACTCATAAGTTAAAAGATTACAGTTCATTTACCTTATGAAATTAAATAAGTAATTCATTTAAATTCATGAGTTATTATATCATTTGAAAAATAAATGTTAAATTAAAAAACTAACAAATAAGAAAAATAAAATAAAAAGACCATGGTTAATTATTATTACAAAGTTGGAAAAATTGTTAGTATTAATCTAATTAATCAATAAAAAAGTAAAAACTAATTTTTTGAAAGTAAAATAAAAGATAAAATTAAATTAAATTTATACCCGTATATTTTAGTAAATAGAATTTCAAGATAAATAATATCTTAAAAAACATACACATGTTTAAAGAGATAACCATACACTTAGTTTTAAAATTTAAATTATATTGATTTATAATAATTTATAATTACATTTGTATATCATTGAAAATATCAAATAAGCTATTTTATAAAAAATATTAAATTTAAAAATTTTGAGTTTTACAGATAAGTTATACTCATTTTATTAAATATCGCATATATTATATTAAATATTTTTGAATTATGAATTGTACTCTTCATAAAATATTATGATTTATTTAATATATCATTAAAAATATTTATAAGTCTAACTTCTAAGAAATTTTACGGTTTGTGATTTCGAGTTTTTTTAGAGAAATTATACATATTTTGTTAATAGTTATTAAGATTCAAAATAATATTTTTGTACTGATTTTTAAAATATAAATTATATTAATTCATAAAATTTTATTAATTATTTTATATACCATTAGAAATTTTTAGAAATCTAGTTCTTTCTACTGGTGTTCATCGGATCGAAACCGCTAAGTTTATGCTCATCCGATCCGATCTGAACATCCGATCGGATTGAAACATCCTAATCCGCAATCGATACGATCAATTTTTACATCCGATCAATCCGATCCGTAAAATATTCGGATAGCATCCGATCAATCCGACCAATAAAAGAAATCAAAAGAAATCTTAAAAAATCATAACATAAAATCATTTCAATCAAAAGAAATCTTAAAAAATTAAATTTTTACATAAATCATAACATAAAATCATTTCAATCAAAAGAAATCTTAAAAAATCAAATAAAAAGATTAAAATAAGACTAAAATGTTCAAACCTATATAAAACAAAAATAATATAATTAAGTAAATAATGATGTAAATTACAATAGTTATTTTAATAAATTTAACAATTCATTCAAACAATAAACAAAAAGATAGTTCATAATAATCTAAACCTAAATTAATTTGATCATTTCACTCTTTAACATCCATTGGCCATCTTAAAAATAACCGTCTTGAATCTTGAGAATAATAGCAAAAAACTTCAATGTGTCATCAACTATTAGCCATAATTTTAAAAATATTAGTAAATTGATAACTAAATATATATAAAATAATATATGAAATACATATGAAATAAAATAATAATATATCGTACTCAATCAAGGGTTATATCCTTAATGTCTCTCAACATATTTACAAAATAGAAGATAATAGAAAGTGATGAGAATATTAAATCATAAGAGAATGATATCAATAACTAATGAAAATTAAAATAATATTACATGTTTCAATTGCTTCAATATCATCAAGGGAATCAAAAATGTTAATTATTGGTGATGATCGAATCCAATTTTGAGTACAAATAAGTGGTTGGATAGTTTTTGGGGACAACGAGCTTCTAAAAGAATCAATAACCCTCCCCACCTAAGAAAATGCAGACTCAGAAGCTACAGTTGATATAAGCGTAGCTAAAACATCTTTGGCAATCTTGGAAAGAACCCTGTATCTAGATGAGTTCACATTCCACCAACTTAAAAGATTAAAAGACTCATCATTCACATCCTCACATGTCTCACCCAAATATTTATCTACTTCAGTTTGGTTGTCTGTCTTTTTTGCATCTTTGACACGTTTTTTATAGCGATCCATCCACAGTGAAAATGAATCAATGTTACAACTATCCACTTTTTCTGTGTCTAAAGGTTGTGAGGATGTTGCTTGGACATTTGCAGAATACAAACTAAATACTGATCAAACATATTATTCAAAGTTTGTCTAAATTTTTTCATCATATGACCAACCATAATATCATCTTCGTCACACAAAAGATCCAAACAAATTATCAAACCTTGTTCCTTACGTCTTGGATCAAGCAAAGTTGCAATAAATAAAAAATCATTCATCTTATCTACACCTTCCCAATATTTATTGAACTTTGTTATCATTTCTTTTGCCATTTTGCTTAACAAAAAATCTGTATTTTCACACCAGAAACTCAATTGGTTATGTATGAAACAAATTTGATCCCAAAAATAGATTTGAAGTAACATATACAGAACCATAAAACCTCAATGTTGCATCATAAAATGTTTTCAAAAACCTCACAAATATATGAGCATTAGACCAATCAAACATATCAGGAGTTTTGCAACTATCATTTCCAATGTTGAATTCTTGTTTAAATATCACATCATCTTCTTCTAAACGCTCAAAAGCGTTCTGAAATCTTATTGTAGCTTCTAACATTAAATAGGTGGAATTCCACCTTGTTACTACATCTAAACATAAAAGTTTATTAGTATCAATCTTCTCTTGCTCCGCACAATCCTTAAATTTTAACAACCTTGAAGGTGATCCTTTGACATATTTCACAACTTCTCTTATCTTACTTATGCTTGAATCATGTTCTTTCAAGCCCTCTCTGACAACTAAATTTAGAATATGAGCTGCACACCTCATATGCATATGTTGACCATCTAGTATTACACCACCCTAATTGTTCACTTTTTTACGCAAGTAAAAAACTAATGTATTATTTGAGCTAACATTATCCACAGTAATAGTAAATATCTTATCAATTCCTCAATCTAACAAGCACTGCTCAATTGCTTTCCCAAGGATATCACCTTTATGACTAGGAACTACACAAAAATTTAAGATTCTTTTTTGGAGTTTCCAATTATCATCGATGAAGTGAGCAGTGAGACACATATAATTCAAATTTTGAGCATAAGTCCATGTGTCAGTGGTTAAACAATCTCTTTGAAATGATTTAGAGAAAAATTCTTTTAATTTATCCTTTTCCTTTAAGAAAAGACTCAAGCAATCTCGTGCAATAGTGGTATGAGAAGGAACTTGGAACCTTGGTTCCAAAAATCTATTATACTTCTTAAATCCTTCATTCTTAACATGACTAAATGGCAATTCATCAATTATAATCATTTCTGTAAGTGCAAGCCTACAAGCCTCAATACTAAATGTGTGTGCAACAAGTACACCTTTTTTATTGTTTGTGACATTTTCAAAAGCTAAAGTTTTTTGCTTCTTCTCATATCTACCAGGAAATAATTTACATTGCATAGCAATATGAGCAATTAAGTTTGATGTACCAGACTTGTTGGATACATACACATACTCCTTTGAACAATATTTACATCTCGCCTTGCGATCTAAGCCTTCACCCACTATATCAAAATGTTCCCAGGTAGAAGAGGAAGGTTTAGAAAACTTTTATTACCTTTTCCATCACGGCTATCTAAAGAAGGTTCGGGTTTGTCATTCAATGCTAGATCTTTAGTTTTCACGGTGGAGCATTTTGTGGATTTTTATATCGATTTTCAATATCGTAGGTAATGACTTGCACTTAGGTGGTTGCAAGTGGACTATCAAGTAGTAGAGGTATTTTTCCATCTAAGATAAAGTGAGACACAATCAAGCTTAATCTGATAAACACATTGTGTAGAAAAGCAGTTGTTATAATGTAAAGAAGCAGATTTACAACCAAAGTAATACAATTTCCCATATCTCATAGAAGAACAAAATAAATAATGAAAAGCAAAAGTAGAACCAGATATTACACAGGGAACAAGACAGCAGATGTTAACAAATAACAAATATGCACTTAGGCAAACAATCCTATCATAAAAAACCAAACATACATAAAGTGGAAGAGATATGATAATGCCATGAATGAAAAAAATCTGCACTTAGACGAGCAAATCATCATGTTCCTCAATTTTAGACTAATGTCAATCTCAATTTTAGCAGCAAACTTCATACTGATATAACATAATAAACAGAACAAAAAGAAGAAGTATATACGAGTTAATAAATTAGCTTTTAAAATATTTATGATTTTTTTTTTATAAAAATATATGATTTTCAAGAGAGCTAATCTTCAGGGTCAAACATTGTGAACTACGTAGTTTTCTAAGAAATATCATAGTAATAAAAGGGAAAAATACAATGCAGCTAATATCGACGATGTAAATCAAGATCATGAATTTTAATTTTAAAAATGAGAAGAAGAAAAATAGTTAGTTAGGTACGATCTGATAGACTTGGCCAGTTTATTATATTGGTATTTGGCATGAAACACAGAATTGGTAAAATAAAAAAAGACTTGTCAAAATTGAGTAACAAGAAATTAGCCCCTGAACAACGTGGGATGGATTCGAAATTCATGCAGTAGATCATCAAATCGTAATTTAGTTAGGGAAAGGTTGTTTTGTGTAAAAAAATTTAATTGTTATTGTTATCACAATAATACATAAATTGGGTTAAAGATAAAGTAACGTATCTTTTATAAATTTTTTTTTATTTTTTAAAGATTTTTATACAACTTTTTTTTCTGGACTCCAAACTCTGACACAAAAATACTTAAAAATTATTGAGACTATTATGTTTCTGTTTCTCACCGTAAGATGTGTGAATTGGTCTATTCAAGGATCAATGGACATTACTGATAAATAAATAAAAACTATCAATAATGTACATTTTATGTGAGTAGGGAGCAATAGCGGTGAGCATGGAACATTAGTGGTAGCGAACGGTGGCAGCAATGACGAAGCGATGGCTTGTGGAGAAGCAAAGAAGGAGGAAAGCGGCCGGCGAAGTAGAGAATCTGGCAATGACGGCGGTAGAGAAGTAGAGAATCCTTCTAAAACTAGTAATGGAGGAAGAGAGATGGAGGCAGGGAGGCAGCTGGGAAAATAGATTAGGTTAATAATAGATATATGGCTAAGGTTAGGTTAGGTTAGAATAATAATTAGGATTATTAATTATTAATTTATTTTATATATTTTTTTAAATAATATTATATATATATATAATTAATAAATATATATTAATTAAATATATATATAATTAATTTCAGTCGGATCGGATGAATCGTAGTAAAATCCGCCATTCGATCCGCACTTAACGGATGGAAAAAATTTCCATCCCATCCGACCATCGGATCGGATGAAAAATCAATGGATCGGATCGGATGCTCGGATTTTTTGTACACCCCTAATTCTTCCTAATATATTTTACTATTTATGATTTCAAAATTTTTTATAAAAAATTATGCACATTTTATTAACGATTGTTCAGATTTAGAAGAACATTTTTTGCTCATTTTTAAAATATAAATTGCATTAATTCACAAAATTTTATGAATCATTTTATATATTATTAGAAATATCTATAAGTTTAATTTCTAATAAATTATATGGTTTGTTATTTAAGTTTTCTATAAAAAGTTATGCTCGTTTTAATAATAATTGTTCAAATTTAGTAGAACATTTTTTATTCATTTTTGGAATATAAACTATACTACCACATAAAATATTGTAAATTATTTTATATATCATTAGAAATTTTTACATTTATAGTTTTTAAAAAATTTACGATTTATGATTTCGAGTTTTTCATAAAAAAGTTAAGCTCAGTTCAATCCATCTCAACCAAACGATTAAAAATTAAAAATTAAGAATTAGTTATCAACCAATAATATCTAAATTTTAATTTCTACGTTTCAAGATTACAACTAAAAATTTATTATTAAATAATTTTTTTCCTAAATTACTTTGAAATTGAAAATATAAGTCTAAAATTCATGAATTAAAAATTAGAAATTAAAATAATTATCCAACTGGATTAAATGCTTCAATAAAAAAATTTAAATGAATTGTCCAACTATACTCACATATAAATGAGTTATGCTTATCTCGTTTAATTTAAAATTTAGATCACTTGAGTTTATTTAAAGCTCACTTTAGATGAGCTGAGTGAATCCAATTTGTGTGACACTTCTAACTTATTGTGCGTTTTTATTATCATAAAAGTTTAGGGTTTTAAATTTTGATTCAATGTGACAAAATAACCTTTAAAGTGAGAACTTAAAAAATTGCTTTTTAATTCTTCTTAAAAAAGAAAAAATAATAATAAACCCATTTTATCAACCTTTAAAAATAGAAGGTATAAAACTCTATTTTACAATATAAAACTCCAAATATTAACTTTAAGTGACATCATTATTCAATTAGCAAATAATCCAAGGATGATGATTTGGTTAACTAGTTTTAGGATGTTGGATACTTTATCTCATAGGGTTTTTTCTATGACCATATAATTGCATTATGACAACAAATTACAAAAATCTCGGGGATGTAATTATTATACATTTATATATTTGATTGTAAAATAATATCATATTATATTAAATTCAAATTATACGGCTATGTATAAATTCATTACCAAAAATGGGTGTAGATCTAAAATATACTTAACACTTTGCTTAATTTCAATGAAATTTTAATTCTAAAATTATGTGTCTTGATTTTTTTTATTTATAAATATAAAAATAAACTAAATATTGATTTAAATAAAATTTAATAATAAATTTAGTTTAATATGTAAGAAAACTATATAAAATAAATTAAATGATATTTTAAATATACATTATTTTAATTAAACTATTTATTATACTTGTTGTCACTAATGATTGTATGCAATGATTAAAATACAATTTAACTAATTAAGAAAATTATGGAATAACTAAATGTATACGTGTCCCAGTAAGTAACTTGACTCTTGTACACTTAGCATCATGTGATTAGAAGCCTATAACTAACAAACCTATAAATAGATCGTAAGAATACATATGTTAGTTAGACTCTAGAATACATTCATACATTTAAAAGAGAACTTAGTATGGTGAAAGTGATTTGTGAGAATAATATGTTTGATATTGTTGAGAGTGAGAGTAATTGGTTAAAAGAAGACAAAAGAAGGTGATGCTTTGTATTGTTGCCATTAAAAGATGTATTCTTAATGATATAAGACATAAGAATTAGTTGAATTATTTGGAGTTCTTGTGTGCATTTGATATATAGTCTCTTGCTGTGTTGCTCCACATATGATCACGATTTCATGTGTATCAAATTAAAAACAGTTTCGTTTACAAAATTGGTATCAGAGCACAAGTTGAAAGGGAAAGATCGAAGGGATACCTTTTGTGGTTGGATTCTTGGAAAGCATTCGAGAAAGGAAATGAAGAATGTGATCTATGAGGTTAGATATTGAAAATTTCAATGGGACAGGAGATTATGTGATATGGTGGAAGAACATGAAGGTTGTTCTTGTACAACACAAAGTATCTATTACTCTCTATAAGACACCTAAATTTTGAGAAGGATTAACAGCCCAACAGAAGCAAGAAATCTTGAACACAACTTTTATAAACATCATTCTAAACTTTTATGATACATTTCTATTCCATGTAAATGATGAAACAATAGCCTACAGGCTATGGAAAAAGCTAGAAAGCCTTTATGTGATAAAGACACTCTCAAACAAGATCTATATAAAAAAGAAGTTATTTAGCTTCAAGATGGATCCAGTTAAGCCTCTAGAAACAAACCTTGATGACTTTTAAAAGATAATCATTGAATTGGCCAATATTGGGAGGAAATCAACGAAAAGAATCAAGTAGTAATCCTATTAAATTTACTATATGAGGCATTCGATGCCATTAGAACTGCAATTGAGTATGGCCAAGAGGATTTTCACTCAGGGTAGTGGTTTCGTCATTGAGATCTAAAGAGCTTGATATGAAAGCATCCAACAAAACAATATTTAGAAATTCACAAGAAGATGTGCTGCTACTTAAAGGTAGAAGTGACAAAATGGACTTTAAGATCCAAATCAATATCTAAGAAACCCTTGAGATGTTTTATTTGTCATGAAATAGAACATTTTAAAAGGGATTGTCCATAGAGAAGAAAGAGATTTTGGGATAAAGAAAATGGATCTGTAGAAGCATCATTAGCACATGATGGCTATGACAGTACATAAATACTTAATGTGCTTAATGGCCATTACCATAAAGAATGGATCTTGGACTCTGGATGCTCGTATCATATAACACTATGTACAGACTGGTTTACCCAATACAACGCTTCAAAGAATGGAGTAGTCTTCATGGGAAATGATCAAACATGTAAGGAGGTTGGCATAACTATTGTAATCTTAAGGATGATTGATGAAGTAGAAAGAACCTTACTGAATGTAAGGCATATGCATACTCTCAAAATAAATTACATCTCACTTGGTGAACTTGTAAACGAGGGCTATGCTTACAAAAAGCATGGTATTGAACTTAAAGTAATCAGAGGATTAATGGTTTATTATAATAGGGATTTGAGAAATGACATTTACCTATTGTAGGGAGGCATAATCTTGCCCATAATTGTTGTTGGTGAGAAAAGGTTACAAAAATTTCAAAGATAAGGTTTCTTGGTGGAACTGAGAATGAGTAAGCTTCTTTTCTATGAGCATTGTGTTCTTGGGAAATGAAAGAGAGTGAAATTTGTAAGGAAAGAGAAGGGAAAAAGTGGTAAACTTACTTACGCACATTCAAATTTATAGGGTCCTACAAAAAGCCCACCATTGAGTGGCTCAAAATAATTTATCACCTTCATAGATGACCACTTGAGAAACACTTGGATATATACACTCAAAACCAAAGATGAGACACTAGATAGATTCAAGGCATGAAAGATTTAGATAGAGTTAGAAACAAGGAAGAATGTAAAGTATCTCAGAACGGATAATGACTTAGAATATTACAATGAAAAATTCAATTGTTTATATGAGGTCTGTGAGATAATTAAACACATAACTATTATTTACACCGAGTAAAATGGGGTGGCTAAAAGAATGAATAGAACTTTATTAGAGATGGCTAGATGCCTACTAATCAGTGTAGGGTTTCAAAAGCAATTCTAGGCATAAGCACTACACACAATATACTTTTTGCATAAACAGGAGCCCATCAACTGCATTGGAGTTTAAGACTCCATAAAAGGTATGGACTTGGGAGCCAGCTTCCTATGATGTGTTGAAAGTTTTTGGGTGTGTAGCTTACATGCATTGGAGGATGGATAGGCTGGAACCAAAGGCAATGAAGTATTGTTTCCTTGGGTATCCTGATAAAGTAAAGATGTTTAAACTCTGGGATCCAATTTAGTCCAAGTGTGTTATCTATCGTGATGTGATTTTTAGGGAAAACGAGATGTATTACATGTCTAACACTGATTCAAAAGGTGAAAGCATTAAAACCAAGAAGCATAAACTCAATTTTGAGGTGGAGTTAGGAAATAGGCAAGGGATTAGTGAATTTTAACCTTAACAGATGCACACTGAGTAAGATAATTTGAGGGACTATCAACTAGCTAGAGATAGGCAGATAAAGGAAATAGGAGGCTATTAATGTATGAGAATTAGGTTAGACTTGATGGTAGTAATAATCTTGTAGTCTTTGCATTTATAATGGCGAATAATGTAGATGAATCATACCTCAAAAGCTATGAGCTATAATGACTCCGATAGGTTGCAAGAATTAATGAAAGAAGATATGGAATCCCTGAAGAAGAACTAGACCCGGAACTTACTTGTTAAACCTTTAAGAGTTAACATTGTGGCTTGCAAATAGCTCTATAAGAAGAAATATGGAACAACAGGGTGTGAGCCAACAAGGTACAAGTCAAGACTTATGGCCAGAGGGTTCACTCAAATAAAGGGCCTAGATTTCAATGAAATCTTCTCCCTAGTAGTAAAGCACACTTCGATAAGGGTCATGTTGTCATTGATGGTCCAGTGTGACATGGAATTAGAGTAGTTAGGTGTAAAAAATGCTTTCTTATATGGCAGGTTGGAATATGAGATATATATATAGACCAACCTCTTGACTTTGTGGAAGTTGGTATGGACAAAAGTAACCCCTTGGATATTGGTAAAGACGATTTGATGAGTATGTTATAAAGGTTGACTTCACAATAAGTTGCTATGATCCCTATGTGTACATGAGGAACATTGATGGACCAAATGCAATGTATTTTCTCTTGTATGTTGATAATATGCTTGTGACCAACAAAAGCATATCTGAAGCTAAGAAGATAAAAGAGCTATTGGGAGCTAAATTTGACATGAAGAAACTGAGACCAATTAGGAGAATTTTGGGGCTGGAAATTTGCAAAAACAGGAGTCCAAGGTTGTTACTGGTTTCAAGCATAATACGTGCATGAGATGCTCAAGAAGTTAAGTACATTAAGTGCCAAACCTAAGTCAACACCATTGGCTCTCCATTTCAAAGTGTCAACCTCTTGTGCTCCATCAAAAAGAGAGGAAGATGAGTACATGAAAATGGTGCCTTATTCTAGTGTCGTGGAGTGTTTAATGTACCTTATGATTTGCACCAGGTTTGATTTGGCATGTAGCACAAATTTGGCAAGCAGATATGCAAGTAACCTAAGGAAACATCATTGGGAGGCTATAAAATAGGTGATAAGATACTTGAAGGGATCTACTGACACAGTGTTGGAGTATGATATTAATTCTATGGCACATGCGATTGGTTTTGTATATTCAAACTTTGCAACAAATTTAGATAAGAAGAGGTCATTGTAGGATATTTGTTTCAATTTTCTAACGGATGTGTTAGTTGGAAAGCCAATCTACAGAAACTGGTGGCTCTCTCTTCCATAGAGGCTGATTATGCAGTTGCAATAGAAGTTGTAAAGGAATCTCTCTAGTTGAAGGGGTTAGTGGAGGAACTGGGATATATAAAGAAAGGCGTTGAGGTATACTGTGATAATCAGGGGAAATTCACTTGTCTCAAAACCCTCGATATCATGAGAGAACCAAATATGTGGATGTAAAACTTCATTTAATAAGTGATGTGATTGAAGGAAAGCTTCTTGAGTTGAAAAAGATCCATAACAGTAAAACTCCAATAGATATGCATACCAAGATTGTGCCTTTGCACAATGTAAAAAGATGGTGGGTATAACAAGTTTATTGCTCATGAAATAATTATAAAATTTAAATACTTTTAAGTATAATAATAGCTAATAAAATGATAGACGATATATTAGATTGAATTTTAAAGTATTATTATTATTTATTAATATTGATTATATTCCCTAAACATCATTGTTAATTTTGTTTAACTTTTTTTTTACTCGATAGGAGTTAAAAATGAATACTTGTAAAGTGCAATATGCTAATCCCAAAACAACACTAATGTGTTTTTAGGGTTATATTTTTGGAGTATTATATTTTTATTTTTATTATTCATTAGAACGCATCAAATATTCTTAATTAATTTACTTATATCATTTGATCAAATTAAATAGTAATTTTAAGGAATTGTGTGAGCTTAGAGATGTTATTTACTTTTAAATTTTACTACAATAAATACCAATATTGTATAAACGAAAAAGTGTAGGAAGATGTATATATAAATATAGTATTGTATCACTTGTGTATTAATAAAAAAGGTAGTTATTTAATTATATTGCTATTTTTCGGTAATCTTATTTTATTTGTTTAAAATAAATATTAATCACGTTGTTTTCCACTTATTAAAAAGATTATAGTTAAACTAGTCCTTCTTTAAATATTAAATAACATTTTATTATTAAAACAAAAAAATAATTAATATTAATTTTTCCTATCATATCACCCTAACTTTTAATATTTTTCTCTTTTATCATCGTTTTTTAATAATTATCACGATCATTTGGCCTCCTCTCTTTTTTATTTTTATTTGTTTAGTTAACTACTTTATCTTTTCAACTATCTTAAAATATGAAAAATACTTTTTGAAATTGTTTCAAAATTTTGGTATAGAATTTAAAAATGTCTTAAGCTATTGTAATGGATAAACTAACTTGTTATTATATAGTATACAATTTTTTTTTAAAAATAGACAATAAATTGCATGTGTTTTTTTTTTTAGAAAAATAATGTGTTATATTTTTTCTAAATAGATAAAATTATATATATATATATATATATTAACTTGGAAACTTATTACCTATCAAGAAAATGAATTAAAAAATAAATAATACATGCAAAAATATAATTTAATGGTAAGAAAAAAATAAAGAGAAAACGGTTAAATAATAGTCATAAAATCACTAAAAAAAGATTGTAAAAGAAATATTGGATGGAAGGAAACATGGGAGAAATTTACTAATAATTTTAATAATAAAATATAAAGTCATTATTTTAATAATAGTTATTTATTTTTTAATAAATGAATGAATTATGTGTGTTTTATAAAAATAATGTAATTAAAATATTTTATTGACACACCCGATTTACTTTATCCTGTTTTGATTCGATTCTTTATAAAATGAAAGGCCAAAACTATGAACTCACTATTCAGCATCGTGTTTACATTGAAACCTCGTCCTAAAAAATAGTTGTTTTGCGAAGCTGTCAAAGGAATCATATCCAAGTCAAACTCTTTAAAGTGATTGTCCCTACTCTCTTTTGATTGTTCCCTCCACTAGATTAGATGGAGAGAGAGAGAGAGAGAAAACGATATAACTTCGACTAACTATAATTATTTATTATTATTAGTAATTAAATTTATATATTATAAATTATTATATAAAGTTAAATTTATTTTAAAATAATATATTTAAATTTAAATAATTTATACTTTACGTATCTATTTTTAACATATAAAAATCTAACATTAATATATATTTTAATAATATATATAATTATTAATTATATATGTAGTATTTATGTTCTCATATAATTTATGTTTTATATTATAATGTTATCTTATATTTTATTATAAAATATAATATAATAGAGAAAAAATTTAAAAGTTTTAAAAAAGATGTTTAGATTTGAAAGAATAATTATTTAATTATAAAATTAATTAATAATTATATATTAAAATAAATTTTATATATATTTATTTTTAATTTTTAATAATATAATACACATATTTTTAAACTATTTTTTAAATGATGATCCCAGAACAGAAATAATTGATCATCCCAGACAGTACATCGCACCGTACAAGCCTTCGCACTTAATTGGTGGGTGATTTTTTTTTGTTTTTTTTTTTGGGAGTGTGTATATTATATAAAATAAAGTAATATATAAAATTTTGGATTAAGTTATTTATATTTTTTAATTTTTTAAATTAAAAATAATATTATTTATTTTTTTAATTTTATAAATAATATCAATTAAAAGTAAATTATATAATTTTAATAATTTTTATTTATAATATTATTATTTTATATTAAGTAATTAAAACATTAATATATTTAATATAAAATTATTTAAAAAATTAAATAATAATAAAATTTGGACAAAAAATTATTTAAATATATATTTTATTTTTATTTTAAAATATAAAATAAAATAACGATATTTAATAAATATTAAAAAATATTTTATGAATTTTTTATATTAATTATGATTTTATTATTATTAAAAATTTAAATTTTAATCATATTTAATAACTTAATAAATATATTTTATTTTTAGTTATTTTTTTATAAAATTATAAAATTAAATAATATTATTTTTAATTTAAATGAGGTGCTACAAGACCGACACATGCCCAACTAACACAAGACAGCTACGTCTCCTTTTTCTCGTTCTTCGAAAAAGATCTACAAATATTACCTTACCTTTTATATATGAGAATTGAGATTAAATTAATAAAATTTAATATAATATAATTTTTAAAAAAATATTAAATATTTGAAAAAAAAAATAACACAATTAATATAAAATGTATTTTAAAACTAATTAATAATCTATTTTT
Organism: Hippophae rhamnoides; assembly: GCA_033030585.1. Lineage (NCBI taxonomy): Eukaryota > Viridiplantae > Streptophyta > Magnoliopsida > Rosales > Elaeagnaceae > Hippophae > Hippophae rhamnoides. Next base: position 39,627,708 of record CM065434.1, read on the forward strand.
AAAATATATAAGAGTTTAAAATTACTTAATACACGTCTCTTGTCTTTTTAAATAATTCTATAGATTATATCTATTAAAATAATATTTATCTAATAATTTAATATCTATAGTAATTTAAATCATTCCTACCCACTAAGAGACAAAATAGATAACCATACAGCATATATTTATTTATATCCCAACACTATGTACTATTCCAAAAAAAGTTGGTCTGTCATGTATTAAATTAATACAATTGTCATTAATTAAAATACAATAGAAAATAATTAGATGTTAATGGTGATAGAATTAACTAAAACCAAAGTATACATTACATTTTTTTTCCTAATTTTAATTTTTCTTTAACTATTCTCTTTAACATACATAGAGATATAAAAGAAGTTACTCAATCTCGGTTTATTTATAGTTGATTTATTGAACTCATGGATTAAAAAATACAACTTATTTAACTCATAAATTTATATAATTATTTTACTAACTCATTTGAAAAAAAACATGTCCAATTAAAAAAACTAATAAATAAGAGAAAATATAATTATTAATTATTATTGTAAAAATGATAAATGTTAATATTAGTAAAATTCATAAATATAAAAGATAATAATTGATATGAAAATAAAATTAAAAATTTAATTTAATATAATTTATATTAAAATATTTCAAGACAAATAGTAATTTCAAAAATATAAACAGTATACTTGAGATTAAAGAGATAACTATAGATTGAGTTTTAGAATTTAAATTATAATAATTTATAATTAAATCTATATGTTATTAAAAATATCAATAGTCTATTTTATAATAAATATTATATTTTAAAATTTTGAGTTTTTTGAGAGAAATTATACTCATTTATTGAATATTATTCATATTCTATTAAATATTTTTAAAATTTAAAATTATTTGTTTACAAAATATTTTGATTCATTTAATATATTATTAGAAATCTCTAAAAGTTTAGTTTAAAAAAAATTATGATTTTTATTTCGAATTTTATATATAAAGTTATTCACATTTTACTAATAATTATTTAGTATTAGAAAAATGTTTTTTATTCATTTTTAAAATAAAAATTGCACTAATCCAAAAACAAATCATGAATAATTTAATATACTATTATAAATATTTAGAAGTTTACTTTCTAATAAATTTTATTGTTTGATTTTGAGTTTTAAATAAAAAATTATGTTCATTTTATTAATTATTGTTAGATATGGAGGAATATTTTTAACTCTTTTTTAAAATATAAATTATATTTTTTAAAAAAATATTATGAATTATTTTATATACCATTATAAATTATTAAAATTATAGTTTCTAAAAATTGTTATGATCGGTGATTTCGAATTTTTTGTAGGAAGCTATGCTTTGGCTAGTCTAATTTAGCTTAAAAGTTTATAAATTTAAAATTAGAAATTAGTTATCAAACAAATAGTGTCTAATTTTCAAAATTTAAACTAAAAATTGATTATCAAATAACTTTTATTTTTTAAAAAATATTTTAAAATTAAAAATTTAATTCTAAAAACTTAAGAACTTAAAATTAGAAATTAAAGTGATCAAAATATTTAAATAATTTAAATAAGTTGAGATTATAGGTGTGTAAATATTTTATGCTCCCTTAGGGGTGTGAAGTAGGAATATAAGTGTTAATTCACGTGAAATGTCTTATTAATCCATGAAATAAATGTAAATTTTATGAATACATATATCTTATCACATTTGTTTTTTAAACACTTATTTTTTTAATAGGTTAAGATTATACGTGGATAGTATATCTTATTTGTTCTAATTATGTTTAAATATAATAAGTAAAATTATAAAAAATAATGAAAAATGAAAAAATATATGTGAGTTCATTAGTAATAATTTTAAATTAGATAAGATAATACAATTTTAACTTATGAAGTCATAAAAAAAATTAAATTTATTTTACACTTTATTATCTCATGAGAACAAATACCTTTTTACTCATTAAAATAAATTCGTGGATGATATTAATTAAAAATAAATAAATTAAATAGCTTATAAGTATTGAATGTATATTACATGCTCATTATGGGAGTTGGTTTGGTATCGCTTTAATTATTGTCCAATCCAGACCGGAGTGCAATGTAAAGACTATTAACGCGCTTTTGTAGCTGATCTAAGTTAATTTCGTCAGCACCGACTCGGTCCGTGCTCTTTTAGTACTGGTACTACTTGTCTTTGATGGAAAAGTCTACCAAATCGATCTGAGCTTATTTTAAGAAATTCTATTAATAAGTTAGATAATTTTACAAGAGACTAAATATTCTTAATTTGATCGATAATATAAAAAATTATTTATAAAGTTATTGCAGTCTCATGTAAAATAAATTAACAAAATTAGAACGAAATAAAAATCAGAAAGCTAAATATTATATAAAACAGACCTCTTTTCTCTAAAATTATAAAAGAACTTTCCTAATCTTAGTTTGTCCTAGTCTTCCATATATATATATATATATATATATATTCACGTTCTAATTCAAAATATCATACTATCTTAACTTCCATTTCACTTTTTAACAAAGTTAATTTTTCGTAATATATTGTACATTTACGGGGAGATTTATTTTCTCTTATTTTAAGTTATAAATTAGAACCGCATCAAATATCATTGGATAAAAAATAGGATATATCTATCATATATCGAGTTGTACAATTTAACAATTAATTGACTTTCGTGAGCAAAAATAAAGAATAAGTATTTTTTTCTCAATTAATTTAGACAATTACATAAGATGACGCTATATAATCTAATTAAATTTAAAAAAATTACATAAATTAATACTCGTACAAATTATAATAGTAAATTTTATTCAATAATATTAAATAAGTTTTAATGAATTGGTATTTAATATTGAACGGATCTAAATAATCATAATTTAATTTATAAACCTTCAATGGAACGATGTTAAATGTAAAATAATATGCTAAATATTTTTTAATTATAAAAATATATTATTTAAAGATATATAATATTATTTTTTTATTATAAATTTAAGGTTTATTATTTTATTATTTTCCCTTAATGTTTTTAGTAGGGTTTTTTAGTAGGGTGTCTGCAGAATTATACTAGTTTTTGTAAATAAAGCAATAAGCTAGATAGCTTCACCTATTTTTTTAAGTATAAAAATAGATTGGATAAGAACAAAGCAGTGGACTATATAACCCAGTCTTGCCGACCTGATCTATTCACCATCTGACCGGTCACATGGGATGGGATTAGACAAGTGAAGACAAAGCAGTGGACTTAGTTGTTCTTCTATTAAATTAAGAGAAAATAAAAATTATATTTTTAATAAATACAATCAAATTTATATAATTATATAAAAATATTCTAAAAAAATTATTCTTTAACCTTGGAGTAAAAATTTTCACCAATCACATATTTATTTGGTATAATTGTTTTTAAAAAAATTGTATAATATATCTATAAAGTTTAATATATTTTCGATATGATTGATAAAAAATATACATGTTATTTACTCACTAATTTAGATAGAAATTACTCATAAATACATGCAAAATATTAATATAATTTAAATTATCAAGAATTAAATTTTACAGATAAATTAAAAATATTTTCGTTATAAATAAAAATATTGGAAAAAATTCATGAATAGACAAATAAAATTTTAAAATTTTAAAATAATCTATGGCTTATTTTTTAAATTAATTAACTTATACATGACGTATAAATATGAATGCATTTTATATTTATTTTGTCAAATAAATCAAAAGTTATATAATAAGTGTTAAAAATTTTAAAATAATTAATTGAATTAATAAATTTTATGATTAATAAAATTAAATACAGATATTTTATGATAATTTTTCAAAAAATAAATAAACTTAATCGTAAACACATTTGATTAATAGTATATGATATTTTATCGATAATATTTATATTTTAATTGATATTTTATTAATATTTTTAAAAATTAATATTTTATAGCAAATATTACTAACAATAACAAGATTTCAAAAAAAAAACAAATATTATCGAAATATTTATCCTTGTCTAAAAGTTATTCGATGCGAGGTCTGCTTTGGATCTAAAGCTTTTAATAAAAATATTATATTATTTAAAAACTAAGGGTTTATTTGACGGTATAATTTTTAATAATTTTAAAAAATAATGAATTGTTTAGTCATTATTTAAAAAAAAATTCAAAAATTAAAAACAAAAAATATAATTGCTATGGTTTTTATAATTGTTTCTAAAAAGTGTTTTTAAACTTAAAATTAGTCTTATAATATAATTTAAACAATTTATTCATTTTTTTTAATTTTTATAAATAATTAAAATTAAAATATTTATTTTTAAAACTTTCAAACTGTAATATGATAAGTTGAAAATAGATAAAAAAAATTATAACTTAAATTGTGATTAAAGGCAAAATCTTACATAAATGGACTAATACACCCTTTAAATTTGTACCATTGATTCCATCATTTTTATTAAAATATCTCTTTATTTAAAAAAAAGAAAAGAAAAAGAAATAATTTAAGCATATATTACTTGAGTATACTTGAATTTTACAAAAAAAATCTTTTTATATTAATTATTAATAATATATCATAACTATTTTTATTGTTGTCGCAATAAAACAAATCGATTATTTATTTTATTATTTGTATTAATTTTATTTTAATGTCATACTTATTTCATAAGGTTATTATTCTTAAAAAATAATTGTAATAATACTAATTTAAATTTTAAAATATTTTAAAAGAAATTTGTATTAAAAATAAAGAGAAAAATAAGTTAAAATGTAATCTATCAAATTGAAAGAAAAAAAAAAGATGCAACAAACCGTAGAAATTATTATTTTCCAAAAACTTAAAGATGAAGCCAATTTTCCGTGCTTTTTATTGTTTTAAAAAATAATTAAAATATATCCAACTCATTTTAATTTTTTAACTTTTAAAAATATATTATTTTTAAAAATAATAACATAAAAATAATGATAAGATATTTATTTATTTTTAAATAATGTTTCTAAGACTGAAAACAAGATGAATGTCATAATTTGTAGTTTTAAAAATATAGGTTGAACAGTTGGACCTAATTGAGCTCTACTTCATCTTATGTGGTGTTTTCAAAACAGGAGTAAAACATCCCCTCTAAATAACTCAGTTTCATCATCTCGTTCAAAAGGAACGATCCCATAAGGTCTTATTGAAAGATAGATCGAGGATTCCACCCCATAATATATATCTTTGCAATCCTTTATTAAAGTATTAATTAATTGATGACATAATATAAATACATGTTGTAATAATGGGGTGAACTGAGGTACCTCTTCGAATGAAGCGAGGAAACTTATTAAAGGAAATTATTAGCCCACATACGGATGCAACCTTATCCAATAAACAGATGCGGATGTAACTTAAATCTGTGTTGTTCGTGGATCAAGAGCTTCATGGATTCAAGACCTGTTATAAAGCTATTCAACAAGATTTGAAAGATGTTGACAACGATTTGATTAAGGAGATGAACACAAACAGGAAATGGGTAATCTTCACAAATTAATTGAGTGTCAGAAACAATGGAGAAAGTTACTCGCAAAGCACCTACTCTGAGAATATAAGCTCACATCTAGACCCATGAATGTAAGATATATTGATTAGGACTACTCACATTAACTTGGCGTTTTCCTTTTGCACTTATAACTCATTGTAGCACTTATTATTAAAGATAAGGTCCACTTTTGTAAATTTAGGATTCTTTCTTAGGCCGTATCTCTTATCTCAAGTGGGGGTCAGTTGACCTCCTTCCTTAATACTTGAGGCATCCCTAGTTGGGAAAGAGGGTTAGTTGACCTCCTTCTTCTATACTTGGGGGTTATCACATTAATTTTTTATGAGATATGAGATGTGTAAGGGTAAAATATCCTACCTCTCATATGCGCTTCTAAAAAAAGAGGGTTCTCTTTGGAACTCAAGACCCTTTTCTTAGAATGTATCCCGCATACCAAGTGAGATGGTGAGTTAACCGCATTCCTCCATACTTGGCACATCCTAAATGAGGGGGCCAGTTGACATTTTTCCTTCATACTTGAGGCATCCCAAATGGAGGGGTCAGTTGACCTCATTCCTCTATACTTGGAGGTTATCACATTAATTTTTCAAGAGACATAAGACATGTAAGGGTGAGATTGAATCTAACCCCTATATGCGCTCCCAAAAAGGGGATTTCCTTTGGTACTCAAGACTCTTTATTAGGACGTATCCCGTATCTCAAGTGAAAGGATCAATTGACCTCCTTCCTCCATACTTAGGGTTTTTTAGGACATATCCCGCATCTTAAGTGAAGGGTTTAGTTGACCATTTTCCCCTCACATACGCTTCCCAGAAGAGGGGAGGGGAGGGGTTTATTGGTGAACTCAAGACCCTTTCTTAGGAGGCATCACACATCCCAAGTGAGGGGATCAATTGACCTTTTTTCTTCATACTTGGGGGTAATCACGTTAATTTTTCATGAGACAAGAGACATGTAAGGATGAAATATCCTACCTCTCACATGTACTTCCCAAAGAGGAGGTTCACATTGGTGACTCAAGACCCTTTCTTAAGATATATCATAAGAGTCAATTGACTTCCTTCCTCCATACTTGGGGGTCATCGCGTTAATGTTTTACCAAAATTATTTAGTAGCACATCTTTTTCTTCCCTAAGCTAAGCGTTTGCATACATGCGTGTCCACTTATATCTCGATTGGACGAAGACCATTGGGTCACCTCACTCCAGACAAGGGTTACCTGCCTATTAATATTTGACAAAATACAATGATTACAAGCATAAATAAAGTTAACATGTCATACCTTGTAGAGTTAATCCGGTTTGAGTTTCACCACTCTTGCAATTCAAAGGTTTGTGAGCATTGTCAAATATAGTCTTCAAAGACCAAAATATTGTCATATTTCATCAAAGTGTTGAACCCCTTAGAATTCTTTTTTGGAATGCCTAGATCGCACAAATCCTTAGGTTCACCAAACTCTACCTTAATCGTCAAGATCAATTCCTACATCATAGAAAGAAGAGGTAGACATGTAAACAATGTTATTATGTCTTGTATTGATGAACCTCGTTATGCAATATTCTCCAATTACGACAGCTATAGACACCAAAGGGAGAGCTCGTCTTCCCAAGAGAGGAATAATTGATAAAGTCCATATAGATAATATGACCAATGTTCTTGACAGCCATAGATTTGTTTTTAGCAAAGTGATGGCTAGAGTTCTTGAAATCCATAGATTTGTTTTCATCAAAGTGATGGCCAGACATCAATAATAAAAACTCTACCTATGGCTAGACATATGGAATGCCTTTTTAAGCATGTATGCTAACATGGGTCTTAAGGGTAGCTGGTGTGCTCTTATGCAATTTGCTATTGCAAAAGCTTCGAGTAGCGATATAGGGGTTCAAGGAGTGGAGTGGGTTGACTTTTTAGAACACAAAGGTACCATCTGATAACCAGCCTTTAAATATGTTGGATAATGGTAAACAAGTATGGACTGATAACAACAATTGCATGCATAATGCCTCATTCTCGGGCTCAAAACCTGTCCCATTGCTTAATGACTCCAATGGTAGCTCTAGTTGCTTAGGATTTCATCAACCAGGTGGCCAATTCATAGACAAGCAGAAAGAATTCGGTCAGGTCAACTATTTATTTAGTTGGACCGCACATGGGCTTCTTAGATCAATGAAAACATAGAAAATGATGCACATGAGTGAAGTGTTGCCTCTAACCAACCAAGCAGTAAACCAAAAGGTAAGTATATCATGTCCTATTTCATGGGAAATTGATGGTAAGTGTGAGCTTACTTATTTTTCTGGAAGATCGCAACAAGTATATGCTGACACAGATAATCCTCTTATGAGCAGAGAAAATGGGGAATTGGTTAACTTTATTGCTTATTTGTCTATATCATCTAGAAGACCGCTCTTTTCCATGCAGCCCAAAATGGTATGCTACTGGCTTGGTGTTAGCATGATGTTAGGTAGGCATGTTCCCACGAACACCCTTCAGATAACCATTTAAAATTGTCCATTGAGACAGTTGATAATCCATTGGTTGTAGTAGATAACTTAGCAAAATAGCACTACCACACTCTTGTCTGTCCTTGGTGGTATAAAGAACCCCTTGTGCGACTCTATCAATCGGTCAGCTAAAGTAACCACATCTATGAACCATCTCCTAACGCTGAATTCGAATCCATTGAAGTCAAGAATGTTTGTTCTGGTCATGATAAGATAAGTAATGTAAGTATTAACACTTGACACGATAGAATTTATTCTCATGCTTTTTGTGGGGATTTGAGACCATAATTTTTAGATACTCTGAGCTCAAAGACGAAGACAATCTTGAAACACAACCTGGATTTTCTATGTTCTTGCTAGAGCTTTCTACACCATTAGTGTCATTACAGTTTGTTCACTAGCACATTTTGTTTTTCACCAGAGAAGTCTAAATGGCTCTACAGTGAGACAAGATGAAAAATGGTGGCCAACGTAGTTCGCAATTTCACTTGGGTCAATCTAGGCCCAATCCATGACAACTCACTTGGGTCGAGTTAGGTCTAGCTCATGACAACTTTATTCGATCCAACTCAGTATGTATCTCTCCATCAATCATCACTGTATTGAAGCCTACACTAGTAGCAGAGCGATAGTGGTTTTACAGAGCATTGATAGATTGTCTCTAACAAACCAATCTAAAAATTACAAGACTATTCACCTAGCCCATTGTTTACCTTGTTCAAGCCGAAACTAGCTTTAAACTTACTCGGTATACACCAATAACAATGCGGCTTGCAATCAACCTTAACAGCCCACAATTCACCCAAGCCACTCGGGCCCAATTTGCAGCCTATGACATTCCAATCCATGACTTTTCTTGATTATAGTCTGTTTAAACACCAGATATGGTTAAGGTGATGTCCATTTAAACCCACAAATACCATTCACATCCTACCTTATGGAGTCATAACTCATAAAGGTCTTAGTCGACTTGAGGTTCTGAAGTGAGATATGGGTACTCAACTATTCGACGATGAAAGATGAGTTCAAGAATATCGCAACCCTATTAAGCCATTTCTAAAACCAAACCTTGGCTCAATCTAGCTCGTTTTCTTGTTTAATTGCAAACTAGAACCCCAAATCTTCTAACAAATGTATTCCAAATCGATCTCTCAACCAGATATATAGACCATGGCTTGGTGTAACTTCGAACCTCTAGTAGACGAATTTTGTATTTTTTGCAAGTAATACTTGGTTTCTAGTGTGCACCAACTCCAATTAACCTAAGCCTAGTTCTTTTTTCTTCAATTGGCGATAGTTTTAGTAGGCCCAGGCCCAGTCCGTTTCAACTAGGAGGAGCATTGGTTCAAAATTGCCAATTTTAAGACAATTCGAATCCGATCCGAAACAAATTATGAATTATTCAATTTGATTCTGATCCGTTATAAATGTTAATCCGAACATATCTGAATCTGAATCCGATCGGATTGAATTATGAATTATTTAATTCGAATTCGATTCGTTATAAATATCGATCTGAATCTGAATCTAATCTGATTGATCATATCAAATATGGTCAAAATCGTAATTTTAACTTATAAAATGAAAAATTACATAAAATTAAAGAAAAATTTAAACTAAAAATATTTTCTAAATATTTTCCAAAAATAACTGACAACATGATTAAAAATAGCTCAATAAAAATTATTCAAAAGAAAAAATTCAATATTAATTACATAATTTAACTCTAAATATAATAGTTTTAACATAAAGTTTAAAAATATTAAAATTCAAAGTACATCAAAATAAAATAAAATTTTTAAAGTATTGTTCACTGCAAAGCTTCAAGGTTGGTTCTCAGATGGTTCTGAGATGATTCATTTAATAGAATTTTCAAATTACGATCATTTAATTGAATGATCGTAATATGGAGGCCGTGACTAATATACTTGTCTATTATCTAGCAAATGCAAAACTTTCTTCATCCTCGGGAGTAGTATTTTAAACATAAAGTAAAAGTCCAATTGGAAATTGAGAGAGAAAAGAAGAAAACACTCTTGTGAAGACAATGAAACATCGAAGTATTGAATTAACATCTTGACAAGGTGTACTTGTAGGAACTCCTGCATTTACTCTTCAATAGTACCAGACATTGCTAAAGTTTCCACTTCAATAGGGTGAGTGACAACCATCCGATGAGCACGACTAATAACTTGCTCCTTTATGCTAATACATTCTGACCAAAAGAACAATATGGAAAAAATTAAAAAATATTCACTAGAAATAAGTAATAAAATTTCTAAAAAATAAAAGAAAACACCTAATCTAAAATAAAAATATCTAATGAACTAATGTAAATTGGGATCATTCTTAAACATACAACAAAAAAATCAAATTAGTTTGCAAAGTTGATTTCTAGTTTTCATTGCATCATAATCATTATGATTTAGGTGACCAATCACAATACTGCATAATTATTTCAACCTTGGATACGATTTCATAGTCTATTCCTTATGCAAATTGTCAAAAAGGCCATCAAAGTTCCAATGACAAGCACATCTCTTTCATCCATGTTGATTTTGTATTCCTTAAACATATCATATTTTAGATTTAATCTCTATCAACCTTAACCACATTCTTTTATTAGCTAAATAAAAAATAGCAACAATGATTAACTTCGTTAAATTTTAGTTAGACAAGTAATGATTTGTATTACTATGTTTACCTTTATAAGTCGAGATGGATCATCGCCTTTTTTAATTTGTAGTAGAAAATTGAAACAAGAGTAATAACTATTAACTTGAAGAGGTTGCAAGACTTGAACATGTGCAATAACGCATCACAAAATGGAGCATTTGAATATTGGATCTAAAATCAAAATTCAGAAAAAGAAAAAGTTCAAACAAATCTAATATTTCATTGAAAAATGATGAAGAACAGTGACTGGGAACGGGCGAACAGTGACGGGGGAATGAACGAATAGCGACGGGGGAACGACTTGAGTGAAAGTGTCAACTGTGGAGTCGAGTATGAGAAACACAGAGAGAGACAGGGTTGAAAAACCTTAATTTAGATTAAGGTTTTGATGGTGATCTATAAGAAGTTAAGACTCATATTAGCCTTATTAGGTTTAAGTATAATATTATAATGTTATGTTATATTTTTAATTATTATTATATATATATTTTAAAGAATATATTAAATATATTGAATTGGATTGGATTATATAGATTTGAATATTTTTAATCTAAATACGATCTGATTTGGATAAGAACCACTCCATTTGTTTGGATTTGATCAGATTTTTTAGATTGATAAGATATTTTACTCAACCCTAATTTTAGCTCTATTATGTGACCATTTCCAGCCATTGCAACTCGTTCTTCCTCAAGTGTATGTTTCTTCTCAGTGGGCTTCTTTTCTGTCTTGGTCGATGTTGTTGTTTCTTTGAATTCAATGCTAGTTATAGGGTGGTATTCATAAGAGAAATTTGGATTTGGATTGTTTTCATAGTGCAAACATAGTTGTAATAACCCTAACACTTTGTGGTCTTGAAAAATGACAACCCACCTAACGACAATGATAACCCTTTCGTTATATTAGACTAAACATGGTAATACTCTATTGTTATGAATTAAAATAGTGATTGGTACTGAGTGATTTTCCTATAAAATGAAATAATTCCCCTAGTTAAAGAATGAAAAGTCTCAAATTCTCTCATATGGCTTCAAAAAATTTAAGACCCTACGGTAGGCACCAATTGTTTGGAGAATTACATATATTATAGAATTCTAGTGATTCTATAGAGAAGTATGGAATGTCAATAATTATTAGGTCTTTTATTCTTCTCACTAAGGAGGTCGATGTCCTCAAGTCACTATATACGTGTTGCCTGAGGTCTGTTATGTAGAGAAGTGATCTAGTTCATTATGGAGGTGTACTAGGCCGTTTACTTAAACTAGGTTTTGATCATCAGACCTTGATCTTCATGCCTTGATTCTCAAGTCTTGGTTAATTTCTTTCAACAATCAAGTCATTGTATATGAGTTGTTAAATAAATGTTACCTTCACCATATAAGTAAGGTATATCAGATCGCTAGAGTCGCTTACCTGTTACCTGAATAATACCAAACAAAAATAAAATACAATTATTTTTTAAATATAATATTCTTCTATATCACAATTACACATTTTTATACCCATTTATCACTTAAAATAAACATATATTATTACATTATAAGATATTACTATTTTTTGAACATAATTATTAATAGTACATTTTTACATTTTTTAGAACTATATTTTGATTTTTTTTAAACATGTATTTAGAATAAAATAACTAGAAATTCTCAAAATTATTGTGTATGGAGAACATTAACAACAATAAGAATGATAAAAGAAAAATAATTATGTATAATTTTGCATTTAACTTGAATGTTAAAATGAAATGAAATTAGTTCTATTATTAACATGGAAATTTATTTCTCCCGTGTTTCACCTACCACATGATTACCATTTTTAAACATATTATATTATTATTTAATCTTTTATCTTGTTTTTCTTTTTTGTAACACAATAAATTTTTATTTTAATTTAATGATGCTTCAATCTAAATGTTATAAATGTTGTTTTTAATTTTACACATTTTTAATTCTAAGGTTTAAATAAACATTTAATGGTATTATTATTTTTATTGAACTCTTATTATTATTGTTTTTTTATTCTCTAAAAAAGTAAACAATTTTAAATAAAAAAATTTCAATCATTTTTTTATTAAATCTAAAATATATAATAAATATTAAAATACTTAATATTTTTCTTTTAATAAATAATTTACTTAAATTATTTTAGTGATTAAAAAAATACTACATGAAATAAAATATAACCATTTAACGGAGGGACATGTGCTTATTTATAACGAGGATTGATGCCTCCATAGCAATTTTATTTTTATTTTTATTCTGCAAATTTTTTTTACGGTTCACATTTTTTATTTGTTGATTTTCGAACTTCTATTTATTTTTTATTTATATAATTGATAATACAGATAAATACCATAATTTATGATCAAATATGATAATAAGATTTCAATACAACATAATTTATATTACTAGTAAGACCTGAAATGTCCCATAATTGCATGTATTGAACATGTGATGGTATATAAAGAATAATTCAATCGCAAAAAAGGATAAAATGCATTGTCATCTTATATGTTTGACAAGTGTATTTTTTAAGTCATTTGAAATGTAAGTTATTAATTTTATCTTCCTAATGCTTGCATTTTTTAAACAATATTACATACATTAAAAATATATTTTGAGTAGCATTGAAGTATAATTTTTTTTTATATAAAGTAAAAATTGTATTTAAATATTTAAGAGTTAATAAATACATAAAAATAATGTTGATTATTTTTTTTCAATAACTTAAGTTTTAAAAATGTTCATTTTTCAACTATCTCTAACATGATATTAGAATTGTAGGTCTTGTGGCTTTGTAACCTTAATTGTTGAATTACAATTATTTGTTCTATATGGTGTATACAACCAATACTTTTGAGAAAGTAATAAATATATAAAAGTAATGTTGATTATTCTCTCAATAGTTTAAACTTTTACAAGAGTTATTGACCAACAATTTACAACATGCTATAAGAGTCGAAGATCTTGTATTCAATACCAGATAACATCAATTGTTGAATTGTAAGTGTTTAAATTTCATTATGCCAACGAAAATAGAATATTGTATGAGAACTCCCAGAGTTAAAAAGCTTGTACGTATATGCTAAGTAACACTAACATGTTAGCGACTACATTTTATATTATATCCAAACAAATTAAAAATTAGTAAAAGAAAAAATAAGTCATGTCTAATAAATGGAGTGACAAAGTAAGATTAATAAAGAAAAAAATAAACTGATATGGCATTTTTTATTGTCCATTTCCACCATTTTTACGGTCAAAAATTGATTTTAAACATCAAATAATAAATAATAAATAAATTTTTTTATTACAAAAATACTATCAAACGATTTATTACTTTCATATTATTAAACTTTGTAACGTTAAACAAATACCATTAAATTTTATAAAATATTACAAAAATACTATCTACGTCAATCAGTTAATAGGAATTACATCGAGTTTATTTACATTTGTGAAGTTTAATGATAATATAAAATTAACAAAAATAGTTTGATATTATTTTTGTAACATTTATGAAATTTAATAGTACAAAAATAATATATCAAAATTCGATAATATTTTTACAATAATTTCAAAAATTCGATGAAAAAAAATTATGTTCACTCAATAAAAATATAATGTCAAAGAAATAAAGAGTTAAGAATAAAATTCAACAAATGATATACATAAAAGAAATAGAATAAAAGTAAGAGAAAATAAAATAGTAAATAATTTTTGTTTTATAATTATGATAAGGGTTAAAGTGTCCAACAGTATTGACATGAAGTATAATTTTTTTGTACTTCTAAAAGTACGTATTTTTTGGAGAAAGATAAAAAGAAAATAAAAAAAATAAAATGTGGGATGGTCTTACACATATGGGTTTAAGAGTATGAATCTATATCTCTCAGATTATTAATAATATATAATATCATTTAGTAATTTATATTTATAAAACGATTAATTAATAATAAATTATATTATTTTAATTATTTTTTATTTAAAATATTATTATTTTTTATAGAGTAATTAAAATGCGATTAAAATATGAGTATTTAAAATAATAAAAATAAAATTTAATATGAAATATTTGATGTAAAATAAACAATAAAAAGTTATTAAGATATATATTTTAATTTTTACTAAAATATTAAAATAAAATAGTGATAATCAACGAATATTAAAAAATAAATATTTTGATAAATTTTTGTTATATTAATAACGATTTTATCATTATTAAATATTCATATATTAATCACGTTTAATCGTTGGATAAAAAAATATTTTAATAAAAAAATTATTAAATTAACATGATTTGTCCTTACTTAATTATTTTTACAAAGTTAAAGATTAAATGATATAATTTATAACTTAAATAACTAAACGACACAAATGAATATAAGAGATTAATACAATATTTTGATCATTTGTATGTATTTTTTTAATACATTCAACGATTTTAAATAATTATAGTTTAATTTAAGCAACGTTAAATATAAAATAAAATTTTAGATTTTTTTAACCTTAAAAATATATGAGTTTATTATAAAAATATTAATTTTATGGTTATAAATTTTAAAATTATATTTTTGTTATTTTTTAATTTGAATAAATTTGCTTCTTAATTTTAAATTGACCCATATAAGAAATCATTTTATTTATTTATTATTATTTTAAATATAAAAAATGATAAGTGGGTTTGTCGGAGCAAGTATTTTAATATTTATAATTTTATGAGATTGAATTACAGATATTTTCTTTTGTAAATAGATTACTTTAATTATTATTTTTATCGACTAACCTTAAGTTTGGGGTTATCGTTAGATTTAAACTATCTATTTTTTCACGATCCAAATTCAATATGATCTACATCGCATTTGAACATCAATTCAAATCAATTTAAATATGAATAAATCGAACAAGTTTAAATTGATGTTAAGATTTATTTATAAATTATTGTGATATATAAATTATAATATATATCATTTAAATTTTAAATTAGTGAATTACTAGTAAAATTTATTATTTATAATTATAATTAAGAAAATTAAAAGAATAAGAAATATATTCGGATAGTCATTAAATTATATAGGTATTTAACGTCTATATTTATTTTTAAAGTAAAGTATGATATGTATAATATTTAAGTATAACATATTATAAAATAAAATATGTATTTATTTAAAATTTATTATTATGAATTCAATCCGAATCTGAATGGATAGTAGACTTTTGAATCTGAGTCGAAGAAGTTGAAACAAATTTCTTAATTTAAATGAATTTATAGGATTATTCATCCAAATCTTAAGATATTTTGTTTTTAAAAAATATAAAATTAATTTTAATTTATATTATTATATTTAAATTAAAGAAAAATATTCATATAATAATGGATATTATTAAAAATTAATTAATTTTTTATTTCTAATACTTTTTATTAATTTTATGAAGTTTGTTTTTTTATTAAAAAATTTAACATAATAAGAAACATTTATAATTATGTGTTAAAAATAATAATTTTAAAAAATTAACAAAAAAATAGTTAGTTTTTAATAATATATATTTTTATTAGATTTTATTAATTTAAATATAATATAAAAATTAAAATAAATTTTTTAATTTTTAAAAATAAAATAATTTGGGATTAACTATTTAGAAAAAAAGTGGTTAAACTAATTATTTACAAAAGAAATTAAATTATGGTGCAATCAATCCATTTCAATGATGATAAATCGGTTTCCTTATTATTAAAGAAGTACAAGCCAAGTAAAAAATTATTATTTATTAATTGGATCGAAGAATGTCAGAGTCGAAAATTTTGCAGCCAAATCAACTTACCACTGCGGAGGAGCTGAAACCCTAAAACCAGTCCTAGCCGAAGCGCCAAAAGCCCTGCCTCTCTCTCTTTCCCCTCCATAGTTGACCGATTATCTGCTCGTCTCTCCAAGGTATTTCTCTCTCTTCTTTACATGAATTACTCCGTACCTGATTGACTTGTGCGTGTTAGGGTTTACATATTTATCTTTTCTTCGAAGACTCAGATTTTTCTTTAAGATGACTCAATTTTTAGCGTTTATTCATAGCATTCTGTGCACAAGATGGTTTCTTGAACTCATTACTCTTAAGTTTACGCTAACTTTGGTTTCCACAGAAAAATTAACTTTTTCCTATAAGTTTTAATAAAAAAAGTTAGATTATACTTTACATGGTTATGAGTAGATTAAATTCAAATTTTTTTGGGGGGAATTATGTTTTATTTTTTTTGTTGGGGAGTACCGGTTTTGATATGTATATTTCATATTCAATGAAGATGTACCGGTGTCACTTTATGTATCTATTTCTACCAAACTATATGCTGCTTACTTATACACAGGAACGGAGCCACACATGGTTCAGAGCGGGCACGTCCCTTTCAACTTTTCGATAATTTTTTTTCCCGTATTATATTTACAAATGTTCCTCTTGAATTTTAAAAAAATACATAGCAGTGTTTCCTTTCAAGTTTATGATTTGAATATTTTTTTCTTTTCTTTTATCATACTACATATCCATTTAAAATTCCCATATATTTTAAATTTTTGTTATAATATTGTACAATTTTTACTAATTGAACTCTACGATTAGTAAAGGTTTTAACATCTTCTCATAAATTTTATAAGTTCAATTTTCTTACCCTAAGTATCGTTTATTAAAAAAATTCATAGTTTTTGTCTCCTATATAATTTAGCTATAATTTAGGCAAAGGAGCGCATTAGTCCCTTAGTTTTAAATTAAAGCACTTTAGTCCTATAGTTTTTTAAAAAGGTATACTTTAGTCTTAAAAAATGTGCACATAAATCCTATAGCTTTAGACTTTTAGGATTAAAGTGCACATTTTTTTAAAGTTATGGGATTAAAATGTTCTAATTGATAATAATGGGACTAAAGCATTCCAGTTAATAATTTACGTTGTCTTTGTCAGTTTGTATAAATATTAAGTTATATTATTTAGTCTTATTACAACTTAATTTATGTAGTTTTGAGAATTATTTAAATTGGATACAAATACACATTTGACAAATAACATCAGTGGTCTAATATTCAAAAACATTTAAATTCGTTAATTTTTGCAACATTTACCCATTTTTTTCACATTATTTTGCAATGACACGATTGAAGACATCATCCATTTTTACTATTGTCATTCACGTGGTCCCATAATCATCAATTTCACTATTAAATTTATGTGCGGTGCCCCCCTTAGTACCAGTCCTAGTTACGTCCCTGCTTATACATGCTGTAAATTTTCTACAGTTTTTATGGCTATTGTTTGTTTTAACGAGTGTTTCCATGGTGCAATATATGGGTAGAGGGTGGCACCACATCTAGTGCCTATGCTTTTTTTTTAAATGTATATTCCAATTATTTTGGTAGTATAAATGATTTTTGGTAATTCTATTTCAATGATAGGGAAAAGTAAGATTATATTTTGGAGAAAGAACAGTCTTTTGTTGGCATCAGCCATTAAGCAATAATTTTTGCCATCATGTTCATTGGTGGTGTGACGTTTTGGTTGTTTGCTAAATAACAGTTTTTGAATTAGTCATGTTCACTTAGATAAGCTGATAAAGCCGTTTTTGTCAGGAATGTCTCTGAATTCTGGTCAGGCATATTTAGTTTATGGCTCTTCTCTAGGTTCTTACATGTAACAACTCCTGGCTGAACTTGCTAGATCATTCTCAAATTTTACAAAGTGGAGATGCTTATGATTCAGCTTAAAGTTCTTGATTTTGTCTTTAATTTTTTTTTGGCATTCATCTCCTCTAAAGTAGAAATTTAAGATATTTTGGGTTAAATCTTTTTACTTTTTTTTTTGGCTCTGATCTTGTTACTTATTGATAATAAATTTTGTTTGGTTGCTCTAATGTCGTGAATTTTTAACCTTTTGTTTTTAATCTATATATTATCTTTATTGTATCTTTATTGTTTAAGTTTTTTGATGGATACTTTTTTACTGAACAGAAGGCCATCATTTTCTGTAAATGAGGGGAAGGAGTTACACTCCATCACCTCCAAGAGGTTACAACCGACGAGGAAGAAGTCCAAGTCCCAGGGGCCGATATGGTGGTCATGCTAGAGATCTTCCTACTAGCCTATTAGTTCGCAATCTTCGCCGTGATTGTAGGTTTGTCCTCATGAACTATTCCTTTACTTAACTTTGTTTGTTGAGAACTTGTGTTTTCGACTGTTGTAAGATGATGAACATAGAGGTTATGTGAATTGTGGCTTCAGTAGTAAACCAGCTAGGAATTTATGTTTTCACCATATTAGTTTTAGGTTTGGACCATTTGGTGGATATCTATACTATAGGTGTGTTTCCACTTTCCATAGTGCAATAGATGGGGTGAGAATGCTATACAGGTGATTCATCTTGCATTTTTACAATAATATTTTAAAATTTGAAGTGTGCTTCTATCATCACAGTTTTGTTTTATATGACCCTAAGGATTTATTTGTCATCCACTGTCATGCTATGCATGAAATTTTCTTGTATACATAATAAATCTTAAAGGTAATGATTTTCATTATTATTCTAGAATGCTAGAAATTTTTTCTTGCTAATTTTTGTTATTTTCTTACATAGCATGTTGTTGTAATGCAGGCCTGATGACCTCCGCAGACCCTTTGGACAGTTTGGTCCTCTTAAGGACATTTATTTACCCAGAGATTACTATACTGGGTGAGCTTAGGGTGTAGCTTGAGCCTTGAAGAGTTGAATATTTTAGATGTTATGATTAATTATATTGGATTAATCTGTCTCATTAACAAATGAATCTGACATTTGCTTATTGTTTCATTATTGTGTCATCTAGAATAGCGTTTAATGAATGAGAATGTCTTGTTCATTATAGGTAATTACTTAATCTTATTGTTGGAAATTTTTTTATGATTGTCTTCATTCTTGTGCTTTATTCTTCAAGAAAAAGAAGATAGATTTAGGTTTTAGATTCTAGAGTTTTTGGTATAGAATTAGTGCAGAACTTTTTTTTAACTTAAAGACAATTTTTGAGAAAGAGTTGTTTCTTGAGAAGTGACCTAGCAGGTTGGATCCTTTTGATTCTTGAATTGTGTTATGATAATGGGATTCTTTCAGTTTATGATTATATCTAATTATGATTAGCTGGGTGCGTTTATTGAAGTTGTCGAGGTTTAACAGTGAGTTTATAGTTTTGAAGACAACAATCAAGTAGTTAGAGTTCATTTCAAGAGTGATGTTAATGATAGTGAAGATTTGAAGGAGGTTGGTTTGAATTCAATGTGAAGATGTTCCAAAGTCTTGAAGAATTTCAAGTCATCATAAAGCTGACACTTTCAAGGTCAGCAGGCAAGTGTTTGCCTTTTACTATGAAAATCCGTATTACTGCGGAATATTTTGGCAAATTTACTGCTCACTATTGACGGTAGTAAAAACAACTTATGATGATTTGTCTTGCAAATAGAACTTTTTGTCTATTCTGACGTTTTCATTTTTATTTGTTTTTGTTTTCCCTTTCTTCTTTTCTCATATTTTTTCCAGGGAGCCCCGTGGTTTTGGTTTTGTCCAATTTGTAGATCCTGGTGATGCCTCGGAGGCTAAGTATCATATGGATGGTCAAATTCTTTATGGCCGGGAGATAACTGTTGTCTTTGCTGAAGAAAATAGGAAGAAGCCAACAGAAATGAGGGCAAGAGAGCGAGGGGGGTAAATTTTTTATTTTATTTCTTTGTCATGTTTTGTAGTTTTATTGCAACATGATGTTTTCTTTACTGGAAAATACGAAAAAAAAGAAAAGAAAAGAAAAGAAAAGAGGGTTTCCCATCTATTTATTGATGCATTATCTTTTCTATGGTATATGTGGGATGCATTTTGTAATGAATATCTTTTATTTTAATGGCATAGAACACTTCATTCCTCACTGATATGCAGAGACAATTTTTTGATGAATTAAAACATAATCTTGAAAGCTATTAATCTACGGAATGACCTTAAGTAAGCACATTATGGTATGACAGTTTTATATACTGGCAGAAAAAAAACTATCCATGAAGCTGTTGAATAGAAATGGTTCATGAGAATGGCTAATGGAGCCTTCCTTCTTTTGTTTTTTTCCACTCTAACTGTTTTATGCCATTGAAATAATGTAGATGTATTTATGTTTATTTTTACAAGATTGATAAATGTGTTGCTGACTTAAATGTCAATTTTTTAAGTAAACTCTCCATTTTTGTTCCACATATGCCCACTTTATGCCATGTGAACAACTTCACAACTAATTTTATAATTGTACGATCGCATGTGTGGGCAGAAGTGGGCATTTAAGGAAAATTTTGTGTTTGCTAGAAAGTGGGTAAGGTAATTTCAATCAAATGTATGAAGTATTTTTGTTTGTGCTATTTGTGTTATGATCGGGGGATGGTGGAAGCTTGAATATTGAATTCAAAATAGGTTATATAGCTATTAGTATGCAGAACCGCAGAAGCTGCATACATGTTTCCTGAGTGATTTTCCCTTTTGTCTTGTACAGTAGTCGCCGATACCGTGATAGAGGATCTCCTCCTCAGTATTCCCGATCACCCCCTCCACATCATGCAAGGCTGCAGTCCCATGAAAGAGACTATTACTCTCCACCTCCCAAACGAAGGACTTACTCAAGGTAATTGAATTTCTCTATATATTTCAACTTAGAAATGATTTTTCCTTTGGTGTAAATATAAATTGTCTTCTGCTCTGGAACTTTTAAAAGTTGCAATTTATTTTGTTGCTGTTTTCGTTAGAGTAGTCAGCATACAGTTGGTAGGCTTATGGGTCAGGTGTGTGTTCATTGAAGTTAAATATCAAGTCACTTGTGCTGCAGTTGATGTAAATTTGCTTTAGGGTAGCATGATATTTTGGTCACTTTACTTTTACAAATTGAGTATATTAGTCATCTTTTTTAAAATTTATGTAATTTTTTAGTCACATTATTGTTGCATTTTTGGACACTTTAATAATTTTTTTTCCAATTTTGGTTTTTTTTTAGGAAAAACTTAGTTTGATTGAATTAAATCTTATTAGCAAGGAGCTTGTATATGTTTGAAGAGAAAAATTCTCTAAAAGTTGAAAAAAAAGTGGAAAAAAAAGTAATTAAAATAATCAAAATTGGCCTAAAGTGATTAAATTGTCCATAGATGAACAATAAGATGATTAAAGTACATCAGTTTAAAGTACATCAGTTTAAAGTAAAGTGACTTATGTATTCAATTTGTGAGAGTAAAGTGATCTGGGTGCACTTTTTCCTTTGTTTTTTAAGTAAAACAACTCCCAGAGTGTTTAAATGTCAGAAACTCCAAATATTCAATTTATTTTAACATGAATGGATTGCTTATCTACATTTTGTATTTTTGTAACTATTTATGTCTATGTAATATGATATCATATAAGAAAAAGGTTAAAGAAGCATATATGTTTTGCTAGGATGTAGGATTGCTATGAATTAATATAGAAAGTGTGGTGTTATTGCCATAATACAAATTATTTTTGTCACAATTATTTTCATTTAATGATAATTTTATCTAATATAATAATAGTTGTACTAGGTGTAATAATTAATAATAGAGGTGAAATGGATATCTCACACTATTGTGCTGCAATAACACTGTGATAATGTTGCTTGGATTTTACTTGTCTATGCTCTCCCCTTTGCTTACTTCGTTTGTGTTGTTTATTAAAAAAAAGAAATTACGTTTATCTAACCATGTTATTATATATTGTTTTTTTGTAGGGACTGCATTTATTCTGCTTTTACGAAT
Organism: Hippophae rhamnoides; assembly: GCA_033030585.1. Taxonomy (NCBI): domain Eukaryota; kingdom Viridiplantae; phylum Streptophyta; class Magnoliopsida; order Rosales; family Elaeagnaceae; genus Hippophae; species Hippophae rhamnoides. Next base: position 39,650,258 of record CM065434.1, read on the forward strand.
GTGCCTTGCATTTCCTTTTTCATATTATTATTTCCACGTTGTGATTTAGTTTTTGCTTTGCCAGATCTGTTTCACCTCAGGACAGAAGGTATAGTCGCGAACGGTCATACTCGAGACCATATTCAAGATCTCCGATCAATAATGGGTTGAGGAGCCACAGTCAGAGTCCAGTCAGGGGTCTAAGCTGTAGCCAGGGCACAAGCAGGAGCCCTAACCCGATGCTAAGTCGAAGTCCAAATAATTTTATCAGGGAATCAAATGGAGATAGGTCTCCAACTCCATGAGGAAATGGAAGGAAACCGTAGTCTGTTAGGTAGATGTTGTTATTGTATCCCTGTCAGCTTCATATTACCGAACTCCTGTTAGTTTAGCTTTTTCCATTAAACTTAAGTAGTGCTTATGATGAACTTGATGTTGAGGATTGATTGTTATAATTACTTGAAACTTGTGTGCATATTTACCTATTTTGTTTGTGGTTTGATTTTTGAATTATCCCGTCTTTTATTTACCTTTAGCTGGAAATGCATACGGTTTGTCTTAATCGGTAGCACCAATATATGACTAGTTGTATAGAAATTAGTTGCTTGGTATTCTTCACAATAATACGTTATTATTATTATAGTGTAATAATAAAATTATGAGTTATGAGAAAATAGCTCAACAGATCTTGTAACTTTTCAATCTATAAACTTTCAAAAAGATCAATTTATGTTTAATTTGGCAAAATTTGACTCTCTTTGGGATAAAATTAGAATTTAATGAAAATAAGTAAAAAAAACGTTAAAAGAAATATTTTTTTTAATAATAAAAGTGCAGTCTTTTGCCTACACCCACCCACCCACCTTCCCAACCTCTCTCTCATTCTCTTGCGTCATTTCTCTCCCTCTCTCCCTCTCTCCCTCTCTCAAATATTTTATTGAACATCTAATGTGAACCGTTAAAAAATTAGAAGTCTCAAAATGTATATTTTAAAAGATAAATGATTAAAGCGTACATATTCGATTCTTAATCCTTTAAACAATCTAAATTTTAAACACCATATTTTGATCAAATGTTCAGAATACATATTAGGTGAAGGTTAGGATGGTAATGGCTAAAAGGTTAAAGATGGGATGATAATTAAGTGTCGAGTGTTGTAGGAACAGTTCTACCATGTCATATAAAATATGCATTTTCCATATTCAAAAGCATATAAAATGACATTGTCAACAGTTATTACTTGTTCTTCTCTACTTTCTTTTGTTACTTTTTTTCTCTATTTTCTTTTGTTACTTTTTTAACAAAAAAATTTCCGTGGTCTTTCAAAGTCTACTTTTTGCAGTTTTTACTTTCAACTTTTTTTATATTGGATCCAATTAATAATAATTGTTTGATATAAATAAGTAAACTTCGAAAATCTGAACAACATCAAAGTGGCGCAGCGGAAGCGTGGTGGGCCCATAACCCACAGGTCCCAGGATCGAAACCTGGCTTTGATATATAAAAGTTGCTTCCCAGCCAATTGTTTTTTACTTAAAGTTTTCGAACGATTCGTATAAGCTAGTTTTTTTTTTTTTTTCAAATACTCGTATAAGTTAGTTAGTGATGATAATATGAATATCAGTAGCCTCAAACGATATCTTTCTCTGCGTCTTATATCGCGAAACGACGTTCGGTACCGAATAGTGATGCAATATTTTTTCGATAAAAAAGAAAAGAAAAGTGTTATATAGCTCGCAAATTAGAAAAGTGCCATTAGGAATGAAGATATTTTCCCAACAAAAAGCCTTTTAATTCTCTTAAAAAGTTTCTGATAAATTGTAGAATCAGATTCTGAGTCCAACGTTTTTCCAAGTATCTCCACTAGTAATCCGAGTAATAAAGCAGAACTTTCGGCCTCTTCTGTATCAAGAAACGGCGTTGTAGAACTGGTTAGATGATATCGTCATCGTCAACGTTTTCTGGCTCGTCGGCGTCAACCTCGACATGGACATCCACAACGTCGGCATCAGCTTCTGGTAAAAGAATTCAGAGGGAAATGGCTGAGCTGAATATAGACCCACCTCCTGACTGCGCTGCTGGACCAAAAGGAGACAATCTCTATCACTGGATCGCCACTATCATTGGTCCCCACGGTCGGTTATGGTTTCTTCGCCTCTCAATTTCTGATTTCTGAGCACCCTTTTGCTTTTTACTAGTTGGGTTTACTTCCTTTTGTTTCTAGCTTCAATTAATATTCGCTGAAAAGAAAAATCATGTGTTTTGTTCTAAGTGGGTTTGTGGTTTAAAGCTAATTTTTTTTTTTTATACTTTCTCAGAGCACCGTTCCAGTATTATACTATATGGGTTTTTCTTTATTTGTTTTCCCTGTTTCACTCGAACAGTTTGCTCTTTGATTTACTTTTCAATATTAAGTGTCGAGTAAAAAGTTACCTCTTTTTGTTGGGATTGAAACGTAAGCATTTTGTCAAAATTTCAAGCAGCTCCACTTTAGTGCTTAGATCTCCTCTTTTTTTTTTTCCGTCATATTTTTATTAAAAATCACTCTTCTTATGGGTTTCTATTTACCTGCGAAATAGTTTACAGAATGGAGAATTTTCGGTTTTCAAAAATTTATTTTGCTTTAGTGTTTGTGTGTTACATATAAATGGTGTTAATCGGAAGTATTGACACAGTTTGTGGTCTTGTGCATAGGGACTCCATACAAAGGGGGTATATATTTCCTTGATATCAAATTTCCCAATGACTATCCATTTAAGCCTCCCAAGGTTTGCCCTTAAACCATGATACTTTATGATCACTGAAATTTTTAATTGAGTGCTTACTAACTTGATGTTGACAACTTGCCTAGTCCTCAAATTCATAGCAGTGGTTTCTGTTTCTGTTTATGTTACAAGTTATTATTATATTAGGGTCACATGCCGCAGTAGTCCAATAGAATCAATTGGAGTATTTAGGTCTAATGGTTTTTTTCGTGACAGTTTAGTCATCTAGTTTTGAAAGAGTAACAACAAAACGGTTCTGGTACCTTATTTTCAAGTATTGGTACCCTAAATGTCCCATATTTTCAAAAGTTTCCATTTTAGTACCACATTTCAAGTATTGGTACCCTTTTTACATTTTTTGAATAGTAACCAAAAATTTGTCCAAGATACCTTTTAGCCCTTTAAGGATTTTTATTTTTTATTTTTTAAAAGTTAACTAGAGTTGGAAAAATAAGCAAAAAAATTGTTAATTTTCTTAAGCTTTTTTTTTAACGGCATTATCAATACAAATTGACTCGCTTTATCTGTTAAAGGTATACATTGTAGACATGGTTTGATCATGATTGCTTCATACTTAGTTGGGTTTTGACATAAAGTTGGATTTTGACACTTTCTATTAAAAAATTAATGAATCTTATATGATACTCTTTGTAAAAAAAATTAATAAGCAAAAATTGCAGCATTTTGTACCTTCTTAATTTATCTTTGCCAACTCATGAAAAATATTTTCTTCTTGCCTCAATGAAATTGTTGGAAGGTTATGGGTTTTTAGTACTTATTTATTTTGAAATAAGGGAAGTTAACGATTTTTATTTTTTATTTTTGAAAATTTTAGTAGGAAGTGTTTAACCTAGCCTTTAGCAAAAAAAAATAAAAAAAAATTAGCTCTCGCTAATTTCCAAAAAGAAAAAAAAAAGAAAAACCCTTTATTAAAGGGACCAAAAGGGTATTTGGACAAAAAAATTGGTTACTTTTCAAAAAGGTTAAAAAGGGTACTAATATTTGAACTGGGGTATTAAAATAGAATCTTTTGAAAACATGTGACATTTGGGGTACCAAACCCAGATAGAATGGTCAATTTTATGTTTTTAAAATATTTATTTATTTGCATTTGACAAAAAAAAGTTTTAACTTGCATGATTGTTGAAATGTTAGAATATAGTATATTTACTATGTAATGTGTTGTATTAGATTATATCAATATAGAAATATAACTGAATTAGTTAATAGAGATATATTACTCTATTATTTGTATTCAGTTCTTATAATACACAGAATGTAATATCACTTTCCTTGTATAAAGCTTGTAATAATACATTCAAGAGTTTACCCAATACTATTCAAATATTCCTCTACTTCTCTCTCTTTGGTGGTGTTTGGTTGGTAGGAATGGAATTGGAATTGATTCTTTACAATTTTATGTTTGCTTGTGCTATAAATTTGAGAATGAAATTGAATCAATTCCTAAAAAAAAAGAAATCATGATTCCATGGACCCTTAGGAATCATGATTTCATTCCAATTTTACCCCAATTCTAAATATAACCCTAAATCTTAAACCCTATACTCTAAACCTCAAAATCCAAAACCTAAAACACTAAACCTTAAACCTTATTTAGAAAAGTAATAATTTTAACCCTAAATCTTAACCCACAAATATAACCCTAAATCTTAAACCCTATACCTTATACCTTATATATTAAACCTCAAAGCCCAAAACCCAAAACCCTATTTAAAATTATTTTTTTAACCCTAAACCTATAAATATAACTCTAAATTTTAACTCACAAATTTAACCTGAAATTCTAAACTCTAAACCCTAAATCCTAACCCTAAAACCTTAAACCCTATTTAAAAAAATAATATATTTTATTTTTTAGTAATAATTATTTAAAAAAATAATATATTTTATTTTTTAGTAATAATTATTTAAAAAAATAATGATCTCAATAATGTATTTTGTCTGACAAAAAAATAACAATTAAATGATATTTTTTAAACTTTATTGAATATAAAGGTATTAAGGTAATATACGGTGTTTCTATTCCATTCCAGTTGTAAACCAAACACTGTAATATTGGTTTTTTCTTTGATTCCATTGGTCAAACCAACAATATAATAGTAATACTGTTTTCTTTCCATTTCATTCCATTTTGTGAACTAAACGTCACCTTTGTGTATTTTTTTGTTCACTAAGGTATCAGAGCTTTTGGTCTAGGGTTTCAAAAAATTTCTTCGATCTTCTTCATCGATTGATTGCAATCTTCCTCTAGTATGACGTTTTACAGAGATGTCCTCAGTTCTCTAGTGGTTCCTTCTCGTGATGGTTTCACTACTCCAGCATCTCACAAAGCCAATTGCGAGGCTCACAATCATAGGTTTAGGTTCCTTCTTCAATTAGAGTTATTGCATAGTCTTTCTCAACAATGGCACTAGCTGTGAAGTTAGATCATAGCAATTACCTCCTGTGGCATGAACAAATATGAAGGGAAGGATTGTTGCGTATGGTCTTGTGGGGTTAATCGATGGTTCTATTGTTTGTCCTTTTCGTTTTCTTGATGCTTGTGCTTCTAATCCTAATCTTGATTTTCTAAGCTGGAATCGCCTAAATTCCATCCTGAAGGGGTGGCTTTTTAGCACAGTTACCCATGAAAGGAATCTGCTCGTGATCCATAGCTCTCATTGGAGATTGTTTTTCGATCAAAGTCTCAATCAAGGATGATGGACTTGAGGTCTTAGCTACAATTTTTTCGCAAGGATAGCATCTCAGTTTCAGATTATCTTGCATAGGCCAAAGGTATTGTTCATCATTTCAGTGTCATTGGAGCACCTGAGAGTGATCATGACATGATCCTTTATCTGTTGGTTGGTCTTGGATCAAGCTATGTACCTTTCATTAATGGTATCAACATGAGAGAAACCATTCCTACTATGAGCTTGTTCCGTAGCATGCTTGATCAGTATGATTGAAACTCCAGAGGTAACTTCAAGCTACTCAGGAAGATGTTTGTCATGCTAATGCCTCTTTCTTCAATCATGGTGGCTCCAATCAACGATTTCCTAGAAAAAGGTAACGGTTAGTCATCTTGTAATAAACAACCTTTCTGGAGCTTAAAACAATATTTTCAGAATCAACCTTCCTATGGTTCAATTGGTGGTAGTAACAGCTCTTCTAGTAATCACTCTTCTAATAGCTCTTATGGTAAAGACAATTCTAGTGATAGAAGAAAGGAAAGGCCAACGTGCCAAATCTGTAATAAGTTAGGCCATAGAGCCTTTAATTGCTTCCTCTTGCTTGATATTCTGTCTAGAAAACATCAAGGTTCACGTAGAGGACTTGTAACAGGTATGAATGCTTCGGGTAGTATTCACAATGGTGGTTCAGGGAATAGTTGGCTACTATACTTAGGTGCTAGTCACCATATTATCTCTGAAGCTTCGAATGTGAGGATTCTTGTTACTTGCAATGGAACTAATGGAGTGCAACTTGTTAATGGTTTTCAATTTTCAATCACTTGTGTAGGCTTAAATACTCTTGTTATTGACAATAAATGTACTCTTTCTTTGCATACATCTTTATACACTCCCTCTGCCACTACAAACTTTCTTTCTATTTAGAATGTGTGTGAGGACAATCATATCTTTATAGAATTTCATGCTTTTGTTTTTTATGTCAAGGATTTGTCTACGGGAAGCATTGTTCTCCAACGTGTGAGTAAGGATGGTTTCTACAAAATTGAAGGTCAAGCTTTAGAGTATGGTCTTTCACATAATCCTCATGGAAGTACTTCTGTTTTTCATTCTTTTAATTCATGTGTTTCCTTAGTTGATTGGCATAGTCGTCTTGGTCATCCTTCATTTGATACTGTATATGCTTTTCTTCAAGCTAATAATCTTTCTGTACCTAAGAGAAATAAGAGTAAAAATTTGTAAGGATTGTGAATTTCTAAGTCTCATAAGAAGCCTTTTACTCATGTTCGTCAACGTTTTTTAGAACCTTTTCATTTGATATACATGGATCTTTGGGTCTCACCTATTATCTTTCTTACTTTAAATGCACGGTTGAAAAATAGTTTGGTGTGGCTATTAAATCTTTTCAAGCTGATGGTGGTAAAGAGTTTCAACCTAGTGTTTTTGTCTTTGAAAAGAAAGGTATCCTTCACAGGTTGACTTGTCCTTGCACATTTAGCTCAAAATGGGTGTGTTGAGTCTAGGCATTGTAGAATTGTTGAAAGGGGACTAGCTTTGCTTCTTCATGCTCATGTTTCTAATTTTTTTTGGCCTCGTGCTTTTAAGATAACAATTTATTTGCTTAATTGTACTCCTAAAATTCTTGGTCATAAATCTCACGATGTTTTGTTTTCTAAAAAACTTGATTACTTTGTTTTAAGGGTATTTGGGTGTGCTTGTTTTCCTTGTCTTTTTGCATATAATCAACGTAAACTAGATAATAGGTCCATAGAATGTCTCTTTTAGGGTTATTTTGCCAAACAAAAAGGGTATATTTGCTACAATCCTTAATCCTCCAAGTATTATGTCAATAGACACGTACGTTTTCACGAGTCTTTTTCCTTTTTCTCGAACACTAGTCTTATTCACTAACTCCTTCTGACTAGTTCGTTACACTGTCATCTCCTCATTCTATTCCATCACCATCTATATCTTCGGTTTTGTCTTAGGTTTGTCATGATGCCTTATCCATTTCCATTCTTGTTTTCCTCCTTGTGATAGTTCTTCTCTTTCTGTTCCCCATGTATCTTCTTCTCTGGATTTAGTTTCAGTTCCTATAGAATCTATTCTTGTTTCTCCTTTAGAATCTACTTCTGTTCCATTACCTGGTGAATCTCCTGTTGTTAATGTTCATCCCATGTTAACACGTGGTAAAATAGGGCATTTGAAAACAAAGGTTTACAAAGTTAGTATTATCCTTCCTGATCCTAAAACATTTAAAGAAGCTTTAGCTATTGTTGAATGGAAAACAATTATGGATAGTAAATACAATACTCTTGTCATGAATGGTACTTGGGAGATTGTTAAGCTTCCTCCTGGGAAGAAAACTATCAATTGTAGATAGGTGTTTAAGGTCAAACTTAAGTTTGTTCATTCTCTTGAGAGGTATAAAACAAGGGTAGTTGCCAAAGGATACTTACAGGTGGCATCTTGACTATATTGAGACGTTTAGTTTGGTGGTCAAAGTGACTACCATTTGAGTTGTTCTTGGTATTGTTGTTAGTCATGGTTGGATTATTCGACTAGTAGATGTCAATAATACCTTTCTTAGTTGGGATCTTACTGAAGAAATCTATATGGATCCATCTCCTAGTTACAAAGTGGTTCTTGGAATGGTGGGTAAACTTCACAAGTCTCCTTATGAGTTGAAACAGGCCCCTTGAGCTTGGTTTGAAAAGTTGAGTACCTTTCTTTTATCTTTTGGTTTTCTGAATGCAAAATTTGACTCCTCATTGTTTGTTAGAGTTACTTTTTCAAGTACTTTTTTTCTCCTAGTATATGTTGATGATATATTAATAATAGGTTGATGATACATTAATAATAGGTAGTGATCTTCGTTTAGTGATAGCTCTCATTCATCAACTTCATTCTTAGTTTGTTTTAAAGGATTTTGGTGATTTTACCTTTTTTCCTTGAATTAGAGGTTACTCGTGGATTTAGTGGTATCCATCTTTATCAACGTAAGAATGTCACAAACTTAGTTGAAAAATGTGGTCTTTCTTCATCCAAACTTGTTGATACACCCATGTCTTCTGGTCCTATTATTACTAAGACAATTGGTATTCCTCTTTATGATCCTACTCTTTTCAAGAGTTTGACTTGTCCAAACATTGCTTTTGTCGTTAAGAAATTGTGCCAATTTCTTTTATGTTCCATTGATACTCATTTTCTTGCTTTCAAGCGTCTGCTTTGATATTTGAAAGGTACTTCACAATTTGGCTTGCACATTCCAATCTCTTCTTCACTTGACTTGATTGCTTTTAGTGATGTTGACTGGACTTCATGTCATGATGACAGGAAGAGCACCGGAGCTTATGTATTTTTAGATGATAGCTTGGTTTCGTGGCATTCTAGTAAACAAAAAGTTGTTTCACATTCTAGTATTAAGTTGAATATAGAGTGGTTGTTATGGCTCAATTGAATTGCTTTGGTTATGAGCTCTTCTTACTGAAATTTGGTATTTCTTTATCATCTTCCCTTGTTATTTTTTGTGATAATCTTAGTGTTATTTATCTTGCTCATAATCTTGTTTTTCATGCACGTATTGAGCACATTGAGATTGATTTCACTTTGTGTGTGATTTGGTTTAGAAGAAATTTTTGGATGTTCATAGGTGAGTGCAACTAATCAGTTAGTTGACTCTTAAATCAAGCCTCTTACAATCTCTCAATTCTTATATTCCAGACTTAAGTTTTGGGTGCTTCCATCACCTTCCAGCTTGAGGGAGCATGTAAGGAAATAGTATACTTACTGTGTAATATGTAATGTGTTGTATTAGATTGTATCAATATATATAACTAAATTAGTTAGTAGAGATATATTACTCTATTATTAGTATACAATTCTTATAATACACATAATGTAGTATAACTTTCCTTATATAAAACTTGTAATAATACATTCAAGATGAACAAGAGCTTACACAGTGCTATTCAGATCTCCCTCTGCTTCTCTCTCTCTCTCTCTCTCCATATTCTCTGATTCACTATGAAATGATTTTTAAAATAATTTAAAAAAAAACAAAAAAAATGTGGTTGATGAAAAAAAAGAGCTTGAATTATAAATGTGGTTGATGAAAAGCTATTGGACCTCTGTGATCGCCTACCCATTATTATTAATATTATGAAATTTATATTATAAATGTGGTTGATGAAAAAAAAGAGCTTGAATTAGTTACTTGTGCTGTTGATAATGGTTGACTGCTAGAAGTGCGTAGCATGAAGTAATCATTATGGAAAGTTTAGATACTGTTTATTACTATCAGTGAACCCAACTTGCAGGTTACATTCAAAACTCGAATTTACCATTGCAATGTTGATTCTGCTGGTAATGTCAATTTGGAGATATTGAAGGATGGTTGGAGTCCAGCTCTTACTATTACAAAGGTGCTACTTGCAATTAGATCAATTTTCACCAACCCTGATGCTTGTAAGTTCCGATTGATTTCATTAAGTTGCCACTTACAAGTCTACAATGAATAGTTGCACTTTCTATATTTCTCTTTCTAGCTCCATTTTTATTTGTTTGGTTGTGCATATGTGATAATAACAACCGACTTGACTAATCATTTGATACAATTACATGGGAAAGTGTAGTCACAAGCCATGTCATGTCTGATCCATCACAAATAAAATTTGGGAAGAATAGACTATTCCTATTTGGTTGGATTAAAAAAGGAAAAAGTGCACCTGACATATTTAAATTCACAAATTAGACATTTTTGTCATTTTAGGTCAATTTTGATGGTTTTATTAAATTTTTTTCTAGTTTTTTAAGACATTTTTTTCTTTAAACATCTATCATCCCCGTGTTAATAAGGTTAAATTCGATTTAACTTAAGTTTTTTCACATAAAAAATCAAAATTGGTAAGAAATAACTAAAGTATCCAAAATTGCAATAGTAAGGTGATTAAAGTGCATAAAATTTAAAAAATGTGATTAATGTGTCTAATTTGTTAAAATAAAATGATCAAAGTGTCATGCTCTTCTTAAAAAAGAATGTATTGGCTTAAAAGAAGGATCGTTTTGATTTTCAGTCTGATGATGTTATAGAAGAATTTAAGGGAACTATTAAAGTCGAATCAGAGAAAATGGAAAAAGAAGGGTGTCATCAATAGATTCTTCTAAAAGGTTAAACTTTGAGCTATTGAAGTTGGACTGAGAATCTTACGATCATCTTCTGTGTTATTTTTTTGTGGTCTTATCAACATCAATATGATTGTTTAGCTCTTTCGTTTTTTTGGCAGATAATCCTCTTGTTCCAGGAATTGCTCATTTGTACTTGGCAGATAGAAACAAACATGATGAACTGGCTTCTGAGTGGACAAGGCGATTTGCCAAGTGAATCAATACATAAGCACTTTGTACAATATTGTATTTCATTTTAACAATTCTGTAAAGCATTGAACATCATGTTTGAATGAAGTGTATGAAGTTATTATTGCTGTAGAATTGTAAATGCTGTATGTTTTGAAGGGGATGGCTAGATCAATCTGTTTATTACTTCATTGCTTTAGTTCATTCATCTTCTCAATAGACTAAAACATTTGTAGAATTGCTGAAGTGTAGAGCAAGGTTAATTTTTATTTTATTGTTCTGTCTCTTTTAAAATATGTTTAAAATTCATACGTTTTACTATTACCCTATTTTTCATATGTTTTATGCTGGCCATAGAACAACCAACCAAAATCTGTTCTGAGAAGGACAGTCTAACTATATGCTGTTATTTTTTAATAATAATATGATTATGCTGTTATTTTTTAATAATAATATGATTAAACTGTTGTAAAAAATAAGTATATAGTTTAAATGTTATTTTAAAAATAAATATGAGTTTTGTACGATTATTAGTCACATTTTAGAACCACTGGTTTTGCTTGGTTGGTCGAGAATGCTTGACTTATTAATTTATCTGATAAAATGAACTTATTTGAATTCTTATTTCTTGGTATTAACAAGAATTAATTTTATTTTTCCACCTAACTATTTTAGGTTGGAGGGTAGGCCTGGAAAAAGTTCTAGACACCTTTCCAATCTAGAGGAATAAATCATTCAATAGCGATTGCCTACTGGTAACCAAACCAACGTTAACTAACCGATACTTGTGTTAGATGGTCATGTGTATTATTCTCTTTGCACTGTGACAGTGTCCACTCTTCACGTGGCTTAACTTGTCATCACGTTTCTCACCTAACTCAGCACCCAAAGTTTTGCCATTTCATTATGTAATTTAAAGACTAAAAGCGAAGAGTAATATCTAAACAGAAGAATGAGATAGTTCAATTTTTCCAAAGAGAACACAGCAAAATAATAAATGGCGAAGAAGAGCATAAACGATATAAGATTGGAGGACTTGGTTAATTCAGGGCTTAACATTGAGGAGGCCGAAGAAGTTGAAAGGGTTATTAAAGATGTTACCTTTGGAGCCAAAGGGTCTGACCCAATAGAGGTTTGGCGTCTCTTAGTGTCTCGGAAAGTTTTAAAACCATCTCATCCTCATAGCCTTCACCAACTGCTGTATTACTCTGTCTATGCAGATTGGGATATTTCCACTAAAGGCCTTCCTCTTTATTGGTTCCCTTCTTTGTAATTCTCTCACTTTGTTTATGTTTCATTGCTTTATTTTATTTTATTAGTTTTCCTTTTTTATGAATTTTTTTATATAAAATTATAAAATAAAAAAAATCAAAGTAAAGAAAAAACTAAACTAAATCCGATTTTTTTCATATGATTTTTTTATAATTAATAGATGTTTGAGGTTAATATAAAGGTGTTAGAGGTTAATGGATGAAAAAAAGAGTTGTTTGAAGTAAAAAAAAAAAAAACAATGCATGTGATAATTTTTGATTGAAGGAAAGAATGGAAATAGACAATTTGGAACAGAACATCTAAACTCTTGGTTATTAGTTTTAAGTGATTGGCTTTTAAACATAAAAATTTGTCCAAATTCTTACTACTATATTTTGAAATTTTAGAAAATAAAATTTAAAAATGAGTTATCACACATGCCTAGTATAAGAATTTGGCAATATTTTATATTTAGAAATTAAAAATTTAAAGAAAATTGTAAATTGAAATTAATAGTTGTGAAAGGAGCCCTAAGATGGCAAGTTTATGTTAGCGTGCTTACCTTAGAAAATGCTAAGCTTTACCGTTTGTTTGAAATCCTAAATGTTAATTTTTTATTTGTTCTGTTTTTCTATTCAATCAGACATCAGTCTAGGCAGACAAACCTAGGGCGTATTCTAGAGAAGCATGGTTCAGAGCTTCTAGGGTCTTCATACAAGGACCCTATAACCAGTTTTAGTCTTTTCCAAAAGTTCTCTGTACAGCATCCTGAGGTAAGTATTCATTGGCAGAAATTGCACTAGGGCCTTCGATAGTAGGTTCTACGTAACGTAAATTCATTTATATACATAATATGTAAAATTAGATATGTACATATATGTATATGCTAATTTCGAACTAACATGTTATTTTGAGATCAATTCAGATTTATACAATATATATACGTGTTATTTTGTGGTTTCAAATCCTAAGAATTCCAACTTTTAGTAATCATATTTTAATTCAATGAACTTTGAGAATTCATAATCTATTCTTTATATGATTCTCAGGCTTACTGGTCCATTGTTTTAAAAGAGCTTTCAATTTCATTCCATGAAGCCCCAAGTTGCATTTTAGACACGATGGACAAATCAAGGAATGGTGGTTCATGGCTGCCAAATTCAATTCTAAATATTGCTAAATGTTGTTTGCAATCCACAAAACATCCAATAAAAAAGGATCACAGTTTGGCTATTGTATGGAGAGATGAAGGTTTCGATGATTCGAGTGTTAATCATATTACACTGAAGGAACTTCGAGAGAAAGTAATGTATGATCTGCCTCGTATTATGAGCCTCTAGAGTCTATAGTTCTTATGTATTTTTTTTGTGTTTATGCATCAAATATTGAGACATTTTTATGGCATGTTTTGAAGGTTGGTTGCGAGCACACTAGACTTGATGTTTTCAAGGGGAGATGCAATTGCAATTGACATGCCAATGACAGTAAATGCAGTTATAATATACCTGGCCATTGTAATATCAGGACTTGTTGTTGTATCAATAGCCGACAGCTTTGCTGCAAAGGAGATATCAATCCGCTTGCGTGTTTCTAAGGCAAAGGCTATCTTTACTCAGGTGACTTATCTTGTTCTCACTGTACCAATACATCTGTTGAAAAATTGGTGGGATTAATTGGGTTGAATGATCTCAATTATTCAAATAATGTACTAATGAAATTTTTTTCTTTGATTTAAGCTTTGTAATAACTGCTTAAGCATATAGTATGAAATCATAAAACAATTCAACAATAAGGTGTTTTTGTGTTGTCATATTTTTGGTTGTTTAGGTTGAGCATTTGAGCAACTTAGCATCTAATAAGAATGCTTACAGTATCAATGTGCTAAATTTTGTGGTTCGTAGATTAATTCTTACGATAAATTTTATATTCAGGACTTCATTGTACGAGGAGGTCGAAAGTTTCCTTTATACAGGTAACACTAAGCTCTGTTTTGCTCTTTGAAAGGTTCCATACTTCCAATAAATGTTTCAAATAACAAAAGACTGATATGAAGTTCATTTGTATGAGCATCAGACATTGTTTATTGACATTATGCAAGCTTCAAAACACATTTTTTTAATGTTTTGTTGAACTTAACGAGGTTCAAAATATATGATTCATGATTGTTTCTATGGCTAATCTTATTTCCATTTTTTTTGGCCTAACAGTCGAGTTGTTGAAGCTAGTCCTTCTAAAGTTATTGTCGTGCCTGCTATAGGGAATAATGTAGGAATTTCATTAAGAGAACAAGATATCTCATGGAAAGATTTTATTTCCGGTGTCAATCAACATTTAAGGTAAATCGTACGCCAAAAGTTTATAATTATGCTACTCGAAAATGAAACATTCATGAACAAATCAATTTATATCTGTATAATTGTGTTGTATTGGCAGATCAAAACACTACTCACCAGTCTATCAACCCATAGATTGTGTGACAAATGTACTCTTTTCATCTGGAACTACAGGTAAAGAACATGTTAAATTACAATTTTGTTACCTATGCTTTGACAATGTTTTCACAAGATATATTACCTTCTATCTTTAATAGGAGAACCGAAAGCTATCCCTTGGACACAACTTTCGCCAATTCGATGTGCTGCAGATTCATGGGCTCACATGGATGTCCAAGTTGGCGATGTTTTCTGTTGGCCTACAAATTTAGGTTGGGTAATGGGTCCAATTCTACTTTACTCATGCTTTCTCTCTGGTGCAACCCTTGCTCTCTACCATGGATCCCCTCTTGGCCGTGGCTTTGGGAAATTTGTTCAGGTGATACTACATTTTGATATGCTTGCGTATTTGATATCGAGTTATGTAGTCTTTACAATAAAATGAGTATTTATCCATTTTAACTGCTATGTTTAATTGACGAGTGGTTTTCTCTATGGATGTTATTTTCAGGATGCAGGAGTGACCATTTTAGGCACAGTTCCTAGCCTTGTAAAAGCTTGGAAGAGTACACAGTGTATGAAGGGCCTGGATTGGACAAAGATAAAGTAATTGTTATTTTAGACCTCACATTATCTTGTATGTATACGACTTAAGGGGAAAAATAACTTAAATGTGACTGTGCATATGCAGAACATTTGGATCAACAGGGGAAGCATCTAGTGTTGATGATGACCTTTGGCTATCTTCACAAGCTTATTATAGACCGATTATCGAATGTTGCGGAGGTACAGAGCTTGCATCATCTTACATCCAAGGTAGTCCATTGCAACCTCAAGCTTTTGGAGCATTTAGTAATGCCTCAATGACAACAGGCTTTGTCATCCTTGATGAACATGGAATTCCCTATGTATATACATCTCTTAGCTTGTATATTTTTTTTTATGTTTTTTTCGGAGTAAATTGTTGACAGTTTTAAATTATGCAACTTCAAAAACTGAACACTTTCTCCTTGTTTTTGCCAATATGTCAGCCAGATGATCAACCTTGCATCGGGGAGGTGGGTTTATTCCCTGTATATATGGGAGCAACTGAAAGATTGTTAAACGCTGATCACGAAAAAGTCTACTTCGAGGGAATGCCAATTTACAATGGAAGGGTAAGTTTTGAAGAGCCTTAAGGATTTTCCAAAACCCTCTTCCTTTTTTTTGTCATGTTATATCAATTGGTTCAATGATATAAAATTGACATTAGAGTGTCGACTCTGTCAAATCTGAAGAAGACTAGTATTGTTATCGAAACTTAATTATATGTATTGCAGTGTCTCAGGAGACATGGAGACATAATTAAGAGGACTGTTGGAGGCTACTATACTGTCCAAGGCAGGGCTGATGATACTATGAATCTTGGTGGCATTAAGGTATGTATGATACATAATCACCCTAGACCCCTTATTTTGTTAGAGGAATTTCATTAATCACTTGCAAATAAGGATCTACTTGCATCTGCTTATGCAAAAAGTGATTTTGGGAGAGTTTTTTAATGACGAAGAACATGTCAAACAAAAACGTGCTTTGTGAGCCACAAAACCTCTATTATGATTATTTCAACTGTGTTTTTGCTGTCAAAACTTTTGCATTCACCGTGCCAAATACAAATTGTTGATTTTCTTCTATAACTTGATCATTAATTGTCTTCAATAGTTTGGTGCACTCGTTTTCGATTATTTTGGATTATAAAACTTTTCGATCTTCCTCAATATGCAGACAAGTTCGGTTGAGATTGAACGTGTTTGTGATCGGGCTGATGAAAGCGTGTTAGAAACAGCTGCAGTTAGTGTGGCACCAGTAAATAGGGGTCCAGAGCAATTGGTTATATTTGTAGTATTGAAGAAAGGCTATGATTCAAAAGCAGAAAAACTCAAGACCAAGTTCTCAAAAGCCATCCAAAGCAATCTTAATCCTTTGTACAAGGTTTGGCTTCATAACTTATTTTTTGTACAACAAACATTAAACAAAACACATATTAAACTTTGAATGAATGAATAATTTAACAGGTGAGCTTTGTGAAGATTGTTCAAGAATTTCCTCGAACGGCCTCGAACAAGTTGCTTAGGAGAGTTTTGAGAGACCAAATCAAAATGGAGCTTTCTGTTCGGAGTAGAATTTAACAGAACAACACTACCATCTTTTTTGGTAATGTATTTGTTTGAGCTACTTCATTGATTATGATTGCATATTGCTTTAAGGGTTGGATTGCATAGAAATTAAAATTGTTTCATGAAACAATTGTTATAATTTTGACAATAAGGTTATTTTTAGCCTACAAACTTAATAGAAACTAAACATAATAAAAATGAGAATGAGAATGAGAATGAGAATGAGAATGAGAATGAGAATGAGAATGAGAATGAGAATTTTAATTGAGTTAGGTACTTCAAATAATATAATTACTTATCAAAAGTTTTTTTTTTCTCTTGTTTCATGCTGTTATTATTAATAAACGTTTATTTTTTAAGCAATCAAAATCAGCAAAACTCAATTCATTTCATGCTGTTCTGCAATTTACAATACACCAGTAAAACTCATAAGTTTATAAAACATGCTACATGAGTAAAATATTACCAATCTTAATTACATCTCCATATATGCTAATTTTACTCTCATAGGTTGATTTAATTCATATTTCAATGCAACAACCTGACTGAACGCTTCCACAAAACTCCTCTGGTACAGATATCCTATCAGATTTACCTTTTTGCCCTTCCATGGACTTCAAATTCGAATTAAACTCTTCTATGTAGAATCCTTGTGGTGCACCCTGGTATACTGATCCGGTCACCAAAGCCCGAGTCCCCAATACAATCACCCACGCCCCGGCTCGACCCACCTCATCCCAACTCCCCAACTTCTCATCCCTCCCAATCCCACTGACACACCCTCTCGGACACTTCCCGGGTTCCCAAACCCCATCGACCCTCCTCCACTGACCCGATCCAAATCCATAAACATCTGCGCTTCCCTCAAACCCTCCTTGACTCTCAGTCCTGTACCCACTCACCACCCAGAACTCATCCTTCAACACTACACCCTCGCACTCGTCTCGCTCCTGACTCAACCCAGTCAACTCCTTCCACTCGTCACTTCTTAAATCGTAGACCCACGCCGACCTCAACGCATTCTTGTTCTCATCGTGCCCACCAGCGATATAAACCCGACCCTCATAAGCCCCGATTCCAAAGAACGAACGCTTGGTGGGCATTGACTTACCCTGTCTCCACTGACTCATCTTGAAATCGTATACGAACACGTCCGTTACTGGGTCGTAATTCATCGGATCCCACCCGCCCATCACCACCAGTTGGTCATCACTACTTGCCAATCGACAGAACAAAGGCAAACCATCTGGGTGCTTCGGAACCGGGTCGAGCCTTTCCCAAGTCCCACTCATAGAGTCAAATACAGTTATTCCGTAACTCAACGAATCACTGGATTTGGGCGAGTTCGATGTTCGAGGGATCGCTTGAACTAAGCAAGCCATTTTGTGGGTCAACCCATTTTCTCTTCTGTGATTGTATAACTCCTGGCTTTCGATGAGAGCTCGCCATCGTCGACAAACTTGGGAAGCCAAGCTGTGAGTTGTGTAAGGCAACCGAATTAAACAGTCGAGCCCAATATCTTCGGGTAAACCAGGAATCAACTCAGGGAACTCGGAAGTTTCCATTGCTTCTAGAAACTGTGAAATTTGAATAGTTAGACACTTTTTGCCTTTGGCTGTCTAATTTAAAATTTGAAAATTCAGGGCATGAACACAAATTACTCTCAGGTTTGGACGAAAATGTGAAAGATAATGTAGAATTATTTATACAAACAAACAGTTAGACGACCTGAACTTTAACAATGTCTCCTTGGTCACCGATGTCTGGATACACGGCAATATCCAATATTAGAATTTAGAAGAGCCTCTAGAAGTAATTTAAAAAATATATGTATCTAGAAGAGTAATTTATGGGGCATTTTATGAATATGTACAGATTTATTATTATTTTTAATTAATCTCAATTATAAAAATTTATTTTCAAAAATTAAATTTAATGGGTTTGGATCCAAAAAAAAAAAATAATGATTATAATCAAATTAAATTATTTTAATGTAATAAATATGTGTATATATTTCTTAATTTTTGATTAATTAATTTTAAATTTTAAATAATCATAATATTTATACTTAATTTTAATTATTATATTATTAAGATGATTGATTAAATTTATTATTCCAATACTTATATTTTATAATCCATGCTCTAACATATACACATTTAAGTTGTGATTGGTAAAATAGTATTTCATGTTATTATTCTAAAAATAAGTTGATGTATTTATTCTCCTCCAATAATGAGGATGATAATAGGTAGGTTTTGGGTTGAATATGTGGTTTCTAGTAGCAACAAGTCACAAACAAACAATGGAATAACTAAACAAAAACAAATGGAAGAAAAAGAGAAATGGAATATTGAAAAGAAAAAAAAATGAAAGATATTAATGTAACATTTGTCGTTGTGTTATAAATTACATTCATATTGAAAAATAATTTGTTCAAATTTGATACTACTTGTCAAACACACCTTCACACGACGATAATAATGAATAATGGTAGCAACCTGTGTGGTGATTATTTTGGTTTGTACAAGTTATAACGTATGAACATGCGTAAGGTTTGAAAAATATTAAAAATTAATTTTTTTTATATGCTAAAAATAATGTTATCACTAAAAAGTTAAAAAAAAAATTACAAAAATTATAGTCGATAAAGTTATGAAATTTTTAATAAATTTTTCAAAATTAAAATAATCAATTAATTATTTTTTAAGATTAATTTTTTATTTAATACATATAATTTTTTTATGATAATCTATAATATTTATTTTAATCAATTAATAAATAGATATACAATGTGTAATTAAAATATTTAAAATGGTTTTTAAATATTAAAATTCACGGTTTTGTATATATTTATGATAAGGTAAATTTAATTGATAAAATAAAAATCTAAAGCTAAATTAAAAAGTTTTAAAATTAAAAATATTATCTTAAAAATAAATAAATATATCTAATGGTAAATTATTTTAAAAAATAAATAAAATGAACTATAAACGATATTTTACCGATAACATTATAACAATATCCATATTATTAATAAATATTATATCAATACTTTTAACATCGTAAATAATATATATCAATAACAAGACCTTTAAAATATTAATAGTATTAAAACATTATTGAAGTTCTATATATTAGAATAACCACGTATGTATTAATTATACTTTCAATCCAAATAATCATATGGGATCTAAAGGGATGGATATATAATCTATAAAATCTTTTCGCGAGTTATATTTTAATTCAACCAAAAAGGTTTTATAATGTGAATTAAACAGATAACACAATATATTTAAATAAATACATAACAAAAAAAACCAATAAAGAAGAAAAAAAATCCAGATAAGCACACTAATGACGGTATGTCTTACAAGCTCCTGTTCAGGCTACTAATATGCATTTACACGACAAACATAGGATCTAATTTCTATGTGATAACATTATCAGGCTACTTATAGAAACCATTCGAAAGTAAACTATTCACTAAAAAGTAAATTATCAATATACAACTTAATAAAAGTATAAACGTAAAAACTTTTACGAGTTAGAACACTTGTCCTAATTGTGCCTAAGTTGACTTCATCTACTATGTCTATAATACCTAATCCAAACAGATCTAAGCTCGTCCCCAAAGTTCCATCACTATGCAATGCAATTGATTAAAGATGTCTCAATCTCGTAACATACATATATGTTACGACCTACAACACCTAACTGGTACATAGCATATAAAAACATAGGCTTATTACCTATACACCATGTTATGATCTCGCAACACCTAGCTAACACACATCACATTACAACATGGGCTCATCATTGGTCCACCACCGATGAATGTTCAAACAATACTAAAATTATTATAATTTTATTCACTTTAATTGATTAAAAAAATATATTGATAAAATAAATGAGAAAAAGTAAAAAAAAAAGGACAAAATAGATCAAAAGGATCAAAAAGGATGAAATTGTGCACCCAACTACCATTCCCATTGAGAAATACGCACAACACACTGAGCACTAGCCGAAGAAATGCCAAAGTCTGCGCACAGTGCCTGAACTATGTTAAAGTCTGTGTGCGTACAACGTTAAAGATGCGTGGCCTGAACTATGTTAAAGTCTGTGTGCGTACAACGTTAAAGATGTGTGCGCATCTGTCTCATTTCACGGGCCCATCTACGTCCAGTCTACGCGCTACTGCGTGCACATGGAAATTATATCAATGATGATGTCATCATTCACCTAATACCCGTTTTTCTCATTTTTTATCATTTTGTCCCACTTTTTTATCATCTATTCACTTATGAATACCTTTATTAACTTCACACCAAAACACAACTCAAAAACATATTCTTTTTTTCTTTTTCTCCATTTCTTAGTTTTTAGTTTTTCTTAGTTTTAGAGTTTTCTCTTTCTAAGAAAAAATAATTATGTTTTTGTAATTTATTAGTTTTTTGATTCAATAAATGAAATGCAATTCCGTTTGGAGGTTTTATAGGAACAAAATTAACATTAAAATACTGTAAAGATTTTATTTTCTTTATAGTTATTTTTTATGTTTTATTCTTATATGTTATATTTAATTTATCTGTGATTAAATTTAATATCGTTGATTGTTTATAAACATGATATAATAATAATAATATTATTTTTAGTTTATCTTTTTTATAAAGTTAAAGGATAAAATAAATTTTTTTCTAATATAAAAAATTTAGTATAAATAATTTAATTTAAAAAAAATTATGATATTTTCTTTTAATATATTTAGTAGTATTCTCATTATATATATACATAAAGAGTAGAACATTTATGAACAGAGTGCAGCAGGATCGGATTGTCTAAGATATGCTATTGGATTGTCTTATCTTGAATTTTCTTCACGCTGACTCGACTATTAATTATTGGGAGGAGATGATTTTGAATTTTCTTTTTCTGGTTTTTTTTTGCCTGAATTAAATGACGTCATTTGCATTTTGAGTTTTTTTAATAAGAAAATCCATTTACAAAAATTTATTCTATAATAATAAAAAAAGTTAACAAAAATCAAACTCAATTACCTTATTTAATAAATAGCCACTTCATTTATAATTTTATATTAATTTAATAAAAAAAATTATTAGGATAATAATATCATAATTTTATTTTTTATATTTTTAAAATAATATCTTAATAATGCTAGTTTAAAAAATATTAATTTTATATAATTTATTATTTAATTATAAATTTTTACATATATAATAATACATATACTATATTAATATATAATTAATTAATTACTTAAAAATATCATTTATAATTTATTTAATTAATTAATTATTCGAAAATATATCTATATATATTATATATAAAAAAAATTAATTAAATAATAAATTATAAATAAATTAATCTTTTTTAAATAAAAATATCATTAAGATAATTTAAAAATATAAATAAAAAATATAAAAAATAAAATCTTTATAATATTAAAATAACAAACCCAACAAAAATTGTATTTTTAAATAGATTGACAAAAGAGCACACTGTCGTACTTGCAGTAACACCGGGCAAATTAGAATTTGGAAAAGTCTGCATATATGTTGTAAAATGATTGGTAAATATAAATAACTACTAAATTATAATTGTGTATATTTATAAATATACAATAATATTTTAAAATTTTGGATAAACAGTATAATTTAATAAAAAGATAACTATGCTATTTTTTTATTTTCTTCTACAATTTTTATAGTTGTTATTTAATATAAAAATATGATTAAATTAATTTTTTTTAATTTTTCATTAATTTACTTATATATTATAAAAATCATTATAAAAATAAGAAGAAATGAATAGAAACTAACTTGATTGAAGTTTTTAATGACTAAAAATAGTGGAATAGTTCTCTTTTTTTAAAAAAGAAAAAAAAGAAATATAAAATGAAATCATATATCTCTTAAAATGGTCATTGTGAATATTGCGTGAACTGAATTAATTATCCATAAATATGATTTTATTTTTATATATTTATTTTTTAAAATAATAAAATTAAAATATTATTAAAAATAAATTTATAACTTATATGCTCTTTTTTTGCGTAAGTATTGGACTGGTCCCTTATTTTCGTGATTATTTGCATAAAGTTTGTGGGTTTTAAATATGCTCATGGCTAATTGTGGATTGTAAGGATTTATAAATAGTGTTTTTATAAATTTAGTATGTAGTTAGTATTTTTTTTCTTATTTAACATAAAGATTATATATTTGTCTTTCATGATCACCAATTATGTCTATAAATTAAAAATTCATTCCGGATTCACTTTTGCATTTTTGTTTATGACCCTCTCATTTATTTGATAATGTAATTTTATGTATTATATTTTATAATTAATATAAAAAATATATCACATTTACTTATAATATCCCTCCCAAATTATAATTTAAGTGCAAATATTAGCTATAAATTATTTTAAATTTAAATTTTACATATAAAATTTATTATTTTTAACAATGACCTAGCAAAATTATAATAAAAATTTAAGTTTTGAAGCTATTTTATTTTTTTAAGACAAAATACATTTAAAGAGTTATATTAATAAATCTTTATAGGTATAGGATAATTCATATTAATGATATAAATATTATTATATTTTAAATTTAAATTTAATGAATAATTTTTAAAATAAGAAAAATAAAAATATTATTCACTATTAAATGAACTTAATTCAATGATTGAATATATTTATTCAAGATGGTTGTCAAATAAATGTTAATAAATATAAAAATTTAAATTAACGAGTGATTTTTAAAATCAAGAAAAATATTTAATTACATAAGTACATATATTCAAAAGTAAAGATTATTTGGTAAAAATATTTCTCTAAATTATTTGTATTAGGAATGATCATCTAAGGATATATACATGTAAATTTGGATAAAAATACTCTTATAAAATTTCTTTCCTTTATCTTTTTACTTCAAATTTGAAAAAAATTAAGTACGAAAGTATAAACAATTTTATAAATAAATATTTTTAAAATTAGATAGCTTACGTTGTCAATAGTGTCTATTATTTTAAAAATATCAACTCTTTTTTTTATTATAATTATTATAAGATTGAAGTCAATAAAATGTCATACTAGTACCAAAAATTTTCAATGCTACCTATTTAAAAGTATTTTATATTAAGATAAACATATGTTGACCAAGTCTATTTTTGGTCTGAAAAAACTAACCGAATTGATCAATTGGTTATTGAATTTGACAAACCAAAATTGACCCATGTATAAAACAAAATTGAACCAATAACCAACATACTTAGTTGGTTGATTAGGTCTCTTAGCTTGGTTTGAATTTATATCAAATTATCAATTATCATTACTGTTGGGATTGATCCGATCTATAGAGACAGAAACTAGAGAGAAGTCAAAACAATTAATAGAATGTGTGGATCCCTTTGGAAGTCCATATATATAGAGAGCATTGAATATACACGTATCGATTACATAAGGCTTACACTTCGTAGTATGTTAGAGAAGTATAAGAGTATAACAAAATACATTTAAAACTTGAGGTCGACCATCCCATAGCTTGGGATAGTGATCGACCTTCCAACACCAAAGCCTTTATGTGTAGACAAACCCATACTACGAGTTTTATTGTAGGCGTGGGCTCAAGTAGGTCATCCTAGGCTGACTCATCTGATGGACAGGACTATTACAGGCTAAAGCACTTCTAGGCTGGGGCTCTACAAAAATCAGATGACAAGTTATTCTTTATGCTCAAACATCATGTCCCCTACTCATTACAATAATATGATTGATGTCTTCACGCATTACGTCGACCTCTTTCTCAACATCCATATATGGGTGGTATTGGACACGATGGTCCACACGATGTGGAGCCATACCCTCAATTTCATCTTGGGTTGAGTCTTCAACAAATCTTTCCCCAAATCTCAAGCAATTTAAGGAGATGTCCATTGGTTTAACCACCCAAGCTCCATTTATTTTTGGCTTGGGCCAAAGGATCGTGATTTTTTTTGCCCAAGTTCACTCTTCTCTTTTTTTCTTCTTGGCGCTTTATTAAGCTGACCAGCTCATTATATGTAATCTTAGGGAATAACACTCTACCTGGTTTATGACCAAGGTGATTAACTCTTTGAGGGAGAGCATTCTATCTATTTCGAGGACGAGGTGATCAACTATCTTTGAGGGGGATCACTCTACTTAGTTTAAGCTCAAGGTGATGAACTTTATTTGAGGGAAAGTGTTATACCTATTTTAAGGATAAGGTGATCAATCTTTGAAGGAGAGCGCTCTACCTAGTCTAAACTCGAAGTAATCAACTCTCTTTGAGGAATATCGCTTTACCTTTTCTGAGCTTAAGTTGATCAACTCTCTAAGGGAGAGTGTTCTACCTATTTTGAGGAACATGTGATCAACTCTATTTAAGGGAGAGCACTCTACCTGGTCTAAGCTCGAGATGATCAACTCTCTTTGAGGAAAATCGTTCTACCTATTTTGAGGACGAGGTGATGAACCTTCTTTGAGGGAGAGAACTTTACCTTTTCTGAGCTTCAGGTAATCAAATCACCGAGGGAGAGTGTTCTACCTATTTTTTGGATGAAGTGATCAACTCTCTTTGAGGAAGAGTGATCTACCTTGTTTGAGCACAAGGTAATCAACTCTCTTTAAGGGAAAACACTCTACCTGGTTTAAGCTCGAGATGATCAACTCTCTTTGAGGTATAGTACTCTATATTTTTTGAGTTTGAGGTGATAAACTCTCTAAAAGAAAACATTTTACTTATTTTAAGGATGAGGTGATAAACCTTCTTTGAGGGAGAGCGCTCTATCTGGGTTGAGCTAGAGGTGATCAACTGCTCTCTTTGAGGGAAAACGCTATACCTTTTTCTGAGCTTGAGGTGATAAATTATTTGAGAAAGAGATTTCTACCTATTTTGAGGATGATGTGATCAACTTTCTTTGAGGGAGAGTGTTCTACCTAGTCTGAGCTCGAAGTGATCAATTCTCTTTGAGGAAAAGCGCTCTACCTGGTCTGATCTCAAGGTGATTAACTCATGACATGTAATATTGAGAGAGAGTGATTACTTGCAATAAATCACCTAATATATATATATATATATATATATATATATATATATATATATATATATATATATATATATATATATATATATATATATAGGGATGGTACATGAAGACGGTAAAATAAGGTACATCAGAAGATTAAGGTCCTTCTTGTATCCAATTGGTAGATCTCTCACCTCATTAAATTG
The DNA here is from genome assembly GCA_033030585.1 of Hippophae rhamnoides. NCBI lineage: Eukaryota > Viridiplantae > Streptophyta > Magnoliopsida > Rosales > Elaeagnaceae > Hippophae > Hippophae rhamnoides. The sequence goes on from CM065434.1 coordinate 39,676,161, forward strand.
ACAAATTGTGCTAGATATCTACCTTTGGGCCTTTTTTAAAGAAGCACATATTATGGTTGCTACTTGGGAGTGACCTCTTTCATGGTGGCATTATAACAAATTTTGGCCTTTTGTGGGCTCCTCTTATCTTCTATATTCCCTCCTCAATTCGGAATTTGATGACTTGGTATAAGGTCGACAAAACTACCTTTATCTTGTGTATCCATGGCCTGCCCAGGATGATGTTTCAATGAGTTGAGACATCAAATATGACAAAATTGGTCATCATTATAGATCCCTTATCCATGACAGGTAGCAACATGGTTCCAATTTCATACGTGGTGCCACTATTAAATCCCACCAAGGGTAGCTCTCTTCTTACAATGTCATATTCTTTTATGCTTAAGGCCCTTGTTATGGATATAAAAAGAAGGTTGATTGAGCTCCCAATGTCAATAATGATTTTGCAAACATCACAGTATACTATTCTTAAAGTGATTACTAAGGGGTCCTTATGGGGAGACGAGGCCTTGTCCATCTCAATAAAGGTGATTTCAATAGAAGACCTCACTTTTTCAGATTGTAAACATACAGAGAGCTGCATAATTCTCTGGTATACCTTTTACGAGAGCTATTAGAGATCCCATTATGCCCAAGCCTTCCATATATAGTATGGATAGTCCTTATATTGGGCTCATTATAGGGGTTTATCCTACTACCTGATGGACCAGGTAGCTTCAAAGTTTCATGTTTGGGGCGTGGCCCTTCTCCTCCGTTGTTGCTTTCTATGAGGTTCTTTAAATATCCTCTGGCCAATAGATCCTCTATTTCTTTTTTCATATGTATGTAGTCTTCCATGTCATGGCCTACATCCTTGTGAATGGCATACCATTTAGATGTTTCCTTAGGGGAAGCCTTTATTTTTTGGGGCCATCAAACATTCATCTCCTTCTCTATTCTCAACACTACCTGAGCCAGACCCAGTGTTAAGAGTGGAACCTAGAAGGGAAATAGTGACCTCTACCAAGGCCCCATATTTTCAGACCATTGGCTAATATCCCTATGATTTGGTGTGAAGCACTCGTTTTGTTGATCCAAATTTTGTAGGAACATCTTGGTCATTTCTATAAACAAATAAGAATCCCTTAAGAGACCTCGCCTTAAGGCCTCTATCATAATAGAGCTTAGCCAGTTTGATATCTCTAACCTTTCTTCCCTGAATCACTATTACAAAATAAGGCATTTAAGTCAATATGTAAAGTTGGTTTTTGGAGAAAATTGACTTATAATGAATTTAAAGTCAGTTCGGTGAAGAACCGACGCTATACACATGGATTTTTCCTTTTCTCTTCTTTCTTCCACTATCAGACACAATTTTTAATTTGCAGCGCTGTAAACAACACCCAAAAACCCAAAATCGAGCTTCACTTTCTCCATTCTTTCTCATTTTCTGGCCACCTACGACCATCAATTCCACCACTGTTTAGTGAGTTTTATTCCTCACCAAATTATCTTCCAGATCCCCTATTTTTTTTAGCGAAATACTCAAAAAAATTATACCAATTTTCTCACTTACAAAACATCTTTTTTTTTCATTTCCTTCATTTTGTCACTTCATCTCTTGTAAGTATTTATATTAATTATACGCACATATTATTCACATTGTAGTTATTTAAAAGAAACCTTAATAATCACAATTTGTTATATAAATTTATATGTCATTGAATACATGTTCTTAAGTAAAGTAGAAAATGAGTAAAATATGTAATAAAAAAACTTTAAAGTCGGTTCAACCCGTGAACCGACTTTAAATTTTAAGTCTATTTATTTAAATTCAGTTTTTACATAACTTTAAAGCCCATTTTTGTAGTAGTGAACCTTCTCATTTATTCTTCAGTAGACTCGATACTTCCCTCGGTGATTGAGAAAAGGTGGTGAGACTCATTCTTCAATGGCTTGTTGTGGGGCATAATTAGTGATAAATAACCTAGAAAACTATGAGAATGAGGTTATGGTATAGGGTGCCAGGTTATTAAACCACTTATGTGCACCATCACATAGGGTGACAGCAAATAGCTTACACATTATGGTGTCTCTCTTGCCTTGAGTGAGACTCATATAGGCCATAGACATCTTGACGTGTTGCACGTGATACTGGATCTTTGGTCCCTTCATAGTTTGGGCACTTGGGAGCACTAAACTTAGGTGATGGCTCGTCGTACTCTATTTCATCATAATAGGGGGAGACACACAGTTGCTCACAATCTCTATCCACATCATAAGGTGTCTTATCCTTCTCTTATCTTTCTTTGGCCCTTTTCAGTGCATGGTCTTGCTTTCTATTATCTTCCTCTAGTGCCCAAAATTGTGCCTCTCAACCTTCTCGCTCTTACAGCAACTACTCATTACTAGGTTATGTCGAACAAGAAGGGAGGTTGCCGTCAACTACACTCTCACCCTGGGTAGGCTCGGGCATAACATGATCTGGCCTGATTCTACCAACTAGGTTGGTGGCTTAACTCGTAGGTGTGATCAGGTATGATTGTGATTGGAGTGTCCTATTTTCTCACCTAGTTTCCTCGAGCTCTCTTTTTAGCTCAAGAAGTAGATGAGCCAACTTTTGATAAGGGTCAGTCTCCATTCTGGCCTCATCATGGATCAATGAGGTGTTGTCTAGTTCTACCATTGCTTCCTTATTTTCTAGTTTCAATCAACCTTTAACACGTGTCCCTACCATAGTGATCGTGATTCTGGGGGTAATTGGTAAATGGAACATGTGTTTATTCTCTTAAATCCCTCTCAGAATTTGAGGTAAATCCTTGAAATTATGGGGTTAGAAGTCAAAGCTTGACCCCAAAATATTAAGATTGGTCTGATTTAAAAAGAGTGAAACTAGAGAAAAGTTAGAGCAATTGATGAAATGTGTAGATCCCTTAGGAAATCCAATATATATAGCATTACATGTGCATGTGTCAATTACATAAGATGTACATGTCATAGTGTGTCAGAAGGGTATAAGAGTAAAGCAAAACACATTTAAAGCTTAAGGTCGACCATCCCATGGCTCAGGCTTATGATCAACCTTCCAACACCAAAACTCCTATGCGTAAGCAGCCCCATACTACAAGTGTTGTTGTGGGAACAGGCTCAGATAGGTTCTCCTAAGATGACTCATCTAATAGCTTGGGTTGTTACAAGCTAGGACACTTCAAGGCTCGGGCTCTGCAAAGGTCAAGCAACGTGTCATTCTTTATGCTCAAAAAAATTACTATTATTCAAGAAAAATTTAAACAGTTTCATTTGAGTAAAATCCTCAAAATCAAATATTTCATCCAAAATTAAACATACCTATAAACAAACTTAGTTAATTTATAATCCAAAAGATAAAAATCAACATTACATGAGATTTAATCCTTATATTATATATAGAAAATATTAGTATATTACATATATTTACTTATCCAACCTATGAGATCCTTATAAAATGATATCCAATGTTGTCAATTAGGTTAGTTTTTTAATATTTATGTTGATCTTAATTTTATATTGCAATTGCAATCAGTATTGAGTAAGTGTGTTTATATGATATATTTTGGATAGTAATATTAATTCGATTTAAATTGCTATGGTTAGAAAATAATCTATCAATAATAATTTTATTCAATTATAATAGTGACATTAAATTATAATTAATACATGGATAATTCATGTATATTTATTATGACAATAATAAATTTATTTGTATCAATATTATTGCTCTTTATTATGGCTCTTACTTAAATTATATATGTAAATTGAGATGATATATTAATGAGATCTATGGTACAGCTCATTAATTTTTATAACCAATCATATCTTGTCTTACTTAAATTTTCATAAAATGAGATGATACTAGTTGAGTTATTTCATTTGTCTCAAATGGACATAAATAAGACGAGTAAAAAAATACAAAAACAATAAAAATTGTGATACATGATTATTTATAGTGTGAAAATTAATAAAAAAAAATGATAAAACATTATGTTTAAAGTTATGCTTGTTAAGGCTATAATCTATATGAGATAAATGATAAGAGATAATATTATGCCTTGAGATAGTTAGAAAAACTAACTAGGACATGAGATTAAATTATGTAACTCTTTTTCCATCCTTACTTATAATCAACAATACATATACTAAATGCACACATTATTTTCTTAAAAAGTAAATAACCATCGTATTCAAAGGGTGAAGTACCCAAATGATCACTATGTTTAGGTCAAAAATATTGTTTAGTCTATTTGTTTAGAAAAAGTATTTTTAAGCCATTTTATTTGTCAAAAATATGATATTTAAGTTCTTTTATTTGTGAAATATATATTAAGTAATAACAAAGTTAACTTTTCATGTAATTTTTAACTATAATGGAATAATACATGTATCACATGTATATCTATATTTTTTTTGTAGATATATATGTAAAAAATTATTCAAATTTTTTAAGAATTTTTTTTCCAAAATTAAACAAAATTTACATTGTTTAATATTTAAAGTCATACATTAAATAATAAAAGTTTAATTTAAATATGAACTAAATATTTGTTAAAAAACTTGAATAATTTTTTAATTAAAAATTATTTTATTAGATATATATCTATTAAAAATATAAATATACATGAGTTGCATATACAATTTTATTATATTTAACGAAAAATTTATAAAAAATTAAATTTATCTTTGTTTGATACATCTTTTACAAATAAATGTACCAAACAATCTATAAGATTATTCCTTTTTTTCTTATTCAAAATTATAACATACCATAATTAATTTAGATATATTCAAAATGTGAATATAATTAGTAATTCCTTCTTAACTAATAATATCAATCCATAAAGTTGATGGGTTGAAATTTAAGGATAAATGTTTTAATTTCATCTTATTTAATCTTTTAAATTAAAAAAATATTTATTAATTATTTTATTTAAAAAAGTGAAATACATAAAAACTTTTAATAATATTAATATATATTTTTAAAGAAAAAAATACTGAGATTATTATTTAATAGTAAAATGATGGGAGATATCATTAATAAAAATAACTTTATAAAATAATTAATTATTTTTTGGTATTTTATTAAAACCAAAAAAAAGGTAAAATAATATATTTTTGCTAACTTAAAAAACTGAATGGCAATTTTTATATAAATAAAGGTATGAAATTTGCTTTATTTCCTAAAATTTACGATTGGTCGAAAAATATACACTATCACTTTGTCCACTTGGACAAACATTACATCCCCAAATAAAATCACTCTTAAAGATTTATACCACGTAAGTGAGGACTTCCGTACTTTTTTTACTATTCATATTTTTATAAAAATTTCAATTTTTTTATCATATTTTTAAATAATTTTTATATAATATTCAAAATGTTTGAAAAATTTCAATTTAATCTTTTTGCTATATTAAATGATAAAAAATAAAAGTACATAATCTAATAATCTATGTACTAAAATTAAATTATTTTTTTAATATTTTAAATATTATATGAGAATCGTTTTAATACATATCATAAAGTATATTTTTTTCAATCCCGTAAGTGGACACGTGTTGGGAAGATTTCCTCTCAAATCCTAATAGATGTTGACTTTAGAAAACCTAAATAAATTTAAAAAAATAATCTTACATATGTTTAAAGTACCTCGTCCATTCATCGATATTTGATTTGTGATTTAGATATTCAAGCTAAGAAATTGCATTGTTTCGAAACCAAACACGTAGATGTCCTAATTGCTTTACAATTCAATGACAAATGATGATCATGCAAATCAAAACATAAATAAATAGAAAAATTCTATTCAAAAGTGATGATATAATTTATTTATATAATTTATTTATATTAAAAAATTAACATATTACTTACTATTATGATATAATTATAATACATATAACTACTAAATGTAATTTTTGATTAATAAAAACGAGAATAATAATTAAATTGTTTACTTATAATTTTATGTTTTATTATATTATAAATTAAGTACGAAATAAAATCAATTCTTAAAAAATAAAGAATAAAAATTTCATTATCATTTCTTAAAAATCATGATTACATTCTCATTTTAAATTTTTGTTCTAATTTTATGTTTAATTGTATTATAAATTAAGAAAAGAATAGAATCAATTCCTAAAAAAAATGAATAATAATTTTATTTTACTTTATTAAGAATCATGATTTCATTCTAATGCTAATTTTTTATTTTAATTTTAACCTAATCATAAACCCCTAAATCTCAAATACTAATACAAAACCCCAAAACTTATTTAAAAAATAATAATTTTAATAATATATTTTATTTTATGTAATAATTATTTAAATTATTTTGTCTAATGAAAAAATAACAATTAAATAACTTTATTTAAATTTTATTGAATATAAAGATACAAAGATAATATATAATGTTATCTGTTTTACATTTCAAATGTAAATAAAACATTGTAATATCAATTAATTAATTAATTTATTACATTAATCAAACTAAACAATTAAAAGTGTATCATTATCATTACCGTATCAGTATCATAAATTTCAAAATGGCTGCAGCAACAAACTAAACACCACCTGTGATCTATAAAAAGCAAAGTACATACAATTAAAAGTACTTTTCTTTTCCTTTTTTTAAGAAAAAACAAAACACCCTGAGTGCTTTTCTTTCACAGTTATCCTAAAGACTTCAAAAGAATTAGTTTTTTTTGTTTTTCAAGGATCAAATATGACTCACAAAACACCTTATTCATTATCATCCTTCTTCCATCTCGTTGTCTGTGTTGAAATTAAACAACTTCTTTGATTTACAGAACTTCATCAACATAAACCACCCAATCCCAGCAGCAGACATAACACCACTCACCAAAAAAACAGTCTTAGTAGCAATAACCATTATGAATATCAAAAACCCAGATGGAATCAAACACATAATTATCAAAAGTGGAAGCCTCATAGGAACTCTATAAGGCCTCTTCAAAGAAGGATACTTTCTTCTAAGCCAAAGAAAGGAAGCAAATTCCAACAACATTCCTAAACTATAAAGGAAATTTGCAGATGACACTATAACTGTGAAGTTAAGGTAAGAAACTGCAAGACTAATCACAGCAGAAAGCAAAATTCCTACCCATGGAGTATTGAACCTTTTCGATCTACTGGCGAAAAACATAGGCAAAGAGCCTAAATCTGCCATACCAAGTAGCTGATATGCACTGCTGCTTAATTGGGCTTCAAAGAGTCCAATTGCAGACAACACAGCCCCAACTTCAAGCCAAACCTTTAACCATTTCCCAGCAATAATTTCAGCAGCCTCAGCATGAAACCCAGTTTCCCATCTACTTTGATCAACAGACACAGATCCAATAACAGCTAAAAGAGGTACCAAATAGGCCAAACAAGTAAATATAACAGACACCAAAAGAGCCAAAGGAAAAGTCTTTTGGGGTTTTTCAACTTCTCCAGCCAAAGTACTAACATTATCCCAAAAATTCAAGTTCCAAAACAGGGTATTGAAGAACAAATTCCAATCTTTTTTCATACCCTTTTGGCCCAAACCAACCCATCTATGAGGATGAATCTTAGGGATTGCAATCAAAGTCATCAATATAAAGGGTGAAAGAGAAGCAATAGCTAATGCTACAGCAGCATAACCAACAATAGTCAAACCAGTATAATTAAGAAAAGAAAGGAACAAAGTTGAGACAAAAATTGAGATATACCGAGGCCACCCAGAAGACAAAGCAGGTATAATCTTTTCCATATACCCAATACATAGAACTGGAAAAGAAGCGATGTTAATGACTCCACTTAGGTATTTCCAAGTACCCATAAGAGAACCGCAAAAAGGACCAAAAGCACGCTGTGCCCAGATGACAAAACCTCCATTTCCAGGAAAAGCAGTGGAGAGTTCAGCAGTTATGAGTGCTTCTGGGACACTCCAAATAAACGGGAATATAAGAAATCCGAGAATGGCGAAAAGGGGTCCGGCGGCTTGAACTGCGGGTTCTTCGCCATAGGGACCACCAGCCACTTCGAAATAGATGAGAAAGATGAGAGGGATGAGAGTCAACTTCTTTGTGTTGTGTGTATTGGGATTTGGATTGGTTGTTATGGGAAGGTCTTGCTTTTGCTCATCAACCATGGCTGGTGATGAATTTGGATCCATGGTGTTATTTTGCATTGTGGAAATTTCGAAAATGACGGTTTTTAATCGATGGGTTATGATGATTTGGAGTTTGGTGGAAGCTTGAAGAAGTAAGGCATGGCCGAATCAGAATAAGCGGCTATTGAGGGTAGGTCGCATAAACTGTAATCATAATAATTATAATGTATATATGATTAAATAAATTTATGAATGATAAGAATTATTCGTTTTTTAAAAAATAAAAAATATGTTTTACATTAAAATTAATATTTTTTATTTTATTTTATTTTATTTTTGCTAGCAACATTAAAATTAATATAAATATTACTTTAGAATCCAAACAAATAAAAAATAGCTCTATTTTTTTTGTTTTAGACAAAAAAAAAAGCTCAATGTCCATTACTTAAAAAAATGCACTCATATTTGAATATTTTGTCTTAAAAATATGTTTTTGCTTTTGTTTTATTAACATTATTATTATAACACGTATTTTAAAAAAAAATCACCTAAATTTTTATAAATTTTAAATTAAGAGTAATATTTTAGATAAAGTATCACAATTCTTTGATAAAATATATTATAACAATATTTAAGATAAATGATACAAAATCCAATCTATCTATTTTGTATATAGTTTAGGGAATGATTTTTTTTTTATCCAGATAATTTCTATGATACAAATTTACTAAATACAAAAATTATCTTACTTAATCAAAAATTTCATTAAAAATCTAATAATTATTTAATTTAAAGAATTTAATTATATAATTATTATATTGAGTATACTAGACTCTATAATTTTTTTAAAAAATTAAATAATCTTGTTATTACGTGAAAATAAACATTTTAATTTTATGATTTTTTTATTGTATATCTATAATCTCATTATTCATAAAAGTTATGTATTAGTAAAAAAATTATAGAATTATAAATTTTTAATTTTAATGTTTTTGATGGATTATAAATACTTATTTTAATAATTATAAAATTAAAATTTTTTTTTTCTCTTTTTTGTTGAGTTATATTGGTTCAAAAATTTAAAAATTGAACAAAGATATATTGATTTATTTATTAGAGAGTAGCATAATTTTGAAGCCCAATAACTTTTTGACAAGAGACGTTGTACGCCAGCGTTTTTGTTTTTGACTTTTACGATTTTCTCCTTGCGTGATTCTTTTCTAATATATCTTTCAGTATTTTACTCTTTCTTTCTCTCTCTCTCTCTCTCTTTCTTCTCTCTTCAATTATGTTTCGTCGCAGATAACGAATGACATTGTTGAGTGTTCCAACTTGGGAAATCTTTGCATTGATAAGAGTTTAAGTATAGAAGCTAAAGCTTATATTCATCCACTCGTTATAATTTTGTACAAATTTCAGTTTTCATATGCTGTATATAATTTTATTATTATTTATATTAAATAAATATCTATAAATTTTTGTATGATTTATAAATTATTATACATATTTTATACATTTTATAAAGTAAATTCAATATAAAATTTTCAAATTAAAAATATTTCTTATAATAAATATTTTGATATTTTAAATTATTTCGTAACCTTATATACTTTACATAAATGTTATTTTGTAAGTAAATTTTAAACGTAAATAAAATTTATATTCATTCATATAAAATTTCTTTGCAATCACAATAAATCAAAAATAAATTTTAAAATAATTAAATTTTAATTTATATACATTATTAATAAACAATTTTATATCCTAGTATTATTCTTTAAAATATATATATAATTATGTATATTTTATAAAAATAAATTTTAAAATGTATGAATTTTGAATTAAATTATTTTATAAACGGTATATTAATTATACATAAATTTATACACATTATAAATATATACAAAAATAAAGAGTAGAATTATTTTAATATTTTTAATATATAATATATGTTTATATATTTTATTTAAATTATATCTTTTAATTATTAAACGTATTATTTTTATTATTAAATATAAATACTTATCATATTAACCCCGTACTAAAGGTATATTAAATTTGTTCTTAATATCAACCACGTGCTAATACTATTTTATTTAGTTTATACTTTTTACATTATAATTTTATTAAATAAAAATTTAAAAGAAATTAAAAGTATTAGTAATTGAACAAATTTGGTTGATGACTCATTAAATTCAACTCATATATAGCATATAAACACAATTAATCATATTATTATTTTTATTTTTGCTAAAAATTAATCCTTTTATTATTTATTTAATAACATACCTATCATTTAAATTAATTACTTATATATTCAAGTAATACTTAAATTGATGTAAAATTAACTATTAACTTTTTTTTTTGGTAGTATTTAGAATTAAGGAATGCAATACATGATTTTTGTTGTTTATTATTTGAAAAAATTCAAAATTCTTTATGTCATAAATTTAATAAATATTTAAAATATAAAATTCAATGTAAGATTTATTTAATTATTAAAATAAAAATTAACTATGGCAAAGAAACACAAACAAAAAAATCAACATACCAACACAATCCAATCATATTTATTGTATTGGGTTTGTATTTGTTTTCAGGTACAATTTAGCTCATCAATTTTAAAAGAGTGAACGCATATATGTAAATGATTAAATTTTTAAGTCTTTTGAAAAAAATATTGTTTTCTATTTTTTCTACTGTATTTAAAAAGAAAATAACATAAATAATTGTTGAATAAATTTTAAATAAAATAAATACAAAAATTTATTATTTGAACATGTAATAACATTTTTTTTTTCAAAACTGGTAGATTAAACCGTCACAAAAAACTATTATATTTAAATTATTTATTTTGAAAAATTATTTTATAATCTTTATTGAATTTGTTTAATTTTTAATTTTAAAAGATCTAAATTTATTGGTTTTGTTATAATTTTAATATAAATTCCAATTAAACTATGATATTTACATCCTATTTCGGACAACATTCATCTTTTTCATACATTCACCGTGAGAAAAATGTCACATTTTTTTTTTTTTTGGAAGTAATCGTTTGTGATAATGGTATCACTTGAACGTCTAATCTTTCTATTATAGCAAAACCATTCTAAGAAACCATACTAACTTGTTACACCTGCTTGAAACTTCTATAAGATGTTTAATCATTTGTATTGTTTGTGTTTTATTACATGGAACATTATTTGAAATGTGTGAGGGAATGTGGTATTGATGGTGTTAATTTATGACATGAAATACCAATATAAATAAATAATTTGATTAAAAATAATATAAATTTTAGTTAAAAATATGAATATACACAACAAAACAAGACTATATATATACATGTTTTATAAATGAAATAAAAGTGACTTATTGTCGTATCATCAAAACTTAGTCAATATACCAATAACATGTGGGTGAAAGATACACACATCACCAAGCGGCACGGAAAGTGCCATGAGATGTGAGGTAGCATAACGAGGCCTAGTTATTAGCTTGTCATGGGTCACAAGGCAACAAGATGAGTGACATGTGATAGCGCAAGGTCTAAGGGGTTGGTGTACATAAGATTGGCGACATAACACAAACAAAACATGAGAGATGGATACTTGTACTAATCTAGTGCATGTGATGTGTGTATAAACACAAGTAACCACGGAAAGAATATGGGGTGGCATTTCCTTATTTTTAGGGAGTGCTTTCTTATATCTAGGATACACGTTCTTTATTTCTAAAAGTCACTTTCATAGCCTAGGGAGCACTTATGATATAAAAACATTAAACCCATCTAATCTAGACTCTTAATTTTACATGATTTAAATATTTTATGGTCCATTAATAATAATTTAGACTATATAGTAAAATTTTACAATTATATCTTGTATATTTTCTATCTTTCTCTTCGACTTATCTTTTATGAATTCTTTATTCTCTATCTAATTTCTATAATGATAATTTGGGTTCTTATTTCAAAAATATCAGAAAATCCAAGAAATCACAGCACATCTACCATCACTTTTAGTAGCTCAGATACATTATCCTCTAAATTTATTCTTAAATCTTTCTAATTACAGCCCATAATATCAATTTGAGATCTTATCCCCCCAAAAAAAAAATATATATATATATATCAAATTCATTCAGCAATTCCCATTGTGTTGAGAGAACTACCATCCCAAATACCCATCATCAATCTTCACCAACACCCACAAATCAACATAATCAACATGCTCACAAAACATATTTTTCCCAATGGTCATTTGATTTTCACCGGCCCCAATCATCGACGCCATCAGAGTTTCAGATTGCCCATTTGAATCAATTTTTAACACCGGTAATGAAGCCACCACCTCTTGATGTTGACGGAAACCGAAGAGTCGAACCATGTTTCTTCGTGGTTGCTGTCCTCCGACGGCTTTACAAGTATCCTTGACAATAACCTCAGCCACCATCAGATTAGGTCTCTAGATATAGATTATTCTAGCTCTGGGAAATTTAACCGTGGACCAACTTTAGAATTAGAGCACTTTGCTGTTGTCGATTTTGGCTTTGCCATGAGTTCACTAACAATTTGCAGAGTTGCCACTTACTTTGGATGGGTATATCTCTCAACTCTCTTATTTGATTTGTGTTTGTTAGTTATATTATGTAGTAATTTTGGTAATTTGCATTAGCTGTCTACCATTTCAAAATCTCATACTAAATACCTTTTATCTTACCTCAAAAACCTTGTGTATTTGTATATAATGGTAAAATTAATGTTTAAATTTTATTGGATTGGATTGATAAAATTGAATATGTATTTGAATATTATTATCTATTTGAATTTGAATGTGTGACTTACACTGTAAAAAAAAGTTAGATGTATATGCTAGGAAACATTAGTGCTATATTTAGAAAAATAGACTGTCTTTTAGTAAAGAACAGATTCAAATTTAACTAAAAATGAAATATCTATTATCTGAAAAATTCTTATCCCAATATGCAAGTAAAATGTGCCAAACTAACCTATTGAGCCTATTATGAGAGAACCAAAACAATCAAACATTTATATGGACTCATATTTACCTGCTTTTAATCTTAAAATTGTCCCATGAGAAAAAAGAACCATTTGTTCAAAGTCTTGACAAGTATCAAGCAAAACCTATTAAAGTCTTTATCCCAAAACTCAAAACAACAGCTCAACTGCCAAAACAACTGGAAACACTTCCTATTTTTATGGTTATATATACCATCAACAAAAAAGTGTATGAAATCATTATTGACATTAAATGCATTGACAATTTTGTGTCCAAAAGTGTTGTAAAAGCTTTGAATTTACAAGTTGGACCACACCCTCATCTTAATGACTTGTAGAGTCTAAATTTCAATTGGGAACTTCAATGTAGACGAGATAAAGTGTGATGTGGAAAAGTCCAATGAATTTGATGTTCTTCTTGGTAAGCCTTGGCAAAAACATGTACGTGTAGCAGTCTATTGTTTGAAAGAAAAATATTTTGGATTCTCATGGAATGGTAAAAAAAATAGAGTTGTTTTCTGAAAAGAAACCAAGTTCAAAATTTTCAAAAAAGAAACCACCACCTAAATCACCAAAATGCCTTCATCTTTAGAGGGTATTCTAGGTCCTCATCCTCCTAAACCAAAAAAGCATCTCATTGTTAAGGAAAGCACACTTGATCCTCCGACACCTCCCAAACCAATCAACCAATTATAAATAATCCAAGTATATTAGGTCTTCCTCCAATGGACCATTCTATTAAAACACTCATTTTTTCATCTATTGTTATTTCTTGCATTACTTCATATGACTTAAATGTGTATATTAGCCATGATTTTATCACTTTCTAATTTTTTCTGCCCTTTTTTTTTCAAAACCTCAAACATGTTTTTATGCAGTGTCGTTAATCTTCTCGCACTGTTCAGTTCGCGTCGCAGTTGCAGATACGTCGTCCAGTTCGCGAGGTCCAGCCTGCACCATTCAGCCCCTGCGTCGTCTTGCCCTGCGCACCAACCCTATGCACCAGCTCGCGCAGCCCTACGCGTCGTCCAGCTCGCGCACCCAACGCGCCGTTCAGCTCGCGCACCCCTGCGCGCCGTCTAGCTTTTCCCTGCATTTTCTGTGAGTCCGCACACTGAGCTGCCCAGCTTTCAATTTGGTATCAGAGCTGATCCTGGGGGTCCCGATGTGCTCGCTCCCCGCTCTGTTCCCTGCGGGTTTGACAGTCGGTTGTGGTGTTCTCGTCCGATGTGAGAGGGAGTGTTGGAGTCCCACGTCGCCCAGAGAAGCCAACAATGTGCTGATTATAAGTCTGGGTAGCCCTTTTCCTGATAAGCGCATTTTGAGGGAAACATTGGGCTGCCCAGCTTTCAATTGCACTCACATTTCAAATGGAACAGTATGTTACCTAATCGAGTTTCAAAGCCTCCTTTCCTATTACCACTTGTGTTGCTGGTTAAACTTTATAAGATTTTCTTTACTGTGCACCTTCCAAGAATGGTCAAAAGGCTCCTACTCCTTCAATTTTTGCTTTATGAAACATGTCAAAATCGAGTTCTTTCAAAGATGGGGCATGTGATGTAATAACATTAAGCCGATGTAGAGTATTAGTTTTACTTGTTTTAAACATTATATGGTTCATTAATACTAACCTAGGGTATATATAGTAATATTTTACAATTATAATGAATACTTTTGATAAATATTTTTATATGGAATAATATGGAATGTGAACATTGTTCTCACTTGTATCTTCCAAACTTCTAAGTTGATCTTTTTTTCTTTTCGTCTCTAATTTTCATATCTAAAACCAATTACCTTAACTACCTTATTTGTAGCAGTCATTTTATTAATTCTAGCATGCATGTAACTACCTAGTACAACATCATGTACTTGTATGTAACTACCCACTAATGGGTGGTGATAGAGGTGGATAGATGTAAAGCTAGGTGTCAAATACTAGGCATGTCCTACACAACATGCGAGCAGTTCATTCATTTGTAAAAATTGTGCTTGTAATTTTGTGTTTATTCTAATTGGTTATTTGTAGGTAGTGCGATATTTTATCTCCTATTTTAATTACTTGTCTAAACATTCAAGGAACGAGCCTTGCATAAACCTCTAAATTACAAGTTGAATGTGAAGGCTTATCTGTAAGTACTTAACACAGATTGCGTTGTTTTTCTTTAATAGAGAAAGGAAACGCGTGACACTTGTCCATTTCATTACAAGCAAAATTGGTCGTTCTCATCAAATAATTTTTTTTCCTGAATGTTCTCATCAAATTATTGACATTACAAGCAAGAACAAAAATCATCAGTAATGCCATCAAATAAAGAAGGAAAACTCAACCGTCACAAATAATGTAGCACAATAATACGGATGAACACTACTGGAAATACAAAATCATATCCAATTATAATCCATTTTAATTGAGTTTAAAATATGACTGTTACAGAGAAGGGTTTTTTTTAAAGCCGCGCCTGCAACATGAATAAGAGAAACTTAAGAAAAACGTTAGGGAATGCTTCATTCTAATCAATCGGTCTATAAGTCGAGCCTATGACTTTAAACAAAAACATAAGAATAAATCTTACCAACAAACCACTAAAAGAACCACAAAACCATAATCTTATTCCTCTACCAATCCTTAAACCATTGATATTAATTGTAGTATATATTACTACAAGTCCACGTCCTGCAGGACACATGGACTAGTTCTTCAATCTAATAAATTGACAATTCTACAAGAGCAAAATGTTTCACCTGACACTGCTATGGATGAAATCATGAAATACGCATTTCAAAAGGATAAAATACTAATTTCCAAATTTCAAAGCTTTATATTTATCAATCACCAGCAAAATATTACAAATGCCTCGGAACTACTTCACAAGCCGCAAATGTGCAGTATCAGAACAATATAAACCCAAGAACTGGGTCAAAATGAGAACGGCTATCATATAAACCCCACCCCTACCACCCCATTTTTTCTACAACCATCAGTATCCAAAATCATAAGATTAAGTGAACAGCTGGCCGAAAAATAAAAGGTGAAAGTGACCCTACTCTGTTAGCACTTTTTAACATTTACCTACCAACGATACACATATCTCCATCCCCATCCCTGTGGCATCAATACCAAGCATATATTTCTCCTTCAGTAAGGAATAAGCAATTTAGAGAATGGATGACCTGGTATCAAAAACGGGAAATACAAGACAGAGCCCTATGATAAAGTACAATGTCTTCAACCATTACCTAGACACTCAAATTGTATTATAATTAAGAGGTTAGTCCCAAGCGCTGGTAACTCCAGGACCATATCCTCCACTATATCCACCAGAAGCACCGCCATAACCACTGCTGTTGCCTCCACCGTAGTAGTCAGAACCATTTCGATTGAAAGAAGAGGTGTCTCTGCGGAAATCACGGCCACCAAACCGGCCTCCTCCAGAACGACGGTTCTTCCCTCCATAAGAAGATCGTGCTGCATACCGAGACAGCCAAGCAGGTACTTCTTGGTTTGATTCTTGCATTAAATCAGCTAAAGTCCTCGCCAGTGATGCATTGTTCTCATTAAAGAATGCAGTAGCCAGACCAGTTTTTCCAGCTCTCCCTGTGCGTCCAATACGATGGACATAATCATCAATGTCATTTGGAAGATCAAAATTAACCACATGTGCAACATGGGGAATATCAAGACCACGTGCAGCCACATCAGTTGCAACCAAAATTGGGGTATTCCCACTTTTGAAGGATCTCAATGCTTGTTCTCTTTCCTGCATACAAGTATAACATATTAATAACAAATGAAATTATTCAAAAGAAATAAAACATGGAAAATAAAGTGTAAACTAAAGTCTGAGTAACCAATTCCACTAAATTACTTACAAGCACCCCCAAAAAAATAGATTAAAGTAACATGCATTACATCTAGTACAAAAAAGCCTAATTCATCTGCAGATCCCAATCAAATACACATGAACACACTCATTCCTGTTAGGGCCAGATCCATTTTCCTCCATTATATCCTAAGTTTTACAGTATAGCCATAAATAATAGTTTCAACCGCCAATACATCATTGAAAAAGATTGAGAATTCCCTGTTATTTTTCAAACATCCCATCCCAGCAGAAAGCGCACTCAGCAGAAAGCTAAACAACGTAAATCCCACGCTAACATTGAAGACAATCCTTTAGTTAATATAAAAGCACCTAGCTAATGAACTTTCCAACAAAGAACTTACAAAAGCCAAGGAAAGAAAAAGAAGTAACTAAATTGTCCCACATATTAAAACGTCAACAAGTATCAGCAACCAGTAAAGATGACAAATAGACAAGACAGTTCCCCTAATGACAACAATATTGCAAAAATATTGAAGACTATTAATATACTTCATCAGTATGAAAAGATACAACCCACTGGATTTATAATACAATCTCAGCAAGGTAGACCAACTATATTTGAAAAGGCAATTACCTGCTGGGTTCTATCACCATGAATAGTAGTTGCTGGAAAACCATTAAGACACAACCAATGTTCCAGTGAATCAGCACCCTTCTTTGTCTCCACAAAAACTAATGTCAGAGATTGCTGGGGAAAAACAAATTTGCACAAACATGTAAGAAAAATGTCACTCCAGCGTAAGAAGGTTGCCTTTGATTTATGTAAGCATTCTTGAAAAGGTTACAAGTAAATATGCATCATATCCGATTGAAAATAGTCAAATAAAGAATTGCAAAAAACAAAACCCTAAGTAACAAGGTGGAGGAGGGAAAACAAATAATATTAACATGCATTTCGCAATAAATACCTTGCCCTGTACACCATTAGCCCTTTGTGCATGAAGGAGATCCATAAGGTGACTTCTTTTATCAGACTCGAGAACAAATTCAACTCTTTGAACAATCAAGTCAGTACTGGATCCCACTCTTCCAACAGCCAGAAATATATATGTCGAAAGAAAATCAGATGCTAATCTCTGCTCATTGATCACAAGGGAAAAATCAATATCTAGATGATGCACTACACAAGCTTCAAGTGGCAAGAGTTGATAGGCAAAGTAACCCAAAAAAGCAGGGCCGCAGGGAGTAGATGTGAGTGAGTGTGCATGCAAGAGAGAGAGAATCAATATATTTTGACACAAATATCAAAACTCATCAGGTGACGCTACAAGTAGTATACCACAATAACTGAATGCCAAGAGCATGGATTGACACTAAGGATGTTTTACTTAATTGGAAAGGGGATGGAAGGAAAGGGAAACACTCATCGCCATGTTTACTTCACCAAATGGGTCTTGTAAAGGAAAAGACAATCACTCCCAAATCCTTTCCCCATTCCATATTTTTCCCAAATTTGATTTCATACTCCCCCTTGGAATTGTTTCCCATTCATTCATTTACTTTTTTTTATTATTTCATTTTAATTTTTTTCACGACAATTTACCCTTGATAAAATTTCAATATGATCAAATAGCTATTGCAGAACTATTAGGTAATGATATATATAAAATGAGGAAAAAACCATGTTAAATACATTGAATTTTTTTTTAATTCTCCTTTTCCTTTTTTAAATGATATTTTCATTTTATTTCACCCCCTCTGGATGTTTACTTTACATTTCATACAAAATATGTTTTTTGCTCCCTTTAATTCCTGTAAAATGTTAGTATACATCATCAAAGGAAATCAACTTATTCATCCCGAGCTTTGATTCTATATTATTCCAATTCCTTATGACTCCGATTACGAATTAGTAAACCTAATTGTGGATGTATGGTTTTCCAATCATTAAATAACAATTATGAAACAAAACATATAAAAAAATTACAGAAAACTATATCCTCATTTTGTGTTCAATTTTTATGAACCTTTCTCTGATATAATTGTATCTGGGGAAGGTAAGATTAATGTAGCAGAAAGGGCCCACAAATTTCTATTGTGTTCTGGTCTAAAGACATAATGATTCACAAAACAGCTCCCATGTTTCTAAAGATACAGTTGGTAATAGAAAAGGAACTTTGGCATTGAAAATTTACTTTATAATAACAAGGTTGGATGCTGATAATTAGAATAAACCTGTATTATCTGCAAACTAAAAAATGCATAATGTTAGGATTTCTAATACTTATGCTAAAGATTCCAAGGGCTAAAAAGTGAAGGAATTACTAGAAGCTTTAGTTATGATTGGGTACAAAGAAAGGGACAAAATAATGTTGCAAAGCTTTCAAAGTACAATTGAATCACAGCTCTGACACAAATGCAAATGAAAACATACATGGTAAATGGACTTCAAAATAATGACATAACACATGGATGCCAAGGTACTACCAACACATGTACATACATCTGCATGAAATTCAATTTGCAAAATAACCCCATGTTTAATTATACAAAACATTAACACTATATAAATGCAAAACACAGTCAGGAAAACAACAAACCTGTATTTCTTTAGGAAAGGTGGCACTGAACAACATAGTCTGTCGTACACCTCGAGGAGGCATGTCCATTTGTTCCACAATTTTCCTTATTTGAGGCTCAAAACCCATATCCAGCATTCGATCGGCCTCATCTAAGGCTAAATACCTAATCATCTGTAACGAAACTCTAGCCCTCTCTAGCAGGTCTACCAATCTTCCTGGAGTTGCCACAAGAATGTCAACACCTCTCTCCAGGTCTCTAAGCTGGCCAATGTAAAACTCATCAGTGTTTCTGAACAAATCAATACCAACAATCTCAAATGAATTTTAAAGATCAGCAAAGTGCAGGAAAGTGGTTCAAATGCCAATTTTCATGGTTAACACGACATAATTATAACGCTTAATCTCAATATCGTGACATCTTATAATGAAGAATAACACTAAATCACGAGCAGATGAGATACCAGCCAGTTTAACTGGCGTAGCAAAGATAATTACAAGGACAAATAAATGTGGGGAAGAAAACTGTGGAAAATGATCAAAAAATAAATATAATAGATACAGAACCTGCTGGTTTATTGGTGCTCCTCCATAGGCAACAACCACCCTGACACCCGTTTCGTATGAGAATTTTCTAGCTTCCTCATGTATCTGAAACATATACGCAATATCTCAAATCACCGTATTGAAAATATTCTTATAAAATTTGAGCCAAGAGTAAGAATGGTTAAGAAACCCACTTGCACTGAGAGCTCTCTAGTCGGAGAAAGAATAAGTGCAAGAGGGTACACAGTACGAGCTCCACGAGGTGGCCTCTGAACACTTTGGCCCTTCATAATTCCACTAATAATGGGAAAACAAAAGGCAGCTGTTTTTCCAGAACCAGTTTGGGCACATGCCATCAAATCCCGGCCAGCAAGAGAGATTGGAATAGCATGCCGCTGAACAGGTGTTGGCTTCACATACTTGCACCTGTGAATATTTTTATTAAGTGCTTCCCCCAAGTCTATCTGTGCAAACGTATTAACCGGTGGAGGCACATTATTGCCACTTGTCTCCACCGGAATATCTTCATAGGCACCAAAGTTAATGCCACTATTCTCTTGCTCATCAACGCTTTCCTCTGTATCATCATCTCCAAAAGGGTTCGCTTCCCTCTCCCTGCCACGATCCCATCCCCCACTTCTGTTACCCCATCCACCAGTGCGGCCACCACCACTATAACCAGATTTATAACCTTCATTTCTAGGAGGACCAGCCCAACGTGGTCCACTAATACCAGCTCGATCATTGGCAGAAGGCATAGTATGAACAGAAGCAGGTGGATCTGCAGAAGGTGGACGATTTCGAAGATGTGGAGGAACATATGTACTTCGGGAAGGAGCAGAAGCTGTAACAGAACCCACATTGTTAGTTGAAGAGCCAGCAGCTGTGTTCTCAGTTGCAGAATTTGCTGCCATATCTGCCCACGAAGTCCGCATGGTCGATCACCCTTGTCCTTGATAATACAATAATTCTTCACTGAAATTCCCTATTTCATCAACAAACAGCTAGAGCGAAAAAACTCTCTTTATCAAAAATGAATCCCGCACAACAATAAAAATCTCTATAAATGCTTCCAAGATTCTTCACGATCAGACGAACTAAATTCTGTTCCAACAAAAAGAAATAAGGAAAAAAAATCCAGCTATGTAGAACAGGAATGATCATGATAAAGACAACAAATGCACAAGAGAAAAAAATAAAAACGAAAGGATCAGATCGCTAGAGAGCATGAAGATAAAGTAGAAAACGTCTTACATCCTAAAACCTGAAAACGATAGTCTCCTCGAATCTCTAATGTATTTTCGCCAATCAAAATGCAAAATAATAGCAACAAATCAACCAAAGCAATCCGATCTATGTAGGCAACCAACGAGTTCCATAAAATATAAAAAAAATAAAAAAGAGAGGAAATTTTAATATTTCAAAAGATAAAAACGCAGAGCAAATGCAAGAAAAACAGACGCAGACTCACGTAGACTCACAATAGAGAGAAAGAGGGCAAATGAAATCAGCGGAACCTGTAGTTGAAGAAAAACCCTAGAAAATGATTGAGGACGTTTGAATCTCTAAGCGATGCAAAGGGAGAAGAGAGAAGAAAAAAATGGGGAAACCCTAATTTTGCTTGAGCAGACAGAAAAACGCTCTAACTCTTGAGGTTGAGACCTAGCAAAAATATCTTCTAATTTTCCTCCGTTTTTTCTGATTTTGGAGTCTCTCTCCGAAATACACAAACCCCATTCTTTAAAAATAAATAAATAATCAATTATTTTTAATGCATTATTTTAATGATTTTATTTTTAATAATGTGACGTTGAAAATAATATATTATTTTAAAAATAATATTTAAATTTATTTATTTATTTATTTAATAATTTAGTGTTATTATTATTACGAAAAATGACTATAAAAAAATAAATAACTATTGTTAATTTTTTTTAAATTTTTATTTTATTTTAATTACAATTTATTTAAGTTATAACATTTTATATTTTTTATATAATTTAAAAAATTAAAAAATTAAAAAATTTACTTTTTTATTGATTATTTACTATTTAATAATAATAAATTAAATTTTTATAAAAAATAAATACATAACTTAAATTTATTTTTAAAATAATTAAAAAACTTTAAGAGTATTTTTCTCTTTATTTTTTAGTGAGTCACCACGAGTCAATTTATTTTTTAAAATAAATTTATTTATTTTAATTTATATTATTATATTTAAATTAAAAAAAATATCAACATAAAATGTAACATTTTTAGAAATCAACAGATGTCTTTTATTTTCTGTATTTTTTTAAAAAATATTATTTTTTACACAATAATTACATCTTATATTATATACAAGTTTTTTTAATAAAATCAAACTTTGTGAATTTGTGGAAAAAGTTTAAAAACAACTAATAAAAAATAAAAATAACTAATTAACTTCTAAAAATACTCATTAATTAATAGATATTTATATTTATTTTAAATATAATAATAAAATAAAGTAAATTTGTTATATTTAAAAATAAAATAATCTAAGGTGACTCACTCAAAATAATAATAATTACAATGATTTATTTACAAAAATAAATTGACTTTGCGTGTTTTTCATTTGATATCAAATATATTTTTATTGACACATTTTTTTATTCAAAGTATATTTATTGCTAATTTTAAGAGTTAAAATATCATTTTATTTTTTTCCTAGACAATATCATTTATTTTTAATACATTTATTACATTACCATTAAATTTATTAAGGATATTTTTAATAATCTCTAAAATTTGCAATAAATACGATGAAAAAATAAGTACAACAATAACTATTTTGTACCTTACGCGACATATTTGAGAGTGAAGTAAGATAAAAAATAAATCAAATATAGTTACGTCATTTGAATTATTTTTCAAAAACTCAATATAAATCTCACACAATATGCAAATTTATCTATCTATATTTATATTAGGAAGAATAGTCACCTAAGTTTTACTTTTAATAAAATATATTTTAAAGTAGTATCTATTAGATAAGACATTACAAATATGTTATTTTTATAAAAAAAATGTCACATAATTAAATTTATTTTGTAAATTTAATGAACTTGTGTTAAAGTTTTTTTCAAAATGAGATAGTCAAATTCATTACCTTTACAAAATAGATTTATGGTACCATTTTTGTAAAGATAACAAATTTGTGTTATCTAATTTAATAGGTAAGGGGAATAAAATGAAATTTCATTAAATATAACGAATTTAAGATACCATTTTCCCTTATTATATAATAGTCTAAATCACATAAATAATTTTTGGACAAGAGTGTTCTTATACTTTTAATTAAAAACATATCTTGCATTTTATATTTTATTAAGTTTTCGAAAAAAAATTAAGCACATTAAATAAAAAAACGTTTATAATATTACTGATATTACTTTTCTATTACATATCTTATTCTTATATTTATTTTATTTTATTTTGTAACTTGTTAGAAAAATATATGCGCATTGTTTAGATAATACTCAATATTATAAGTTTTAAGTAATGAATATTCAACCTCTTTTACCAATGAATATGAGTGGGTTGGTATGTATAGATAGAGAACTTTATAGGCTCACTAATACATAAGTGGACATTATACTCGAGGTGTAGTAGAGATAGTCTTGTCTCAAAATAGGTAAAGTAGAGACAATTTATCATGACATACCAAAGCTCTTAGCCCATTTAAGTAGCTTGTATATATCAGGTCGCATGCTTGACGTCAATGATACATACAAGATGAGCTTTGTACATTCGCTTACCAGGCTATGTATTATAGGTTATTTACACTAGTTATTATGTTTTAGCTCGTGTGATTGAGTATAAATTTTTTATGGAAAACATACACAAATAGTTGATACTAGTTAACTTGGGTAGGATAATGACCATCTCATCTAGGTCTCTCACATTGTCATGTGAACAATACCAAACATCAAATTCTCTATTTTGATAGCTTGAGCAAATGTAGGAGATTATTTTTTTTTCTTTTTCTTCCCTTATAATTTTCTTATATTTGTTTATGGGTGATTTTTCAACTTATTTTTGAAGTAACTTACACGTAACCTTTCAACTTTTTTAACATCCTAAGTCAACCTTCTTTATTTTAAGTATTGGACCAATTATGTTATCTTTATTTACCTCTTAAGTTACGTTTTTTACTCCCTACTTACTCATAGATAACCAATTCATGGATTTTATCGTTGAAAGTAATTTTAGTTTTCAATATTGATTTTCAATTCGCATACAAATGGGGTGATATCTCCTTTTAGTTTTTCAGTAAACTGGATAATACTTTTTAGTTACTTTTCGAGGTAAAATACTCTTCTTAATTTTATATTATTTTGTTTTATGGAATATCCATTGAAATCATTTTTTTGTTAGAAATCTACATTGTAGGCCTTACATGAATGGTAAAATGTTATCTCTACTACTTCCTCTTGGCCTTCTCACTTAGGCTGCACAAAGTCAATTCATGTGCATATTTATTTTGAACCAACTATTCATCTGCTGGAAATTTCTTCTGACTCGGTGACAGTAGTTGATGCCAAGCTCTCTTCGTCACTTCCCGTACTATCTGAGTACTCTGATTTACTGTAATCTGATGACGATTAACATGCTTGCTGCACATCGCCACTCTCATTCCCAGCGGCTAGTCGCCTGATTCTTCTCTCTTTCCCGGGGGGTGGTAGGAGCGAGAAAGCCTCTCCGTCCCTTATCTCAATTCCCATGTCACCCTGTCTTGTTGTAGCAGAAGACGATTCCGGCTTCTGGTCAGACCACAAAAGTTTATGGAATCACAAGCTAGTCATGATAAAGAAACCTATGGCATTTCGAGTAAGAATGGAGGTTTTAGAATTATAGTGCTTCCTGCATCAATGACCTCAATATCCGTAACAACCTCTTCTTTAAATTTATGCTATGCAAGTAGTGAAACTAACCTACACAATTGATGTAGAACGGAAATACGAATACATCAATAATATGGAAGCACTTAGAAGATAAGAAAAGTATGAGAATAATTTATACTAGCCAGACTCACTCTATGGCAAGAGTCGTTCGTGTTTGTGTTATGAAACAAATATAAAAAAATTATTATCTAGGCAAGCACTTTAACAAATCTAAAATAAAATAAGTCTATTTATGTTATCTATCTTTAGACGAGCACTCTAACAACTTTAGAATATGACTAATCTAAAGATATTCCTCTATCTCGTGAATACGAGGACTTCAACTTCCAAATAGAAGAAATAATAACTATTTCTAAAAATTAGGAATAAAGAAAGAAGAAAACTTATTTAATATTACCAAGTTGATTATTTTTTAGAGTGTCTTATACAAGCATAGGACTTACCTATTTATACTTAAAAATCATTAGATTAGTTCATAAAGTTTTTATGTGAAACTCTAGTAATACACAAAAAAAAACTCTAAATAAAGGTTTTTGTGTGGAACTCTAATAGTATATAAAAATTAGAATTTTAAACAAAATAAACTATTACTTTTGTAGAATTCTAAACAAAAATCATAAACAGAATAAACTACTTCATCTTTTCTAATTTTGTCCTATATTATTCTCTTCCACTTATTTAAAATTCTTCCTTGAGTTTTCTTCAAATGAGGATGATAATACTTATAGGATTCATGGATCTTCAAAATTGAGTTTTTCTTATTGTTCCACTTCTTTAAACAATATTAGCCAAATATTGTCTATATGCTCACCTTTAATATTAATATTTTCAACAAGTTATAGAATAATGAAATATGACTCGGTATCTTGAATATTTGACAATTTTTGTTGCTTTGTAAAATAATGTGTTGTGATGTCAAATAATTGATTGTATTTTAAAGTAATTAAGACACTTGATTATTTAACCTCAAGAACATCTACAAGTGCCATTATATTCGAATATTCTTTAATGGAGATAATTTTGAGATATGAGATTAACTCATCTTGTAAAGATATTTCTTCTTTAAATTTTTCCTTTTGAATTTGTATGATCTCTAACATAGGTTTGTTGGTCTTAATAATATGATCATTTTTGTTTTCGACCAAAACTATCTTAGGAACCTTGATTTCAAAAGATAACTCTTCCATTTTTAAAGCTTTAGATGAGTCTTCCTTTTTTGGTAACTCGTATTTAACGCTATGTTGGATCATCCTTTTCACTGGAGTAAAATCTTGATTTTGAGTTTTTCCATAATTTTTTTGAATATGAGCTTGATTCATATTTTTGTTTAATAACGCCAATGATGCAACCAATTTATTAAAAAGCTTGACTAACTTCTTGATGAAATTATTTACGTGAAATACTTTTATTATACTCTATTGGACCCACATGAACCTTAATCTGATACCACCTGATGAAAGGCGGAAGCACGAATGCACCGATAATATGAAATAACTTATAAAATAAGAAAAATATGAACAAAGTTTAGACTATTCAGACTCACTCTCTGGAAAGAGTCCCTCGTATTTATGTTATGAAACAAATACAATAAAACTATTATCTAAGCAATCACTCTAACAAATCTACAATAAGACAAGCTTAACAGTGTTATATATCTTTAGACCAACACTCTAACAACTCTAGAGTAATACTAACCTAAAGATATTCCTCTATCTTACAAATAAGAAGACTTCAACTTCCAAACGTAAGAAAGAATAGTTATTCCTAAAAATTAAGAATAAGAGAAAAAAGAAGAAGAGAACTTTTTTAATATAACTAAGTTGATTATTTTATAGAATAACTTATATAAGCATATAGTTTAACTATTTATGGTTGAAAAATCCCTCGATTAGTTAATAAAATTTGTATGTGGGACTTCAGTAATAAACAAAAAACACTATAAATAAAGGTTTCTAAGTGAGCCTTTAGTAATACATAAAAATTAGAACTCTTAACAAAATAAACTATTATTTTTGTAAAACTCTAAACAAAATAAAATACTTTATATTTTATAACTTTGTCACGTATTAATGATCCAGTGCATTATTTCAAAATCAATACCTCAGTTCGTACTCACAACGAGGAAAAAGCGAGACTTGAAAGGCTAGCCAACCAATTGCACAAAAGATAAACATCATATAAAAAATGTTAAGTGAACTAGATGTAAATTATATATGTCACTTAATGAGTGATTACAACATTCCTTTAATAGTGGGTTTGATGCGAGTACCTTGCACAACAACGATTTGCCAATAGGGTGAAATGTAATTCACTCTAAGCCACTTAAGATAGGTTTTAGATTTCCTTCATCACATTTGATAAAACATTGTGCACTTTCAATATTAATTTGATCTAAATAAATCCAAACTAATAAATGACATTTTCATGTCTATCAATTATTGCTGGAGAATTAGGAGCGGACTTAAATGAGTCCGAGATACGAGTCATATAATACTTAAAAATAAATGGCCTAGATAAAGGGATAGCATATATTTCAACAATATTAGGTTATGGACTTATTTTAAAGCTCCCCAAAATTTAATGTGCATGGAATGACAAAATTTATCACCATGTAACCTCGTGGCAACAAGTTACTCAATAGTTTAGTTCCAAATGGGAAAGATAAAATAATGAGGATTAAAATCCATGATATAAGTGAAGTGTCATATAGGGACATTCTTACTACTGACCATTTAAAGAACTCTAGTGTGAAAGAGTTACACAAACGAGTCCACAGGTTCACAATTATAACGAGGTATATAGTACTTGTCTTATTTTTATTTACTCATTTTATTGTTTGTAGGTATGGACTACACCTACGTGAGCATTTAGCATTGATGACCTTATTACCACTTTCAGAATTTGGGAACTCTTATCTTTTTTACTGGCTACTAAAATGGCTCGCGTGGATGACATTCTTGAATTTCCTCAAGTTCATGTAGACTTCCACACCTAAACAATTGACATCCCCAGTTTGTCGCATGTGCCTTTATAATAGGCTGTAATGTATAAGAAGAGAAAAAATTAGTAATGCTCATAATTCACCATTGTATGCAATGAAATTAGATGATTTTGAATTTGCAAAGTTAGTCTGAAAAATGTTCAAGTTGATACCACCCTAGTAACTTATTTTAACGATTATGTGTTTGTGAAACCTAATATCATGTGAGAATTATACAATCACTCTGGTAGTAATTTAGAATGAGCTTATGTATAAGAAAATCATAGGGAATGAGGGACATGGGAAGGTGGTAATTGATTGTCGATTTAAGGTAAAGTTGTTAATTTTCAATGGATTCGTTATTAGATAATTTATAATCATATTAATTAGTTTAACTTGTTTGAAATGGTAAGGGAGTGTGAGCTCACCCATAGGGCATATACGCATGAGATGCAAAAATGTTGTCTATTTTTGGCCAAATATCACAAGGCTATTAAAGACAAAGACATTGTTTTGCATGATAAAGTAAGATTTTTTCATCTCCAGGTGATGTGTTGGACAAATATGAAAAGTTAAAGAAAACATGCAACCACATTGTGAAGGAAAATTCCTTAATCGCCCATATAGATGATGTGCTTAAAAATGCGTAAGAAAAGGCTAGGGATGCTAAGGCCACAACAAACCCCTTAAAGGAACAAATGACTTCTCCTTCAAAATTGGTGGAGATGTTAAAAGCAGCATACATAAAAGCTTACCAATTTGACATTTTCTTTCATCATTGGTGGTTTACAAACTCAAGTAGAGAAGTTGATTTTGATTGCCCTTACCTTTATATTATGTTGGCTTTTCAAAGTAACATAGAGACAACCACTTTATCAAATACCCTTGTTCTTTCACCTTGTCCTAACGAGTAAACAAATGAGCATATAAAGGGTTGTGTGGAAGATGCCACCCCGTGAGTTGAAGTTGTGATTTTATAATTTTGTTTGTATTTGGTATTTTTTGTTGGCTTGTTTTTAAATCTATATTTTATTATAAAATGTGCATTTATACATTTTTTATTTTTGAATTGTATACAAATGACATTTTTGAATGGACTCTGAATATTTTAATAAACATGTTTTGTCGTGTTTAACGCATCTTGCTTATATATATAGAATTTCTTTCATCTTGAATCAATTCTATTATAAGAAGTTTGAGAACTAAATAATATGTAGGCAACCATAATCATTATTGAGATTAAGATTTTTAGCTCGTGGTGAGATATTTTCCTCTATTTAGTTTTGGCTAGTTTGTTTAGATATGGACTACTCCAAGATTAAATTTGATGATTTATCAGATATGGAAACCTCTATCTCTCATTATCCCAACATGTTATCGAAATATAAATAAGTGATTTTGATGAGGTGTATTCTAAAAGTACAAAGGTTGAACAATGAGTAACATTGTTGACCTTATGAGATGAAGAGGGGAATGAACCCTCAAGTCCCAAGCTTAACGACTTGGAGCTTAGGTTGATTGTTTAGAGTGAAAAATCCTAAGATGTGATCACCTTACGTATCCATTATTAAACAATATGTTACGAGGGTAGTAGACAAATCCTCGAAGGAATAGGTTGTGATAGAAAAAAAGCCCAATAATTGAGTAGAGTTTGTTACTACTGTGAAACCTATTATCCCTTTTGCAACTTTTAACTTGTATTTGAATAATATTATCTTTTTATCCTATGATGGGCACTAATTATTTATAAAATATTCAATATTATAGGTTATTAATGGATAGAGATAAGAATATATAGATATAGAACCTCACAAGTATTATTAATATATAAGTGGATGCTTTACTTGAAATGTAGCAGAGTTGGTAATGTGTCACGACAGATCAAATAGGGATACAATTTATCATGATGTACTAAAGCTCTTATCCTGTTTAAATAACTCTCGTCTATCAGGTTACATGCTTGAAGTCAATGATCTCTATGTGATGAGCTTTGTACATTTCGATCATTTATAATAGTCCATATACTTTAGCTCAAGTGATTGAGTCAAGTATCTTACAGAAGATACACATGCATTATTGGTATCAGTTATTAATAGCTTGGGTAGGATAATGACCAAGTCGTTAGGTTGCTCACATTGTTATATAGAAAATACCAAATGCTCACATTCAAAACAATATTTAAATTAAAAATAATAATTTAAAAAAAGAATAACAATTCACTTGCAAAATGCGTTCTTTTTAACTAGTATAAAGGAAGCGAATGATACATTGGTCTTAATAAATTTAAGTCCCTTTTATTAAAATAAACACTTAATTTTTTTAATAAAACGTGCAATTAAGTCTTATTTTTATCAAAAATAAAAATTAGGAAAATTGAATCACAATATGTATGTTTTGATAAAAGGCGACTTAAGTGTTCATTTTATTAAAATAAGACACAAATTCAATATTTTTATTATTAAAAAAGATCAAAGTTTTTAATTAAAAAAACATGTCTCTCTAAAGGGGACTTGCTTGTGGTTTTTCTACTTTCGTGTTTGTAAAAGCTATAATTAGTACAAAACTTATGTCTTTATATTTGTTTTAATTTTAAAAATTGTAAAAAAATATTATTATACAACATCATGATTTCTAATAATGTTAGAATTTTCATTTAACATAATTTTGTAAACTTAATTATGCTTATCAATTATAATATACCATGTTATTTGTGATACATTTCAAATTTCAAATTTAAAATATATATTTTTTCCTTTTAAAAGAAAAGTTTTATCATAAAGTCCTTTATTCTTCTCATCTTAAAGTAATCTTGCATCCTAAAACAACAATTTTATCTTAATAAAAATAAAATTAGATATTATATATTTATTTTGTCTTAATAAAAGTAAAATTATGTATTATATATGCACTTCATGCATAAAAGAATAGAAAGCTTTGTAAAATCTAACACCAACTAGTATATCACAAACATATTAGTATATCAATTAACGTAATAATTTTTTATTTAATATAATTTAATAGACCTCATTGTACTTACCAATAATATTACGGTACATCAATCGTATTATCTCAAATTTGAGATAAATAACATTTTTCTTTGTAATTTATCTTACTAATATTAGTGGCTAACGTTGTTGATAGAACGTGGCATGGTCGAGACACCTTATCCATCATTTGTCCATGATTTAGAATTTATTCTCCATCTTTACTTAAATCTTGCAACGATATATCAAGAATTCCCAATGAACAACGGATAAATAGGAAATAAGGAT
This sequence comes from Hippophae rhamnoides, assembly GCA_033030585.1. NCBI lineage: Eukaryota > Viridiplantae > Streptophyta > Magnoliopsida > Rosales > Elaeagnaceae > Hippophae > Hippophae rhamnoides. The sequence goes on from CM065434.1 coordinate 39,707,420, forward strand.
CTAAGTAATGTTTTAAATATTATTTTTTTATTTTTTAATAATGTTTTTAATTTTATTGAAAAATAATATAAAAAATAAGCCAAAAATAAATATTTTATAATAAAAATAAATTTTTAGTTAATAAATAATAAATATAAACAATGTTTGTGTGAAATAGAGAAAAATAAAATACATGTGACAATGAATACGTAATTATTTTATATTAAATAATATCAATAGAATAATTATAAGATTTTAGATTTTTTAAATTTAAATAAATATGTTAAATAATTTTTATAAAAATATTGATATTTTAATAGAATAAATGATAAAATATATAATTCATTACTTATAATTAGTTTATGTTTAAATATAATTAAATTTATAAAATTTTAAAAAATTAATTTGTTATATATTTATTAAGATATCATGTATAATTTCGGAGAGTGGAATAGATAATACAGTCTCCATCTTTATCCCATATTATATTATAAAATATAGATCTTTGTTTCATGTCTCTTGTTCTTAATTTCCCATTGTTACTTTTGTTATTTCAATTCTTACTTTCAACTACATAATCCTCGTACAGATTTGACTCATAAATCAAATTTAACAATCTTAATGGTGGCTTTAGAATCACTATGCCTATTATGTTATAATGCTTTACGTTCATCCTTGGCAAAGCATAGTAACAATGAGATTTGTTAGCTTGAAGATATTAGTTTTCTACTTGAACTTAAGGACAATTAAAAAAAATCAATCTAATAGAGATTATCAAACTCAAAAGCAAGATCCACACATGCTTTTAACAATTTTAGAATAGTCCCTAAAAGGCCTAAATGGAATTAAAGTTCGTACATGTGAAACAAAAACTTTTCCATGTTGCTACAAGGTAGCCATAATAACACTAACAACATAATGAACCAAAAATACCTTTATATCATGAATGTAGAGATGTAAAGTATCTTATTTTATGTATTATTTAATATCCTTAATGAGTTTATGGTTTATAGTTATATCATCTTATTTAAATCTCATGACATTTAATTTAAAATTCTCTTTAATGAATTCATAGTTATTATATATAATCATGTTTTATTTTTCTATTTATAGAATATCTCAACACATATCATCTTATTATCATTTTTACCCATAAAAAAATAATTGTGAAACATGAGATAGATTTATAAAATTAGTGGATTGTATACCATGAGTTAATAGGACATCTCATCATAATTTATACATTTACATGAACACTTGAACTAATAGGGTGTCATTTCCCGGTGGAATGCTACGATTTTTTCATCTTATTAATAGATTAATAAAATATTTATTCAATTCAATAACAATTGCTTAATTTTTGTGAATTAACAACTCTAATAAAGAAGCTAATAAATTTAGATTGAGACCTAAAACCAAAAATATGAAATAGCTAATCAAAGACTTGCCAAGAATCACACTATAACAAGTTATATATGTAATAAATAAATACACATAAATTAATATTTAATTATAAATAAATCATTGAGTTGTTATGATTTTATTAAACATAATAATAATAATAAAAAATAAGCTTACTAAGAGAGAAAGCAAACTCGGGCTATCTCTTCAGTTATATTAAATTAAAAACAAAATCAAAATATATAAAAAAAGCAAAAGATATAAAAATAAATAAGGTTTTTGGGAACTCAAACTTAAAATACAAACTTGATTTATTCAATGAATATACTAATTTAAAATTAACATTTCAACTCATGCCGAAGAATATTAGTTGCTACTAAAGTAAGCTTGTTTCAAACTTTACAATAGATGAGTAAGATAATGAAGGTCAAGACTAAACATATTTTATGAGTTCTTTATTCTTCATGTCTCGTATTGATGTAGATTTTATCCCAATATTCATGGAGAACCTACAGACATGAAAAGAAAGTCAAATAGTCATATAATTTTTCGAAGATGAGATCGTGTATGGCCTCCGACAAACAAGTACACTAGAGTAAAAATAAAATATTTTAATTATATAAGAAATGTGTATTTATAGGTAAATATTTATTCTTAATCCTTTTAAAAAAGATATAGAAACAAATAAGGTTTTTGGGAGCTCGAACCTAAAATACAAACTTGAGTTATTCAACAAATATATCAATTTAAAATTAACATTTCAACTCATGCTATGGTTTACAAGAATATTGGTTGCTATTAAAGTATTCTTGTTTTAAACTTGATAACACGCTAGTAAGATAATGAAGGTTAAAACTAAACATATTTTATGAATTATTTATTCTTTATGTCTTTTATTGATGCAAAATTTATCCTAATAGTTATAAATAACCTACAAACATTAAAAGACAACCAAAGAGCCATAAAATCTCCTGAAATGGGAGACCATATATGGCGTTCGACACTTAAGTACAATAGAGTAAAAATAACATATTTTAATTATATATAAAATATGCATTTATAGGTAAATACTTACTCTTACTCCTTATAAAATTATACTACCTCGTGGATAAATAAATTGAATCCTTATGGGATTATACTATCTTATGGATAAGTCATAATCTATATAGGATCATTATAGGCTTGATCCAATTAATAGAATTTTAATAAAGATACAACTCGTTTATAATTAATAAGACTATCAATAGAGAAGTCCTAATCATAATAAAATTTCTCTGTACATAAGATGCTAAGGATGTTATGATTAAGGGTGTGTAAAAATCTTATAATCCAACTAATTTGATCTATTAATTTTTTGACAGTTTTAATCTGACCATCGAATCAAATGGAAATATTTTTCATCCATTAAGTTCGGATCGGATGATAGATTTCACTATGTATCATCCGATCTTATCCTATTCGACTAAAAATACTTAAATATATATTTATATTTTATATATTAATCATATTTTAAGGTTTCTTTTAGCTCAAATAAGTTTATGTTATGTAAAAATTTAAATTTTTTATTTAAAAATACCAAAAATAGAGTTAATTAAGTTTATCGGTCAGATTGATCGGATTCAACCAATCGAATTTGAATAGGTTATGGATTGATCGGATTCAACTGATCCAATCCGAATAGATTATAGATCAGATTGCATCGAATTTGAAAGGTGATCGAATCGATTACAGATTATGATGTTTCAATCCGATCGAATGGTCGGATTGGATTAGATGAGTATACAATCAACAATTTTGATCAGATGTACACCCCTAATTATGAAAACTTTATAATTGGAATGCACTCTTTGGCATTAACTTTATAAGTATCTCGAAACAATCCATTTAAGGTTCATTGAGTTTCGTAGAGGCTTGATGATGCATTATGATGTCTCCGAAGTTAATTAAATCTTTTTGGAGGTTAATCGATATTGTTCTTAAGTAAACAACATCATAGTAAGTGTTGTAAACTAAGCGCTACTCTCTCAAGTCCTTTTGAGATCCTTAAGAGGTTTGAAGGATGTATCAAGTACTATGATGTCTTTATGATACAAATGAATTATTCCTAATAATGATTTGAGTATGTAAAGTTGTTATGAGTTTCTTATAAGTATCCACAGAGGTTTATATTGGTGGAGATTTATCCTTAATAGTAATAAGGATAATGTTAATTGTTATTCTTACAAATGCTTTTTATGAATAATAATTTTATTTATTAATATAGTGTAATTAATTTAAAGGATATAATGAATATTTTATACATTTTTATTATTATAATAATAAAAATAATTGTGACAATATCACTACATATAACTTTTATCATAATAATAATGTATAAACTGTATTATTTTAATTCTTATAATTTTTGTTGTTTTACGAAGTATTAATAGCTAAAACAAATATTAAATATACACAAATTTACATATTATATTATGTCATATATCATTATTTTTTTAGAAAATAAATTATTTTTCTAATTTTCAAAATAGTTACGACCATAGCATGATATAAGATAATTGAGTGTAAATTTATGTGATATTAACATTTATCTGATAAAAAAAGTTAATCTTGTCTCTCTATTGAATAATCCTTAAGACCTTACTTTTTGTTTTATATTTGACAAAAAATTCATTTCACATACAAATTTTCTATTTGAGAGACAAATATCTATTTATTTCATCACTTTAAATAATATCATAATTTTTGAAATTTATTTATGTTCACTTAGATTTAGATTTAATGTGTCAATTTCTTATCTAAATTTAATTTAAGATAACTTTGATATATTTTGATAAATTTTTATTATAAATCTAAAATTACATATGATATTTTTATTCGATTTGTTTATGTTCAAAAATTTAAAAATATAAGTCAATAAGATTAAATTTTGTTAAAAATTTATCACGTGATCAATAAAAATAATTAAATAGAGACAAAAAAGAGTTGAAAAATGCTCGAAAAATTACTCCTTATAATATATAACGTAAAATGTTAGATTCTAATAATGATTTGGTGTATTTAATTTTTTTTAATTTAAACATTATTGTTAATAAATTCTTATTTTAAATTAATAAAACTTATTTTTTCAAAAACAAATTTTGGCTTTTATATAAACATGAATCACCTTCACAAAATTTAGCTAAATTATAACTTGCTCTTAAAAATAAAATTTCTATCGATCACGTAAATAAGGTTTTAAAAATTATTAAAAATATCTAATTATTATTTATATTATTATACTTCAAATATTGATTTCCTTTAAAATCGTATTAATTTATATTTTAATAATAATATTTTAAGATATCATGGTAGTTGCTGATATCCATTTAATATATTATAAATTACACCATTATCTTTTCTATCTCTATTTTTCTTTTTTTTTTGAAAAATCTTAGAATTTTTTATCTTCCTATTTATTCGTTATTTATTGAAGATGAAGTTCATTTAGCATTGAAACTTTATTTTTAATAGATTAATTATTAATTATTTTTCATTTTAAATAAATATCATAATAGTTATTTTATAATTATTTTTATTTTACCTAAATTTAGATATAATATGATAATTTATTTATTTAAATTTAGATTATAAATATGTTGTTATAGTGATATGATTTTTTTTTAATTTCATTATTATTAATGTGTTTTTATTTTAAATGAAACTTATTTTTCTTAAGAAAAAAACATATTATAAATTACACATATTCATCATCCTTCGTTCATTTGTATGGTTAATAAATCGGATATTTATATGATAAAGCGAAATTGGATAATTTGCGGAAAGGAAGGAAAAAGAAAAAATAAAATAAAAACGTTGGGCTCTTCAGTCTTCACCTATCCCCAATCCCAATCTCTCTCTCTCTCTCTCTCTCTCTTACCCTTTGTCTATTTCTCTCTCTACCTGAGAGCATTTGGAAGACGACGAAATCTAGGGTTTGGGTGTAAATTTGGAAAATTCTTGATTTGCACACTGCTTTCTTAAGGAGGAAAGAGATTAAGGAGAGATCGAAAGAAGAAAATAGCGATAACATGGATTCGGTCCCTTCCAATTCCCACGGTAACCTCGACGAGCAGATTGCACAGCTCATGCAATGCAAGCCATTGTCCGAACAAGAGGTATCATTCACCATTCATTTTTACTATTTGTTTGTTTTCTTTCCTTCTTTCCTTCTCCTTTCTTGGCATAATTTCTTCGTCTTCGATGATATTGAGATTTTTCCTCACGAAATGGATCGATCTGCTTTCACTTGTTGTATTTAGCCCGATTCAGGTTGGTAAATCTATTTCTTTTATTTTTTATGGGTTTGATTGATATTTGAGGGTGGGGATAAAGGCGAAGGTTGATCCTTCATCTATATTTGAGCTGAATTGGAGTTTTAGGGACCGATCTTGTGCGATGGATTCTCAATCAGGGGTTCATGTTTGATTTGTTGTTAAATGTATCAGATCCGCTTGAGGGATTGTTTCCCTCTCATGGTTTGGCCTCTAACAGAATGTGGCTTTTTAAAGGTTTATGTCGCCATTAAATATTCTTAGTTCCAAGTACATGAATTATTGTGGTTATGTTGCCACTATTTAGCTCTACTTTGAGTTGATTACATATGTTGCTGGATTTTGGGTTCTTGGTGGGCAATGTGGTAATCTTAACTTTCCAGGAGCTGTGTTAAGTTATCTCTTTTATCCAGCAGTATACATTAAAGCTGATATTGTCTTCCAAAACCTATTATTCTGTTTGGAGTTCTGGCTTACTTTTGGCATATTAAATTCCTATAGTTACTTGGATTCAGTTACACCTTACAAACTAATTTCAAATATCAATGTATGAAATCAAGTCAGAGTTCTTTATCTTTTGGATCTATATCTCACCTCGAGCATGTGAAGCAAACTCAGTCCCATCTGACTGTTTCCGGCACCGTTTTTGATCCTTATGCTGCAGCCAAGCCAAGATCATTGTTTTCTTTTGCAGCATCTGATTGTAGTGATTTATCTCATGCTTTCCTTTTCTTTTGTCACTTGCCTTATCGGAGTACATTCATTTGGAGCTCCATGATCAGAGCCTTTGCCGAGAGAATTGAGCTCACCAGAGCCATGTCTCTGTATGACAGCATGCACTAGAGTGACCTCTTGCCCAACGACTCCACGTTTTCTTTCCTTATCAGAGCTTGCACCGAATTTCCTCAATTCTTTTGGGTTGGGAGTCTTATGACTTTGTGCAAAATGGCTTTATTCAAATTTATGCTCTTTGTTTCTTCATGGACCTAGCTTGTAAGCTATTTGATGTGAGTCTTTGTTGGGATGTTGCAACATGGACCTCTATAATTAGTGGGTATGTCAAGTGAGACCATGTTGATTTATTAGGAAATTATTTGATCAAAAGACAGAAAAAAGTTCAGTTTCATGCAGTATCATGATTAATGGATATGCACAAGTTGGGCTGTTCCAAGAGTCTCTGGAGGTTTTTAGTGAAATTCAGGCTTATGGATTTCAACCTATTCATGGTTGTATTCTGCAAGCTCTCAATTGCGCTTTTGTTGGTGCATTGGAGCAGGGATAGTGGATGCATGCATATATTGAAAGAATTGGGTTTTAATTAAATAGGCTCCTATGGACATGCATGCAAAGTGTGGCCGCATGAGTACTACATGGTGTATTTGATGAGATGATAGGGACATACATACTTTAATTTATTTAATATCCGGCCTAGCCAATTATGGTCAAAGCATTCATGCTTTCAAATTGTTGATGGGAATGAGAAATTAAGGAGTCTTACCTAATGATATAGCATTATAGGAGTTTTGGGTGCTGGTAATGGTATGAGTTTGGTAGATGAAGGATTGAGACTTGACAACATGATAAATATTTATGGTATTGAGCATAGGGACTAACGTTATGGCTGTTTGGTGGACCTCCTAAGGAGAGCTTGAATGTTAGAAGAGGTAAAGAGATTGGCGAGAGATATGCTGATAAATCAGATTTATATGTATTAGGGGGCTCTAGAGTACATGAAGAAGATGTTGAGTTGGGTAAAGAAATGGTTGAGCATTTGGCTCAGACGAGATTAGACCACAGTGAATTTCACGTTCTTCTTTTGGACTTGTGCCTCTGTTGTCGATGGGATTTTATCACATAGGTGAGGAAGGGAATGTAAGAGCTGGTTGAAAGTTCACAAACAGACCAAGCAAGTCTAAAGAGGGTGAATATGTTCTTTCTAAAAGTGAACACTTTTTAAATTGATGCTTAAATACAACGGCCAAATATGCAATCACGAGATGGTTGTAAAAGCAGAATTAAAGAAAATAATACAGAGGATTTTTAGGTAAAAAATAACGTAGGTCACAACAATGACCTCAAAAGAAAATCACCGGACTACCACCACCTAATTTATTAACTATGAAAAATTCAATGTTCAAGTACAAATTGATCTTATATTACCCTTACATGGATAAAGCCCTATTGTATTTTATGAGTACTTATTCTATTTTTCAGATTCTTCAAGATTAGTGTAAGTTAATTCTAACCAATGTTTTGATTGGCTCTTCACCAATCAGATACGTTTACAATCAACTTGCAAAAGGGATTTGCACAAAAACGCAAGTAATTGTGTGTGTTTTCTAGATGAATTTTAAGAACAAACAAATTTTGATCCTAGTTCAAAACATAGATCAGTAGATATGAAACTAATATTTCTAGAACATATTATGAAACAATAATCTAGGTAATGGTTTATCTAGCAATACTTACAATTAAGATTACCTAAAAAACTAATGAGAGCAATTGTAGAGCGATGGAGCATAGAGGATGAAGGCAACGACTTTCCAAAATTGATAGTGTGTGGTGAAGAATTATTGACCAAAGGTTTGAATATGTAAAGAAGTTTAAAGCCCTAGACCACTAAAGAAAGGTCAAATATACCCTTATGAGGTTTTAGAGTACTTAATTATGACATGGGTAATTCACGTAGGGGTAGAGTTAAAAAAAAGCTTTCAAGGTTGTTAAGTTCTCGCTCGATCGATTGAGATGCGTTAACGTTATTTTGATCCGAGAGCACTGGATTGAGTAAACGTAGAAACAACCTAAGTGGGAATCAACTGATCGAGGGTCAAGACCTTAGTTCGATTGATCGTCTTGTGTGTTGGAAGGCTATTTAGGTTTGTTCTACGTGTTCGTTGTGAGCGCTAGTGTATGCATGAGTGATATACTAGGTTAGAAAATTAGAATGTTACTTGATTGTTGCTATCCAGAACTTGACACGGGATTGATTTTGTGTGAGAGACTTGATCACTAGACTAGTACCTAGTTTACAATGCAAACAGTTTATTCATAAAAAATTACCAACACTCATAGACTTTATCAGTGACAAATTTTGGAATAGACCATGCTGTTGTTGCTTGCCATTAACAAGCATTTGAGATCTATTTGGTTTGAGGATAATGCTAATGGGAAGATAATTGAATTACTAGCTTATAAATGAGAGTTTATACACGCTCAACTGCCATTCAGGATGTATAAATGTTGCCTTTTTGCGAATCTTTTACATCAATCATGATCTTTAAACATCAGTTTTCTAATTCTTGTATCAATTTCCTGATGTTATGCTCTGTTGCATTTCAATTTCAAATGTTTCGTAATAAATACGTAGATTATTTTGGAAACTCTCCATGCTCTATGTAGAATAATTGGTTTAAAATTTCATTATGTACCTTGTCATTTTTTATACAAGTGGTATATTAATTATGGGTCAATGTTGTAAATGGTTATTTTAAGTACGGGGGAATTTTTGTTAAACCTTGAGGCGATGCTTAAGCATCGAGGCGATCCGAGGCGTAAGTCAAATATTAACTTTAAAAAAACCTTTAAAATATAACAAATTTTTTTAATCTAATAAATAATAAATATTATGAAAAATAATTCAAACTTTAACTTTAAATAATGTTAAAATATTAATATAAGCAATTAATCATGAATGTAACCATAAAATATGCTAAATAAATAATATAAGTTGTGGTTCTATTCCTCAAAATATTAATTTGTTGCAGAAGAAAAATTACAAATATAACTAGTCAAATAAAGGGGTGATGTAATGTTATTTGTAATGCTGTAATTTAGTGGCCGATAAAATTTGGAGTTGTTGGAGGCAATAAAAAAAGGTGATGGGCGAAGGAAGATTGGAAAATATTAAGGACACAACCCTAATCATGTTTTTTCACGAGATTATGTCCTTTTTGTTTTTCTTATTTATGACTTTCTACCTTTTTTATTTTGTGCAACTGGGTCAAGATTTTATAGATAATTCATGAATTAACTTTAAAAATTAACTATTTGATGCTAAAGCTTTAATCACCTCGAGGTGTAAGTCTCAAACCAAAAAGGCATAAGCTTTAATTTATTCCCTGAGGCTATAGTCTTGTAACATTTTTTAAACCTCAAACTCGAGGTGAGCCTCAAAATAGCCTTTTAAAACAATATTATGGGTTGGATGATACGGGTCGAAGTCTATCTATAGAGTTCCTAATTCCTATCTTTTTGGGAATACTCCAGAAACCCATGCTCTAAATGTTTATGGTGAATTGGATTTTACCAGATCTGTTTGTGCTTCCTTCCTTGGAGTTTGTAAATTGTGGAATTATGGTCATCTTGGCTTCTCCTGGCATTTTTTTTACGAAGCATGGAAAACGGATGGTCAGATGTGGTTCTCGTCATCTTTTTCTCCTTAATTACTCTTGTTGTTATCCTTGCTTGCTTGGAGTCAATTTCACCAAGCAATATTTTTTGGTCTACTTGATTTTTTATACCATGTAAAATATATAATTTTAAAATGAAAATTGTTGGATTTTTATTAAACTTGTGTTAGTGGTATCTCCTGTGCGTTCAATGGCTTTTTCATCTGGCTTCAATCACTGATATAGAAATTGAAAAATAAATTACAGAAAAGCAATGATATATTTCAGTTTGCTTCTCTCTCTCTCTCTTGGTATGGTTGTTTTTTTTTTTTTGGGGGGGGGGGGGGGTGCTCATGTTGAGAGTTTATAATAATTATTTTTTGGCCTTTTCCGAATTTGGGAAACATGCTTTTATTTGTTTCAATGAAGTTTTAAGCAATTTTTTTTGTTAATGTAGGTAAGGCAGCTTTGTGACAAGGCTAAGGAGATATTAATGGAAGAAAGCAATGTCCAGGTGTGTCTGTGCCTGCTTCTTTATGTTTTATATTATTCTTTTCTTATATGTTAATTATTTGATATTTCCTCCTTGGTATTTTGCTTAGTCTTGCTTAGCTTGTTTCCTACTATTATAGTCATCTATCTCAATAACTAATGTGATTAGAAAAAAAGAAAGGTACAAGTATCCTGGGTTTGAAAATTTGTTGGTGATGTTTTAAGTAGCTTTTGGCATATGTGGTTGCTGTTAAGGGCTTCTATAAGAACTTTTAAAGCTGATTGTGCCATTTTGTAATTTGTGATGTGGCATCTAGGTGAAACAAGTGCTTGTAAAGTTGTAATTTTTGGCATTTGTAGTTACAATTTTTTGGCATCTGTTAATTGGTTTTCTTCTTCTTTGGCCACCTGTTTTTGTTTGCTGAAGTCAATGTTATTGCTTTGGAAAAAGTTTTTTTTCCCAATAGTTGCCACTCTTTGAAAATAGGTTTTATTAGTGATACTTGGACATGCCAATTGCATCATTTAAGTGCACATTGTATTTTTAGAGGATTTCTGATGCTACTTAATATCAGCTTGCTATCACTTGCAACTTGCAGATATTCGGTTCTTAATAATATTTTTTTTGCTTCATATTTCAGCCTGTGAAAAGTCCAGTGACCATCTGTGGTGATATTCACGGGCAATTCCACGATCTTGCAGAGCTTTTTCGAATTGGAGGCAAGGTACAACTTGCAGATATTCGGTTCTTATTCTTTTTTTGTTTGCTGTAGGAATAAGGTGTAATTGCCATGAGTTTTTCATCCAAGTGCTGTGCTGCTGGCCATGCACTTTCCCTTGGAAAAATTAACATTTTAGTATTTTTTTTCTTCATCATTATTTTTAGCATTGTAGTATTTTTTTCTTCATCGTTATCTTTCTTTGTATTTGTTTTATGGCAAGGGTGTCTAGCATTGTTAAAAATAGCATAACTACTTAGCAAGATTGGTGGTTGGACTTGCCATGTTCTTTGATAATGCCCATATTATTTCTATCAACATCTGTAAAATTTCAATGGAAGTGAGAAAATTTGGAAGTTATGGCTGCTGAAATAGTGTATTTTGATATTTTGGCTATGTTGCCCAAAAAATATTGCTGATATTTTAGTCATCTCCGACAGTTTACACCATGACTGGCATTCTCTATACTGTTGTTGAGTTACTCTTAAAAACAATGCTGGTAGTTACCTGGATCTGCATCTTGATATTGGTATTTTTGTTCCACCTATATTGAATGTCATTTCCATGTTTCATTCATTGTTATGCTAAGCCTCGTTATTTTGTCTTTACTATTTTATCTGTAATAGATACCCTGTGTTTGCAATTATTGCCATATTTATTATTTACCTCTATGATATACGTTTCTTTTTACAATTATGTTGCAGTGTCCAGATACAAATTATTTGTTCATGGGAGATTATGTTGATCGTGGCTATTATTCAGTTGAAACTGTAACGGTAATTATGTGATGGTGTTTTCTACTCTTTTAATCTTTGCGAAAATTAATTTTACTGTTTAGTCTTTTATTCTTTATCATACAGAACTAGTACAGCTTCCAGGGTATGAGGTTTTAAGAGCGAGAATGAATTAACATACCATAGATTATGAGATTTGTGGCAAATGCTTCAGTGTATAGAATTTGAAAGGGTGACAGTTGCTACAGAGAAAACTGTTATTGCCAAAATTATTCATTAATGACAATTTTATGCAATAATAATGACATTAAGATGCAATTAATTATAGGGATATAATAGACAATTCATACGTTTTTGTTGTGACAATAACAAAAGTAGTAGTGGTGGCAATATCATTATTCTTAAAAGTTGAACTATTATTTGAACCTTTTTATGCATTTAGTAGATGTAAATATGTAATTGCTCTTTGAGAAAACCTGTAGCATCCGGGTGGGTTGTAAACTTGTCGTGTACTATTTATTTTCTGTATTGTTCAGAATAATGCATGGTGGGTGATAACGTGCTGTTTGTCTTGTAAAATGTAAGTTGATTGTGCTTATGGAGTTGTTGGATGCTACTTTTGGGGCTTGCACAGTTAGGAACTTAGGTTCTAGTTGGGTGTTCACAGGTATATTTTTAGTTCATTTTTTTAGGAGGTAACTTTCAACTGGAAAAAAGATATCATGGGTGTTTGATTTTATTGCACTTTTTTCCATATTCAGGGATAGTTCTTTATTCTCATTTCCTGACACCGCCTCAAAAATTATTTTATCTTTGGACTTATTTACATGTTGATTCTCTTATCAGCTGCTGGTTGCCTTGAAAGTGCGTTTTTCTCAAAGGATTACTATTCTGAGAGGAAACCATGAAAGTCGTCAGGTATATCTTTACTCCTATAGGACTCGTATCTTCTGTTATATACTTGGCTTGTAGTCCTTTGATCGGTAATATTTTTTATATTGTAGAATTTTTTGTAGTGGTAACTAACCTCGGCTAAGTTAATTAGGAATGATTTATTTTCCTCAGGTATAACTGGTGCAGTAATGCTGCTCTCTTTTTCTCCTGAATTAGATGCTCTCTTTTTTTTTGCTGATATTTTCGTTTCAATACTATTGCAGATTACTCAAGTTTATGGATTCTATGATGAGTGTCTACGGAAGTGAGTTCATTACCATTTTTTGTAGGGAATATCATTTATGGGTAGTAAAGATGTATTTATTTTCTTTCCTTGCCTAATATCCTATGTTTGGAACTATTTGTGCCTGACTGCAACACAAGGAAATCCATATGGATGTGCTCTTTGTTTTTTCCTGATTTTTTCTTTGCCATGTTAGTATGAAGTCCAACTGTAAGATGTCAAATGGAATAATCCATCCTGTTTATTGGGACCTAAATGTGGGATAAGGGTAACCTGTCCCACTCAGATGCCATTCCACCTTAGCTCAGCCCATCTAGGCTGCAGGCTGCCCTCCCCGTCCTTTTTTCCGCATTTTTATTCGCTGCCCACTTTCAGCCTTCATTAATAATGCCTTTTTTTCCTCCATGCTTAATTAGGCTTTATTAAATTGTATCAGTGGGTGGACCTGCCCCATCCTAATATGGTCTCATATTCCTACACATCCCAATATTTCGGTATGGCCAAACCTAGCAATTTATTGGGTTATGCTAGGCTTTGATGGTACGGCCTCCTCAATTAATATCTTCATGTGAATGTATTTGTCATTGTAACATCACATTTTGGATTTATTGAGACAAGGTTATCTCTATTGTTTTGTTCCTCCCCGTGCCACTTTCATCATCGTTTGGGAAGGTCAAGGATCTATCTACTAAAGTTTGTTGCTTTGTTACTTTTATGTTAGGTTTGTTATTGCTCATGTGTGGTCCCATTCATATACTGACCAGGAATACCTCTTCCCATCTGGTCACTGAGTCATCAACTCATCATATTGATTGTTGTCTTTGCTGTTGCATTGGCATAATCCATGATTGTCTTGGTTGTATATTTAAAATATGTTGGGGTGGTTAAATCATTTTTATGATTGTATTCATATATCTGGTCACTTGGTCAATCTACCGGTTTTGGTTTTATATTTGCTGTTGCCTTGATGATGTCCATGACTGTCTGGGCTGACTGAGACTAGGAGATATATTTGAAATATGTTCAAGTAGTTATGCAGATCATATTGCACAGTTGCATGCAATTTTAAAAATGATGGGAATTATTTATTTCAAATTAGCCTTGATAGCATATTGGGCTGCAAAGTTTTTGTTGTATACCTATTAGAAAAAAAGATAACTGTTAACAGTTGCAAAGCTTTTTTTGGAGGGCACTTGGTGCAATATGCTAGTAGTCAGTTCAATGTGCATCTTGCATTTGCCCTGTCTGTGCATATTTCATGTCATTTATCTTGATTGTAGTGACAAATCTACCTCTATTATCTGCAGGTACGGTAGTGCAAATGTTTGGAAGGTCTTTACGGATTTGTTCGACTTTTTTCCACTTACAGCATTGGTTAGTATAAGTAGATTAGGTTTTACAATGTTTCTTCCCCTGAAATAAAGGTTTCCTAAGACACTATTATTGTTATTGTTATTTTACTTAATAAATAACTAAAAACTTAGTCTGCCTTTACTGAAGCATAAATGATAGAATAAGTTTGGGCAGCTTTCTTTGTCAAATGATGTATATGCTAAAGATTCCGAGTTTAAGATTAGAAGAATGTTATTTGTTTTTCTTCTTTTCATTCAGCTCTCAACCGTATGTGGGGATTTCTTCTTGCTAATATTTCCAAATCTCACACAACTTTTTAATTCTGCAAGACGTTCTAAAATTGATATTGTTTAAGCTGCAAATTTCTAGATATCATAGATATATTTTCATTTGATATTTTACTCTTATATTTAGTTATGTTCTCTTTGAAGGTTGAATCTGAAATTTTTTGCCTGCATGGTGGACTGTCACCGTCCATTGAAACACTTGATAATATACGCAATTTTGATCGGGTTCAAGAAGTTCCTCATGAAGGTCCTATGTGTGATCTTTTGTGGTCGGATCCAGATGATCGCTGTGGGTGGGGTATCTCTCCTAGAGGTGCTGGATATACTTTTGGCCAGGTAGTTTATTCTGCTTTGCTACTTGTTGTTGCCATCAATTTTTTAAGTTGACTTAGATAATTGTTTTGACAGGACATATCTGAGCAATTCAACCATACCAACAACTTAAAACTAATTGCAAGAGCTCACCAGCTGGTTATGGAAGGATACAACTGGGGTCATGTAAGTATTTAACCCTAGTTTGTGCCTGTCTGAGATGGATTCTCTTCAATGCAAGGTTGTCTGACTTGCTTTCATGTTGACAGGACCAAAAGGTGGTCACGATATTCAGTGCACCAAATTATTGTTATCGCTGTGGAAACATGGCATCCATCCTGGAAGTGGATGACTGCAAAGGTCACACGTTCATTCAGGTTGGTATCACTACACTCCTTTTCGCCACTCCTATCTGTCCAGCTTACATGTATGCACCTAGTGATCTTGCATGGAAAAAGAGAGGACAAACGCTGCCTCTTAGCAACCACTTTTAGTGTTACTTGTCTTGAGGTAGTTGATTATTCTACATGCAAAGATTATGCGGAAATAAGAGGTTGAAGCATTTGTTATTGGTTTCAGTTTGAACCAGCTCCAAGGAGGGGAGAGCCAGATGTAACCAGGAGAACACCTGATTATTTCCTATGATGAAACAGTCAGTTGCTAAATTCTCAGCTGCTAGTTATTGTATTGGCGGCTGTTTTGTATTTAAGATTATGATACTTGCTATGATGAAAGCATGTAAAACAGGCTGGTGAGACTCCCTCTTATTATTCATGTTGAATCTCTGCAAGGGGAAGCAGGAGGGCTGGAGAAGCTATTGAAGCACGTGTAGCATTTGAAGCAGACAATGTAGCATCTTTTTGTTTCTCCTGTGTTGTTTTTTTGTTGTTTTTCCATTTCCCAAAATTTTCTTTTGTATTGGGATAGTAGATATGGGATATATCGGTACTTTATTATAAAAGGGCACTTCCATATTTTCTTCTATTGCATGCTTCTTAGTTATGTGGTTTTGTATTCTCTCTGTTTAATTTTAGGAAAACATGTGTGGTGTTTAGTCTTATAAGTTATATAGTGTCATTAGGTGTTTTTAATTAAGGGTTTTTGATATTTATGGTAAATATTATAATATTTAAAAAATACCAGAAGTCTTTCTTTAGTACCTTTTTCATAAGCAAAATGATTAAAAATCATACTTTTTGTCTAAAGAAAAACTCTTTCCTTTATTTTATGTTCAAGTTAGCAGGTTCTCTCTAAATTACAATCTGAATATGGAGTTATACAATATTGATTGATGGATGGTTCTATCTATTGAATGCATTATCTCCCTCTTTAATTGATTCTATTACATGTTTTTGGTCTTTTTTTATGTGTTTGTGGGTGTTATGTACACAAGTATTGTAGTTTAGGGAAGGAAAAAAAAGTGTTGCAATTATTATGTCATTTATAGAAAATGTTTTCCGATTTTCAATTATTCAAATTTTTTAATGAAATTAACGGGCATTTTATGCCTTAATTAACGGATAATCTTGAGCAATTCAACGAAGATTGAGATTTGTGTTTCTATCATACATGCTTCTTGCATAAAAGTGGGTAACTAGAGAGAGTTACAGAAGAATATAAGATGCTACTTGAGTATTATACAATACTAGATGTTATTTATTACTTTTGAGTAGATTCTTCATCATTTAGACTGTTTTTTCTTTTATTCTCTTATTGATTATTAGTGTTTCTTTTTTAAAGTTACGTTAATTTTAAATTTTATTAACTTAAAATATCATATAATCATAAAAGCAATGCACAATTTCTCCTTGGGACATATGGTAGTTTGATTACACTTGGACACAAAGATATCGGGTCATGATAAGCAATGAATTGTGTACCAAGTGGCTGATATAGTCCAGATCTTATTAAATTTGGAACTCATGCGTGTGATATTTACATTCAAGACTAAAATTTATAATTAAAAATAAAATAGATAAAAATAAAAAAATTATGTTATTTATAGTTAAAAGTAAAATGGATAAAAATAGAGTATTTATAATTAGAATTTATATTTTAAACAAGAATAAAAATATTAACTTATCAATAATATATTTTTATTCGTTATTAAATCTTATCAATAATCCATCATTAAACTTAAAACTTATGAAAGGTTATTTTAATCTTTTTAAATATATATATATATATATATATATATATTTTAAAATTATAAATTTTAATTATTTATTATTAAATATAAATATTTATTACATTCTGTCTTTATTCAAATGGTACTATCTAGCAAAGACCATTCAAAATAGCCTATCACATCTGCTAGACTGTATAAATGCCTCAAGTCTTCTATCATTACAAACGTATCAATATGTCAAAATTTCAGTATTTTCAGAATACAACACCCAAAATGTTTACATTAATTAATTTCCAACTGGCTTAACATAAGATGAGGTGTGTTAAATATATATCCAGTTTTTTTTAAGGTACCTATTTTTCTATTTATGTCCACTTGGGGTCGGAACAATATTTAAGTTAAAGGGGGATATAAATTCTAAGCCTAAATATTGTATATATTAGAGGAACCGATCCTCTTTCATAGTCGAATATTGTGCTAATAAGTCTTGACCCTTTTTTTTAGCAACAAAAAATTTTAAAAAAATCTATAAAATAATGTCTAGGCTATAAGACGTTTAACATCCAAAGTAAAAAAATAAAAAAAGGTTAATATGGTTTGAAATATCAATATCGTTTAAATTATCGAGATTAAAATTTTACAGATATGTAAAAGATATTATTATCGTTGATGAAAAAAATTCGCAACAATTATAGATAAATAAGATTATAATTTTTTTAATAAACTTTCAAAAATATCAAAACTACTAATTACTTAAATTAATTATCTTATTTATACATATAAATATAAATACATTTCATATTTATTTTAACTAATAAATTAAAAATTTTAAAAATAGGAGGTTAAAATACTAAAAAAGGTAAATTAACAAATATATTAATGAAGTATTACAAAAATTAAACATATCATTTAAGTTTATTGAGTTATAAATATAGTATTGAAATACCATAAATGTTACAAAAATACCTTCTCATACTTTGATATTGTATTTGTAGCACAAAAATGTTAGAAAAATACCATCTAAGTTATGTGAATGGTATTTTTGTAATACTTATGATACTTCAGTATTATATTTGTCATTAAAGAAAATTAGATAGTATATTTATAACTTTTGTATTATTTCGATGTTGTTTTTTTAGTTTACCCTATTCAAAATAGTTATTCAAATTAATAAATTAATGATTAATAAAAATAAATAAAAATATTTAATAGTAAATTCTTCGTAGTATCTATATCATTAATTGATATTTTATTGATATTTTCTCAACATTGTTATATACAATGTATATCAATATCGTGGCCTCTAAAATATAAATGTTTTCGAGACATTATTGACAACATCGAAAATATTTTCATCCTTGTCATGACTTCTCATAGGAAAGACTTATCATCAACGATGTTAAATGATTAAGTCAAATTGTGATTAATAATTTATAGGGACTAAAATACTTTTATATAAGTTCTTTAATATTGTTTTTGGGACGGTGCATAGCATTATGTCCTATAATGATCTAAAAAAGGCAATTTAGTTATGAAATTTGTGGTTTGGGTCTCTTAAATACTATAATTTATGAAAAAAAGATAGAATTAGTCATATTTTTTAATATAACTAATGAGAATACCATGTGAGATATATGTGATATTCTCAAGAACATGTGCAATATAAGATATTTTTTTCATGTTTCAAATATTTTCCAAATATTTTTCTCTTGTTTAAGCCCTTTAAAAACCATCCAAACCACCATTCTTTTATAGCAATATTGATTCTAAAAATTTCTTAAAACTTTAAAAAAATACCATTATTTTTGTGTTTTTCTCATCCTAATCTATCATGGGTTGAAACTAACAATATTGTTTTACAAATTACAATCATTTGTAGTGATTAAATATAACAAAACTAATACAATGAAATCCTTAGGAATATAAGCAAGATAAATTTCCAAAATTGAGGGAGAAAGTGAGAATAAGAGTGATAGAAAAAATGAGTTTGCGAGAGAAGGAATTATAGAAAGGATAAACACGAGAAAGAAAGGAAAAATAAAGTTCTATTTATATATATATGTGTGTGTTTTTTTCTTCTTTTAACATTTAACATTAAGAATAAAAAGACATAAATATTATTTAATTATCTCATACTTTACTTATTCATAGAGTAATCATTACTTTTAATGAAATTAGCTAACGTTGTTACCCTTTTATGATTAATTCAGCCCATTAATGAAAATAATAAAACTTAGTAGTATTTAAGGCAATAGTTTTAAAACTCAATTATATTTTTAAGAATAATTTCTGGACTAATATGATATTATTCCATATATAATTTCTACAATGTACTTCCAATATTTCCTGTATTTAGGCCCTCATAAAACCATCAACACCACCATTTATTTATAGCAATATTTATTCTAAAATTTTCTTAATACATCTAGAAAATATCATTACATTTGCATTTTTCTCATCCCAATCTCTCATGCATTTAAAGTTGAGAATTCTATGCATCAAAATAACTGTACTTAGGTTAATCGATCATCTAACCCAAATAGGTATCTAAGACTTAGATGAGGGGTGCAAATATTAATCCATAAAATCTTTTTACGAATTTTATTCCAACTTGGCCAAACAGGTATCACAATATGAATTAAGCAGATAGTACAGTGAAATTAAAATAAAAACATGTTTAATTTAACACACCACAAAGCTATAACTAGATAAGAAAAAAAATCTGTGATAAATACACTAGTGACAGTGTGCTTTACATGCTCCTATCCAGGCTAGAAACATGTATATACGTGACAAACATCACACATCATGTGAATCAGGCAAACATACTGGAAAAGCTATAAAGAATTTCCAATCACTTCAAGACATCATATGTGAGAACATATTCGGTAAATGATGATTGTTCTCTCATAGCATGCAATCATACAAACACAACATTTAATAAGGTAAAACCTCATAGAATCTCTACCTATGTGGTAATATCTTTGGGTTATTTATGGTAACCATTCGATAATAAGCAATATACTAAAACATAATAGATAGATACAATTCAATAGACAAGTATAAAGGTAAATACCTCTATCAGTGAGGACACATGTCCTAACTGTCAATGATGTCTTTGCTTACGGCCTCTACATCACATGATCCAAGTAGATTCTTGCTAGTCCTTAAAGCTCTATCACAACGTGATGTGATTGACTATTGATGGTAAAAATTCCTAACATGCATATATATTACAACCCGCAATACCTGATTGATACAAGGCACACAAACATATAAGCTTTTCATCTATGCACCATGTTGCAACCTTGCAACATTCAGTAGACACACGATACACTACCACATAAGCTTATAACATATGGGAACTATTGCATTCTTGCAATCGCTACAACTCTAAACTCTACCAATAAACACTATCTTAAGTACACATTATTCAAGAATTAACATGATTTTGTTCTCATAAACACAATTCAAAAATACCCAACAAATACTCAAGGTAATTGTGAAACAAAATGATGTACCCACATCAACATTAAAAGTAACTCTTCAAAATGATGTGACTCTTCATTAGCCAATCATACATTTTTTCAATGTGAAGATTGAAAAAAATGGAGCATCTGTGTGATGTAGGACATTAGAGAGAAAGTTTATAGAAAAAATCTAGCCTCTTGGACGCTTGTCGACCTCTCGTCGCCCAAGATCAGTGAAGAAACTAGCCATTAAACTAACCATTACACACTCATCGACCAAGGAAAAATGCCCAATCCCTAACAAGATAACCAATACAAATAAATTCCCTAGTAGGATACCATGACAAGAAAAGCTCTAATGGGACACCACGACAACAAACACACTACAATGTAAATTATATAAAAACTAAGAAAGTAAGTGTGTGTAATAAGAAAAAACAAAATTGTATCGTATGGGATATTGAGTTATAAGTAACTAGCTTTACAAATGACAGACAGAAACATCAAATAAAATACAAACACTATATTTTACATACATGAGTGCTAACACCAAAACAACATGACTTGCAAAACTAACAATATTACTTTACAAATTACAACCGTTTATAGTGATTAAGCGTAACAATACTAACACAATGAAATCTTTATATAAGCATAAGAGAACAAGTGAGAGTAAGAGGGATAAAAAAATGAGTTTGCGAGAAAGAGAATAATAGAAAGGGTAAACACGAGAGATATAGAGGAGATAAGGTTCTAATACATTTTTTTCTTTTTCTATTTTTAACTTTCAACGTTAAGGGGTAAAAAGATATAAATGTCATTTAATTGTCTCACTTTAATTATTCATGGGATAACTCTTACTTTTAACGAGATTATCTAATGTAGTTACCCTCTTATGATTAATTTGACACATTAACGAAAACAATAAAACTTGTAGTGTCTAAGGCAACAGTTTCAGAATCCAAGTATATTTTTAAGCACAATTTTAAGATTAATTCAATATTTTTCCATATATAATTTCTAAATGTACTTGAGATATCAAATAAGTTTTTCATGCTTCCAATATTTCCCAACAATTTTCTCCATAGGAGAGAATTTTGTATACAATAAGAACATAGAGATGTAGTGGAACGAAATCATCTTCTATCTTTATTTTTATAAAAAAAATGAAAAGTTGTATGGAATTGAGACAAGATCAACAACTTATATTAGTAAGGAATATACAAGATGTTGTATGTAAAATTTTCTCCTTATTTAGACATTTTTAAGACCATCCACACCACCGGTTTTATAACAATACTTATTCTAAAAGTTTTAGGTTTTAAGACCATCCACACCACCGGTTTTATAACAATATTTATTCTAAAAGTTTCCTAAAACTTTTAGAAAATATCATTGTTTTTGCGTTTTTCTCATCCTAAACTATCATGCATTGAAATTAACAATATTATTTCACAAATTACGACCCTTATAGTAATTAAATGTAACAATACTAACACAATGAAATCCTCAATAATATAAACATGATGAATCTTTTGAATGAGAGAAAATGAGAGTAATAATGATAGAAAAAATGGGCTTGTAAGAGAGACTGAGAAAGATGGATAACTGTGAGAGAAATTGGGGAGATAAGATTCTCTTATGTTTTTTTTTCTTTTTTAACTTTTAACTTAAGGGATAAAAAGATATACATATCATTTAATTATTTTATATTTTACTTATTTATGGGATAATCATTATTTTTAATGGATTTATCTAATGTTGTTAACATTTTAGAATTAATTTGACTTATTAACAAAAATAATAAGATTTATAATATCTAAGGTAACAATTTCGAAATTCAAGTAAATTTTTAAGCACAATTTTAGAACTAATTGGATGGTTTTTCATATGTAATTTCTAGAATGTATTTGAGATATAAGTTTGTAATGCTTTCCATGTCAATATTTATTCAAAAAAAAAAAAAAATTCAAAAATTTCTAAAACATATCATTGCTTTTGTGTTTTTCTCATTCAAATCTATTGAAACTTATAATATTACTTTACAAATTACTAACACTTTATAGTGATTAAATGTAACAATACTGATAAAATGAAATGCTCCTTAATTTAAGCACTATATATTCTTGAAATTGAGAGATAAAGTGAAAGTAAGAATGACAAAAAAAAAAAAAAAAAGAAGGGCTTGTAAAGAGGCAATGGCGAGAGAGGGACATAAGGTTTTGTTATATAATTTTTTTTTCCTTTTTAACTTTTAATTTAAAGAATAAAAAGACAATTATTTAATTATCTCACAATTTATTTATCTATGAGATAATATTTGTTTTTAACGAAATTGTCTAATATTGTTAGTATTTTAAGACTAATTTATTTCGTTAAGAAAATAATAAGATTGATAATGTTTAATACCATTTTTAAAAGTTTAATATATTTTTAAATATAATTTTTAAATTAATTTAATATTTTTTCATATATAATTTATACAATGTCATTATGAATTTATTCAGAAAAAATGCCCTCATAAATCACTTCCATATAATAATGTGAAACGATATATTAATACGACAACAACACCATAAAAATACAAGTGAACCAAAAGGTGCAAAACAATATTATCATGATAGACGTTACTTGTTTAAAAAGTTGTTAAATAAGACACGATACAACAATTCGAATAAAACATTTAACTAATAATTTATTATTTTTTAACCTCACATAAACTACATTACCGTAAGGAATGTGATGTGCCTTTTTTTAAAAAAAAATCATGTATTTTGATTAATTATTTTTAAAGTTAACTAGGCATGATAATAGCATTAATATTATACTAAGGTGTGCATATGATAGATTATTTCGAAATTGAATTAAAATTGGAGTAAATAAATAATATTAATTTTTAAAAATAAAAAAATCAATCCAATTCAATAAAATTTATAAAAATAATACAAAGTGAAACTTTCGGATTGGATTCGGATTTTTTATTTTAGTGTTTTTATTTTTACGAACAATAATTTTTTTAATAACTAAACAATTATTTGATTAAATTTTATGTTTTAATAATTAATAATTTATTAAAATTTAGACTTAAAATGATTTTGATTTTTTTTAAAACAATAAATAAACAAAAACCATGTATTCAATTTTAAATTTTAAATAATATATAAATATTTATTATTTAATTTTATATCAATTTAAACATAAATTATATATATAAATAAATATTTAATTTAAACAATATAAATATAAAAACATTAGATAGATTTACTCTGTTAGCTTAATATAGAAAAATAAAAACCTATTAATTTGTTATATGTTTTTATCTTTTTATTAAATAATATATATATATAATAATAATAATAATAATAATAATAATAATAATAATAATAATAATAATATAAGTACATGTTGTATTGATTATTGTGAAAATTTTAGTTTTAAGAATATGATGGAATAACAAAGCATAAATTCTGAAATGAACTCACGATGAATTGGTTTACAATTTCTAAATCCGAAACAAACCAAACACTAAATCATATAATTTGGGTTGGGTTGGGTTGTGTTAGATTAGTTTGTTTAAATTGTATTAAATTAACTCAATTTTAAACATCTAAACACATATTTATATGAGATGTTTATCTTTAAAATATGAAAGGTTATTGTATAAGTCTTATACTTATTTTAAAAATGATATTTAGTTTTATTTTTATTTTTTAATGATATTTTATTTTTATTATTACTAAAGAATGAATGCATAAGAATACCGATTATTTTTTAACTTTTATTATTTTATAAATCTTTTAGTTAAACACAATTCAAGTTAAAATTAACAGAGTTTAAAAAAAGATAAAATTGATGTAAAATAAAATAAATAATTATTATTTTAGGATTATTGATTATTATTTCAAATGATATTATTTTTTATCTTTGAATTAATATATATTTATATTTATCTTTTATTTATTTAGATTATTATTAAAGATTTTATTAATTAATTTAATAATTATCTTGTTATTGTAATTTTATAAATAGAAACTAATATTATATTTATTATGGATATGATAATGAATTAAATACACTTATTTGTTTGTTTTTTCCTTTTTTATTCTTCTAAATTTTTATTTTGAATTGGTCCATTATTTCTTCTTTTTATATATTCTCTATCAGTTCTATTTCTCTATCATTCCTTAGAAATACAAAAGTTAACTTTATAATTCCGCTATTACTTTTTAATAATAAAAATAATAAATTATTATAAAAGTAAATATATGATTTAAATATAATTTTTATAATAAATAAAAGATATCATAAATATTTTTCTCCAAAAATATATTTTTTATTAAATGATTTTTTTTATATTGTTGTTAAACTTTATGAAAATAAGTAGGGGTTAAAAAAAATAAAAAATGATGTGGCTTATTTATTGTTAATTTCTTTTGCATTTACAGAGGTAAAAGGTAGAAAACAAGAGAAGTCGTCCCAAATTTTAGTTCTTTTGCTTTCTCGTTTGTTAGATCAGATTTGGAAGTTAAGTTAAAGCGAAGTGGGTTTCGATCTGATCCTTGAAATTTTCCTATTCTAGTCTTTGATTTTGTGGGCTCTGCTTTTATATCCTTCTATGAACCTGTCTTTCTCTCATGGACCAATCTGCAGAGCAGTCTTCAGATGCTTATAGGGGCGTCCGGGATCAAGCTCCACTGGTAAGTAGAAATAGAACAAATTTGTGCCCTCTCGGTACAATTTTTGGGTGGATAATTCACTTGATTTTTCTTGAAATCAACGAAGTTGTAGAGATATCTAGATGATAATGTCGGTTGAATTATGCGTAATTCAGGAAAGTCTGGACTTTTAGGGGGTTTCTATGCATTTAAAGTTCACTTGGTTTTTCTATGTTATGCATATTACTGTTCGTTGCCGTCCTGAGCATTGTGGGTTACCCAGATGCAATTTAGCATTTTAGTTTAAAAGCAGTCTCTTCATGGAGTGGGGGAGGAATTGAGATTCAATTGTCAATTTTTTTTCCTTTGGCTCATAAATTACCCAGTTATTTAACTAGTTTAATTTTTAACCCATAATAAAAAAACATATATTGATTTTCTTATAACATTAAAAAACTAATTTAAGAAAAATGAACATATGTTTTTTTTTTTGTAAGAGTGGTTAAAATAAAACTTCATGTATAAAGGAGGATATGCCGTATGTTTTTTCCGGAGTGAGTAGCGAGCTGTTTTTTTTACTGTGTTGTGTTCTCTCGTCAATTATAGAGATATATCCCAGTCAAACATTCAATGTCTGATATAGAGGACCATTTTTTGAAATTTGAGAATTTGATGAACATATGTTATGGGACCATTTTTCTGTATTTTTCTTTGTTCCTTAGCAACTTTTACGGTTTGAATTTGGGTATTGTAAGAGCCTTGCAATATGGAGGATGCATACTGTGAGTTGGGAGTTTAGGTCTGTTCATCATCTTATTTTTCTCAATAGTGATTTGTAATTTCTTAGGCTCAAAGCATCAAAAAAGAACATATGTGGGCAGGTTTTATATGTTCAAGTGAATTTGTTTTCTTTATTGGTAAGCTTTTCTATTTGCTCAACTTCATAGCAAGTTGAGCACCTAGTAGGAGGTCAGCTTGTTAACAAGAACATGCATTTAGGTATTTGGTGTCTTAAACACGAATTCATAGTTAGCTTTTGATTGATACGCGCTGTATCAATGTGTTAAATATTTTTTGATTGTTACGTTTGGTAACTAGCGTGCAATTGGATAAAAAATATTTCCAATCCTTGCCTTTAATAAGGTCAGGAGATCGTGTTGTTAGCTAGTCTTCTATCCTTTATAAGTACACCCACGTTCAGCTTGCTTGTGTATGACCTTGCAATGCTTATCTTGATATCATGATCTTGATAAATTTATTGTACTTTTTTTATTGAAGTATTCTAAGAAAGCCACAATAAATCCAACTTAGCTTCTTATTTGCATACCTTGCTCACTTTTCTTTTTTTCTTATTGGATTTTGGGTTCTAGTTATATTGGCGATCTAATGTAAAGTTTTTACAGGTTGATTCCGTATCATGCTTCTGCAAAGTGGATGCAGGGTTAAAAACAGTTGCAGGGGTGAGAAAGTTTGTCCCAAGATCAAAAATATGTATACTGCCTGATGTCAATCCCTCTGCTCACAAGGGAAGAAGTTCACGCAAGGAAAGAACAAGAGTCCAGCCACCCCTCTTGCCAGGGCTTCCCGATGATCTTGCCCTTGCTTGTCTCATTAGAGTCCCACGTGTTGAACATATAAAGCTTCGTCTAGTTTGCAAAAGATGGTACCGCCTTCTCGCTGGAAACTTCTTTTATTCCCTGAGGAAAAGTGTTGGGATGGCAGAAGAATGGGTTTATGTTATCAAAAGAGACCGTGATGGAAGGATTACATGGAATGCTTTTGATCCCGCTTACCAGATGTGGCAACCTCTTCCCCCTGTTCCTGGAGAGTACTCCCAAGCACTTGGTTTTGGCTGTGTTGTACTAAGTGGTTGCCACCTATACTTATTTGGCGGAAAAGATCCCTTGAGAGGATCAATGAGACGGGTTATTTTCTATAATGCAAGGACAAACAAATGGCATAGAGCACCAGACATGCTTAGAAGGCGTCACTTTTTTGGTTCTTGTGTCATAAATAACTGCCTGTATGTGGCTGGTGGGGAGTGTGAAGGAATTCAAAGGACACTTCGTTCTGCTGAAGTTTACGATCCTAACAAAAACAGGTGGAGTTCCATTTCAGACATGAGCACTGCTATGGTGCCCTTTATTGGGGTTGTTCATGATGGAATGTGGTTCCTAAAAGGACTTGGGTCCCGTCGTGAGGTAATGAGTGAAACTTATTCTCCAGAAGCTAACACCTGGACCCCAATTAGTGATGGGATGGTTGCTGGTTGGCGCAATCCTAGTGTCTCAATGAACGGGGAACTATATGCTTTGGATTGTCGAGATGGGTGCAAGCTTAGGGTTTATGATGGATCCTCAGACTCTTGGAATAAATTTATAGATAGCAAGCTTCATTTAGGCAACACAGGAGCATTAGAGGCTGCTGCTCTTGTTCCCCTGAATGGGAAGCTCTGCATTATCCGCAATAATATGAGCATCAGTTTGGTTGATGTTTCAAGTCCAGATAAATGTGTGGAGAGAAATCCTCAACTCTGGGAAAATATTGCTGGAAGGGGTCATTTTAGGACTCTATTCACCAACATATGGTCCAGTATATCCAGACGAGGTGGTTTGAGGAGTCATATTTTGCACTGTCAAGTGCTTCAAGCCTGAGATTTAATCAATATTTTGATGTTTTACATGAAACTGTACTGAAAGTGGAAAATTGAAAAATGATCAAATATCACCTTTTGCGTGTGAAATGAGTTGTTAAGGCACAATTCATTTGGAAACTCATAACCTCACTGCTTGTAAGTTATTTTGGCAAATTGGCATGGATGGAAGATACAAGTATTATACTTATAAGAGAGGTACGTCATTCTTTGTTATCACTTATCAGCAATAGGACTATGAGACGGATTTAGACATTAGAATCTGGAGGTCATTGTTACGTTGACAAAGGAGGGTAGATACTTGTAAACTTTACATTGGGAGGGTCGGATGATCAACCTTTTTTTGTGAATATAGGTTGGTTATGAACGGTCATGCAATATAGACTTAGCCTTCTTTCTGCCAAATGATTAAGATTTGTGTCATTATTTGTATGCAGTACTTATTGTTGATCTAGAGCTTCACATCCCTTTTTACCACTATGTAGATGAAAATTTGTTTCTAGACGGCACAGGCTATAATTTCCTAGAAATCTAAGAAATGTTGAGACTATCTGAATTTTCTGCTGTTTGTCGAAGTTCTTGATAAAGTCTTCTGCTAGTAACTACTAACTAGATCATAAATGTTCTCACTTTCATATTCCACAATTGTCTGCTTACCTGCTATTTCCTCACATTACCTCTGTTAATTGCATTGGGATTGTTACTGATTTTCTTTCTTGATGTTGGATTGTGAAGAGTTTCAGGGAAGCAAATATTTCCTCAGAATTGCTTGGTGCCTTGGTGTAATGGAATGAATGCTATATATGTGATTAAAGGCACACATATAGTACGAGTTGATCATGGTTTTAATCCTTAAAGCTAAGCAAACTGAACTAAACTAAAGGAATAGAAATGAAAGTTTATGCTTGTTTGCAGGTGAAAAGCAACACTAACAAACAATGCAACTCATTCACCCACACACACGGCACACATACATTGGTAGGGTTCGGATTCACGTCCACTGTAAGTAAAAGAAAATACTTTTTTTCTTCTTCTAGACTTTTGTTGGGTCATCTACTCATCTTCAAGTCAATTGAGGAGTTATTATTTAGTTCCAAAAAATCATGATCAAACAATGGGTATCAAAAGATAGTATTCATTAGTAGACCAAACCATTTCACAGGACATCAAAAGATCAAAATATACAATCAGTTGAATTGTTAAACCATGACCTAAAGCATATGAAGGTCTGAACTAGAAGGGGAAACTTATGAACGTTACCTTTTGAGCTTTCGGGAACAGGTAAAAAAAAAAGAGCTCACAGTAGTGATACTTGATAGAAAAGTCATTACATTTGCTTGTTTCAACATGTCATATATCAAGAGTCTTTAAATTTGTTTGTTTCAACATGTCCAGTAAGTAGATTGCTTATCCATTTCTTGTAAACCAAACACCACATTTTGTGAGTCTGTGGATATAGCAGTAGTAATACGTGAAGGCCACTGTACAATCAAGTGGTAATTAGGAAAATACCTACTCGGTAATTAGCATCTGCATATCTTCCTCAGGCAATGGCATCAAGAACTGCAAATCATAATATATAAATACAAGTTAGGTCTGGCTATAGAGTTTTCCAACCCCTGATGTTTCAAACAAGAGACATCGGATTTAAGGAAATAAAAGCTTAAGCTAATTGGTGACAATAAGTAGTGTTGTTTTCATATTTCTTAATCATAACCCCCTAAAAAGGCAAGATTTTTGTTTTCCTTTATCACTGAAAAAAATTCATGGAAAAAAACTACGAAAACCTTTACTTAACTCAAATTACAATTGAAACAACAATTCTTCATTAATTAATGACAATTTTATGTAAAAATAATGCAATTAAAGTGTATTGTTAATATATATAGAAGTAATAATAAAAGCAGTTGGAGTATCATTATCCTTATGACACTTTCAGTACGTATGCATTTCTCTCTCATATAACATATTGTGGTCTTACATGTTGGAAGTATGCCTCACATATTATGTATGTGGTAGGAGGAGTACGTGCAACAATTGTATAGTAGGTTTATCAAACCAAAATTGTTTTTATGGGCAAAATCAAATTAGTATTACATTTATCTAAAAGTAGCTCGTTAAATTTCCCAAAGTGCTATTCTTAAAAAATTAGTTGAAAAAAATGCTATACGTGTTAAAGTGGAACATACAAGTTAACTTTGATGTCTAAGATATCATTAGCTCATAACAACATTTACTGAAAAGAATACCAACTTCGGCTATAACAATCACATTCCAAACTGAACTTTCAATTTAACTTTTAGATTTTATGATAAACAAAATCTTAAAATTGAATGATTATTCAATTTATGAGCATGTTCGTCCTAGTTCTATAATTTATAAAATTTAGCTATAAAATTTAAATTTATAATCAAATTTAAAAATTGATATTTTTTAAGAAATAATATGAAAATATATATTTTATTAATAAAAAAACAATCTCACCTCTTATTTTCCTCACTTTATTTCTCCCTCCCTCCCTCTTTATTCTTCCTCTCTCTCTCTCTCTCCCTTTTCTCAACATTATTTTATTAATAAAAAATAAAAATAAAATTGTGAGAGAGAAAGAATGAGTAACAAAGAGAGCAAAAGAGATAGAAAGAGTGAGTGAGTGAGGTAGAAAGAAAGAAAGTGAAAAAGAGAGAGAAGAGAAGAGGGATGGATAGAGAAAGAAATAGAGAAAAGAGAGATGGAAATGTTTGTGTTTTTTTTCTATTTTTTTAATTTTTTTTATTAAAAAAAAATATTTTTTATTTTATCCTCGAAAAAAAATTCTTTTTTTTTAATTATAATTTAATTAATTATATTTTTAAATTATAACAATTAACTACTAGTTTCTAGATTTATACCTCAACATGAAAAGATAGAGCAATTAACATTATTAATGGAAAACATATCACACCAATAAAACAAGAAATCTGCTCTAATTGTCCATAGTTTCATTCAGTTCATGAAAATATATTAAGTAAATTCATTTAGGATAATAATATTTTAAATAAAAATTTATGAATTATCTACTTTATTTTTATAATTAAATATATTTTAATATCATTTTGTTATATAAAATATCATTATTACTATCTAAAACTATCATTATTGAAAATTTATTATCGCAATAACAAATCTAGCTGTTTAATATCGTCAACCTTCATTTATTTTTATTACATTCCTTACACTTCAAATTAAACACTAACCTCTCTAACCCTGTAACCCAACACCATTGCATTAAAATGATGCAGTTTTTGGTGTCAAAATTGCTCCTATATAACATCGAACATTGCATGAAATATAACTAAACAGTCAAATTTGATGGAAAATGTTCATTTAATTTATGTCCTATTTTTTAATAAAAAATCTAAAAATATGGTTTTAATTTATTTTTTTCATTAATTATGTATCTTTAATTAAAACTTATTAAAATGATATATTTTTATTAATTTACAGTATTGTTAATTTTTTATTATATATAATAAATTAAAATTTAATATACGATAAAAAATTAGTAAAAAGAATTACTAAATACGATATAAATATATATTTTTAATAATGTTAACTAATATTTTAATTAGTAAATTTTTAATTTTTTTAAGATTAATTTTTAAATTTATTATTATTAATTAATTATAATGTATAATTAATTAATTTAATATAATAATTATTAAGAAATTAATTAAAAAATAAAAGAATATTTTATTTTTAATAAAAATATATTTTTTAATCAACAAGAAAATGGGCCCAAAAATAAAAATATAAAAAGACATCAAGGATTAAAGACCATAAAATCATGGTAAATATTTCCGAATTAATGACATCAAGAATTAAAAATAATTTATTGCGCGTGAAAAGTTTGATCTTTGTGTTTGAATTGAATTTTTCAGCCTTAAGATAGAAAAGCTAGATCAAAGTTGACCCAAAATTCACGGAATCCATAATATCAAAAAGAAGAAGAAAAACAAAGAAGAAAGAAATATATCACATGGTTTTCTTTGGGTATTTTAAAGAACCTGAAGAATGCGTTCGGATGATACGAAACAAGAACCCGATAACTCATCACGGCAAGAATGGACAGTCTTGAACTGATCAACATCGAGCTTCTTGTTAAAAACACCGACAAGAAAGTAAATGCTGTCATTGGGGGGCAAATCGACCAGAATCTCATAGACATTGAACCACATGAAGAACCTCTGGACCTGAATTCCTTTAATGTCCGTGATCGATCCGTACCCGAGCTTGCCGGTAATTTCCCTTTCGTAATAGACCAAGTACTCGAACTGCACGTAGCATGGCTTCTTCAAAACGACGATGAAATGGCCGTCGTCGGAGAGGGTAAAGTTCGTCACGGTATCGGGAAAAAGGCCACTCGGCAATCTATATTTTGGGAGAATTTCGTAAACTGTTGGATAATTATTAGCTGTTTCACTTTCAGATAGCGAAGTTTGGACGAAGACGAAAAAGAGTACGAAGAATAATAGAGAGACATCCATATGGGTTTTCGGATTCGGATCCATGCTTGGGTTGATTTTTAGAGAGTATGATGAATTTGGTTTGGACTTCAAAGTTCGATTGGATAGAGACTAGAGAGATATAGCAATTTATATTTGCCTTTATAAAGATTTTTTTTTGTCGCCTTTATATTTGTTTTGGGACTAGAAAGTCGAAAGAAGCTTCTTAATCCGATCCTCCGATACTTTCTTTGCCTTTGTACACACCGAGGAATTATTCATTTCATGAGTAGGAAGTATTTTAAATGAAAAATAAAATATGTTATTAAATTAGATAAAATATATAATAATTAATAAAAAAAACTAATATAATAAAACGAGGATAAGATAATAAAAAAAACATTTAAAGTTTTCATTTAATCCCTCATTTTATTAAAATTTAAACATATATTTAATTTAATTTTATAAAAAAATGCAATTAGTAGTAAATTAAAAGTTTAAGAGTAATATATAAGATTATATAATGTTGTAGCACATAAATGATAAAATAAGTTAGTGTAGTATTTGTTATTATGTTATAGTATTGATTCATAGTATAGTATCACTTATTATCATTGTTATAAATAAAAGTTTTTAAGTCAGTTATTAACGGATTAAAGTTAGTTGTATGAATCGATTTAAAATGAAGAGAATTAAAATTTAAAGTCAGTTTAATTGATAGTATAGTATTATTTATTATCACTACTATAAATAAAAACTTTTAAGTCAGTTATTAACCGACTTAAAAAGAATTTAAAGTAGTTGGGGAATCGATTAAAAATGATGAGACTTAAAATTTAAAGTCTGTTCAGAGTTAGAACGGACTTTAAATTTTAAATCTGTTCATGGGTAGAATCAACTTTTAATTTAAAATCAATCCTATGTGTCAATCGATTTTAAATTTTAAATCGGTTCATTAGTATAAACGACTTAAAATTCTATAATCATTTTAAAACATATTTTGGTTTATTTTCTACTAACCTCACTGTATATTTTTGATTGCATAACCGTAAAAAAAATCAAAATATATTTAAAAATAGTTCAAAATATATTATATTATACAATATATATACATACATACACACATACATACATACATACATACATACATACATACATACATATAACTTAATTACAATATCATTAAATATTATAAGATACATATACTATTTAATATCTTCATATTCTTATAATATCATGAATTCATAAAAAATAACTCATATATGTTAAAAAAAGTATATTCGTAAAATAGATTACCACATCTTTAATTGAAATGTTAATATTTGAGATAATTTCGCTTATAAATTTCATGATAAAGTAACAAGACATGACTATATCATTGTATGCTAGAACCTAAAAAAACAAGTATACATATTTTATTAATTCAAACATCTTTATTATTAAATTAGTAAAATTCATTAAATTATTAATATTAGTTTGTACATACCATAACTTTGTCCCATATAAGCTTATATAATTTTTTAAGGACAATGCCCTTACTCTTGATCCACAACTTTCATGTCATATCAAAATTAAAAATAATTAATTTTTTTATTAAATATTACAAAGAACAATAGAAGAAAAATAACTAGCTATAACTTTTACATTAAAAAACTATTTTTGATTTATATGAAGTGTTAAGGCTCTATCACACAATTGTTTAGCTCTAATGCTAACATTATGCTCTTGATATTGATTGACAAATGACGAATCATAAAACATTACTAAATATGGTAGGTAATTTTCTTGAAGTTGATAATAACATGCCTTATATAAAAGAAATATATATAAATAATTAGCTAATATAAATATAATTATATGCTCTATATAAATGAAAATTACTTACTGATTGAAGACTCATTTTGTCCACACTTGAATTATACTTAAATCAATCATTTGAAATCCAAATAACTGTAATATGTACTCGATCAATATATATGACTGTCCAATATCTATGCTAGATATTTCTCTAGAAAATGGCACAATTCATCTATCATTTATGTTATTTTTACTCACAACAATAGTCATCAAAGAGCCAAGTTTTTTTTGAAGTTTATAGCATATTCATAATTATATTTTTTCTATGGCTTATTCTTGAATGACTCAGTGTGTGATGATTGTTTACTAGACATCGATTTGTTGTGAGATACTTGCTTTGTATCTCTTGAATGTGTTGTAATTATCAATTCTAGTATAATAGAATAAATAAGAGGTATTATATATGCTAGTAACAATAAAAGAATAATATAATACTAGTAAAAACAATGTTATCTTAAGTAAAAATAAATAGTACCATATCAACATTCAGCACAACTTGATTCGACGGACAAGCAACATATTGTCTAACAGCTTCTTGGACTATGGTAGCATCAGATGACACCGGTAGTGGACAATGATAGAGTAATGATTGATCAATTAGTATTTTCCAATGGTTTGGTAAATATATGATTATGAATGTTTCGATCGTTGCTCAATTGTGCTACCGCTCCGATAGAAACATAGTCCTTAAATGATGGATCTTTCAATAGACATTTCATATTCTGTAAAAAATTGAAACGTTATATATAATAAATATAATATATAATAAAAAAAATAAAAACAATATACTATATACATAAGCTTTAAATCTTAGCACAAATGATTCATCAAATAGAGGAGGACTCTTATATGTGGTAGCTATTGGAAGGACATTTTCATCAAAGCATTCACGTGATGGATGGTAAGAATGCACATATTGCATTGGAGAAATTAAACTAATACTTGATTTCATCGACATTTTTGGCATAATTGGAGGACCAATATAATGATTATATCCCATAGAGGATATTGGTTGGCCATAAGATTTCATGGGTGGTATGCATGGCATAGATGGTGGCATACCTTCCATGGATGGTGGTATGCATGGCATAGATGGTGGCATACCTTCCATGGATGGTGGTATGCCTAGCCAATAGGGCATACCTTGATTATAGTATGGTGGCATGCCTGACATGTGTTGTGATTGAGCTTGGAAACTCTGAAATTGCTTTAAATTTGCAATCTCACTTAACATTGTGGTCTTAATGGAGTGAAATTCTTCATAAACTTTTCCTTATTGACCATCTCAGGCCTTTGTTTTAGAATATTAAAAAACTTTATATAAATATCATATTGGCTTTCTCCTCTAACACGATTAGGATGCTCAGATCCAAATGCATAAAATATCGCATATTTTCCTAGTTCGATTATTTTACCGTTATTAATTTGTTCTTAAATTGTTCTCTACAAATAATAAAGCAATAAAGTATATCATACATTATTACATCAATATGAAAAAATCATAAGGACTTTGTATCAAGTTAAATTACTAACCAACTTATTGAGTTATTTTTCTCCTCTTTTATTCATTGGTTTTGATTTCTTTTTTTGTGAGTCTTTGTTTCTATAAACAATTCAGGTCAGGTAATCAGTCTACCCAATTCAGCTTCCTACATAAATTAAATAAATTTATTAACCAATTTATTAACGTATATTAGAGGAAAATGAGTATAAATATTTATAAATTAATAACTTAATATTACCATTATGTATTTAACTTAAGGATTTGATGATCTCTTAATATGGTTAGAAAGAATATTCTGCATTTGTATATTTTGATGTTCTTCTCTAATGATTTGAAATTCATCCATAAGTTTATAATCTACAAAATTTTTTCATACTTGGATTCAATTCAGGGGTGATCTTCAGGGATTTTGTATAATTCAACTTTATTAAGTAGTTTCAAGTATGAAAACACATAATTCTTGGCCAATTTTGGAAGTTTTGTATTCCTTACATTCCTTATTTGCAATCTTGTAGCACTTTTTTAACCAATTATTGAAGACTTTAAAAAGCTTCTATAAAAAATACAATTTAGAGGAGATATAATATAAAAGAATATAATATGTAATTACTTATAAAACAAAAAAGACTTACATAAATGGTTTTCCATATCTTTTACTTTTTAGTATCTTTAACCTTATTCCAATCATTTATATTGATTTGTATACTTGGCTTCACAAGTCTACCAATAGAGGATTTCAATTGTTGACCATTTTCTCCTAATGGATTATCAATTGCATCGAATTAATCATGTATTCTATCATTTGAATTAAGTAAAGCATCAAGTATATTAGCCCAACCCCTTATTTTGAAATTCCCCAACGGATCATTTGGATATACTATATCTAACACCCTAGGATTCATGGTATACATGTAAACAATGATGAAATTGAAATTAATTCACAATTTTTAAGTCCAAACATATAAACAAGCATTATTAGAATAATATATAACATACATAATGTTTAATTAGGTTTTTGATCATATATATATGTATATGTATATATATTCCTTCACAGTCATTTCGAGTTCTTGACGAAAAATCATCGTCATCAACTAGATCATCACATACATTAGGCAATTTGAAAAATGACTAATATTGGATAACATATCAAGTATGTCATCATCTTCTAAAACATCATAATGGTAGAACTCTTTTTTTGGAGGTGTTAACACAATAGACCATCTTGTGTCAATTTGATCGCTCACGTAAAATACTTGTTTTGCATGAAGTGCTAACATGAAAAGATCATTCGTGTGACCTATCTTGGATAAGTTTACAAGAGTAAATGCAAAATCATCTATTTTATATCCAACATCGATAGTATCTTTGACCTAATCACATAAAAATACTGTTCCATGGAAGACCTCATAATCGAGTTTCCAAATTTCTTGAATTATACCATAATATGTTATTTTAGAAAGTACATAATTACTATCTTTTGAACTAGAAAATTACCTAGTTTGTGCAACTATTTTCACACCACTATTCTGGTTTACTTGGACTTTTTCCCTTGCTTGTGTAGTAAACCTTGAACCATTAATTGTGAAACTAGAATATGATTTGACATCAAATTTTGGACCATGTGTAAGCCATTCTAAAATTTATGTTATTTTATGATTAGGTTTGTTGAATTCAACTCGAATATATGCATATAAAAACATGAAATATGTTTAAAACATTATATAGAAGTACTAATGAATTCATGTATGTGACACTTACATGGTTACGAAACCAATTAATAAGCTCTCACTTATATTCATTATACAAACATTTTTCTTCTCTCTTTTTTATAATGAGAATCGGTCTTCAATAAGGTAAAATGCATTTTGTGATATTATGAAAGATATATCAAATATTCATAATTAATAGTTAAATAAATAATTATTATTTTATATGAAAATGTTGAACTTGTCATTACTTACTCTACGTATGGTTGTGACTCATTATTATTTACCAAAATGATTCGGTGTGCTATTTTCCATCGAGTATGATCAATGAAAAATTTCTTACTTACATCAAGTATAAGGTTACCTACTTGGATCATGTCATATTCTAAGAACAACTTGCGTGTAGGATTCTCAATTTTAATGCAACCACTAAAGTATTCAAAACAAAATTCAATGGCCTCTTCAACAATGTAACGTTCCATCATGCATCTTTCAGGATAATTTTTATTATTTACATATCCTTTAAGGACTTGCATGTATCTCTCAAAAGGATACATCCATCTTAAGTAAGTAGGACCACACAATTGAATCTCTTAAACTAAATATACACAGAAGTGAATCATTATATATAAAAAAAGGAAAATATTTTTCAAGTAGACACAAATTCTCCACAACATCTTTCTATAAAGAGTTTAACTCATCAATTGATATTGATTTTTTGCATATTGTAT
Organism: Hippophae rhamnoides; assembly: GCA_033030585.1. Lineage (NCBI taxonomy): Eukaryota > Viridiplantae > Streptophyta > Magnoliopsida > Rosales > Elaeagnaceae > Hippophae > Hippophae rhamnoides. Next base: position 39,745,760 of record CM065434.1, read on the forward strand.
TGAAGAATGAATAAAGACAAATTATTGATAATTGAACATGTTTTGAAAGAATTGACCTAATAACAACTAGCAACAAATGTTGCATTAAGATATGATAGTCATTGATTTTAATCCATAAAGTTTCTTAACGATCATAAACACAATTTTTTTTAAGTATATTCGATTTTTTTCATTTTATATCTTTGGTGCCAATTCAGGTCGTATGTCTAATTTCTTTAAAACTAATTTTGTTTTAATTTCATCCTTCGTTTTTCCAAGTATATTAAGTAATGTACCAATTAAGCTCTCACATATATTTTTCTCAATGTGCATGAAATCTAACATTTGACAAATGTGTATGTCTTTCCAATAAGGTAATTCCCAAAATATTAATTTTTTATTCCAACAATTATGATCTACTGATTGAGTAACATTTTCATTTTTAGCCCTTTTATTAGTTGACCTCTTTTGTTTTCCTTCATTAGTGAGTATTTTTTTTTTCATCTTTTCATATCATTTGAATGTCATACCATTCAATTGCCTTAATATCTCAACACTTCGCAAAGGTTTTAATGCAGGATCATGATATTCTTCACTATTGAAAGGTTTCTTTTGGTATCTAAACTCATGTCTAGATGGACAAAATCTTCTATGTCTTTTATAAGACATCTTGCGTTCGTGAACAAGATAAGTTACAAAAGTGCCATCACTACAAATAGGGCATTCTATATAACCTTTTGTTGCATGTCCTGATAAGTTCTAATAGGCAAAAAAATCATTAATTATCCATAAAAGGACATCTCTCAAGTTAATGTATTCTTCTTTGTGTGCATCATAAACATTTACACCATCATTTCACAACATCTTTAAATCATCTATGAGAGGTTTCAAATACACATCAACATCAACTCCGGGTTGTTTTGATCCCGAGATCAATAATGTTAGCATCTTGAACTTTCTTTTCATACACAACTAGGGAGAAAGGTTGTATGTTACCATAATTAATGGCCAACAATTATATCTGCTACTAAGGGAACTGTGTGGATTAATTAGCAATGTGCATAGGCATGGGTGAGGATGGTTATTGATATAATTGTCCTCAAATTGAATTATAAAATCTATACCCAATACTATCTAAAAATTGTTATGGTTTAGGGATGATTTTTTACTTGCGGGTAACGATTCGAAACAATTATTAAAAAATACCCAAAAAAATCGTTTTCCAAACTTTTTTAAAAAATTCTATATACCTATGCAAACAAATCAATAATCCTTAATTATTAATTAATATATAATTTAATTTAATAAATATATATATAAATAAATTAAATAAATATAATTAATTTAAGGTGCGATAAGGTACAATTATTAGTATAAATGTACTTGTTGCTTCATGTTTGATTTTTACCCAAAACTATACTCGTTTTTGAAATTTATCAGATAAAAATCGAATCGATGGTGTGAATAATCGTGCATAACCAAACCCATAGTTTTTTTGCCCATTCCTAAGAATAATTTCATTAGCAGCAATGGCAAGACGAGTATTTCTTAGATTAGTTGCAAATTGAGGGGATAAATTATCTACTACTTTCTAATTTGTAGAATCAGAAGGACGATGTAGTATCCCATCATCAAATCGATTCTCTGAATGTGAAGTCAACATCTTTGATGTCTCTTTACTTTTAAATAACCTTTAAAGGTGAGGGATCAGATGAAAGTACAAAAGAACCTTTGCTGGCATGCCTTTCTTATTTGTTGTCTCATTTGTAGCATACTTTCATCTTGATTCTTTACACATCGGATAATCATCTAATGTCTCATATTATATTTCTATAAAGAATGAAATCATTTGGACAAACATGAATTTTATGATATTTTATGTCAAATCGACTAAGAAATTTCTTCACTTCATATAATGAAGGTGATAACTCATTACCCTTAGGAAACATATCTATTAGTACATTTAGTAATTATGTGAATTCCTTGTCAGAAAAACCATTTTTTTTACATTCACATTGTACAAATGAATCAATCCCGACATTTTAATATATATCTTTCACTTTGGATACAACAACTTTTTGACATCTTGATAAGAATAATCAAGCTCTACAAATTCCAAGTGGACCAATCACAAGGTCTAGGAAGGCACAACTCGAAAAGGCTTTAAATGGGCTCATTCAAGAGGTCGTGCATAATCAAGGGGACCTAAATTGGGAGTGCAAGGATTGGGAAAATCCTAGGATGGAAATTAGGGCAAAATTGGCAAAATAAAACTAGGCACATTGTTGTGCCATTTGGAATTTTTTGGGCAGCTTCATTTTCAGCCCTTAGATGGAAACAAGGGTTAAAATGTAATATTTTATAGGGTTTTCTTTTGTTCTCAACTCCTCCATATTTTGCTCCGATTTCCATGTGCCATTTGGACTCTTTTTGGGCAGCTTTTTTTGCAACCCTCGGATGAAATCAAGGGTTAAGATGTAATATTTTATAGGATTACTTTGTGGTCAACTACCCCATTTTTTTCCATGTTTTGGTCAATGTTTTCTGCTAGCTTTTCTGCTTTTTGGTTGTGTTTATTTTGAACCCTTGGATGAGATCAAGGGCAATGATGTAGTAGAGCTTAAGGTTGGTTTGTATCCTATTAAGAGCAGCTCAGCTGCTGTAAAACACAATTTTTGAATGAAGTTTGAATATTCAGATCATTTGAGAGCTCATTCTTGCTCTTTGTTCCTCTTCAAGCAACTTATCAAGGGATTGGCAACCTTTGTGGCATTGTTTAGCATCTAAGCATTTGTGGTGAGTAATATCCATACTTGTTAGGGTGTCATTTATGCTAGACTTATCAAGGAAATAACAGCTTCTTGTGGCGTCTTTTCTCCTCAGAAAAATGGTGAGTAATATCCATTGATTTGTGGAGAAACCCTTTGCTATATAATCTGAAATTAGCTAGATCCTATCCCCTTGGTTCATATCATTTGGTATCAGAGCTTTTTGGTGCTAATTTTCAGAATCCTATCCTTTATAATTGTTCTTGTTGTAAATTTGACACATAAAAAAAACGAAAAAAATATCATTCTGATGTGTTCTTGCTGAAATTTATTCTCCATACCCTAAAAATATTGCTCTTCTTTGTTTCCATGTTTTTTCTGCATTTTATTTTCAAATTCTATTGTGTCTAAAGTTTTTTTAGTAGTAACCTTGCATATCGTGTTGTTTCTGAAAGTATTCTGAAATTTTCTTTCATATTCTGCATTTTCCTTGGTTATTCTACAAAATATGAAATATTGTACAATTTTTGGTTGTTTTCTAGTATTTCTGTTGTAGTTCCTGCAGAAATTTCGTTTTCCCTTCATGTCGTAATTTATGTGCTATTTTATCTATCTTAAAAATTCCTCAAACTCATATTGAAAGTGTTGTATTGATTGACTCTTGAGTTATTAGCATACTTGTTCCAAAAAAAAGCAAAAAAAAAAGAAAAAAAAGTGGCCAGAATTAATTGAAAAAAAAGGACAGAAAAAAAGAGGCCAAATTACATTTGCTAATTTTTAGTGAGTATTAGAACTCATAGTTTCAAGAATTTCACACTTTGATTATAAATCTCCCATTGTGTGCTTAGTTCCTTTGGGAAAATTGTTGTTTTCCAATCGTGTTGATCTATTGTTTTTCCTTGTGCTTACTACTCTAAACACTTTGAGTTAGTTTCCTTTGTGCTTTAACAAGTGGGATATTGTGAACTATATTTTTTCTTGGTGCTTGATAATTCTACAAATTGGTTGGAATTCCTGGATTTGGTTGCTTTGATTAGGAACTAAGAGGGTTTGAGCGATCAATCCGAGCGCTAAACACGTGAGGTATTCTGTAAATTTATATTAGTTCTATTTTATTACACTAACCTATTGTTGTGTAGAATTGCAAAAAAAAATGTCGAACAGTAGTCCCGAAGGAAGACAAGATATGATGTTCATGATGAGGGTGCTGCAACAATCTTTTGAAAGGATGAACAACTTGGTAGTTGATATGAATGAAAGATTGGAAAGGCAAGAAAATTCCTTTGCAGTTTTACAACGAGAAACACCTCCACCCAATGTTAGGAGGGTTAATAGGAAAACTCATATTGGGGATGATATAGAGGAAGAAGATTGGGAAGAAGAAGTGGAAGAAGAAGAAGGAAGAATGCCTAGAGGAGGAAGAAATAGGAATAGAGGAGGAAGAAATGGTAGAGGAGATATGTGGAGACCCCCACCTAGAGCTCAAGATGGAGTTGATAGAGATTTAAGTAGTATAAAAATAAAGATACCACAATTCCAGGGAAAGAATGACCCAGAGTTATATTTGGAGTGGGAGAAGAAAGTGGAGCATATTTTTGAATGTCACAACTACTCCACAGAAAAAAAGTAAAACTTGCTGTAATTGAGTTTTCTGACTATGCATTAAATTGGTGGGATCAATTGGTCATTAGTAGGAGGAGAAACCATGAAAGGCCCATAGATAATTGGGAGGACATGAAGGCTATCATGAGAAAGAGGTTTGTGCCTAGCTACTACTATAGAGAGTTACACCAACGCTTACAAAGATTGACTCAAGGATATAAATGTGTTGATGAGTACTACAAGGAAATGGAAGTGGCTATGACAAGAGCTAACGTTGAGGAAGATAGAGAGGCAACCATGGCTAGGTTTCTTAGTGGGTTGAATCCGGACATTGCCAACATTGTGGAACTTCATCATTATGTGGAGATGGAGGACATGGTCCACATGGCAATCAAGGTGGAAAGGCAATTAAAGAAATGGAGTTTTCGATCCCAACCATTAAGGTCTAGTCCTATTACTCAAAAACCAAACCTTACTAGTCCTTGGAAGTCCAATGAAAAAAAAGATGAAATAGCTACATCCAAACCAAGATTTGAGCCTTACAAAGCCAAAGAGATGGGGGCTAGCAAGGACAAAGGTAAAATCGACACCGCAACTCATAATCATGACTTTAAGTGTTTTCGGTGTCTTGGTAATGGTCATATAGCCTCTCAATGTCCCAACAAGAAGGCAATGATCACCTTAGCGAGTGGAGAGGTTGGTACCGATAATGAAAGTGAAGAAGATGAGATGCCATCTGCAGGGGAAGCTAGTGAAGAGGAGATAGGACCCGTGGATGGGGAAGCACTTGTAATAAGGCGATCTTTGAGCACTCAAGTCAAGGAGGATGACCTTGAACAACAAAGAGATAACATCTTTCACACAAGATGTCATGTGAGTAACAAAGTGTGTAGTGTTATCATAGATGGGGGAAGTTGCACCAATGTGGCTAGTACTACCTTAGTTGAGAAATTAGGGTTGCCTACGTTTGAACACCCTAAGCCTTACAAGTTGCAATGGTTAAATGATAGTGGGGAAGTGAAGGTTAATAAGCAAGTATTAGTGAGCTTCTCCATTGGAAAGTACAAGGATGAGGTGATGTGTGATGTGGTACCCATGCAAGCCGGACACATCTTGCTAGGTAGGCCTTGGCAATATGATAGGAGGGTTACACATGACGGATATAGAAACAAGTATTCTTTTGTGAAGAATGGTAGAAACATCACACTTGTACCCCTTTCACCCAAGCAAGTCTTTGAAGATCAATTGAGGATGGTTAGGGAAAAAGAACAAAAAGAGAAGAATGAAAAAGAACAAAAAGAGAAGAATGAAAAAGAAAAAAAGAGTGAAAGAAAAAAAAAGAGTGAAGAAAAAGGAGAGGAGAGTGGAAAAATACTAGAGAAAAAAAATGTGAGTTTTTATGCTAAGGCAAGTGAGGTCAAGAGGGCTTTTTATTCAAAACAGCACATACTTGTACTTTTGTACAAGGAAGCAAAATTTTCTATTAACGATCTTAACCAGTCTTTACCTAGTACCACTATTTCTCTTTTGCAGGAATTTGAAGACGTGTTCCCTGAAGAGATTCCAGATGGGGTGCCACCAATTAGGGGGATTGAGCATCAAATTGACTTTATACCTAGGGCTTCTATTCCAAACCGACCTGCCTATAGGACCAACCCCGAAGAAACTAAGGATATTCAAAGACAGGTTGAAGAGTACTTGATCAAAGGTCAAGTTAAGGAGAGCCTAAGTCCATGTGTTGTTCCCGTGCTACTCGTTCCCAAGAAGGATGGATCAAGCAGGATGTGTGTTAATTGCCGAGCCATCAACAACATTACGGTAAAATATCGACATCTTATCCCTAGACTAGATGACATGTTAGATGAGTTGTATGGTTCTTTCATTTTTTCAAAAATTGATTTGAGAAGTGGATACCATCAAATTAGGATGAGAGGGGGTGATGAATGGAAAACTCTTTTAAAACTAAACATGGATTGTATGAGTGGTTATTCATGCCCTTTGGTCTAACAAATGCACCTAGCACTTTTATGAGGCTTATGAATCATGTTCTGCGTGCATTTATTGGAAAATTTGTTGTTGTCTATTTTGATGATATTCTCATTTACAGTAAAAATCTTGAAGAACATGTCTTACATCTTAGGTATGTGCTTGAAATTTTGAGAAAAGAACAATTGTATGCGAACTTGAAAAAGTGTGTTTTTTGCATGGACAAGTTAGTTTTTCTTGGTTTTGTTGTTAGTTCTAAGGGGGTAGAGGTAGATGAGGAAAAGGTTAAGGCTATTCGAGAATGGCCCACACCTAAATCTGTAACCGAGGTTAGAAGTTTTCACGGCTTAGCTAGTTTTTATCGAAGGTTTGTCAAAGATTTTAGTACACTAGCTGCACCTCTAACCGAGGTCATTAAAAAGTCTGTTGGTTTCAAATGGGGCGAGAATCAGGAGAGAGCCTTTAAAGCATTGAAGGATAGTTTGTGTTCTGCACCTGTTTTATCTTTACCTGATTTTTCTAAAACCTTTGAAGTTGAGTGTGATGCATCAGGAATAGGTATAGGAGCTGTTTTGATGCAGGAACGGCGACCTATCGCTTATTTCAGCGAGAAACTTCATGGAGCAGCCCTTAATTATCCAACGTATGACAAGGAGCTATATGCCTTGGTTAGGACCCTGGAGACATGGCAACATTACCTTTGGCCAAGAGAATTTGTCATCCACACCGATCATGAATCTCTAAAACATCTGAAGCGCCAAGGTAAATTGAATAGGAGGCATGCTAGATGGATGGAATTCATTGAGACTTTTCCTTATATTGTTCAATATAAGAGAGGTAAGGAGAATGTTGTGGCCGATGCTTTATCACGGAGGTATGCCTTACTCTCAACTTTAAATGCTAGACTGCTAGGATTTGAATATGTTAAGGAAATGTATGCTAATGATGATGACTTCTCTGCTATTTACCATGCATGTGAAAAACTTCTTTTGAAAAGTTTTATAAATTAGATGGGTATTTATTTAAAGAAAATCAATTGTGTATACCCAAATGTTCCATGCGTGAGTTGTTAATTAAAGAGGCCTAAGGGGGGGATTAATGGGGCATTTTGGAATTAAGAAGACTTTAGATGTTTTGCGTGAGCATTTTTATTGGCCAACAATAAGGAAGGATGTAGGGAGAATATGTTCTAGATGCATCACTTGTAAGCAAGCCAAATCCAAAGTCCTACCACAAGGACTATATACTCCCTTTCCCGTACCCAGCACACCTTGGGTAGATATTTCCATGGATTTTTTTTAGGGTTACCTAGGTCTAAGAAGGGTAGAGACTCCATTTTTGTGGTTGTAGATAGGTTTTCTAAAATGACACACTTTAGAGCATGTCATAAAACTGATGATGCCACTAATGTAGCATAGTTGTTCTTTAGGGAGGTTGTTAGGCTTCATGGAGTTCCTAGGAGCATTGTGTCTGATAGAGATGTTAAATTCCTTAGTTATTTTTGGAAAACTCTTTGGCTAAAATGGGCACTAAACTCTTATTTCGACTCTGTCCACGTTGCTTAGGGCGATAATAAAAAGGAATTTGAAAAATTGGGAGGATTGTTTACCTTTTGTTGAATTTGCTTATAACCGGAGTGTGCATTCAACTAATGATCATTCTCCATTCGAAATTGTTTATGGTTTCAATCCACTAACTCCTTTGGACTTATTACCTATTCCTATTTCAGAGAAAACTAACCTAGATGGTGCTAGGAAGGCTGAAACGGTGAAGAAGTTCCATGAATGAATTCATGAGCAAATTGAGAAGAGAAATAAGGATTATGCTTACAGAGCCAACAAAGGGAGGCGAAGAGTCATTTTTGAGCCTGGTGATTGGGTTTGGGTGCATATGAGGAAGGAACGGTTTCCTGAAAAAAGACGGTCCAAGTTACAACCTCGGGGAGATGGACCTTTCCAAGTGATTGAGCGAATCAATGAAAATGCCTACAAAATTGATCTTCCTGGTGAGTATAATGTTAGTACCTCTTTTAATGTCTCTGATATTTCTCCTTTTGATTATGCAGGTGATGATTCGAGAATGAATCCTCTTGAAGAGAAGGGGAATGATGAGAATAATCGAGCTCTACAAATTCCAAGTGGACCAATCACAAGGTCTAGGAAGGCACAACTTGAAAAGGCTTTAAACGGGCTCATTCAAGAGGTCATGTATAATCAAGGGGGCCTAAATTGGGAGTGCAAGGATTGGGACAATCCTAGGATGGAAATTAGGGCAAAATTGGCAAAATAAAACTAGGCACATTGTTGTGCCATTTGGACTTTTTTGGGCAGCTTCATTTTCAGCCCTTAGATGGAAACAAGGGTTAAGATGTAATATTTTATAGGATTTTCTTTTGTTCTCAGCTGCTCCATATTTTGCTCCATGTGCCATTTGGACTCTTTTTGGGCAGCTTTCTTTGCAACCCTTGGATGAAATCAAGGGTTAAGATGTAATATTTTATAGGATTCCTTTGTGGTCAGCTGCCCCATTTTTTCCATGTTTTAGTCAATGTTTTCTGCTAGCTTTTACGCTTTTTGGTGTGTTTATTTTGAACCCTTGGATGAGATCAAGGCAATGATGTAGTAGAGCTTAGGGTTGGTTTGTATCCTATTAAGAGTAGCTCACCGTAAAACACAATTTTTGAATGAAGTTTGAATATTCAGATCATTTGAGAGCTCATTCTTGCTCTTTGTTCCTCTTCAAGCAACTTATCAAGGGATTGGCAACCTTTGTGGCGTTGTTTAGCATCCAAGCATTTGTGGTGAGTAATATCCATACTTGTTAGGGTGTCATTTGTGCTAGACTTATCAAGGAAATAGCAGCTCCTTGTGGCGTCTTTTCTCCTCAGAAAAATGGTGAGTAATATCCATTGATTTGTGGAGAAACCCTTTGCTATATAATCTGAAATTATAAGTTTTTAAAAGGTTTTGGGATAATCTTCATATAGTTCATCTTCAATAGTATGAAATATATTTTCTATATGTATATTATGTATGAAGTGCCTATTCTAATAAGATGTATATAACTCATTCACATCCTTATTTATTTTTTCTCCATTAGTATTATTAATATCTTCTCTATGATAATACCAATATTTATAACTTAAAAGAATAACACTACGGATAATGTGATATTTAACCTCATCAACATCATGAAATTTCTAAGTTTTACATTTAACATATAGGCATCGAATCATACTAATTTCATTAATACTATTTTTACAAGTAAATTCCAAGAAAATTCAAACTCTAGAAATATAGTGATGATTCGAGGACGAATCCTCTTGAAGAGAGGGGGAATAATGAGAATAATCGAGCTCTACAAATTCCAAGTGGACCAATCACAAGGTCTAGGAAGGCACAACTCGAAAAGGCTTTAAATGGGCTCATTCAAGAGGTCATGCATAATCAAGGGGGCCTAAATTAGAAGTGCAAGGATTGGGACAATCCTAGGATGAAAATTAGGGCAAAATTGGCAAAATAAAACTAGGCACATTGTTGTGCCATTTGGACTTTTTTGGGCAGCTTCATTTTCAACCCTTAGATGGAAACAAGGGTTAAGATGTAATATTTTATAGGATTTTCTTTTGTTCTCAGCTGCTCCATATTTTGCTCCAATTTCCATGTGCCATTTGGACTCTTTTTGGGCAGCTTTCTTTGCAACCCTTGGATGAAATCAAGGGTTAAGATGTAATATTTTATAGGATTCCTTTGTGGTCAGCTGCCCCATTTTTTCCATGTTTTAGTCAATGTTTTCTGCTAGCTTTTCTGCTTTTTGGCTGTGTTTATTTTGAACCCTTGGATGAGATCAAGGGCAATGATGTAGTAGAGCTTAGGGTTGGTTTGTATCCTATTAAGAGTAGCTCAGCTGCTGTAAAACACAATTTTTGAATGAAGTTTGAATATTCAGATCATTTGAGAGCTCATTCTTGCTCTTTGTTCCTCTTCAAGCAACTTATCAAGGGATTGGCAACCTTTGTGGCGTTGTTTAGCATCCAAGCATTTGTGGTGAGTAATATCCATACTTGTTAGGGTGTCATTTGTGCTAGACTTATCAAGGAAATAGCAGCTCCTTGTGGCGTCTTTTCTCCTCAGAAAAATGGTGAGTAATATCCATTGATTTGTGGAGAAACCCTTTGCTATATAATCTGAAATTATAAGTTTTTAAAAGGTTTTGGGATAATCTTCATATAGTTCATCTTCAATAGTATGAAATATATTTTCTATATGTATATTATGTATGAAGTGCCTATTCTAATAAGATGTATATAACTCATTCACATCCTTATTTATTTTTTCTCCATTAGTATTATTAATATCTTCTCTATGATAATACCAATATTTATAACTTAAAAGAATAACACTACGGATAATGTGATATTTAACCTCATCAACATCATGAAATTTCTAAGTTTTACATTTAACATATAGGCATCGAATCATACTAATTTCATTAATACTATTTTTACAAGTAAATTCCAAGAAAATTCAAACTCTAGAAATATAGTTATGCTCAATTCTACATTTTAACATCCAAGACTTGTCTATTTTTTATTGATGATATTAACATATTAATTAAATATGTATCTAATAAAATATAAATGTATTAATCACCAATATATTTAAGCTATTATTATATATAAAGTTATAAATTATTAGAATATTCATCAAAACATCGTATAAAAATAAGTACATAAAATTTAAATAATTAATAAAATCATTATAACATTAACAATAATATATATATATATATATATATATATATATAAATCCATGCAATAATAATAAAAATACATAAAAATACACATAAAATATATTAATAATACATATAAAATATTAATAATATACATATAACTATATATTAATAATAATATATATATATATATATAATATTAATAATATACACATAACAATATATTTCATGTTCATGTATTTCATATATGCATGTAATAATAATAATAATTTTTAAAAAAATTTAAATTTAAAATAAATAAATTTAAAATAAATTATTCTTTACTAAGTTTAAATAAAAATACACAGCCTACATAACACAAAAAATATATAAATAATCAATAGTACATAATATACATTAAAATAAAAAAATTTACAAAAATTATATAAAGATATAAAATATCAATAATAAGTATAAAATAATTCATAAAAATATTTACAAAAATAATTCATAAAAATACTTACAAAAATAAAACAAGTGAAAAAATGAAGTAAAAAAGTATTTGATAAGTGAGAAAGTGAAGAAAAATTGGTTAATTGTTTTGAGTATTATGCCTAAAAATGATGGATTTGAATAAAAAACTAGAGAGGAACAAAACCCAATAAACGACACTGATAATAGTGATCAAAAGTGGTCAAAAATGAAAAAAGAAGATTGAGAGAATGCATGGGTTATGTATGAGAAATTAGGAAACAATGAAACTGTCGATAAATAGGAGGAAGAGGAAGAAAAAGAAAAAAAAACACTTAGCATCGGTTCAACTGATGCTACATGTAGGACACGCAGGACGTAGCGTTAGTTCTACGCACCAATTAACGCGAGCCATGTGTAGAATTGACACTATGTCCTACTTGTAGCATCGATTAACATGTAAAATCGATGCTACTAGTTATACGTATGACCAACGTTACTAATTACACGTAAGATCGATGCTAAGTTACGTGACAATTGACGCTACATGTGAGACGTATCATTGGTTACCACGACAACTGACCCATTTTTTTTTAGTTTTGTACTCTTTTTTAAGTTGATTAATAAACATATTAACTTAAAATTTGTTAGAAGTTGATTTTAGTAAAAAATTGACTTTAAATCCTAACTTAAATACTATATGTTATAGTATTGATTAATATTGTAAGCAACATATTATAAGTGTACTATATTTACTTAGAACATACAATATATGAACAATAATGGTGCTTTCATTTTGATTTAAGTGATAAAATAATTCTTTTTTGTTTATTAAAAAAATTTATATATTTGTTATAAATTTTAAACTTATTTTTATACCTATTTCATTGAAATAATTGCAAGTGACATAATTATTTAAAAAATAAATTATTTTTTAATAATTTTTATAATAATTATGTCATATGTTCTTACGTAAGTGATACAAATACAAAAAAATATATAAATTTATATATTTTTAGCATTATTTATTTTATTAAATGAAAATATCTATCATTAATAAATACAAATGTGATAAATACTTGCAAAAAAATTAAATTTATGAATATATTTTTATAAAATAAGGAGCCTCGGAAACATTCCATCTAAAAATAAAAGAACTAAAACTTACATTTTAAAGAAGATTGCCACTTAAACATCACCCGTCCCATAAAATACATGTATCTAGTGATTTTTAGACCATTCTATCGAAAATAAGTTGGTGAAATGAATTTTATCTTTGATTATAAGTCACAATATGCATAATTTCTTTCATAGATGTTAGTATAATTATTGTATTATTATTATCGCAAAAAATTATAAATTATTTATTATAATTTCATAATCAACTATACTTAACTTTAATTGTAATAAATAAATTACTATTATCATAATAAAAATTTAAATTATAATAATATTACCAAACTTTTCTTGTTTTTCATTCAATTTTCAGTCACAATAATTCTTAAAGAGGAAGGTTAGAACTTGAATTTTTAAATAATTATATAATTTACACTGAAATTTTATATCTTTTATATATTTTAATAAATTTCATGATGTTTAGATGCAACTGCTAAAGACAGTCGGAACTAGGGGTGTCCCTGGTCCGATCCGGTCTGGTTTTGCTTAAATTTTTTTAACCAAATCGGACCGTTCATATTACTCGGACCGGACCGTTTGAAATGGTTTTAAGAAATAAAAACCCGACCGAACCGTTTGATTTATAAAACGGTTCGGTCTGATTTATTTTTCCGATTTGATCCAATTTTTTTATAATTTAATGAATAATAATGTGAAATTTTTAATATATTATTAAACCGGTCCTGTTCAAACGGTTTAAAATTAGTATAAATCAAACCGGACTGTTTAATTAATAAAACCGTTCGATCTGATCCAGTTTTACGATTTGGTCCGATCTGGACCGGTTTATGGACACCCCAAGTTGAAACATGGTAAAAAAATTATTTGTTAATTTTTATTATATATCAGTATCATCTACAATTTATTAGGGAAAAAAAGTATCATGCAAGTTCAAGAGTTTATAAATTAATAAAAAAAACATCATCAGAGATACATGGATATAATTATTTAAAAAAAAGTAAAAAAATTACTTAGTTAAAAAATTTTCTTTTCAAATACAATTATTTTGATATGATTCAAATACAGGACTAACACAGCTACTTTAACACTGAAAAAATGTATAAAAAATTAATTTTATTATCATTAATAAATTATATCTTAATATTATTATTATTAAATAGAATTATCATTAATAAATTATAGTTTATTAAATTATATTTTATTAAAATGTGTATTTAAAATGTGAGCATATCTTTTTTCTCACATCATTTGTGTTCTTTTCATAAAAATTAAAATATTTTAACTCGTGTCACTGTTATAGAACAATAACAAAAGTCACAAACTTGATAAAAATAAAGTAAAAATGATAATTCATATAAAAAGCACAAAACAGTCTATTATTAATGAGTAGAAAATTGTTCTTATTTTCGCCATGTGATTTTATAGTGTTATGATAGTCCTTCTAAGTAATTTAAAATTAATAGAATACTATAAGGTATATATTATGTATAAATTTTAGATCAAGTTAAAAGTCACATACTTATTAATTACTATAAAAAACATAAATTACACAATTATCAATACCACCCTTTGTTTCAAAGAAACAATTTTTTTTCTTTTAATAGGAATTAAAATGTAACTATTTATTTACTGTAAATAAGGTTTCGGATATTTCATAAGATTTATTACAGTTTGGTGTCTAATGCAGAAAATGATAAAATAAAATTAGAGAAAATTATTCTAAATTCTAATTTTTAACAAATATTTTATATTTAATTTCCCTAAATGTTCACTTTTGTCCACTTATAAATTGAAATTATAAAACTATTCTATAATAATACACAAAAAAATTAATATCCAATATACACCACAAAAATTTCTTCTAGGTGATTGTTTTCATAATCTTTAACAGGAAATATGGGCAATCTGTAACTCTATCCCCTCCTTATTAGACAATGTCACACTTACTATCAACTTATGTTACGATGGTCATGCCTTTACTATTTTGCAAAGAATAATGTTGCTCTCTCTACCTTGTTCCACTTTTTGTTAACCTTAATTTGATATGGTATTAAAGTTTTAAGGTAAGCTTCAATTTTAAACTTGCTTTGCACCTAATCTTGGCTCTTGTTAAAAAGTCTCATTTTTATCTTAATTAAGTCACATAGGTTCAATCCTATAACGAGTGTGAGTTATACTTAATGTTATTTCAAAAAAAAAAATTTACTTAAATTATAACTTATATTTTGTTTTGTAACCATTAAAGACGAAAATAAAACATTTAAAATGAAAGAACTCTTCAATTTAATGAAGTTTTTAATATATTTGAAATCATTGAGACAAAAGAAAATAAAAAAAGGACATCCACATAGTTTTAAACAACGAAGTGCATTAGTCCCGTAACTTTAAAATAAAATACTTTAATCTTGTAAATTTAAAAAATAATATGGACTTTAATTATAAAATGATGTACTTTAATCATAAAAATAGTATACATAAGTTTTTAAAAATTTTTAAGACTAAAATACATATTTATTTAAAAGTATGTGATTAAAATAATATAATTAAAAATAATAACAAAACTAAAATGTTCATTTTGTAAAAACTATTGAAACTTAGATGGCTATTATCCAATAAATTATGAGTTAATGTTTGATTTGTATTATTATAAAGTATTATTTTGCCTCTTTTTAATCAAGAAACTATTCATGCTAATAAGAATTGTATAATGAAAAACCGATCAAAGTTATAGCTGCTGAGATTTCACAAGTACATAATGTAATTTGCTTTATTTAATTTGTAGGGTATGGCTTGTTCTGTTGCCATTTGTTTTAGATATATGCTTTAGTAAATAATGAATTTATCATTATGGTAATGTCTTCGTTCATCATTCATCTGTTATTGTAAATTAGTTAGGTTAATAATCTTATTTAAAATTATTACATTTGAGTTAATTTATTTTTAATATATGATACATTTTATCATTTTAATTATATGAGTAAGATAATTATAATATATTGAATTTGATTTTAATTTAACATATTTAATTTATAAAATTTAAATAATCAATAGATGTGATTAAAATAAAAGAATAAAAATTTAATAACTATTGTTAAAAATAAAAATTTCATCACGAATGGTATAAAGCGTTACAATAAACTACACATGTAAAATATATTTTATAAAAAGACAAGGAATAAGTGACACTTTTAGTACACATTAGAACTAATATATAACAAAATGCTAACAATGTTTTAAACAAAAACCTTTAAAATTTATAATTATGAAAATAATTTTATCTATGTACATATTTTATCTTTTTATTATTAAAAAACCTTTTTACATCAATTCAATTTAAACTATTTAATCAAACATTATTTAACTTATATTATACTTATTTAAATTGTTCGATATTAAACGTTATTTAATTAAATTTAATCAATATATAATATTTATATATTTTTATTATTATTTAGTAACATCTATACAAAGTGTAAGTTATCTAATATAATATTTTATATTTTTATTATATTTTTATTTATAAGTTTTTTTTAGAATATTTATTAGTATTGTTTGATCAATCCATCTATTTAAGTTACAATAAAAATAATTCTCATGTAATTATAAATAATATATTAATATTAATACTCCTCTAATATATTAATATAAATTTAAAGGATTATTTTTAAAATTTTAAATTATTTCATATATAAGTTACTTTATCCACTTTCAACCATCTACGTACTTATAGATAAAAATTTCTAAGTAAAAGTTGTACTTATAAGAATAATAAACTATCCAAGGAATTTGTACCTAAATAATAAAGAATTATTTAAAAGATATGATATTTAAATCTCAATTATTTAAAAAATAAAAAAAATGATAAAATATAAATAACATTTTTGCTAAACAACACACAAATATCATTTTCCTTTTTTCTTCTTTTACAAAATTACCAAACTAACGTAATTTAAATTTATATTTATGGTAATTAAAAAATAAATTTATTATCAAAACAATTTTTATTAATATTAAAGAAATATTTTTATTTTCAAAAATTATAAAATATTAGATTATAACATAAAATATTTAATTATTTTAACTATTATTTTTTATCTGAAATATTAAATTTTAAAAAATTTATAATAAAATAATATGAAACTTGATAATGTACTGTATTTAACTTATAAATAATTTAAATAATATTTAATTAAATGATATTTAATATGTTTTAATATTAAAAATATATAAATAAGATATAAATCTTATTATTATTTTTATGGTTATATATGTATATATTTCTTTTTTGGGGAGAGATTATCACGCCGTGAAAAGTGGTCACATTTCAAAGTGGACAGAATAACCAAGTAACCGACAGGGAAGGTGTATGTATGGGCTGGCTTCCAGTGGATCCTTTTCCCGGCGACGACACTCACTTGTCGTGTCATTGAGTCGGTCGTCACTTGTCACCTCCGATATGTTACCCAAATATGCTGTCATTCGGATCTTCCCTCGTTTCCTCTTATGCTGTGCCGTTTTGCTTTTCTTCTTAGCCCTCTTCGTCTACAGAGATTCTTCCTATTCTACCTTTTCTTATATCTTCACCGACGGTGATAATACTGTAAGTACAGTAATTTTCATTTCATTTTTTCTTGTGGGTTTTTTATGTTAGTGACAAATAATTGGTGAATTTAATATATTGCTTCAGTTTTCTTCATATTTGTTGAGTTTCCGCTGTTTTTTTGCTCAATTTGAGACTACCCAGATACTGTAGAATGATGCCGTTGTTAAGTAGTATCTATGATGGGTAACTTTATGTACTATATTTTTATTTATTTCCACAATTTTCAATTTGGGAAAGTGATTCAAATTGCATTGTTTTTTTCTGAATTATAATTATATCTAATAAGATAACCCTTGGAAATTCTTTATTTAGAAAAAAATGATTTTTGTTACTGTGGATCAGAGTGTGTGGAATTGGGATATGGCATTGTGATTACTTTCTTTGAAGTTCTATCATTTGCACGAATATTTCATTTCCAAGCTTTTAAAATTCTTCTGACAGGCATGTGTGTGTGTTTTATTTATAACTCGGCGGTTGCCTCCTATTCCCATACTTGTCGTGAATATTCTCTTTGATTATAAGGTAGTGGTATGGAATCCATTTGAATTTTAAGTTACCAAGTTTGATGTTTTCTGCAAAACATGTTTTCTTTTCAGAGTTATATTGTTATGATCTTATATTATTGTTTATTCTTTACATTGTTTCTTAATCCAATTTAACTACGGTAGGTTTGCAAGGAATGTAGGCTTGATAAAGTTTTGAAGAATGCTGCTATGAAAGACAATACTGTTATCTTAACGACATTAAATGAAGCATGGGCAGCTCCTAATTCAATAATTGATCTCTTTCTTGAGAGCTTCAGAATTGGAGATGGTACACTTAGGCTCTTGAATCATTTGGTTATTGTTGCCTTGGATGAAAGGGCATTTAGACATTGTTTGGACGTTCACAAGCATTGCTTTTATCTCGCCGGTGAAGGAGACAATTTTCATGAGGAGGCGTACTTCATGACCCCTGCCTACTTGAAGATGATGTGGAGAAGGGTTGATTTCTTGCGCTCTGTTCTTGAGATGGGTTACAATTTTGTTTTCACGGTGAGTTCTGGTGCCATTTTACCTCATCTCAGCTATATAGTACGCATCTCTTGACACTCAAGTTTATTTACAAAACCTATATCAGGCCTACAAGTTTCCTTGCACATCTAGTTGACATGATGAAATTAATTCTCTTCTTAGAAGAACCAAAATGTCTGCAAGTTGAGGCTCTTGGCTTTAGTACTTCTCTTATAAGAGTCAGTTGAGATTTTTTGAAGCAATATGTGTTATATGACTAATGACAACTAACTAGCAACATGATCATCTAATGGAAATCATGTTTTGATTTTGGATAGGAGAGTGGAAGATAGACTGTATCCATGTATTTAAACGAATTTAACTGGAAATGGAGGCAAGAAGGCATAGACTTGATTCCAAGTTTTTTAGGCCAAAAATGAAATGATTATTTATCGTGTCGGATTTTGATTCAGTGGTGGCAAAGTAAACCTGTCTTGTGGGAATAATGAAACTAGGCGTGGCCTTAGGCCAGGAATTCTGTTACTATATAAGCATTTAACCGGTTTCTTTATTGATATAATGTTTTTGCAGCAGTGGTCAGATACTTTTCTTTTCCCTTGGCTTTTATCCTTAACATTTTGTTTTTGATTTGGTTGTTTTCTTCTAATTTTAACTGTACTCACATGTTCCCTTTTTATTATTATTATTGAAAAACTCACATGTTCTACATATACAATATCTATGAAGTTTTCATATGATACCCATATCTAATTTTAGAATTTTTTTTTGTCTCCAATAGAAGTTTTTTATTGTGCACTGTCTGTACAACATATTTTGGTTGCTCCCTTTATTATTATTTTTTAAAATTGTTTTAGCTCAGGTAATTAGATCTCTTGTTCCACCTTACCTACTAATTTGTAGAAAGAGAAAAATAATTGACTTAGATGAACAAATAAGGTTTGTGGGAGGCAACATGCAAAGAAGGCTGGAAACATTCTTGTGTCATTCCATCAAAAGGAAGAAAAGGATTTTAACTATTAATGACTCATGTCCTAATTTCACAGTAATTGTGTGATTACATTATACATCTTTGTGCAATCTAGCGAAGAAAAGTACAAGTTGCAGAAACAAGAAGCCTATATATAGTGCATGGATTTTGATTCTTTCCTGTTTCTTCTGATTTTTTTTTATAATTCAATTAGCAGTGTTCAAGTTCTTTCTGTTGAATGCCTTTCTGGCTGTTTTTTCCTTCCAGGATGCTGATATCATGTGGTTTAGGGATCCATTTCCGCGATTTTATTCGGATGCAGATTTCCAGATCGCGTGTGATACTTTCTTGGGCAACTCTACTGATGTACATAACAGACCTAACGGAGGGTTTAACTATGTAAGGTCCAATAATCGTTCAATTGAGTTTTATAAATTTTGGTATGCTGCAAGGGAGATCTATCCTGGATACCATGATCAGGACGTTCTTAATATTATCAAGTTTCATCCGTACATGATTGATATTGGATTGAAGATGAGATTCTTAGATACTGCTTACTTTGGTGGATTTTGTGAACCTAGCAAAGACCTGAACCAAGTCTGTACGATGCATGCAAATTGCTGTTTTGGTTTGTATAGTAAGCTCCATGATCTTAAAATCATGCTTCAGGACTGGAAAATGTTCATGTTTTTGCCACCTAGTTTAAAGCAGTCTGCATATATGTCATGGAGGGTTCCACAAAACTGCAGGTAAGACGAACATAAACTTGTTTTAGCTTTATTGATCTCATAAGAGCATTTTTTTTGGGTGTCATTTCTGTCTTTGCCTTATTGCATTTATGTTTGTTTCTTTTTTGTTTATTTTTATATGTAGTACGTTTCTTAGAAAATGATTATTATTATTATTATTTTTTAATTTGTGGGCTTGACTGCAGTCTTGATTCCTTACGTCATTATGATTACCCGGATAAAGCTAATGAAGATTCGGAAGATTGAGCAAAACTCTTTTGTTATAATGTGAATCCATTGCTTCCCGATGTTCAAGTGCCTGTCAATGGTATCATGCTTATCAGATGCAGATGACCTTGTATGTATGCCTCTTGTTTGGCTTCCACGTTGAATATTTTGCAAGAGAGCGAATCCAGGGACTTGGAGGAATCTTCTTTTTAAACTGCACAATTTTTGTTGTGGGGATACCAATATTTATTATTGATGTTTGATTCCCGTGTCTCTTACTAACACTCAGAATCTATATTTATACTACAAACAATAGTAACAATATAATGTCCGGTATGAAATATTTCTGATAAAATACCTTTAAATTTTTAGGTAATAACAGTATTTTTTCTACCTCCTCCTGCTCTGTCTCTCTCTCTTCTCTTTTTTTGGTTCTAACCGATGCGATGCGTAAGAAAGAATAATACTGCTGATGTATTATGTTCTCTGAATTATTCTCCAAGCTACGAAAATTTTAAATTTTTATTGCCGATCTCCTCACAGGTGATGTCTTCTCTTTTTCTTACTATTTCTTATCTTTCTCTCTGAGTTTTCACTTTTTCCCTTTGTTTTTTATCACTGTAATTATGTTTATGGGTTTAATGTTTGTGGCGGGCTTTTACTTTTAGGAAACATTGTCAATGTAGTACTTGGGATGTAGATATATAATCAAAGTAATATCCTTGTTTTTCTCTGATTGTATAGGATCTTTAGTTTTATAATCCCATCTTTTGGATTTTAGGATGATAATTTTGTCAATGAGAGGTTTGGTTTTAATGGTGTTTTGCCATTGACATTTACAAGTCTAATAATTGTTTTTTCCTTCTAAAAAATAGCTTTGAGGTAGAAAGATCCGGAATCTGCCTTTTCCTCTAGATGGCTGGTCTGATTTCTAAGCACTCTAGAGTTGAATGCATGTTGCTGAGATTTTGACGCACACGGCAAAGGTTCGTTGCATACCCAATTTGGGAAAATTACTTCTATGTTTCTGCAGATTCTTTCTATTTTGATTTTATTGTTACTATTATTCTCTTTGTTTCTGAGAAAAGGGTACCAAATTTGGTTTATTTTATGTCGTTTCGTATCCAAACCTGTTCATGTAACTACACAGAAGTTCTAGTTTTCGTTTTTCGTATAGTACAATTTTCCCCTTCTATTCTTTTGAATTTTGCTTGGTTCAACAAATTCAGTCATACTTTGGGATCTTTTACTACTAAAAGGAAACATCTTTCTATTTGAGTTATGCATTTGATGTCTTCATAAGTTCATTTCAATTTATAAAACATTAAAGGCAGCATATTTGAAGCCTTATGCTTCACTTAGCTTCTAAATGAATATATCTCAGAGTTCACCCTTTTATCCCCAGTTTGTATATGATCTTTAGTTAGGAACACTACTTTGTAAAACATTTTGTATGGTTAATGTTACAATGTGTTGTTGTCTTTTTCGATCCAAAGAAAAAAAAATGTTACATTGTATAGGTCACATTAACATTAATATAGGAAAGCTTAAATTTTTGAGAAGATTGATAACTAACAAATTCTAATATGATATTAGAGCAAGAGGTGTGTATTTGCCCACTCTCATAATGTTTAATATCAAATGTTGTGCCTGCAATGTATATAGTGCTCATTCAAGGAATGTTAGTATAAATCTCCCTTTCGTTTAAGCTTTTGTGATGATTCGTGAGGAGCATACTTCACTTCAAACAGTTAACGTGCTTAGTTTAATAGCAGCTCTTGAAAATGTTGACAGATTGGTTTATGTATTTTGTTTCAGTTGTACGTTATCAAATACAATGCAGCTGTTTTTGGCTGAGGGACTTGCACTGCTGCCCCCATTTTAGACCTTCCATGTGATTGTATGGGTGTGTATAATGGTTCTTTTCTTGAGCTATCATTTGCATATGCTTTCTTAAGACACTTTCCCCGCTTCCTTTTCCTGCTGCTGCTGAAAAACCATATTTTCCTTGTTTATAAACTTTGTCGAATTCTTTGTGATTAGGGGGAGGGGAAAAAGTAGGTTTCGTCCTGTACTCATTGTAAAATAGATATTTTAGTCTTATAATACTCATTGTAAAATAGATATTTTAGTCTTATAATTATTGGATAGATTGATTCAATTAGGTCTTGTATTTTAAAACAATCAAATTTGTTCAATTAGTACAACTTTATTGAAATTAAGCATTATCTTGATGAAAAATGTATTTGTTAAGTTAACTTAGTAATGTTACAATGAATAAAAAAATTTCAAAAAAAAAATTCATATATAACAAAAGAGACTTGACATATCTTTTTCTCACACTACAAAGGAAAAACTTTGATAGGAAAATGAAAAAATTTTATGATATTATAGTTTCATCTATGTCAAAATGATTAAAATTCATTTAATATTGATGTATAAGAAGATCGTATGTCTATCGTATGTATCATTCTATTTTATTTACGTAAAAATTACTATTTGAATTTATTTGGTTCTTTTTTAATTTTGTTTTGGATAAAATAATAAAAATATCATCTTTAAAACTTGTGATTATAAAAATAACACCCTTAAAACTTGTAACCATAAAAATAAGATCCATTGTAACCAACTTATATGTTTTTATTATTAAAAAAAGATCCCGTTAATATTAAACGTTATTTAATTAATTGTCATTATTATTAAATTATTATTATTTAGATCTATTTAATATTTGGAGTGTTATTTTTGTTGTTATAAATTTTAAGGGTATAATGTTTTTATAATTTCTCAATTTTAAGACCAATTGTGATTAACTCAATTTTAACAAAATTAAATTACTCATTTTAACCTACAATGAGACTAATTTCAGCCTTACACATGCAATTAATATTGAATATGGCACATTCCTATTTTTTTTTATTTGTGGTAAGTTTGAAATATAGGCTAGATAATGTTACTTATCAATAGATAATGAATAAACAAATTAAGACAACAAGATACATTTGTTTTCTTTGATCTTTATTTATTAAATATATGATACATTATTAATAAAATAGAATTTCGTACCTCTTTAATTTCTTAAATTATATATATATATATATATATATATATATATATATATATGATTTTAGCATCTTTATACATGAACTTAGTTCTTAAAAAATTAAGATTTAAGAGATTTTTTAACATCGTAATTATTATAGACTCGAGTTTAAATATTATCTATATAATGTTTTTTTATTTAATAAAAAAATATGCTTTAGTTTTTTTTGAGTAGGGAGATTGTAAAATATATTGAATTGTTTCAGCAAAAAACATACAAGTAATTGTGTTGTAGTAGCTATACTCAATAAAAACCTATAAGCTGAATGATTACATAAATGTAAAAAAATTGCATATATTTGCAACTAAAAAACTATTTTATCATGAAATTTTGGAGGAAATGCTTAATCGCCAAACTTTGAAACAAAAATCCCATAAAGAAAACACCAAAAACCAACTTCAATATATCGATAGATTTCTCGTTAAATTTAAGGAAGAATGATTGTATAGTTTATATATTTATTTTAAAAATATCATTTATAACAAAAGGTATATCAAATGCACATGATTACTTACTTATTAGAGGAAATAAAACCTTTATTCATGTAAATCAAAATATTTAGGAAAGCTAATCTATTAAGATGTAGAGATTCTTTCTCTAACTCAAACAAATTGTATTAGGTAAGAAGGTTTATTTTTATACTAAAATTTTAATTTTTTTTATTACAATTGATTACTTATATTATTATAATTTCTTTTAATCAATTATTTTATTTAAAAATTAAAAAAAATCCTTAACACTTATCTAATTTCTTATGAAGTTTAGAGTTTTAAATGTATGTTTAGATTTTAGTTATGATAAAAAGATAACATGTGGAGAGAAAAAAAATATATTTTAAAAATTTTAAATGAAATAATTAATCGAAAGAAATATAAACATAAGTAATCAAATCTAATAAAAATAAAAAATTTAAAAATTAAATTTTTTTACATAAAATAATTATCAAAATAAACTTTGTTCTTTTATTAAATCTTGGTTCACTTTGTAACATGAATGAGTTAAAATCTAGATATTGATTGATATTTTTAAAAATTATATCAAAATCTGAAAATAATATCAGTGGTGGGTATGGGGTGGTTAAAAAATAGATAATAATATCATAATATATTGTTGGCTAAAACTAATTAATAAGAATTTACCTATAAAAATATAATTGTATTTTCAATATGGTATATCACAGCCTAATTTCCACTTTAAATAAAAGGGATTTTTTTTTTCGTCGTTGGCTTTTATCAGGAAACAAAAATTCGATTTCATTTCATTTTGGTTCTCTCACATTACCCGATCAAACTGCATTCGGAGTCGGCGTTTCTCTTCGTTTTTGAAGGCCCAGCAGTCTCTCTCTCTCTCTCTCTTCATTATTGGTCTCAATTTGAATTAGAATTTCGATAAACCCTAGCTTTATCAAATCCGATCGATATTTCAAATATTCAACCAGTTTCAGTTTCTTGCAATTCCACTCAGTTTTTGAAGGTCGATTCAGGCATGTCTTCAAGCTTCGCTGGATTAAGATAATGGTTGGAATTTCAATTCACGCGTTGTACCGATTAGTTTATGGATTTCAGCTATGGTTGAGATTCGAGGCCGTGCAGGGGTAATTTGCAAGCTAACTGACTTGTCATCGTCTCCTCCGTTGGGAAATTACGTTAAAACCCGTGCTGCTGTGGCCAAGGCTGCTGCTGACAGAGCTACGAGGCCGAGGACGAGATTGGCTGAGAAAAATTTGGAGGAGGAGGATCGCAAGTTCATTTTGATATCGGAGGAGGATATTGAAAACGATTCTGAGCGTAGAAGAAAGGGTATAGAGAAGGTTGAGGAAGAAGATAAAGCTGTGATGGCTAATGATAGTGGTGGCTTGAGTGCTAATAAGGCTGCTGGGAATGAAGAAGAGGGCAATACTTCACCTTTTCCTGAGAGGGTATGCCTGTTTCAGTCTTCCTGGCCCCGTTTCCTTTTTTTCTTCATTTACTAGCATTTTCATTTTCTTCTGTTTAGCTCATACCTTTTTTACAGTACATGGTTCTTTGCTTTTTGCTAAAATGTGGTTATGCATTTTTCGTTGCTTTTCAAACCTACCATGTGTTTATTTCGTGTTTGTGAGCATGAAATGTTTATCATTTGATTGTTTTTGTGGATTCGAGTTCGGTTGTATGCTATCAATGTTGTCCATGCGGGGTACACTGATTTTCCTTTTTTGTTGCATGGAAGGAGATCAACCGTTATTTGCCTTGTTATTTCAATTAAGTGGATCAGTTTCATAATTCTAATAATCCTTAAAAGGAAAAGTCTGTTTGTACTGGCCGTTCAAGAGGCCTGATCCAATAGGTTTTTTTTCTTTAAATTTTCTATTTATTTTTTCGTGACATCTTAAGAGATTTGCAAAAGCCGTGTGACCCTGGGGTGTACTTACACTCGGGTTGAATAGAACTGTTCTTCTGAAAATGGGGAAAAGCTGCACTGTGTAATCGTATCAGATTGCCTTTATGGTTAATTTTATATCTTGAGCAATTGGGAAACGTAGATTTTGTTACTGTAATTATTTGTACGTTGAGCTCATAATATTTTGTACTTTGGGGTACTTTCTCATTTAAGGTTCAAGTAGGAGGTTCCCCTCAATATAAGGTAGAGAGGAAGTTGGGTAAAGGCGGCTTTGGTCAGGTTTTTGTTGGTCGTCGTGTTACTGGTGGAAGTGATCGCGCAACTGGTGCTGGAGCTCTAGAGGTGAGTTGAGTTTGCATTTTCTAGTGCTGCAATAACTTAGCTCATGTATAATATGATGCTTGTGTTGCTTCTTGCTACTTTTATCTTTGAAGTAAGTTTGTGAAGTTCATATGTTTTAATAGGTAGCACTGAAATTTGAGCACAGAAATAGCAAAGGCTGTAATTATGGTCCTCCTCACGAGTGGCAAGTATACAGGTGGATAATTTTTCTTTACTTACCCTTTCATTTCTTGGAGGCAATGTTAGTTTTACTCACTATTGTCTTGGGAGAGAAAAAAAATTGCCAGGAGACAAAAGTAAAAGAATAGAAGGCACGCACATGTTTTTCTTGTTAACAAATTATGAGTCATTTACGTATTTTTGTTAAATAGCACTCTTGGTGGTAGTCATGGAGTGCCCAAAGTGCACTATAAAGGAAGGCAAGGCGATTATTATGTTATGGTATGCTCGGTTTTCCCATCTCCTTTATCTTTTCAATATTAATTATTGGTTGAAGCTTCTTACAGATGTATTTGTAGGTTATGGACATACTAGGGCCCAGTTTATGGGATGTGTGGAACACTTCAGGGCAGACGTGAGTATTCCTAGACAATTATCTTATCCAGCCAACTTGTCTTAGAATTCTTGTGTTGTATGTAATATGTAATGTAATTGACTGTTCTCTTAAATATGTCATTAAGAACTTAGATGCAAAACTATTTTCCGTTTTTTGGGTATTCAGCCCATTGAAGATATTTTGAGGACTAATTTTCAATAAAGCCTTAATAGTCCAACTGTATGTAATGTTTATTTTCCCTTTTGGCCTACAAATTTTTAAATTAAACTCATATAATACAATTAGCTACATGAAACCACATAAATAACTTACTCAAAAGCCCTTGATTCTGGAGAAAATTAAACAAAAGCCGAAATCAATTCTAACTTATTTGTATTTGTTGAGGTAAGGTGATTGAAGGAGGTTATTTCATCTACATGCTATAGATGTGAGACTTAAATTTTGCAATTTTCTACTTGAGTTGTACAAATTCTTGTTAGCAGCTCTCTTAAATAGATCCCATCTTTTATCATGGTTGTATCTTATACTCTTGTCAATGAAATTTTCTTACATGGTTTCAATTCTTGGAGATAGTGTGTTATACATATTATTTGCATACAGGATGTCAGCAGAAATGGTGGCTTGTATTGCAGTTGAGTCTTTGTCAATTCTAGAGAAGATGCATTCCAAAGGGTATGGAAATACAATTTCTGATGAGTTAATGAATTTATTAATTTGCTTTAATTGCCACCATTGTTCTCTACTTAAACTAATATTTTAACTTCAAATTTCCAATGTGACTGTGTACCGCTAGCTATGTACACGGAGATGTAAAGCCAGAAAACTTTTTACTTGGTCAGCCATCTACGCCTCAAGAGAAGAAGTTGTTTCTTGTTGATCTTGGATTAGGCAAGTAAATATATTTCCTCTTTGTGGGTTTTTTATTTAATGCTTAATTCTGTTTATCTTTTTTAATAAATTATCATATATTTTACAATTTGCAGCAACAAAATGGAGAGAAGGTTCTAATGGGCGGCATGTTGAGTATGATCAACGTCCTGATATGTTCAGGTAGACTGTTTTTCTTTTTGCATTTTTTGTCTTTGCTTCCCACTATCTTTCGTGTGTCTGTCATGATTCTCCTCTTCAATTTTCAGAGGAACTGTTCGATATGCTAGTGCTCATGCTCATTTGGGAAGAACTGCTAGTAGAAGAGATGATCTCGAGTCCCTTGCCTACACACTCATATTTCTCCATCGGGGCAGGTTACCTTGGCAAGGCTTTCAGGTATATAAATTCTACCCACACTAAATTTCAGTGCTTTGTAGAACTTTTTTTTCCTGCTGAAATGAAATTTTCATGAACTCTTCTTTGTTCCCTTTCAGGGTGAAAATAAATCTTTCCTAGTTTGCAAAAAAAAGATGGCAACATCTCCTGAAATGTTATGCTGTTTCTGCCCTCCAGCTCTAAAGCAATTTCTTGAGATTGTGGTGAACATGAAATTTGATGAAGAGCCTAACTATTTAAAGCTAATTTCTTTATTCGAGGGTATGATAGGATCAAATCCTGCTGGAAGACCATTAATTATTGATGGTGCTCAAAAGGTACTATTATGAAATTATCTTTTAAATTGTTCATTGCATTTTTGTTTATCATTTTTTTGTTTTTGGGTGGTTGTTCATGTACCATCTCTAGATTATCAGTCAAGTTGGGCAAAAACGTGGTAGATTGAATATCGAGGAGGAAGATGATGGGCAACTAAGGAAGAAGATTCGCCTTGGGGTCCCTGCTACACAATGGATTTCTATCTACAATGCCCGGCTACCAATGAAACAGAGGTAAAAATTTGATTTTCTCCATTGCGTTATGCCTTTCTGTTTAGTCGAGAAAGGAAGTCCTGTTTGATATTCTCCTTTGACAGTTCTTTCTTCCCTTCAAAATAAGTATGTGTATTGTTCTCAACCTGCCTTTTCTTTTGATTAGGTATCATTACAATGTGGCTGATGTAAGGTTGGCCCAACATGTGGAGAGAGGGATTGCAGATGGTCTACTCATTAGCTGCGTGTCATCGTGTTCTAATCTTTGGGCTGTTATTATGGATGCTGGAACTGGCTTTTCAGCCCAAGTTTATGAGTTTTTCCCCATCTTTTTAAATAAGGTGTAGATCTGTTCTTATTCTGCTCCTGCAAGAGTATTGTACATATTTAAAAGTAGTAAAATATGCTTTTCTGAATCTGCAGGAATGGATCATGGAACAGTGGGAGAAGAACTATTACATTAGCTCAATTGCTGGTGCTAACAACGGAAGCTCCCTTGTAGTAATGTCCAAAGGTTTGTGCTTAGACATTAGGTTGTCTCATTGATGGATGGTTTTTTTATATTTTAATAGATTATAAGTTGTAAGTTATATTAGCAATTTAGGAAATTTTGAACAGCTCTATTTTTTTCACACGCAGTCAAGTGTTTTTCTGCCCTATTTATTGTTTTAAAAGGAGTTTCACGCTTTTTTAAAAGCTGCAGAATTCATTTTGGTTGAACATTTAGTGGTATGCTACATTTGTTTTTTCTTCATCAGGAAAGCCTCGATGCTAAACTTTTGTGTCATTGTTTGACTTATTTTCCTCTGTGCACTTTGCCTATTTTATCAATGTTAGTAGAATATTCCTGGACAGAGGGAGATGATAGGTTTAAGGCTGTATTCTCTGATAAGCTATGTCAGTAAATGGGTTTAAGTTGTGTGCCAAGATAATGCTTTTTCTTAGGTGGGCCTTGCTTTAGATGTTTTCCAAAGCTTGGAATCGGTCTTGACTTGCATAGGTTGGTTTGCAAGGGAGAACTTAGGCCACTGACTTTTCTCTCTTTGATAGTCTCGCAAGGGTGTACTTTATGTACAGTTACCTACAAATTCTAGAAACATTCCAGAATGCAAATGTTTATGGGCTGATGTATTGTTAGTGGTGTCAAATAAGCAGCTCAGCCCAACTTTATTCATTTAAGATTGATCAAATAGCTAAAAAGACCCAGCTCACTTAGCTCAAGAACTTAAAATGAGCTAGTTCATGTAACTCATAAGTAGCTCGCAAGCTCATTTAACAAACATATTTATTATAGCATTTTTATAATTATAATAATGTTATTATGAAAAATCGCAATTAAATGATAGTATTATTATTATTATTTATTTACAAATCTATAATCAAAAGATAATATTCATACAAATATTTTTGTTTTTAAACAAAATTATAGATTTTTTTTTGTTTTACTTTTAGAAGTGTAAATGAACTAGCTCATGAGTTGTTTCACCAAACTCATTTAAAAGTGAATCGAGTTGAACTTTGCTCACATTAAATTTAAATGAGTTAGGTCAGCTCAATTCATTTGAAACCTCTATGTCTTGTTGCCTTGTTAGTCGGAGGAACTTGCTCTCTTCTTGAAGCTCCATAGATATCCCTCGTGGCCATGTGTGGCATAACATCACATGTACTTGGTTAATATTAAGGCTTTTTTGGCATATTGTGTCGTATGTGGGCTGCCACATGGACGGACTTATATAGAGGGCTAGGAGGAGGGATTGTAGCCCCATTAGAAGTTTTATGAAAAAATTAATTAATATTAATCTCAACTTGGATATTTGAAATAATATTTATTTACTAGATTGAATGATCAATTTAGTACTCTAATTTGATCAAATTTCTACAAACTTTTCCAATTTGACATCCTAAAATATCTAGATTGGTCAAATTTGTTTTGAACTATTCTTTAAATTAATGAAAATCTCTTACATATTTTTAGGTTTAAACGATAATAATGTTGAGCATGTAACCCATAGATATGATAACTACAACAAGTTACATAGATATGATAACTACAACAAGTTTTAAATAATATAACTAATCAATTTGATTTCTTATTCTCACTATGTGTTAGTTATTTTGGTAAAAAAAAAAAGTGGTTTTATTTACAAAATTTAACATCAAATTTCTAATTACAATATAATTGATATGGATACTTTTAAAGTTATAAATATGGCGAGTATTTTTACGTTAAATTATGTAAATGATGTCATGAATTTGGTGATTTGGACCAAATTTACCAATAATTTTGAAATTTTGGATTAAGTTGACTGAATTGTAAAAACCATGTGCTAAATTTATTATTTATTTTAAGTAGAATATAATAGCTATGAAGTAGTTCAGCCCTCGAGAAAATTCCTGGGTCTGCCTGGCTGCCATCATGGTGTTCAATCAGGTTATTTTATTGTTTTCGGAAAGATTGTTCTAGTCTCTTTAGTACATAATTCTGTGATTCAAGGAAATTGTGTTTAATTTTTCAGAGTTAAAAAGCACCCCCGTTTAATATGGTCTTCATTGGGAGCTTAGGAAAAAAAAAGGTTCTTCATTAGGATGGGAGGAATTACATGGAAGGATACCCTTTAGTATGATTAGCCTAGAGTGAACTTGTACTGCCCATAAGTGGAAAAATATTGTTATATCAGCACATTGATTAAGAGAAATGCATGTGAATTATTCCTCAAAATGATGACTTTCGGATCTTTATTATACAGGGACCCCGTACACTCAACAGTCTTACAAAGTAAGTGAATATTTCCCTTTCAAGTGGATAAATAAGAAATGGAGAGAAGGATTTCACGTGACCTCAATGGCAACTGCTGGCAGCCGATGGGGAATTGTGATGTCTCGCAATGCTGGCTTCAGCGATCAGGTAAAGCTTATGTGACACATGTCCTTGTAGGTTTGATTTGTTGATTCGATATCTGTGGGTGACAAAAGGCTCATTTCCTTTTTGCAAAAGTTAGAATCATCACATTGCTTAGTTTCATCGTTAAATTTTCTGAAGTTTTGAGGTGTATTATGTTTGACTTATTCGTATGCATCAACTTTACCTGTTTTAATTGGTATTGTCTCTGCACTCTTTCTTTTGGTGTTAGATTCCATATTCATATGTGGCATTGGATTTAACAGGTTGTTGAGCTTGATTTTCTCTATCCAAGTGAGGGCATCCACAGACGTTGGGATAATGGTTACCGTGTAACATCAACAGCTGCCACTTTGGATCAAGCCGCTCTTATCTTGAGTGTACCCAAGCGTAAGCTTGGAGATGAAACGCAGGAAACTCTGCGTACATCTCAGTTTCCAAGCACACATGTTAAGGTATGAACATCTTAGTATCAAGATCTTCTTAGGGTCAGGAATTATGGAATATTTTGTAAACGTATACAATAAACTATTAATATTCTTATCTATTCTGATTTTCTGTGCAGGAAAAATGGTCCAAGAATCTATACCTATCATGTTTATGCTATGGCCGGACTGTATCTTAATCGATTTATTAAGGATTTGCATGTTGGACAAAATGATTGGAGTTCAAGGCCTCCATTTTTGTTGTCCGTGGGAGTATTTTGTAAAGTTGGGGTGTAGTTATATCATTATGGGAGCTTAGCTTGATCAGCTTTATAGAATTTGTTTGTTTGTGTTATAAGCCAAAGCTGTGAGGGTGTTGCATGGATATGACAAAATGATTCTACTTGCCGATAACACAACTTAAAATTTACATCTCCTCCTTTATACACATTGACATTTCCATGGTGGACATCAATAAACTTCCATTTGGTCTTTTTTTTTTAATTCATTTGAATGATCTTTTCTTTTCCTTTCCTATTTATTTATTTTATTTTTTATTTTCCTTTTGCCATGTTAGCTCAATTTTTTGAGCACTTTTATGTTTCACATATTTATTATCATGAGCACCATTAACATGCGATATCTTGGATTCAAGCATAAAGTTCGAGGATAAAAAAAGAGGAGAAAATATTTAAGTAGATTTTTGTTCCTTTTGCTGCAACAAATATTTGTATTAGAAACTTAGATCCTGAACTTTCGAGAGAAATGCTTTAGCTTATATGCTTTAAGAAAAAAAAATGTCCTTTTTTATAGAGAGAAATAAAAATAAATTGCATGTATGCTTTATTGTTAAAATATTTAAAATTAATTGTATTTTTGTCAAACTCTTATCTTGAATACACTTTTCTTAAAAACCATGATATTTATCAAAACTGCTTCATTTCAAAGCAATTCCAGTGGATAAGCACAACTAAACTTAAAAGAAGAAAAAGGCAAAAAGCACAACTAAACGGCCCTGTAACATTAATGTTCTTTGGGAAAAAAAAATTGTGAATGTTAATGTAGGTGGTGTTGCTTACAGAGAAGTTACAGAAAGCAAAGACTAAGCTAGAAAACAGAAACAAATCCATCTAGAAAATGAGGAATTATTCCGTTGCTTATGAAACGGAATTTTCAACTCTCTCTCTCTCTCTCTCTCTCCTTTTTTTATTTTTGTTGCCTAATTTTGTTTCCTTGGCTTTGTGTAATATATTTGTATGACATTACTCAACTACTCGTCCATCATATATTATATTATATTTTGATGGGTGAAATCTATTATAAATATTAATATATTTTTTATATAATTTAATTTAATTATCTATTTATTAAATATATCATATATTTTAATATATTTTTTAAATTTTAATATTATTAAAATAATAAATACAAACACAATAATTTTAAAAATTAAAAACTATAATTCTAAAAGATTTCATTTATATAATTATTTACTTATAATTTCTAAATTATTTTTTTATAAAAAAAATTATAGATTTCGTATAATTATTTTGATTATACTACTTCAAAACTTTAATCAAATTAACTCTTTAGAATAATAAATAATGAGCATAATAACTTAATTAAAAATCAAAAAATAAACTTAAAAAACTCTAGTTAGTATTATTTAATCACTCATTAATTTTAATGTTTTTAATTAAAATTAATTATTTAAGATAATAAATAATATACATAATGATTTAATTAAGAATTAAAAACTATGATTTCAAAAGACTACGATATGATTATTTAATCATCCTTTCATAGTTTTGGTTTTTACAAAACTTAAAAAATTATAAATTACGTATAATTATTTTGGCCATAATTTTTCAAAACTTTAATGTTAATTTAAATTAGTTCTTTCTAAAATAGTAAATAACCAATAATGACTTAATTATGAATTAAAAATTAAAAAATTAAAATATTTCATTTTTTAATCGTTCTCTCTTAATTTTCATTTTTATTAAAATAACCAATATTAATCATTCTCTCTTAATTTTCATTTTTATAAAATTAATTTTTTTTATAAATTTTCATATAATATTAATGATACTTTTTTAAAATTTTAATATTTTTAATTAAAATTAATTCTTCATGGAATAATAAATAAAAACCATTAAAAGCTAGAATTTTAAAGGATTAATTTAAATTATTTAATCACGATCTTATAACTTCTTTTATAAAAACTGAAATAGTTATATATGCATTTCCATCAAAATTCTTCATGAATTTAATATTCTTAATTATTTGTAGAATAATAAATAAAATACATAATTATTTAGTCAAAATGAAAAATTAAAATTACAAAAGTCTTTATTTTTTATTGTAATTATATTTTTTAATTTTCTTTATAAAATAAAAATAATTAGAGATCACGTATAATTATTTTGATACATCTTTGTTGCTTCTAACCCAACTCCAATAATTATTATATATCTAACTTAATTACTAAATAACATGACTATAATTTTTTATTTTTTTTAATTTATTGTGAGCTTATTTGATGATTTTTTATATCAAATTATATTTGGTGTGATTCAAATATGTGACTTAAAATGAGAGGGGAGTTTATTTGACGATAGAAGAACACAAAAAGATGTTAAAGAAAAAACATAGAAAGATTTGCCCAATTTTTGTTATTATATTATTTTCATTATTTGTCTTAAAATGTATAATTTTTAATGTTATAAAAAGTAAAAAGTTATCAAATTAATTATGTTTAAATTTTTATTTATTTTACAATTTTCATTATAATTCTTTTAATGATTTTAATCTACAAAATTTCATATATATTACTTTTTTTATACTTATTTATGACGTATTAATCGAGAAAATTATTTTATTTACTTATTATTTTGATTTCTTACTATATTACTTTCAAATATTCAAAAAAAGTAATAAAATATCAATATTAGAAATAAATTATATATTATGTGTTGATAAAATAAATAATTATTTTTATAATTTATTTAAAATACTCTGATATAAATATATTGTTATAAATAAAAATAATTCTCTATTTAATTTATAAATGTAAATTTTGACTTATTTTTAGTGATATAAAGTAGAAGTGTGATTTGAGACGTTCAATCGTCCTTTGCTTCCAAGCTCCCAAGCTCCCAAGTGCATCAATATTTTGTAAGTGACACTTTTTTCCCTCCAGTTTTTATATAATGAAGTTATTGAAATAATTTTCTTTTAATTCCGTCTAAAAAAATATATATTTTTACGTTATAAAAAATATATATATATATATATACAATATTTTTACACATATAAAAGATATTTCTTTTATGTTATATGAAAAAATCATATGTGCATCCAAAGAAAAGAGTTAAAAATTAAACTTCATCCGTAAAGATGTATTATGCAATATAATTAAACTTTTTTTTGTTCATGATTAATATGTTGTTATATTATGTATTAATTTTAGATGTTTCAATTTGTCATTAAACTATGCCACATTTCTTTTTTTCTTTTTTTGTGGATCAGCAAGAGAAAAAGCCTTCCAACCTTTGTAAAAGGCACAAGACAATCAATTCTCTGAGAAGAAACAGAGAAACCCTCCTAAGCTTAGTAGACCTAAGCAGGTAGTGCTTTTGTGAAGAGCATCAATTTATACTATACCTAGCCATTCCACTATAAGCATGAAAAAGCCTATGAAAGAACAATCCAAACGTGAAATAAGTCATTTAAAAAAAAAAGACATCACAACACAATTTTTAAAATTGCAAGGCCATTTATCACCCCTTAAAAGAAATTGCAGCTTGAGAAATAAGAGAACCTTCATTTGGGTCCAACTCTTCAACCTCCTCATTTCATTGACACGACCATTCAATACAGTAAGGTGGAGATGAAGACACTTGGCAATCCAAATTTACTTGGATTCCAAACCGCCCTTTCAATACCAACAAAAGCAAGAATCAACAACTCCTTACCAGCTGCAAGGCTAACACTTGGTTGATCACTAAGATAGCTATGCTTCTGCTATGGTTGTTTTGTGACTTGGGGTTTGTTAGCGTGTACATACAACAATAATTACTTGTTACCAAACTGCTTCAAATAAGAAATGAATATATATATATGATTTGACCTTTCACCTCTTTATCTGAAAAGCACAAACTCTTTGTTCTAGCAATCTCTCTAAGCCAACTTCAGGCTTAAATTTGTCAGATAAATAATTCTTTACAATGGCTTCCTAACAAATCAACAATGAGAAATTATTGATTGTTCATTGAGTACTGTTATACTCTAGAGCAATCGAATGCATGATATGTGCAAACATTTCCCCTTTTCATATGCTTTGTATGTATAATGTCAAACCAATTGCAAAACCTTATTTTATAAGCCGGCAATAACATATCAAAAATAGTCTTCCAATCTTTTACAGAATTATGTGCTGCATATAGCGAAAAAACCGAAATGGCAAAGTCAAGACATAGATACGAGTTTGAGTTTGCAACAAATTCACAATGTAAGTTGGGATATCTGAATCAAGCTTTTAAAACTCAACGAAACAATTTGAACTTGGACGCTTACCCATATATAGTTGAGTTTTAAAAACTTGATTCAGATATCCCAACCTACATTGTGAATTTGTTTCAAACTCGTACTTATATCAGGTTATTTCCGAAAATAATTCCCGTAATCAACCTTAATATTAATCCTCCTATCACCTACAACAAAACAGGCTTGTATTACAATGTGAAACTGAAACAGTCATAATACGAGCGTTAAACTTCATGCCGTTGATTAAGCTTGACTATTTGGCAGCTTAACAAGTATAGAATGCTCTGGTTTGTGTTCACATTCGAAGTCAAGATGAACAAATGCTCGCTCAACCTCTGGAAGTTTTTCAATCTTTATCTGTAGATTCTCTCCAATAAAATGTGCCTCTTTTAAGGGCAAGTCTTCTGGCAATTCAATATCCACCTGTTCCATGTACAATATAGTTACTCTACGGATGCTAAAAAGTAGACAGTAATATAATGAATGTTGTAATCTATAAACCATAACGAACAAGGTTCTCAAGAAAAATAATATAAGTAAATGAGCCTCAATAGTTACTTTAACAACCTCTAGCACAATTGGTGGGATAGTATTTAGTTTAACTCGTCCAGAGTTCCAGTCTTATCCCCTTAAGATTAGGTTAAGCATTTCAGTTGTTAAAAATAAGAAAGAAAAAAAAGCCCCTCCATGCACATCAACAGAGAAAAGAAAATTATTCAGAGGTTCGCCTTTAAAATCGGTTTTCTAATGCAACTTTGCCTTCTCATCTTAGTGTCTAATACTACACATATGACTCTAGCAACAATAAAAAAAACTACTTCTAGTTTATCTGTCATTTTTTTTTTAAATTCAACACAATCCTACAAATTAAAGCTAGTAAAATTAAAAGGATAAATACTGGACAAGTCCACTAACTATTGCAATTAAAGCATTTAAATCTAGTAGCTTTTTTGTGGCAATTCAGTCTATTAGTTTTGAAAAATGACAATTTGGTCAACATGGTCAAATTTTATGTGTTAAAAAAATATTTTTTTCTTTTTTGAAAAAGAAAGTTTTAATATGAATATTTGATGGAGTGCTTTTTTAAAATAAAATTTATAAAAAATTGAAAAAAAGTGAAGAAAAACATAATATTGACCATTTGAATATGTACAGTCACTTTATCGAAGTTAACAGGCTAAACTATCATTAAAAAACTAATGCATCTAAGTGATCCATTCGAAAAAGGCTAGTGAATCTTCCAATCACTCGCCCAAATTTATTAAGTATAGAACCAGATGATGAGATAATTGAACCACATCGTTGCAATTGAAAAGGAGGGGTCAATTTTCTGTTGTGGGCGGAAGCAATAAATAGCGGTATATGAATATATCAAAGCAATAAAATGAACACACAGAATTTACGTGGTTTGGCAATTCGCCTAGGTCCACGGGAGGCAGATATTATTTGAGCGAGTAGGAAATATACGAGAATACGATCTGATTTCCTCACTAATAATATCTCTCAAGTGTTTTCCCAAACTCACAAGTATTTTCTCTCTTTGAGTTTGCTTATACTCTCTCTGATTTTTTATGATTTTTGCCTTGTTCTTCAATGCATGAACTCTTCCCTATTTATAGATGAAGAAAGGCTCCCTTTCCTTAAATTGTGTCATAATTTAAGCCTTAAATTATGCCACCAATTTCCTTAAATTATGACACTAATTTCCTTAAATCATGCCACAAATTAGGCCACTAATTTCCCTAAATTATGCCACTAATTTGTTACTTTTAGAACCAATATTCAACATTTTCTTCTTATAATTTACTGTGAGAATCTATGCAATAAGAACTTTTATCCAGTACAAAGTAATTTCTACAAGTTAAGTTATTTTCTCCTGAACGAGTCTTAAGACTAACCTCTACAAAATATAGAACACCAAATGTGTAAGCCCGAACTGTGTCGACACGCTTGACTTGAGGATCTCTCATGACAAGGTAAGTTATTTTCTGCAGAAATTCTGGAGGGGCTGATTGTCCCACTAGTGAAACTGCATAAAAGAAGCGCCTCATTATAAACTAGTTATGACTTATGAATCATAAATCCAAGAAAGATGATTATACAAAAATTTAAAACAAGTTGTGCTGTCTAAAACAGAATTCATCCACTCAATTGCACAGAAAATTTAGAACAGGTTTCACACGTAATGATCGGTGAGCTGTAGTGAAAAGCAGCCAATATATTTTTCCAGTAGGCCATGGCAATGTTAAGAATACCCGCATTTTCCATGACAGTTCTAGACCAATTTGTAATCGTGTATATGGCAAGGAAAATAGCACCAACTGGATCGATCCACCAGTAGAACTTATCAGCAAGTACAGCAGCAATGAGACCAACAACATTTGTTATCACATCGAAATAGTGATCCTGTCAATGGCATTTGAAGAAGTCATAAAACAGGAAGGGAGATATCTCATGCATTTAAACCATTATTTATAAGAAAGAAAAAGACCTCTGCATACGCACGGACAATCTTGTTTCCCGAGCTTCTGCAATAAACCCAGAGTGTGAGTTTTACCAATGTTGCAAATATCATGATTGTGTACAACCACAACAACTGATTTGAAGACATCTTTTGAGAGGGCACATTTTTTATTAGCTGTTCTACAGCCTGGATCAATACCTGAAAGCCTGTAAGGGAAAGGGTCAAACGTTTGAAGCTTACATTACATAGAATCTATGCCAAATTGTGATAATTCATAGTTTTTTTCCCTGTTTTTTAAAATTGATCTGAGGATTTAGTATTCAATAGATTCTAGAACAAAGCTAGTAAAAATTGGATAAAGGCTAAGAAAAAGTAAGCAAGAGCAATCTTACCAAGTGTGGCCATAACTGCAGCGAAAATAATTATGCCAACAGGCTGAACCCTCAATTTTCCAATAGGATATTTGTAAATATTTATGTGTTTCATTGACAAGTGAGTGAACCAGAGTATTCCCCCAGCCATGAGATCAAGCAAAGAGTCTAGAGTTGATGCAGCTATGGCTATAGATCCACTCCTTATAGTAGCACATATCTGCATATTGTAATTGAAACTGTCACACACGAGCATTCCCACGCAAACACTCGTGGAACACACACGCTTTTTGTAAGGAATAGATACCCTGCTGAACATGGCTTATCTAAAAGCACTATTGCAGCTGTTACTTCGTCAGTAAACTTCACAATCTACTGCTGAACTTTCACCATTTATATAAAATTACCATAGAAAACCTTAGCATCCATTATTCGTTACTGACAAAATGGGAGTGATATTTCTGTCGCATTTAATTAAAGTTTGGTGGTAATTTTGTACAAATGGTAAAAGTTAAATGATAAATTGTGAAGTTTATCCATTTTCTAAATGAATATTATTGAGTGTTGTTACCTTCAGTGCCAAGAGAACAAAGTTTGCATAATTAGAGATCTTCATAGCTCTTTCATGACGGACCTGTTCTCTAGCATCTTCTTCATCATCAAACTCCAATTCCTCATTATCAATATCCTTGAAAGATTTCAGTGTTGCAAATTGTCTTTCATAGTATTCCTTTTCTCCTATTATTTAGAGAAAAGGTTAACTCTTTTTTCAAGAAAATAATCACATGTATTGTGTAGACTAACAACGGCAAAAATGGCCACTTCATTTAGAAAGAAAATTAGGAAAAAAAATTGGCACATGATTGAATTGGAGAAATAAAATTCTTTTAAAATTTTAGGGATTCTATTTTCCCCTATTTATTTAAATTAAATTCTAATTTCTCATAAAAGATTATCATCTTTAGCCAACAAAATCAAATAACTAAAAGCATAAATTTAGGTGTATCGTCGTTTTGATGCTTTTTAGGCTCAGAAAACACATTCTGCAATTAAAAAAAAAGGCACAAGTTATGTATGTGCTTTTCCCAAAAGCACTTCCTCTAAAAACCTTTTTGAACCAATTTAGCGAGCACAAGCAAACAAGAAATCTAATATTTTCTTCCCCAATATCTCTGCAGCCCTATTAATGCCTCGAGATAAAACCAAAAAAGAGGAGAAGATTGAATTCGTTGACATTTATGACTTCCAGATTGCTAACAAAACAAAAATCAAACCCTCTATTTGTTCACAAAGAAAACAAAAGCAAGAGCTCCCCACAAGGAGTAAATGCATAAACCAAAAAAAAAAAACTGGTTCCTGTTGTTTATTAGAAAAATAAAAAGGGAATCAAGTTCAGCTTTTTCTAAGATCCAACCATAAAAGAACAAAAGAAAAAGAAAAAAAAGAAGAGACAGAATGTGATATCAAATTGTCAATGCAGTGCATCTATTAACGCTAATATTACAATTATAATTATTCATTACATGATTTTTTTCCCCTAGTTATTTTCCTAAGAAACAAATGGAACTACAAGATGGAAAAAAGGAAAAATAAAAATGGAAAGACCGACCTTGGCTTAAGCCTCTGATTCGGGCAAGGTCGATATCATAAGGAGACTCAACATCGGTAAGGCCTACACGAACCTTGTCAGGCAGTTCAGAAACCAATTTACTTCTCAGTGAGTCAACCGAGTAGCTCCGACTGAGTTGCCCGTTCTGACTCGCTCTAGAACCGCCTAAAAGCGGTGCCTTTGAATCTTTGTCCGAGTTACCTTCCATCACGATTACAGAGAAACACAGATTCCGGTTTCTTATTTCTTTATTATTATTATTATTATTATTTTGAATCTTAGTTGAATTAAAATTCAAACTCAGGAGAAGAGGAACAATGTTGAAGAAGGTATATGATCATTGGTTTGTAATGTGATTGTTTCAATATATATATATAGATTTTATTTTAATTTGAATTACGTGCCAAATATTATAAAAGTTGTTATTTTTTTTTTTGGTTTTATATGGAATAAAAAAAGTAGTAATTTATTTTCATATCTCTAGGGTTATCTCAACTGAGGCAACTTGTATTACAAGGCAAAGTGGTTTTCCGTTTTAATTTTAAAAATAATTACAAAAATTACTTAAAATAATAATTTTAAAATTTACGATAATAAAAATTAAAATATACATAAATTAATATTAAAAAATATTATTTTTTTATTATAAATTTTAAAATATCAATTTTATGATTTTTTTTAAATAACTATAATCAAATAAAATTTTACTTCAGTTAATATTTTTGAAAAAAAAAATCTTAGACAAATCAAAATTATTAAGAAAAATTTATTATAATATTATTAATAATTAGAATCGATTTAACGTAATTATATTTAATAAAAATTATTCTATTAATTATAATTATGTTATATTTATAATAATTTTTAATTGTTAATCTATTAATCTCAACCTCCGTTCCCAAAAAAAAAATGATTTCGTTCTCATCAAATTAAATGAATTTACCTTTCATATTTGCCTTAAAAATTAAATGCTTTTTTTCTAAAACATAAGTAAAAATATTTTGAAAAATTACATAAATAAGAAATAATAATATTAAATGAATTTAATTAAATAAAGTTTTATATTAAACTATTTAATTGCTTGATGTTAAATTTAAAATACGTTTAACTTAACACGTTTAATATAAAATTTTAATGTTTAATAATTTTTATAATGAAAATATATAATCTCTATATAAATAATATTAATTTTAGGATGATACGTTATAATGTCATTATAAATATTACTTCCCCAAAATCTTTCTACGTTAAGATGTACTCAATTATACACGTCAAGCCGTAGGGCAGTATCAACAAAAATAATAATTACATTGATGGATATTTATTTAATACTATTAATATCTTATTACATTATAATTATAGAAAACAAAAACATTCCTATTATTTTGAGAATTAGTATATTATAGATTTGAATGAGAAGTTAAAATTCACATTATTCATTTATCTTTAATAATATGGTATATATATAAACACACGAATATAAATATAAATATCACATTAGTGGTCGCTTTTTTGAATCATTTTTTTTTAATTTAGATCTAACTTAAACATGATGATTTTATAATTAAAATCAAGTTATGATCAGTTCGTTATTTCAAGATGTATAGGACACTCTTTGTATGAACATAGAGTAAAAACGTAGGTCACGTTTACACCTGATCAAGTATTGTTAATTTAAACGTGATATCATATTTGTGTAAATCGTTACGTACGTAATACATCAAAAACCTGATCAAGTATTGTTAATTTGAACGTGATATCATATTTGTGTAAATCGTTACGTACGTAGTACATCAAAAACAATGTAATTGAAATAATCTATTATTTAAATGTAACCTATCGACGAATTATTTAATATGATAATTTTTTATACAAACTAAATGAATCAAGTCATTAAGATATAGAATACCAAACAACTAGTTTATAATCTTATTCTTATTATAAAAATATGAAATATTTAGGGAATTGTTATCTAGTTTGGTAAGATTTATTTCACACATGTGAAAATAATTAATATTTAATTATGTAATTATTTTTATTATTAATTATTAACTTAAACTAATCAAAATGAAAAATGTAAGCCTCATGTGATTTTTGTGGGTGTAGTTAGCATAAAAAAAATTATTAAGTTGAAGATTAAATTGCAAAAATAACAATAATTAGTGTGATAATATTCCAATATTTGACCCTTTTATTCTATTAAAATTTTTAA
Organism: Hippophae rhamnoides; assembly: GCA_033030585.1. Taxonomy (NCBI): domain Eukaryota; kingdom Viridiplantae; phylum Streptophyta; class Magnoliopsida; order Rosales; family Elaeagnaceae; genus Hippophae; species Hippophae rhamnoides. The sequence continues at coordinate 39,788,656 of CM065434.1, forward strand.
TTACGGCCAAATTTGACAATTAGGAAGTTAGTTAAAATCCTTTGAATTTATTTATTATGGTTTTTGAAATTTAACATTAATTTGGATATTTTTTTAATATGGTCACACTATATGAAATCTTGAAAATGATTGAACATTGAACATAAATTCTTTTGATCGAAAAAAAATATATTAATTATTTTTATATAAAAAAGTACTTTTTAAAAAATAATAATAAAAAAGAGTATTTGTCATGACTGGTTCAAAATGGTAGTGGTGAAAGAAAGTGATAGAAGCCGAAAGGGGCAATTTACGATGTTGCTACCACGAAACTAGTGAAATTTATTGGAGAAACACATCATTCCTAAATAATTATAGAACCAACAAGTATCATCATTGAGATACAGACAAGGTTGAAAGATAGACATATTTCCTTTTCACAACACAATAATGGGTTATGTTATGCATTCAACAAAAAAAAAAAAAAAATCTTATCAACTTAGGATTTTGGTATCATTTTTATTATAAGATATTCTCAAATTAGGGTACCTTTTAAATTCTTAACTTATTAAATAGGTTTTATTTTTTTATTTATAATAATAATATTCAATAATTTTATAACTTTAAAATTTATCTAATTAAATTAAGCTTCATTTATCTCACAAAAACACTTAAATTTAACATTTATCAATATAAATATATACTTAGATGCATGATTATACGATACATATTAAAATAAAACATAAAATAAACAATTTTTAGATATAATTTTACTTACAATATATATATAAACTCAAATTATATGACATTTAGGATTAGTATAAAAATGAAAAAAACTATTAAAATCTTAAAATATTAGTTTCATTGTGAAATTATAGAAGCAAGTAATAGCTTTTTTATTAATATTTTTTTTAAGTATATTAATTTAAGATATATTTAGGAGGGTTTTATTTTTTTTCTTTTAAGTCCATAATAAAAGATAATTATTATAATGTTTAGTAATCTTTTAATTTTTCCTTTTGAAATTTTGAAAAAAAAGAAAAAAATTTATAAATTTTATATATTCATATATTAAATAGAAATTATTAATTTCATCATTTTTCACATAAAATCAAATATTTATGAGTCTTTAATTTTTTTTCTTTAATTCTCACACTAAAAAATAATTAATTCATAAAAACAATAATAATAATTTTTCACTAAATTAAAATTAAAATTTAAGATATTTAGAAGAATTTTGGTTTTGTATTAATATTTTATAATAATAGACAATTAATATAACGTTTATTAGTCTTTTATTTTTATCTTTTTAAATTTTAAATATATTTATCTAAAATCAATTATTTTATGTGTATTTTGGATTTTCTTTTTAATTCTTCTACTAAAATATAATTGATACATAGAATCAATTATTTTTATATTAAATATAAATTAAAACTTAACACATAATTAAGAGATTTTTAATTTTATCTTTTAGTTTTATGAGTTTTACATAAGAGATAATTTATAAATTTGTCGATTAAATTATTTTAAAAATTTAAAAACTTATGTTTGAAGTTTAAAAAATTTGATGATTAATTCGTAATTTTAAAAATTTGAAAATTTATATATGAATTTTGTTAAAGTTTAGAGACTAATGATACACTTTAACTTTATTTTTTAAAATAAAATTATATTATGAGTGATGAAAAAGGAAGTGAGTTATCAATATAGGTAATGTCTCACAAAAGCTGTGTGTGTAATAAATCTTTCAAGTCTTTCTCGTATTTAAGTTTTTAAAGTTTTTACTTTAGGATTTTTCTTTTTTTTTTTAAAAACAGATTTTGTTTTAATTATCAATTTATTATATTAAGAATTATGTTCGACATGAATTGTGGCCTGTTTCGTATAGTTGGAAACAATTAAATAATTTCAATGATCAAATATAAAATAAAGTTAGCCCAGGTTAGGAAGAAAAATAAAATATATTTAATATTATAATATATATATATATATATATATATATATATATATATATAACGTACAGACTCACAGTAGATGACTCCGTGATCGGATCTTATAATTGCTTTCATTAATATATTAATACACAAACAAAAAAGTAGACTTCATTGTCGGATCTCATATGAACCACATCTGGCAAGAAGAAAGGAAGATGTCAAATACTTTTCATAAACAACCATTATATATATATATATTAATGACAATGAAACCTGCAATATATATATCATAATTTAAAATAAAATTATATTAATGACAAGCTAGTTAAAAATTAATGTTATAGTTTACTTTATAGATTAAATAAAACATTAATATTAAAATTCTAAAATCAGAGTTTTTTTACATAATTATATATACTCATAATTTTGCATGCATTATATATTACAAACAATACATATTCGATAATTATTAAATGTTATAAATGGGGTATAATATATATATATGATCAATTAAGAAATTATTGTTTTAATTATATCAAATTATATTATAGATAATCGATTTTAAAATTACTCTTGTATTTATTGAATATTGATGATATATAAATTATGAAAAATATATAATAAGTGAATTATATCTATCTTTAAAAAATAGTATATTCTAACGTAAATAATTTTCCAACTGTTACCAGTCACCTAATGAAAACCATTAGCCTTAATCGCCTAACGTTAACTTTCCCAGAAGGCATATCTTATAATATTATAATAATCCCAGATTCATAAATTACTCCATTACTTAAATTAATTTTACTTTTAACTTATAATAAAAATTATATTATTTTTTTATAATATTAAAAATATTTATTTATTTATATTATAAAAATAATATTTTTTAAAATGATTAAAAATAAAAATCTATATACAAGAATGATTATATCATATAATTAACTTAATACATATTATAAAGGAAATAGTTCGTATTTTTATATAAAAATGATCAACTTGATGTTACAAATAATAGATAAAATATTAATTGATGAAGTGTACTCGATTACCATTGTATTCCTCACGTATAATCTAATTCAATTATATATTAATTTTAGTTAATTTAGTTTTTATATTATATTTAGTATAAAAAACAATTAATATTAATTATATTTTAGTAGGAAATTAAAAGAAAAAATTAAAAGATTTATAAAGAGATTAATTTTATGTAAATAGATTTAAAATTTATAATTTTTTCTTAGTGTTAATTTAAAAAGGAAAAATCAAAAGACTTGAATATTATAATAATTATCTATTATAATAGAATTAAAAGAGAAAATAAAAAGTCTACTAAGTATGTTTTAATTTCTAATTTATCTTCCAATTTATATCTAGTGTAAAAAATAATTGATTATATGTATTAATTATTTGATAAATTATAAAAAATAATACTCTTAAAACTTATAACAACAAAAATAACATTTTAATGATATTAAACAGGTTTTAATTAAACAGTTTTTAATATTAAACATACTTTTTGTTAACTAAATAAAAGAAACTTTATTTAATTAATTTTTAGCAATAACGAAATGTTCATTTAACTATTTGATGCCATTGCTACTCTTGATGGTCCTATATATCTTAGTATTATATTTATCATTCTGCATATTTTATTATATCTTATTTTTAAAATCATTACTTTGATTTTAATTTTAAATTTTTTACTTTATGCATTTTTGACATTTTGAATTGATAATATCACATAATAAAAAGACATAAAATATCATAAATCTAAGACAACAACCAAAAAATAGAATAAAAATAACTTTCTATCAAACTCTAAACATTTTAAAATCAAACTTTTATATGTAACTTATTAATTATACTATATTATGGTTGATTGTAATATTTTAAATTGATTTTTTTACATGCAACACATGTATTTTTAGCTGGTATATTCTAAAGAATAAGGTTTAAAAAATAACATCCAATAACATTAAACATGATTCAATTAATCAAAGTTTAATATTACACAAATCTAATTGATCAGAATCGAACTTAAATGGAGTCAAACTGAATAGCATTTAATGTGAAACTTGTGTTAATTTTTTTCTTTGTAGTAAAAATAAATGAGCTTAATATAAGAGATATTATTTTTGTTGTTACAACATTTAAGAAATACTATAAATGTTATTTTTAACAAAAAAAAAAACTTTCAATAGCTATCTATTCTATTGTAACATGTAAAATTATATAATGATTATGAACCAATATTTATATATTAATTATTAACGTGATAATATAAAATTATAAATTTAAATGTATAAAAGATAGAAAAAAATGGGTTATTTTTAATTCTTACTATCTTCCCATAATTAAAGTAGATAAATCAAGTATGAATAAATAATTCCAAAAATTTTCAAAAATATATTAAAGTTAACATATAGAAATTTTAAATAACAAAGTGACATCATGTAAGTTATAAGTGGACAAAGTCTCGAACTTGATAATAATACATTGATGATACCAAAAAAAAAAAAAAAAAAGTCATGCCAATGTATTGTTACCATCATACTTGTCAATAGTGCTCAAGGAGTGGTGTAGAGGCTTGCATTTAAAAATATCTATAACCTCTACCAATAAAGGTTCAAAAAATCATAATTTTTCATTCTCTCCAATCAATTTATTATTATTTTTTTTTTTGGACCAAATTATGTCCAACTAATTTTGATATATAAGTTTATTAACAACAAAAGCACATTACCTCATAAAAATCTATGTCCATGAATTAAAACAAATGTGATTCGCAATAATTAAATTCTATTTGAAGCCAACTTAAATTATTTTATTAATAAAATAAAATAAATGAGTAGTTTACAACCACTATGATTTCTAATAATTCTTTTTTTTTTTCAACAGTTTTGATATCTAGGTCACAGTTTTGTTTTCCAACAGTTTCTAATAATGAGTAGTTTTATTATTTTATTTTCACTTCATCTTTAATAAAAAATAAATAAATAAATATAAATTTCATATAATTTAATAATAAATTCTTGACGATCAATAAAAAAAATTAAAAAATTACGAGTTAGCTATTCTTTTTATCATCGTGATCGCGTATACCGAGGACAAAGCACTTTGGTTTTTTTGGTCAGTTCTTGAGCTCTTTTTCGTATTCTATATATTTAAATCCGTACCATCTAAATCTGATTCAATTAAAAACTAAAAATTTTCTTTTATAATAATATTAAATTTTAAAATGATAATTAAAAATAAAACTTAATTAAATTTAAGTATATAAGATATTGTTTTCACCTTCCGAAGGACGGCCCAACATAGTTTTCTCAATATCAATCATGTGGATGTATTATATAAAAACATAATTTTCTCAATATCAATCATGTGTATGTATTATATAAAAAATTCTTATATCTGAAAAGACCCTTATTACGTTAATACAATTTCAAACACAAGTATTGGTACATTCCGAAATAAGAGTTTACCCCTTGCCATGAATCTCCTTTTTAATAAAAACTTAAAACTTTAAATTTTAAATTTATTGTAAGATTTATTAATCCAATATTTATTATTTTAAAAAAATAAAAATCTTAATATCATTTATATTATAATCTTCAAGTAAGATAAATTTAGATAAAGATTTAAACATAAATCACCATGGATGAAATAAAAATCACACCAAAGCAAAATCAACTTGAAAAACACAACATTGTATTTTGTGTTTATTTTATCAATTGAATGTTTGATTATGAATCATTCTTTAAAATAAAATAAAAATGAATCTAACATCATTTATATTTTTAATCTTCATGATATTTAAACATGATAAATTTAGATTTAGATGGAGATCTAAACATAAGTCATCCTAGAAATAAAAATCACACCAAAATCTAGAAAAACACAACAGTATATTTTATGTTTATTTGTTTATTAATTCATCCTGTCAATTTTTTGGTTTAAAAGTGTACTTGGAAAAAGAAACAATCCTCAAACTAGTTCATCACCAAAAAAATAAATAAATAAATAAAATAAGTCAATGATATAATTTCAAACTTCCAAGTAATATCATAGTGAGCCCCCTAGGGACAAGGATGGAATTTATCCTCAAATTTCTAAACAAGTTTTGACGTCAAGGTATTGAAGATATAGTATTGAATTGAGGATATTACAACTTTTTTAAGGGATCTGTTTGGTTCATGATTCAAAAAATAATTTTCAAATATAAGGATATGATCCAAAAACTTAATTGTATTACAATTTATAATTTGCCCCATTTCCTCATATATATTTTTTGAGGTAGTTTAAGGGCTTGTTTTGTAACTTACCTGCAATGCCTCAATGGAAGGAAAAAAAATAAAATTGCTACACTGAGTAATTTCATGCTTTGGACCAAAACTGAGCTGAAAATTTTAGTCCCCATGGTCTTTGTTAGCTTGTATTGGGTCTGACAACATTAGCTTCACCAGAGCAGTTCCTGTAACTCTGATTACACCTACTCACCAAGAAAAGAACAGGAGAAGAAAGTTGGCTACTTTGCTCCAGTCAAGTAGCAAATACCACCTAGACAAAGCTATTACAAGTGCTTTTACACTCTTTGACAGCATCAGTGCTTCCTTGCAGTTCTGAGAGCAGATAAAACAATGCCTCCGATAGAAGAATAAAGCCCCAGTTAAGTTGTTGCTTTTCAGAAACTTTGATCATCCTGCTTATTTAAGGGCTTCTACACAGCTGGGGAATGCGGCCAGAACTCCCTTTTAAAAAGATACCTTTTCCTGTCTTGATTAACAACCTGCATCAGCAACTACAAGGGATGAACCAGCTGGCAATGTTTCCTCTATTTTATCCTGTTTAATCTTTTTTTCACGTTGCCGTGATGACTTGCACAAGGTTTGGTCAGCCTTGGAGACTATTTTTGAGACTGTAAAACCTGCGACTTCAAAGGTTTTTGCTCTATGAGGAATCAATGAATTGCGAAGAACGACATCAATACCGTCATAGGTCCAAACACCTAACACTGCTTCCCCTTTGAGTCCAATAGCAAACCAACCAAGACCAGCAGCAGCAATATCTACTGAACTTGAATCCCAGCTACTTCCACTGATTTGGAACTCTTTTCTCACCCATTGCCCGAGTTCCTTAACTCTTTTCTCTCCAATTGGTGGCTGAAGAAGCGACAGTTATACATAGATTCAAATTACAAATACAGAACAATAATACACCATATCTCTTCATTATAAATGAGAAGCACAAGTGAATTACTAAGGGTGAAAACATGTGGTTCAGCAAGAAGATGATGTCTAGCTCGTTATGATTACTTTCTTAATTTTTAATTTTTTTGGAAGATCCACAATTAGAAATCTGTGTTTTCCCATACCATAAATGAATGAAAATGAAATTGACACTTAACCTTAATGGAAATTTTTTAGATGGGATTAAAATTACTGCAGCTTTGTGATACAAATGATCTTTCCGAATCATAAAATTGGAAGACCAGTTGATAATAAGATAAGAAAATACCAAAAAGAAGAGGGACAAAATAGCTATTCATTAGCTGGAATTTACCATACCTGTAATTGACGACCAAAATGTTCCTCTATCATGGAGCAGGCATTTTCAGTTTTTCCCATGTGTAATGGAAGATAGGGAGATGCCCATACCGTGATATATATAGAATCAACCGATAGTTCTTCTACATCAAGCCTCATGAGACCACCAATATGAACTGAATAACCAGCCTATCACAATAACATCATAAAATTATTAGTCATAAATAGGGAAGTGAACTTACTTTAATGGATTACTAAAATTCAATGTTGCAACAAAGAAATCCTGCAACCAGTCTATTTTATGTGAAAAAGCAAAAACAAAAAATCGGGTAGCAAGAAAATTTGAACTGCTCCCTGAAATAAAATAAAAAATATCGAAACCAAGGTGAGATGATGCAAGGCCGTCTTGGAAATACGGTAACAAATCCATGATAAAGACACTCCTTTCAAGAAATCAAAGAAGACATCACAGTTTTTTTATTTTTTATTGAACAAGTTAAGCACCCTTACTTGGACAAATCATCAGTTTAGAAGAAAATAGAGAACGTCAAATCAGTTATGTTTTTTTATTTATTTATTTGGTAAGGTTTTCAAATTTTGGAGCTTAGAGCACAGAAACCAAGAACTAATTTATTAAATCACATGTATTTCTATAACAAAGGTTTCATCAATCTGAATTTCAAAATGAGTCAAACCCAGCATGAAATTCAGAATTTTCAACTTCAACTGAATAGAACTTAATGTTAAGTTCTAAGCCAAACCATGTTTTCTAGGCCTCTTTCTTAGTAAATTATGATCCACCAATAGCCATGAGTATAATTCATTCATTCAAACAATATTTCCCTTGGCTAATAGATACACAAGCATGCTTACCTTAATCCTATAAGTCCTGGGTTTCAACTCTTTGCTTACATTTACAAGTTTATGCTCTTCTCTTGTCAACCTTGTGGTAATTTGATGGGGATTCAAAAGCCCAGGTGTGTCGAACAACTTAGCCTGCGTAGGAAGCACACCTTCCACCCTTACAATACCCAAAGTAGTCCCTGGCACAGGCGCTTCAGTCAAGTGTGTAACTTTACCCCCAACATGCTTCCCAATTGCATTGATCAATGTACTCTTACCAGCATTTTGAGCCCCAATAGCCCACACATTTCCTCTCTGCCCAGCTAAACCCACAACATCATCTACCAGGTTCTTCAAACCCCAGTCCCTCACAGAACTCACAAAATGCACACTGGTAATCTTATTAGCCCCTCCCTCCCTAGCTCTCTGCCTTACCCATTGCTCAAATCTAGTCGGCGACAAAGAGCTTGGTAGCAAATCGATCTTTGTCACCACCAACGCCACTCTGGGCACATTCCCTGGCTTTCCCTCCTTCCAAGCTCTCGAATTTTCCTCGATTGTTGCGGACACCAACTTCGCCACCTTCTTCGGAAATGAACCATCAAAGTCCGCAGCATCAACAACCATAAGCACCACTGATCGAGACCCAGTTGCCGAAGCCAGCTTTCTCCCAACCGTGTGATCAAAATCAAAGTCCGGTAGCAAATTCTCCACCGTTTGATACTTAACCTTCCCGTAATGCCTCAGAGAATGACATCGTGCACAGACTAACGGTTTTTCAGGCTTGGTTTCAGCCAAAGCGGAATCCGAACTGGGGTTTTCTGGTTCATCGATGACACCCCTTTTGAGGAAATTAGAAAATTCGGTCTCTTGAGCAACGGGTTCGAGGTGGGCATCAATTTTGTAGCTTCGGGGATCTTTCCCTGAGGGTTTGATGAAAAACCCAGGAAGTTTAGGGTCAGAGTACTGCATGTTAACACCACAACCAGGACAAACAAGGAGGGTTTTGGAAGTGGCTTCGTCGTAATTTCCATCTCGAGTGAGAGGCAGAGGTTTTTTGATTGATGAAGAATCGGTGGGCTTTGATGATAAACATTTGGAGATATTGACTGGGGATTGTGAGATTTTGGAAGGGTTTTGGTAGCGAGGTTTTAGAATCGTAGTGAAGTGCGAACGTGAAGAAGAATAGAAAGGTGTTGCAAACGCAGACTGAGCGGATAAAGAGATAGTAATGAGTGTCTTGAGCTTGGAGACATGGCGGCTTCTTAGAGCCACGAGCATTTCTATCAGCTTGTTTGGGTCGATACTCGATAGGGGTTTTGCCCTGCTTGTATTTCCTGCTTTAAATGTAACCGTCTGAGAGAACCCCTACTTGAATTCCGATGCGAACCAAGAAGAACAGAGCCTCTAGGGCTTAAGAGTCTTTTTTTTTTTTATCCTGCAAAATGCGTTTAGTTATTATTTATTATTAGGTTAGAGTGCTAAACTACTCTCTAATTTAAAAAAAATCATAATTTCTTACCCTTGCTTATTTTTTTAACTTTAATTTTTAATTTTTAAACATTTAATTTAAAATTTAAGATTAACTTAAAATTAAATTAATGTGACTAAATTATAATTAAAAAAGAAGATTAAGATTAATCTGTGAAAATTAAAAAAAAATGTATAAAGTGTAAAATGTATAAAAATTTATAAAATAATTGTGTAAGTAGCCTTATAAACAAGTGTGAAATATTATCACAAAATAATGATATATATACAATTATTTTTATTATCATTATAATAAATTAATAAAAAAATTATTATATCTTTATAATTAATTATATTTAAAATCAGTAATACCAAATAAAATTATGTTGAGGAGTCCCACATCGACAAGATCAAAGATAAGAAATTTGGTTTATAAGCACTTCTCACCCTAAAGCGTTTTGATAGAAGCAGTTAATCAACACAGATCAAAGTATCAGCGGGGCCTTAGCGATGGAGAACTACCCTACACTTACACCCGCAACTATAAGCACCACCACCGTCGACCATGTGGCGATGTGAGTGAAGTCACATCGACTAACGACGTAAGAAATTTGGTTTATAAAGCATGCACCTCAGAAATAAAAAGATTATCCGATTTATTTTATATTTATAATTAATTATATTTATATCTCATTATTATTAAATAAAATTATCATCTATAAATATTAATTATAATAATAATAATTTAATTATATAAATATTACTAAACTTAATTAATAAGTGTAAGCAAGTGCAAAAAAATATCATAATTAACAAATTCGTGGGTAAGTGATATTGTGTAACCTCCACACCAGGTTTCACTTCCTTGCAGCCACCCATATGTATAGAATTTCACTACTAATAAAGAGATGCTACGTGTCTTCCACTTTCGTATGACAAAGAAAAAGAGGGCACAAATGATCCTTCAAAACCCTAAATATGTCGAGATGTAAATAATATTAGGAAATCATATTTCTTATATTAAATTAATTAACATATTTTTTATTTTTTAATTATATTAATTAACTATTTAATATAATGAGTCGAAATTAATCGATAAAATTTTAATAAACCCCTAAATTGATGAAATTAATACAGGAACTCTAATTTAACAATTCATAAAGATATTTTTGATTATAATATTCCCTATATTAAATCATAAAATAATTTCTCTTCTTTTCATTTGAAAGATAGACGAATATCACGTTGAAAAACTAAGAATATTTAGTTAAGAAAAATCATAAATCATCACTCTCGTTTGTATTCATCCATTCGTGATCGATTGTCGCAATATTTTTTATAATAGTATGTGATCATTCTCAATGAATTTAGACATCTCACTCGTATTTATAAATCTTTAATAATCTGACATTATGTAAATTCTTAAATTTTTGGTATTTTGTTTTATAATTTTTATAACTAGAATTTGTTTATAACTTTTAGTACGATTTAATTTCAATAAATGGTATCAAAACGATCATTATCGTTAGATTATTAGGATTTATGAATATTCTATTCATATGGTGTTTGAATATAATTTTATATTTTGTGTGACATTTTTTTTGAATTTTAAGATTTTAATTTTTTTATAATTTGAAATTAAAACATATTTCTTAAATTCTTATATTTTGTTGATTAAATTCTACATGTAACCTTCGGATCTCCGTTGTAAACAACGAAAGTTAACACTATCCTATTGTTTATTTTATTTATATTGATTATAAAGCAATACATAAGAAATCAGCCGGATAGAATAATTTAATCTCGTGTTTTCTTAAAACTGTTTATTTTTTTAATATTCTAAAATTGAATTAGAAAAACCTAAATTAACTTTTGTGTGTTCTCTTTCTTATGATTGAACATGTTGAGTTTCAAAAAATTGATATTTTTAATTAATTATGTAATGATTAATTGAATAAAAGTTTGTGCTTAGAATTGTTATTCTTAACATATTGCTATAACTTAAGTTATTGCTTTTAGGTGGTTATATTAATATTTTATCTATTATTTTTAATTAAATAATATGATGTTAAAATAATTTTTATCTGTGAATATTAATTTAACAAAAAATACATAGATATTTTATATAAATTTATTTATACAAATTGTGTTTGGTCCAAAAGGAAGACACAATTTAACCAAATAATAATACACATGCGATGATAAATGCATGACAATTATAAAGACATTTATTTATTTATTTTCATGGTTCAAAGAAAGACTATTCTTTGATAGAACTAATTGTTAGTATTTGATTATTGCAATAAAAGTACCATTCAAAGTTAATTTATTTATCAAAAGACTAGTAATTAATGTTGTGCTATCTTGAGATGGATCCTTAATTTGAATTATTTGTTCATATTTTGATTTATTTTTATGAGTATGTATATTTATTTTATTCCTTGTACAGTTTATATAGCTACTACTATGAATGTTTATGCCTAAGGCAATAACATTCCAATATTGAACGAAACTAACTTCAAAATTTGAGAAAAAACGGTAAAGATTGTTCTTGATTTTATGGATTTGGATCTTGCAATTCAATCGGATTGACCTATTGTTATTTCAGAAAACCCAAATAAGGTTAAAATTGAAAAGTATGATTAGTCTAACTAAATGCGCTTCATGATGAGGAAATGCTTTATTTTGGAAGCATTTTGGGACTCTATTATTGAAATCAAGAGCTCCAAGAAGTTATTGGAAGAAATTGAGTAATATATTTCCAAAAATGAAAAGTTGAAAGTGAGTAACCTTTTGACTAAACTCATCGTGGTGAAGTATAAGGGCAAATGGAACATAAGGGAGTATATCATGGAGATGTCGCATCTCGCATCAAAACTCAAGTCGCTTAAGTTGGAGTTGTCTAAGGACTTGTTCATACACTTAGTTCACTTTGGTTAATTCAAAGTGAGTTATAACACTTAGAAAGAAAAATGGTTCCTCAATGAGCTTATATCTCATTGTGTGCAAGAAAAAGAGAGGCAACAGTGGAATAAAACTGAAAGTGTGGCCTCAACCTCTCAGAACAAAAAAAGGAAGATAGGTATGGTTGATACATAAGGTTCTTCTCAACAAAAAAAACAAAAGAAGCACGATGAGGAGTTTTCCTACTACTTTTACAAGAAGCTAGGACTTTTGAAGAATGAGTGTTTCAAGTATGCTTCCTGGCGTGTAAAGAATGAGTGTTTCAAGTATGCTTCTTGGCGTGTAAAGAAGGGTATGCGTATAGCTTTAGTTTTTCCTAAAGTTAATTTAGCTACTGTACCTAAGGATACTTGATGGGTAGATTTTGGTGTTGCTACTCACATAAGTATGTCTATGTAGGGTTTCATGTGGAGCCAACTACAAAATGATGTTGAAAGATTCATTTTTATGGGCGATGATAATAAAGTTGAGGTAGAGGCTATACGAACTTTCAAATTAGTATTGAAAATTGTTTTTTATTTAGATTTGTTTGAGACATTTGTTGCACCGTCAATTAGACTTAATTTAATTTCTATTTGTAGTTTGGACAAATTAAGTTTTTCTTATTCCTTTGGAAATAATAAAGTTAGTCTTTATCAAATTTGAATTTTATTGATTCCAATTTTTAATTGATAAGCTGTATATACTTGATTTTATTAGGTCCTATAATGAAATACTACAAATAAGTTCATGTGGTACAAAGAAAAAATTAAGAATTCTCTCATCTTATTGCATAAGCATTTAGGTGGTATCTCTAAGCAAAGAATTTAGAGGCTTATGTTGGATGAAATTCTTGAACCCCTAGATTTGATAGACTTTCAAGTCTATGTTAAGTGCATCAAAGGGAAACAAACATACCAGGAAACCTAGCATAAACGGTATTACAGATAGACAAAACCGAATTCTTAAGGATATGGTAAGAAGTATTATTAATCATTCCTTCTTACCAGAGTCACTTTGGGAAGAAGCCTTAAAGACTACAATGTACATTCTTAATAGGGTACTGAGCAAAGAAGTTACCAAAACCTTTTATGAGCTTTGGACAGGAAAGAAGCCGAGCATTAGGAACTTACATATTTAGGGTTGTCTAGCCGAGGCACAACCTTATAGGCCACATGAAAGAAATTTGAACTCAAGGATGGTTAGCTGCTATTTTGTTGGCTACGCTGAACACTCTTAGAGTTACAAGTTTTATAATCCCACAACAAGATCCTTATTTGAAATGAAAAATACGAGATTTCTTGAGAATTTTGAGTTTGTGAAGGGGGAAATATTAAGAATGTTTTCTTTGAAGAAAAATCTGTTATTGTCAATGATCGGGTCTCTATACCTATCCTTGTTCATAACACAACTCTAGCACTAGATGACAATGTTTAGGTTCTTATTCATGACATTGTTCCAAATCAAGACAACAATAAGATTCTTCCTCAAGCATCACCTATACAGCAAACACAACAGCCTCAAGAAGTTCCATTAAAGAGATTCACTAAAGATAGGAGAAGTGCGATTCCAAATAATTTATCGTCTTTCTCCAAGAACATGAGGATGATGTTGGGTTTAAAGGGAATGATCCGATCAACTTCTATCAAGCCATGCGCAGTTCTAACTCTCAAAAGTGGATTGATGCTATGAAGGATGAGATAAAATCTATGAAAGATAATGACATGTGGGATCTCGTCTATACATAAATATTTAAAACCAAGAGGGATTCAAAGGGTAATATCGAGATATATAAGGCACGTATAGTCACCAAAAGCTTTACTTAGAAGGTAGGTATATACTACTAGAAGACTTTCTCTCTAGTATCTTTGAAAGACTCTTTTAAAACTATAATGACACTGGTGGCTCATTTTGATTTAGAGTTGTATCATATTTATGTCAAGATTGTGTTTCTCAATTGAAATATTGACAAATTGATTTATATGGTACATCTAGAAAACTTTATATTAAGATATCCAAAGTCTATAGTTTGTAAGTTGAAGGAATCCATCTATGGACTCAAACAGGCTTCGCGTTAATTGAATAACAAGTTTCATCAAGTCACCACCTCGTATGGTTTTGAGGGAAATGTCATTAATGATTGTGTACATTATAAGTTTAGTGAGAGTAAATATATTTTTCTAGTATTATATGTCGATGATATTCTGTTTGCTAGCAATGATATTGACTTATTACACGTAACTAAGAAATTTTTGACGAAAAAATTATCTTAGTGATACCTCTTTTGTATTAGACATTCAGATACTAAGAGATTGTTCTATAGTTATCTTTAGGTAGTCACAAGAGAGCTATATCAATAAGATTTTAAATATATTCAACATGAAATATAGTAAACTAAGAGACACGCTCGTGGCTAAACCGCAAAAGTTTAGTCTCAAACAATACCCCAATAATGATACTAAATGGAAAGATATATAGAATGTTTCATCAGTAGGGAGTCTGATGTATGTTCAAGTTTGTACTCGTCCAGACATAACATTTATAGTGGAAGTTTTAGGTAAATATTTGAGTGATCTAGATATACAATATTGGAAGGCAACCAAACGCTTCGTATATTATTTGAGGAGAACAAAAGACTACATGCTTACTTATTAGAGATTAGACAATTTAAAGGTCATCGGCTTCTTTGACTCTGATTTTGTGGGATGCCACGATAGTATACGATCCTTATTAAGATATACCTTTATATTGGTTAGAGGAGCTATCTCACGATAGTTTACTAAACAAACTCTTATAATTTCATCAACCATGGTTGTGGAGGTCATTACTTATTTTGAGGCATCCAACCATAAATATATGGCTACAAAACTTTGTCACTAGATTACGTGTAATAGATGGTATTGATAGGCCATTGAAGATTTACTGTGACAATAACTCGACTGTGCTTTACTCTATCAACAACACAACTCAATGAGGTCAAACTTTATCGATATCAATTTTCTAGTTGTTAAAGGGAGAGTTCAAGATATGTAGATTTTCATAGAACATATAGTAACATATTCTATACTACCATGCCCATTAAGCAAAGGCTTAACACCTAAGGTCCTTCATGAGCACATTTCTCATATGGGTGTTATTTATGATAATACCTTAGTTTAGTAGCATTCTTTTTTTATGATCTATGTATTTTACTTTAGACATTAAATTGTTTAGTTTTATGTAGAATAAAGTTAATGGTTTGTAATCCTATTATTGAGCTTGCTTATATTTTCTATGTACAATGTTCACATTGCATTAAAAAATTTGAATTATTCTCGTTAAAGACTGAAGAAGGACTAGTTGAAAATAAGCATATTTGAGATCACATTGCATGCAATTTCTATGTTACTCATCCATATTTAATTTATATCATTGAGTGTATTAGTAGGTGATCGTCGTAGTTTGGTTATGAATTTATTGTGATAAAAGTTGTGGTAGTTATGTTACTAATATATGAGATAGATCAAATTATTTAAGGAGAAATCTAAAGATAAATAGTACAAAGATGTGTGCATAAGGAATTATTGTGATATAATTGCTTCAGGAATAATATATTATCTAAGTGTGATATAAATTAGAAAATCATATTTATATACTAAATTAACCAACATATAATTTCTTTCCTTAATTGTATTATTTATTTAATATAATGAATTAAAATTAAGTGGTCAAATTTTGGTACACTCTTAGATTTCTCAAATTAATATAAGTTGATTGAGTAGATACCAATTTTTTTTATCTTAATTAGGGAATTATGGGAACCCTATTTGAGCAATATATAAATATCTATTCATTTATGGTTCTTAATACATCAAATCATAAAATAATTTATCTTCTTTTCATCTCGAAGAAAGGTGACAATCCCATTAAGAAACTAAGGCGATTTGATTGAGAAAAATCACAAACCATCCTCTCATTCATATTCATCCGTTTTTGATTAATTGTTGAAATATTTTTGTAACAATAAACAATTATTTTCAATAAATCCAAATATTTCACATGAATCCATAAATTTTTAATAATTTAACGTGATATAGATTCTAGAATTTTTAATATTATATTTTAGGAAGTTTATATTTGGAATTTATTTATGACTTTTAATATGATTTTATTTAAATAAATAACTTCATGTGTTAGTTTAGTTAGTTTTATAATTGAATTGTTAAATATAACGTGTAAGTTTACATTATATGAGATTTATATATGTTACTTATAAAACATGATATTTTTTTTACTGTAAGTTTACAGGTGATATAAATATTATTTTATCAAACTTCTAAGATAATTTAATTATCTTAAATTTTTGTAGTATAAAAAAAGTTTCATGTTTTTCATTGTTTATTGATTAAAACGATGAGATGATCGAGTGTTCGCTTAGCACCCGACAGGTATGGGGATTGTTACGCGGCATCTCCATCAATAAATAATTTTCTTTTTCATCAATCACCTCCCAATTCAGATACACTCTTTATCTACAAAATTAGGGGGAAAAAAAAACTACATGAATAAGTTGTATGAATATATGTTGTGATTTTATAATTTTTAAAAAATATCATTAATGTTTTCATAAAATAAGAATTTTTATAAAAATCTCGTATAAAAATTTCTGAACAGATACACATATCATCAACCTTCTATCACATCTCACTCCACATAAGCATGTTTGTTTATTAATTTTTTTAATTTTTTTAAAATAATAAATATTAAAATATCTATATAATAAATACTTATTTTATATTTTATATTTAATTTTTATATAAATAAATATTAAAATATTTATATAATAAATATATTTTATATAATTATATATTTAATAAAAGTTTGATTAATTTTACGATATAATTATATATATATATATATATAAAGTAATAATATTTAATTGATAATCTTTTTTATAGTTTGTTAATACCAATAAATATTAAAATGTGTGTATAATAAATATATATTTTATATTTTTATTTTTTTATATTAATAAATATCAAAATATTTTTTAATAAATATATTATTTTATATAATGTAATTATCTTTATTATAATTAAAAATTATTTATTTAATAAATATTTGATAAATTTACTTATAAAAATTTCATATTTTTGTTAAATTATTAATTTATATACATAATAAATTAATATAAATTATTTTTAAATAAAAAATATTATTAAATCAATTAAGTATATTTATCTTTCACCTTATATTACTTTCTTAAAAAATAAAAATATTAATCGAATTAATCTATATATTATTATATAATATTTAATTTATTTATTAAATAAAATTATTTAATTATTAAAAATATGTTAAATGCTAATATTTATATTATATTTAAATTTTATTGTTTATAAAATAATTATTATTATATATTTATTAAATTTGAATCCACGTTCCTAAAAACTTGTTATTTTATAACATGGCTTGTAGGTTCAAGCCTTCAACTCCATAGATTAGTGGCAATCTTGAAATTAAACGAAACCATTGGTCTATCACTGAACATACTGCAATCGAAATCTCCTCGCTCTCTCTTCTTCATTAATCTTTCTGAGTTGCAGACTAGAATTTATCATGGCGGATTAACCGACATCAATGGCAATTCAACACTCTCCCAAAGTTGCAGAGCCCAGGTCTTCTTTCTCTTCAAGAAGTAGTATGGCTTTCGTTTACGGCATTACCTTTGCCTTTGTATTTTGCACTTTCCTTTTCATCTTCTTCAGCCCATCTGACTACTCTTCACCCTGGTTCAAGAATGTCTTTCTCTCTCCCTTATATTCAACTCCTCCTTCTTCCCCTTACAGTTCCCATGTCTCATTTTCCGGAAAAATACTAGGGTCCAATCGAAGCAGTGAATCTTTGTCATCTCTTGATAAGAATCGAAGTTTGAAGCCTACTAGTGTGGTAAATTTGAATCAAAACCAGATAGGTTTTTCGAAAACTCTTCAGGTTTCTGGGGAAAATTCATTTTCTCGGAAGGAAAATACCACAATCCAAGAATTTCACGGGAAAGTTGAGGGATCCGATGAAACAACTCTGAGCGGAGAATCTTTCCCAATTTTTAGTGAGAATGAAAGTTTGAAGACGAACGTGAGTAATTTGAAGCAGGACCAGATGAGTTTTTCCAAGACTGTTGAGATTTCTCGGGAAAATAGCACATTCCAAATTCCTGGTAAAATAGGGGAGGATTCGGTGAAAGGGAACTTATCTTTGTTGTTAAATGTAAGTGGGAGCTTAATGGGAAATCGGAGTGATAGTGGTAAGACTAATGAAGCTTCCGAAAAGCAGAGAAGATTTGAATTGAGTAGTGATTGTAATATATTTGATGGAATATGGGTGAAAGATGATCAGTACCCACTTTATCCAGCAGGATCTTGTCCTCATATAGACGAGGCTTTCAATTGTTTTCTTAATAAAAGGCCTGATCATGGATATGAAAAGTATAGATGGCAACCCAACAATTGCAATATTCCAAGGTAACCCTTCATTTTTGGTTTGGTTTTGTTTCTGATATGCTTTTGTGTGTTTTACAAAATCTACATTTGGGTTTTTTATATTTTACTCTATCCAGATTGTTTCAATATTTATGGTACTGATATATATAACTGACTAGTTTATTTTATGATCTATTTATGGGTGTTAATTTATTGGATAGTTGGTTTCTGTTTTTGGTAAGATAATAAAATTGGTTTAAGATGAATGAAACTGTTGTGCAGGTTGAATGGTAAAGGCATGTTGGAATTATTGAGAGGAAAACGTCTAGTTTTCGTTGGTGATTCTCTCAATAGGAATATGTGGGAATCTCTGCTTTGTATTTTGAGGAATTCAGTGGAAGATAAGAGCAGAGTTTTTGAAGGCTCTGGTAGAAGTGAATTCAGAACAGAGGGATCTTATTCTTTCATATTCAGAGTGAGTTGGGCTTTATAACTGATACTTTTCTTCCTACTTATGCTCTTTGCTTTAGTGGTTGTTGGTATAACATTGATAAGCATATTCAGAGCAAAGTTTAAAGAGGAATTATATGAACACTGAAATTTAATTAGGATTTTGTAGAAATAAATACTAATGGCATTCGACCTAAACATATATTGTAGCATTGTTTGCTTGAGTTCTCAATTTGAAAGGGAAGCAACTGATCCTGTGCTATTTATTAGATCACACGTTTTTGCTCCTTTTATCATCTTACATACTCAATCTCTCCAAATTGTGTCACAATAATTCCTTCCTGTTGATCTCAATATGTTTTTGTGTATGACGATCAACAGGATTATAATTGTTCAGTGGAGTTTTTCCGATCGCCATTTCTTGTTCAAGAGTGGGAAATGCCGGAACCCAATGGATCAAAAACGGAAACCCTTCGTTTGGATGTGATTGAGAGATCCTCTGACAAATACAAAAATGCAGATATTCTCATCTTTAACACTGGGCATTGGTGGACTCATGAAAAGACTTCTAGGGGGTAAAGCACATAATATGTACCTTATACCCTGTGACTTATTCTAGTTAAATGATAAAGGGAAGTGTAATAGGATATGGAACTTGCAGGCAAGGTTACTACCAAGAAGGTAGTCATGTCTATGGTCAACTGAATGTTAAAGAAGCATTTCGAAAAGCTTTGTCTACATGGGCAAGATGGGTGGATTCCAATATCAATCCCAAGAAAACCCTTGTTTTCTTCCGTGGATACTCTCCTAACCACTTTAGGTAAATAAACCAGAATGTATACCAAGTCATAATAGTTATATATAATGAGATAAATAAAATACTTATTGATTGTTTATTGTTGGTTCAATTGTTTCACAGGAGAGGGAGATGGAATTCAGGTGGGCAGTGCGATGGTGAAATAGAGCTTCTAGATGTGGAACATTTGAGAAAGTATCCACCAAAAATGAGAATTTTGGACTCCGTACTCGAAGGAATGAAGGTTCCGGTCCTTTATCTGAACATTTCGAGAATGACCGATTTTCGCAAGGATGCTCATCCATCAATATACAGAGTGCAGAATTTAAACGAGGAGGAAAGGAAGTTTCCACTAAGATATCAGGATTGTAGCCATTGGTGCCTCCCTGGTGTTCCAGATTCATGGAATGAGCTTCTTTATGCTCAGCTCCTTTTAAGACAACAACTGCAGCAGCAGAGAAGAGCATAGGTACTGTTGAAAATCAAATAGAAATATTCCAATCTTTTAATATATTGTTGAAGGAGGGGGGGAACTATAATTCTAGTATTCCTTTATGCTATGTTTGGTTGGATGAAATGGAATCAGAATTGATTCCTTCTATTTTTGTGTTTGGTTGGGTTGAAAAATGGGAATGGAATGAAATTGATTCTTAAAGGAGAAGGAATCAGAATTTTCATTCCCATCTCAATTTTTTTTCCAATTTTACCCCCAATTCCAAATATAACCCAAATCCCAAAACCCAAAACCCTAAATCCCAAGTACATTTCTTTTTCCTTTAACGGGAAGAGAAAAGAAACTGGCTGAAATAGGTGGTACTATGAAGAGATAGGGATTAGATATGTTTAATATTGCTATAGGTGTAACTCAATGACTCTGGGCACATCAAAAAATCTCATGTTTGATGGTCCTCAAAAACAATATAAATCTCGAATGTTTAACTCAAAATCTGTAGATGAATGATTTAGGTCAGTTTGTTATTTTTTTTAAGGCTGACTGCTGTTTATTCTTCACATGGCCATCTTTGTTTTTTTGTCCTTAATCAGTGATGCGATGTTCTATTTCTATTGTGATTTCCCAACAGCTATGCTATACAATCTATATTCCAGTTAAATGGATTGGAGTTATTTTTGTCAAAATATTGTATTTCTCTGATAATTATCAGTATATTTTATTATTATTTCTGTTCTGTTTTACAAGAATTTACAATATATGTATATAAGGAAAACGAAAATTAAACAATAACCATAAAACCTGCACATCCAGGTTTTATGGCTCCACTAATATTATTGGAGCTCCATGTTTCACTCCATTAAGCATTTGTGTCACTACTATTATAGCACACACCAACACCCTCCTCGTTTGGGCGCATATATGTCTCTACGCCCAACTCTGTCAAGTGAGTTGCAGGTTCCTCAGAACAGATTTTCAGTGAGTATATCACCCAATTGATCTTCCGATTTAACAAATGGAAGCTTAATAATCTTTTCTTCAAGATTCTGTTTGATGAAGTTTCGATCCACTTCAACGTGCTTCGCGGCGATCATGTCGAAATGGATTGTGAGATATGGCAACGGCCGCTTTGTTATCACAAAATAAGTTCATTTCGAAAGTTGAGCAACACCAATCTCGCTAGAAGTTTTTTCAACCAAAGGAGCTCACATATTCCCTCGACCATTCCTCGAAATTCAAATTTCAAAGATTGGATAAGGCAACTACATTTTGCTTCGCTTTCTCCACGTGACAAGGTCGCTCTCACGAAAGTAAAGTATCCAAGAAGAGATTTCCTATCCTTTCATATTCCCCCGCCTACCGAATCAGATATCCAAGGACTTCCACCTCACCATTCTTTGAAAACATAATTCCTTTCCCGAGGGAGAATTTTAAGTAACGAAGTATTCGCAAGACCGCATCCATATGGTTCACTTGGGCAAAGGTAATTGACTCACGACACTCACAAAGATAAGCAATATCGTGTCGAGTACGAGATAAATATATAGTTTACCCTAACCGTTGATATCTCCGTTTATCTCACCGGTACTGTCCACATATTCTCCGAGTTTATGATTTTGAACCATTGGAATATCGACAGTTTACAATCTAGTAGTCTGCCGTCTAAGTAGGGTCAGTATATTTCCTTTGGGAAAGACATATACCTTGTTTTGATCTTGTTACCTCAATACTTAAGAAGTATTTCCGAGCCTTCCTAAGTTCTTCATTTCAAACTCATTTGACACTTGTTCTCAAGCTTAGAGATTTCTTCTTTATCATCCCCCTCGTAATGATCATGTCGTCTACATGACTATATGGCCGTTATCTTCCCTAATCGATGTTTTAGGAAAAGAGTACGATCGAGTTGCTTTGTTGGAACCCATATCTTCATTGTCTTGAACTCGACCTACCAAATCACGCTCGAGGCGATTGTTTTGGCCCATACAACGCTCGTTGTAATCTCTACGCAGCTTTCTTTTCCTAATGTAACAAGATATCCCGGTGGGATATCCATGTAAATCTCTTCTTCAAGGTCACCGCGAAGGGTGGCATTCTTCACGTCAAGTTGGCAATGGCCAATCTAAATTTCTTTGCAAGAGATAACAAAACTCTCATAGTTTTTAGTTTAGCCATTGAGAAGGTTTCTTGATAATCTATCCCATGTTTCCCTGTATATCCTTTGCTACAAGCCTCACTTATAACGATCAACTAACCCATCCGCTTTATACTTAATGGAGAAAATCCACTCAAGATCCTACCATCTTCCTCCTCCCATCGAGGCAACTCGCTTAACACCCACGTGTTATTCTTCTCCAGTTGGCCTCAAATTCCTCTTTTATAGCTCGAGCCCATTTTGGATCGTATAAGGCTTCTTCAATGCTACTCGGAATTTGACACGAGTGAGAGTGTTTGTGCAAATGCCCCGATAGGTTCTCGATAACCTCGAGTAGATACATAATTTGCTATTGGATACTGGGTTGTCGTTCTTTCCTCTTCTCGTGAGTATCGATTCGAGGTTTACCTCGATCGTGTCTCGAAAGGTAAAACATAACCAACGAGATGTATCTATAGCATTAGTCTCAGTAAAGGTGTGATAGGATAGTTTACCTCGGTTGTTCTCGGCAGTGAGGATCATCGGGGTACTGTAGAATGGAGGGTACATCAACCACTTCATCTTCTCGGAGATTCAATTACTACTTCACTTCGGCTTCGAAGTTCAAGCTCTGGGTCTAGATACCTGCTCCTCCATATTATTGGCACGATCCGAGTATATTGGACTCGTGTCTAATATTTCAAAATCAAGCCAATTTCGTTCTTCACCATAACTCTCTTCCTGAAGAGTGTAATTGGATACTGGTGATGGGATAAAACATTCTGAATCGAAGAAAGTGACAACCATGGTAAGATAGTTTCTTTTAGTAATTGGATCATAACATTGGTACCCCTTTTTTTGTACACCATACCCCCAAGAATACACATCGAACATCACATGGATCCAACTTGCTGCTGATTTTTATGTAGGTGGACAAAAGCAACACATCCAAAAATTCGTGGCGGAAGCATCAAAATAGTAGGCAAAGGAAGATGATCGGATAACACCTTTGTGAGTCTCGAAATTGTAAGGTCTTTCAAGTGGCATTCGATTCAAGAGATACACAACCGTAGTAACATCACTCCGTATTTATTAGGCATGTGCACCGATTAGTGGTGCCCGAGCCGTTTCTAAAATATGCCGATTTTTCTCTCCGTAGTCCCATTCTGTTGTGGGGGCTCATGAACACGAGGTTTCACGGAGAATACCACGGTTGTCAAAGTATGTCCGAAATTGTTGATTAACATACTCCCTCCATTATCGACCTAAGTATCTTAATTTTTTCCCGAAAATCATGTGTCTCAAACCACGCGTGAAACATGAGAAACGTAGCAAATACTTCATCTTTATGTTCGAGAAGGTAAAGCCATGTCATTCGTGTACAATCATCAACAAAAATAACAAACCAACGATGACCACGACGTAATGACCTAGGAAGGTCCCCAAACATCAAAATGTACTAAAGCAAAAAGGAGTCACACTTTTTATTCACGCTCAGGATAAGATGTCCATAACTTTTTGCTAGGATACAAGGTATCACATTTGAAATACGAATGTGTGATATTTGAAAATAAACTAGAAGTAGGTGCTTTTAAATACTCGAATGATGGATGCCCAAATCTACGATGACATAGCCAACTGCTGCTCCGTTCCTTGTTAGTCACAGCAGTTTTGCATGTTGGCTCTTTCCCGAATCGAGGTCATCCACATAATATGCCCCCTTCTAGTACCACGCCCAATGATCTTCTTGGTAGAATATCCTGTAGAAGGCAAAAGTAGAATACATCGCATACACGCTTAAGATCTCGGTAACGACTTACGTACATTAGTGGGCTTGGCTGCAGAGGGTACTAGTAAAGTATTAGATAATGATAATAAAGGAGATAAAGTCACCTGTTCCAGCCTCAGTAATCGGATAAGTGACCCCATTTGCATTGACGCAACACCCACCGTCTCTGGCCGAGTTGTATCGGGAGAGATCATTTGGGTCAAATGTCAGCGTGATCTCGTAGCTCCGCAGTCCGTAATCCACTCCTCCTTACATCACGAGTGTAGATGTGAAATACTTTACTTGAAATACCCGGATCCTGGAAGATTCTGGCCCGAGAAGTGCGGATAGCGAGGCATTATTGGTAGCCACTGCTCGCCCAGATGGTGTCCCGTTTCTTCCGTGTCAAGATCATTCCACCATTCTCGATACCCACGTAGTTTGGAAGTGTGCCACGGCGTGCTGGGTTTCGCAATGGCCACATTTCATGTCAAGATGGTGGATTTCCATGGATTTCTTGCTACCCAAGGAAGTTCTTGTTTTTGGTGGCATTAGATTACGTGTCCTCGACCCCTTTAAAAGCCATAATCCTCCGGTGTCGTATCTACACCTCGTGATCATCACGTGTCTCCGTCGACCTCTTCCCGACCTGACGAATCCATGGTGCTTGTTCCACCGCAGTGAATGGCTCGATCTAAAGCACATCACTTCGAGTTTTATCCAATCTATCATCAAGTCCATCGAGAAGGTATACACTCGATCTTCCCGTACGTACGGAGTTGTATTTTTGTATATCAATTGCACACTCCAGTGGATTAGGTCGACGAAAATAAATTTCACGCCACAACCCTCAAGGTCATTGTAGTATTTTTCAATGGATCCACCCGCTGCTTCGTACGAGTGACTTGTGGCCGAAGATCATACACTCTGGAGACGTGTTCCGTCCCATCAGTAGCAGTGGTAGCCACCGAATCCCAAACCTGTTTTGCAGTTGGGAATCGGATAAAATTTGCAATTAAGGAGGGGTCCATTGAATTGATCAATCATCCTTTGACAATGGCATTTTTAGTACGCCATCTCCTAAACGAGGGGTCGGTTTCAACAGGTTGAGGAAAGTCTCCATTAATATATCCCAGTTTGTCTTTACCAGAGATATACATCTCCACCACCTGGGACCATAAGGCATAATTAGATCCTCCCAACTTGATACTAATGGGAGCGGGGCCGACGCTCAGCATTGAGGTCAGGCCGATCCGAGCTCTAGTTAAAACTTCCGTCATTTTCGCCGTCAAATCTTCCAACATGAAATTTGTAGTTAAATCTCTAGATTCCGTCACGAAATCTAAAATTTTTTTCCTTCTGTTTTTCCTTTTTTTTTAACAAAGCAGCCACTATATAAAGAAAAACTTATAACCCTAACCCTAATTCTCTCGCAGCGGCGCCTTTCTTCCTGCGTGATTTCCTTCACCAGATTGAAGAAAAAAAATTTCCTTCCAAAGTTGCGCAGTTTCCCTACGTTCCTCAGCGCAGCTTCTTCTGCGCGTTCCAAACCCTAAGAGAAGTTCTAAACTCGTGCAGTTTCTTCTCAGCCAAAATCTCACAGCCCTCTTCTTCTCCTCTTCTCTTAGATTCTTCGCAATGGCGCTCTTCTTCTCTCGCAAACTGCCTCTGTTACTGGTTTTTTTTCCTTCATTCTCTGCTCGAAATGGTAGTTTTAAGAACACAGCACCACCTATTCTGTTATTCTCAGGAACTGCATCAACGGTTGCTTGTGAGTACTCGGTTTCCAAATGGGTCCGACCTTCTTTCTATGGTTCTTCGTTGAGTTGGTGTTGCGAAATCCTCGACTCCTTGTAAGTTGTATGTTGATATATTTGTTTTTTTTAAGTGTAATCCGTAATCTTTTATTGAATTTCCGAACAAATAAACGTGAAACAACTATCTTGCTTTCATTTCTGAGCTGCACATGTTCGGTGTTTGAAACGGCTACAAGAGCTGAATATAAACCAAAAATCAGAACTAAAAAAAAAAAACGAAAAACTGCAGCTACAATCATTAGACACACCAGAAATCAGAATTCAGAAATCATAAATCAGCAAATCAGCAACTCTACAAATTTGCAAATCAGCAATCAAAAAATGGTAGTTTCATCATAAATCAGCAGGTAGTTCATTAGTTAGCAATATCCTGCTCTGATACCATATCAAAATATTGTCTTTCTCTGATAATTATCAGTATATTTCATTATTATTTATGTTCTGTTTTACAAGAATTTACAATATATGTATATAAGGAAAACGAAAATTAAACAATAACCATAAAACCTGCACATCCAGGTTTTATGGCTCCACTAATATTATTGTCTGTTCCATGTTTCACTCCATTTAGTATTTGTGTCTGCTACTATTATAACACACGCCAACAATTTTTGCATGCATTTATTGATTATTATTATCTTGGTTCCCAAAAAAACGTTTTGAGGCTAGTGTCAAGCTCGAATAAGGGCTTTTTTCCCCACCTGGGCAACCTTGAGGCTAGTGTATTAAGGGTTGAAAATTTTTTAAGTCTTTTGTTGTTGAGGCTTATAATCTCTGTTTTATACCAGGAAAAGAAAAATTGGTGTACTTGAATACAAAATCAAGGCAACACATGACTTTTTGACAGAGCCCGTTAATATTTCAGCTCGGGCATGTAAATACAAGCAAAAAAAACCAAAAAACTGACGATAAAGTGAAATAAAAAATGAAAAAGATAACTTAATTTTTATGGTGGAACTTCTAAGCATTCTCTTTATTCCTCTTCCTGGCTTCTTCTTCTCGGTTCTTTCTTCCAACAACTTTTAGCAACCTTTTTTTCCTTCCAACAAGCAGTTTTTGAAAAACACATTCAGATATATTCTTCCTTGTTGATATTTCTCTTGTTTTTTCTTTTTTTTTTCTTCTTGTTTCTTATTTCTTTTTTATTCTCTACGTCTCATTTTTCCTCTTCTTTCTTCTTTATTTTCTCTTATTCTCGTTTTTTCTTATTTTGCTTGTTGAGTTGTTATGTTGTCAAAGTTTTTTTTCCCCTTCTATGAATTGTTTTCTTAATTTTTTTAATAAATTATTTGCTTATATCTCATAAGTTGTTACAAAATGAATAACAAAAAAAGAAAAAACATATCTGAACAATTTTAATCATTTGAAACTTTGTAAGACTTACATTTAAGACTGAAGAATATGATAAAGATGATGAACTCTAAACACGAGATATCTTGATCCAAGGTTAGACTGTTGGTTGTTTTATTAAATTTACTAATATCTCTTTTAGTTTACTTTTTATAGATCTTAACTTTATCATGTTTAGATTTTTTAGCGGTGATTGGATTGATATTAACTATGTGAAGTTATTAGTATATTATGATGTTATTTTGTGATAATTTTTCTTTTTGTTTTTTATTTAATTTTTTAAATTTCGTTTTAATTTGTATCAATAGTGAGATTAGAATACATTATTATCATTAATAATAATTTTCAAATAAATGAAAGATGTTCTTAATAATCATTCCAAACAAAAGGGCACTTTTAACACCTTAATCTTCTTGCTTATACATAGAGGATTCCTGAACACAAATTAATACATACGATATCACTATTAGCATTACAACATAGCCAAGCAAATAGAATATTCATTTGTACTTAGACTAAGCTTCTTTTTTATTGTGTTATATTTCAGCCATCAAACTTGCATATGATCCATATGAATCTCCATGCACCCCTATGCAGTTTGATCTGATGTTTTCAGCAGTTACAATCAAAGGCCTTATGCTCCCCAATTTTTGTCATTGATTCCACAAAGCTCGCAAAGGAAGCACTTTGGTTTGCTGCGAAGGCACTTACAGTGTCTATTGTATCCGCACCGCTTGTTGAAATTTAAAGAGCTCTTCATCATTTTGCAGATGGTCTTCTCCAACTCGGAGATTAGAGTAGTAGTTGTCAAAAGTGTTGAGAGTGGAAGGATCAAGATTGGTTGAGACAGAGCTATTTCTGCCTCTGTGTTTCCAGGTAAGTTGAGTTCAGCATTGGTTCAGAACTTTGTTGGATTGTTGAAACCAAAGATTAAGCTTGTAAATGTTAAATGTGGATGACAAGCCCAAAATATAGGATTTTAAGAAACATACACTCAAGATACAAAACTTTTCAATATAATTTGTAGTTGAGTTAATCCTAACATCTTATTCATAAATAATTTATTTTATTTTTAACTCTCTCAACATATTTTTTATTTTTATAAAACATTAAAAAAAAAAACATGTTTAATTACGTGGTAAGTTGAGTTGCTATTCTAATCCTATAACCATGTGATTTATATGCTTTTAGTACATTAGTGATATAATTTAAAAATATGATTAATTTAAATCAAAATTTTCATAAATTAGGTTCTTTAAAGGGGTAAAGTGAGAATTAAATATTTTATTAATAAAAAAATTTCTCTCACTCCTTCTCTCGTGAATGATAATGAATGACAGGGGAAGATGGAGAAAGGAAGGAAGAGAGATAGAAGGGTTGTTTTTTTTTAAAAAAAATTATTAATAAAATTTTTAATTTTTAATTTTTATTTTATTCTTAAAAATTTATTTTTTAAAATTTTGACTTAATTTATCATACTTTTAAATTACAGAAATAATAAAATTAGTATAAAAAATTACATGATTAAAAGATATAAATTACATAATTATAGCTACATTGTAATAAAAATTAATATTTGTTTATTTGACGGGATTAAAAATAAAACTCCATTTAAAAGGGGGAGTTATGTTTTACAATTAAATCTAAATTCTAAATGTTAAATTTTTAAAAATCTTATTACCAAAAAATCAGAACAAGAAATATTATTTTACTCAGGAAGCTGTAAAATATTATTTTAACATCATCAAGGATTAAAACTAATGAATCTACCACGTGTGAAATGTGAATCGATCAAACAAAAATAGCTCGAATTATGAAATTATTATCGATTGGTTTATATTGACATAATGTTTTTTCTTGGGATACTCAAAGAACGTGGTTTGATTACCTTTATGTGTATGAAACTATTTTTTAGCCCATTTGCTGAATCTAGTAGATTTTTTTTTTTATGGAATAGATTATTTAATGTTAAAATTAAAATGTCGGTTGGAAATTGTTCGTTTTACGAAAAAATAAAATAAAAATAAAACATTCTAGTTAGGCCAAGTCATCAGAGTTAATCGAAAATTTATTATGCAATTGTGAAGTCAAATTTTAATTCCTCCTTAGTGATTTTTGCTTTAGAAATATTAATTCTATGTTTTAAAAAATTTAAAAAATAAATAAAAAAATTAAAATAGCCACATTAACACAATCTAAATTAGAGATGCGCGGTGGTTGATGCTGTCTATTTTTTATCGATATAAAATTGATCATTCGATAGGAGTTGGATTCGAATAACAAATCTAACAAAATTTTTTGTTAGTATAATTTTGAGTTGATATTAAAATTTCTTTATTAATAATTATCATATATATAAGATAAGATATACATACAAATAAAATTTTATTATTATATCTTTAACAAAAAATTATTATTTGTAGTAATAATTAAAAAAATCAAAAATATAAAAATTATGTTTGGATAATTATTAAATTATTATAGAGATTTTAAATTAAAATAATAATTTAATATATTTGTCATATGTATAATAATATTTAAATATAATATATTATAAAATAAAATATGTATTTATTTATAATTTTAATATTAATTCAGTTCGAATTATATTATAACAAATTATAAAATTTATTCGATCTAAATCTGATATGAATTTGTGTACTTTCCGATTCGACTATCAGATCAAATAGATTTTTCAATTTAGAAGAATTAATCAAATGATTTGGTCATCTTTAATTTAAATATTTTT
The DNA here is from genome assembly GCA_033030585.1 of Hippophae rhamnoides. Classification (NCBI taxonomy): domain Eukaryota; kingdom Viridiplantae; phylum Streptophyta; class Magnoliopsida; order Rosales; family Elaeagnaceae; genus Hippophae; species Hippophae rhamnoides. The sequence goes on from CM065434.1 coordinate 39,819,344, forward strand.
ATCATATATTTTTTTTTCCATTATGATATTATTTAATAATAATAGTAATAAAATAGAATTAATTATATATATTAACTGATAATATTTTGTTAAAAAATATCAAAGGAGGCTACATAAACTAGTAGAGAAATTGTTTACTCATTCGAGGTAGAGTCACTTGATTCCTAAAATTTGAATCATCTACACCATAATTCTAGGAGATAGTAGCACTATTTGTATTCAACTCAAACAAATTAAATTGTCATATGATAGGTAAAGATTAATAAATAACTAATAAGTTTTCATTGGGATAATTGCTAATAATGTTACCCAATCACTTTTGTCACTATTATAACAATCATTTAATAAATGTAAAAATGTAAATTATATCTCTATTATTATTATTATCAGAAAAAATTATTATTAAATGAAAATAATTTTAATAATAATAATTTAAATTATTACAATATTATCTTCTTCTTTGTTTTATCAAACAATCACAATTTCCCATGTAAAAATAAAATTGTTATAATCAAACCAATAATTATATTTCGCATGGCCCTAACAAAAACAAGATGTTATAATTTTTAGAAAAATGTGTCACATACCATTGACAGTACAAACACTATGAAAATTTGTATTCTTGATACCTATAAATTAAGAGAAAGTATTCATTGTTTGAGAGCAATAAGTTGCCTTTATATTCACAACCAATCACATTAATTATAAGATTATATCTTAGAGAATGATCGCTCAAGGATCATGTTTAAATCATCGGTGGTATTTAGTATATTTATTTTAAAAAAATGTTTTTAGGTTTATTTGTTTATGAAAAATGAATCATTAAAATACAATTTAACTTTTTTTAAAATAATTTAATACTAAAATTGTAGAAGGTATATCACATGATAAAAATGTGATATTAATTAAGGATAAAAAATGCATTATAATGAGAGTTATTAATTTTTGAAAAAGAAGAAAGAATTGGATCAAAAGAAAATAAATTACATCACATTTTCTAGTCTTCTCTTCACACACTACAATCTGATAAACTAAACTATCCAAGAGTAAGACCTTAGGGTTTCTTCAATAATACTTTTTCCATTGATTATACTTCTCATCATATGATAACATATTTCATGCATATCAAGCTTAAGATTTAGAAGTAATATTTCATAAACAGATGCTTCATGTGTATATATATATATATTCTACAATATTTCCTAGTTGGACATTAATAGCAGGATATTGTTTCTATTAAAAATTTCACTTATGAATTAACTAATTTAGCAGGATATTCTTCAACAACTTATAATGCACAGCTAAGCAACATATATTAAAAACATTTTTTAATATATCAAGTTGTTACACAACAATTAATATAATAGGCAACTATTTATTAAAATAGTAAGATTCGCTTATTCTTAACCTATAATTATTTGATACATCAACTTGTTGCATAGAATTTTTGTTATATTATCGATTTTCATCTGTCTTGACATCATCAAAACTTGAGAGATTACAGTACGCACTTTGTGAAAAAATTTAATAGAAATTAGGAAAATAAAAAAGAGACAGAAACTACTTATTTATGCACCTTAATTTAACGTTCATGTTAAAAAGCAGACATATAACAAGCATATCCATCTAACCACTAGATAGAAATTTTCAGTACGCAAAAAATTGGAACATACGACATTTACGCATTTATGATGCATTATACAAAGACTGAAACAATGAAGCTGTTTTGAGTTATCACCTCAGATAGTCACCTGCATGAAATATAATAATATTTTGACAGTGACCACCAGGTGCAAAAGATGATATTAACTTAATGGTGGGCATGAAACAGTAACAATCAAAATGCACAAAGGGGCAGCATTATGGAACCCTTATTAACAAGCTTCGCCTAATCCCAACAGCAAATGTGTCTCATATCAAGGAAAAGTTGAGGCATGGTACAGATGTGGCTAAATTATGCACCTAGATGTGAAGCGGACCTGTCATAGGATCACGGCCTAAACTTGAATCCTCGTGCTTCAATGAAAGATTTGAGAATTGAGAATCAAGGTCTCTGCTATTGGTGCGCCTATAGCTAGAGGATGCTTGTGGTTGTCGTTGTTGCTGATACAATGCTCTTAACCTTCCAATCTCCCTCTCCAAAACTTCTTGCTCCACTGACCATTACAAAGTCGCCTCATTAGTTGTAAACCATAAGTCTCCTTGCAAAATAATGTTAAAAAAAAACTTAAGTGCTGACACGGTAGATTAATAAATTCAAACACTTTATTTGTATTGATTTTTCTACAAACACAAACTACTTTCAACTTATAACATATATATATATATATATATATATATATTGTACCAAAATGAGCAATATATAAATATAAAACCTTAACCATGAAAAGTAGAAACTTACAGTACTTAATAAGTTGCTCTTGAGCTAAATTTTCTAGACGTTGCTTAAGGGCTTTGTTCTCCATGCTCAAAATAAGATTCTGCTGATTTAGAAATTTAAGCTCCGCTGAAACCTTGGATCCTTCTGCCTGTGCAAATAACATACAAGTTATTTTTGACAAAACATTAAATCCAACCTTTCAACTTCAAATTCATTTTAGAACCCTGCAATCTTTCTAGCAACTACTGATACTTGCCTGTAAAGTTTGTACGTTCCTCTCTAGCTCAGATATGTATTGAAGTTTTCGGACCCGAGAACGTTGAGCAAATTGCCTGCAATAACACTTCAGTCTATCAACCCATTTACTCTAACGCCTACAGTTGTATTTCAAAAAATAGTATGCATGTTCAAAAGGCTATAATTATGACCATTTGTTGCCAAAAAGTTCCTATAGATCACACAAATAAACAAAAGAAGAAATCATAATTACGAGGAGAAGTATAAATATCTAAAATTTGAGATGAATCTCAAATGATATGGTGCAATGTTATTGATAAGTACACTCATGCTCACATAACTGTACTTAATGAGAAACTATCACATCACTTGTAATTATGATATATTTGTGATATATATAACAATGCTTTAATTATAATTGTTCAGAAAAGCCTCTAAACACCATTTGTTGCATGAAGTAAGAACTGGTAAGTGCACATAAACACTCATTTCATACCTTTCTGAATTAATCTGATTATGCAAAGAAATCATGACATAAACTTTCCCTTAGGGCCAAAGGCACAGATATATGCTGGAAAAAAAATGCAAAAACTATGATATAACACAAAAGCAACCAAGTACAAGTGCATACTGTTTAGCACGTTTAGTATCTGTCTCAGCATTGGAATTATCGTTTTTCTCAGGAGAAGTTTTTGAATCATTTAAAGCAGATTCAATTACATCATGCTTTTCAGCTGCAGTAGAAGCAACACCATCTGCTTCCTTTTGGGTGCAAACAGATCCTGAATTATCACGAACACTATTATCTTTTACTGAAGCATGTACGCTTGGATTATTTAAAGCATTCAAAGAATCCCATGGATTACTCTTCATCTTTTCCACGTTCATCATTTCTGCATTGAACAAAGCACGTCTTGAATTTTTTTGAAGATTGGAATCTAGAGATCTCAAAGAGGGTGCAGAAATCATATTTCTGTATCTGCTATCATCCTCAGCTGCATAATTCATGCTCGAAACATTTGTAGCATCCAGTAACGTGAAGGAATCACTTGATGAACGTCGATGACCTCTGTACACAGGAGTATCTGGCTCATTAAGAAGATCATCAAGCCAAGAAGGTTGCTCCTCAACAAGAAAGCTTTCAGAGCTAGTTCGTTGATGGTGTGCATTTGCTTCTCTAGTATTCTGGACAACTTTTGATCCAATTGCAGGGTTACGGACATAATCAACATATGATGGGAAAATACTAGGAAATGGACTTTTAGGAGGAAGTAAAGCTTGCTTTCCAGAGTACATCAAATTCCTAATGTTTGATGACCCCTTAGTATTTGCCATATCTGAAGCACAAATCAATCCCTGTCAACCAGCAAAAAAAGTAAATTACAACCAGCTTAACTGAAAACTCGATGATACCAAATAAGAGAGAGACATACAATAGGGGGGCAATAACAGAAGGAATTTACCCAAACCCAACCACAAGTTTCACATACCAATGTAGGGAAATACATAAAACATAAAAGAAAACGAGCATTGAGCTCTAACTCATGCTCAAAGTAAAACAAAAGTTTCATATTGAGATCTCCAAAAGACCAAAACACATTTTAAGCAATATGAATAGCGTGATTTTGTCTGTCCTCAAATACTCATCTAATTTTTCCAATCCATGTTAGTCAATTACGTACTTATAAAATCACAATATCTTCGACTTTTGAAGATATGTCCACACGGCCAATGAAGACAATTTCCTTTCCTTTTCTTTCCTGTTAACTTATTAAGCGAAGTGCAAGAGAAAAAAAACAGGGTTTCTACATTGTTGCAAGTTTGACTTTTTCCCTGGGCAAATTGTAACAATCCTATTGGCATAAGTTGAACACATATTTATCTAGGCAGACATACTTCTCAAGTATTAAAAAAGTATTTTCCTAATCCTAACGATGTTGTTGTTGATTATCAAACACCTTGAACAATCAAAGATTCAAAACGCATAGCTTTACCAAACCCCCCCCCATCCATACAAAGAGCCAAGAGAAGCTCGTAGAGCATTAACAAGAAAGTAAATCAAATAGGAACTTCTAAGCTACACCTGAGTGTTCTATAACTTCTATAAGGCTGAGAAAAATTGAGCATCTATATTTCATCAGGTCCCATAAGGAAGAAAAAAAACACAACCCAAGATTCAACATAGTATTTTGTATCTTCTTCCTGCATTTTATCAGCAATTAAAACTAAACAAAATAGTACAAGGTTTCAGAGATGAATCAGGAAAAGAAAATTCCATTGAAAACAAAATGTGGCCACAAGAAGAGCTGATTATATGAAACCAACTGAAATAGAAACAGAAAGCGGATTAATTTTGGTAAGTAAAAGCAGAAGCTTTGCTTAATTAAATAAGTCTTCGCAAACAATATAAAAGAATTTAAGAAATTAAAAAGACTGAAAAAACAGGCTCACCTTTGTGAAATTAATAATCGAGTTCTTGTAAATACAATGCACAGAAGCTAGGGAACTGAAATTTGAAGATAATTTCTCTCTTTCCTAGGGTTTGTTCTCTCTGTTACTTCCTCTTCTTCAGACAATTGACCCCTCACCTCCCACCCTCTCACTCTCTCACTCTCAGAGGTCTGGGTTGGATTCTAAACTAAAAAGTAGAAGAAAAGTTGGAAATAAAAAAAAAAACATCATTATATATAAGGTTAATTACGTTTTTTTCTTTCTCAAAATCTATGAAAAATTTATATAAAAATTTAAGAATTTTATATTATTATAATTATACTCACAATATATATATAAATTTAAAACTTTTATATTATTATAACAAAATAAATATTTTAAATATTTTTTAAATTATTAGATACGATATAAGTATAAAACATAATTAACTTTTATATCTAAAACATATATTTTCATATAAAAAAATCTTCTGCGTTACTTCACACTTCATTTGATATGGTTAAATATTCACGAGATTTTATTTTTTTTATTATAAATTTTGAAATGTTATTTTGAGAAATTAAAAACAATAAAATTTATAATAATAAAAATAACATATAATAATATTAAATAAATCAAATTATATAGCATTTAAAATTAAAATATATAAAAAAAATTAAAATTAAAATATATAAAACTAACATAAAATTATTAATATTATGATTATAAGTTTTAAATTATTATTTTATTATTTTTCAAAAGAAAATTATATAAATCATAAGATTACATCAAATAAAATCTATATTAATAAAAATAGTATCTTAATAATATTAAATAAAATTACATAAATATAATTTAATTTATATTATATCTAATTAAAAGAAATTTAATATAAACTAATATGTTGATTTTTTTTAATAGTAAAAACATAAGATATAAATATAAAAATTATTATTTTGTAATTATAAATAGGGTGTTCATTATATCAAAACATTTGAAATTGAACTCATTTAATCCAATATAAAAATGTCAATAAGTTGAAACAGATCACAGTGGTATTATATATGAATCTAAAATCAAAATATTATATTATACTTGAAATTAACTTATATATATTTAAAAAAATTCATCTGAAAATAGTTATCTATTTAGAGCTTTAAAAATCAAATTTCAATATTTTTTAATATAAAATTCTTTAAATTACATTAAATTTTAACAAAAATAATCTTTACAAATTAAATGATAATATGTTTTGTAAATTTAATATATTTAGTTTTATTTTTTTTTCATAAATATTTAACTATATATGTATATATTTATAATTTTGGATAACATGAAATGATTACTCACTCTAAAATTAAAATTTTAAATAAAAAAGTATTTTAACGATCCAAAAAATTTTACTTATCTTAACCCCATGATAATTTTGACATCATTGATCCAATCCTATCAAGGTATCTTAATTGAATGAATCATATAGGATTAATATGATCTATAATGTTTTTTATGTCATTTTAGACTATTTTTGACTATCTATTATAATATTTTTTTATATAAAATCTACTCTAATTTTTTAATCAACAATTAATATATAAGTTTTTGATATATAATAAAATTACAAATATTATAATAACAATTCAAAAATTACAATTTTAAATTTAACATAAAAAAAAACATTATAATCTTAAATTTATTCTACTAGTTTATATTTATTGGGTTCAACGCTTGATTATTATTATTTTTTCTTTTAACACCCTTATTACAAGTTTTAAATTAGTGTTATGTTATTTAAAAAAAAATGATCTTATAGGTCTCAAACATGTCCTTTACTCTTTGTGCATCTATCCCCTTCCTTTTCTAATTATTCTCAAACATAAGAGGCTTTTTTTTTTACTACCAATATTAGAGGCTTATTTGATTAATTATCATATGCAAACAGTCCTTATTCTTATCATGTAAATTCATTTTGATGAAAAAAAATGTCAAATAACTTTTATTTTCTTTGACAGAATAAAACTATTGACAAGTTTTTTTAATAATAAAACAAGAATAATAATATTGATAAAATTAATTTTATTATTATTATGATAAAAATATATAAATTATTATTATTAAATAAAGTTATTAATGAATTATTAATGTATAATAATAATAATAAAATAAATTGTAAGTACAGTTTAATTAAATTATATCTCTTATTTGATTTGAGGATAAATGAAGTATACTTTTCTTGCATTTTACAAGTGGTATTTTTTTAACATTTAAAAAATTGTTAATAATTTGAGAACAGCTATAATTAATAATTTACAAATAAAATGGCAGGAGTAAATTATTGATAATTTGGCATTTAAAAATTACAAGTAGGAAAGTGGGGGGGTAATAAAGAAGCAAAACAAGACAATTAGTACACAACATAATATATATAAGTCAACCTGTCTAGTACTTGATTTCACATGATTTGGCTTCATTATATTACAAATCTTCTCATTATATGTAGTGGCATCTTGGGTCTGCCCTACATGCAAAGGGTACCCTTTTTATTGATTATAAAAATATCAAAATTAAATGTAATTAATGAACAACAAAAACTAAAGTGTACTTATTTAGATATTTTACAAATTAATATGTCTAAGTAATTTATGAGACTTTGTGCCTTAATAACAATGGTTAAAATTTAATTATTTTCACAACCGTAGTAATTAAACTTTAAATTATTATAAAATTATCATTAAATTTTAATTATTGTTATATGAGTATCATTATCATTAATTTGTTAAAATAAAGTTAATGAATTTATTTTAATAGCGATGATATTTTTTTATTATTTTTTTTGTCAAATTTTAACAGAAATAAAATTTATATAATAAATGATATTTTATTATTTTTTAAATTTTTTTAATATTTCTATAATAACTACAGTATATATACTGTAATAACAAATATTAAGTTGATATATATATAACGTCTGACTTTGAATTAGGACTTGTATTAGGTCTCCTGTTCGTCATGTATGATACTAATCTTTAAATTGCAACTCTTCATGTATTTAAATATTAAAACGCCACTTTTATTGTAATCGTATGGAGTAATTATAAGACATAATAAATACACGTTATATATATAATATAATATAAATAAAAAATTATTATATTATTATATTATTTAATATTTACACGTAAAACATGCTATTTTAGCTCAATAATATTATGAGCTAATAAATAAGAATATAACTTTTCAGTTAATTTATATAATTTATTTTTAAATAATTATTTAATAAAAATGATACAATTGATATAAATATAAAATTTAAAATAATATTATAATTTTTCATATATTATAACTTTTTAGAATTATATGTATATAATATGTACGTATATATATAAATATTTAATTATTTAACGAAATATAAAAAACTTAAATCAATAATCTATAAAAACAACTATTAACTTATATAATAAAATTATAAAAATAAATTTAAATATAATTTAATTTAATTTATAAATGATTTAGAAAAAAAATAATCATAATTTTATAATTACTAACAAGTGTACAGAGGCTTGTATATATTAAACTTTAAGTTCAATTCATAATATTTTCATTATATATATTATATTTAAAAATTATATTTTTAAAATTATATTATAAATTTAAGAGTATTAATATTATTATTATTTTCAAATGATACTTTCAAAATTTAATTTTCTAAATTTATTAATATTTTAAAAAAAGATAACTATTAAATTTAAAATTTTAATTTTAAAATCAACTTATAAATTTAAAAGTCTTATATTATTTACAAATAATAATTTAATTTTTTTTAAATTTATAGTGTTTAAATTAAAAAAAATAAAGTAAACAACGATAATAAAAAAAATTATTTAAGTGTAACTTAAGTATAAATGATACAATCATAATAACATAATTTATTGGTAGGTGTAAATGTTCTATACAAAAAAGCAAAATTTTAAATATAAGTATTGTTACGATACAAAATTTTGATATTATTATTGCGTATATTTTTATTAGAAAGTGATATTTTAAAAAATATTTTCACATTATAATATAATTTTGATTTAAAAATTAAAAAAAAAAGTCTACTTCATATATGAATAGACAAATAACATAATCCTAATTACATAGTGTTAAGTATAAAATACCCTATACAATAAAACAAAAATTCAAATATTAGTATTAATATAATATATAATTTTGATATTATTATTTATATATAAGTAAATAAATGACAATAATAATGTCATAATCTAATAGTAAGTATAAAGTTTCATATAAAAAAAATAAAAATTCAAGTATTAGTATTATCATAATAAATAATTTTAATACTTTTATTGTCTATTTTTATTATAAATTGATGCTTTAAAAATCTATCATTAAGTGTAAAGTGCACTAAAATAATAAAAAATTAAGTATTTATATTATTAAAACACATAATTTTAATATTATTATTCATGTATGAATATATAAATGATATAATCATAACTACATAATTTTGTGATAAGTATAAAATATTCTAAGTATTCTAAGTATTAATATTATCACAATACATAATTTTTATGTTATTATTATATTTATTTTAAAAAAAATGATTATTTAAAAATCTACTTTTAAATAATATAATTATATTGCGATAAGTATAAACTATTTTATAAAAAACCAAAAAATTAATTATTTGTAATATTATAATTTATAATTTTATTATTATTGTTATATTTTTTTATTAAAAAATTGTGTTTTAAAAATATATTTTTTAAATTATAATATAAATTGATATTATAAGATGAAGAAAAAAGAAAGAGTAATCTACAACGAAGTAGAAACTTTGAAAGCCACCGTGGCTTTTTATACATATAATAGATGTTGCCTCAAGTTAAATAAATGTATAAATAATATAGTTATTTTTAAAAAATAATTAAATAATTTATTTAAATTAAAAATTAATCAAATCTATTAAATTTATATTATATTATATCGATAAATTTTATAATCAAATTAAATTTATATCGATAGATTTTATAAATCGTTATAATTCGATACATATCAAATTAGTACTAAAATTTTAAATAAATATATTTTATTTTATAATATATTATGTTTAAATATTTTAAGTATCAAAATTATATTAAATTAATAATCAATATAAATATTAAATCTATATGATAATTTAATAATTATTTAAATATTCTTTTTACTTTTTTGATTTTTTTAGTTAGGATTATGAATAATAATTTTTTTTGATAAAAATGCACCATTTTAATTAAATAATTTGTATATTGTATTTTATATATTTAAATGGTTTATAAATAAATTTTAACGACCTTATCTAATAAAAAAATACCTTATCTAATAAAAAAAATTAATCTATTCGAATTCAAATCAATTTGAATTAATTATATTTTCAAATTGAATTCAGATTAAAAATATTTAAATTTGATTCAAATTAATAAAAAACATATAATTTTGATCCACTACTCATCCTTATTTTACATGATTTAATTTATAAATCTCTATTTTAAATATATAAAAAAATGATATAAATGTTATGTTATGTAATTAAATATATATATATATATATATATATATATATAATATTTAAATATAGTTTTTATTTATTATAAATTTTAAGTTTTTTAGTAAGTAAGTAAACTTGCTAAAGATAGAATTGGTTCATAATATTTTAAAATACATAAATAATTATTAATATTTTGAAATTTAATATTTTATTTCAATTTAACATTCCTTATGAAAAGGTTAGGAAAAAATTTATGTTTACGTAAAAAAAGTTAGGAACCAAATTTAATTTGTATGAAAATTGGAGATCAAATTTTGTTAAATTTAACTCAAACTATTAAATTTTAAAAAATTAGGGATTAGATTAAACATTTTAAAATATTATAAACTAAATTCTATTTTGATGTAAAAATTTATCACTAAAAAAATCACAAAAGTCTAAATTTTATTGAATATTCGATCAAAGTGGCTGGCGGGCAACAAATTTGATCGATAGAACATATATGTAGTTAAAGAACATAGGATGTTTACCTTAATAATCATAATTATTTCATATTAATTTAGGATAATTTCAAGAATAATGCTGATAATGAATGGGACACTAGTTTCTTAATAATTTAACCATAATTATTATTTTTTAATATTTATTTAAAAATAAAACTTAATATACTAATTTATTAAAAATATTAGTAATATCTTCAATTCTTTAATTATTTAACACCTTTTTTTAGTAAAATAATATATATATATATATTATTGATGTGAATATGAATAATATTGATGTGAGAAATAGTATATCCTAAAATTTAGTGCAGGGTTAAAGTTAATCTAATAATTAAAAAAATAATAAGAATGTGGTGCAAAAACTACTTCAAAATTCAAAAAATGGACCAATGTTCATCTTTGTTCTCCATGCTGGCAATCACTTGAAGCAACCAAATACAAAAAGAAAGCCTCCTAAAATTTCATGGAAGGCAAATCCAAGAGCAACTACAACCAATGAAAAGGGGTGTCGCCAAAACAATAAAGGAGAGGAGAAGGAAAAGGAGGCTATAAAATAGAAAGTTGAACATTAGGCAGTGAGGGAAGGTTGAGATATATTTAGATATTATTAGTATTTTAAAAATAAAAATAATATTAGGATTTCATCATTATGTATTTGGTTTTCAAATTATATTTCATAACAGTGATTAGTATTTATTTCGTTACCATAATAACCCGACCCTAATTTTATCTTGCCTCATTTAACTCATGTGTTTTATTTGAATCAAAACTACCTAACAATTTTGTCATTTAATATTTTTTAAAATATTATCAAAGGATTCACATTTTTATCTAAACATTAAGTTAACTTTGCTATTTTTTTTTAACTCATTTGTTAGTTTGTAATGTATATTTATTAAAAATTTCTACTAATATAAGTATTCTTATACTCGTTTTTTTTCTACCAAATATATATATATTTTTTTTGTTGCTAGTTTTGATGCTTAAAGTTTTAGTTTTTAATTAGAAACGGACAAAAAGATTGGATTTGGTTATCCTTATTTTTTGTTTAGTTTTTATTTGAAAAATTTTAGAAATAGATACTATTAAATTATGATTATATTGATAATCATATTCTTCCGTACTCGAATTTAATTATATTTATTAAAGTAAATTATATATTAATTAATAATTAAGATCTATTAAGAAATTTTTTAAAAAGTTTGAAAAAACTATTTTTATTTTATTTTTTTAATAACCGTCTTAAACCGTTACCTGTAGATAAAAGAACATCCTTAAATTGTTACGATTTTTGTATGATTTCAATTACAGGTTTTATAATTCAATTTAAATATAATTATATCAAAAATCGTTCCCATTCGTACCAGTATCCATCTCTTTGTACAACTCTCCGAGTCCTTCTAAAATTGTGTTGAAGTTTTTGGTTTTTTTTTCTATTATTTTAGGGTGTTGGCTTTTTTTAAGGAGTGAAATAATATAAATAAATAATAAATAGTTCAAGATATTTAAATATAATTAAATATTATTAAGTTTTTAAAGTCTAAATAATAGCATAATTTTATTTATCTGACAATGATCATGTAATTTTATTTTTAAATAGTGATTAAGATTTATTTTCTTATCTTAATAATCCTATTTAAAGTCTAAGAATATGAATTAAGATATGAATTTTTTCTTAATTATTTATTTCTTCCTTAACTTCAAAGTTATTCTATCCTTAATCTTAATTTATTATCTTTTACCTTTTCTCCAATTCTTTTCATATCAACAAGGTTTGATAATTTTGAGGGGCAAGTGAGAGATTTTCTTGAGATTTTATTACGTAGAAGATCTTAGAGATGAAGTAAGAATTGAGTTAGAGAAGAAAGGAAGAATATGAGATTGAAAATTAGGGATAATTCTGAAAACAATATTATCGTTTCATAAATATCTATATCAATGAATCATCAAAAACTTATAAAATACAATAAAAGATATTTATGTATGATAAAGTGCCCATCTTATTCATCTCTTATAATTTAGCTTTACATAACAATAAACTATATAATTCTAATAATTCTATTTCTTCAATCTTTCACTGTATAAAACATATTTAGTTCCACCAAAAAGTAGGTATTGTTGTAATTTTTAATTTATTAAAAAGTATGTATAAATTATTTTTTATCCGCAATTATATTGTAGTAAATTTCCTATCATGAATAATCTCAATAATATTTTTTTTATTTACTTTATATTTTAGACCATTATCATCTTTTAAAAGACCCCATGCATAATTCTAACAGATCTAAACCCAATGGAAAAGAAGAAACTACTTTTAAGCTTCACTCTGTACTATTAGGAAACATTCTCGGAAACATTCTCGTTGAAATTGAGTATATTTTTCAAAAGGATTATTATGGTAAATATCCTTGATATTTTAAGTTTCTTTAAAATTATCTTTAAGTTTTATTTAATATTAAAAATGTCCATTAACATTATCAGTGTTGTATCTCTGTTTAATATTAAGGGTAAAATGTTAATCTCACCCCTATACATATATCATTCCCGCGGGAAAAAAATTAAAAATACCCTCTAGGTTTTCAATATCTTCAGAAATACCCTTAACGTTTAAAAAAAGTTACAATACCCCTGAGGTTTAAGGTATCTTCAAAAATACCCTTATTATTTAATATAAGCATAAAAAATCGAAAAAAATCACATCAATATCTAAAAAAATCTTTTCTACCCCTACCTCTATAGCTTTTGAATATTATTGTTAAGAATATTATCGCAAATACTCTTAAGGTTTTGTTTTTCTTTAAAAATACCTCTGCTATAATAATTAATTAACTTCATCAAAAATACCCCCGCTACAATAATTAATTTAATTTCATCAAAAATGCTCCTGCTACAATATTTAATTTATATTCATCAAAAATACCATGCTTCTCAATAATACAATATAAAATATTTTCCAAAAATACCCCTAAAGATAAATTAAGTTAACAAAGCACACAATATCAAGTTAAATATTTTTGCAAAATATTTTATATGGTGTTATTGAGAAGCAAGGGTATTTTTTATAAAGATAAATTAAATATTGTAACAAGAGCATTTTTGATGAAGTTAAATTAATTATTGTAGTAGATGTATTTTTGATAAAGTTAAATTAATTATTATAATAATGGTATTTTTTGATAAAATTAAATTAATTATTATAGTATGGATATTTTTGAAGAAAAAAAAAACTCAATGATATTTGCGATAATATTCTCAACGATAATATTCAAAAGCTATATAGGGAGGAGTAGAAAAGACTTTTTCAAATATTAATGTGATTTTTTATGATTTTTTTATATTTCTATTAAATAATAAGAATATTTTTGAAGATATCTTAAACTGAATTGATATTATAGCTTTTTTTTAAACATTAAAGATATTTTTTAAGATATTGAAAACCTTGTACTAGTTTTAATTTTTTTCCTTTTCAAACAATGAAACTATGAAAGTTTAAACCTTTGTATATTTTATCTAACCTCTAAATGACAAAAAGGTAGTATTTCAAGCTAAACTTGAGTGCGCAACACTCAACAGGAATTAAGAACATTCCATTATTCTGTCAAGATGGGATGTGCACGATTAAGAAAAGAAAATGAGGAATACTGGGTCCCATGACATTGTTGAGGAAGAAAATATCTTCTTCTTTTTTCCCCTCTTGCCATCTTCTCAGTTCTAATTTTTATTCCTCTTTAATGGAACTTACATAAGGGAACGCAAACCTATTAAAATTTTGGGTTAAAATTTAACTCATCACTTTACTTTATTCATGTATCAAATAATGTTATTTTATTGAAGGTCTTATTGAATTTTCACTTATTGTCATTTTACTGCATTTTTTACAAAATAATAATAATAATAATTAAAAAAAATTATTCAACTAATGAAAACTTTAAAGATAACTTACAAATCTCAAATTATAGTGCAACTTCTTCTGAAAGCCAAAATTACATCTCAAATTAACGCATGTAATACACTTGAAAATTTGCCATAGCACTAGTTAAAAACAATGACATAGCTAATAACGCACTAGCAAATAAAACCAATTCCACAAAACATCAAAATGAAACACAAGACTGCATTTCTTTTTTAATCAAGGACCAATATATGATTCATGTAACCTAAAATGCCTGAATTATGAACAATTTGTACCACTTGCTAAGATTATAGTCTTCTAGTATCTAATCTAAAAACTCCCACTCTTGGAGAAGGAAAACAAAAATCTAAAAACTCCCATTATTGAGGAACTAAAAAAATTGAATTTGTGAACGTGGTAAACTACTGTAAATACAATTATTACAGAATGAGCTTATGAGCCAAGAAGCTTTTTCCATCTGGCATATCCTAAAACAAGCAGGAAAATCAGTATAGAACCTGCAGTGATACCTCCAACAAAGATCTCAAATATCCCATTTATGTTGTACAATGTACATGGGATGTTCATGCCAAACAATCCTGCTATGGAGGTTTCAAAAACTATAGCAAATGATGCTATGGTCAATGTTAGCTGAAGCTGAATGAGTTCATTTCTCTGGTTGTCAAGTTGGATATTTACGTAATCTTCTGTGTCATCAATGTACTCTCGAACCTGCAAACAGAGCAAAAAAAAAATTAAACCAAAGTTTGTAATGAACAAATCAGGTCATAATGCATGACGTATCTTAGAGTCAATTTCCTCCAAAATGGAAGATCTCTCACACTTGATTGCTGATCAAGGTATCAAGAACTTGCAAAAATGGCCAATACTCCACTTAGACACACCCAAACACAATAAATCAAAATATAGAATACTGTATACAAAGACATAATTCATGTTTTTGTTCACTTGGAAAATTAGATATAAAAAGACATTTAAGTCGAGGGGGAAAAAAAACAAAAATTTTTTGGCATGGACAACCACTTTTTAACCCAAAAGATATAATTTGATCACTCTTTGTTCTTTGATGCCTACTGAAAATTTCAAATTACAATTTATGGGAAAGAATTGCCATATTAAAGCAAACAAAATCTGTTACAATATACAATGCATATTTCCATAGTCAATAATATCCAAATTCATTTAAATTATTGTGTTATTTGCCAATATTACATCAGTTTTTGAAGTAATCAGCCCCTTCAGCTAAATAATCTTCCCCAAACTGAACTCTTTATACCCACATTTACAATGTGGTCAGTGATCATAGGTATCGGCTTCACACTTGGACTCTCAAAAGGTTTAAAAATTCCCATGATCTCTTCAAAGAATATAAAGACTAAACATCTTCTATAAAACAACTTATTAGATAACACAATAAAAAAAACATTACTTTTGTGGGCACACGTCAAACTTTAATGTAGTTGCAGAATTTGTACCTTGATTGGGGAGAAATACAGAAAATAAAGTAAGAGATGCTAATAACAATAGTTCAGAAAGCTTATAGCTTACCGACAATATCTTGTTACGGGTTCCATCCAGCTGCATGAAATATGCCTCAAGCAACATTTCTAGGTCCTCCACATCATTGTCATCCAAATGGCTGCCAGACACCATACTCCCACTTCTTTTAGAACTGATTCTGTGAAGATTTGGAGTAGTAGCACTAATTGCATTCAATGCTGAACGCCCCAGTAGAGCCTCAGTTTGTTGATTCTGAATCCACTTCCTCGTCAAATATAAATGACCCATATCTTCACTGTCATCCAATAGGTGTTCAATTTCATCCCTGACCTGCCAATGGACAGAGCGCTATGTAATCACAAGTAGTTTTGCAAAAGGAAACAGTTAGGTTTTGTCCCTTCTAAAACCTCCCAAATAGATACTAAACAAAAAGTAGGGAGAAGCAATTCCACATCTCCCATTAACCTTAATAAAAAAGAAACAAGATGTAATATCGCACCCATTGCAAACTTGGTAGTTTGATAAAATTAAAGTTGTATAGTTATCAGGGGACTTGTAAGTATACCTTCTGTACTCTTGCAAGCAACCGAGTAAGATTGCTCTTCAAACTCCGAACAAGTTCAAGGTTTTTAGTGCTAACATTCCTAGCCAGTTCATCCAACACAGGGTAAGCTTCTCTCTCAAGCTCTGCCACACTAGAATCCAAATATATACATACAACCTCCAGAGCAATCTCCAGAACTTGAAACTCAAAAGGAAGCTCACACTGCAGACCTTCAGCGGCCTCTGGAACAGGGAACCAATGGCTTCCAGTTACAACATGCATTTCAGTGTCTAGTTCGTCCAAAGAACCTGTTCCTTGGACATTAAATGCACTCTTATGTGGAAGTTGTTGTCTAAGCTGATCCACAAATGGTAAAACCTCTTGACGAAGAGGATCAAGCACCATCACCTCTTCCGCCGTAACTATAGCCTTAATAAACTCTAAATTAACAACCATAGCCTTCTCTCTAGCTGCAAAAATGATTAATTTCTACTTCGTCATCATGACTAACTACTACATAAATAACAAAACGAACTCGTGGAGAATCAACAACTTGGGTAAAAGTAGAGACCAGAGTACTAGGATAGAGCATTTTACAAACGAAGCATACAAGTGAACAACCCATATAAAATCCAGGTAACATTCAACGCATAGAAAAAAAAGGAAAAAAAGAGCATCAAGATAAACCCGAAATATACAAAATTACACAAATTGAACAACACCCAAGTAACAAATTACGGAACTTGAATTGATGTCGAAGGACGATGCTTAAAATACCAAGGATATTAGACGAATGAGAGAAAAGGGGCCCAAGAATCCTCAAATCACGAGCAGGAATAGATGCCCGACGAATAATAGTGTTCTTATCATACTCGACGAGCTCGGATTGACCAGAGTGATCGAACCTCATCCAAAGCCTCGACGCCCCAACAGTCTTCTTCTTCCCCTTAGAGACCACCATAGAAGCAGCAGCTCCATTTACACCACCACCGCCATTATTATTGTTAAGGGATGGAAAAGGAGAGGATGATCCAGAAGCGGCCATTGTAGCTTCGAACAGAGGTGGAGCAGGATCATCGATGAGCGTTTTCTTGTGCCGGCGACGAGGGATCGACCGGCGAAAGGAGAAAGAATTTTTCCCCATCCTCTCTCTCTTTCGGCCCAAACCCCAAATTGAGAATTGAGTGAATTAAAATGAGTGTGAAATTGTGAATATACGGAGGAGTGATAATGTTGTATTTTAGGTTTTATATTTTTTAATGAATATTTTAGATTAATAAAATATAAGAAATATAAATACTTTAAATAATTTAACGTTTTAGTTAATAAATTGTAATTCAATAATATATAAAAAAATTTAATATTTGTGTTTCGAGAAGAGAAATTAAAAAAAAAATTGAATTAACGCATGAACAATATAATTATTTTTAAAAATAATTTAACATGCATAAATAATATAATTATTTTAAAAAATAATTTAACTTTTCTCCTTTATGGAACAGGGTTTAGGAAAAATGATTTATTTTTAATTTCAATTTATTATTTTATTTTAAGCAATTTTGGTAAGAATTTTTATGGTACATATGTTTTTAGTTTTCGATCGCCATGTTTTAAAACAGTTTTAATTTTATATTATTTATTTAAAAGTTTTAATTTTTTTAAATTTAATTAAATATTTTTTACATAAGTAAAAGATGTTTTTGTCTTCCAATTTGTTTTCGATAAAAAGTATGGTTCTACTTCACAAAATTAGGTAATTGTTTTGATTACAAATAATTTGTATTAAGTAAATATTTCGCTGGATTTTAATGTTGTTCACTCTCCGATTTAGGGGGAAAAAATTTAACCAGATCAAAATGTTTAAAACGGTTTTAATTAATGTAAATTAGATCAGATTATTTAAAAAATAATTTTAATTAATACAAATCAGATCGATTTTAATGTTGTTCACTCTCCGATTTGGGGGAAATTTTTTTAACCAAATCGAACTGTTTGAAACGGTTTTAATTAATGTAAATTAGATCAGATTATTTAAAAAATAATTTTAATTAATACAAATCAGATCGATTTTAATGTTGTTCACTCTCCGATTTGGGGGAAAAAAATTTAACCAGATCGAACTGTTTAAAACGGTTTTAATTAATGTAAATTAGATCAGATTGTTTAAAAATAATTTTAATTAATACAAATCAGATCGATTTTAATGTTGTTCACTCTCCGATTTGGGGGAAAAAAATTTAACCAGATAGAACTATTTAAAACGGTTTTAATTAATATAAATTAGATCAGATTGTTTAAAAAATAATTTTAATTAATACAAATCAGATCAAAATATTTGATTTATAAAACCGTTCGGTTCAATTTTTCAATGTAATATGATTTAAATCGGTTAGTGAATATCTCTACTAAATACAGGTACTAAAAATGGATAGAATGAATACTTTGTTATTTTGATATTTAATTGGTATTAATAGATGTAATCATAAAAATAAAATTAAAATTTTATATAAAATAATATCTTTAAAATTTATAATAATAATATAATTTTAATAATATTAAACATAATTAAATTAAAAAAAATTAATTATAAATATATCAAAATAATTATAATTTAATATAAACAATATCTATTTTAAATATATTTACCATCGTATAAATTTATAATATATATTATTTATTTAGTTATAAATTTCACAACTTACTTAAAATATTATTATAAAAAATATATTTTTAAAAAAATTGAATATTTCTTTTATTTTTACTCCTTTTCGACACACAACTTTATCATTATCAGTATATTATATTAGTAATTTTTTTATTCATTTTATATTATATACTTAATTTTATTACATGGATAATTACATTTACAGGTAGTTAAAGTCACTCCTAACTAAAGCCAAGTTGCTAAGAAGCTGAAAGAGGGATTGGATTTCCGGCACTTTTGATACGACGAAAAGCAGTTCTCACCCTCTCCTTAAGACCCTCACTTTCGCATTCCACCACCTTCCCATCAATATTAATCACCAGTTTTCCATTTTCTCCAAGTTTTACATCTCCAAAAAGGGCTACGAGTACAGAATACATCAACTTTTCAGCTTTTTTCTCGTTTTGTTCCTCGGTTCTAAGTTCTTCCGACTCAACAGCCACCTTGGGCACATACCGATTGATATTCAAAACAAGAGCCACAACTGAGTCTGATACCATGTCACTTATTGGATCTGATGTCCAATGCAATGAAATATGTTTCTCTGATTCATGTTTCACTGTCACTCTGTTATGCACTCGCAGAGTTGGGACACGAAACTCCTCGAGTACTGAGTAAAACAAAAATATTCATTAAATTTGATTTTTAACTGATTTAAAATATAAATTCGGTTAATCGTGTTAACCGATTTTATTCGTACATTTTATAATTTTTTATTTATTTTTATTCTCAATTTTTGTATTATTCAATATATATATATAGCATAAAAAATTAAAATATAAATAATTAAAAATTTAAATATATTTAATTACTTGATAATTAAATTTATTACAAAAATAAATAATGTATATATAATACATATAGTTAACTTAAATTACAAATAAAATAATGTCGTCAAAGTGTAATTGGATGCGAGTAAGCTTTGTTGGTTTAGAATCTTGATTGGCCTTCACAAACATTATGACAAGAAAACTAGACAAAAAACAACTGATCCATATAACAATTCATATTCCCTTACATAGATGAACATGTAAACATCCATCAAACAATCAATCTAAACTTTAGAGACATACGAATGAAGAAATTAAATCATTATAAATATTACCATAAAAAAGAGATTACTACATACAGCGACATCCGAGTGACATAACCCTTCGAAGAACTCATATTAGCACTTTATTAATTATTTGTCTATAAATATGAAGTTATCTGGAATCTCTGCTAATATTTTTTAATGCTATAATGAACTCTGAATATGAAATCAAGTGTAACTCCGATTTCTTACTATGTGTGAGTTTTGGTGCCCTTAAACATATGGAACACGTTCATGGGCACCAAAACTCATACAAACCAAGAAAAAAATCGGAGTTACACCTGATTTCATATTTAGAGCTCATTATAGCATTAAAAATACTAGAAGAGATTCCAAATAACTTCATATTTATAAACAAATGAAAGTGCTAATATGAGTTCGTAAGGAAAGTAGGAAAGATAGATTAGATATAGATTGGGCCAAAAATAGGTCCATAAAACAATGCATTCTCCTAAATATATAAGCATATAATCATCCATCAAACAAGTGACTTCATGCACAGGAATAGATAGAGAAATTAAATCATTAAAAAATTTACTGTTATATTGTCATATGCTATTCAAAATCATCAGAATCTTCTCCTGATTCTTCTTATGATGATATAATTTGAACCATGTGTTCTGTCTATTCCTCTCGCAAATTATCAAAAATTTGTTGGTCGTAGCACGTCTTGTTCCAACCAAAGAACTACATGTATTTAAAATCAAAATAAGAATGTAATTTCATTTATTTACAAAAATAAACTCAAATATGTTAAAAACTTTTATGTATATGGGTAAAAGATATTACCACATCATCAATTGGAATTTTGATATTTGTGATGATTTCGCTCATAAACTTCATGACATAATAATCACACATGACTCCATTATTTTGTTATGGAACCTACAAAAAACAAGTGTACATGAATTTTCATATTCGAACATCTTTATTATTCAATTGTAAAATTAATAAAATTATTAATATTGGCTTGTGTACATACCATAACTTTTGTCCATATAAGCTTATGAGATTTTTTTAGAGCAATGCCCTTAAACTTGTTCCACAACTTTCATGCCCTATCAAGGTTTAAAACGGTTAGTTTTTATTAAATATTACAAAAAATAATAGAAGAAATTAATATGTAGCTATAACTATTACATTTCAACAACTGCTTTTGTATTTTTACTCAGTTCTTTGGAAACTAAGTCAAAATACCAAGCATGATTATTGAGCAGATCAATGATTACCAACATCCAATGATCTCGGCCTTGTTCAAACCTTAATGGCCAAGGGATTATCAACTTTTGATTTTTGTTAAGCATTAATGCTCTATCACATAATTGTTTAGCTCTGATGCTAACATCCTTCTCTTAATATTGATTGACATATAAAGAATCATAGAACATTGCTAAATGTGATGAGTGATTATATTGAAGTCGATAATAGCACACCCTTCAGGTCGATTTCTATTATTTACATATCCTTTAAGGACTTTCATATATCTCTCAAAAGGATACATCCACCTTAAGTAAGTAGGACCACACAATTGAACCTCTCGAACTAAAATGAACACACAAGTGAATCATTATATTGAAGAAAGAAGGAGGAAAATATTTTTCAATTAGACACAAAGTCTTTACAACATCTTTATGTAAAAAAATTAACTCATCAATTGATATAGATTTCTTTCATATTGTATTGAAGAATGAACAAAGCCGAATTATTGATAATCGAACATGTTTTGAAAGAATTGATCTAATAGCAACTGGTAATAACTGTTGCATTAAGATATGACAGTCACGTGATTTCAATCCATATAGTCTCTTATCGGTGATAGACACAAAATTTCTTAAGTTGGATGAGTAACCATCTGGAACTTTCACAACCTCCAAACATTTACAAAACACATCCTTCTCTTTTGTTGACATTGTATATGATGCTGGTGGTAAGTATGTTCGATTCTTATCATTTTCCACCCTTGGGTTCCAATTCAGGTCGTATGCCTAGTTTCTTTAAATTCAATCTTGCTTTAATTCCATCCTTTGTTTTTCCAGGTATATTAAATAAAGTACCAATCAAGATCTCACATACATTCTTCTCAATGTGCATGACATCTAAGAGGTGACGAATGTGTAGGTCTTTCCAATAAGGTAATTCCTAAAATATTGATTTTTTTCCAACAACCATGGTAAGTCGGTCAAACTCTTTTTCATTTTCACCCATTTCATTAGTTGACCTCTTTCGTTTCCCTACCTTAGTGAGTTTTTTTTCATCTTTCCATATCGTTTGTTTGTCATACCATTCAATTGCCTTAATATCTCAACACCTCGCAAAGGTCGAGTTACATGATCATGATCTTTTTCACCATCGAACAGTTTCTTTTGGTATCTAAACTTGTGTCCAGATGGCAAAAATCTTCTATGTCTTCTATAAGAAATCTTTCGTCTGTGAACAAGATAAGTTGCAGAAGTTCCATCACTACATATAGGACATCCCTTGTAACCTTTTGTTGCATGTCCTGATAAGTTTCCATAGGCAGGAAAATCATTAATTGTCCATAAAAGACCCCCTTCAAGTTAAAGTGTACTTCTTTATGTGCATCGTAAACATTTACACCATCATTCCACAACGTCTTTAAATCATCTATCAGAGGCTGCAAATATACATCAATATCAATACCGGGTTGTTTCGGTCCTGAGATCAATAATGTTAACATCATGAATTTTCTTTTCATACAAAATCAAGGAGGAAGGTTGTATGTTACCATAATTATTGGCCAACAATTATATCTACTACCGAGGGAACTATGTGGATTAATTCCATCAGCAGCAATGGCAAGACGAAGATTGTGCGGATCAGATGAAAATTGAGGAGATAAATTATCTACTACTTTTCAATTTGGAGAATCACAAGGATGACGTAGCACCTTATCATCAGATCGATTATTTGAATGCCAAGTTAACATCTTTGATGTATCTTTACTATTGAACAACCTTTGAAAGCGAGGAATCGGAGGAAAGTACCAAAGAACCTTTACAAGCACACCTTTCTTATGTGTTGTACTCTCATTTGTGCCATGCTTCCATCTCGATTCTTTACACATAGGACAATCATATAATGTCTCATATTCTTTTCTATAAAGAATGCAATCATTTGGACAAGCGTGAATCTTATGATATTCCATGCCAAATCGACTAAGAGATTTCTTCACTTCATACATTGAAGTTGGCAATTCAATACCCTCAGGAAACATATCGACTAATAGATTTAGTAATTCTGTGAATCCCTTATCAGAAAATCCATGTTTTGCCTTCACATTGTACAAATGAACCAATCCCGAAATTTTAGTGTATTTTTTGCATTTTGGATACAACGGTTTTTCGGCATCTTCTTTAAGTTTATTAAAGATCATCCTTGCGTAATTCATCTTCAACACCATGAAACATATTTTATGTCTGTACATTATGATAAGATGTATGTAATCCACTCACATTCTTATTTATCTTTCCCCCATGAGTATTATTAATATTTTCTCCATGATAATACCAACATTTATAGCTCAAAAGAATACCATTACGGATAATGTGATCCTTAACCTCATCAAATTAATGAAATCGCTCATTTTTACATTTAACACATGGGCATCGAATCATACTAGTTCTAGTATTACTATTTCTACAAGTAAATTTCATGAAACTTTCAACTCCAAAAATATAGTCTTGCTCAATTTTACACTTTGACATCCAAAATTTATCCATTTTCTATTAATGACATTAATTAAACATATTACTTAATTATGTATCCAATGAATATATTTCAAGTATTATTATATATAAATTTCTTAATTATTAGAATATATATCAAAACATACATAATACAAAACAATTATCATTTTAATCATTTTACAAAACCATTTTTATACAAATTAAAAAATAAGCAACATGCCAACATAAATATATAAAAATCAATCACTTTGGTTGATTCTAATTTCTAAGCATGTTACTATAACATAATTAAAAAGTAATATTAATTATACGTATATAACATTCTATAAAAGTATATATGGACTACTATAGTAACATATTTAACATTTTATCACATATGTAACATATATAAATAAAAATAATAATACTACTTAGTTTTTAGTTATTATTTGATTTATATTAATATATATTATTTAAATTATTGAGTTTATAAATATATATTTATAATTTTTTTAAAAGTCAATAGATAACACGTATAACTCTTATACCAATATAATTTCTTAAAAATTTAAAAAAACATATTATTTTTCCTCTATTTACTACTTAATAAAATATAATTATTTATATATAAATAAATTTATCCACGCACACAGTAAATCGACAACATTTCAAATATTATTTCCACATAAAATAAGTCAAACATAATAACAAGCAAAATAAAACACATACCTAAATCAAAAATTTATACAAACAATAAAACAAACTGAATAATAAACTGCAAAATTCTACTTAATAAAATATAATTATTTATAATATATAAATAAATTTATCCACGCATAGTAAATATATATAATCCATCAAACTCACAACATTTCAGATATTATTTCTACATAAAATAAGTTAAACATAATAACAAGAAAAATAAAACACATACCTAAATCAAAAACTTATACAAAAAATGGGTATAAATTTTTTTTAGTATTTCACTCAAAAAAATAGTAGATCTGAAAGATAATGAGAAGAGGAATATAACTCACAAAACGACGTTGTAAATGGTGGTCGGAAATTTAGAAAAAAGGTGGCGATCTAGCTCGATTTTGGGAGAAAATGGAGAAGAGAAATGAAGAAATTGGGGTTATGCGTAAAAAATGAGCCAAATTTGGATATATTAAGTGGATAGCGTCGTTTGACATGAAGAGCCGACACTAGTCACGTGGGTAGCGTCGGTTCGCCACGTCAACCTACGCTATCCACACAATTTAAATTTTTTTTTGTCAATTATTATTTTATTTAGACTATGCATATACGTACTATAGAAATAGAAAAAATAATTACTTTAGAATAATTATTAATTAAAACATATACACAAAATTAAATAAAGATATATTGTAAGTACATATATAAATTTAAATATCCAAACAAATAAACAAAATTATATAATTTTTAAAACTAATTGTCTAAAGAAAGAAAAAAAATATACTATTTTTATCCAACTTAAATTCTAAATAGTCAAATAAAATAATAATTAATTTTAATTGTATTTACTTCATCCATTTTTTAATTTTAAAAATAAGACATAACGTCAGTTGACGTGGCGAATCGACGCTACGTTCAACATGGATAGCATCGGTTCTGCACCGAATTAACTTTAAATTCATTATAAATAGATTTTTTTCAAAAATCGAATTTACACAACGACTTAAATACCCATTTTTGTAGCAGTTACTACACACTCTCGTACATTTACTTAAGCCGATGCTTTATCAACACTGAAGGTACTAGAGAATGTAATGGTAATCCTTTGTGTAATGTTTGCTGTTGACAGCTGTGAGAAGACATGAAGATCATCAGGAGCCATTATTTGGTAACTGAAGCCTTTCTTTACGAGTAAGCCACTGACAGTTCCTCCAACTTCTGGGGTCTTCTCAGCCAACTTCCCGATGGCCTTAGCCATTTTCTGGGAGTTGAAATACATTTCAACAGACTGACAATTTTTTGGAGTGAAGATTTTTGAGTTACGTTCAGCAAATTGAGTCACAAGCTTCTGTTTTAGCCTCCCCATCTCATTAGCCTCTCCATGGACAATAATTATGTTAGGAGGCCTCAGCGCCTCCAAGAATGCACATGTCTGAGCAGAATCTACATGGGCAGAAAATGATATGTAATGGACCTGCATGTTTGGAGGGGAAGCGAGTCCATTCATCAAGGTGATTTCTTTTGGTTCATTAATCATGGTTTTGGCTAATGTCCCTTCAACCACATAACCAGAAATAACACAAGCATTTTTTTTTTATCAGAGCACCGCAGATCAAAAAGTTGCCTTGACAAGCCACTTTGGAGTCCGCCAGGGCTTGCCATCACAACTGATGGACCCACATCTTTGAAATTTTCAATGCTTTTCAATGGAGATATGTGCTTAAAGACGAAGGGATTTGACTTGGCATTTCGGATCCTATCATTCATGGAAAGAGTGTATGTCTCATAAACAGACAAGCATCTCTTCGCTAGGGGGGAGGCATAATAAATAGGAGTTTTCTGTAGCTCAGGATGGTTAGACCAATATTCATCAAGGATGAGGAGAAGTTCCTGTACACGACCAAGGGCATATGCAGGAATTAGGACACGGCCACCTTGTGATACAGTAGAGTGTATGACATCTGTGAAGCGCTTTTCTCGTATATGTCGAGGTTGATGGTGCTGGTGCTGGACAACATAAGTGGATTCAATTATGCATACATCAGGAGAGAACTGTGGGATCTCACCAGTACAGAGATATCGATCCTCTTCCCGTGAATAATCTCCTGTATATACGACTCTAATGTTAGTAAATTTGGATAAAATGGTATAATCACAAATTCTTCCTCTCAAGATCTTCCTTAGCAGAATATCAAATAACAGAGAAATAGATAATACATAACCCAAGAATTATAGTGGAAACTCCAAATTAAAGAAAAACCACATTCGTTGTCAAAAGACAACCAGATAAAAATTCACTATGTAGAAAATTGTTACAACCACACTCTCATTAATTTTCTTACACACCCAAAAGACAAGAGCAATTACAAGCCTAAGAGAATTTTCCCACAAAATTCTCTCACTTAAGAACTTCTCATACAAGCTTTTCTCTATTTTTGGGATGATTATCGATGAAGAAAACGTATTTATAGCGCCATGTTCTCATCTCATATGCCAAACATTTATTCATTCAACAAAATTAGGCTACCTAATTTTCCTATTCTTTATTCAAACAAGGTTAGGCACCTCCATCTTTGACAATATGGTAAGCCACCTTCCATGAATTTTCTTCTAAATTGGGCAACTCCTATTTTGACTAACAAACCTAATATTATTTTTAATCAATCATAACAATCTCCACCTTGATTAAAAATAAACATTGTTACCACTACAACATTGTCTATTCCAACAGTCATAATCCTCTACACCGAGAATTATCATACTCCACCATAAAGAGTACACCCACTTAGAATTAATCACCAATTCTAAGAATTTCACATCGGCTCATGCCGAAAAAAAAACTTGCTGAAATTTATGGTGCAACTCTCACACTTGGTTTTCCCGAGAGTTCATCCGCCATCGACGTCCTTTCCACCACACACCTTGCATCTATACCAAGCCAATGCCCGTGTGCAAACTTGTGGACCCGCTACCAATAACACACCCTCTTTCATGGCAATATTTAGAGACTAGCGGCATGCCATGAGGATGTACACGCTCTTTTCAAAGAGCATCACTATAGTCTTTGAAAACAGACATACTATTAGCATCACCGTCGATATTTGAGCTTCTTGCAAGATCAGCTCCACCCTTTGGACAATATCTTTTGCGGTGTCCAGATTGTCCACACCCCTAACACACTATCTTCTTTTTCATGAAATTGTTTTTCTTTCGGTTGTCAGCTACCAATGCTGAGTTTTCAGGCGAAACATTTCTTTCACCACTCAGCCATTTTTCTTCAGAAAACAACTTGCTAGTAACTTCTGAAAAAATTATTTTCTCCTTTCCATGAATCAAGATAGGTTTCATGTGATCATATGAAGATGGAAGAGACCATATGAGCCTTAAAGCTATATCTTCATCATCAAGTTTAACTCAAATGGTTTCCAGTTCAGAGACAATACCATTGAGAACACTTAGATGGTCAGACATAATAGTTCCTTCATTCATACGTAAAGTATGAAACTGCTCTTTCAAATACACCGATTTGAAACACCTTTTGCCTGATACAATTCTTCTAGCTTTTCCCAGAGTTCTTTGGCCATAGATATTCCATGCACATTTGAAAGAATATTTTTGGCCAAACAAAGCCGAATTGCACTTGCAACTCTTAGATCAAGATCTTCCCAATCTTCATCATTTATATTGGTTTTACTGGACTCAATACGAGTAACAAGGGCTAGTTTCCCCTTTAACGCCTTGTGTAACCCATATTGGATCAACAAATCTTTGACTTGTACTTGTCACAAGCCAAAATTGATTCTCCCATCAAATTTCTCAATATCAATCTTGACTCCTGACATTTCTCCTTCTTTCTTTGAAATTGGGTCTGATACCAGTTGTTAGAAAATTTGGATAAAATGGTATAATCACAAATTCTCACTCCCAAGATCTTCCTTAGTAGAATATCAAATAACAGAGAAATAGATAATACACAACACAAGAATTATAGTGGAAACTCCAAATTAGAGAAAAACTACTTTCGTTGTCAAAAGACAACCAGAGAAAAATTCACTATGTGGAAAATTGTTACAACCACTCTCAGTAATTTTCTCACACACCCAAAAGACAAGATCAATTACAAGCCCAAGAGAATTTTCACACAAAATTCTCTCACTTAAGAACTTCTCAT
Source organism: Hippophae rhamnoides (assembly GCA_033030585.1). NCBI lineage: Eukaryota > Viridiplantae > Streptophyta > Magnoliopsida > Rosales > Elaeagnaceae > Hippophae > Hippophae rhamnoides. The sequence goes on from CM065434.1 coordinate 39,848,728, forward strand.
ACAAGTTTTTCTCTATTTTTGGGATGATAATTAATGAAGAAATGAAGCCATATTTATAGCCTTCAAGTTCTCATCTCATATGCCAAACATTTCTTCATTCAACAAAATTAGACTACCTAATTTTCCTATTCTTTATTCAAACAAGGTTAGGCACATCCATCTTTGACAATATGGTAAGCCACTTTCCATGAATTTTCTTCTAAATTAGGCAACTCCTATTTTGACTAACAAACCTAATATTATTTTTAATCAATCATAACATCAATATCAACCATAAACATAGCAGCACCAAGGACATGACCAGCAGTGTAGCACCAAAATCGAATGCCACTCACCTCAACTGTTTGATGGAAATCAATAACCTGCAATTACAATGTATCAGTAAGAAGATAAATGCAACAAAAATTTACGGCTCTATGGCTTTTATGATTCCCAACATAGTATTTAAAGTCTTGAGAGAGATCAAGGGTTCATTTATAAAAGGTTAGGCATAATTCAATCTGATGTCGTGGGCCTTCATCAAATTCAATTCAAATCTTATATCTGTTAACTATCTTATATCTGTTAACTATCAATAAATATAATCACTTTCCTTAGTATAAAATGTAAGCAGGCAGATTTAGTGTCCTATCAACTTTTTCTGACTCAAATAGTCTCTAACATATTTCTAATGAATTTTCTTGACAACATATCTGCATCATGTAGGAATCAGGTCAACAAGCCTTTCGCAGGAAACAAATTGAAACCTTGAGTATCAGATTTATACACTTTATTTCTAAAAAAGAAGAACTCATTTTGCCTGGCAAAACTATGAAGAGATTTCAGGTTTTTGCCAATGATGTGGATCTGATGAAAAAACATCTCCTTGACTTTCTAAAGCAATGACCAAGTAATTTTAGCAAAACATATGTTGTTTCAGATGTGCGTAGATTACAATCATTTCCAATATAAACAAATATTAAAAAAAAAAACTCTACACAACTGTGGCCAAAAATTGGATAATTTTTTAAAATAAATATGGAAAAGGCCAGATTAAAGAATACAAAATCATAGATGACAAGACACAACGAAAGAAATTAACACACCTCATTTTTTTCCATAGAGCGATTTATGTCATGTTCGTCAAACAGCATATCATCAACAGACACTTTTGTCACGATCTTAATTTCTCAAGTAGCGATCGTGCGGCACTTAGCACGGTCCGTTGCACTAAGCCTACCTTTGAATCCGAAATGTAACTCCAAAGAGAATAGAACGAGTTTGCAAAGAATGCTTTGTATTTCTCTAGAGAGAGTTTATGTTACAAATGCTAAGAATTCCCAAGGATTTCCCAAGATGAATACAAATGAAGACCAAGTGGTCTATTTATAGTGTGGCTTCTAAGCTTAAGACTATGCCACCACTTTGTAGATTATTCTAGCTCTAGAATGTACAAGGGTATTCTAGATTTATGTATAATGTGCCACAAGGCTCTAGGACCTTCTAGCCAACTCTAGAGTCTTCTAGGTTTGTCTAGCTCCTTCATGCACCTTCCGGGATGTTCCGTAAGCTTCTAGCAGCTTCTACAACCTTCCCGAACCATTCGGCGCGTTCTAGAATATTCCAGTCCATTCTAGCACCCTCTAGTGTGCTCTAGAACATTCTAGGGTCTTCAAGCTTGAGTTGAGTCCGTCCAACTCCAGCCCTTTCTAGACTTCTCTAGGCAACTCTAGAACTTTCCATGTGTCTAGATCCTTTAGGCAGCCATCATTTGGATTTTTAGGGGCAGTTTGGGCGGGACGTGACACTTTGCTCACTTTTACATAATCAGTTAACAACAACTTATGGATAGTCTTCGTAGCATAAGTCATAAAAACCCTGCCTTTGAACGTGGTCTGATAATAATAACAAATAAAGTTATAAACTATCTATAATAAAGAGAAGGGGGAGAAGTTTAGACGCTGATTTGCTAGTTACTATACACCTTCTCCAGAAAATAAGGTAGCGATGTAGTATGATCCAAGTGAAAGCTGCAAGTTAAAATGATAACCTAATATTAGACACTAGGACAAGATCAAGGAAATAGCAGAAAAATCACATATCAGTATAACAAATGCAATCGCCAAATATTTCTGGGCAAGCAACATATTTAATAAGTAGATGGAAATGAGTTCTTGGATACAAATAAGTGTCTATTAAATATTTGAAGTCAATATGCGATTAATTCATATCTGTACAAGAAAATTATAAATTCAATAAAATGGTACGAACCGCGAACTAAAGTAGTTATCTCATAAACAAAAAAACGACTTGAAAACTCATCTGTATATTCCCTTCACACCCCAGACTTTTTTAGGCGAGCTACGGTCAGTATTTCTTGGTAGCTTTCATGCGAGATGTTCTATAGCTCGATCTTTATAATCTTTTCTTTGCCACTTGGATCTAATTTGCTCATAATTTTGCTTGCATAAGGTTGAGTGGTGTTAAAATGATGATTCCAAATATGACGGATAGGAAGGTCTACCCTACTACCCCAAATATCCTCGATAATATAAAAATATTTATCCTTCCAACCTAAACTACTATCGGGGAGTTTGAGATGAAGCTCGTACCCAACAACACATGATATATATGTTCTTCCTTTGTCCAGATCATTCTTCTTTAAACAATACAAGCTTCTAAGCTTGTCACCTGTAAGGTTCGCCCCGTGTTCATCAACAATAACGAAGAGATACATAAGATTTTGTCACCCATTGGGATTTACTTGGGTGGGATTGTTATCAAAAGTGTGAAGTGCACAAGCTATCATCCTAAGGAAGGGACATCAGAGTCAAATTTTAAAGACTGTTAAATGTATTACCCACCATCCCGTTGGGGATTATTCGCATTACATAGATGATAAGATACTAGCATCAAACCTACACGGGGATGGATGTCATATTTATGCCTACTTTCAATCAAGTTGTTCACTACTAGAACTCTAGGCATCTTTTCAATTTGATGAAGAGGTATTGGCATTAAACCTACAATGGGTTCACCTCGAATCTCATGCTTTTTCTTGGGATGGGGAACTTTGGTGGTCGTTGATACAAGGATCCTAAAAACAGGTACAAGATCTCGTGAAGATGATGAAGAGATCGCATGGGATCGTGATGAGGCAGGGAAGCAAGGATGCTCTTCTTGATTGCTACCCTTGAAATTGTTATGATTGATTAAAAATAATATAAGGTTTGTTAGTCAAAATAGGAGGTGCCTAATTTAGAAGAAAATTCATGGAAGGTGGCTTACCATATTGTCAAAGATGGAGATGCCTAACCTTGTTTGAATAAAGAATAGGAAAATTAGGTAGCCTAATTTTGTTGAATGAAGAAATGTTTGGCATATGAAATGAGAACTTGAAGGCTATAAATATGGCTTCATTGATAATCATCCCAAAAATAGAGAAAAGCTTGTATAAGAAGTTCTTAAATGAGAGAATTTTGTGGGAAAATTCTCTTGGGCTTGTAATTGCTCTTGTCTTTTGGGTGTGTGAGAAAATTACTGAGAATGTGGTTGTAACAATTTTCCACATAGTGAATTTTTCTTTGGTTGTCTTTTGACAACGAAAGTGGTTTTTCTCTAATTTGGAGTTTCCACTATAATTCTTGTGTTGTGTATTATCTATTTCTCTGTAATTTGATATTCTACTAAGGAAGATCTTAGGAGTGAGAATTTGTGATTATACCATTTTATCCAAATTTCCTAACAACCGGTATCAGAGCCAATTTCAAAGAAAGAAGGAGAAATGTTAGGAGTCAAGATTGACATTGAGAAATTTGATGGGAGAATCAATTTTAGCTTATGGCAAGTACAAGTCAAAGATTTGTTGATCCAATATGGGCTACACAAGGCGTTAAAGGGGAAACTAGCCCTTGTTACTGGTATTGAGTCCAGTAAAACCAATATAAGTGATGAAGATTGGGAAGATCTTGATCTAAGAGCTGCAAGTGCAATTCGGCTTTGTTTGGCCAAAAATATTCTTGCAAATGTGCATGGAATATCTATGGTGAAAGAACTCTGGGAAAAGCTTGAAGAATTGTATCAGGCAAAAGGCGTTTCAAATCGGGTGTATTTGAAAGAGCAGTTTCAAACTTTGTGTATGAATGAAGGAACTATTATGTCTGACCATCTAAGTGTTCTCAATGGTATTGTCTTTGAACTAGAAACCATTGGAGTTAAAATTGATGATGAAGATATAGCTTTAAGACTCATCTGGTCTCTTCCATCTTCTTATGATCACATGAAACCTATCTTGATTCATGGAAAGGAGGAAATAATTTTTTCAGAAGTTACTAGCAAGTTGTTTTCTGAAGAAAAAAGGCTGAGTGGTGAAAGAAATGTTTCACCTGAAAACTTAGCATTGGTAGCTGACAACCTAAAGAAAAACAATTTCATGAAAAAGAAGATAGTGTGCTGGGGGTGTGGACAATCTGGGCATCTCAAAAGAAATTTTTCAAAGGGTGGAGCTGATCTTGCAAGAAGCTCAAATATCGACGGTGACGCTAATAGTATGTCTGTTTTCAAAGACTATAGTGATGCTCTTTGAAAAGAGCGTGTACATCCTCATGGCATGCCGCTAGTCTCTAAATATTGCCATGAAAGAGGGTGTGTTACTGGTAGAGGGTCCACAAGTTTGCACATGGGCATTGGCTTGGTATAGATGCAAGGTGTGTGGTGGAAAGGATGTCGATGGCTGATGAACTCTCAGGAAAACCAAGTGTAAGAGTTGCACCATAAATTTCAGCAAGTTTTTTTTTCGACATGAGCCGATGTGAAATTCTTAGAATTGGTGATTAATTCTAAGTGGGTGTACTCTTTATGGTGGAGTATGGTAATTCTCAGTGTAGAGAATTATGACTGTTGGAGTAGACAGTGTTGTAGTGGTAACCATGTTTATTTTTAATCAAGGTGGAGATTGTTATGATTGATTAAAAATAATATTAGGTTTGTTAGTCAAAATAAGAGGTGCCTAATTTAGAAGAAAATTCATGGAAGGTGGCTTACCATATTGTCAAAGATGGAGGTGCTTAACCTTGTTTGAATAAAGAATAGAAAAATTAGGTAGCCTAATTTTGTTGAATGAAGAAATGTTTGGCATATGAAATGAGAACTTGAAGGCTATAAATATGGCTTCATTTCTTCATTGATAATCATCCCAAAAATAGAGAAAAGCTTGTATAAGAAGTTCTTAAGTGAGAGAATTTTGTGGGAAAATTCTCTTGGGCTTGTAATTGCTCTTGTCTTTTGGGTGTGTGAGAAAATTACTGAGAGTGTGGTTGTAACAATTTTCCACATAGTGAATTTTTCTTTGGTTGTCTTTTGACAACGAAAGTGGTTTTTCTCTAATTTGGAGTTTCCACTATAATTCTTGTGTTGTGTATTATCTATTTCTCTGTAATTTGATATTCTGCTAAGGAAGATCTTAGGAGTGAGAATTTGTGATTATACCATTTTATCCAAATTTCCTAACAGAAATGGCCTCCTTATCGCGACTCCCAACGATTTCAGAAGGTTGTTTAGTTTGTGACGACTTAGTCACTAAATGACTTGAATCATGTGATCTTTCTTTCGAAAGGTCTCCCTTGAAGGTATATTCTTGGTAGGGGATTCCTTGGGAAGAGAATGAATCACCTATTTTTTTTATGAGACATAGTAAGTAAAATTAAGAGAAAGATATTACCTAAATTATATGATGCAAGTTGTTTGAATCTTGACCTAAGGATAGAAAAATGGACTGATTCCCAACTGATATCGTTAATCAAACAAACTAAAATTCAAACCAAGTGTTTTTTTCTAACAGACTAACAAAGAACAAGGTAATATAAAGATAATTAATAGGTTGAAATTCTCTGAAAACAAAGTTAACTAAGTTAAAATAGATAGAATAAAGGTGAATTTTCTTACTATTTATAAAGAAGATAAAGAAGTTGAAAAGTTTACCGAGTGAAAATAAAATTAATTAAGGGAATATAATTTGTAACAATTTGTGGACCTTGTGATTAAGAGGGCTCGTATCAGATAGTCTACCTAAATGACTATATAGATGAGCTCGTTGAATCAAATTTTCTATTTATAACGCCATCAATTGTGAGGATCAGATAACAAAGTAATATTTTCTTGACTTCTCATAATCAAGAGAATAAGGGAGTTAATGTTTAGTATTCTACATGTAACAGGTACGCGACTTAACAATTTATGGTACCTTGCTACTATATAGTGACCTAATGAAGATCAAGACCTGATAAGTCTAAAGCTCTATTCCATGAAGCGACCTTGCCACTTTACATCGTCCTAATGACCAAGGTAACCAATTTAAGGGCCTCAAGCAATCTGTATACAATGACTTATTTATGTAAATGCTTCTGGTGGCCTAGTTAATATGAATTATATTATATGTATTATAGTATTTATTATGGTTGCTTATATAAAAGCTCTTACCCATGTAACCCATATATCTATCTAAGTGCTACATATATATCTCTTTAATGGGAAGAATACAAGATCCGTTCATTTATCAATATTTTCTACTTCTAACTAAAAATCATTAGAATTCCTAACACACTAAATTCTCTCCAAACGAGTACAAATCATCCAAACTATTTGCTTTAATCTACAGTGATGTATGAGAAACTTTTTGGTTTCCTAAGTGTATTTATACCAAGTAATTGGTCACATTAATTGATGATCATGCTCAAGTTTATTAGGTTTATTTACTCAAAAAAAATCGATGTTCGTGTTGTTTTCATTAATTTTCACTCAGTGATTCAACCCAGTTTCAAACACAAATTCAAATACTCCATAATGATAATAGAACATAATATCTCAATCACAATTTAGGAAACAACCTTAAAAAATATTGGATAATGCACCAAAGTTATTGTATTCACACTCCTAAACAAAATAGGATTGCTGAGAGAAAAAGTAAATATCTCCTTAAAAGCAGCTCGAGTACTGTTTTTCACTATGAACATGCCTACACAATTATAAGGTGATGTTAATTGAACTTTAACTTATCAAATCAATCAAATATTCAATCGAGTTTTCTCGTTTGATACACCACTTCAAAAACTCCAAAAGAAAAACTTGCCAATATCTCACATCCAATCTAGCATATCTATTAAGATATTTGGTTGTAAAACCAGAATTCTCTCTTATTATTATCATTCAAAGACATTACCTATTTATATACAAAGATAGAAACAATCTTAGGTGACATGCACCTAATACACCACTACGACACCTAATACACAACTCACACCACTAAGACACCTAGTATTAGACACCTAATACACACACTCATAAATCATCTTTATCACTCCCCCTCAAGTTATAGCATAGATATTAATCATGCCCAACTTGTTACAAAGATAATCAACCCGAACCCCACTTAAAGATTTTGTGAAGATATCTCCTAGTTGTTCTCCAGTCTTCATATATCCTGTAGAAATCAACCCTTGCTGAATTTTCTCGCGAACAAAATGACAATCAATTTCAATGTGTTTAGTTCGCTCATGAAACACAGGGTTAGAAGCAATATGAAGAGCAGCTTGGTTATCACACCACAATTTCGCTGGTATTGAAGTTTTAAGACCTACTTCATCCAAGAGCTGATATATCCATATTATCTCAGATGCAAATTGTGCCATAGCCTTATATTCTGACTCTACACTCGATCGTGACACAACATTCTGCTTCTTACTTTTCCATGAGACCAAATTTCCTCCAATGAAAATACAATAGCCTGATGTGGATCTTCTATCCACTTTGGAACCTGCCCAATCTGCATCTGAAAAACATTCAATATGAGTATGTCCATGATTTGCATACAAGATGCCACGTATAGGTGCTCCTTTTAAGTAACACAAAATTTGCTCTAACGCTACCCAATGATGAACTGTTGGGGATGACATAAATTGGCTAACAACACTGACTGAATATGCAATATCTGGACGAGTCACGGTAAGGTAATTCAGCTTTCCAACCACCCTTCAATATCTCTCAAAATCTTTAAAGGGTTCTCCATCTCCTGTAAGGTGGATGTTCGGAGTCATTGGAGCACTACAAGGTTTTGCTCCTAATTTTCTTGTCTCAGTTAATAAGTCCAGGACATATTTTCTTTGAGATAGAAATATACTTTTTTACTCCTTGTGACTTCAACACCCAAGAAATACTTCAGCATCTCCAAATCCTTCGTGTGAAACTGAGTATATTGGAAAGACTTAAGAAATGAAATTCCCGTAGTATCACTTCCAGCAATAACAATGTCATCTACATACACAACTAAAAGAATGATACCAGCTTCTGATTGTTTGTAGAACACAGAATGGTCAGACTTGCTTTTCATCATACCAAACGTTTCTATAGCTTGACTAAACTTTCCAAACCAAGCATGAGGACTCTGTTTCAAACCATACAAAGATTTGCGAAGACGACAAACGTGCCTAGACTCCCCCTGAGCAACAAAACCAGGAGGTTGCTCCATAAACACCTCCTCTTGAAGATCACCATGAAGAAAAGCATTCTTGATATCTAGTTGATGCAAAGGCCAATGTTGAGTAGCTTCCATAGAAATAAACAACCGCATAGATGTCAATTTAGCAACAGGAGAGAAAGTGTCAGAATAGTCCACTCCATAGGTTTGAGCATATCCCTTAGCAACAAGACGGGCCTTTAATCGAGCAACTGACCCATCTGGATTGACCTTAACTGTGAACACCCATTTGCATCCGATAGCCCGTTTCCCTGAAGGTAAATCAACCAAGTCCCAAGTACCATTGTCATCCAACGCATTCATTTCCTCGATCATTGCATTATGCCAACCATGATGAGATATGGCTTCATGAATAGTTTTAGGGATAGAAATAGAATCAAGAGAAGCAATAAAAGAGCAAGAGGAAGACGACAAGCAATTATACGAAACAAAAGAAGAAATAGGATAAGTACATTGACGTTTACCTTTGCATAATGCAATAGGAAGATCATCGTTCAGGACAGGATCTAATGACGAAGGAGTAGGTGCAGGACATGAATTAGAAGGTCTATGTCTGGAGTAGACTTGAGTTATAGGAGGCCTAACAGGAACTGGATCAGAGACAGGCTCAGATGATGTGATAGAATAGACTAACAAATCGTCATCCTCCCCCTGACATGCAGGAGGAGGAGAAGACGAAAAATAGGGTATGTCTTCCATGAAGGTAACATCAATGGAGACAAGATATTTGTTAAGACTAGGACAATAACATCTATAACCTTTTTGGAGACGAGAATAACCAAGGAAGATACACTTCAAAGACTTGGGATCTAATTTAGTAACATGTGGACGAACATCCCGAACAAAACAAATGCTACCAAATATCCTAGGGTCAACCGAAAATAGTGACTTATTAGGAAACAAAATTTTGTAAGGAATCTCACCATGAAGAACAGATGAGGGCATGCGATTAATAAGAAAACATGCGGTTGAAACTACATCAGCCTAAAAAGGTTTAGAAACATTCATTTGAAATAATAAGGCACGTGCAGTTTCGAGAAGATGTATGTTCTTACGTTCGGCCACTCCATTTTGAGATGGAGTATCAACACACGAAGTTTCATGAAGCATGTCATTTTGAACCATATAAGATTGAAACAAAGCTGATGTATATTCTTTGGCATTATCACTTCGTAAAGTACGAATTGAAACATTAAATTGAGTTTTAATCTCAACACAAAATGCACAAAAAATAGAAAACAATTCAAAACGACTCTTCATTAAATATAACCAAGTTACATGAGAATAATCATCCACAAAAGTAACAAAATACTTAAATCCAAGTTTAGACAAAATAGGACAAGGACCCAAAACATCAGAATGAACTAATTCAAAAGGAACACTAGCACGTTTATTAACTCTTGGATTTGAACTAAGACGATGATGTTTTGCAAACTGACAAGACTTACAATCTAATAAAGACACCTTACTAAACTGAGGACAAAGTTTCTTCAATAAAGGAAGAGATGGATGACTCAATCTACAATGTGCCTCGAAGGGAGAGGTTACACTAGAGCAAGCAACATATTTCGGTATCGGTGTGTCAAGAATATAGAGGCCTCCAGACTCATGTCCTTTACCAATAGTCTTCTTTGTCATAAGATCCTGAAATAAGCAACGATCAGGAAAAAAATAAGATACAACAGTTAAGATTACGAGTAAGCTGACTTACAGATATCAAATTAAAGGATAGACTAGGTAAATGTAAGACAGACGACAAAGGAAGCAAAAGAGTGTGAGTAATTGTGCCAGACCCAAGAACACGAGATGGTGACCCATCGGCTAAGGTAACAGTAGAGGTAGAAGTGTGTGACTGAAGAGTAGAAAAGAGATTAGAATTACCTGTCATATGATCTGTGGCACCAGAATCAATAACCCATTTGGAAGATGAAGAAATGAGACATGCATTTGATTTACCTGAATCAACAATAGCAGTGACAGAGGATGATGAAGACCTTAGTGATTCTTGATACTGTGAGAAATTGGTAAATTCATCTGCAGAGATAAGAATCGATTTTTCAGAAGTATTAGAAGTGGATGCAATATGAGCCGAGTGACCTTTCTGATGTTTGTACTGAAGCTTTCTACATTCATGTTTCGTATGTCCTGGTTTGTGACAATAGTGACATACAATACCTCCGAGGTCCTGTGGTCGAGTTTCAAACCCGTGCGAGCCGCTTCCTTTATTTCTGTTCATATAAGTTGACCGTCCATGCTCATAATTATTACTTCGGCTGACCAAAGCACCGTTTAATTGAGCAGGTGGAGGTGGAGTGCCTTCTGTACGAAGTACTCGACTAAAAACCTCTTATAAAGAGGAGATCTCAAAACCATAAAGAACCTGGGACTTAGCAATCTCAAAAGTATAGGGAAGATCGGCAAGAAAACTCATGACCGCCATTTGTTCCCGTTGACTTTGTTAAACCTTGACATCATGGCTAAAAGGCATCAAACTATTGAGCTCTTCATAAGTCCTTTTAAATTCCATAAAATAATTTGTGAGTGACTAATCTTGTTTGTCTGCACGGTAAAATGATTTGCATACCTCATATATGCGAGAAAGATTTCCCTTACCAGAATATAAGAAATCCAAATAATCCATTAATTCCTTAACGAATTCACAGTGATTGATCAAGTCAATTACATTGCTTTCAATAGAATTCCAAATCTGCAGAAATAAGTGAGTATCGTCTCTAAGCCATGTCTGCTTTGAATCATCTTTAGGAGGATCATTAGTCAAATGAGTATCTTTTTTGATACTTCTCAAATAAATTCGAATAGTCTTGCAGCGACCAAACATGCAGCGACCAAGAACACAAAATTGGAAAAACGCAAACCTGAACAATCACAAGCGATGAGTGCCAAACCACCACAGATGATGCAGGGGGACGGAGGAGAGTGGCACGGTGTCTGTCGGAGAAGAATTCTACACGGACGCGCTGTCACGCGCCTACGCATGGAATTTGACAGAAAATCGCGGCGGCGCGTGTGGCCCACTCGTGGCTCGCCTGGTGACCGGACTTTGGGGTTTGGTCAGTCGGCGGCTATTCTTCCCCCCTGTGCCGGTGGTGAGACGCGTGGAAATTTTGAGAAAAAGTCGCAGTGGCGCATGTGGCCCACTCGCGGCTTGTATGGTGGCCGGACGTCAGGGTTTGGCTGGCCTGCGACTATTCTTCCTCCCTATGCCGGCGGTGAGAAAAAATGTGCACTCCAAAAAGGTGTTCCGAGTTGGAACTCAAAAATGCACCAAATCCTAATTTGTGTTTACCCAAAATCTGCCCCAAATTTGAACGGGAAAAAAAATTTCTCAAATTTTGTAACCCAAATGCTCTGATACCATGTAAAATCAGAATTCTCTCTTATTATTATCATTCAAAGATACTATCTATTTATATACAAAGATAGAAACAATCTTAGGTGACATACACCTAATACACCACTACGATACCTAATACACAACTCACACCACTAAGACACCTAGTGTTAGACACCTAATACATACACTCATAAATCATCATTAACAGGTTGTATTACATTTGCCCATATTCACTCCAAATTCAAATTATATCCAAGAACTATTAAATGTATTTTTATTGATTACTCCCTTCTTTAAAAGGTTATAAATGCTATGATCCCTTCACAAGAAGGTAATTGTTAGCTTCGATGTCACATTTTTTAAAAAACGATCTTTACCACCAAAAGTTATCTCTTTATGGGGGGAGATTTTACGATGAGAGGAGAATTTGAAAAAAGAAAATTCTTCTGGTCAATATTTAGATTTTAGTGTCCCTAAATCAAATAACCTACCGGAGCCAATCAATAACACTTGAAAATGAGCCTATAACATCATTCCTTTCTATTCTTTCATCTATTGGAGAAAACTTGAACACATAAAAATGTGAAAAAACTAAATAATAAAGGGATGATTGCTTATTCACAGATGTCAAAATTAAAGACAGGATAAAACTTTACGCTTGAGGCGTTAAAAGAGTCAAAACAGATAATAGATCAAATTCTCCATTAATCTGCCTCAATACTAAGTAATCCCAAGACACCAAAAACTTTTAAATTACTTATTGGGGCTTAGAAAACTAACTCGGTCTTATACTCATCATCTCATCTCTAGATTTATTTCATATAATACCCTATCTCTTAGATCTCATGTTTTTATCATTCATCTTGATAAAATAGAGGTTCTAAGAAATATCCATAAGACTAAATTTCAGAACGAAGAAACTGTTAAGGAATAAATAACGTAAAATAGTTGAGAATATTTAAAATTATTTATTATTGCCTCCTTATATGTAATATTATTATTATTATTGTTAATTATCTTTTTATGAGAACTATTTTAATTGTTCAACATCACAAAAATAAATGACTGACCACCCAACACATCTCCCTGTGACATTTATCTGTAATCACTTTCCACAAAATAAATCAACTAATAATTAATAAGAAAACAAAAGAGATGAAAGGAAATTGACTTAGGTTTCTCATTTAGTCAGTTAGTAATCACTTCAAAGGTTTACAAATATTAAGACCAAATCCAATTCCCGGTAACAACAGCAGAAAACCTAGGAAAACTGTGGTCCATCAGCGTTCATCTTACAAACGAAAATCACAAGTACATGGATAAGTAGTTGAAGTCACTCCTAACTAAAGCCAAGGAGCTAAGAAGCTGAAAGAGGGATTGGATTTATGGCACTTTTGATACGACGAAAAGCAGTTCTCACCCTCTCCTTAAGACCCTCATTTTCGCATTCCACATCTCCACTCTGTTTATCGAGATATGCCACCTTCCCATCAATGTTAATCACCAGTTTTCCATTTTCTCCAAGTTTTACATCTCCAAAAAGCGCTACAAGTAGAGAATACATCACCTTTTCAGCTTTTTTCTCGATTTGTTCCTCGGTTTTAAGTTCTTCTGACTCAACAACCACCTTAGGCATATCCCGATTGATATTCAAAACAAGAGCCACGACTGAGTCTGATACCATGTCACTTAATGGATCTGACGTCCAATGCAATGAAATATGTTTCTCTGATTCATGTTTCACTGTCACTCTGTCATGCACTCGCAGAGTTGGGACACCAGACTCCTCGTCTGTTGAGGACTCCACACTCTCATACATTTGCTTAAGCCGATGCTTTATCACGCTGAAGGTACTAGAGAATGGAATGGTAATCCTTTGTGTAATGTTTGCTGTTGACAGCTGTGAAAAGACATGAAGATCATCAGAAGCCATTATTTGGTAACTGAAGCCTTTCTTTACGAGTAAGCCACTGACAGTTCCTCCAACTTCTGGGGTCTTCTCAGCCAACTTCCCGATGGCCTTAGCCATTTTCTGGGAGTTGAAATACATTTCAACAGACTGACAATTTTTTGGAGTGAAGATTTTTGAGTTACGTTCAGCAAATTGAGTCACAAGCTTCTGTTTTAGCCTCCCCATCTCATTAGCCTCTCCATGGACAAGAATTATGTTAGGAGGCCTCAGCTCCTCCAGGAATGCACTTGTCTGAGCAGAATCTGCATGGGCAGAAAATGATATGTAATGGACCTGCATGTTCAGAGGGGAAGCGAGTCCATTCATCAGGGTGACTTCTTTTGGTTCATTAATGATGATTTTGGCTAATGTCCCTTCAACAACATAGCCAGGAATGACACAAGCATTTTTTTTATCAGAGCACCACAGATCAAAAAGTTGCCTTGACAAGCCACTTTGGAGTCCGCCAGGGCTTGCCATCACAACTGATGGACCCACATCTTTGAAATTCTCAATGCTTTTCAATGGAGATATGTGCTTGAAGACAAAGGGATTTGACTTGGCATTTCGGATCCTATCATTCATGGAAAGAGTGTATGTCTCATAAACAGACAAGCATCTCTTCGCTAGGGGGGAAGCATAATAAATAGGAATTTTCTGTAGCTCAGGATGGTTAGACCAATATTCATCAAGGATGAGGAGAAGTTCCTGTGCACGACCAAGGGCAAATGCAGGAATTAGGACACGGCCACCTTGTGATACAGTAGAGTGTATGACATCTGTGAAGCGCTTTTCTCGTATGTGTCGAGGTTGATGGTGCTGGACACCATAAGTGGATTCAATTATGCATACATCAGGAGAGAACTGTGGGGTCTCAGCAGCACGGAGATGTCGATCCTCTTCCCGTGAATAATCTCCTGTATAGAGGATTCTAACACTGGCAATATCAACCATAAACATAGCAGCACCAAGGACATGACCAGCAGTGTAGCACCAAAATCGAATGCCATTCACCTCAACTGTTTGATGGAAATCAATAACCTGCAATTACAATGTATCAGTAAGAAGATAAATGCAACAAAAATATAAGGCTTATGGACTTTAAGATTCCCAACATAGTATTTAAAGTCTTGAGAGAGATTAAGGGTTCATTTATAAAATGGTGGGCATAATTCAATCTGATGTGGTGGGCCTTCATCAAATTCAATACAAATCTTATATATGTGAACTATCAATAGTCTCTAATATATTTCTGCTGAATTTTTTTGACAACATACCTGCTTCATGTTGAAATCAGGTCATTTTCCTTAGCAGGAAACAAATTGAAACCTTAAGTATCAGAGTTATACACTTTATTTCTAAAAACGAAAAACTCATTTTGCCTGGCATAACTATGAAGAGATTTCAGGTTTTTGCCAATGATGTGGATCTAATGAAAAAACATCTCCTCGACCTTCTAAAGCAATGACCAAGTAATTTTAGCAAAACATATGTTGTTTCAAATGTGCGTAGATTACAATCATTTCCAATATAAACAAATGTTTAAAAAAAAAACTCTACATAACTGTGACCAAAAATTGGATAATTTTTTAAAATAAATATGGAAAAGGCCAGATTAAAGAATACAAAATCATAGATGACAAGACACAACGAAAGAAATTAACACACCTCAATTTTGTCCATAGAGCGATTTATGTCCTGTTCGTCAAACAGCATATCTTCAACAGACACTTTACTCACTTTTACATAATCAGTTAACAACAACTTATAGATAGCCTTCGTAGCATAAGTCATAAAAACCCGGCCTTTGAACGTGGTCTGAGAATAATAACAGATAAAGTTATAAACTATCTATAATAAAGAGAAGGGGGAGAAGTTTAGACACTGATTTGCTAGTTACTATACACCTTCTCCAGAAAATAAGGTAGCGATGCAGCATGATCCAAGTGAAAGCTGCAAGTTAAAATGATAACCTAATATTAGACACTAGGACAAGATCAAGGAAACAGCAGAAAAATCACATATCCTTATAACAAAGGCAAACAACATATTTAATAATGCTCCAATAATTTGAAAGAATGCTATAATCAGCCATTGTGATTCCAGCCAAACTTCATCATTGCATGTCCTATTACACTTCTATGGTACAAAAATCCTTGACGCAGTCTACGCGTACAAGTGCCAACATAGACAACCAAATAAACTCACCATTGCTCATATAACACATAATGATAAATCAGAGAGCATTAAAGCTTCTAAATAGTCCCAAATATAACAAACTAAAGTGCAAAAAACTATAGTTTTCTATTAACATGTTACTAACCAAGCCTAAAATATATGGGCATATCATTGTATGCAATAAAACATAGCAAAGAGATCTACTTACATTTCCCAAATTATTCTAGCCATACGCATGGATAACAATATATAGATCAATATATACATACATACATGAAATAGATATCCACCAAAAGTATAGTAAACTTAGTAGCTTTAAAGAAATCAAATATACGTACTGTGTTATCAGAAGGATGTCAATTGTTGAAGGATCAATCTCATCAAAATATGGCAAAGCAGCCATGCCTGAATACGCAGGGTGAATTCCACAATCAAACTGCCATCCAAGAAAACATCAAAAGGAAAATATCAAATCAAAGAAACAAAAAAAGGCAAGATATTCAAAGCAGACATAGAACTTGTGTATTGTCAGAATACCAGAACAGTCTTCCCTTTGTAGGACATATATACACAAGAACGCCCAACTTCATTGCCTGCACCTAAAGGAGTTATAACGAGCTTATCCTCTTCCCTTGCCGTAAATGAATCCCTTCGCTTTAGAGACTGTGCTTCCCCTACTGAAGCCATTTTCTATAGAAACCACCCACAAAATATTCAATCCAACTAAACCAACTTCAATTGTTTAAAAGATATCAAAAATAGTTTTCCCCCCCTTTCTTTCAAAAGAAATATAATCACTTCTAGTTGAAAATTTAAAGCATACATAAATTAAATTTCTTTTTCCTTCAATTACTCTCCATCAAAGAACATTTTATTGGCCACCCATCAATACAGTTGTCCATTTTGAAAGATTCGCCAAAGTTAGCAAAATCAATTTCTTTTGAAAATGCATGGAGAGTATAGTGTTAGGCACAATTCAATTAGCTAAGTTTTTTAGTGAACCCACCCTCACAGTTGGAACTCGAGATGGCCAGGCCGCCAGGGGCGGCTCAAGAGTTTGTGAAGCCCTAGGTCGCCATTAAAAATGAGGCCCTTAAAATGTATTGAAAATTTGAGAATAACACATTTGAATGATTGAAAAGGTACCATATATACAAGGTCAGCAATTCTAATCATAAAGAATAAACTGAAACCAATAAATCAAGATAAGGCAGAGAGATTACCTATTACAAAATACAACCCAACCAAGCAGAATACTTCGTGAGAAATGGAGGGAGAGAGTGAAGTGTGGAGACTATTGGCCGGCGGCAATAGAGTTCGAGAACAATTGACGGCTAGCGTTGGTGTGGAAGGGAAAGAGCGAAATTAGTGTATATGCCTGTGGAATCAAATATATATACACTCGAACTTTTCCCCATTTTTTTCCGTGTGATTTTTCATTTTTAACCTCACACCCTTTTCCTTCTTCTTTTTCTTGTTCTATTTTTCAGTTTTCCCAAAAAAAAAAAACATTTACTGGACTTTTTTGTGGCTTTTTTTTTATTTTTCTAGTTTATTTTACGTTATAGTATTTTTATATATATTCTAAATAAAGATTTATTGATATTCAAGTTTTTTTAAAATTTTAAATTTCATCACAAGTTATCAATAATATTTTTAACACGTATGAGCATGTATTTTTATGTTACAAAAATATAAATACATATTATTTTCAAGCAAATTTTTTAAATTATATTTTTATACTCATAAATATTATGGTTATATCAACCAAAGATTTAACCTCGAAATAGTTAGTAGGCTTAATGTTTTTTTAAATAATTATATATTTTGCTTGTGTTTATTATATATTCACATCTCCCATTTTTTCCTCCAAATTAAACTTTATTAAATTGTAATTATTTTACGATATTCAATTAGATATATCATGTTTTCCTTTAACTAACTAAATTCATACAAAGGAGAAACAATTAGAAAAATAATTTTTCCTTTTAATTTGATGGTAAAATAGATATTTGAGAATAAAAATTATTTATTTCGTTTATTTTAATTCATTTAAAAGATTGATATTTATCATCCCATTATATAGAGGACCACAAAAGACATATTAGATTTTACATATTAATCTTTTATTTAAATATAAAAGTATATAAATTTCTCACACTCTCTTTAACAATGTATAGATGTTTAATATATTGAGTTATTCAGAATATATTTCTCTACTACTTTCACATATATATAAATAATCAAAGTCAATTTTGGACGATTGATAAAGATTATTCAAAAAAAAATTGTCGAAAAAGACAGATAAATTTAAATTGATTTAAGTTACTTGGAGTAATTATTGTCGTTTATTAGAAGGAAAAGGGTTCTTGATTTATGAGACCTCGATTTCTCAAAGAAGGTTATGTTAAGAAAGTTTGACTAGCGAATAATAACAAGAAATTATAACACTTTGCTTTACTTGCACACTCAGTATTGGGATAAACAAAAGCTCTATAAATTAGTATTTTTACTCTTCCATCTGACCTGGTTTACGATCTCATTATTTGATCCTTTAAGATGAATCGAGATGGTTGGTTGGTAGGGATTTTCAAGTGTAATTTTGGATTCATAATTAATTGGGAACTCAAACAGCTCTTTAATGGATTCGTAGTTTCTTTTGTTAACATGTAACTATTTACAAATAGATTGATGATATCTATCATAGTCTTTTAATGATTTATATCTTGATATTGCCTTGAAGATTATTTCGATAGTTGTTAGGACATGTACGGATACTAAAATTTGGACACGTTCAATTATGGACGGGGTCATGACTAACGAGGCATGTAATTCTATAAGTGTGGTTAAGGACCCTAAGAGTTGCGGCAAGACTATCTAAACCATTTTCATACCTTCCTCTTGGTCTTTATTTTAGCACGATTTTCATAACAAACTTCTCACTAACTAGCAATCAAAGAAGATAGGGCAATATTTCCCTTCCATATACTCTTTGTGTGGTTTAGTAGAGAAAAATATCTCACTTTTTTGAGTTTTTATTTTATAGGTGCATTTTGGGAACTTTTATGCTCCTTTTTTGGTAGACTATTTCGCACATACTCTTCTATCATAAATTTATGGATAGGTACAATGACAATTAATTTTAGGTCATAACTTGATAATTTATAAAAAAATAGGGATTATCTCAATTATTGTAGTGATATGAACAATTAGAAGTCATTGTTGTTTTGAGGAATGATCAACGACTTTATGTTTTACATTTGTCACATTTTGCAGGTTTATTTGTGAGACAAGTTTATCACATTGTACACGAAATACAAAGAACGATCTTCAAGTGCTCCGACGATTACAAATGCAAGGTATTCCATGGTGTGCTCATCAGATTATATAAGTTATTTGAAAAGTACCACATTTAAAGTTGGCTAAAGGTTAATACAAATGGTACTTCTTTTGAGTCATCATGCTTAGTTAGATGCACGAGTGTTTTTCAAACCTTAAGATCATTTATTAATGGTTGCATATGCATCTCACTTGGGCTCTCCTATGCTTTTAAGGCAGATGTCACAGTGGTCATTCATGTAATGATGTATACTTAGTAATAGAGACTTTGGTTATATTGTAAATCTATTTCACATGTGGTCGTTTTTGGTAATATAAAGATGGTATTTTAGAGTCGATTGTTTGAAAAATATAGTTCACATGAAAATTTATTGTTTTTATTTATATAAACAATGTAACGATGTAGTTGATAGTTTAGCCTCTATGGTTCCTAGTATTTGTATTGTTGCATGATAGGATGTCCCATCATTTAAAATACTTTGGTTTTTTCACATGACAAGCATAATTATATGTTTTGATGATGATTGATTTGTATGTTTAATTTTTAATATTTAATAATATAATTAGTTAAAGTTTTAGATAATGAGAATATTACAAACATGTTAATCTAATTGTAATGACTCATATTCGTAGCATTTCATTACAAAAATATAAATGATGGATAAAATTAAAGGATGTAAATTTAACCCAACCTAATCAAAACATGAATGACCCAACATGATCCAACTAAACTCAATAAGATTTGAATAAATTTGGAATGATCCTTTCAAATAATTTTAAGACCGAGCTTAAAGTCAAATATTTATATAACGTGTTATGTTCGAATTTAACTAGAAGTACGATTTAAATTTAAATTTAAAAATATATATATGCCTTTAAATATTATATATCATTATTTTATAATTTATTATATCATTTAAACTCAAACGGCTAACTTAAAAAAATTTCAAAGTTAGTCGCAACTTACTTAAATATTTTAGGGTCAGACTTTGGACATACATTTATTTAAATTTTTTTTATCCAAATTAGATAAATATATATATATATATATATATATATATATATATATATATATATATATATATATATATATATATACATGATCCGACAATATTCAATCTAAGTCTAGTCCGTACCTTAAGTTTCAAAGTTGGGCCATTATGACCATCCAAATTTACATCCTAGATAAAGTTTAAAAAATAATGGTAAAAAAGAAGCATTTTTTAAAAAACAAATAAAAAGAACACCATATGAGTTATTAAATTACGTGATTAAAAAAATGTTTAAAAATTATTACATTTAATGTAAACAATATATAATAGGATAATAGAATTATGCTTAATGAAAAAATAAATTTTATTTACTTATAAATATCTTAAAAAAGCAACTGATATTTTTAATAAAAACTACCAAAATTTTAAAATATAAACTACTAAATATGTTTTCAAATTAAATTAGTTGTTATTATATTTAGTTAATATATGAGTTATTTTAAAAATTAATAATTTAAAAATAATTTTTTTTATTTTAAGTTTAAAATATTTTTTTTTGGTACTTATTTATTTCTTTGCTATCTTTTTTTCTCAAATTTATTCGAAATCTATTTTTCAAAGAATATAAGTACCGTAAAAAAAATTACAATATCAAATCTATTTTGGAATGACCATAATGAAAACCAAGGTTATATTTATTTTTAAAATAAATATTTAAATTTATATTTATTTTTATGATAATTTAGTTATATTATTACGAAAAAAACACCGTATAATAAGATATGATTATTTTTATATTTTGAATTATAGTTTATTTAAATCAAAACAATTTCAATGGATTATAACATAAAAATT
Source organism: Hippophae rhamnoides (assembly GCA_033030585.1). Taxonomy (NCBI): domain Eukaryota; kingdom Viridiplantae; phylum Streptophyta; class Magnoliopsida; order Rosales; family Elaeagnaceae; genus Hippophae; species Hippophae rhamnoides. Next base: position 39,869,907 of record CM065434.1, read on the forward strand.
AAATAATAAATGAAAAAACTTACTTTATTTTTATAAAATAACTTTAATAATAATTAAAATATTAAAAAAATAAGCATATCTTTTAAATATCATTTTAATAAGTATATAATTCTATCAACGTCTAATATAAAAACAATGGTTACTTGCATGTGTAAAGCTTATTGATAGTTACAGGAACTTCAAATAACTTCCACTATCTTTTTGAAATGTCTATATAACGGCCCCAAAATTTTGGTTGGGTGCCAACAAAACCCTAGCCATCATTTGGTACTGAAGCCCAAATATCTAACTTAATATACGAAGCCTTGCATCTATTTATACAAAGTAATCCAACAATAAGCTCAAAACTTAGACCGTAAAAAGCTATCTATTATTATATACAATATACACATCAAAATTACATACGACAATCTCGTTCGGAGTATGCCGTTTGAAAAGTCTTCACATCTCAAGTTGCGAAGATTAGATTTTAACAAGAGCGTTAAGATACGAATATAAAATAATTAGACTCACTTTTATAAAATTATCCAATATTGTAGTTTTTCACGTATTAATTAATTAATTCATGTTTTATTAACATTAATTAAAATATTATAAAAATATTCTTAATATTTATCTGTTTGATTTAATTACTAACATATAATAAAATATAAATTATTTGGAGGAAATTTAGTTATATTACTGTAGTGATTTTTAATAAAAAATAAAAAATGATATTAACTGAATATATATTGTCTTCTACTAATTTAAGGGGTATATATATATATATATTTACATATATAACGGAATACGTATTAGCGACCTGGATAATACAAACTAGTTTATAGAATTTAGATCGTTCGTTACAAGTATTTACAAACAATATGAGAATATTTATATACAGATCGTTTATAGATGACGACCTTGATCCCCGGGATATCATAACTTTACCAAATCTTGACATCCAAAACCTCGTTGTTTGATGACGAGGTACTTTGTCGACTAGGTTGGTGTGTTTTTCCAAGTTCATTGGACGCAGGCCTTTTGTTGAGCCAGTTTTATGTCCTCACTTTATTCTAACAGAGTACCTACACGTATTAAGTCGTATGTCCATTACATATTTAATACCAAACATAAACTATTCCAGTTATAACAAAAATATTCATTCTGACGTAGCGTTCAAGAATGTGCTATAAATTTTCTTTATATATTTATATAATAATTTATTATTTTTATTCATTTAGAAGATAAAAAAGTTATTTTTTTTAACTTTATTTTATTTATAATTTTAAAATTTTATTTTAATATTATAATTATTTTGATTTCACTCTTTAAATAAAAATAATACTACTCTCGTCATGTTTCCACAAAACAAACACAACCTTTAAGTAATTTATGTTGGTAGAGTATTCGGAAGATTTGTAGGTGCTCTAACCACCAATATCAGGGCATGTACATGACCTATAATTGAAGAAACTTTTCCATCTCTACTAACTTGAATTGAGTATTGGATTAAGTGTCCATTCATCTCCCTCTCTTTCTCAGTTGAACATGCCATCCAATTACATACTGCTTTCTCATTTATATGCTTTCTGCACTCATGGCACTGTGCATCATGAAATGTATCCTCAATTCCTCTAAGATGCTCCGCTCCGTTTCTATATGAAATGTATCCTCAATTCCTCTAAGATGCTCAGCCCATAGAGACATTCGATAACCATATACCTTAAGACTAAAAGAGTAAAAAAATGTTCTTGTAAGTTTAGGGGAATTTTTTAAGGAAAATAACAAAAATATAAACTTTAAAACTTATAATAAAAAAAAATAACACAACTTATATCCGGTTCATATATTTTCTAATAAAAAATCTTCAACTCATTATTTTATATTAAATATAATCTAATTAGATATCGTTCAATTTTAACAACATTTATTTAAACTCGTTCAATGTTAAACTACATCTAATTAAATCATACTCAACGTTATTCGGTATTATTTTTGTTGTTATATGTTATAGGTGTGTTATTTTTTTATAATTTTTCAAAAATTTATAGGAACTAACTCATTTTAGAATACTAGTATATGATCATTAGAATGGAAAATTTGAAGTTAAAAACCTGTCCATGTGGAGGAGATTTATTTGAGTTAAGTGTAATTTGGTTGATAAGCACCCCTAACAATTTTAGTGTCTCTTGAGCCATCCAAGGATCTTTGGTTAATATTTGCAGATCTTGTAATAATAGATTTATCTATTGAAAATCAACACCAAAATAATAATTGAAGAGGTAGAAAAATAAATGAAGTGGTTGAAGAGGTAGAGAAATAAATGAAATGGTTGAAGGTTGTAGAAATAAATGAAGTGGTTGAAGGTTGTAGAAAAGAGAAGTGTGTAGATAAGATTTGTATGGCTAGGATTATTTCTTAGTTTTATATTTGTGTGGTGTAGATTGTATGGTGAGGACTATAAATAGCCTACCTTGCATTTGGTTTAATCATTCCATCAAAAACAAATAAGTCTTTGTATTCTTAGTTTGAGTGTAAGTTAAGAGCTTTCTCTTTGAGTGTTTGTATTTCTCTTCAATTTGTGAGTTGTCTTTGAAAGGTGTTATAGTGAGTATAATACAAGTATTTTGTTTACTTGTTTGGATCTAATATTAGTAAATTTAGAGTTGTTCATTCTAAATTTTACTCAACAATTGGTATCAGAGCAGGACGGTCAGGGATCGTTCTTAGTAGAGTTATCTTGAGTCGTGAGGAGTTTGGTACTCTGCAAGTTTATTAGTCAAGTTTGTTCGGTATAGTTAAAGTCTTGCCGACACGATGAGTGATCTTCAAGTAGTTGGAGGAATCAAGAAGCTCAACAACAAAAACTATAACACATGGGCAACATGTATAGAGTCTTATCTACAAGGTCAAGACTTGTGGGAGGTTGTTGGTGGTGATGAAGTTACACAACCAATAGTGGAAGATGCAAACGGCATCTTGCGAAAGTGAAAAATTAAAGCAGGCAAAGCGATGTTTGCTTTGAAGACCACAATTGAAGAAGAAATGTTGGAGCATATTCGGGATGCAAAAACACCAAAGGAAGCATGAGACACTCTTGTTATGCTCTTTTCAAAGAAGAATGATACAAGATTGTAACTTCTGGAGAATGAGTTACTATCGATGGCGCAACGCGACATGACGATTTCCCAATACTTTCACAAGGTAAAGTCAATATGCTGCGAAATTTTAGAGTTAGATCCAAAAGCTCCTATTGGAGAAATGAGGATAAAGATAATAATTATTCATGGTTTGAGACCCAAATATTGAGGGTTCGTTACTGCTATACAAGGATGGCCGACACAACCATCTCTTGTTGAGTTTGAGAATCTGTTAGCCGGTCAAGAAGCTATGGCTAAGCAAATGGGAGGAGTCCAACTGAAGGGTGAAGAAGAAGCGCTCTACACTAGCAAAAGCAAAGGCACTTTCAAGCGGTACAATGGAAATGGATATAAAAATGATGGTGATAAAGGAAAAATTCCTCAAGGAAAAGGAGGCTTTTGTCCAGGGGGAGCTTGGAAGAACCGCAATAACAATAGAAAATTTGACGGTGAATGTTACAACTGCGGAAAGATAGGTCACATGGAAAAAGATTGTTGGATTAAGAAAAAGCCTATTGAAAGCAATACAACTACTTCCAGTTCTAAGGAGCATAGCGAAGATGGTTGGGATGCCGAAGCATTATTCGCTACAAAGGAAGAAGAATTGGCTTTTACGGTGACAACATCAAAACAGATTGACTACAAGAATGACTGGATCATAGATTTAGGCTGCTCAAATCATATGACAGGTGATAAACATAAGTTGGAAAGCATGTCTGAGTACAAGGGAGGTCGTGTAGTGGTGACAACTGACAACTCAAGGTTACCAATAGCCCACATCGGTAAGACGATAGTTACGTCCCGATATAGTACTAACCAAGTACCACTTCAAGATGTTTATCATGTCCCAGGAATGAAGAAAAATTGCTATCTGTGGCTCAATTAACATCATCAGGCCACTATGTATTGTTCAGTCCCCGAGATGTGAAGGTGTATCGTGATCTCAAAATATCAAAAACACCGACAATGGAGGGGCAACGATTGGAATCAGTCTACGTGATGTCAGTAGAATCTGCATATGTAGACAAGAAAAGAAGAAATGAGACAGTAGATCTATGGCATATGCGGTTAGGTCACGTTAGCTATTCCAAGCTAAGTGTGATGGTGAAGAAGTCGATGCTTAAAGGGCTTCCTTAACTAGACGTGCGAACAGACACAATCTGTGCGGGATGCCAATATGGTAAAGCTCACCAATTTCCATATGAAGAATCAAAGTTTAAAGCAAAAGAACCATTAGAGTTAGTTCACTCTGATGTATTCGGTCCTGTTAAACAACCATCAATTGGCGGTATGCGATACATGGTGACATTCATTGATGACTTCTCAAGGTATGTGTGGATTTTTTTATGAAAGAAAAATCTGACGTATTCTCAAAGTTTAAAGAGTTTAGAGAGTCAACTGAAGGAGAAGTTGGAAAGAAGATCCGTTTATTTGCGCACAGACAACGGCGGAGAATATAGCTCAGGCGAGTTCTCTCAATACCTAAGGGAATGTCGAATACATTATCAGTACACTTGTGCCAACACACCACAACAAAATGGTGTAGCAGAAAGAAAGAATCGGCATCTTGCAAAAATTTGTCAGAGTATGCTACATGAAAAGAATGTACCTGGGAGGTTTTGGGCTGAATCGATGAGGACTGTAGCCTTTGTGATCAATGACTTCCTCAACCAAGGTTAGAATTTGTATCACCCTTTGAGAAACTATGGAACATGAAACCTACAGTTAGCTACTTTCGAGTATTTGGTTGTGTATGTTATGTATTTGTTCCTGATCATTTACGGAGCAAATTTGACAAGAAAGCTGTTAGATGTATCTTTGTGGGATACGACGACCAAAGAAAAGGATGGAAATGTTGTGATCCAACGAGTGCAAGATGCTACACTTCACGAGATGTGATGTTCGATGAAGCATCTTCTTGGTGGTCCTTAGAAAAGGAAGCATTGCCAGACTCAAGAGAATTTGGAGATAAGTTGCAACAAAAGATGGAGGAGCATACTATAAAATTTCAACCAAGTTTAGATAAATCCAAAGATCCAGACAATGATGGTGCCGAAAAAAGAGAAACTCAGAATTCTTGGCAAACTGGCATATATCAACAACTAAATGAAGAAGGTGGGCCTAGTGAAATAGAAGAATCAACTCAACAATCTCAACTCCATAGGTCAACAAGAACACGAAGGTCAAATCCCAAATATGCCAATGCAGCCATAATTGAAGAAGCAATAGAACCTGAGACGTTTGAAGAAGCATCGCAAAGATCTGAGTGGATGACAGCTATGCGAGAAGAGATCGATGCACTTCAGCAAAATCAAACTTGGGATCTGCTGCGAAAGCCAAGAGATGTGAAACCCATATCCTGTAAATGGGTTTACAAGATAAAGCGTAGACTAGATGTGTCAAGCGAGAGATACAAGGCATGATTAGTAGCTCATGGTTTCCCTCAACAGTATGGACTAGACTATGATGAAACATTTAGTCCAGTGGTGAAACTTACAACTGTTTGAGTCCTACTTGCACTTGTAGCAAACAAAGATTGGAAGTTGTGGTAAATGGATGTGAAGAATGTTTTTCTTCATGGAGAGTTGGATCGAGAGATCTACATGATCCAACCAATGGGTTTTCAGAGCCAAGATCATCCTGAATATGTGTGTAAGCTGCGAAAAGCACTCTACGGATTAAAACAAGCACCCAGGGCATGGTATGGTAAGATTGCTGAATTTCTAACACAAAGTGGTTATTCAGTAATACCTACAGATTCCAGCTTGTTTGTTAAAGCCAATGAAGGAAAGTTAGCTATTGTGCTAGTGTATGTGGATGACTTAATCATAACTGGTGATAATGAGGCAGAAATTCTTTGGACAAAGGAGAATTTTTCAGTCCGTTTCCAGATGAAAGAACTTGGCCAACTCAAGCACTTCCTTGGTTTAGAGGTTGATCGCACATAAGAAGGAATATTTCTTTGTCAGCAAAAATATTCTAAAGATTTGATAAAACTGTTCGAAATGCTTGAATGCAAACCAATTTCGACGCCGATGGAGCCAAATGTCAACATGTGTACACATGAAGGAAAAGATTTGGAAGATGTGACAATGTATCGAAAATTGGTAGCATTCTGATCTACTTAACCTTAACTCGGCCTGACATTTCTTATGTAGTTAGTGTAATGAGTCGGTACATGCAAAATCCAAAGAAGCCACATTTGGAAGCAGTTCGACGAATATTGAGATATGTGAAGAGTACAATTGACTATGGTCTTTTGTACAAGAAAGGTGGAGACAACAAGTTAGTTGGTTAATGCGATGTAGACTATACAGGAGATCATGACACCAGGAGATCAACAACTGGGTATGTGTTTAAGCTGGGTTCTGGAACAATTTCTTGGTGTAGCAAAAGACAACCAACAGTATCATTATCAACCACTGAAGTTGAGTATCGAGCAGCGGCAATGGCAGCTCAAGAGTGTACATGGTTGATACAGCTAATGAATAATCTACATCAATCAGTAGATTATGCAGTACCGTTGTATTGTGACAATCAATCAGCAATTCGTTTGGCAGAGAATCTGGTCTTTCATGCAAGAACTAAGCATGTTGAAATATACTATCACTTTATCAGAGAAAAAGTTCTGCAAGAAGAAATTGAAATGAGGCAAATCAAGACAGATAATCAAGTTGTAGACTTGTTCACAAAAAGCTTAAGCGTTGGCAAGTTCGAAATGTTTTGCCATCAGCTTGACACAGTAAAAAATGTGAGAGTTGGTGTTGAGGGGGAGTGTTGAAAATCAACACTAAAATAATAATTGAAGAGGTAGAGAAATAAATGAAGTGGTTGAAGAGGTAGAGAAATAAATGAAATGGTTGAAGGTTGTAGAAATAAATGAAGTGGTTGAAGGTTGTAGAAAAGAGAAGTGTGTAGATAAGATTTGTATGGCTAGGATTATTTCTTAGTTTTATATTTGTGTGGTGTAGATTGCATGGTGAGGACTATAAATAGCCTACCTTTCATTTGGTTTAATCATTCCATCAAAAACAAATAAGTCTTTGTATTCTTAGTTTGAGTGTAAGTTAAGAGCTTTCTCTTTGAGTGTTTGTATTTCTTTTCAATTTGTGAGTTGTCTTTGAAAGGTGTTATAGTGAGTATAATACAAGTATTTTGTTTACTTGTTTGGATCTAATATTAGTAAATTTAGAGTTGTTCATTCTAAATTTTACTCAACATTATCATCAACTATCATGCCTTTTGTATGGACATATATAATAAATCTTTTGGAATTCCGCACTGATGTGTGAAAACAAAAGAGTACGTAATTAGAATTAAATTCTAAGTTACCAATTGATATATGTGACATAACCCCATTTATCGTAAAGTTTGGTTTGGTTTATAAAATGGGAATAAGAATTGAATTGAATTGAATTGAAAAGAAACATTATTATTATTACATTATTTGATTTGATTACTGAAATAAAAGAATGAATCAATATTATAATATTTTATTTACAATTAAAATTGAATGGAAAACACTATATATTACTTTAATATTCATATATTCAATAATGTTTAAATAATATTATTTAATTGTTATTTTTTTGTCAGACAAAATACATTATTAAAATAATTATTTTTTTAAATAATTATTACTTAAAAATAAAATATATTATTTTTCTAAATAGGGTTTAGGGTTTAGGTTTGAGTTTTTGAGATTTAGGGTTAGAGTTTAGGGTTTAGGGTAAAGGATTTAGGATTATATTTGTAGTTTAGGTTTTATATTTATATTTGTGTGTTTAGAGTTAAAATTATTATTTTTTAAATATAGTTTAGAGTTTAGATTTATATTTATATTTGTAGATTTAGGGTTAAAATTATTATTTTTTAAATAGGGTTTAAGATTTAGGATTATATTTGGGATTGGAGTAAAATTGGAATTAAAATTTAACATTGGAATGAAATCATGATTCCTAACGGAGGATAAAATCATGATTCCTTCTATTTTATGAAATGATTACATTCCATTCTAAATTTATAGCACAATCAAACATAAAATCACAAGAAATCAATTCCATTTCTATTTCATTTATACAAATCAAACATGACATAGACATACAATTTTTATATAATATAAAGAATTATCAAATAGTGATTTAAGGTTAGAGGTGCATTATATTGCACTACGAGTAAATCTTTTAGACTTACTTAAACTCGTTTAGATTTGTGTCTTTTAAAAGCAATTTTAAAAGAAATAATTTAGTTAAAAGTGTTTTATTTAAGAATTTGGCATAAAAAATATAATAATTGGTTTTTATGATATTATTGTAATTGTATATTTTAGAAAGTTGAATATATCTTTAACCTAAAGGCACTAACAATGCTTCTAAAAACTATGAAAATATGAATTCCAAACAATAAAGTGCTTTAGTCACTAAAAACACTTTCAACCTAAGTGAAAAACAATTCAAAATTGTTGAAATCTCAAGTAATTAGGGATTTGATTATGTACATTAATTAAATTATCAATAATTATTTTTGTGCATTATTAGATGACTACAATAATTTAATGAAGGAGAATTGTACTAATTATTAAGGGTTTTTTTCCTTTTCTTCTTGGCCAAATTTTACCATAATTAGGTAGTAGAAACAAGTGTGATTTCATAACAATCAAAAATACAATCATTAAATATCAATTCCTTAAAATTGTTATATAGAATTTTTATATGGTATCAAAGTCAACACTCATTTCAATGGTTGAAACAACATTCAATCCAGGAAACTAGGTACTAATGATAAAGGTATAATGGAGTACTAAACAAGAAAAATAAAAAATAAAAAAGGATCGATTCAACTAACATTGGTGCTCTCCAACAATGGAGTTTTGAAAATTCAATGGTCACTGCGAGGTTGATTAACTCCATGAAACCTACCATAAATAAATCAATTTATTTCTACTAAGTACTTTCATTTGATGACCACTATCCACTGTGAAAGAAGTCTTCATAGTTGATTGGTAGTGATTCTTACCCAAAAAGTGTCGATTGCCTTGCTAGAGACGGTGGTCTCATAGTTGAATATGGTCTCATGGTTGGAGGTATCATAGTTGGTAACCTCACGATACCAAGAAATGGTTCCACACAAATCAAACAAAAGAACAAGTTATTCTTTAAATATCTTTGGGCTTGACCTAATAAGAGTTATGGATATAGGATTGATGATGGACTTGGCCTTAATAAATTTAATTAATGCCCTAATTGAACCAAAGTAAAAAATGACTCAATTTTACAACAAAAAAGGTCTTTTCAATCACTGCCATAAACCCATACATACAAAGGATCATCTCAACAAACTCTTTTTTAGTACTCAAAATACCGGACAATTATTTGAAATTATTTCCTCAACTTTACTAACATATTATGGTAATTATTTGAGTGCTATAGTTACTACATCATGAGTCAAAATTTTTTGGATTATTAATTATGGTACATAAGATCATATGACTAATATATCATTTATTTATCTCTTACTTACTATGTGTTGGTAATATTAAAGTTAGAGTAGCAAATAGATCACTCTCATCTGTTGTGAGAAAATAGAAAATTCAAATTTCTACTCAATTATCCTTAAATCTATCTTTTATGTCTCAAATTTATCATGTAATCTAATATCTATTAGTCAATTAACTAAAGGCACACATTGTTTTTCTAATTTTCTTCCATCTCATTATGTCTTTCAAGATCTATCATTGAGAACGACAGTTGACACTAAAAAATGTGAAGGACTTTACTATTTTAATGATGCCATTGTGAGTGAATATATCAAATTAAAATTTATGATTATGCATATATTTTTAAAGATAATGAAATTCTATCATTACATTATAGAATAAATCATCTCAATTTTCAATATCTGAAACAATTATTTTCATATTTTTTTTAAAAGGTAGTCAACTTTTAGTGTGAAATTTGTGAATTTATAAAACGTTAGCATGCCAATTTTACCAAAGTTGAGTACAAACCATCCAAACTATTGGCTTTAATCCATAGTGATGTATAAGAACCTTCTCATTTCCCTAAGTGTACTCGTACCAAATGGTTGGTTATATTTATTGATGATTATACTCAAGTTTATTGAGTTTATTTACTCAAAGAAAAAATCGATGTTCATTTTGTTTTCATTAATTTTCATTCAATAATTCAACACAATTACAAACATAAATTCAAATACTCTGTAATAATAATGGAATAGAATATTTCAATCACTATTTGGGAAACTACCTTAAAAAATATGAGATAGTGCACCAAAGTTATTGCATTCATACTTTTTAACAAAATGAGATTGTTGAGAGAAAAAATAGATATCTCATTGAAGTAGTTCGAACAATTTTATTCACTATGAACATGCCTAAACAATATGGGGAGATGTTATTTTAACTTTAGCTTACCTAATCAACCGAATGTTCAATCAGATTTTCTCGTTTGACACACCACTTCAAAAACTAAAAAAAAAACTTCCCAATGTCTCACCTTCAATCTAGCCTATCCCTTAATATATTTGATTGTACTACATTTGTTTATATTTACTCAATATCTAAGAGACATTAAATGTATTTTTATTTATTACTCACTTCTTAAAAATATTACAAATTCTATTATCCTTCCACAAAAGTGTAATTGTTAGCTTCAAAGTCACTTTCTTTAAAAATACTCTTTATTACCAAAAGTCCTTGCTCAATCAGTTATAATTTTTTGGAGTTCATATAATTTGAAGATAATGGAAGATGTAGGTAACATTTATACTGAACCTCGTTAATTTTTTGATTTTTTTTCTACTTTAATATTTTATGTAATAGTTGCTAATTTAGTTTCTTTTAATATTATATTTTCAATGGCATTATTTTGTCAGGCTAGTTTGAGTTTTATTCATTTAAATTATAATATTTGTGAATAGTAACTACTTAGAATAAGGAAATATACCTGGTTTTCCCAATAATTATGATCAAAGTCGAAGGTTTCTACCTAAACATTTGTTTGTATTTTGTTTGTTGACTATTAGAATATACCTGTTAATTGTTGTAATTTGAAGAATGATGGAAATTCTCCCTCAAATAAAGGCCAGCCACTCATATCATCTATATTGTGTAGAACAGTTGTGATGAATGCAAGGTTCGAGGTGGAAAATTTTGATGGAATCGGTCATTTTAGCATGTGGAAAGATGAAGTTCTATATGCTTTGTTTCAATAAGATCTAGACATCGCCATAGAAGAAAAGAAACCAAATGGAGTAAATTAAATTGAGTGGAAAAATATCAATCGATTGACATGTGGTATAATCTGTTTGTGTCTCTCAAGAGAACAAAAGTATACATTCATAAAGGAGACATCTTCAAGTAAGTTATGGAAAGTGTTGGAGAACAAGTTCAAGAAAAATAGTGGTCAAAATTGGTTCTATTTGAAGAAGAAGCTGTTATGTTTTGATTACCTTCTAGGTATCACAATATACGACCATATTACTACTTTTAATTTATTAGTAGCATATTTGTTAAATACAGATGAAATTTTAAAAGATGAAGATTTAGTCTTGATGTTGTTAGTCTTCCTTCCTAATGAGTTCAATCACCTTATTATAAGCTTACTTATTAGGAAGGATAAAATGTCTTTTGATGAAGTTTGCATTGCTTTGTATAGTTATGAAATTAGAAAGAAAGATAAAAGAGAAAGCAGGAATGAAGCAGCAGAGACATTGTTTGTAAGAGGGCATCCAGAAACATAACAGAAAAGAAGAAGAGGCAGATTTCATTCTAAAGGAATGCTTGGTAAAGATGAATGTGCCTTTTGTCATGAAAAATGCCATTGGAAGAAAACTATCTGAAGCTATGGAAGAAAGGAAAATATGTGTCGCATGATGCATGTGTAGCTGAAAGCAATTTAGATTTAGATTTTGCATTGGTTGGTTCGTCAATTACATCCAATCCTAATGATTGATTTTTTGATTTAGCATGTACCTTCCATATGTCTCCTAATAAGGATTCCTTTAAATTTGAAGAACTAGATGGTGTAGTTATTTTCATAGGCAATGATTATCTATGCAAAATTTTAGGAATAGGTATAATTTGTTTGAAGAATCAAGATGGTTCAACTAGAGTCTTGACAGATGTTCATTATGTCCCAAATATGAAAAATAATCACATTACTATAGGAATCTTAGAATCAAAAGGCTTTATCATGATCGTGCATTATGAGAGATGAAGGTTACTTCTAGAGCACTTGTGGCGATGAAAGGTGTTAAGAAGAATGACTTATACTACTACCTTAGTAGTATAGTTATTGGGACAACATCAGTAGCAGTCTCAAAGGAAGAGAAAGATTCATAAACTACAAATTTGTGGCATATACATTTGGGACATGCTGGTGAAAAATCTTTGCAGATTCTGGTAAAGTAAGGCTTATTGAAAGGCACGATAACTTGCTATTTGGATTTCTGTGAGCATTGTGTCTTAGGAAAGTAGAAAAGAGTAAGCTTTTGCACTTCACTCCATAATACAAAAGACATATTAGATTACATTCATACTGATGTGTGGGGGCCAAGAAGAACTACATCCATAAGTGGCAAACATTATTATGTCACTTTCGTCGATGACTTCTCGAGAAGTTTTTGGGTGTATCTCATAAAGAAGGATGAAGTGCTGAGAATTTTTCTTAAGTAGGAAAAGATGATCGAGACTCAGACTGGTGGAAAGATCAAGTGCCCGAGGTTTGATAATGACACTAAGTACACAAATGATCTATTTATGAAATTTGTGAAGAAAAAGGCATCGTGCGACACTTCACATACTATCTGAAAAAACATCACTACAAAATAGAGTTACAGATTGTATAAACCAAATTTCACTAGAGAAGGTTCAGTGTATGTTGTCGAATGTTGGGTTAGGTAACCAGTATTGGGCTAAAATTGTTATGTATGTGTGTTATCTTATCATCTGTCTATTATCGTATGCTTTTAAAGGCAAAACACCTATGAAGGTATGGTCTGAAAAACCTGCTAAAGGTTATGATTTCTTACATGTGTTTGGTTCTATTGTATACTACCATGTCATAGAATCGAAATTTGATCCAAAACCCAAGAAAGCTATTTTTTTAGGATTGCCTTTAGTTCTAAGAGATATCATCTATGGTGCCTTGAAACGAAAAAGATAGTCTTTAGTAGCGATGTTACCTTTGATGAATTTTTTTTTATGAGAAAAGTAATTGAGAAGATTGATGTCACTTTGCAGCATGTGGAGTTTGATAGCATAATTGTTAACCTGGTTGGTGGAGATAAGACATAAGTTAATCCCCTATTGGTAGAGGATGAATTAGATGAATAAGAGGTTTTAACCCAAGAACCTCTGAGTAACAAGGAAAAATTGTAGTTGATAGGTCATGATGACAAAATATCAAGGTTCTTACTCGATACAAGGATATGGAAGATCTACCTACTCAGTGTAAGAATACGGTGGCCTATGCACTATTAATTATGCATGATGATGATATTTCCACATATAAAGAAGCAATCAAAAGTCTTGAAGTTGAAGGATGGAAGGAAGCTATGGATGAAGAACTGTTGTCCCTTCAGAAGAATAAGACATGGAAATTGACACAACTATCTAAGGGCAAGAAGGAAATTAGTTACAAATGGGTGTATGCAAAGAAAGAAGGATTTCCTAACAAAGATAGTGTTCACTACAAAGTAAGGTTGGTGGCTCAAGGCTACGCTTAGAAGGAGGGAATCAATTATAATGAGGTATTTTTTCCAGTTGCAAGTCATTCCTCCATTAGAATTTTGTTGGCCTTGGTAGCATATTTAGATTTGGAACTAGTTCAACTTGATGTGAAGACTACGTTTCTACACAGTGACTTGGAAGAGGAAATCTATGTGTCTCAACTAGAAGGGTTCAAGATTGCTGGTAAAGAGAATTAGGTTTACAAGATGAACAAATCATTGTATGTATTAAAGAAATCACCCAAGGCAGTGGTACAAGCGATTTGATCAGTTTATGTTGCAACAGAAGCACAATAGAAGCACACATGATCATTGTGTGTATTTTCGCAAGTTACATGATGAGTCTTTCATCTATCTCTAATTGTACATCGATGATATGTTAATTGCATAAAATAACCAAGTAAAAATTAAGAGGTTGAATGTTCAACTAAGTCAAGAGTTTGAGATGAAAGATTTGGGATAAGCAAGAAGATTCTCGACATAGAGATAAGCAGAGATAGGAAATAAAGGTAGCTTTGTTTGGCCTAGAGTCAATCTTTGAAGAAGGTGTACAATGTTTTTGTATGAATGAATAGACAAAACCTGTAAGTACTCTGCTTGCTCCTCATTTCAAGCTTAGTGCTCAATTGTCTTCTAAGAATGATGCAAAATGAGAATACATGGCAAATGTTCCTTATGCTAATATGGTTGGTAGCTTAATGTATGCAATAGTGTGTGCAAGACCTCATATTTCACATATGGGTAGAGCTATAAGAAAGTACATGCATAATCTTGGTAAAAGACATTGGTTGGCTGTGAAATGGATTATACGGTACATTTTAAATACTGTAGATATTGGTTTAGTATTTGAGCAGGATAATATACCGTTGGATGTTATGATTCTGACTATGTATGAGATTTAGATAAGCGTCGGTCATACTCTTGCTAGAGCACCAATCAATTGGAAGTGTACCCTGTAGTCCATAGTTGCTTTGTCTACTACAGAGGTAGAATATATGATAGTTATAAAGGCTTTGAAGGAAGCTATTTGGTTATGAGGTTTGCTTGATGACTTAGGAGTTGGTCAGAAGCATATTAAGGTGTTTTGTGATAGTCAGAATGCTATTCATTTAGCAAATAACCAAGTCTACCATGCACATACAAAGCAAATTGATGTTCGTTAGCATTTTGTGTGAGAGATTATTGAAGAAGGTGGAGTACTGGTTTAGAAGATTAACACTACATAAAATCTTGTAGATATGATTACCAAGGTAGTGATAGTGATCAAGTTGAAACATTGTTTGGGCTTGATTAATATCCTACAAATTTGAGTTGGCACCAGTGTCACTAATCTAGAGATTGAAGAAATCGTTTGAGAATCACTAAGTCGTCAATGTGGAGATTTGTTGTATGGATTTTTAGTGAGAAATTTGAAAAAATCTCATATGGTTTAGGAACCATGTTGGGGGTTATATTTTGGGCTATAAATAAAGCCTCCTCTTCTACTTTGAAACCATCCTAAAAAATTGTATATCTTTCTCTTTTTTCCCAATTAGTTGTAATATTTTGGAGTTAATCTAATTTGAAGATATTGGAAGTGGTCAGTGACACCAAAGGACGTTGGTAACATTTTTACCAAACCTCGTTAAATTTATGATGTTCTTATCTTTTTTTATTTAATATTTTATTTAATATATGCTTTAATTTCTTTTAACATTATATTTCTAATAGTATTATTTTGTCAGGTTAACTTGAATTCTATTCATTTAAATCATAATATTTTTGAATAATAACTACTTAGAATAAGAAAAATATACCAAGTTTTCCCAACAGAAGCCTAGTAGGAGTAGTAAAAAATCAAGCAACATTAATGAAAGCTTTGAGACTTTTAAAAGAGAAAATAGATTTTATTCAAGAATCAAACATGAAATACCTACAAGTATAATCAAAACATAAAAAGAATTATTAAAAAGAAATAAAGGAATATGATTATAATAAACTACAACAAGATATATACATGAAATTTATAAAACTAAGAAAAGATGTATATAACATACATAGAAACAATGATATTGTAGGTCATAAATATGATTGAAGGACTAAAAGTTGAACCACCTAGGAGATCAGATACCTTGATTCCTAGAAATAAGAGAAGAAAAAATGAAGAAAAATTAATGAAACATATATAATTTCAGTTTGATGGAATATAGAAAATAATTAAAAAAAATGATTCATGAATTAGAAAAATAGGGATATAGAAAAATTAGTTAGTCTGTTAACACTAACTAATGAAGAATTAGAAGAACATTACAATGAAAAACTTTGTATAAACAAAAAGGAAGATGATATGACAATAATCAATGAGACTGACATTGAACCAAAATTATGACCTCAAAATGTCATATGAAACTAATTTCATTATCAGATCCTTACTAAGAAGGAACATCTGACCCATAAAGGGAAGAACGAAAGAGGCAAAGGTCAAAGGAGCCTCACATTATAGATAGAAGAAGAAAACCACCCAAAATGAAAGAATGATTACATTGGAGAACTAGAGGTAGTATCACACCATAATTCAAACTTCAAAAAAATTATAAGTCTGATCTTTAGATCTAGATTGTATAATATATAGGAAAAAAGCCTTAGATGAATGGGCTAATGATATAAGTGTACTTATACAAACCTCATAAACTACACAAACAAACCCTTAAATCTGTAGGGTATTAGTAGCTCATAAAATGATAAGAAATGTTAAAGTTTGGTTTTCACATCTAATAGAACAATATGTCTTAATGTAAGGGAATGCTCTCATATGAAGAGAATATTTAGATATAATAATAAATGAAATATACAAGGAATGTATTGGAGAGGATAAAGGAAGAACTACCACTGAATCCAATGAAAATAAAATCAATGAAGCCAAATGACATCTAACAAAAATGGAAATCAATGAAGCTAAATCCTTATGTACCCACGGCTAACCCCCACTTTGCCATCTTTTATTGGGGACTCCGCTCTTTTAGATGAGCCCATCGATGTGCTTCTTCTACCTATGGCATCTGATAGGCCTAGCTCTTCCTTGCCTCTCAAAAATAAGGCCATTAAAAAGAGAAAGGTCATTGAGGATCTAACTCTCAAGATCGAGACTATGGATCTAGAAAAATTTGAATTTAACGAAGTCGTTCTAAGAGATGTCGTGGTTCTGGACACCCTAGTGACATATTTTGATGAGGGCATCTTTAGGTGGCCTGAACTGAAAAAGGGACTTCTATCATCACATTGGGAGTGATGCTAAAAGAACCAGGATCAAAGAAACCCACAAATTGGGAAGAGGTTCAATGGGGAGCTGATGGCTGACCGTTTGATTGAGGTGATTTTGTATATGTTATAGGTGTATTTTTTGTTTATCACTTGTGATATTTTGCTAACTCATTTATTGGTTGTAGGTATTTTCACTGGCCAGAGAAGGCAAGCTATCGCTCAAGGCCTATAATTGGGAAGTGTAAGCACGTTTCTTACAAATAGTGAAGTACTAGAAGGTCATGAAGGACAAGGATGCCCTTATGGCTAAGTATAGTGCAAAATTCTTAAAAATGGAGGGCAACTTGCTTGATAAGGTCAAGAAGCTTAAAAAATAAAAAGCTACTACTTTGAGCAGGGCCAATAGGCAAGCCATTTTGAATAAGCGACGAAAGAGGCCAAAGAGAAGGCGACCTTATCAAAGGACCAGATTAGCTTGTTGTTTGACCTAGTGGAGTCCTTACAAGTGGAGTGTACCAAAGCGTACATGAATGGGGTATATTTTTGGTAAGTAGTCTCAAAACCCAGGTCATGAAGCTAGGCTTCATCATTCCATACTTCACTTTGATGCGGGCTTTTCAAAGTAGCTAGACTAAAGCCCCCTACCCCCCGACGAGCACCTCACTACCTTCCCTACATGGTGATGAGGCCGTGCTGGAAGCTAGGCTTGTAGGTATGGTCAAAGAGGCCACCCATAGGTCCTTTTCCTTGTAAAGTAGCCTTGTAATCTTTAGGGCACAAAGGGTAATTTGGGATGTAATAGAACCTATTATCTGAACACGCTAGTTTGTTTAACTGACTATAATATATGGTATTTATCACTTTATATTTTTCATCTAGTAATTAAATGCTTTAATTGAAATCCTTTCTATTTAATTACCTCTTGCTTTATTTAGGCTTCTTGTTAGAAATAGTCGTTTGATCTTCTCCTAAGAATTTGAGGACATTGTATGAAAATTGTAAGTTTAGTTTTTGAATTCCAAGTTGTTCCAAAACAATACCCAAATTTGTAATTTTTGAGGCCATTATATTTAGGTTTTTGAGGTCGAATGGATTACAACCAAGTTGATATGGACAATCTGATTGAAATGGGGTTATGTTTTTCTCATACCTCGAACACCCTTTTGTGGGTTACTAAGAAACACCCCGCCTCCTCTACCATAAGTGAAGAGGTGAATCAAATGCCCCTTGATACCCCTATGGGGAAGAAAAACAAGAAATCCAAGTCTGTCCCTACGTTCCCTTGTGTTATGAACAAGGAGATTAACCAAGGGGAGCTATCAACGAGGTCTGTCACCATCCAAGCATTGTCTCTATTGGAAGAAGACATTAACCAATTACAAAGTATTTTTCCCGCTAAACTCGAACGAGGTGAAAGTAGCGGTCTGAGCAACCTCTTCAGAAGTAGGATGTTTGATAACCTCAAAGCTCAATCTGAGTTGTATCATCACTTTGAGGTGCCTACATATTAGTCCTTCATTCGTACAACTCATATACGTGAGAAAGGGACAATCTGGCATCTAATAGCTATATGTATGCTTGACGTAAGAGACCTCTAGAGGCATTTAGTAATGTATAATATGGACAATGTGTAATTTTAACCTCCTTTTTTACTTGTTACAAGCAATATCTATTACCAAGGATTCAGAGTAAGAAGTAAATACATGTCGGGATATCGCCAAGTTTGTGGACCAATAAATGAGCAACTTAAAGAATCGTATTGGAGAAATAGTTAGAAGGCATATAGATTGAATTGACCAAGGTAATCGATCAACAAGAAAAATACAAGGAGGAAAGAAATGAACTGTGCAAATTGGCTGAATATTGGAAGAGAGGGCACTAGAGAAGAATACTCGTAAGACTTCTATATTTGAAAGTACTGGATCATGTCCTTGCTAATAGATAAAGGCCTTCTTAACTATGAGATGGTTATTGTAATTTTTTCTTCGTCTGAATATACCTGGAATTAAATAATAAAGAATTTTTCTTCATCTAAATGTACCTAAAATTAAATAATAAAGAAATTTTTCTTTATCTGAATGTACTTGGATGGGCAACACGCCTCTTATCCCGCATCCCATGTGAGAAAGTTTATTTGGTCACCTCACTCCATACTTGGGGGTTATCTTGTTAATTTTTCATGAGATAGAAGACATGTAAGGATGAAATTGAATCTTACCCCTAGATGTGCTTCCCAAAGAGGAGATTCATTTTGGTGAACTCAAGACTCTTTCTTAGGACGGGCGACACATCTCTTATCTCGCATCCCAAGTAGAGGGATCCATTTGGCTACCTCACTCCATACTTGGGGGATATTGCATTAATTTTTCATGTGAGAGGAGACACATAGAGGTGAAATTAAATCCTACCCCTATATGCACTTCCTAAAGAGGGGGTTCACTTTGGTAAACTCAAGACCATTTCTTAGAACTGGCGACACACCTTTTATCTCGCATTCTAAGTAGGGGATCTATTTGGTCGCCTCACTCCATACTTAGAGGATATCACATTAATTTTTCATGAGATAGGAGACATGTAAGGGTGAAATTGAATTCTATCCCTACATGTGCTTTCCAAAGAGGGGGTTTACTTTGGTGAACTCAAGACTCTTTCTTAGGATAGGCAACATGCCTCTAATCCAACATCCTAAGTGAAAGGTCCATTTGGCTGCCTCACTTCGTACTTGGGGGTTATCGTTTTTAATTTTCATGAGATAATATAATACACCTGAATGATCTAGAAATAGACTTTATTACATATCAATATATCATAAGTTTCATGCATAATATTTCTTTAAATGTTCCTCATTCTAACTTAACTCCTCCATTAAGCCATTACGCTCTATCCAATAAGACCCTCATGGAATGATATTATATATTTGGTATGGATGTTCACATATTGCGACAAATTTTCCATAGGTAGCATCAACTTTATTCCCTAATGATTTTTGTGATACCCAATCACATACACCATAGCTCTTATGTTTGATAGATCTATTGTATGACCTTTGGATTTTTTTTTGTGATTCAATGTGTATTAGGGAATTCCCTCTTTTTTCTTCTACTATTAAGAGGTCATCTCTTCTAAGGTAATCATTATCTTCTTATGTGATGTTCGACCGAAGGGTAAGCTCTTATACATTAGATAAGATAATCGCTTTCATGCCATAAATGAGAGAAAATGGGTTTTCCTCTGTTTTCATCCTAAGGGTCGTTCTTGTAGTCCAAAGAACATTAGGTAGCTTATGTACCCATTTACTTTTCACCCCTTCCAAACATTTCTACAGTATGTTGATAAGGGTTTTGTTTGATGACTTTGTTTGACCATTTTCTTATGGTCTATAAGGGGTGAAATGTGATAACTTGATACCTATTTCATCGCAAAAAGACATCAACTATTGACTTGTGAATTGTCAGCCATTATGTGTAACCAACTCTCTATACATATGATATTCTGCCAAATAAATTTTTGTACATTCACCTCTTGGATTCTTTCCAATGGTTCAACCTTAATCCATTTGGAAAAGTAATCAGGTGCAACTATTAGAAATTTTATTTGGCATGGGCCAAGGGGTAAGAGACCAACAATATCCAACCCCTACTTTTGAAATGGCTATGGGTCATAATGAATTTCAGGTCACCAGCTGACTGGTGTGGGATATCAGCATATCTTTGGCACTAGTCACATCTTTTGACACGATCGATACAAATTTTAAGAATAGTATGCCAATAGTAGCTCTATTTGTTGATTCGTTGAGAAAGGGTTCTTCCCCTCGAGTGAGCCTCACATTGGCTCTCATGTAATTCTTACAAAATGATTTGGGCTTCTAGGGTAGGTAAGCACTTCAACCATGGTCCACCATTATTCTTTTGATATATTGCCCCCTAAATAACTATGTAATTTATTGATTTTGTCATGACCTTGCATGCTTCATCCTCACTCTTAGGTGGAGTATCGTGAATGAGATATTCCAAGTACGGAGCTAGCCAAGAGGTGTGTATTGAGAAGTTGGTACTCAACTAACTTTTATCCTTGTCTTCGTCCCTCATTATACTTGGCCTTGAAAAATATGACAAAGGGATCACCTTTTTCAATTCTAACCTTACTGTTAATTCCATAGTGGTTAGAGAGTTTGCATGTGCATTCCTTCTTCATGGTATTTACTGATATCAAATGTTTCAAAAGCTACCTCGTTTTTTCACCTTTTGGACATAAAGCTTCATCCTTTCTTCCTTGGCCTTAAATTCAGTATTGACATGGTTTACTACAAGCTGTGAATCGTTATGGACCAACACCCTCTTAACATCCAAAGTTGTTAATTGGCGTAAATCTAGGAGCAATGCCTCATATTCGACAACATTATTAGTTTCCTAGAAAGTAATATGAATACATTACTCTATCAAGCCTTCAGATGGAGTGAATACACTATTCTAATTCCCCCTCTTCTCGAATTACTTACCCCATCAATGTATACCTTCCAAAGATTGGGAATTGGAACTGTCATTATAGACACTGGAACCATAGCATCTTGCTCAGTTGTGGAATCTTAGTCCATTCAATGATAAAATTGGCGAGAGCCTGCCTCTTGATTACTGACAAGAGCTTATAATGTATCTCGAATTCACTCAACTTAATAGCTATTTGAGAAAGGCAACTCGATTGATCCGACTTGCCTAAGATATTCTTCAAGGGATGTGATGTGAGGACGAATATCTTATATGTTCCAAAGTGGTATCTAAGCTTGTGTTCTACCATTATTACGGTGAACACTACCTTGTCTAGCGAAGGATACAACTATTGTGCTCCTATCAAAGGGTGGCTTACATAATATATAGGGTATTGTCTTCCTTCTCGATTGACTACTATTATAGCACTAACAACTTTGTCTATGAAAGTCGTATACATATATATCACCTCGCCTGCAATAGGATTAGCAAAAAGTGGTGCTTTCTCCAAATAGTCTTTGATTGATTGGAAAGCTCGTTCACAGTCTACATCCTACACGTATTCCTTGTTTTTCTTTAACAATTGAAAAAATGGTAGGCATTTCTCCATACACTTGGAAATGAAATGGTTAAGTGCGATTATATGACCATTTAGATGTTGGATCTCCTTAATACAGCTAGGAGATCTCATGTTTATCTAGGTTAAGATTTTGTCAAGATTGGATTCTATCTCCTTTGACGATACCAAAACCTAGGAACTTCCCCGAGGTTAATCCAAAGACACATTTCTTTAGGTTGAGATGCGTCTTGTAGCCTCTTATTGTAGCGAAAAATTCCTCCAGATCAAACATATGGTTCTTAGCACACTTAGTTTTAGCCATTATGTCATCTACATATACTTTCATAATTGGCCTATCTGATCCTCGAACATTCTATTGACCATCCTTTGGTAAGTAACTCTTACATTCTTTAAACTGAAGAGCATCCTTGTATAATAATAGGTCCTCTCTTTCTTGATGAAAGTAATTTTTTCTTCATTTCTAGGATGTATTTGGATCTAATGGTAGCCTGAATATGTGTCAATAAAGCTCATTGTTTTGAAACCAGCCATGACATTGACCAACTAATCAATATTTAGCAATGGGAAGCAATCTTTTAGTGTTGTAATATTAAGTTTTGTAAAATCGACACACATCCTATGCTCTCCCCTTGCTTTATTTGCTAACACCACGTTCGATAGCCAAGTTGGATAATCTACCTCTCGAATCCAACCTACATTTTTTAAAGAGTTGGCCTTCTTCTTGATAATATCACTTTTATCTCGAGCAAAACTCCATTTTCATTGTTGAATTGGTTTTTTTGGTATAATCAACACATAATTCATGGGAAATTATTTTAGGATTAATGTTAGGCATATTTTTCTGGTTTCTATGCAAAAAGGTCAACATTGTCTTTTAAGAACTCAATAAGTGAAACTCTAAACTTAATGGTTAGGTTAGAACTAATTTTCATAGATTTATCCACTCCTAGGTCTCTTATAAAAATTATTTCATAATCATCTAGGGTTATCACTATGGTTTGTCTCTCCATTCTTGGCACCGTCCCCCATTCGAACGGTTTTCATTCTTTGATTACTACTTTGATACTTAGGATAATGCACTATTTATGGAAAAAATATAACAATTCCTCACCTTGTCATGATCTCCCCTTATCTCCCTTATCCCCTCAATAGTAGGATACTTGATGAGCTAATGATACATGGAAGGGCCTGCTTGTATCATATAGATCTAAGGTCTACCCAAAATTACGTTGTAAGATATGAGGGTATTCAACACCATAAAATTTGTAAGGGTGATTGTGCCTTCCATAAAGATCGATAAACGTATAGTCCTTACCGACATGGCCATGCTACCATTGAAACCCACCAATAGCATCACATTATCTCTTTGGGATCGATCCCCATATCTAATAATACATATAGGTACAATAGATCCGAGTAGCTACCATTATCCACCAAAATCCCGCACACCTCATAGTGTACGATTTTGACAATGATAACCAAAGGATCGTCATGGGGTGGTAAGACCTTCCATACTTTGAAGATGATAGGGTGGATGGGTCCTTCATGCTTCAGGTTGTATACTAGTTGGTTTATGTCCTTGGCTTCTCGAGTATACCTCTTTTGTAAGTTATTGGAATAACCCGACATGGTTGGCCTACCATGTATGGTATGGATTATGTGAACATCCCCTTGTGGTGGCTGATTGGGCTTGTTTGCACCTATAGGAATAGGATTTTGGGGAATTAACTCATTGTGATTAGTGGAATTGTTAACTCCTCTATTTTCTTCCTACGAATCCCTAGTTCTATCGACCACAACCCCCAAATATCCTTCTGAGAGTAAATGTTCGATTTTTCATTCAAGGTATCGACAATCCCTGGTCCAATAACCTATGTTCTTATGGAATGCACAATACTTATTGGGGTATCTCAAACAGCCTTCATAGGTTGTGGTCAATTGACATGATTAATACACTTCATACACTATATGGCCTCAGCCAATGAGACACGTAATGAGGGACCTCTAAAAAGGGACAACGCTTTTTCCCAAGTTCCTGGGCTCTCCCTAGGCATGATCATAGGTTTGTAACGAGGAAGGTTAGGGCGTTTGTCTCTATAAGGTATTTTATCCTCTTTGGAATAGGCTTGGCTACGACTCTATTTACCACCCTTTTGGTGGACTTTATCTCTCTCTCCAAGTTGACAAACTTTTGGGTCTCTTGGTAGACTATTTCTAAAGATTGGGGGTGGTCTTGTTAACCTGATGAACATGCCAGTATCATGCTTGATGCTTTTATGGAAGGCTTCAATGGCAATGGAATCAGGGCAGTGTGAAATTTCCATCTTCTCCTTCTTGAATCTCCTTATATAGGCTTCGATGGTCTCGTCGTCCTCTTGGATGATTGAAAACAAATGGTGTAAATCCTTCCTTATTGGCATATTACATACGTAATTGATAACAAATACCTTTATTGATGCATTAAATCTTCTTATACTTTTGGGTTGCAACTTAACAAACCATTGTTGCACTGTATCCTAGAAGGTTGTTATGAGCAATTTATAATATATAGCTTCTCTTTTACTCTTCGGGAGGCTCATAACAGTCATGACCATCTTGAAGTGAATAACGTGAGCCATTGGGTCTTTGGTTCCCTTATAAGCTGGATACTTGGGAGCAGTAAATTTTAGAGGCGGTGTTATCAACTCAATCATATCCAAAAAAGGTGATATAGATAACTAATCACACATAGTTTTGATGTCACCCCAAGGCCTTAGCTTCTCATATCATTTAAATCAATCATTCATTTTTGCAACATTTTATCCCCCATGTCTCTAAGTTTTTCCCCAAGGGTACAGCTCAAAAAATCGAGTGGTGTTAGGAATCCCTCTATAGCAGTATTACCCAAACTCGGACATACTGGGAATGGGTGAGTCATACCACGTTGTGTCAAATGTTCATGAATCAATGGGTTCATATATGTAGGTCCTGGAACGAGATTATGGGTTAGAGTTATATGTGTTGTTCTTTAGCTTCAGTGGGTTATTTCTAGTATAGATATCTTGATGTATGCCTTTTCCTAGGTGGTTGATTGGCCATTTTTTGGGGTAGGAATATGGAACAAACTTTTAGCTTTCGAATAATCCTCATGTACGAACCTAGATCAAAGTTTTTCATTATCTTTTCAAGACTTTGTGAACTCTTGTTGTAGCTCTATTATCTGTCTTTGGAGACTTTTTAACATGACATCCTTTTCAAGAGATGTACTTTTAGAGCTATAGTTTATTGAACTTGTAGTCAACAAAATTGTTCTGGCTGGTCCGACTGTGTTATTGAAGGGTAATGGTCGGTTGTCATCATTGACTAAGGGTCGTGTACGACCACGTTCTTGATCATCATGTGACATTTTGATTAGTGAGGAACAATGCATTTGGTCATTTAGATCAAATTCTAGAGTTAGGCGAGTAAGTCTATTGGCTTGCTTGGTGTGAGATAACGGTCTAACCATATTTAGCAAACTGATGTCCTTATGACATAAGCTATTTCTCCAGGGTATAAAATACAAGGTCTCAAATGCTAACTAAGGACTAGACAGATTTAAGGCCCCATGATGGATACCAATTGTATGGAGAGATTATAATATTATAGGGTTTCTAGAGAGAAGTGTAAAATTTGAATTATGATAAGATCCTTTTATTCATCTCACTAGGGAGGTATATATATAGCAACTATTAGATAATTGTTGAGGTTACATTGGTTAGCGCCCTTTTTGAGATGTCAAAATTATTCTATACAGAATCAGGTTTTGATTACCAGGTCTTGATCAATGGCTTCTAAGGATTAGGTCGTTATGTACTAGTTGCTAAATGAGAGTTATCTTCATCATATGAGCGAGGTATCTTAGGTCGCGTACCTACTACCTAGATAACACCAAATAATTATTAACCTTTATATCTTTATTGAAATTATCTCATGGTTATGCTTATATGATAACAACACCTATTGGGCTTAATTTATAAGCATTCTAGTGATTGTGGCCACTAGGGATGGACAAAAAAATTGCGGGTTCGATTTTTAATCGATAATTTTTGGGAACAGGGATAGTTTCGGGTAAAAATCGAACATGAAACAACGGGTACGATTATACTAAAAACCGTACCCATCTGTACCCGAAATTAATTATATTTAATTAATTAATTTATATATTTAATAAATTAAATTATATAATTTTTTTGGGTTTTTTTTCATAACCGCCTTGAACCGTTACCTGCGAGTAAAAAACCGTTTCCAAACCGTAATAGTTTTTGTGCGATTTCAAATATAGGTTTTATAATTCAATTTAAGGACGATTATATCAATAAACGTCTCGTGTCCATTCCTAGTGGCCACTCTTTTGTTGTCATTGAGATGTACTAAATTGATTATCATAATGTCATAACAAAAAGATTATTTATTTAAAATAGTTAATATAATTAGATAATTTATTTAAGATGAATAATTGTATAATTTTGTTACATTTAATGAAATTATACTTTAGTCTCGTATCTATTAGATCAGATTAAGTCTACTATTTAAAAAAATGACATAAAAATCAATTTCATAAAAATAACGGATTTATTTTATTTTACTTTTTTTTTTATTAAAGTAAGATGATACAAGTTCATCCCATTCACAAAATGGATTTGTGTGACTTTTTTTTATAAAGGTATTGAATTTATCTTTAACCACTTAATAAGTAGTGAATCAATATGTAATTTTTTTAAAAAGTAGTGCATTTAAGTTATATTTTTCATTTATTTAATTATTTTAAATTTTTAAACTACTTATATTATATAATATTTTATAAAAAAATTATTATACAATATTTCAATTAATTTATTAACTTAATAAATATAAGAAAAATGGTAGTGACGGTTCATTATCCCACTCAATTGACCGAGATTGACATTTTAAAGTTTAAACCGTGTTCCAAATACACAAACAAGCCGATAGGAAAATCTATACTTATTAAACGTCGGTAGTCTAATACTTCCTCTCTCGCAAGTCGTAAGGTAAACAGTCTCTCTGTCTCTCTAAAAAGGCAGAGAAGAAAAAAAAAATCGCAATCAGACCCGCGTGCAGACTCCATATCTTTACTTTGACGATAAATCTCTTAACCGTTCAGATCCGGTTCTTGCCGGTAATCGCCATGTTCTCTGCTGTCCAATCTCTTTTTCTCTTCGCCTTCGTCACTTTCCTTTTCTCATCTGCCCTCGCCTCAGAGTCAGATCACAAGGTAACACTATAGAATAGCTAATTTGTAACCCATTCCTAGATCTTTGATGTTTTCTCCCCAATTGTATATGGATCTGTGAGTTCTTGGATTAGATTCTGTGGTTTCTTTGTCTTGAATTTTGTGGGGGTTTTATATCAGTATTGCTTGTTTCCGTATTCTAAGCTTGAGAATGTGATTTGGATTTCTATTTGTTAACGTAATTGTGTTTTTTGAGAGGAATGAATTAATGGGTTTCTGTGTAAGAGTAAGATCTCAAGTGGGTTTGACTTGTCTACTTGTGTTAACGCTAAAGGAACTGTGCTCGACTGTGAGTGTGGAAATGGGAACCTACCTTATGGCATCATATATGTAATATGCAAACATTATACACTCCTGCACATGGTTTCAATTTTAAAATAAAAATTGATACATCGGCCAAGATTGGCCGTTTATTGGTATCTTTAGATTCTTGATTTACAGACTCTGTTAGTAGTGGAATATGTTTGTGTAAATGGGCGTATTATAACTTGATATGTGCTTCATTCTTACGTTTTTTATGGGTATTTTGCTCTTTGTTTTAAAGAAATAATTGATTTGATTTTTCATTTTTCTTGTCTAAATTGCTATAATGCTACATTTGGTCTTTTGCAGTATCAAAGAGATGACCCTGTAACCCTTTGGGTGAATAAGGTTGGACCTTATAATAATCCCCAAGAAACATACAACTATTACATCCTCCCATTTTGTCATGCACTTGGGAATCCTGTTCATAAATGGGGTGGTCTTGGTGAGGTCCTGGGTGGAAACGAACTCATTGATAGCCAGATTGACATAAAGTTCCAAAGTATGTAGACGTACTTATAGCATCTAAATTTTAAATTTCAATTATCACAATTGAATGTATTGTAAATTTTCTTGGTCTAGGAAATGTGGACAAGTCGGTGATTTGTCAACTTGAGCTTGACGAACAAAAGGTTAAACAATTCAAGGATGCAATTGAGACCAGTTATTGGTTTGAATTTTTTATGGGTACGTTTTACATCATGTTCTTGTAACTGAGCATCTTGACATATCTACTGATTGCAAGACTGCCTGCTTTTATCATTACATGTTTCTGGGTGGCTCTAGATGTTTTTAGCTATTCTATTGCTGTAATGAGTTTTTTCTCTGTACGTCAAGTTGCTCCTTGAGTTTGAAAGTATTTCATCCCATGTCTTTATTTATTTTTTTTTTTAATCACTGATGATCTTTTTTCTTAATGCTATTATCCTTGGTGTTTGGGATGGACAAATACAAGTGCAGATGATCTTCCTTTATGGGGTATGGGTTAGCTTGTTTCTTTCTCGTACATTTTGTATTCATATAAAAGCTTATAAACTATGATTAATCTTTTCTTGTTTATACTTTAGGCTTTGTTGGTGAGGTGCATCCAGATAAGAATGGTGATATTGGCAAGCATGTTATCTACACTCATAAGAATATCATTGTCAAGTACAACAAGGATCAGGTTTGTGGTTGCTCAAATTCCTTGTGGAATGTAATGAACTTTGGCCCGTGTAATAATTTCTTATATAAATTTATATTGTTGTAGATAATTCATGTGAATCTCACTCAAGAGAGCCCGAAGCCTTTGGAAGTGGGTAGAACATATGACCTGACATATTCTGTTAAATGGATACCAACCAACATCAGCTTTCCTCACCGGTTTGATGTGTACTTGGACTATCCATTTTTTGAGCACCAGGTAAAAGCTGGCTGTGTTTATTTTTGTTTGTTTATTACACTTTTCACTATGTTTAGTTTTCAATATTTCTGTAAAGTCCGGAATCCTATATCTATTATTCATGCTTCCTTTATATATCGGCAGATCCATTGGTTTTCCATTTTTAAGTCATTCATGATGGTTAGGAATCCAATATCTATTATTCATGATTCCTTCTTATATATGCAGATCCATTGGTTTTCCATTTTTAATTCATTCATGATGGTTATCTTCCTAACTGGTTTGGTGTCAATGATACTAATGCGAACTCTGAGGAATGACTATGCAAAGTATGCTAGGGAGGATGATGATTTGGAGACACTGGTGATGATATTTCCTATTTTCTCTATTAATTTCTTTGATATTGGAGAAACATTGTCGCAGTTTCTAACATTACTATGGTGGCTATGCATGTTCTGGTATATAGGAAAGAGACGTTAGTGAGGAGTCTGGCTGGAAACTTGTTCATGGTGATGTCTTTAGGCCTCCCAGGAATTTGGTTCTTCTTTCAGCTGTTGTTGGCACGGGTGCTCAATTAGCATTGCTCGTTCTCCTCGTCATCTTACTTGCAATTATAGGAATGTTGTATGTTGGGTATGTTAAGCATGTCCTTAAGGAGTTGTTGGTGCATGATTTGAATCTTAGATGTATTTTGCTGCAACTTTTACCTTGTATATGGTATTGGAGAATATGCAAACATGCATGTATAGCATATATATTATACATAGTGTAGCTCACAATCAAAACCATATTTCAATAACCACTGTCTTTCCATCTAATTTAATTTTCTTATATAAGCTTTCTTTAGCTGTTATGGTTGGGAGATGTTGCAAGGCCTTTATTTATCTATTCACTGTGTCTTATATAATTTATTTTGGTGCCACAGGAGAGGGGCAATTGTCACAACTTTTATTGTATGCTATGCCCTTACATCATTCATTTCTGGCTATGTCAGTGGTGGGATGTATTCACGCAATGGGGGTAAGTACTTAATTCTGTCTCATACTTGTCTATAGACTAGACCAACTGCATGTTTAATTTGGGGGCTTCTGGAAATTTGGTCTCAGCTGATTTCCAACATCTTTCATTTTTTATTTTCAGGTAAAAATTGGATAAAGTCAATGATTCTCACGGCATCTCTGTTCCCATTCCTGTGCTTTGGTATTGGGTTCATCTTGAACACAGTTGCCATATTCTACGGGTCTCTAGCAGCCATTCCCTTTGGTACCATGGTTGTTGTCTTCGTTATTTGGGCCTTCATCTCTTTTCCTCTTGCGCTTCTTGGTACAGTTGTTGGAAGAAACTGGAGTGGTGCCCCAAACAATCCCTGTCGTGTGAAGACCATTCCACGTCCTATTCCTGAGAAGAAATGGTATTTGACACCATCGGTAGTCTCAATGATGGGAGGATTGCTCCCCTTTGGCAGCATATTTATTGAAATGTATTTTGTCTTCACATCCTTCTGGAATTACAAGGTAGGTCTTACGACCACAAGATTAAATTAGATTTTGGAATCAGTTATGAGATTGAGGCTTGAGCATATTTCAGAGATGCAAAATTTCTTGTTTTTATTTTTTATTTTATGGTTGCCTAGCTTAATAGACTGTTACTTTAACTTGGACGATTTGCATCTTTCAATATCGACATTGCATGTTTATGTTGTGTTGTACTTATGGGCATAGACCCATTTTCTAGTTACAACTTACAAAAGATGATGTCAATTAGTACAAACAACTCAATGTCTTTTGTGGCATCGTTAAATTGAAGATGCAGCAAGGGTTTGATTACTTGCCTGTATATTTGAAAATCAGTGATCTATAATTTGTGTTATTGACCTTGTCCACAAATTGGTGTTAGTTTGTGAGCTATTTTTGATTGAGCTCTTTAGTTCATGTGTGCTATTATCGTGTATACACTAATGTTTGAATGGTTGGAAAAACATATTTTCGTTAATGGAAACTTTAGAATGATTTGGTTTGATGTAACAATCATCCTAGATTGATTTTTTTCCTGCCTTCTGTGCTCCACAGGTGTACTATGTTTATGGTTTCATGCTTCTCGTTTTTGTGATTCTTGTTATTGTCACTGTTTGTGTGACAATTGTGGGGTCATACTTTTTGCTCAATGCCGAGAACTATCACTGGCAATGGACTTCTTTCTTCTCTGCTGCCTCAACAGCTGTCTACGTGTACTTGTATTCAATTTATTACTACTATGTTAAGACTAAGATGTCAGGGTTCTTCCAGACCAGCTTCTATTTTGGATACACCCTCATGTTTTGTCTTGGTTTAGGAATCCTTTGCGGTGAGTTTTTTTCCATGATATTGCTTAATTTGTTTCTAATAATTATTCTGTTAAATTTTTTGCTTGTTGCATTCCATTTTTTTAATTTTTTATTGTCAAATTACCATTTTTTATCTTGACTCTCCCTCTCTCGCCCTTAAGTGGCATGATAAGTGTTGTCTCTGTCGAATATGCTTAATATAACACTTAAAGCTTTCCTTTTTCTTTACTGAGGAAAGAAATCCAAAATACTTGTGTGGTTTTGAACTTTGGATTTGGGTTTCCATTCTTTTAATGTTTTTGATACCAAGGTATGCCCTAGATTGGTGCTTTGCTCTGCTTTTTATTTCATTCTTTGAGCTTTAAGCTCTAGCCTTTGAGTTAAGTTGATAATTTTCTTAGTTTCTGCCTGCATGGAAAGCCTATTTTGTTTGTTTCATTACCTGAGAATTGATTGTTAGGTTACTTTCAGTGAAATGTGAAGATTCATTTCCTTGTAATTACCTCGCAAGAAGAAACGTGAAGGTTGGTTTCTCGTTTATTTATTTTATTTGTTGAATGTGTAGGTGCTGTTGGTTACCTGGGTTCTAATTTGTTCGTAAGGAGGATCTACAGAAATATCAAGTGTGATTAAGACTTCTGAGAGACTTGGCAGAGCCATCCCCGAACACATTGCTTACTGGGAGATGATACTTTCTAAGAGAAAGTCTTTGATCATATATGAAGAAATTGCATATCTTCAAATTCGGGGTTTGAGGATGGTGATGTATCTTCTTTCTCTGAATATGGGGAACCCCTGAGATTTTCTTTTTTGTTTTTCACCCATCTGTAAGTGGAAGCCTTAAATTTAGATTGCAGAGATTGTTTCATAATCTAAACAAGTTAGCCGGTTTTATTCTTCTTCATTTATTTTCTTCTTGGACCTTTCACATATATAGATTCACCATGTAAAGACTGATACCATATTATTCCCCTGTACTCTTTTTTTTTTGGGCAATATGCTGTGTTTGGGATGAATGGAACTGTGGGTTAGCCTATCGTCCAACTAATCTGGCGGTAAAGTTAGTGCCTCATATCCTATTGATGTTGGTTCAAATCCCTCTCTTGTAGTTTAAAATAATTAGTGAATGAGTGTATTTTAAAGTGGATTGTATTGTTTGAAAAGAACTTAACCGCGAGGGGATGAAGTTTGTTCCATTTGAATTTTTTTCATTCTTTCTCACAGTTTCCTTGTGCAAGGATGTGCATTGCAAGTGAAAAATCTGACTTTCCTATTTAATTTTCAAAATATTTTGGGAAATTGTGAGTTGCTTGGTTTCTGTTTGGCTTTAAGCTCTATTGCTTTCCACATGGGTTGGGAAGAATGCTCAATATTATTACTAATAGACGGCATTTGCATTAAAGGTGTATTTTGCGGGGGTCAAAACATCACCCGTTTTTTTAACGACCATTAAGATCGATATGGTTGCAAGATAAATGAAAATTAAAATAAAGTCGATTTTGGTTTAAGTCTGTTAATACAATAGGCTAGAATATTTTTAATTAAGCATCCAAGGAACCAAACTGACAGTGAATCGTCTGAGTTCATCACCATGAAAACTAGAGTAAATTGTAGTTCCTTTTTTCTGATGGTTCTTATTATTAAACTAATTCTGCTGCTGTGTTAACCACAGTGGCATGCACATTTGTGGACCTAGTTATGGTCGTGGTTTGATAATAAGAAAGAAAATGCTAGCCAAAACAAGATGACGTGTCAGATAGGGTTCAATGTCACATCATCACTTAAATATTCAAACCACACTATTTCCACAAGCCTCCCAATATCAACACACTAGTAGTCTTAGCTTCCTAACATTCTCTCTCTTACCACACGAAGCCTTAGCTGCAGCTTCCAATACCAAAATGATAACAGCTGCTCTTTCAGGCACCATGGTAAGCACCTCCTTCATCCGTAGACAGCTGGTGACAAGTCTCCGTGCGGTACCAAATACCGGTCAGGCCTTTTCTGGTTGAAGGCAAACCGTCGAGGACGTATCACTGCAATGGCTACATACAAGGTGAAGCTTATCACACCTGAAGGGCCAACAGAATTTGAATGCCTTGATGACACTTGCATTCTTGACCAAGTTGCGGAATTTGGCATTGATGTTCCATACTCATGTAGAGCTAATTCTTGTTCTAGCTGTGCAGAAAAGGTTATTGAAGGCCAGGTTGATCAATCAGATGGTAGCTTTCTAGTAGATGATCAGGTGGAAGCTGGTTGGGTTCTTACTTGTGTTGCTTATCCAACTTCTGATATCATTGAGACCCAACCCACAAGGAAGAGGAACTTACTGCTTAAATTTCATACTAATTTGAGTTATTCTAAATGTTTTTTCTACTCTCATTTGTAGTCTGAAACTGTAGTTTGTTACTCTTTTCACAGTATAATTGCTTTATGTCAGAACTTCCTTTCTTTCATACATCAAATGTGCACAAACAGAGTCCGTTGGTTTCTGCTTTTGAAAATCTGTTAAAGAGCTTATGACAGCAAAATAAATGTTTTTAAACCAAAATACTAATTATAAGTGCTTTCAGGATTTGGAGGAACCTAATAAAAGGCAATAAATAGAGAATGGGATAATACATGAACCAGTGTTTTAGTTCCCAGGGAATTGAGAAGAAAAATTGCCAAAAAGTGTTCGTCAAGAAATGAAGCTTGTCTTTGGATATTTTGACCAATTTCTCCGTTTGTCCTGTTTTCATCAATCAAGCTATATGTTTGATCTTATTATTATGTAATAATTTTGATTGATACTATTTATTCTTATGATTAAAAAAAGAAAGAAATGAAGCTTGAATTGATCACGAAAAGGATAACGTTAACCCAACTTAAGACAGCAAGACAATGTCATGGAAGTCAAATTCCGTTAAAGAGTGTGTCACAACTCATCTATTGAATCAACTACTCCCCCAAAAAAGACCAAGTACTTTCATGCATCCCGGAATAACTCAGAAAGAGTCTTAACTTTGTGTTCCATTGGTAAATTGTCTGCATTGTCTTCTTCGCTGTTAGCGAAAGGCTGTGATGCATCAATGCTTACAGAGTCAAATAAATAGTCGTCTGCCTGGTATGAGTATTCAAGTTGGGGTAGGTTGGAAGTCTCAGTAATAGCCTTAGGTTGCTCATTTAGTTCTATATTTACCTGATTTAAAGACCCTAAAGAAGAACTTCGAGACAAAGTACCCGAAACAACAGTAATTTCATCCCCCTCATCAATGGTTGTAGTAGTATCTAGTGAACAAACTGATCTTGTAGTAACTGAGTGATCATGTTTAGATCTCTCCTTTACCCTTTTACACCAACTGTGGAGTGACTCTCTGACACTCTCAGCAACTAAGGCTTTTTTACACTGTGATCCCATCTGAAATCAACAAAGTAAATAAAATTATAACTATCGAGTTCATTTTGTGCTTGTGTTAAATCTTTTGCTTTCAATAGAACCCTAAACAGACCTGCGTGACGATTACATTCAAAGGTACGGTGCTATAGCTACACCAAAACTGAACAGCAACACTGCAAACAACATTAATGTGAGATGCTTATTTCCCTTCCTTTTCTCTTAAGTCTGCAATGGATTTGAATATTGACAAAAAGACCATACCCGGAGGCTAACCGAGTGATTATCATCAAGTCATTTTCCATTACACATGCTTTATGCTTAAATCCCCACTAAACAGATCAAAATTAGAAATAAAATTTAGCATAAATACAATTTTCATAGTTCAAAACAACTAACGCTCTGCATTCTAAGACATGACTGAAAATATAGAGTTCAAAGACGTCATTTATGATTTGATCTTACCAAGGACCATATAAATGTTGCCATCTCAAAGGCATTCTGCATGAAAAAAAAACTTGATTGATACAAGGAATCATGAAATTTACCGGATGAAAATATAAGACAGTCATGCATTGTAACCTGAAAATTGATGAACTGTATTAGCCGTAACAATATTTCAGGTTTTCCAAACCAAAATAGATCATCGCGTGGCTTTACTTGAGTCCTAGCTGATGATCCTGTTTGCCTCAAGTTTTCAAGAGCTAAAGAGGAGACTACATGTTGAAGCTTTGTTCCGACCAGCATGACAAGCTTGCAGTAAAAAAATATATATTGAACAAGATGATTGTAATATTAATATTATGAACTGTTTTTATTAATAAATGACAAAACAGTAACTATATATACTTACTATGGCAGGAATGAAGGACAGCCAGAAGTATATATGCAAACCTGAAGCAATCAAATAAACTTTGTTATTTAAAAAATACAAATCAGAAAGCATCTGATTCCTTGCTTTCGCTTCGCTTAATAGCGAAAACATTACCATGAATGTTTACGAAGATACACAGTATTGCATAACCCCAAAGCGGCCAACTGCAAGATCAAATTACAAATTTGGTTATTTTTGATGATTTTGAAAATGGTTAGTAAAACTTTTATGAATTAGTAACTGTATAATAACTGGCTGGCTATGTTACATAAGTCCTCATTTTTCACGAAGTAACCATTTTGTTCAACATGACATGCACATGGTTGCATGTATTCGACACTTCAAATTGTTGAAAGTTTACAAAAAAAATTTGAAGATATGCACATCGAACTAGGATACATATAAAAATTTACTACACCTAGAATCTCCTTAGAATGCTAGGAGAGAGATTTAATTCCAAAAAATAACAGTTCAAACATGAAATCAAGATATCTTAGAATTGATAAGGATTGCTAAGCCACATAAGTGACTCGCTTAAAGGAAAATAATTGCATAAGATCATACCTAATTCCAAGAATCCCATGAAATTCATCTTCCATACTGCGAACCATATATTTGTGGAAATCATAAGAAAGGGGCAGCTTATGTTTCTGCATGTTATGAATTCAAAATATATATATAGATGAAGATTATTTTGAAGCAAATTTTAAAAATATGTAATAACTCTGCCGGATTTGGCAATAAAAATCCAGCAAGAAAAACACATCAAAAGAAGAAAAGTACATCAAACAAAAAGCAAATACCCACTGTGATGAACCCCAAACGCAATGCCAAGTAATCAGATTTCCTCACAGATTTTCGAAATTGTCGCAGAAAGCAGAGCTGATAAACAAACCAGAAATCAACTTCAAAGATATGAAAACTGAATTAACTCATAGTCAAGCAAACAATTTAAATGGCAAGAAAACACAGGATGGTTTTGCTGAAGTATTTCAAGATGTTCTACCAGGAAAAAAATTATTTCTTTGAGGCAAATTTGATTCTTTTTCTAATTGTAACCGTACACCTTAATATTCCCTTTAACTGATACAATCTCATCAAAGAAAGTATCTGGTGAAGGCAAAGAGTTAAGAAGCCAAAAGGAGGGGGAAAAAATTCATCGTAAGTTTGAAAATATCACCATCCAAATGAGAATCCGACTTCTGCTCCATGGATGAGACGTGTGGTGGGAAATAAAGGTTGTTTGACGCCTCATCACTTTGTTAATCTTTCCTGCGAAAGAAGAACAAGAAAATAATGAGATAAGTTATACATTACAGCAATGAGGACAGTAAAATAGAAATTCACAGCCCATGGAGCAAGAAATTGCATTGTGAATAGTTTATCAATAGGAAGAAACACAAGTGATGAATAAAAAGTTAAATAGGTTTAGAAAAGAAGAGAAGCATCAAACTCATGTTTGTGAAATTAATATAGGTTTTTGTATACAACATATAATAAAAAAGTACGAATGGCACTCAAGTTAGTTAACTTTAGCAAAAATATATTATAAACATGTATCTATTAAGTGAGCCAACACAAGTATACTATTTTCACAAAATGATCATAAAAGTCTATTTTGTAAAAGTAATAGATTTTTATTGTTCCATTTTTCTTGTGATCGTTTTCGTAAAAGTATAATACTTTTGCTGTTCCACCTAATAGGTAAGAGATTATAATACACTTTTTTTAAAAGTAATGAATTTGAACCATCATTTTCCATTTCCACGATATTGACTATGGAGCCTTGACTATAATATCATCAACTAGAAGACTTTTGTGTTAAACAAGATTTCTATAATTGATAAAGGGAAAGAGAGAAATGTCAAGTTAACTTATTTTCTTTTTGTACCTTGCAAGTTTCCATCAGCCATCAAGCTAGCTTGGCTTTCCCATTTTCTCCAACTGTATATCTACAAGAACATTGTAGAACATACAACAAGAATAATAATTTTCCATAGCTCATCAAAGTGCAGTAGATATTGCGTGAAGATGGAATTATTGTAGTAATGCCCGATAGTTAAGTTAGCATAAGAGAACTATTGAATGGATATAACAGAGCAAATGACTTGGATTTCAATGAATAATCTCGACAATGACACATGTTTGGCATCTGAATAACGCATTCAGAATAGAAGAGTAATAATGCTAGGTAATACTACTCAAATGAGTAGTAAAATGTACGAGTGCTAAGTATTTTAATTTGATTACTTCAAATCACTATTTGCTAAGTAAGTGGTGGCAAAACAACGACACTGTAGTAGTGATATATATCATTATTTGCCTCGAAATAGTACCTACACATATGAAATCCTCTTAAAGATCCTCATACGTGTTAAAACTCCAAAAAAGAAACTGCAGTTGATATGATGGATATAAAGATTACCTACCTTGGTCATGGCCAAGCCAACAGCAAGACAACTATATAGGACATGAGTGATCCCAAGAACAAACAAGAAGCGATGCAGCTGTTCAAGTCCTTCATATGAAACAAATGGTTCGCGACCCTGAGAAGAAAATCAATAGTAATGAGCTCACATTATTCATAGTCCTTATGACTTTTCACATTGAGAATCATTTTACCTCACCACATTGATGAGATAGATGAGAATAAATGATTCCTGCAGGAATTTCAGTCTTGTTTGGAGAAGATAGAGAACTTTCAAACATAATATTTTCAGTGCTCCCATATTCTTCCTCAGAACAAAGATAGAATTTAGTGCTGAAAAGAGTTGAATCGACACATATCTCGGATATCCAACTTGCAGATTGTGACAAAAGCAAAGATAACAGCCCAAGTAGCATTAGTTCTACAACAATGCGTATGTTTAATTAGAAAGATGATAACGAGAGAAATAACAAGATTTCTACTTCTAAAATCTTTAGTTTTGTCCAAACTGAACTAACCTTCCTTAATCTTCTCCAAGGAAGCAAACAGTGCCTTTCTTCTAGTTTTCTTCAGCCACTGTGCACAAGAAACATAAGAATTAGATTTAACATATCTTCTATCACTTTTAAGTTTTACTTTTACATTCTTAGCACAGAACAAGTAGATCCAAGACTTAATGTCTTCCATCTACTACATATCCTCAGCAACCAAATAAAGGATTCATTGCCTCAAACCTCTAAATAGGGTTGTCCTATCTCATATCCAGAATTTTGATGAGATTCCTATCTTTCTTTGACAAACAAAATTAATATCCATAATAACAGACAACCAATAGAGCATTCTGAGATATGGCTTTGAAGGGTCCCCAAATCATCTCAACAAACTCAACTTATTCTACTTTCCCCAATACTGAGAAATCTAAACCCAAAAAAAAAAAACACTGTGGTCTGCCTCTGTTCTGAGACCTTGTGCTTCTGAATAAACAGTAATTTTTTTTATGTTTTTTAAATTTCAAATAGCACACTCTTCTTCCAAATAGCGCTTTGTTCTAAAACCACTTATATATCAAAAACACAAACAAACATAGGTCTATTCAATTTTATGCAAAATGTATGTCGCCACACTTCTTTTTCAAGACTTTTGTTGACATTAATCAACAGAAAATGAACAAGAAAAGAAAGAGCAGAAATAAGTAACTTTTTTCCCAATCAAACTGAACTCAATACTTCCAAGTACCAATTTATGGTCCCTATTTTTCAGGTCTTAAACTGCCTGAGTAAACCATATAATTGGGGCCTTTTTGGCTGTAAAACAGCTTGCATTGCTTTTCCCACAGTTTCTCATTAACCAAACGGAAGATCAAAACATTCCTCTTTTTGTTTACCTTCCCAAGCCTACAGATTGATCTTTCCACCAAGAAGCAAGTAAAAACCATGACAGTGACGACAGAAGCCACTGAATACGTCGGAGTTTCTGACAATGATCTTTGTTCCTGTATCACAAACTCCCCCATTTCTCAAATCAGCAACAAATCCTTCTTAACTCTCACATCAAAGTATGAACCTTTACTACTTAAACATCATAAATTTCTTGAGAAAATGGATGCCCAAGTGTAGGAAAATCGGGAAAAGTGAAAGATCCAGGAAAATGGGTAAGTGGAAAACAGCAACTGGCATAAGAGAAGAGAATCTTGTTGTAGACTAATATAAATAACAATGAATAAAATGCAGGTTTACATGAAGGTTTTGAATATAATATAATATGTGTTTGTTATGAGTGAATCAAGATATATCTTTTTAACATGAGCTCTTACTTTTATCATCTCAATTTTCAATTTTTCTAAATAATTATTTTATACTTTTTTGGTCAATTGTTTGCTATTTTCTTAACAAACCCCACCTTACATTGCGTTGGTGGTGCTGCTTTTTGTTGGATACTGTCAAAAGCTTCTCCGCAAGTCCAAACTTACTCACATGGACAAAGCAATATATATGATATGATATGCTCCTAAAAGCCAACTACTCCCTCTCTTTCTCTACCTTTGAGGCGCCAAGTAATAGCCTACTTTTATTCTTACGTGAGTTTAAGAAAAATAAACATATATTTTTTTAAGAAATTAAAAATAAAACTTGATATATATATATACAAAAAAATTATTATATTATAATTTTTATTAAATATATTTATATAAATCCGATTATAATTATCAATAATATTACATAATTGTATTTTATTTATGATAAATAAACTTTTTTATATTTTTGAATTTATGGAATTAAATACTTATAAATTAATTAATACAATTAATATCCGTATCATTTTATCAAATGTACAAAAATCTGTTTGTATTTGCCGCTCAAAAAATTGGTTCGGTTACCGTAAGTGATTTTATGGAAAGTAATTAGACGTATAAAAAAAATATTAAAAAGTAATTTTATTAAAAGATTCCTAATACTTTAATATTATACTCTAACCATTCTCTTGGTGTCATTTTTTTACATATATTTTAAGTAGTGAAATTTCTCAGCATATTTACGTTTTTGTTATATGCAATTTTTTTTTATTTGGATCTATTCTTTAAATGTCTATTTGTTAAAGAATAAAATTGATTCAAAACATTAACGCAATTATCGTAAAACTTAAATAAATAAAAAAGTTAATAATAACATCACAATCATACAAAAAAAGAAAGAAAGATAATCATTGTGTGATATATGTAAGCATTGTAATTAATTATATAATTTTTAATTTTTAATAGTAATGAATGAATGAATGCTGTAATTTTCTATTATATATACATATATATACATATATGTATATATACATATATACATATATACATATATGTATATATACATAAAGCAGCCTTGATACTGTCTATAAGTACGTGATAAAGTAATAAAATTAATTAATATAATTTGATAAAGAGTAATTAATGAATTTGAGATTGGAACAGATTACCAAAAGTCTTCATGGATATCTGAATTTGGAGAAGTTAGGTGATCGATGTGATATCTAGGTTACAAGTGTAACCCTTTATAAGAACAGTAAACATTTTTTTTAGGGAAGTAACTTCTTAAGTAATATATTTTAAAAGTAATAAATATAACTTTATAAGTTGAGCCTAGCAAGAAACATGGTTTATTAAATTTAATCAAATTATTTATTACTTTATAATGTATTATTTTAAACTAATAAAATTCATTATTAAGATAATTTTTTTTAATATACTTATTTATAGGCGTAAAAAAAATTTAATTAATAAAAAATATATTCTAAGAAAAATAATCTTTATTAAATAATATATTTTAAAAATAATAAATTACTCTTTAAAATTTACATCCTACCAGTAAACATGTGCCAAAAGATAAGAGTATAAAGTTTAAAGAAATCATTCATTATTTTTAAATATGTAATAATATGATATTACAAACCAATAAAATCCATGGTCAACTAACTTTTTCTTTAACAAAACCAAATACTCACTTATAGATAAAAAAAAAGAAAAAAAATTTAATTAATAAAAAATCTATTATAAAAATAATGAATTATTCCTGTTAAGTTTGAGCCTATTTCACTCTTAAAATTCAAGCGTTTGGCATAAAATGATTACTGAAATTGGGATTTTTATATATGAATGTACATGGTTTCAACTGATTGACTTTGTTTATACATCTTCCAAAAGTGGGTATTTTATTGGAAAACCAAGTTGCTTATTAGTGCCCAATATTCACGTAGTTTAGTTCTTGTAAATTCATCGTTAATGTTCTATCGAAGTAACTATTGCCTTTCACGTCCATGTATTGATCAAAATGAAACTACATGATCTTATTGTACATAAAACAATCCATCATCAAATTTAAAAGTTTTAATCCAACACAACAGTTGCAACATCAATTCACTTGAACAACGTTACATTATTCGGAGAAGACCTGCCATCAACAAACTTAACATCGCATAGACACAACGAGATGACTATGAATTTGCAGGAACAAATTTGAGTGAAATACTATTGACACAATGACGTTCATCAGTGGGTGTTGGGAAACCTTCACCTTTAAAAACATGACCTAAATGACCATTACAAGCAGCACACGTGATCTCAATCCTCCTACCATCCGGATCCGGCTATAATAACACAAATCATAGAATAATTTTGTTATTGACAAAGTGGAAACTGCAAATTATTGTATAGAAACGAGGCAACGAAACACATCACTCACAGTGCAATTTATGGCACCAGGGAGGCCCTCATAGAAAGCCGGCCAACCACAGCCAGAATTGAATTTCGTTGTGGACTTGTAGAGAGGAGTTCCACATCCTGCACAGGTATAGACTCCTTCATCAGAGAACTTGTCATATTCACCTGTGCCAGGGTATCTGAAAAAACAACAAAACTCTGTTAAAAATGCATTTCTTTATTTTGGATCTAAAAGACTGGAGTGTAGATTAACAAGAAGACAAATGAGATGATCTTGATGAAAATCTGATGCAGTTAAAAAGAAATGGAAATTCATATGCTACAATGTATTTCAACAGAAACCCATGTCATTTATCAACCCCACTTCAAAGATTCTGATAACAATATTTTCCATTTTCTTTCTTTCTTCTCCTTTTGTTTCTCCTTCAATGTAGTTTTATTATCTGTTGATGTCTTGACAGGTAAACAGAAACATACATGCCAATTAGACAGGAGGTAGATAAAAAACATTCCCTCAAATTTAGCTCGAGACATCAAGAGCTTATCGTGATTTTTACATTAGAGCAATATGATATTTACATATCAATAGAAGTAGCAAATAAGACAGCATTAATAACAAAAGTTTCCTTGATTTCATCAGGATAACTTAAAAGGCGATAACACCCAAATCAAGTTCACGAGAAGAGACGACAAGACCACCGAATTGTTTCACTGCCGCATCATTCAGCTAAATAAGCTAAAAAGAAGACCAATACAGACATGCAGTCATGATGCATCAAACGTCAAAAAACTCAAATTTCTCTTTTAATTCGGTAACAAAAAGAACAGTGTCCACTTTACATCTCAAAGAATGAGACTTCACCTTCATACTTATAGGGCCTAATTTAATCACAAGTAAAATCACTTCAATTATCTCAAAGCAAGGAATTCTTGTTCATGGGGCTTAAGTCAACCACAATTGAACGTCTGAAACACTAGAGTCATGAAGATAAACCTCTGTCTATCTCAGCATATACTTTTCAAGGAATATCCAAAAATTGCTAGAATCTAAAAATGCTCTCTGAAAGCATTTGTGGCAAATGGTTAATTTAACAAATAAAAACAAAGAATTTCTGTATTAAATATATATAAAGATAAAATGCAGCCTCTAGCAAATTCTTTAGTCTTTGCAAATAAATTACTTCAGCTGTATCCATATAGTTAAATTAATGAAAGGATAGACAGAAATAAGCATCAAATTACAAACACAATAAAATAACTCAAATCCCTTTAAAAAAGAATCAGTCGTTACTCTGTTCCTTTTTGCCTCAGAATCCGAAACTGCTCAGGAGATAGGATAGCCTGCCATTCTTCCTCCGATTTTTGGACCGACCCAAGTGCAGCCATGGCTACAACCGACCCACTATGGAGGATGCGCCTGTTCTCGCAAAAGGAATCGCCAAAACCGACGGTGTGAGGCTTTTGGGAAGATATTCTGAAGTGGGTCTTGCTGAATAGAGAGGTAGGTAAAGAATTGTGGGTTGAGGGGAGTTTTGAGAAGGTGGGTTTGGCTCTTCGGGGGTTGAATATTGTTAGGGCTTTGGACGAAGTGA
The DNA here is from genome assembly GCA_033030585.1 of Hippophae rhamnoides. Taxonomy (NCBI): domain Eukaryota; kingdom Viridiplantae; phylum Streptophyta; class Magnoliopsida; order Rosales; family Elaeagnaceae; genus Hippophae; species Hippophae rhamnoides. Next base: position 39,913,835 of record CM065434.1, read on the forward strand.
TTGGTGAACCTCTGAGAATATTTGAGCCCATCATTTGGAAGAGGATTGGAATAAATTGAAAAACTCCTAGCGTTTTGTTTCCCAAAGTTTTCATTTTTTGTTTTATTTCGTAACCTTATATTTTTTATTTTCGTTTTTTCTCTTTTTAATCTTCACATAATTATACATCACAAATGAAAAATGGCATTTTGAGCCCAATCTTATTTTCGTGAGAATAAAAAAACTTTATTATTTATTCAAGTATAAATTATTTTGGTGGCATAGAGTAGAAGTAGGAATATGGGTGGGATCGGTTGAATTACTCTTAATTTTTACTTAAAATTGTGTAGATTTTTGTATATTATAATTATAATTTACTTAATATTTTTTTATTAAATATAATTATATTTATTAATAATATTAAATCATATTAATTATAATTTATCTATCTAAAATAAACATATTAATTACAAAGGATTATATCAATATTTTTAACCGATTTAATATACTTAGTTTGTAATTCGGATCAACCCACGTATAGAGATTAATAAAGAAACGATTTTTTTTTTGAAATACATAACAACTTCTTAATACAAATTATATATATTTTTTAAAAATATATTCAATACTTTGATAAAAATAAAACAATATAATTAATGTATGATATAGAGTAATAAATAAGTAAATTTATCTAATATTTTTTAATCAAAATTATATAAAATAATTCCAATTATTAATTTTAATTTAAGGAATTTATACGACTATTCTATCATCATTAAGTAAAATCAAACTTAATTAAAAATATAGACGAAAACGGTTATTGATATAACTGTTAACGAATCAAATTATAAAATCTGTATCCAAAATTGTTACGATTTAAGAACGGATTTTTACCGACGGATAAAAGTTCAGGACAGTTATTAAAAAATATTTAAAAAAAATAAACTTTTTAATTTTTTTAATAAACTCTAATTATTAATTAATATATAAATTAATTAAATAAATATAATTAATTTTGGATATAAATACATACGGTTAACAATATAATCATACTTGAATTATGTCCGTTGTCTTATATTCAATTTTTATTATTCAATTTTTATTCAAAATTATATGCGTTTTTAAAATTTATCGGATAAAAATTAATTCTACATTACAGATAATTGAATTTTTTTTAGCCTATTTCTAAACATTGGTTTTAATTAAATGATTTTAAATAAGTATATTTTTACGAAAATATTTTATTTTAAACAATTGTTTAACAAATTGATAACAGAATCATGGATCCCCGTAAATTAAGAACATAAAATAAGTACATTTTAAAAAATAAAAACAGGGAAAACTCAAACAAAATTACAAAAATCCCGCCAATGCTATACCGCGAACACTTTTGAAGCAGCTAGCCTCTCACCCTCTCCAAGTTTCAGCCTCTCTGTCACGTCGGACCTTAGCTTTCTGCTATCGGAGTCACCAAAATTACGCACAGAAGCTGATTTGAACTCAAAAGGAAATTTTTATCGTTCCTAAAAATACCTTTTCATTTCTAGGGTTTCCTTGGGGTCGATTTTGTAGAAATTTGAACATATTTTCTCACAGGTATTTTCTTTCCAATTGTTGAATTTTGTTAGTTTTCATTTAGCTTCCTCAAATAATTTAAAACATTAGAACTTCCTACTTATTTCATGATATGGGGTTTGTGGTACAGATGTGTTTTATGGATGCAAATTCATTAGAATGTTAGAATCAATGGAAGAAGGAGAGCATACGAGGCAAGAGTAATGGCTCTCTCTATCTTTTTTGCTCTACTTTTGTTTTGATATTTTTCTAATTTTATTTTGTTGTTCGTATTACATGTAGTCATGCTGTTGTGGGTTTGTTGTTTATTGCAGTAGACACAGTTTGCGGGGAGCTGTTCCTAAGGTTAATTGGGTGAAACATGTTGAAGCTCACGAAAATTTCTTAAATCAAAAGCAATTTCTTAGCTCAAATTTCCTTTATTCCTCACCTGCCCACAAACCTCCGGTTCATCCTTCAACTCAAGGTGCTATTGGTACTACGAGGTATGCATCTTTGATTGTTCAAACATGGTTGGCTGTTTATGTACTACGAGCTATTATGGGTTGTAGTTATTATTTATTGATTGAATAATGGGTTGTATTTTTTCTGTTAAAATTTCATAGGGGTCTCCATCCTTTTGTTCAATCAAACATCAAATATGTGCAAATTAATCTTTTTGAAATTTAACTTATCTTTTTTTCTTATTTCTATTGGAGTTGCAAGATTAAGACAGCTGGCCAATGAGCTTACTTTTTAACTTTTCTTACAAAGTGTTACTTGTGTTGCAGCTCAATGGCATCTCAAAGTCAAAGTATTCAAAGGTTACAGACTGTACAAGTTGAGAAGGTATAACGTTGGTTCTTAGGGGAATTTTTTGTTCATTATAAGCTGACTTATCATGTTATGTTTATCATTTTAACTCTTTTCTCCAACTGATGAGATGTTGCATTATGTTTTCATAGTAGTTCTGTTTGCCCCCATTTCCCTGCAAATTTAAAGAGAACTTGCCAGCAATGTTCTCTGTTAACTCAAAGTACAGTCATTACCTATTGCTATGTTACAAGTTTTGTAACTTTCTACTTTCATCTCTCTCTCTCTCTCTCTGTGTGTGTAAATTTCTGGCAGGCTTGGCACATCCTTTCAAATCTTCAGATTTCTCACAAGAAGTACATTAAACCTGGAAAGACTTTCCATTTAAAGGAGCTTAGTGCTGAAAATTTCCATAATGTTGGAAAAATTGCCTTCGAAAACATATCTTACAATGATAGAAGTGCTGCAAGTGCGAATGCACAACGGTATCTGGGTGCAAACAATTCCAATGTTAGAGAACCTGCAAATAACTCAAGCAATTATGCACAGTCAATTAACATAAGAGCTACAGAAGCAGAAAAAACTCTTGGGGGACAAAGTCAGATTAGAGAACCCACAATCAGCAATCTTCATCCTCAGGTTATTTATGGTTCATTTAGTAATCTAAATGTTCCTACCAGAGAAGAAAAGGAATTAACTAAAGCTTTTGTCACCGACATGGATGGTGATGAAATTTTTGAGGTAATTATTAGTATGATTTCTAATAATAGGAAATTCATTTAAAACTCTGTTTATCTGATTTAGCAAGGCAAAACATAAGCCCCTGCTTTTTGGGTATACTTTTAAATCATGAATTTATTATTTTTATTAAATTTTATGGTATTTATATGATGTCAAAATTGCATATTTTTTTACAGTAACTTGATAAATGTAAGTTTGACAGCTGTGTTGGAAAGAAATGTTCTTTTCTTTCCAGTAAGAAGATGGTCTTTTTTCAAATAGTACACAAGTAAACTTTAGTGATAAAACTTAGAAAGGAAGCTGGTGATGAACATGTGGTTTATGTAGTTCCGCTGATGCTCTTTTTAAATAAGATTGTGATTTTATTGTTCAATCAAAGCTGTCTCATTTGGAAGTGCCATAAGCGATCTTGTCTCTCACGAGATTTTTCTTCTTGATCTTATATGATGTTGTGTTTCATCATTTGAACCTTGATTTGTATGCACTCATTATTCTGATTTGCTCTTCAGAACATTGATGTTGACCAAATAGTGGAGCAATATCAATCAACTTGCACGCCTCAACCAACAATTTCAAAGCTTCCTCCGATTACTCCAACTGTAGAGAAAGATAATATATTGAGGCAAGATGAATCTTGTTTGCCCCCAGAATTGTGCTCAACTTGTAGTCATGGGTTTAAGGTAAATGAGTCACCCATACTCTGTTCTTTGTAGTGCCATGTTTGGTTAACAGCTTAATGTGCCTAATTCCTGATGTTTATTTTAGCTGGGAATTTGCCGTCAAGCTGCAAGTCATTTGGAGGAAATGAAGGATGTGCTAATTTCCATATCAAATGAATTACTTGACAATGCCAATAACCTCAACCCGGCACAAGTTGAGAAGCTTCGTGAAGATAGGTTTATTTGCCATTGCCTTAATTACTAGACTATTATCATTCTGTTGATCATAAGCATGATAATGAATATGCTGAAAATATGCTTCTCTTTAACAGTAAACTTTTACAGTATTTTTATTTTAAAAAAAAATTTACTTTGAAAGGTTTTTTAAACGTACATTTGTTTATCCTTAGGTTACATCTGAATAAGCAAATTCAGCATCTTGAGAGTCATCTTCGCCCCAATTCAGCTGACGAAGATAGACAAAAATCACATTTTTATGCCTCCACAACTACTCCCAGTTCTTTTCACTATATAACACCTCAAGCAACTACATCCAGACTTGGTCCTTGGAGATTCGATTCCCAAGTCCATCTTCATGATGTGCCAGGAGGGTATGAAAGGTCCACCCCATCGTCAATTTCATTCTCATCTGTAGATATGTGCAATGTCACCTTAGGTCATGTAGACAGGGAACCTTACATCCCAAAGTATGTTGACATTAATTATATCGAAGGTTCTGGCAATAAAAAGTGGAGCAGTGAGAATTTCCCCTGGATAAAAAAGCTGGAGGTGTGTGCTTCAATCATTGTAAATATTTCTATCAGTATCACTTGTGAAATTTTCATCTTGTTTCATGTCCCTTGCCAATACTTCTAGGCCAATAACAAAAAAGTGTTTGGAAACCACTCCTTCCGTCCCAACCAAAGAGAGATTATTAATGCTACAATGAGTGGCCATGATGTTTTCGTTTTAATGCCAACTGGAGGAGGTAAAAGCTTGACATATCAGGTAAAAGATAATTTTTTGATCCCTAAAACCTTTTATATCCATTTGGTTATGTCATCTTGAATTTGCTTAAAATTTTGGTTATTTGTACATGCATATTTCCTGATCTGGTTTTACATAAGCAAAGATTATATTATTCAAAAGTTTATGATCAATTGATTTCCTTTTCAGGATATTTTCTTAGTTGGTTTTCCTTTTATTATGAAATAATAACTTTTAAACATGGATTTTGCTAAAATTGTAGATTTTGTTATCTTGCAGCTCCCTGCTCTTGTTTGTCCAGGCATAACATTGGTTATATCTCCTCTTGTGTCACTTATTCAAGATCAAATCATGCATTTGTTGCAGGTATGAGAAACATTTTTAGCATCAGTATTTTTTTATCCTTATGAGTATGTTGTAGCGTAGTTGGCAACTGGCAACACATTTATTTTTCTAGTTGTTATCATGTTAGGCAAACATACCTGCTGCATACTTGAGTGCCAATATGGAATGGATTGAGCAACAGGAGATCTTCAGGGAATTAAATTCTGACCATTGTAAATATAAGATGTTATATGTCACACCAGAGAAAGTTGCCAAGTAAGCTTTTAACATTATTGAGCAGCATTTCTTTGCTATGTCAAATAGTTTAAAATAACTGGGTGGGTGATAAGTGTTTTTTATATAAGTCAGGACTGATAAGAAAGTGGCTTGACATTGTTAATGAACATGAAGTTGGCAGATTACTATATTCTACTATAGCTAAGCCTGAGCAGTTTTGGTTTGTTGGATGCGGCTGTTTCTCTTGAATCTTTTTCCACTAAACACTAGTCCCTATCCTTGTTAAGTGACAATTGCAATTTAAATCTTTGCTTATGTAATATACCCATCAAAGATCCCTTTTTTTCCTGATGCAGAAGTGATGTTCTTTTGCGACAATTAGAGACCTTATACGCCCGTGAGTTGCTTGCAAGGATTGTTATCGATGAAGCTCATTGCGTAAGTCAGTGGGGGCATGATTTTAGACCAGATTATCAGGTTGTGATTCCTAAAACCTTTTTAAAATTTTAGTTTGAGTACACTGTCGCTTCATTTAACTGTCGATTTATCTTGTGAGTCTTTTAGGGTCTTGGTATTTTAAAGAAAAAGTTCCTCAAGACTCCCGTGCTAGCTCTAACAGCCACAGCAACAGCCAGTGTCAAAGAAGATGTTGTTCAAGCCCTTGGTCTTGTTAATTGCATTGTTTTCCGACAAAGTTTTAACCGTCCAAATTTATGGCAAGTGGTGAACACAGATAAATAATGTAGTTTAAAGTTTGACATTTCATTTCTGTACCACTTTTTTTTTCCCTGAATTTATGATGAGTTAAAAATGATGCAGTTATTCTGTAATCCCCAAGACTAAGAAGTGTGTGGATGACATTGACAAGTTCATTAGAGAAAATTATTATGATGAGTGTGGAATAATCTATTGTCTTTCTAGAATGGACTGCGAGAAAGTTGCTGAAAAATTACAGGTTAAACTTTCTTAAATAAGTGTAATGTCGTAATTGTAATTCATTGTTGTTTACAAAAGTGTAACGTAGTAATTATTTTTAATGTAGAGAAAAAAATTGTCAAATTTTTATTTTTAACCTAACATTTTGAAGTTTCAAAGTAGACTTCTATAAATATTACCCTTTTACCATTTTAGAGAGGAAGCTACTTTCTACATGGAGTATCTGCAAAAGCTAATCGTTGTTATTGTTTTATCGTTATTATCCTGAGTTTCACTAATATGTGATTTAGAAGGTGATAAAAATCTCTAAATGATCCAATAGTTCATTATCTAATGGATTTTTCCGTTTTAATACTCTATCCAAGAGTTATCAGTATTTATCAAGGCTGTTCCTATCTAACGGAATGTTATTGGATCAAATGACAATATATTGTTGAAAAAAATGACTTTTCTTAGATGAAATGAAAATTGGATTCATGTAACAAGAGAAAGGTTTCTAATTACTTAACTAGAAAGATATGTGGCCATGAAACATGGATTAAGTGGAACATAATTGATTGGGTGGTAGAATCGTGAAAACACATGTCACCTTTATCTTTTTATGTAGCTTAATATATAATATTCTCATCCACATACCAAGCAACCATTCATATAGTGGTAGAGGTTAATCTGAACCTAGATGCCTTTCTCAATCATGTTTTCTTGAGTAATCCTTTGTTACTATACAGGAATGTGGACATAAAGCAGCATTTTACCACGGTAGTATGGATCCTGCTCAACGTGCCTTTGTCCAGAAGCAGTGGAGCAAAGATGAAATAAATATTATTTGTGCAACAGTGGCATTTGGAATGGGTATGTGCTGCTGATTGCTGCCTCTACTATCGTAAATCATTCATGAACTGACATTAGACTTTCAGGTATCAACAAACCAGATGTCCGCTTCGTAATTCACCACTCTCTACCAAAGTCTATTGAAGGATACCATCAGGTATATAATAAATTTGAATAGCTGTCATTTTTCTGTTAGCTTACCTCATCATAATGTTTCAGGAGTGTGGACGGGCAGGTAGAGATGGTCAGAGCTCATCTTGTGTGTTGTACTACAGTTATAGTGATTATGTAAGTTGTACAAGGCTGCTAGCCAAATTGACAGGCTGATTTTTGGTGACATTGTATGAAACATGAGGTATGCAATATGCTGATATATGGATACTGGTATTTTTCTCAATGATAATTCTTTGGCAGATACGCATCAAGCATATGATCAGTCAAGGTGGAATTGAGCAAAGTCCCTTGACATGTACAAATGCAGCCAACTCGGGGAGGATACTGGAAAAGAATAATGAAAATCTTTTGCGAATGGTACTTGATGCATGCTTCATACTTTAGTTTACTTGTTCTCTTTCTATTTCTTATCATCAACTTCTTTTTTTAAATTCAATCATGTAATAATGAAAATCTTTTGCGAATGGTACTTGATGCATGCTTCATACTTTAGTTTACTTGTTCTCTTTCTATTTCTTATCATCAACTTCTTTTTTTAAATTCAATCATGTAATAATGAAAATCTTTTGCGAATGGTACTTGATGCATGCTTCATACTTTAGTTTACTTGTTCTCTTTCTATTTCTTATCATCAACTTCTTTTTTTAAATTCAATCATGTAATAATTATTTTCTTTTAATTGTTTCAGGTCAGTTACTGTGAAAATAATGTTGATTGTCGACGTCTCTTACAGCTTCTTCATTTTGGAGAAAATTTTGATTCTACAACCTGCAATAAGACATGTGACAATTGTTTGAAGCTCAAAAGTTTCATTGAGAAGGATGTCACTGAGACAGGAAAGCAATTGGTCTGACAACATGATTTTTTTTTTGTTAGAAATGTTCTTCATCATTTCTTATACCAATCATTGCAGCTTCGTTTTAATATAATCATCTGTCAGTTATTGATTCTTGTGGCATATTTTGCTTAGGTTGAGCTGGTTAAGCAAACAGGGCAGAAGTTTTCATCATCCCATATTTTAGAAGTTTACAGGGGTTCCTTAAGCCAGTTTGTATGTTCTAATTGTAAGGGTTATCTGTTATTTTCCTCTTTTTTCATTCTTTTATTTTAATTGTACTTGTCTGCGATGTAAAATATAGGTCAAGAAATACAAACATGAAACTTTGGACCTACATGGAGCTGGAAAACGTCTAGCCAAGGGGGAAGCCTCCCGTGTACTGCATCATCTTGTCACTCGGAATTTTCTTGTAGAGGAAGTCAAGAAAAGTGATGTTTATGGATCTGTTTCATCAGTTCTAAAGGTATTTTAGTTCATTTCCTTGCTTACCATGGATTCCCATGCAACCCCCCGGAGCTCCATGCACCATTGCTGAGGTTAAAAGAGTAAGAAACTGGTCCTTGCAAGCAACATTTATCATTAATTTGATTAAAATTTTCCCTTATTTTCTTTAGGTCAATCAGTCGAAAGCACTTGATCTCTGCTCTGGGAAGGAAAGAGTTACATTAAGGTCAGGCTTTCTGCCTTGCCAATTCTTGAAAATTTGTTATCAGTATTCTTTCCCTTACTTCTAGGTTACATTTTTTTTGTCTAATGCATCAAAGTCTAGCATATTCATCCACTTCACATGATTATACCTGGCTTTCAATTATCATCCATAGCTTGTTTTCATTCATATCAGTGCTTCTTACTTGCACAAGAGAACATGTATACAGTATAAGAATTTGTTCCCTATGATTCTCTATTTTGAAGGTGGGTGGTTAGTTGCTTGAAAGAAGTACTTTATTTTGAAACACCAACATGCTTATGTAGTAGAAGTGACATGGATATGTTGGTAGTTGAATTGGTAAATCTAGTGATTGAAATAAGTAACATATCTCCCAAGTGATGTGAAAAGGTTCTCATATAATTTACTTGATTATGCAAATAATTTGTATGTAATGTATATTCATCATGCATGTCTGAATGCTTGGAGCTACAAATGTACTCTTGCTAGCAGCAGTGAAATTTAAAGTCTACTTTTCTAGACTCTGAATGCTAGAGGACAAGGAGATGTCCATGTTTTTAGAAAAAGCTTATCTTGGCTAGAGTGTTTATAGTATTTGCATGTTTTGCGTTAAATTTTATAGCCTTTGTCAGCCTGATGTTTGTTTTTCAACATCCATTAACTGTTGTTTTGTGGATATGTTTCTTTCACTTTGTAGATTTCCCTCTGAAAAGACTAATAAACAGAGCAAGGTTGAAGTGACCTCAGCTAAAGGCCCTTTGTCATATGGGATGTCATGCCCTCTGCATATGGATACTCCTGCTCAACCTACGCCGGAAATTGACTTGGTATTTCAATAGCATGCATGTGTGCCACGCTTGCTTGTGTGCATGTACAAGTTTACATGTATATAATAGGCACTTCCCCAACCTTTGTAAATGTTCACTTAGGTCCTTAAACTCAAGAAAAAAAAAGTTTAAAAGAATCTGCTCTTAAGTCCTAAGCTTTTGCCATGTTTTGGGACCTTGGTGGCACATCTTTTTACAAAAGGTTTAGACCTTAATGGCACATCTTTTTTACAAAGTTTGTGGATCTAAGCACACATTTAGCTACAAAGGTTGGAAACTCAAGTGCTTATTAGGATAAATGCTACCTTTAGGCTTTAGCAAACATTTGATTATTCGGGACAGTTAAGGAACTTCATTCTTTTTCATTTTTCTTGCTTATTGTCACAGAATCTATCAGCCAAAATATATAATTCTTTGCGGATGCTCCGGACTAATCTTCTTAGAGAAGCCCCGGAGGGGACGCTGGCATATCACATATTTTCGTGAGTTCTTGTAGCTGATTCTGTATCTGTTTCCTATCCTTATCAATATGCCATTTCGAATCATTTTAATTGTTGAAATATTTGCTCTAACAGTTTGCTCTTTTTTCTGTGTTTAGGAATACTATGCTGGAGACCATAAGCAAAAGGATTCCAAGAACAAGTGAGGAACTCCTTGAGATGAATGGCATTGGCAAGTAAGTGTTGAGAGTAATTGTATATCGGCTTCTAAACAACAGTTAATGGAATTTTCTGCTTTTATTTAGGGTAAAGTTAAGCAAGTATGGAGATCGAGTGCTTGATACCATTGAATCTACCTTAAAGGAAAACTACAAAACGGACAAAAACAGCAGCAGTAGCAATGACAGTACTGATTCCATGAAGAGAAGAAGAAATAGCGATGCAAGTGCAAATTTTGAGGATTATTCCTTCACAAAAAGTGCCGATCGATCAAAGAAAAGGGTAACAAATAGTCAGAACAAAACTCCCAAAGCTTGCAGCGAAGTGGAGCCAGATTATTACAGTCATTTGCTAGACGATGACTTAGATTTTGTTAATGACGATTTTGAAAATAACAACTCAAATACGAGGAGCAATCAGAATAGCGGTGGAAGAGTGCTACCTTCTTGGTAAGTCATGGAAATGTATACTACTGACTAGGTTCATTTGTCTAACCTGAAAATCTTATGAAGTTATAAATGAAGCTTTTGATTTAGGGTTTAGACCAAGACTGTGACCAGCAGTTGGTTAGTACTACAAGGCAAAATGGTTAATTGATCTGTGTGCTGCTTGTGCATGTATTTGATATATCCATATGTACTTTTGACATGAAGGAACATACGTACTCTTTCAAGTTTCACTATTTGTTATTATTCTGGCTTTGTGGGAAATGAAAGAACAACCTCTTTTTTTTCTTTTCTTTTTATTTATTTATAATATTGGTGTGTTGCATTTGATTTGAAATATAAGAATGAGTTTTACCATCACATTACTTGCACAATGAAATAACAACTCAAATTTCATTTACATACATGTGAGTTTATATTGGATATTAGCTCTTAATTCAAGGAATAAAACAAGGACCTTAATTCAAGTAGTAAAACAATGAATCCTTAATTCAAGGAGTAAAACAAAGAATCATTAATTCAAGGAGTAAAACAAGTGATGCTTAATTCAAAGAGTAATTGAAGGAGTAAAATTTCCTTATAAATAGCTATACAATTGTAATGAAAACAAGAAGAAAATAATAAGAGCTCTTTTGTGTAGAGTTATTTCTTGTTTTTTCAACATGGTATCAGAGCAAGAAAATTAACTTGCTTCTGCTTTATTATTATCTTAGCATCTTTAATCTTTGAAATGACGGAAGACAAGCCGTTAGTATCAGAAATTGAAAGTTCATCGGTGCTTTCCTTCATAAATATGCATGAGGTGGATGTCAACCCAAATCAAAGATTAAGTTCAGTCTTGTTGAATGAGTTTAATTACTTGACTTGGTCAAGAACAGTGTCTCTGGCTCTAGGTGGAAGGTCCAAGTTGGGGTTCATAAATGGAAGCATTGAAGTACTTGATGTTTCCTCACGAACCTATGAATCTTGGCTTAGTAAGGATCAATTGGTTATGTCATGGCTTCTAAATTCCATGGAACGTAAATTAGCTGAAATATTTAGTTACTTTGAATCTGCATACCAATTATGGGAGACGGACAAGGAAATGTATGGCAGTCAAAACAATGCTGCACGAGTTTTTCAATTAAAGAAGGACATCTCAAATCTGCAACAAGATGGTAAGCCTTTTGTACAACTCTTAGGAAGCATGAAAAGCATGTGGAATGAGTTACAAATATATCGTCCTCATACAACCGATGTAGCTGCACACGAAAAAGAGCGGAAGAAGATAAGATATTTCAACTTCTGTCCAGTCTCGATTCAACATATGAAGATATACGATGCCACATACTCATGAATACTGAACTTCCTTCCTTCACCAATGTATGTGCAACAATTCAACGTGAAGAAGTAAGGAGGAAATTCATGAACAAGGATACAATGGTTAGTGCACCTGAGGCAAGAGCCTATCTAACCAACGAGAGAAAGTACAAAGGGAAGCATCCAAACTTGAAGTGTCAACACTGCAACTATACGGGCCATATTAAGGACACATGTTGGATTCTACATCCAGAATTAAAACCTGATTTTATAAAGGATAAGGGTTTACATAAAGTGAATCGTACTGCACACCGTGCAAATCATGCTTCTGCCTCTACCTCTAATGGGTTTGATCCATTCAAAAACTTCACAGCGAATCCAGTTGAACTTATGAATGAGTTTATGTTGTATCTTCAAAACAAGACAAGATGAGTTAGAATTGACTGTGTGGATAGCATAGAAGAAGGAAACTCGACAGCATTGCTAGGCAAGTTTGCAGGTTTCTTGGCAAATACAAAACTCATACCACAAGAGGACATGCAAGGTATCATAAAAGCCTTTAAAACTGCTCTTAAAATAAATATGTTGCATGATTTTTGGGTTGTAGATTCATGTGCCACAGATCATATGACAAACCATGTGTCAAAATCTCATAAGTTTGAAAAATTAGCAAATCATTCTCAAGTTTCAATTGCAAATGGTGAGAATGTAAAGATTTTAGGAAAGGAAAAAATAAAATTAATGTCAGATGAAATCGAGTCCGCGGTTTTATATGTACCTTCCTTTCCCTTCCAACTTCTGTCTGTAGGAAAAATCACAAATACCTTGAATTGCTTAGCCATTTTTTCTCCTCACAATGTCATTTTTCAGGATTGTGCCACCAAAAAGACGATTGGTGAAGGGTTTTACTTAGATGGTCTCTATTACATATCCAAGAGCAATCCCAGAGGGTTTCAAGCCAAGTTTAACCCTATCCAAGATAATCAATTGTGGCATCAACGTTTAGCTCACCCTTTTCCATCAATTTTGTCAACTTTATTTCCAAACTTAGGAAATGATGCAATTGCATGTGAAACTTGCCACTTGTCTAAAGCCACTAGATTGCCTTTTAATTCTTCCTTGTCTAGGGCTAGTAAATGTTTTGAACTAGTTCATTCAGATGTATGGGGACCAACTAATGAATCTTTTGATGGTTATAAGTATTTTGTGATTTTTGTTGATGATTTTTCTCGAGTCATATGGTTATATCTTTTAAAGTCTAAGAATGAAGTTATGGAAGTATTTAAGGACTTTCATAACCTTGTTAAAAATCATTTCTCCTCTAAAATTCAAACCTTAAGATCTGACAATGGCATCGAATACATGTCCCATATCATGAAACAATATTTGAGCATTCATGGCATTATGCATCAAACAAGTTGTGTTGGCACACCTCAACAAAATGGTGTAGCTGAACGCAAAAACTGGGACTTACTTGAAAAAACTAGAGCATTAATGCTACAAATGAATGTATTAAAGAGATTCTGGTCCCAAGAGGTTATGACAGCTGCTTACATCATCAATAGATTACCCAGCCGAGTCTTGGATTTCAAGTCTCCCCTAGAGGTCATGAAAGGAAGGAAAATTAATCTCTCACACCTTAGAGTCTTTGGCTGTATCTGTTTTGTACATATTCAATCTTATCATCGAGATAAATTGGATCCTAGAGCTATTAAATGTATTTTTCTTGGTTATTCATCTACACAAAAGGGATATAAGTGTTATGATCCCCAACTTAGGAGATTAATTGTGTCTAAAGATGTTCCATTTTATGAAACTAACCCTTTTTTTCAGCAAGTCACATGAAATCACAAGTCAAAGGGATGACATCTTGGATATGTTTCCATTACCAAGAATCGAACTTGAGGCTCTACAACAACAAGATCCCAGCCATGTCAACATTGATACATCTCTCACTGAAAGTAACAATGAATGGTCTCTTCTTAATGGTACAATGCATGAAGATGGTGATAATCAAGATGATCCTCACAATATGGTACAAGATGTGAACGAGTGTGAGATAACTCCTCCTGCTCCACGACGTAATCCAATGCGTGTTAGGCAACCTCCCACAAGACTTCAAGACTTTGTCACCTACAAACCCACACATCCCATCTCAAATTACGTGTCATATAAGAGAGTAACACCAACCCATGCCGCATTCCTCAGCACTATATCGAGTTACAGTGAGCCTCAAAACTTTCATGAGGCCAATAGCCAAGAGGTGTGGAAGGAAGCCATGCAAGAAGAACTTAAAGCCCTAGATCAACACAACACATGGAGCATCACCAAACTTTCAAAAGGCAAGAAAGTCGTAGGTTGCAAATGGATTTATAAGCTAAAATTCAAGTCAGATGGATCAATTGAGAGGTATAAAGCAAGATTGGTGGCTCGGGGATTCACTCAAACATTCGAGGTGGATTACAAAGAAACATTTGCACCTGTTGCAAAAATGAACACAGTAAGAGTGCTACTGTCTGTGGCTGTAAACAAGGGGTGGTCCATGTACCAAATGGATGTGAAGAATGCATTCTTGCATGGTGATCTCAAAGAAGAAGTCTATATGAAATTGCCACCCGGGCATCCTCAAATCAATGAATTGGATTTAGTGTGCAAATTGCACAAATCCATTTATGGTTTGAAACAGTCCCCACGAGCTTGGTATGCCAAGCTAAGCTCAGTTCTCACTAGTGTTGGTTTCAAAAGCAAAGAATGCTTATTCTTCACTATTTGTTCGCACAGGAACTATGGGAAAATTGGTTGTCGATTTATGTAGATGATCCGATAATTACAGGTGATAATGCCGACGAGATTTTCAACCTCAAACAAATCCCTCGTACAAAGGTTTGCAATTAAAGACCTTGGGATATCAAGTACTTTCTTGGTATAGAAATGGCAACCTCGCACAAGGACTCTTTCTTAACCAAAGGAAATATGTCCTAGATTTGCTCAAGGAAGCTAACATGAGTGATGCTAAACCACCATTACCCCTCTTGACAAAGAAGCTCAAACCTAGCTTGAAGGGCACGCCACTCACGGATATAAGTTATTATCGGGCGGTTGGTAAGTTGATATACCTAACAATCACCGGACGACATCACATATTCTGTAAGTATTGTGAGCCAATTCATGCACTCCCTAACACTTGAGCATTTGACCCTTGTTAAAAGGATCTTACACTATTTAAAAGGATCAGTGGGTCGTGGTATCATCATGAAGAAGAATGACAACACACAAATCATAGGGTATTGTGATGCTGATTGGGCAGGGAATGCAATCGATCGCAAGTCCACCATCGACTTCGTACATTTGTCGGTGGAAACTTGGTCACATGGAAGAGTAAGAAGCAAACTGTCATCGCTAGATCAAGTGCCGAAGCTGAGTATCGTGCAATGGCTTCAACTGCGTGTGAGTTGATATGGCTTAAAGGTCTTCTATGTGATTTAGGTGTTCCTACAACTCTTCCTATGTCCTTATTTTGTGACAATCAGGCAGCCATGCATATAGCATCAAACCCAGTGTTTCACGAGAGGACGAAACACATTGAAGTTGATTGTCATTACATTCGTGAACAAGTTCAATCACAAGTGATTCAGACACATTATACAAGAAGCTTCGACCAACTGGCTGACATCTTCACCAAGCCCTTGGCTTCTCATCAGTTTCAACGACTTTTGTCCAAGCTTGAATCCATAAACCTTTTGGATCCAGCTTGAGGGGGAGTATTGGATATTAGCTCTTAATTCAAGGAATAAAACAATGACCTTAATTCAATGAGCAAAACAAGTAGCTTAATTCAAGGAGCAAAACAAGGAATCCTTAATTCAAGTAGTAAAACAAACAATGCTTAATTCAAGGAGTAAAACAAGGAATACTTAATTTAAGGAGTAAATCAAGGGATGCTTAATTCAAAGAGTAATTGAAGGAGTAAAATTTCCTTATAAATAGCTATACAATTGTAATTAAAACAAGAAGAAAATAATAAGAGTTTTTTTGTGTAGAGTTATTTCTTGTTTTTTCAACAGTTTATGTAATTAAAGTTTTTAATCTATATTTATACTATATATAAAAGTTTGAATTATGTTTTATAAATTTTTAAACAAAATTGTACTTATATTTTATAGAAATGATTCTACTTTCCTTACTTTTCTAATTATTGTATAATTTATTTAGTATTTTTATTATTATTATTTTTTTCTCAATTAAATAATAAATTATTAATATTAAAAATATTAATTATTATCTTAAAAATTATTTAAAATCTTATTTTAATGCTTAATTTTTTTAGATAATCATAACAAAATTATAGTTTTTATTAAAATAAAATTTAATAATTATTATTTTTAATGTTTTAATGAATTAAGTGAGTATATATTTATGGCTAGTATAGTTAAAAATACAAATAATAAAATAGTTTTTAATGAATCGTGAATAAGCTCCTGTTTCTTGTTTATGTTTCCTTAACTTTAACATTAATTTTTAATAAAATTGAGATAGTTATTTATCAAATACCAATTGAATATCAATTATATTAACCACTTTATAATTCAGTTGAAAAGAAATATAATAAAACACTGGTGATGGATCAATGAACTATTAAACATAGCGCTACTTTTTAGTAGTATTGATCAAAACTATTAAATATGAGAGATCAAAATAGCAATAAATCAATAACTCAGATTTGTAATATTTTGTATAGTTTTCAAATAATTTTTCTAATTGCTATCATTTTTTTATATCAACTATAATAAAATGTTAACATGGATTGTGCACCCTACTATATTTTATATTTGTAGGTGGTCATTAAATTAAATGTTTTTTTATACAAAATTCATTAACTAATGGTTAAAAAACTTTCATATAAAAAAAGAGAAATGTTAAATATATATATATATATATTTACATTTATATTAATTGATAATAAGGATTATAATATCAATATTTATGAATATATTAACATTTTATTTTTATAAAGGTATTATTGGTATGACATAATAAAAATGCATAAAATAAAATTAAATAATATTTTAATATAAAATTTTTTATTAAAATATTTATCATCGTTGTCACCAAATATTGTACATAATAATTACATTACAATTCAATACATTTTAATCCAATACAATTATATTTAATATATTCAATATATTATACTAAATATGGAGACTTAAATAACTTCAGTTTTGATAAATTAATCAATTTTCTTTAAATATCAACAACTCATCTTAAAACTTAGTTTTAAAAAAAATTATACAATAAAAGATCAAAAGATGATTATTTTAAATTTTAATAAAATAAGATCAAGGTCATATCCACCGTATATCTTTCACGCAATAGAACTTGGACGATCCCACTAGTGCTACAATGTCACTTTCGATGGCCTCATTAAAACTCCAATGGATTTGTTATATAAAATATATATGTTGATACAATATATTATATCTAGTGAGTTATCAGAATTATGGTAGATGTAATATGTTACATATATAGATACTTATAGGTATAACATGTTACATCTGGTAGGTCGCTACAACTACAATAGATGTAATATGCTATATATAAAAATATATATACATATGATATATTACATACGATGTGTCACCAATAATAGTTATTAGAACTCCGATGGATCGCCAATAATGATCGTCGAAACTTTAGTGATGGTAGTTGTCAAAGATATTATATGATTATAATAATTTTTTACTAATTCAAAATAAAAATAAAAAAATCTATATTATGTAAATATTCTCTCAAACATACCCAATGGAATAATAGTTGAGTTTAGCCTAGAAAATTTAAAATCTTGTATACCATTAAATTATTGGTTGTTTTGGAATAAATAATTAGGTGATATTCTATTATTTATTCAAAATAGATTAAAACGAAAAAAATATCATTTTTTTACCTAAATAGAAAAAAAGTACAAAGTCATGATATTCTATTATTTATTCAAAATAGATTAAAAAGAAGAAAAATATCATTTTTTTACCTAACTAGAA
This sequence comes from Hippophae rhamnoides, assembly GCA_033030585.1. Taxonomy (NCBI): domain Eukaryota; kingdom Viridiplantae; phylum Streptophyta; class Magnoliopsida; order Rosales; family Elaeagnaceae; genus Hippophae; species Hippophae rhamnoides. The sequence continues at coordinate 39,931,844 of CM065434.1, forward strand.
AAAAGGACAAAGTTTTAGTCCTTATAAAAATACAATTCTATCTTTTATTAGATTTTAGGTAAAAAAAATAGTAAAAATAATAAGAAATCAAAGAATGTTAGAATTAGAAATAAAATACATCTTAAGATGTTTCTCATAAAAAATAATAATTAGTAAAAATAAATTTGAAGAAATTTAAAAAATAATGTTAAATCTTAAAAAAGTGAGATAAATTTAAAGATTCGTCATTTCAAAAACTAAGGAAAATATTTTTAAGGAAATATAGAATTAGTATCAATATCGCAAATACAAAATGAAGATATAATATACCATTAATTGATAAAAAAAATCATAATAAATAAACTATCAAAAAAATTTCAAAACAATAAAAAAAATTGGATACATTTATTTAAGAGGAATCTAAATATTAATAAAAGCTCATTTTAGAAAAAGAAATTGATACACTAATAAAACTATAATTACTATATAATAGAATAGTAGATAGAAAATATGATTTATTAAGAATGATTTATAGTAACTTAGGATGTGAGAAACTAAAATTTACAACATATTTTAGGTTCGCCAATAAATTCATGATAAGTACTTAAATCAAGTATTAAGTTTAACTTATGAATTTGAAAGATTATATTTAATAGAAGGAGGAAATCTAGAATATTCATAACAAATAGTTATAACACTTCAATATATGGAGGAAAAAAAATTATAAAAATAAGTAAAACCTTCCAAGAACATGGATAAATAATAAAATCAAAAATATTTACAAACTTTAAAATATCATAGGAATAACACTTAAATATTAAAGTAAAACCTCTTATACGAGAAAAAAAAAGTAATGTAGTCAAAAATAATAATATATTAGTGTTTGTCTTTATAGATAATGAAAGAGAAACTTTTAACAAAGAAAAAGAAGTTACATAACTGAATAAATAAGTTTAAGTATTGAAAGCATTAATACATCATGTAATACTGGGAAGGAAATAACAATAAGATGTTTAAATATAAATTACAAGAAATTGACTTAGAACTTAATGAAAGCCTAATAGTTGTATCAAAAGGTCAAATAATAATAATGAAATCCTTAGCTCTTTTAACAGAAAAAATGGATATATCACAAGAATCAAAATTAAGTTTTTACAAGACATTGTTAAAAGTCAAAAGGAACTCAAAAATGAGATTAGAGAAACTAATAAAAAATTATTATAAGATATATATGAAGAATTTATAAAATTAAGAATAGATATAAATAACATACCCAAAAACAATCAAATTATAAGCCATAATCTTGATTCATTCGAATAATTAAATGAAAAAACCATCTAAAAGATCATATGCATTGATATCTAGGAATGAAAAAAAAATCTAAAGATAAAAAAACTATAATCACAATTTAATGGAATACATAAAAGAATTAAAAGAATTAGAAAAACATTATGATGAAAAGCTTTGTACAAATAAATAGGAGGAGAATATGACAATAATCAATGTAATTGATTCTTAACCAAAAATCATAACCCCAAAAGGTCATATAAAGTTAAGTTCATTACCAATTTCTTATCAAGAAGAAACATTTGACCCATACGAGGAAGAAATGAATAGACAAGGATCAGAAGAACTTACTATTCCTTATAGAAGGAAACAACAATCGAAAATGGAAAAACAATTAGATTGGGGAATTTATTAATAACTTTTTTAATAGCTTATAGAAAAAAATTGTTCTTTTGAAGGAATTGAACAAATTAATATTAAGATCAAGAAAAATGAAAAGGAGATAAGGCTTTAGTGGAGTAACTCATAGAGCCTTCACCAACAGGGCTTTAGTGGAATAACTCATAGAGCCTTCACCAACAGGGCTTTAGTGGAATAACTCATTGAGCCTTCACCAACAGAATAGAGGCTGAATGCATTTATGTTAATTACAAAGTACTAAAACAAATAACTTTATAGGAGATAGTAAGAAATTACTTTGTAGTACTACAACAAAAACCAATAATATCCAACAGCTTGACAACTTTAGGCAAAGTAGTAAGACCTCTAGTACTATTTAGAGAGGTATCTCTCTCAAAAACACAAAGATAGTAAGGCATCAAGTACTATTTATTATAAATTCATTAGTCATTGAAAATGAAAAGAATCAATATAGAAATCTCAGCAAACCATAATGGTTGAGTCTCCACAACTTGGTCAAAAAATCTACCTAAGAACACATAGAAGATATGATGTTTTATATTATAGAAAAAGAATTCTCAACATTTTGGAAGGAACTGATCCAATATTTGTTTACAAAGCTTTACATGTAGTACTAATAGAAAGCATGTATCCAAAAATTAATTTAAGTGAATTAAATTATTTCTCAAAAAAATTTAAGAAAGTAATCAAGAACTTCAGGACGAGGATAAGAGCAGATGATAAGCTTGTTTATCTCAGATTTTTCAGTTCACTAATGGACTAAAATGAGAAATGATGTATCAATTCCTAACACTTTATCAAGCAAGGAATTTTCAACAAAAATAAAGAAGTTTTCAAACTAAGGGTACTCCTAGAAAACGAATTTAATACGGATGAACTATGTATATTAATAGGTCAAATGTTAGACTAAATTTATTTTGAACTCAATTTAGTTACTACATCTTTATTTTTCTTTCACATCATCTACTAACAATTCTTTATTTTAATTCTTCATTGTCATTTTCTACTGATAGTCATTTGGATGGTATTAATGATGATGCATTTTTGTCTTCTTGATCTTTGATTCATTAAATATAATTATGATCTTTGATGATTTTTTTGACATAAAAATAAAATACCTTGTGATATTTAAGAAACTTTTATTTTTATTTGAAAGAAAGAAAACAAAACACACACCTAAGAAAACACATAGCTTCTAATATATTAATATATCTATTTAGAAATCCCAACTAACATTTATATATTTTTTTTTTGTTAATAATTTCTTAAAAAAATTAATTAATTTTAAAATTATAATAATTATTATATTACTAATAAAATAAAATACGTTTTTCTTTTCTAATAAGCTTAAAAGTACTTATGTATGAATGTAGCATATTAACCGTTATATTATGACTTGAGTAATAGGGTAATATTAGATAAAGCTTAGAGAGTAACGCCACACCAGGTTTGCCAGCTAAGTATGAAAAGCGTCCAGGTACATCCTCTGCCTTAAACGTCACATTAGAAAGAATCCACAGCTTTCAGCCGTCCCCATCAAGGCCACGCTACGGCGTTTAAGACTATAAGCCCTAACCAGCCCCCCCTCTCTATCTATCTCATCCCCCGAGACTTCAATTAGGGTTAAGCTACTGTTCGAATTTAGTGAAGTAAAAAAAAAAAAACAAAATCCCGTACTCTGTTTATGGAAGCTTCTTCTCCTTCGACCTCACCTAACTCCGATCTTCCTGTACTCTGTTTCTTCTCCTTCTTACAAATCCCTTTTCACTGTTTCTGTTGTTTCCACTGAGTATTGTCTATAAATTATATCAATTTCGATCATACACATATACGTGTATGTACCTTAATTATATATACTTCTGTGTATGTTATCGTCGTTTACTGCGATTTGGTAGCCTAGGTTTCTGTAACTCGACGAATTTTCATGGATTCATCACACCCTCAATCGAACCTTTCATTGGGATTTTCATCCCGTGCATCGACGCCTAACCGAACTCATATAGCCGATGACTCTATTTCGCTCCAGTTTGATTCGAACTTGTGTGACCCGGCTCATACGGTCTCACCTGTGCCGCTTCAGTTGTTGGAGCCACAGGCGGATTGTCAGAGAATTGGAAATGGGAATTTGAAGAGGGATGTTGATGTCGATGGTGATGGTGATAGGGAGGTTGAGGAGTTTCGGATATTGGGGCATTCGATGTGCTTGAAGAGGCGAAGGGATAGCGAGTCGTCATCATCTTCGTCTACGTTCAGTCATTCCAAACGGGTTGCTTTTGATTCGGATTTCGAAGCTAGGAGAAAAGCAGTTCGGGTGTGGGGTAACCAGACGCTGCGGATTGCGGACCCGGATGTGTTTGAAATCATGGAGAAGGAAAAGACGAGGCAATTTAAGGGGATTGAATTGATTGCATCGGAGAATTTTGTGTGCAAGGCGGTTATGGAAGCGTTGGGAAGCCATTTGACGAACAAATATTCCGAGGGAATGCCTGGTGCGAGATACTATGGTGGTAATCAGTATATCGACGAGATTGAAACTCTTTGTTGTGAGCGTGCATTGGTTGCTTTCAATCTTGATGCAGAGAAGTGGGGTGTGAATGTGCAGCCTTATTCTTGTACTTCTGCAAATTTTGCAGTGTACACGGGATTGTTGTTGCCTGGAGATAGAATTATGGGGTTAGATACTCCTTCTGGAGGTAACACTAGCCATGGATACTATACTCCAAATGGTAGGAAAGTATCTGGGGCATCAATATTCTTTGAGAGTTTGCCTTATAAGGTGAACCCACAAACTGGGTATATTGATTTTGAAAAGCTTGAAGAAAGGGCTCTTGATTTCCGACCAAAGATACTGATTTGTGGGGGGAGCTCGTACCCTCGTGAATGGGATTATGCTAGGTTTAGGCACATTGCTGACAAATGCGGAGCCGTGCTAATGTTTGATATGGCTCAAATTAGTGGGCTTGTAGCTGCTAAGGTTTGGATTTTCTTTAGTCTGTGCCCGTTCAAGATCGTGTTTTGTGATTTTACTGCCTTTTCTTATTGCTTAGGGCATTGTGATTTTATTCTATCAATTTAAATGGGAATTTATTGCCTCGTTGTAACTCTGCTTATAAAATTGGTTTAATTAACAAATGGTTACCTTTATTTCATTCATTTTCTGTTTATTCAAAAGGGTATCTGGGATTGCTACTGTAGAGTCTCATTGTCTATGATGTGCAGGGGTGTAGTCTCGTAGCTTATTTTTAATTTTATTTCGTATCAGTCAATGACACTATAGCTAAAAATTTCTTATATTCTCAATTACTCTCCATATCTTTGAATACTGAATTAATTTTTTGATGTGTCAGGACATATCTTACACCCTATTTTTTAGTAACAATTCCGTTCTCTTTTTCACAGGAATGTATGAATCCTTTTGATTACTGTGATATTATTACTTCAACCACTCATAAAAGTCTTCGAGGTCCTAGGGGAGGTATAATTTTTTACAGGAAAGGTCCCAAGCTAAAGAAAAGAGGAATGCTCTTAACTCAAGGAGATGAAAATGCTCACTATGACTTCGAGGAAAAGATAAACTTTGCAGTTTTTCCAGCTATGCAAGGTGGACCACACAATAATCATATTGCTGCTCTTGCCATTGCATTGAAACAAGTGGCTACTCCTGAATACAAGGCTTATATGCATCAGGTGAAGAAAAATGCCCAGGCCTTAGCTACTGCTTTGTTGAGGAGAAAATGCAAGCTCGTAACTGGGGGTACAGACAACCATTTGTTACTTTGGGATCTGAGGCCTCTTGGATTAACTGGTAAAACTTTTTATCCTATAACTCGTACCAGAAAAAGATCTGTTTATTTTCATTATGATTTTAACCCAACTCCTTGACCTGCATAAATAAATAGACATCATGAGGCCCTTTTTAGAAATTGTATAAATATATTGGGGCACATTTTTTGTTGATATTTAATCAAGGTTGTTGAACCTTCATGTTATCTTGTCTATGTTTAACATATTTTATATATGTGTTAGCATGTGCCTATTTCTTAATTTTTTATTACCTCTCTCTCTTGTTTGTACATTAATGTTTCTCTGATCGATTGTAACTTAAATTTTGCTGTTCAAAAAATGTTTTAGGTAAGAACTACGAGAAGGTTTGTGAAATGTGCCACATTACTCTCAATAAAATTGCCATTTTTGGTGACAATGGAGCCATCACTCCTGGAGGAGTAAGAATTGGTGAGTAATAATCTTCATCAGATGTTCATGGCAAGGTTGAAGATGAATCTCCGGAAGAAGGGAAACAACTTCATGAATTACTATTATGGCGATTTCAGATTATTTTTATGACTGGCTTTTGTAATTGGTCTTTGCAGGTACCCCGGCAATGACAACAAGAGGTTGTCTAGAATCTGATTTTGAGACAATGGCTGAGTTTCTCTTCAGATCTGCACAAATTGCGAGTGTGTTGCAGAGAGAGCATGGGAAGCAGCAAGTGTCTTTTCTGAAGGCTCTAGAGAGCAACAAAGACATTGTTGACCTGCGCACCCGAGTTGAGACTTTTGCAAGTCAGTTTGCAATGCCTGGGTTTGATATTTGACTTGGCTGTGGCATTGCAGTCTTTATGTTGGGACAACCCTGTGTTGTATTCTCTGCTGCTGATTGCAACTGTCAGATGATGCCCTGTCTTGCCTTCAGGTTCTTGATTGATCTCTTCACATGAAGTTGCAATTGCCTCTCCGATCATAGCGTGCATCAAAGCACCAGAGATAACGTGGGTTCCTTGAAATGTGACTAATTGATTGTCTAAGAATGTCTCCATATTATATACTAAAATGATGGTTACGAAGGAATTGTGATAATTTGTTGTGAGCACAGGATCGCAGTGTTTTGGAGTACCAGCCAAAACATAGTGCAAACTCTTAGAACACGGCGTTAGTTGAAAGCCCTGAATCCCTATTTGCTAATCTTGTTCGGTACAGTGATGAAATGTTGGGTCAATCATGCTTTGATCCGATGCCATCGTTATCTTTTGTGTTTAATAATGACGATTGCCGTGTACAGTCTTTTTGTTCCTTTGTCTTGAATTTATAGAATCGTGGATTTTTTTTTTTTTTTTGGGGGGGGTTGGAATGCTTTTTAGCATTAATGTTGAAAGTGTCTTCTTGTTTTATTTTCAAGAAAAATGTTTTTTCCCCTGTAAATTTTATCAATTATTATGCTCCATTGTTGAACATTTATTTTAAATTAATGCATTTTAATACTATTGTTGTTATATTTATGGACACTTAGTGATTTTAGGTTAATTTTATTTTTTTATTTTTGGCTTGACCTTTTCTTTTCAATAGTTAAATTAAGAAATGATTAAAGTGTTTAAAAAATATAATAATAAGATAATTATTTTGCATTGATTTTAATGAAAGTAATTATTATATTTAATTTATAAAATTAAATTACGTTACGTGAATTTCAACGAGAATATGTAATGTTTTTGTTTGGCTTGAGTTTGATGGGATAGATTCAGATTCCTCTACTAAGTGGAATTGCATCTGGGTAGGAGCTGTTGTTGAAGTGGAGGGAAGAGGCCTTGAGGTGCTTTTGGATATCAAGAACACCTTTGTCGAAATTATCAAGTTATACTTCATACACATTACGTATATATGGATTTGATTTGTACAAAAATCACGAGTAATTGTATTTTTTGAAAGAATTATAGCACCAATTTTATATTTATTTATTTTTAGTGTCATGTAATCAGCTAAATAAGAAAGAGAATTATTCATTATTTTTACAATAATTAATATTGCTTTTAATATCTTATATTATGTTAATTTAATCTCTTATATTTTATAAAATATATCAAAATAATAAATTTTATTATTCATTTAATATTTTAATATTTTTTATAATAATTAGTAACAAAAATTCATTTTTATCCCTTCCTTATTACTAATGAAACAAAATATTAAGAAAATAATATTATTTTATTTATAATATTAATAACAAATATTTTTTTTATCATTTTTTGGTATTTTAAAAAATGGTATAATTTTTTAAAAAATTAAATGGCCGATTTAATTTAATATAAGAGACATACCTACAATATTTTTCTCTATTATATATGTTTTAAAAAATATGTAAGGTAAAATGTATCATGTTCAAATATTGTCACCTTTTTATATAAAATTATTTTTTTAAAAAATAATATTTTAATATTAATTTATATTTTTTTATTTTAAAAATTAACATATTATTTTAATATTGAATATTATTTAAATTCATAGTTTATTTAAAGTATTGCTGAATATTATTAAATTTTTATTTTTATTATTATAAATTTTAAAGATATTATTTTTTATAATCTCTTAAAATATATCATAATTTTAGTGTGGTATTATTTTTATTTGTTGGATAATGGGAGATGACGATACCAAATTTTTTATTTAGTTAAATGGATAATATCTTTGTCAAGGGCCCTTCATAAATTATAGCAAAAAAGCTGTTGATGATAAATTATATTAGGGACCCATCAATACAATTAATTAATTTTTTTTCTTTCTAAACTTCAATCATGCATTAAAAAAAAGTTTCATTAATAATCCATTACGATATGTGTGGATGGATACATAAATAAATTTTTAAATTATAAATAAATAATATATATATATATATAATTAATATTAAATATCTCAATTTATTTAATAATTTAAATATATTTTATCTAAATAAAATATATATAATATATTTTTTAATTAAAAATAAGTAATAATTTAAGTTTTATATATATATATATATATATATATATATATATATATATATATATATCTACAATGCAATCGACTCTAACATTACTATTAATCACAATTCACAACTAATGAATTAAAATTAATTACTAAAAATAATTTACCATACAACAATTACATCCGCATGCATTATGATTTACTCATGTACTCCTCCTACTTGAGGAATTATATATTATTTTGGTGTATTTTGAAGTGATACAATAAATTACTATATTATTTATGCTATATTTTGATAACAATTTTTATTTTTATTATTATTTTCTTAAGTGACTGCAAATTTGCTAGCTAAATGTTGCATGAACAATACTGTGGTGTGGAGTAGTATAATGCATTAGAGATACCTAACAACATTTAGTAAGTAGTTATTTGTCAACTCACTTTTTCATATTTAACAATTTCACTTTTAATAATAGATTATATATATTAAATTTTAAAAATTAGTTAAAATTTCAAAAAATTAGTTTAAGTTATTTTTTATTATCATAATATAATTTAATTTAATTTTTAAATGTTAATTAAATATGTTAAATATAAAAACTAAATTGATAAAAAGTTATAAAAAAAATTATTAAGAAATTAAAACGTAAAGAAAAAGAAAGCAAGGGTATGTTTGGTATTATGTATTGAATTAAATAAGTATAATTATATTATATTAAAATGTATTGGATTTTATTGTATTTAGTTTTTACATTGTTTGGTAATCGTATATTTAAATAAAATTAATTATATTTAAAATATTTTTTATTATAAAATTAATATTTAATTTATTATTATATTTTTAAATAATAAAATATTATTTTTAATTTAAAATCAAAGAATAAAATTCAGAAATATAATTCTTATTTTTTTTTTTGAACGTATTAAATTTTTAATTAATTATTTTAATTTTATATAAATAAAAATTTTAATATTATATATTAATAAATAAAAATTATACTTTAAAAATAAAAAAGTAAAGTAGGCAAGTAGATAAAAAAGTTAGGCGAAAAAAAAGAAAGAAAGTAGGTAAGTGGGTCTTTATAATATATGTATGTCAAATCTCTTGCTGGTCAGAACTCTAAGAAGAATAATTAGTGGTTCCAGTGGTTATGGGTTTCTTGTGTACTTTCTTTGAATTTTTCTACAAGCAAAAAAATCAGAAATGCTATTATGTATTACATCTTAAGACATACATATATACATACATGCATTACAAATCAGCTATATATCTTAAGTAATTATGAAAAATTATAATAATTTAGAAAATAAAAAGATGCTAACATAACTTTAATTGCTTACCTAAATCAGCTTATCAATTTTCCCTTTTTGTTTTCTTCAAAAATAAAATTAAATTTATAGAAATTAGTTCAAATGTTATGTTTTATGTATTACATAATAATATTAAAATAATAAAATCTAAACTAAAAACACATGCCACAAACCTAGTAATATATAAAATAGTTTTTTTTTTTGTTTTTGAAATTATAGATCCTATAAATAAAATAAGAAATACACCTAAATTATTTCATTATTATTTATAACAGTAACATAAATATTGATAGTTAGATTTTTTTTATCAATTTTATCTTCTTAATTTTTTTATAAGATTTTATTAATAACTTTAATTTTAATAAAATTAATGGATTAAATTATGAAAAACAAGGGTAATTTTTATAAGTTAATTACAATTATTATAATGAAATTTTAACTTAATTTGAATTTTTTTAAAAAAAATAGAGGGCCAACTCTTGTAGCAATTTATATTGGGTCAAATATTCTAAAAAAATAAAAATTAGAAAAATTTAAGTTAAAAGTTTATAAATTTATTTAACTAACTACGTTTTAAAATTCTAAATTTTACTAATATTCTCGATGCATAAACTCTTTTATATTTATAGATAAATTAAGGTATTAATTGAGTAAAATTAGGTCACAAATTAGACACATAATTGAGAAAAATTAAGTCATTAATTTGATTTAATTTTAAAAAACATATATATACGAAAAAAACTAGATTTTTTTTTCTATTTTATATTAAACATTAAAAAGCAAATAGTTATTTAAATAAAAAAATTAATGAAACTTGTCAAAGCAAATAGTTATTTAAATAAAAAAATTAATGAAACTTGTCAAAGCAAATAGAAAATGTAGGTACCTAACTTAAAATATACAAATGTAGTACGTGATTTTAAAAAAAAAAGGAAAAAGATTGGTTTTGAATTTGTTTTATATACGTCTTGTATCGTTGATTCTTGTGGATTTGCATAAGTAAGCCGTACTTTTATTTTCTTTTTCAGAACGAAGCTTCCCTTCTGAGTCATCTGAATTCATCCATAGGCCTTTTTTTCTTTTTCTTTTTCGAAAAATGCTAACAAAATTTATATTATTTTTTTCCACTCATGTTATATAAATTTTACACGTACGTATCGATATTACATATATATAAATAAATAAATTATTTAATTTTTAAAATAATTTTAATATATTATTAATAATTTTTTTGATTCAAAATCATATAATTTAATCAAAATGTATAGAAAATTAAAATTTGAATTCAGGATATAAATATTGCAATTATTTATTTATTTATTTATTTATTTATTTATTTTACTAATGAAAAAAATGTGACTGATTTGGTTGAAAAATAAATAATGAAGTAAACATTTTATTATTATTTAATTAAACTATTCCCCCCTACCCTTCTTTTTTTGTTAGTGAAGACCTAACACAAGTAGTCAATAATTAATTATCACGTACGGACAAGTTTATTAATATGTTTCAATCGTTGAAAAATAAAAATAAAATAAGATAATGTTTTATTTGTCCAAACTGATGTGAATGGCTTACTAACTCGATAATTGGAAAAATATTTTATTTTAAATTTATATAATCTTACATGTGACATGAAAAGAATATAGATGAAACATTATATAATTAATTGATCCAGAAAACTATGCATTTATATATATATATATATATATATATATATATTATGAAACATAATTCAGTAACATTTTCACGCGTACTCAAGGCATAAAAAGTTTTTACATATCAAAGCATGTGAGTTATATATTAATAATTAATTGGAGGATAATATAATTTATATTTATTTAATAAATAATATTCATATTTATTATTTATTATTATTATTAAAAATTTATATAATGATAGATAATTATTTTTATAATTTATTTAAATTTAAATATTTTTTATTTAATATAATTGAAAAATAAAAATAAAAATAAAAAGAATTAACTTATGTTGCTTTTAATAACAGGGAAATAAATTATTATAAAAATAAATATTATTTTTATAGTAATTAAAAGATTTTAAATTCTTTTTTCTCATAATTAATTTAATATAATTTATTGACATGTAACCCATTTTTTTGTTTTTATTTTTATTTGAATTTATAAAATATACTTTTTCTCTCTATTACATTTTCACTCTTTCAAATAGAATTACTTTTTAAGAATAAATATATTATTTTTTTAAAATTAAAATTAAATATGTTGAGCAATCAAGGAAAATATCATGAATGGCTTAATTTAATCATAAAAGTCACGATAACTATCATTTTTATAAAATAATCAACATTTTACTTTATTGTATAATAAGAGTGCGTAATGAATCTAAATTATTTATTTATCATCAATTTAAATTAAATCTAATAAAATATTAATTTAAATCAATTTAAATTTTTATATATTGTTTTTTTTTATTAAATAATATCATATTATATTAAAATTTATTTATAAATTATTATTATATATACAATAATATATATATAAATTTTAAATTTATACTTCTTTAAAAAGAATTATTAAAATTATTAATAAAAAATCTAAAGAATAATAAATATACGTGAATAATTTTATACTATTATTGAGATTTAATAATTGTATTTATTTTTTAAATTAAAATAGTGATGAAATATAATTATGATATTATAATATTTAAATATAATATATTATAAAATAAAATGTATAATTATTTATAATTTTTATAAAAATTCGATTGGATTAGATTTTAATAAATTATCAAATATGTTAATTTAATTATGAATAAATTATATATCTTTTATTTTAAAATATGTCAATTTTATTCTATTTAAATCTATTAGATCGAATAAGATTTATTATTTTAAAGGGTGTAATAGAATTATTTGTTTACTATTAGGCAATTTATTTTGTTAGTTTATTTTATCCAAAAATAAATCGAAAAAATATTTATTTTAATATTTATATTATATAAAAAAATTATTCAAAAGAAATATATTATATAATAATTTTTAATTTATTATTTTTATTACAATTGTGTATTTTAATTATTAGAATATTTTTCAATTAATTATTTTATTCAAAAAATATTTTTTATCTGCCAACATTATATTTTTGCTTCACAATAACTTAAATTCAAACAATTATATAGAATTCTAAAATTCATATATTTATTAGAAGGAGATAAATTGGATGAGTGTTAGTGATTTTTTAAATTTGAATAAAATAATTTATTAAAAGATATTATAATAATATAAATAATTAATTATAATAAGAAAAATAATTATTCAGAGAGATTATAGTATTATAGATTTAAAGGAAGAAGTGTAATTATAAATAATGATAGATTATTCATTTATCTCACAACAAAAGTATATATATAGCACTTGAGAAACATGGGTTGATATTACATTGGTAGTCGCTTTGTTTGAGTTGTCGAATTACATATATAGTAGTTCTTTATAGAATCAAGTCGTTGTCCTCATGTCGCATAATACACCATTTATTTGGAAGTAGAGTTCTTGATATGGCTATCAACGAGTCGTTTAATCTCAGTTTTTATAATTGATCAAGTGTTGTTTGCTTTGAATTACAAGGTCATGTTTTAGAAGTCGTTAATTACAAAGTGCATTTGAATAACCAGTCCAAGTTGACATACATAAGTTGTTTAAGATCTTATATGCAAAAAGGGGATCCATGTCGTTAGGATGGTGTACTTATTACATGTATATTACAAAACATTAACTTCTTTATTCCCAAAAACTTCGATAAGTTAAGCGAATATTTAAAGTAGTAATTTTGGTTTTAATAGGCAAACAATTTAGCTTTCATCCCTTTTTTATAAATAGTAATAAAATTTTAACTTTTTACTCATTCAAGTTTCTAACTTAGTCAAATTTTTCTTTAGAGAATCTCAGCTTGGTACAATAATTTTTTGTTTTATCCTAATCTTCTTCACAACCAGCCCGTTTTAAAAACACTTGATTTGGATTCCAGTACGCCTGGCTAACAACTTCATTGGAAAATCAGTTTGTTTTATTATCACCTGCCTACTCTTCATCAGATTTGTGACATTTACCTATTGGGTAACTTTTTCCTCTTTTGCTTCTTATTTACCATGTGTTCTAATAAAGGAAAAGATATATCCTACTATTCATCTTCCAAAAAACATCCCTTCAAGCAGTACCAAAAGTGTTCTTTAAGAATAGATACACCCCGAGAAGGATCTCGAGACTCAATTCCCTTACTAATAAACTCGACACCAACCGAGTAACCTGTTGAAACTTTGGTAGGTCATGAAGGCCAACCAACCAGAACGGGTAGGGTACCCACCAGGGAGAGTGTCATAGCCCTTCTTGTTTCATCTGAATCTTGCCCTACTTCTTCATTGTCTTCGTTGGGTTTTGTGCTCGACATTCACTTCTTTATATCTACGGCGGTAAAGGTACCCCATCCTAAGAAGAATCGTGATAACTAGGGTGAGCCTACTCATTGAACTAAGAACAAGCATCATATATAAAGAGATGCCTAATGTTTTGACTAATGTCGACCTGATGGAAATTAGACATAAATATGGTATCCCACCTCGTGTAGGTCTAATGTCAGTACCCCATCATTTATATGACATTGATGATCCTCTAGCGGGGTGGTAAGTGATACATTTAGCTCCCTTCAAAATTGGACTTCGGTGCCTGTTCCTTAGAATGATAACCCATACCCTTAACACTTTTGACATAAACTTTGCCCAAATTAATCAAAATTGATGGCAGACTCTCTTGTGTCTCTCGATTATCGTTGTTGAATGTGGGGTGGATCTAATAAGCGACAAGATTAGATGTATATACTGCTTAAAGAGAAACGACTTGGATAAAGAGAGAAATTATATATCATGTGTTTTGGGGGCACAAACTACACCTAAAACTCCTAGATAGCACCTCGGGTTGGAAAGTAAGTAATTTTACATTATTGGGGATGTTTGGGCAATGGGGTCGACTTACCAATCCGTTATACTTGGAACCATCACTTTAACACATCCCAACCCATGCAAGTGAGTTAATAAATAAGTTAGGTCTAGATGGTAAGGAAAAAATAAGGAAAATCAAGCTTCAGAATACTTTTGACAGAGTTACTAGGAAATTTCACCTATAGCACGTTTGAAAATATATAGTGTCTAAAAGGACTTTACAAATGAATACTCAAGTTGTCCTTTTATAACGAGGTAAATACCATTTGTTGTCATTCAGATTGTGACTAATTTTTATTTTTATTTGTTTTTATAGGCATGGACTATTCAAATGTGAACCTTGAGGACATGATCGACACTTTTGATGTTCAAGACCTGGTACTCAAGTACCCTCAGCCTACCCCAACTTTACCATCTCTCAATGAGGACTCCACTCCTCTAGACAATCTCTTCGAGGTGCCTCATCCACTTACAGCGTCTAGCATGCCCAATTCTTCCTCCTTACCCTTATAACCAAGCCTTTTAAGAAGAGGAAATTAGTTAAGGACCTAACTCCCTAAATCGAGGCTATAGATTTGGACGACTTTGAATTTGATGAGGTCATTTTAAGGGACGTTGTAGTTTTCGACACCCTAGTGAAATATTTTGATAAGGACATTTTTGAGCAATCTAAACTGAAAATGGACCTTTACCATTACTTCGAGAATGATGTTGAATAGACCAGGGTTAAAGAAACCCGTAAGTTAGAAGGGGGTCCAACATGGAGTTGATGAGTGACTATCTAATTGAGGTGAGTTCACATTTTTTTTATAGATTTATTCCTTACTTCTCACTTGTGATATTTTTCTAACCCGTTTGTTGTTACAAGTCTTGTCATTGGCTAAAGAATGTGAGTTATCGTTGAGGGCCGTAGAGGACAAGAATGCACTCCTTGTTGAGTATGGTGCAAAAATAATGAAATTAGAGGGCTGCCTTCTTAACAAGTCCAAAAAGTTTAAAAAAGCAAACAAATACTATTTCAAGCAGGGTCAAAAGGAAAACTCATTTGAACAAATGGTGAAAGAGGGTGAAGAGAAAATGAGCTCATTAGGGGACCAAATGAGCTCGCTGTCTTGCCTCGTGGAAACGCTAAAAACAGAGTGAATCAAGGCTTATAGAAACAAAATAGATTTTTTGGTAAGTAGTCTTAAGACTTAGACCGAGAAGTTGGATTTGATCGTTCTCTACTTCACCTTGATACAAGTATTTCAAAGTAATCGGACCAAAGCCCCCCCAATGAGCACCCCGCTTCCTTCACCTCGTGGTAATGAGGCCATGCTGGAAATTCGACTTGAAGGTGTGATTGAAGAGGCCACTCCGTAAGTCCTTGTCTTTTTATTGTAATTCGTCCATAGAGCAGCCTTTTACTTTTTTGATATCACCGTCAACACTTGAGCTACTGATAAGCTACAACCTTTTGGACGTAAAATGATGTTTTAATGTAATATAACGTATATGTCATTTGGAATGTAATCACATGTTATAACTACATTTGAACTTATTATAAATGCATTGTATTCGTCATTTCATATTTGTCATCTAGTGATTAAATGCTCTGAATGAAATCCTCTATGCTTCTATTTAATTGTCTCCTACTTTCTTTGTGTTTGTCTTTTGAAATAGTTTGTATATTTTCCTGAGAGTTTTAGACCATTGCCTAGAATTGCAAGTATTGTTTTTTGATTCCAAGTTGTTCTAAATCAAAACACTAAGTTGTAAACTTTTAAGGCCGATATATTTAGGTCGTAGGTCACATAGACTACACCCAAGTTGACCTCGATGATATAATTGAAATGGGGCCATATTCTTCTTATACCTCAAACACCCTTCCCCAAGTTACCAAGAAATACCCTATTTCCCCTACTATAAATGATGAGGTGAATTAAGTGTCCCTTGATGATATCCTTATAGGGAAGAAAACCAAGAACTTCAAGGCATTTCGTGCATCACCTTTGGAAGTAGATGAAGAGATTAATCCTGGGCCTGGCCAAGTTGCTACGTTTTTAAGAAAGGGTTCTAAAATCGACCTTCTTGGTTCACCTCTGAGCGGGGAGTTCCCTGAACTCACTCTTAAGGTAGGTAGTGATTTGTCAACGAAGTCTATTCTTATCAAATAATTTTCCTCGTTTGGGAAATATATTAATCTATTGCAAAGTGATTTCCCCGGTAAACTCAAACTAGGTGAAAGTAGCAATTTGAGCACTCTTTTCAAAAGCAATATGTTTGATAACCCTTGTATTATCACTTCGGGGTTCCCACAGATTGGTACACCACTTATACAGGTCGTTAGTTGGAGAAAGGCACAATTTGGCATCTAATGGCAAGATGTGTGCTTGATGTGGATAACCTCTTGGAGCTTTTGGTAGTGTGTAATTTTGGTAATGTGTAATTAACCTCTCCCTTTTTACTTGATGTAGGTAATATCTATCGCCTCGTCATGAATTTAGAGTAAGAACCATATACTTGTCGAGAACCTTCAAGTTTGTGAACCAAAAAGTGTGCAACTTAAAAGGCTTGCTCTAAAGCCATGGAATAAGAGTTAGAAGATACACAGTTTAATTGATCTGGGCACTTCATCAACGGGATAAGTACAAGGATGAAAGGGATAAATTGTACAAATTGGTTAAATATTGAAAGTAGAGGGCACTAGAGAAGAATACATGCAGGCCTCCATTTTTTTAAAGTATCAGATCATATCCTTATTAATAAATAAAGGCCTCCTTAAGTGTGAACTGGTTTAACTTTTCAATTTTCTTTGTCTCAATATACCTTGAATTAAACAATAAACCAAAATGGTCATGAAAGGTTTTTTTTAGCAAAAGGAAGGCTTTATTTCGATGAATTCAATACCCTCTCTTAAAACGGGCGATACACCTCTTATCTTGTATCCTAAGTGTGAGAGGTTCATTTGAATGTCTTACTTTGTATTTGAGGATTATTGTATTAATTTTTCGTGGGTCATCAAACATGTAAAAGTGAAATTAAATCATACCTCTACATGTTCTTATCATTTACGAGTTTCACTTTAACGAATTTAAGATCCTTTTTACGAAAAGTGACACACCTTTTATCATGTATTTCAATTTGAAGGTCTATTTGACTACTTTATTTCATACTCGAAAGTTAACGTATTAATTTTTCATTAAACAAGAGACATATAAGAATGAAATTAAATACTATCTCTACAAATATTTCCTAAAAAGAGGTTCACTTTAATGAATTAAGAACTTTTCTTAGATTTTTTTTAGAACGGACTACACACGTAATTTACACGTAACAATAATAAATTAAATTTTTTTACTTAAAGTAAATATAGAAAGAATGCGCTAGTTTAATCCATATCGGTAGTCTTCTTGCTAGCTAATGTTGTCAAAGTTATTTAAATAAAATAGTAATATATATTATTATTTATATATAAAATTAAAATTAAATGAAATATATAATAAATAAAATTAAAATTAAATGAAATATATAATAAATAAAATTAAAATTTTAATAATTTATTTCTAATAGTTATCTGTCAGTTAATATGATGGGGTTATTATTTTAAATCTATTTAATAATATATATATTAAATTTTTATTTATGTTGTTGTCTGAACAAATTTTAAATGTCCTTATTATTAATTTATCTTCATTCAGTTTTATTTTAAAAATAAATAATTTTTTTATTAATTATTATATTTAATAATTTACTGATAAATTTTATTTATAACAATTCATAAAAAATATAAATACTAATAAAAATATAACTTCGTTATATATATAAAAGTTACTGTTATATAAGACTAGTGAATAAATAATACTATTAAAATAAATATAAATATAAATTAAATTATTAATTAAATTTTAAAAATTATATTTAATCATTAATTAAATATACTATATACAAATGATATTTATCCGTTTGATATTGGTTTCAAGTAATTTCCATATATAAAACTACTCTGCAGCCTGTAGCTAGCTGGCAGCCTGTTAATTTTCTATTTTTATAAATAAATATTTTTAAAAATAATATTTTTCATAATATTTTTTTTGGGTTTTTTGTTTTTGTTTTTGGAAGCACAAAGCTCTGTTACTATTTTTTCACCCTCCTTTATTATATTGCTTTTTGTCATTGTCTATTACTGCCCTTGATTGCATACATCCGAAAGCTTTTAATCTTTCTCTCTCACTCTGTCCCATCTCAGTTGCCCTTTGATAAAGGGGTCCTATCCTTTGCTTTTATTGCACATTCTTTAACTATTTTATTAAAAGAAAAAGAAAAAAGAAAAGTGGAACAAGGTTGGATTTCAAGGAAGGAATTATTTCTTCTTCAGATCTGGGAGAGAGCTAAGGTTGTTTGTGGCAATGGAGACACCATTAAAATTGTCTCTCTCTGACCTTTGAGTGGAAACCTACTGAACCCACTTCCTGTTTTTTGCTCTCTGTCTCTTTTGGGTTCTCTTGTGGCCTTCCATTTCACCTCTTTTTCTGAGTACTACTGGTAGTTGGGTTCGTTCTACTTATTTTCTTGGTTCTTTGAAAACCCACCAAATTTTTTAAGTGGGCTACCATAAATTTTGAGAGAAAAAGAAGGATCTGTCAGAAATGTTGGCTATGGGGAGTCCTACCTTCAGTGTCCGTAGAAGCAGTACTTGCGATGCTTTACTCAGAGAACTTCAGGTCTTTCCTTTTCTTTATTTGTTTGAATTTTTCTGCTTTTTTTTTCTTTGCAAGTCCTAGTGCTTTGAGTAGGAAGAGAGCGTATGGCTTCTTTCTTGATTTTCTTGATGGAAATTTGTTCTTTTTAATGATGATATTTTTTTGCAACTTTATGTTTGCTGCTCTTTCAAAAAAAGGGAGGAAAAAAAGTTCGATTACTTCTCTCATTATTATATTTTTTTTGCTGAAAATTAGTAGATTACTTCTCTAATTATCTCATTATGAGCCTATGGGAGCTAGAAAAATACTTCCTATAATTTAATCAAAAGTACGTGTCAACTGTTTCTTTTTAAGTTTCACTTTGAATTTGACCATCGGTCCAGCTAATATTTTAACTCACGTTGACCTTCTTAAACCCTAACACGGTTTTAGTTCTAATTTAATGGAAATATAATTAAAATGTTAATACTTTAGCAGGAAAAAAAAGGAATTTCTTTTGTAACTGAATGAATTCTCTCTTTTTTTTTATGTTTCTTGGTTTATTATGCGACTTCTGATGAAAATAGTTCCTTTCAATGAAGAAGAATCCGAA
Organism: Hippophae rhamnoides; assembly: GCA_033030585.1. Classification (NCBI taxonomy): domain Eukaryota; kingdom Viridiplantae; phylum Streptophyta; class Magnoliopsida; order Rosales; family Elaeagnaceae; genus Hippophae; species Hippophae rhamnoides. Next base: position 39,951,823 of record CM065434.1, read on the forward strand.
GGATTTGAAGCCAAAATGTATCTAATCGAATTGGTCCTAAAATAACATGCTAGCTTTTACATGTACGTAAATGTATGTACATTATAGTATGGTATTAGCTTGTACATAGCGTTCTGTTCTTAAATGAATATACATAATATATTCTATGCTATTAGCTTGTATACAATGTACAATATGCTATTAGCTTGTACATAGAGTTTTGTACATAAATTAATGTACATTTTGTAGAGTGTAATATATGTACATGTTTACGTGCTATTTTGTAGCCAATCCGATTAGGTATAAACTGTACATGCTATTTAAGCCCAGACTTATTTTGAAGTGTAGACATTTAGTGATCAACTTGATTTCTTTATTAATTCATAGTTAAGAAGTTTTTATTTCTCATTTAAATTATATCTTTAAGCCTCTAACTTTGGAAAGTTGTCTTGCCAGTTTCATTATCTTTGAACCATTAAGAGAGTTAGTCCTAGTGGATGACCGTGGTTGTTGTGCATTAATTTTTATTATCCACTTCACATGGTTTAATATTCTGTGTTCCCACAAAAGTATGAATGGGATTCTTTGAGCTTTCATGACTTGCAAGTAGCTCATCATGACAAGAAGATATGAGTGCTTCCGAAGCTTCAGATATTTGGTCTTCAGTATTCAAATTGCTTTCCTCTCTTCTTTTTTTCCCCTTCTTTTCGAAATCCTTTTTTGGTATACCAGTTGACTGATAGCTTTCAGATAACAAATTTCAGTGAATCACATTTCAACAATCTATTAACTTTTTCTGTGATTGCTTTGCTTCAATTACAGCAAATATGGTATGACATTGGTGAGACCGAAACAGAAAAAGACCGCATGCTAATGGAATTGGAGATGGAATGCCTTGATGTCTATCGGCGAAAGGTTGACGAATCTGCCAATACTAAGGCACACCTTCATCAGTCTGTTGCATCCAAGGAGGCTGAGCTAGCAACTCTTATGGCTGCTCTTGGGGAACTTAATTTCTATTCTCCGGTAAAGTATCCATTAGGAATTATCGTATTAGGCAATTCACAAAGCTGAATCATTGGCTGATATGTGTCTTATCTAGAAATTATAATGTAGCTCTGAAGGTTCTGAGTGTAAGAGATAAACTCTTTTTTAATGTTTTCATGAAGTTTTGGAAATTCTGCTTTTCTTAGTAGTCTTCTAATGTGACAAATGGGCTGAAAGATTGCAAGCTCCTAGACAAATAGAAATTTTATTTATTGTATAGGAAAAAAATAAATGATATGATCTGAGCTAGATAATATGGACTGAGCTAGCAAAATTAAATCATCTAGAAGTTTTATTTATTTAATTGCTTGCCAAAAACAAATTGCATTTTTTATCATTTCCCTAGATAATATGGTCTGAGCTAGCAACATTTTGTAAGCTGTGCGTGTTACTTTCTCTGCAAAGCAATTTATTGTTTATTTGAATTATTTAAGCTTCCGAGCATTATTTGATCTTATTTATGTTTCCCATCTCTTTCTTATCTTTAAATTTACAGAACCAGGCAGAAAAGAGGTCAAAATCATTAAAAGAAAAACTTGCTTCTGTGGCTCCACTGGTTGATGATCTAAAAATGAAGAAAGAGGAAAGGATGAAGCAATTTTCCAATATGAAGGTGCAAATTGAGAAGATCAGTGGAGAGATTGCTGGATACAACCATGTAAACACTGCTGCAATCAGTTCATTAACTTTTGATGAACAGGACTTGTCGCTGAGAAAGCTAAATGAATTCCAATGTCATCTTCAAACTCTTCAAAAGGAGAAGGTAGAAATGCTTATATAAATTCACACTTCAAGTTTCTTTTGTGGTACTCTTCTTGAATTTATATTTCATGGTCTCATTCCTTGATATATATATATGTATTTAAAAGAATCGTAACAAGTCTTTAGGGGGAATTAAATTTCAACAAATGTGGGAAGTAATAAAGTAGGAAAGTATCGAGTCACTACCAACTACGAAAAAGCGTGATCGTGAGCAAATTGTTAAAGAATGTATACTACAATGTTGTTTTCTGATGAGCTTTGTTATCAAAGATTATTTAGCTACATATTTTCAAATTGAAGACTCATGAATTGAAATTGATAACAAAGAAAATACCTATCTCGGATAAGAAATTGTTTTTATAATGTTTATGCTGACATGAATGAATCCTTAACTTCTATTTTATTTTCCATCTCCCTTTAAGTTTTGACTGGAATGATACTGATGGCTTATAAAATACCTTTGGTTTTGACAGTCTGACCGCCTTCATAAGGTGCTGAAATATGTAGATGAGGTACACTCTCTCTGTGGGGTTCTTGGTCTTGATTTTGGCCAGACTGTTGGTGAAGTGCATTCAAGCTTGCATGGAACAAGCACAGAACAATCAAAAAATATCAGCAATAGCACGTTGGAAGGCCTGGAGCAAACCATTTACAACTTGAAAATAGAAAGAAAGGCTCGACTTCAGAAGGTAGTGTATTTCTATTAATGATATCATAATTTTCTGCCATCTTTAGTTAAACCCCTTGTTGAAATCCAGATGAAAGATGTTGTGGCATCACTATTTGAACTTTGGAATTTGATGGACTCGTCAAAAGAAGAAATAAATAACTTTTCAAGGATTACCTGTATCCTTGGAGCATCTGAAGCAGAAATTACAGAACCAGGCTTTCTTTCAATGGAGATTATTGAGAAGGTAAGAATGTTGTCCTTGTATATTTTGATTTTAGTACGTTCATGATGGATATTAAAATTTTGACTTGTTTCTTTTACAGGCATCAGCAGAAGTTGAGAGACTCACTAAACTGAAAGCAAGTAGGATGAAAGAACTTGTTATGAAGAAAAGGTCAGAATTGGAGGACATTTGCCGAGCTACTCATATTGAACCTGATAAAAGTACATCTGTTGAGAAATCAACTGCTTTGATAGACTCTGGTATGATAATTCTCTTTAGAAAGCTATCTAGATGGATTTTGTATTACCTTTTTGATGAATAAAGACACAAATCATGCTGATTTTCCTCAGGTCTTGTTGATCCGTCTGAACTTCTGGCAAACATAGAAGCACAGATAGTAAAAGTTAAAGAAGAGGTTCTAAGCAGAAAAGATATAATGGATAGAATAGACCGGTGGCTTTTTGCGTGTGAAGAGGAAAATTGGCTCGAAGAGTACAACCAAGTAAGCTGAACAATGATCATGGGTTGAATTTGCTATGGACTAGTTCAAATGCTGGGCTTTGATTTACAATTAGAATATATATCTTCTCATTGCCAAATTTTCTTTGTTGGATCCCAGGATGAAAACAGGTATAATGCTGGAAGAGGAGCGCACATCAACCTCAAACGTGCCGAAAGAGCTAGAGTCAATGTAATCAAAATTCCAGGTATTGCTTTTGATACTAAGCTTTCCTTATGTAAGGTTTTGCTTGCTACCTTTTGCAGCTAACAAGTTCTTTTCCAGCAATTGTTGACAATCTCATAAACAAAACTCTGGCATGGGAGAATGATAAGAAGATGTTTTTTCTTTATGATGGGGTGAGTTTTTTTATCTTTTTTTATGTGAATGCTTTTAAATCTGGCGTTTCCATCTTAAACTTATAAATTGTAACATTTCAGGTACGACTGGTGACTATACTTGAGGATTATAAAGTCAGCAGGCGACAGAAAGAAGAGGAAAAGAGACTATATAGGGTAATATCTTATTTTAATTCATGCTCTTCTTTATTGGTTGCTTTCATGGAGAGTTTTAAGAATTTAATTTTCATTTGATATAATGTTACAAAAACATAACATTCAAGTTGAAACGGGTGTGTAGTAGTCTTCAAAGACACCAATTATCTGTTCCATATTTTCTTTCTTGATCTCCATCGTTTTGCAATATGCTATCAAACCTTCTACTTTTGTATCATGTTAACCTTTAATCGCTCCTTTTGTAGGATCAAAAGAAGCTCCAAGATCTGCTTCTTACAGAAAAGGAAGCAATGTATGGGAGTAAACCAAGCCCCAGAAAAACTAACAGCTTTAGGAAGCCAAATGCATACAGTTCTAATAGAAATGGATCCATGACTCCTATGCCACGTAGGAACTCTGTTGGAACTGCAACTCCTGAGTTTTCAACGCCGCGCTCCTACTCTGGGCGCCAAAATGGATTTTTTAAGGAAATGAGAAGATTATCAACTGCACCATTGAACTTTGTGGCTATACCTAAAGAAGATACAATGTCCTTTGCATCTGTGAGTGGTTCTGAGTTAGGGTCTCCTCCTCGTGATTGATATAACTAGAAATGGTATGTTTGCTTGGCCTCAACTATTCCTATCAGCTGTCTATTATAATATTTATATGAATTCTTGGCAGATTTACACACTAGCGGTGTTTACTTTTCACATTCTATCTTTTCTTTCTACTATTTTTAGTGAATTAACTTTCGAATGCTATGAAAGCAAAGATTGTAGATTCTTTTTTTCCCAATATTGATCGGCATTGACCACAATCCGCAATTCTTCAATTGTTGAATTGTCTGTGCTCTGAGGCTCTAAGATGTATTTGTGTTGGTACACCTTCATGTACCTATGTGCAGGAACAGGTGGCTGTTTTACTAGCTGAGTTGATGCTATTTTCATTTAAGGCAGCAGAAATCTTGTGAATACGTAACGGATTGTACCCTAGCTTATGTTGTAATTTTTTAGGTTTATTCCGAGTGTTACTAACATCAAGAATAATCGGATGTTGTCCGCCGAAGAGTGTCACAACTCTGGAAAGATAGCATCTTTGGTAGATCTGTCAGTTTGGAACTTGCACTTCCATAGCTTGCTCATCAACAGAGAATAATAATAATGTACGGGTTATGTCAAAAGTGGTATTTGACCATTTGATTTATGGATTGTGCTTGTGGTGCATGATGTGTATATATTGAGAGTTGTGACTTCAATGTAGTGGGGTGATTTTATCTCTATGTGAAATAAATTATTCTATACTTGCACTTATGCAAGGATAGGTCTTGAACCCGTGCTGAGTGCTGCATGAGACATGTCATTGCGCTGCAAGTCGCTGAACAAGAACATGCACTTGGTGCCTAAATAAAATTGCATTTGAGACAAGAAAGATTAGTCTGCCATATCTCCTAAATTGATTCAAGTGTACCTAAATCTCTTTTCGTTCTTTGAATGGTTAGCTCTGGCTTGTTCGTTAAAGGTCCAAATAAAGCAAGAATCAATCAAGAGTATAGTTACAAATGTACCATAACTTTAGACCGACAAATTTATCATTAAGTTCTTAGCAAGTTATACAATATTTTACTTTTGTAATAAATTTAATATTAAATTTTATTATAAGTGTTATAAATCTATTATTATTGTGATATATTTTGTTAGAAAATTTGTATCACTATTAAGTTTAGTGATAGATTGATTTATTATAAAATTAGTAGATTTGTAACACATATAAGAACTTAGTAACATTTATTATTTTAAAATTAAGGAGTAGATTTGTAAAGCATTACAAGTTTATTAGTACATTTTGCTCATATAAGAGCTATTAGGTATGAAGCATTACAAGCATTACAAGTTCATTTGTAACACATACAAGAGCTATTAGGTATGAAGTACCTAAAATTTGCATTTATGAGTTGTGTTGTATTTAATTTGAGTAGGTTTGGTTATCCTTGTTTATATTGTATTTGTTTGTGTTGTGTATAGGAGTGTACAAACAATTTGATTCGTTAATTTTTTGAAGGTTTTGATTCGACCATCGGATCAGATGAGAAAAAAAATCATCCGTTAAGTTCGGATCGGATGACGAATTTTATTACGGTTCATCCGATCCCATTTGATCCGATTGAAATTAATTATATTTATTTATATTTATTAAAATAAATATATAAATATAAAATTATAAATAATATATATTTATTAAATTAATATATATATTTAGGTTTTTATTCGTCGCAGTATGATTTCTTTTGCGCAATTTCATTAGGGTTTCCTTTCCATTTTCATTTCGCATAGCTTCATTAAGGTTTCCTTTCCATTTTCATCGCGCAGCTAAGCATTTTGAATTCTCTCTCGCTTGTTGGCTTATTGCTCTCTAGTCTCCTCTTCTCTTATTCTTTGCCTTTTGCTCTCTACCACTGCGTGTATCGCTGTCGTCGACTCTCTCTCCATTCTCCCTTTTCCGTTCTTTGTTCTACATCAATCTGGTTCCCTGTGAGTTATGACTCTTGTTTCCTGTGTAATATCTGGTTCTACTTTTGCTTTTCATTATTTATTTTGTTCTTCTATGAGATATGGGAAATTGTATTACTTTGGTTATAAATCTGCTTCTTTACATTCAGGAAATCTGAAAATATGCTTTTATCTAAGCTATATATTTTTGGTTAGAGGGTTCACATTCTAATAATTTAATTTGATGAGGTTTGGAAAGTTTTTTTTTACTATGTTATATCAGTATGAAGTTTGATGCTAACATTGAGATTGACATTAGTCTACTCTTGTTTATCTATAGGAGGAATATGATGATTTGCTTGTCTAAGTGCAAATTTTTTTCATTCATGGTATTATCATATATCTTCCACTATATGTATGTCTGTGGTTTTTTATGATTGCATTGTTTGTCTAAGTGTAGATTTTTTTCATTCATGGCATTCAAAGCTTTTGATAATTCATAATTTTATGATGAATTATGTTTTTGATTTTAAAGTAAATAGATGGTTGTTATTTGTTAACATCTGTTGTCTTGTTCCCTGTGTAATATTTGGTGTTTTTGTTATTTTATTTATCTAATAGCATTTTTATAACAACTGTTTTTCTACACAATGTGTTATGAAAATGAAGCATTATACTGAATCTATAGGAGGAACATGATGATTTGCTTGTTTAAGTGCATATTTTTTTCATTCATGGCATTATCATATCTCTTCCACTTTATGTATGTATGTGGTTTTTTATGATAACATTGTTTGTCTAAGTGCATATTTTTTTCATTAATGGTATTAAAAGCTTTTGATAATTCATAAGTTTATGATGAATTATGTTTTTGATTTTAAAGTAAACAGATGGTTGTTATTTGTTAACATCTGTTGTCTTGTTCCCTGTGTAATATCTGTTGTTTTTGTTATTTTATTTATCTGATAGCATTTTTATAACAACTACTTTTCTACACAATGTGTTACGAAAAGGAAGCATTATACTGAATCTATAGGAGGAACATGATGATTTGCTTGTCTAAGTTCAGATTTTTTTCATCCGTGGCATTATCATATCTCTTTCACTTTATGTATGTCTGTGGTTTTTTATGATAGCATTGTTTGTCTAAGTGCATATTTTTTTCATTCATGGCATTCAAAGCTTTTGATAATTCATAAGTTTATGATGAATTATGTTTTTGATTTTAAAGTAAACAGATGGTTGTTATTTGTTAACATTTGTTGTCTTGTTTCCCGTGTAATATCTGGTGTTTTTGTTATTTTATTTATCTGATAGCATTTTTATAACAACTGTTTTTCTACACAATGTGTTACGAAAAGGAAGGATTATATTGAATCTATAGGAGGAACATGATGATTTTCTTGTCTAAGTGCAAATTTTTTTCATTCATGGAATTATCATATCTCTTCCACTATATGTATATATGTGGTTTTTTATGATAGCATTGTTTGTCTAAGTGCAGATTTTTTTCATTCATGGCATTCATAGCTTTTGATAATTCATAAATTTATGATGAATTATGTTTTTTATTTTAAAGTAAACAGATGGTTGTTATTTGTTAACATCTCTTGTCTTGTTCCCTGTGTAATATCTGGTGTTTTTGTTATTTTATTTATTTGATAGCATTTTTTTAACAACTGCTTTTCTACACAATGTGTTTATTGCATTAAGTTGATTATGTCTCAATTTATCTTAGATGGAAAAAAATACCTCTACTACAGATAGTCCACTTGTAACCACCGGAAGTGCAAGCGCTACCCATGATGTTGAAAATCAATATAAGAATCCACAAAATGCTCCAACAGAAACTAAATATTTACCATTGAATGACAAACATGAACCTTCTATAGATAGCTATGATGGAAAATGTAAGCAAAAGTTTTCTAAACCTCCCTCTTCTACCTGGAAACATTTTGATATAGTGCGTGAAGGCTTAGATCGCAAAGCGAGATGTAAATATTGTTCAAGGGAGTATGTGTATGTATCCAGCAAGTCTGGTACATCAAACTTAAATGCTCATATTGCTATGCAATGTAAATTATTTCCTGGTAGATATGAGAAGAAGCAAAAAACTTTACCTTTTGAAAATGTCACAAACTATAAACAAGGTGTACTTGTTGCACCACATTTAGTATTGAGGCTTCTAGGCTTGCACTTACAGAAATGATTATAGTTGATGAATTGCCATTTAGTCATGTTGAGAATGAAGGATTTAAGAAGTATAGTAGACTTTTGGAACCAAGGTTCCAAGTTCCTTCTCGTACCACTATTGCACGAGATTTCTTGAGTCTTTTCTTAAATAAAAAGGATAAATTAAAAGAATTTTCTCTAAATCATTTCAAAGAGTTTATTTAACCACTGACACATGGAATTCTGCTCAAAATTTGAATTATATGTGTCTCACTACTCACTTTATCGATGATAATTGGAAACTCCAAACAAAAATCTTAATTTTTTGTGTAGTTCTTAGTCATAAAGGTGATATCCTTGGGAAAGCAATTGAGCAGTGCTTGTTAGATCGGGGAATTGATAAGATATTTACTATTACTGTGGATAATGGTAGCTCAAATAATACAATAGTTTCTTACTTGCGTAAAAAAGTGAACAATTGGGGTGGTGCAATACTAGATGGTTAACATATGCATATGAGGTGTGTAGCTCATATTCTAAATTTGGTTGTGAGAGAGGGCTTGAAAAGATAAGAGAAATTGTGAAATATGTCAAAGGATCACCTTCAATGTTGTTAAAATTTAAGGATTGTGCGGAACAAGAGAAGATTGATACTAATAAACTTTTATGTTTAGATGTAGTAACAAGGTGGAATTCCACCTATTTAATGTTAAAAGCTGCAATAAGATTTCAGAATGCTTTTGAGAGTTTAGTAGAAGATGATGTGATATTTAAACAAGAGTTCAACATTGGAAATGATAGTTGCAAAACTCTTGATATGTTTGATTGGTCTAATGCTCACATATTTGTGAGGTTTTTGAAAATATTTTATGATGCAACATTGAGGTTTTTTGGTTCTGTATATGTTACTTCAAATTTATTTTTGGATCAAATTTTTTTTCATACATAACCAATTGAGTTTCTGGTGTGAAAATACAGATTTTTTGTTAAGCAAAATGGCAAAAGAAATGATAACAAAGTTCAATAAATCTTGGGGAGGTGTAGATAAGATGAATGATTTTTTATTTATTGCAACTTTGCTTGATCCAAGACGTAAGGAACAAGGTTTGAAAATTTATTTGGATCTTTTGTGTGATGAAGATGATATTATGGTTGGTCATATGATGAAAAAATTTAGACAAACTTTGAATAATATGTTTGATCAGTATTTAGTTTTGTATTTTGTAAATGTCCAAACTATATGCTCACAACCTTTAGACACAGAAGAAGTGGATAGTTGTAACATTGATTCATTTTCACTATGGATGGATCGTTATAAAAAACGTGTCAAAGATGCAAAAAAGATAGACAACCAAAATGAAGTAGATAAATATTTGGGTGAGACATGTGAAGATGTGGATGATGAGTCTTTTAATATTTTAAATTGGTGGAAGGTAAGCGCATCTAGATAAAGGTTCTTTCCAAGATTATCAAAGATGTTTTAGCTACACCTATATCAACTGTAGCTTCTAGGGGGAGGGTTATTGATTCTTTTAGAAGCCCATTATCCCCAAAAACTGTTCAAGCACTTATTTGTACTCAGAACTGGATTCGATCATCACCAATAATTAACATTCATGAGTCAGTTGATGATATTGAAGCAATTAAAACATGTAATATTATTTTAATTTTCATTATTAATTGATATCATTCTCTTATGATTTAATATTCTCATCACTTTCTAGATATGTTGAGAGACATTAAGTATATAATCCTTAATTGAGTATGATATATTATTATTTTATTTCATATGTATTTAATATATTATTTCATATATATTTAGTTATCAATTTACTAATATTTTTTAAATTATGGCTAATAGGTGATGACACATTAAATTTTTTTGCTATTGTTCTCAAGATTCAAGACAAGATTATTTTTAAGATGGTCAATGGATGTTAAAGAGTAAAATGATCAAATTAATTTAGGTTTAGATTATTGTGAACTATCTTTTTGTTTAATATTTGAATGAATTGTTAAATTTATTAAAATAACTATTGTAATGTCGACATCGTTATTGATGTATTGTATTATTTTTGTTTTATATAGGTATGAACATTTTAGTCTTATTTTAACCTTTTTATTTAGTTTTTTAAGGTTTCTTTTAATTAAAATAATTTTATGTTATGATTTATGTGAAAATTTAAATTTTTAATTCAAAAATACTAAAAATATAATTAATTAAGTTTATTGGTCGGATTGATCGAATGCTATCCGAATATTTTATGGATCAGATTGATCAAATATAAAAATTGATCGAATCAGTTGCGGATTAGGATGTTTCAATCCGATCGGATGTTCGAATCGGATCGAATGAACATAAAATTAACGGTTTCGATCCGATAAACACCCATAGTTGTGTATTTCTGATCTAAATACAAATTTTTTAATATTACTAAAAAATGATTATTTTTAGGTAATTTATTTATTTATTACGATAAAAGAAGATTTAATTTAAATAGAAAAGAATCAATAGTTAATTTGATTTAAAATATAATTTCTACGGTGTTAATTGTATTTGGTGTTTTAGGTTACTTTCCTAATTGAAACTGTGGCGAACACTACTCGTACTTGTTTAGACTATAATTTAATTTAGAAAAATCATAAAATGCACACATGCTCACACTTATTCAAATTATAATATAATATATAATAGAGTTGTATTGAAAAACAAATAAGTCATAAATTATTAAAGTTGTTTTGTCACGTGTCACGTATCTTTAACATTACTTTTAATTTTATTATATTATTTCACTATGATACTTCAAATCCTCTCCCAAAAGAGAAGTTATTAACTAAGGATTAAATTGCAATTTCATAAATACAAATGTTTTTTTTTTTGTTATGATCGTCGCTAATATTGTAAAAACAAATGGTTAATGGATTAATATTACTCTTTATCCTAATCTAAGGATTTTTTTTGTTATGTATTCTTATATCTAATTTATTTTTAAAAAATAATTATATTATTCACGTGTATATAATTAAGACTCCAATTTCATACTTTTTTTCATGTGGTTATGTATCATTGAATTACAAGTAATTCAATTGAATACTCATTTAAATACTGAGATTTTGTTAAATAAATCTCATCATTTTCTCATAAATATTTCATTTTCTGTGTAATCATGAGAACCAACACAGGCAAAATTGAACAACGATGGAGCTAAATCCACAAATATCTTCCCAAATATATATATATATATATATATATATATATATATATATATATATATATATATATATATATATATTTAAATCCAATGATTGGTTTTATAAAAATTGTATGTTAGAAAATTGAATATGCTTAATAAAATATATAATTAGCATAAACTAAACAATTATTTTAGTATAACTATAAGATATGTAGCATATCATGTTGTAAGTGGGTTCGATTACCTTTTTCTGTAGATTAAAATTATTAGTGTGTGAACATGTATGTTCAAATAAATTGTATATTCTTAAAATCAATTAAATATTTAATTATAACTAAAAATACATATATTATTATTCTGTTAGGTTGTATTCAATCAAAAAATTAAGATTATTTAGTAAAGTTATTTGTTTAAACTAAATGAAATTGACTTTTAAATAAACACGATTTAATGGTATATATATTTTTAGTAAATATTTTTCTTTATTTCAAGAATTAAGATATATATATATATATATATATATATATATGTATTGGTTAATGTGATAATTCATGTACTATCCATATTCTTTCGCTGCTCTAAAATGGTAGATGATATATTTTTTATGAACTCTACCTTTCAAAATTAGGTCACAATTAAGAGAGAATAAGAACACCTAAGGTTTTTACATAATAAAATAATATTTGGATCATCCTATTATAATCCATTAATCGAATAATATCATAGCATAGTTGTTTTTAAATGAAAGTTTTAATAATATTTATAATTTTTTTATACATAGAGTTTTATTTTTAATTTCGTTAAGAAAAAATATATGTTTATTTTTACTATAACGTTAATAAACATATGTTTTTTAATATGTAAAAAAATGTACATGTATTTTTTACTTAGAAGATTAAAAATAAAATCAATTAAATAGTTTAATTGTTTATGAAGTAGAAGTTATATATTCGATTAGAATTTTTAAAGAATCTCTAAAAAGTCTTTAAAATTTTTAGAGATGTTAAAAAAAATCTTTCATTTTAAAAGATTTTAAAACTGGATAGATTTTTATGAATTTTGATGATCCTTTTAAAGTATTGATACTCCTAAGATATCTTAATTAATATGTTGGTATTTTTTTTATATCTAATATTATTAAAATGTTTTATTTTATGAAACAAATTCAAAATTTGATACTATTTTTAAAAGTTTTGAATAATATATTCTACCTTTTAGTTAAAGTTGATCACATATTTTCTACGTATTAAATTGAATAAAGATATTTATGATAATTTTAAAAAATAATCAATAGTGAAAAAGTATTATGATTATATTTCTCACAGTATAAAAAAACTAATTGTATAATTTTTTAGTTTAAAGTTTTATATTATTTTATTAAATTTTGTAAACCCTGATTATTATTTAATGATAATAGCAATTTAGATAAAAAATAAATACTAAATTTAAATTATTGTCATATGAGGGAAGATACATTAAGTTAATGTATTGATATCTTTACGTCTTATTTTATTAAAATATTTTATTTTAATAATGAATTTAATTATTTATACATCTTTTATCCATCAAATTATTTTTTTTTTAATTTTTTACAAATATATTTATCTAATTTGATAAGTAAGATACACGTGAAGACAAAAAAAATCAAACATTATTTAAAATGATTAAATGTGATATCAATACATATATTAAGATGTTAAAGCAAATTTTTTTTAATAAAATAAAGTATAAATTATATTAATATATTAACTTAAATACATATAAGTTACCAAATCTAAAATATATATAAGAAAATCTCTACTCAATTTACCTCAAAATTTGTAAGGATTTTTTTCACTCTAATATATAATTTTTATATCTTTATTATTGATTTAGTTATTATCACTAATTTTTTTTATTAAAACTCGTAAAAATGTATGAAATAAAATTTAGACTAATTTAATCTTACCATAAAAATATTTATAATTTATAACTCTAATTAAATATATTCTCCAAAAATATATAATAAAATATCTATATATTGTTTCAAAAATTATAAAATAATTAATTAAAACATTCAACACTACAAAGTTAAGTTTCCAACTTACTTTTTTTAAACTAATGATGATATCAGGTTTACTTCAAGAAAATATGTCAGTATGTAATAAATAGTGAGCAGTTACTTTCATCATTGAATTTGAAACATCAGCTATCCTTCAATGGTAGCGTAGCTTTCAACTCAAACCAAGTAAGAAACAGACACACAAAAAACACACTTTCAATATTATTATTTTAATTTGTACGAAAAGTAAATTCAGGAATCAATTTCACTCATTTTCTCTCTTGGTGTCTTGTCATTGCACATTCCCATCAATGCTTCCAAACGTAAACGATATCGGATTTACCATAAGATTTAACAATTCTTTAAGAATCTTACGAAAATTATATATATATATATATATATATTTTTTTTATAATAAACTATTCTAAACATCGTGATTTATGATAATTATTTTAATTAATATGATGTTTTATAATTAATGAAGATGTTAATTTATATTATTTAATGTATAGAAAAATATTATAATGATAATTTTTTATTTACATAAATAATTTAATTTTATATTTTAAATTTCAACTTTCATTATATAATTATTACATGTAATATAAGTTAAAAGTAACTATGTTATTTGGAATATTTGTTACGTTATCAATATTTAATAAAATATATTCATATTTTTATAGTAATATATTAATGATTTTTAAATTTAATTTTAGGTATATAATTGATCTAAAATTAAAATTTTGAACATGTATGCAAATAATTAAGGATAAATTCTTTTTTAAAATAATTAGAATAAAAAATTTAGTTTAACTTCAAAATTAAACAAAATCGAGAAAAGTGAAAAGAAAATATTAAGAATATTAAAGAAATTGAATCACGTTGAATATACTAATTTTGTAAAAAAATTCAAAAAAAAGATAAATGACTTTACAATAAAAAATTAATTTATATATATATATATATATATTAAATAAGATGTATGTTTTAAAATAAAAAATACAATAAAAATTTAATAACTTAAACTAAGAGAAATATCAACTAAATATATTAGTATAGTAATAATAATACATGTACGATTAGATACAAGTAAATAATATATATGACATAGAAATGTATATAACAAAATACAACAAACATTAAGTATAAAGAAAATATGAGATAACACTCAAACACTAAAGCTTAAATAACACACATAAGTTTTTTCATATAAGGCATACAAAACAATAGATAAATGAGAGCGTACAAAAGACGAAGACTAAATAATAGAGGATAAATTGATAATCAACATAAGCATATTGGACAAGAGAGATAATAACTTATGATATATGAATAACATGACTATAAAAAAAATATTTTAACACTTTAACACTACATGAGTAAATCTTGTTACATAATGCTCATACAAAAAACAACTTAAAAAATGGTAGTCTGAAGATTGGGAATTGATTGACGTATAAAAAATAACTTTAAAGTTGAGTTTGCTATTAATGTTTTGTCTATATATATATATATATAATGTATATTTAAAATTTTAATTAAATTTTAATTTAAAGCTATTAATGTAGTTAAAATTAAATATAATAACTACTAATATATTATTATAAAAATATGTATCATAATTTTTGTTAATAAATAGTACGAGTAAAGTATTAAATCTTTTAATAACATAATTATCCTTTGTTTATATTATATTTGTTAAGTATATGATAAAATTTTCAATTTAAAACATAAAATTGAATTATTTGTGTAGTTTAAAATAAATAGGAGAATTAATATTATATTATTTTAAAAATATAATTATATACGTGTACTTTTAGTTAAAAAGATACTAAGTGATGAAATTTATATTTAATTGATCTTTATTATTTAATTCACATTTCTAACTTTACATAGGAGTAATAATTAACAATCACTATATACATACAATAACCTAATGCATATAATATTATCATTTGTTAATTATGAAAGGGACAAGTAATATAAGTTTACTAACATACTAAAAAAAGTCATGTATCATAAATCTATGATAATTTTGTGTAATGTGATAATATAAAATGTATTTTAAAGAATGTGTGTTGAAATTTTGAATCTTATTATTGTTTTTTGAAACAAGGAAATTTTTAATTAACATAAATTTTAGATGATTCCAAAATTTTGATAAAATTTTAATAAGTTTTGGTAGTTTTGGTAAATTTTAGTTTCCAATCTTATTGTTTTATTAAAAAATAATGCTTCAAATTTAAATAAATACAAATAATTTTGTAAAATATGAAAACAATTATCCAATTTTTAATTTTTGTTACTATTTTATTATTGGAGATAAAATTAAGGAGTAAATCAAGAAATAAATCAAGAACCTTAATTTAAGGAGTAAATCAAGAACCTTAATTCAAGGAGTAAATCAAGGAGTTGTGATCCTTAATTTAAGGATTAATTCAAGAAGTAAAACAAGGAATAAATCTCCTTATATATAGCTATAGAATTGTAATGAAAATATGAAAGAAAGAATACAACTTTGAGAGAGCTTGTTTTATTTGGTTAGGCCTAGGCCTTGGCGTTCTCAACACTAATTTTCAACATGGTATCAGAGCAAGTCGATCTTCTTAAAAAAATTGTTATTCCTTTGCTCAAAGTGCGTTTGACACTCTATCAGAGCGATTTCTTATTCTTTTTGTTTTTTCAAACCAAATTTCTTGGCGATGATGGATTAAATCTCTCTTATAGCTCCTACCTGCTCGATTTGGAGGATAAGTATTATGGTAAAAGGAAAGGTCCCACATTGAAACCAAGCTCTTGGCGATGATGGATTAAATCTCTCCTGCAACTTCTATCGACTTGATGTGGAGGAGGAGTATTGTGGTAAAAGGAAAGATCCCACATTGAAACCAAGCTCTTGGCGATAATGGATTAAATCTCTCCTACAGCTTCTACCGACTTGATGTGGAGGAGGAGTATTGTGGTAAAAGGAAAGGTCCCACATTGAAACCAAGCTCTTGGCGATGATGGATTAAATCTCTTTTGCAGCTTCTACCTACCTGATGTGGAGGATGAGTATTATGGTAAAAGGAAAGGTCTCACATTGAAACTAAGCTCTTGGCAATGATGGATTAATTTAAGGAGTAAATCAAGAACCTTAATTTAAGGAGTAAATCAAGAACCTTAATTCAAGGAGTAAATCAAGAAGTTGTGATCCTTAATTTAAGGATTAATTCAAGAAGTAAAACAAGGAATCCTTAATTCAAGGAGTAAAACAAGGAATCCTTAATTCAAGGAGTAAAACAAGGAATCCTTAATTCAATGAGTAAAACAAGGAATAAATCTCCTTATATATAACTATAAAATTGTAATGAAAATATGAAATAAAGAATACAACTTTGAGAGATCTTATTTTATTTGGTTAGGACTAGGCCTTTGACTTTGGCATTGGCGTTCTCAACACTAATTTTCAACATTTATATATTTATTTATGTATTATACTTGAACATAGTACATACTTATCCTTATATTAAATCATTTTAAGGTTTAATTGTATTCTTTATTTCAAATGAAATTATGTAATGCATTAAGTTTAATTGAAAATCTAAATAATTTATTTTATAATTAAGTAATAACTTATCTTAAAGTATATTTTATATTATATTATGCATTATGTTATAAAAATAATACTGTTTATTATTAGCCATTTTTAGTTAAACAATATTAAATCAATTTAGTACTTATTATTTTGAATCATAAAAATTAATTTAAGTGTGCACTAAAATATACGAAGGTTCCAACAACCTCATTTAATAATGTTAAATGATTGTTAGTGTGTGACGAGGTCAAAATTTCGTACGACCTCAAGTAATTACATATAACAAGTAAACGAATTCCATTTTAGATAATAAATTTTAGATTGATTTTTTACTTTAATTATAATTTCATTTAAAAAATTTTGTTCGAGTTTGATTTAAGGTAATCTCAAGTTGATGCATTAAAATTATAAATTATATTATTGAGTATTATATATTTTAGATAAAATGTTTATAGTTTAGTATTTATGAATAAATAAAATCAATATATAAATATTATTATTTTTAATTTATAAATATTTTTTTATTAATTATTTTAAATTAAAAAATATTAAAATTTAGTTTTTAAGGTGACGTTTGGTTCGTGGAATAGAATCGGAATCGAAATGTAATGGAATGGAAACAATTCTGTTTGGTTTGACCACTCGAATTAAGCTTAGAATCAAGATTACAGTGTTTGGTTTGACACTGAAATGGAATGAAAAAGGTGTAAATAACCTGAATACCCCTACATGCTGTAAAGTTCAAATAATGTAATTTAATTACTAGTTTTTCGTCAGAAAAATTAAATAAAAATTTTAATTTTTAATTTTTTAAGTAAAAAATATATATTTCTTTTTTTATATCATAAAAAATTAATTATATATTAACTTTTATAGAGATGAATGATGTTATTAAGATTGTTTTTAATAGCATTCAATATATTGAAACCGTACGTGGGATTGTTTTTGTACATTGATGCTATTCATTTTTACAAAACAATAAATTATCAATATAAACAGAATTATAAACATATGTTGATCATAATACTTTTGTATCATATGTTCAATGAAGCACAAATGTTCATATTTCAATAGTGTTCAAAATACAAGTGTTGAAAACACTATATTAAAATATTGATATTAGCCTAACTAATATAAAATTAGATACAAAAACAAGGCTAATATAACAATTACAAACAAATATTCATATAGTAATAGCACATATCCATAACTTAATATAATGCACCTTCACGTCTAAGAAGGCTCCTAATCCAACCATCTTTGTTGCCATCAGGTACTCCAAAAAATACATTCATTCTTGCGGGTTTGTCAACAAGAAGAATTGTAGCAACATTAAGTTCATCGTTACTAAGTGATGTTGTCCTTTGTAATTCATTGTACAACCTCTTTTGTGATGGATCGACTCAAAAGGCTGCCGACATTCTTCATCTCTTCTGCAAGTATTGAAGCTGCCCTCTCAACAGAATTTTCATATTCATTAACTCCAATTGTTCTCTTTCTTTTTTTAGATGAAACATTTGAGTTTTGCTGGTCGGTAGCATCTACATATTGATGTAATGGATCAGTTTCATTTACTGTCTCTTGATCCCGTTCATTATCAAGTTCTAAAACAACATCATCTCGAGTCTCTACATCTTTTCTTGTGGCTCTGTATTTACCAAATACAATAGCCAGGTCCTCGTAATAAGGAAATGACCTATGTCTCCAATGAGCAGCTTCTTTGTGACTCTAAAAAATATTAAAATATGTCAAATTGAAAATATTAATAATCAAATGGATTAATAATCAAATTGAAAATATTACCTGTACATATGCATCCCAAACAGGTGGGTCAGCAGCTACATGTTTATTCACTGGATCCCACCCAAATCCACTACTATTATGACCAGTTAGCATGTCATGTATAGTAGTAAATTGAGTCTTCAATGTTTTCAATCGAGACTCAATATGTGGTTTAGCTTTCATATTACAATCTGGTAGTTTTTGAAGTAGTGATTTCTCAATAGCATTTAAGTAGCCAGGTTTGAAACCACCATCAGCTCTATATGAACCCTGATTGTGTAACTCTACAAGACACTCAATTAATTTTTCATCTAATGTTGTTGTCCAAAATCTTTTATTCTGTCCAGGGCCTCGATTTCTTGAGGTAAAACTTTGTGAAGATGACATCCTAAAATTAAAAAGTAAGTACAAAAAATACTTACTAGTTGTTTAACAAAATAGAAATAGAAAACATATTAAAGTTGACGAGCCTAGCAACCAATGAGAATAATTTTAAAATTAAAAGAATACGACCAATAGTATAATGTTTTACAAATAATTTCAATCAAACAATCTCTTCATTACAACCACAATCAAGCATAAATAAGAAAACACAATTTCCATTAACCTAAACACTCACTATCATCTATCCATCTCTCATTTCCCTCCATTCATTGTACATGTTTGATGCCGTATTGTCTCTAAATACACTCCATTCATGTGTAGAGTCTACAATTCTTATTGTATCTTCCTCATCAACATCCTCATCTCTATCTTCAAGATTCTTATTGGATCATATGATATTTCCTTTCTTATATAGTTGTGTAGCAAGCAACAAGCAATAATTATTCGATTTTGAGTTTTAATGGGATAGAATGATGGACTTCTTAGAATAGCCCATCGATTTTTTAACACACCAAAACATCTCTCGATCACATTCCTAGCCTGTGAGTGCTTCATGTTAAAAAATTCACGTGGATTGCGAGATTGTGAACCATCTCTCCATTCACTCAAATGATAATGTTGACCATGATATGGAGCAAGAAATCCATTGGAATTTTCATATCCAGCATCCACAAGATAATAATGCCTTATATATTAAATATATTTTACAATTCAATTTCATATTCATAGAATTTAAAAAAATTAATCAATTCACATGTTACTTACCAAGTTGGACTTTAAATCCATTCTATCTATGCATAGCTTCACGTAAAACTCTACTATCAGCTGTTGAACCCTCCCAACTGGGTAAAACATAAATAAATTGCATATCAGGAAAGCAAACCCCCAAAACATTTGTGGTAACCTCACCCTTTTGGTTTCGATACCTAGACTTATCACCTACATGAACTCTTACTCTAATATGAGTACCATCAAGTGCTCCTAAGCAACCCTAGTACCAATAAGTCAAGTAAAATCATTTAATTATTAGAAATATTACATGGTAATAAGAAAAAGAAAGAAAGAAAGAAATTAAACATTATATCTACCTTGAAATATTTTCACCTATCGTCATCACAATCGTCAAGAATAGGCTCAGGTTTTTTCAATAACTCCTTATGCAACCGTATGATAGCATTCAAGACATTTTTTAAATACTTACTAACTGTCTCTCCAGATCTTCTAAATTGATCAGTTATAACTCTATTTTTCACATGGTGTGCAATCACATGAAGAAACATGGCTACATGCTCATCTACTAACAAATGTTTTGATTGTTTTAGCCCCCCTCTAGTTTCAAGCATTGCACACAAATTGGTAAAAGCACTCATACTCATCCTAATTTGATTAATACAAGTAATGCCACTCTCACAACACAATCTATGCACAATTTTCCTATTTGAAAAAAAATCAAACTCATACAATTGTCTCCTTAAAGATATTGTCTTGTTTTTATCCACCACCAACTCAAAAAAGAATTTTACAATATACATTATATGCATCAAGTACACAACAATAGCATCCACCTCTTCCACATTCAAGCTATGATCATCCATTTTACCTTAAACTACAAACAAAAACAATACTTAATTAGGAACAACAATTTACTCATAAAATTGATAAAATATACCTATTATATTAAACTGCCAAAATTAATAAATATTGTAGAAGATACTGATTATATCACTAACAATAGATAGTTTTTGAATAGACAATACCTCTGTAAGATTAATAAACAATTTATGAAAGTAAGTAATGCATTCTCTTCGATAATACCTCTGCAAGTATTAATAGGTAGTTTTTGAATTCATTAGCATAACAATTAGTTTATGCAGCTCCAATCGATAATTTAAACCAACGTTAGAGTTACCTTATACACTGAAACTATCAAAATTACTCCTAACAACAATTTATGCCATTAAGTCATAAAACTCTAGCAAATAATCAATATTGATATTGTTTGAAACAATATCAGTATCGTCTTTATGGGACGTAGAAGGAACGTTTATATCGAAGCGGTGTTTGAGTTCGTGAAACCAATAAATCGATTCAAAGCAAACAACAAAGAATATCACATACCAGAATACCAAAACAGATAATAAAAATATGAATCGATTCAAAATATAAATAAATTTCAACAAAATAGAGAAAAATTCCTCAGACGAACAATGTATCAGCGATTAGAACAAAGAACAAAATTAGGGATCGATTCAAAATAGAAATAAATATTTGCAGAACAGAGAACAATCTCAAAGGAAAAACTCCCAATATTAGGAAACAAATAGTGTATTCATAAGCGAGAAACAAAAAACAAAAAAGAGAACAACTCATGAAGAAATTAGGGTTGCGACTCAGATGAGCGAGAAGACACAGATGAGGATGAGAACTCACCTCGAATGTCAAGGAAACCACCAGTTGTGGAGGACCAGGCGAGGCTACGGCTGAGTTCTGAGCTGGAGAAGAAATCACGATGGTTGAGTGCAGAGCTGGAGAAGAAATCGTGACGCTCGTGGGTGAGAAAAATGTGAGGCTCAATCTGCTTCTTCGTTTATAAAGGAAGGGAAATTTTGTAATTATAATTTTAGGTGAGGGGTAAAATTGGAACGATAATTTTATAGCAGGAATGGAATCATCATTCATAAAGGGGGAGAAGGAATTGCGATTCCGTCTCCTTTAGTAATCCGATTCTATTTCGCCCTCCATTCCATCCAACCAAACACACAAAATGAAAGGAATCAATTCTAATTCCATTCCATTCCCTCCAACCAAACATGGGGTAAAACTTTGAAAATATAACTGTTATTTGACTATGATTCTTTAAATTTATTCATTGATCTTATTTTTAATTTTAATTTCACATAAAACACTATCGATATTGTTTCGTAGATATTTATAAGTAATAATATTTGAGTAATTATTAATAATAATTAACATATAAATTACTTTTTTTTTCTTTTTTAAAACTTACATAGCAATCATAATATAAATTAAAAATTTATTTGATTTCAAATATAAATATATATTAATAAAAAATAAAATAAGTAAATAAAAATTACAAAAGTAATAAAAGATATTATTAGATGTGAGGTGGCATTAGTTCTTTTAATTTTACAAATGTATAATTTAATCTCTTAATTTTAAAAATATGATATTTATTTTCTTGACTTACAAAATTGGTACCAAAAACAGATAATTAATAATTTTATATTTATTTAAAAAAATAAAATTATCAGTGATATTCTAGTTATAAGGTGAGTTAAAAGACGATAATATCCTCACTAGTTATGTTTGTAATTTTTTTTGGTTTAATAGAATAAGAATAAATGATAAAAATCTATTAATACTTTTTTATCAATAAAAGTTTTTTATGGCTCATTTTTAAGTAAAATAACTAATTATCACCTTTTTATAAGTAAAATTATTAATAAACATCTTTTTATAAGTAAATGATTAATAAACATCTTTTAAAATTAGATGATTAAACAACTATTTCACTTGAAGAAAATATATCTTTATGATCTTTTTTTCTATATTATTTCGATTGAATTGAACAGAATCAATTTAATGATGATATTGAAATATCAATGGGATACATAAATTAAAAAATGTAACCTTAGAAGGTAGTCAGGTTTGTGAGCACGCGAGGCTCACATTGGAAAGTGTGGATATTTTAAGGACACAATTTAAGAAAACTTTTGAGAAGATACAATTTTAAGACACAATCTTTGTTTTCAATAAAAAAATAATAATAAAAGGACACAATTTTTGCTAAGAAAGGAAAAAAATTCAAGTAAGTGCTACTTTTCGCCTCATAGTGCCTTGAAAGTAAGGGTGTACATCGGATTCAAATCGTTGATTTTATACTCATCGATTTTTAATCTATTTGGATTTAGATCGGTTGAATCTCATCAATCCGTAACCTATTTAGATTTAGATCGGTTGAATCTCATCAATCCGTAACCTATTTGGATTGGATCGATTGAATCCAACACGTGTGAAAAATTGAAAATGATGAGCAGGAGTTGGGTATGTTGTCGATGGAGATGTTGGCCAATAATGGTTGTCATGAAAAATTGGAAACGATGAATATGAGGGAGGTGTGAGCAAGAGGGAGATGTAAGTATAGGTTATAGAGATGTTGGTGGTCGAAAAACTAAAAATGATAAATAGAATTGCAGGAGATTAAGGAGGCATGAGTAAGAGGTGAAGGAGGCGGGGCTGCATTAGTCGCGATAGCGTAAGAACTAAGGAAGAGAAAGTGAGGCGTGATGGGCTGACGACATGTAGACGTGAGGGTGACGACAGGGCTGAAAAATGAAAATGAAATGTAAAACAACATAAGTATTGAAAACTGAAGTACATACGTTTATGGTTTTTTTTAACTATAATTTTTTTTAAGGTTTTAAATTTTTTTAATGTGAGTTGTGATGTATAATAAAAATGGGAATGATCAATGATGAAGACTAATATATAAATGTAAATATATATTTAATTATTTTTAGTAAGAATATATGAGATTGGATAATACATAGTAAAATATGTTATCCAATTCGAACTTAACGAATTGAATTTTTTTTCATTTGGTCCGATTTGATGGTCGGATCGAAACTTTAAAAAAATTAACCTATCAAATTTATCGAATTAATTAGATAATCAGATTTTTTGTAAACCTTTACTTGAAAGGTCGAAAAACTTATACTAATAAAATAACATATATATTTCAATCGATACAATTTATTTAAGATATTCGTTCAACTTGCATCAATCCAAAAACATACGACGAAGAAGAATGGGATGTGTATCTCTAAAATATATTTTTCAAAATATGTAATATATTTTTAGTTTTGAAAAGTTTTATAAACATTTGTATCAAAATATTATTTTATATTTTTATACACAATAGCTACATCTTCCTTTCTATTTTATTCTTCTAAAGAAAAATTATATTTTAAATTCTTTAATATTTAAAACAACAATAGTCACTACCTAATAAAGTAACAAAATGTAAGTTTTTTATAAAAAATATATATATATATGTATATATGTATATATATATATATATATTAATTTGAGCTGTTAAAACAAGACTGTTTAATAATATAATAACATTTTTAGTTTATTCTTTCCTTTTTATTTTCAACTTTTTTAGTACAAAATTTCATTATTACAAATTTGACTTTATCTCTTATCTTTTTATACAATGCAATGTAACTATTATTTTATATTTTTATTTTTATATATGTTCATAAATTTTATCACTAAATATTTGTTTTATAACAAAAATATAAATTTGACCTTTTACTTTATATGGTACTTCAATTTTTAGAGAATAAAAAATAACAAATACAATACCTCTATAATTTATAATAATACAAATAATATTTTAATAAATTAATTGTAATTCATATTGCTTTCAATTAAAAAAATTATTATTATTTTTATTATTATAAATTTTTGATGTTTTATTTGAAGTAATTTTTTAAAAAACTTGTTCAAAGTTTTTATGATATTTCTTTGAATAAAATTTCTAATTACGTCATTGATACGAGACAACATCTTAACCATCAAAAGTTCCCAATTGATGATGCCCTAAGACATCCATATTCACTGGATTATTGCATTTAGGAATTATTGTTTTTTTTGTTTTGTTTTTATAATTGAATTGGGAACTTTTGTTGGGTTGCTGATATTTAAGAAGGAAAGCTGCAGGCAAGAATGATTAAACAAAAATAACTTTAATGATCCTCTTGTTTTTCTCATTGTCTTGTTGGCAGGTAGCAAAATCTCCTTTTAAGGTGTAATCATTCTTTTTTATGATTTATTTTAAACAATAAATATTTATTTTAAGTGTGATAAATAAATATGGAGATTTTTAATAATGAAACTTAAAAATATGAATTATTGAGATTACAAAAAATAAATGATAACATACGAAAAAATAAATACTAAATATAACGAGATAAATTGATAATCAACACAAATCATATTAAGCAATAGAAATTACAAAAAATGATTTTAATATTTTGAAACTATGTGGAGAAATAATGTGATATAGTGCTCATGCAAAAAATAACATAAAAAATGATAATTTGAAGATTGAGAGGTGGTTTATGCATGAAAAATAACTTTAAAAATGAATTTTTTTAATGTTTTGTCAATGTGTATAATATATATTAAATTTTTTAATTAAATTTTAATTTTAAATTATTAGTGAACTTAAAATTAAATCTAAAGACTACTAATATATTATTATGAAAATATGGATTTACATGCATACTTTTTTTTAAATAGAGGATACCACTAAAATATTAAATCTTTTAATTATATAATTATCATTTATTTATATTATATTTGTCAAACATGTGATGAAATCTTTAATTTAAAACATAAAATTAAACAATTTATGTATTTTAAAATAAATAAGAAAATTAATATTATATTACTTAAAAATATAAATCTATATGTATACTTTTTAGTTAAAAGGCACATTTCTAACTTTATATACAAATAATAATTAACACTTCACTTGATACATATAATAACTTAATGTATATAATATTATCCTTTATTAATTACGAAAGTTACAAGTAATGTAATTTTACTAACATATTAAAAAAATTTATATATCATAAATATATGATAATTTTATGAAATGTGATAATATAAAATATAATTTTAAAATGTTGGTTGAAATTTTGAATCTTATTATTTTTTTTTTGAAATACGGAAATTTTTAATTAACATAAAATTTTGATTATTTCAAAATTTTGATAAAATTTTAATAAGTATCAGTAGTTTTGGTAAATTTTAGTTTCCAATCTTATTGCTTTATTAAAAAATAATGCTTTAAATTTAAATAAATACAAATAATTTTGTAAAATATGAAAACAATTATCCAAATTTTAATTTTTGTTACTACTTTATATATTTATTTCTGTATTATACTTGAACATAGTACATACTTATCCTTATATTAAATCATTTTAAGGTTTAATTATATTCTTTATTTCAAATGAAATTATGTAATGCATTAAGTTTGATTGAAAATTTAAATAATTTATTTTATAATTAATTAATAACTTATCTTAAAGTATATTTTATATTATATTATGCATTAACATATAAATTACTTTTTTAAAAAACTTACATGGATATCATAATATAAATTAAAAAATTATTTGATTTCAAATATAAATATATATTAATAAAAAATGAAATAAGTGAATAAAAATTACAAAAGTGGTACGAGATATTATTAGACGTGAGGTCACAAAAGTTTTTTAATTTTAAAAATATGATATTTATTCTCTTTATTTATAAAAATAGTGTAAAAAAGAGATATTTAATAATTTTAAATTTATTTAAAAAATAAAATTATCAATGATATTCTAGTTATAAGGTGGAATAAAAGATGATAATATCCTTACTAATTATGTTTATAATTGTTTTTGGTTTGATAGAACGTGAATAAATGATGAAAATATTCTCACCAATATCTGTTTAAAGTTTTTTTATTAATAAAAGTTTTTTTGGCTCAAGTAAAAAAAATTAATAACCATATTTTTATAAATAAAATGATTAATAAATACATTTTTTATCAGTAAAAAGACTAATAATTTTTTTTAAAATTAAAGAACTAAACAACAATTTTATTTTTAGAAAAAATATCTCTGTGATATTTTTTTTCTATATTATTTTGATTGAATTGAAAATAATCAATTTAATATCAATGTGATAAATTGTGGTTGGAAATTTTTAAATTTTATCAAATGATTGGATTGAATATAATTAAACAAAAAAAAAATAATAAACCGTGACCCTAGAAGGCAGTCAAACGTTGGCACGTGTGGATATCTAAGGACACAATTTAGGAAAACTTTTGAGAAGATTTAATTTTAAGACACAATGTAGGAAAACATATCGGGAGGGAGGGAGGGAGGGAGGTGTATCTCTCCATGTGCACACGCCACTCATTTTTATTTTCTAAAAATGTATCTTTTGTTTATAATATTATATATTTTTAATATTTTCTTGTATATAGTTTAATGGGTGCACTCTTTAAAATATATTTTTCAAATATATAATATATTTTTAGTTTAGAAAAGTTTTATAAACTTTTGTATCAAAATATTATTTTATATTTTATATTTTTATATACAATAGCTAATAAAATTGTTACATTTTTCTTTATATTTTATTCTTTTAAAGAAAAGTTATATTTAATTTTAAAGTTATATTTTAAATTCTTTAATATTTAAAACAAATACTCACAACCTAATAAAGTACCAAAATGTTAATTTTTTATCCAAAAATAATTAATTAATTTGAGCAATAATGAAGATGTTAAAACAACACTGTTTAATAATATAATAATTTTTTTAGTTTATTCTTTCCTTTTTATTTTCAACCTTTTTAGTACAAAATTGGATTATTACAAATTTGATTTGATCTCGTTCTATCGTTATACAATGCAATGTAACTATTATTTTATATTTTTATTTTTATAAATGTTCATAAATTTTATTATTTAATATTTGTTTTATAACAAACATATAATTTTAATTTTTTATTTTATATATCGATTTAATTTAAAAAAATAAAAAATATAAGGTGTTTATAATTTATAATAATAAAAATAATATCTTAATAACGATTCAATTAAAAAAATTTTTTTTATGATATTTCTTTAAATAAAATTTCTAATTACATCGTTGATACGAGAAAACATCTTAACCATCAATTGAGATCGATGAAGGGCGACAGAGTTATATTGATGATGTCGGTCCGATTTTGAGAAAAATATTTAATCGAATCTGACCGTTTATATTACTCGGATAAGACCGGATCAAACCGGACCATTTGAAACAGTTTTAATTATTATAAACCAGACTGGATCGTTTGATTTATAAAACCGTTCGGTCTGATCTGGTCCGATTCGTTTTTCATTTTAGTTCGATTTTTTGGATATCTTTAATGAAAAATAATGTGAAAATTTTAATATATTTATTAAACTGAACCAGACTGTTTGAAAAACGATTTTAATAAATACAAACCAAACTTGACCGTTTAATTTATAAAATCGTTCAATTCGATCTTATTTTATGATTTGGTTCAATCGAAGCTGTTTTATGGACAATCCTAACTGAGACATCCATATTTAATGGATTATTGCATTTAGGAATTAATGTTTTTTTTTGTTTTTTTATAATTGAATTGGGAACTTTTGTTAGATTGCTGATATTTAAGAAGGAAAGCTGCAGGCAAGAATGATTAAACAAAAATAACTTTAATGATCCTCTTGTTTTTCTCATTGTCTTGTTGGCAGGTAGCAAAATCTCCTTTTAAGGTGTAATCATTCTTTTTTATGATTTATTTTAAACAATAAATATTTATTTTAAGTGTGATAAATAAATATTGAGATTTTTAATCATGTATTTTGAAACTTAAAAATATGATTTATTGATATTAAAGACGTAAGAGGATAGTAAAATAAATAAACGATTTTTTTAACTTTTCACATAAAAATGCAATATTTAATAAAATGTATTTACCTTGTTGTTGTTGTTGTTATTATTATTATTTACAATAAGTTGAAAAATTTTCTTTTAAGAAATATAGGATAATAGTATAAAAGAAAGATCAAAATTAATTTTTTTAAATATATTAAAGTTTTAAATGAGAAATCAAAATTGATCCGTAATTATACCCTAAAATTTATGAGAGAATATTCTTGAATCTTTATGTTACTTGTATAATCTTCTTAACTTTATTATTTAATTAAATCGATAGATACTGATATTTCATAAAATATATAAAGAATACATATATTTGTAATAACATAACATAATTCTTCCTCTTATCATTTATTCACGGTAATTAATAACTATTTATTCACTATGTGAAACATAATTAGTACCATTATGATTTAAGGACTTAAAAATACAACAATCTCATTCAATTAGAAGCCTTGTATTTGTTATCTTGACTAGGAGTGTGCAAAAAATCCGATCATCCGATCAATCCGATCAATCCGATCCGATCCGTTGATTTTTCATCCGATCCGATCCAATCCGATGGTCGGATCGGATGGAGATTTTTTCCATCCGTTAAGTGCGGATCGGATGGCGGATTTCATTACGATTCATCCGATCCGATCCGACCGAAATTAATTATATATATTTATTAAATTAAATATATAAAAATAATTAATATATATTTATTTAATTTTTTAATGTTTTTTTAAATCAAATAATTTTATGTTATGATTTATGTAAAAATTTAAAAAAATTATTTAAAAATACAAAAAATAGAGTTAATTAAATTTATTTGTCGGATTGATCGGATTGATCGGATGTCATCCGAATAGTTTACGGATCGGATTGAGCGGATGTAAGAAGTGATCGGATCGGTTGCGGATTAGGATGTTTCAATCCGAGCGGATGGTCGGATCGGATCGGATGACAGTAAAATCAACGGTTTCGATCCGATGAACACCCCTAATCTTGACTATCTTTCAATCTTTCCATTTAGAGCTTTCATAAATATAAAGATAAAAAAGAGTTCTTTAACCAACGGTTAATGGAAAAAAGGGATAGTATGAAATACTATAGAAAATATTGAGATTATTTGTATCAAAAGTTTGATATTAAAACATGTAGATATACTATATCATATATTGCATGAAAATTTACTATATTTGAAAAAAAATGAAAAATTCTCCCTTTTTTTGCTTGGATGAAAAATTATCTTTTACATCCATTAAAAGTGGGAGCTTGTGGATTGTTGTCACCTCTTATAATGTATAAGCGAGATTGAAATTCCAACGTATATTTTAAAAATAATGTTTTTTATACTATTGTTTTTAAGAAAACGAATCAAGGATAAAACAAAATTTTGAGTCTTATTTTTCTGATTTAACTTATGGTACGATTTTATTAATAATAATTAAAATTATCATTTTAATCATTACTTTTACTATTTAATAACAAATCAATACTTCAATATATCATTCTCTATATCTTGTTTATTTTTTTACTTTTAATATCTATTTTATTCTCAATTAAATAATAATATTTTAATCATTTATGAAATAAATTTAACTTTTTATCCAATTTCATAATAGGACAAAAAACATATTTTATATAGTAAAAAATAAATGATTATTTTAGACTTAACCTATTTTACTTTTACTGTCCATTTCCCTTCGTTTTAATAGTTTATAGGAATACATTGATGCACTATATGAACCCTTTACCATGCATGATTACATGTTGGAAATTTCTCATTGGTCTCAGCTCTTGAGGGACCAAACCAGAAGAATCAAATTAATTTTCAATTTATTATCAAATATGTGTTCTTTTTTAATTCTTTAATTTAGAGAAGAATCTTTCCTTTTTGGTAGGGGAAAAAACTATTTTTCATTAAAGCTACTGAGTGTTTCAAATATTCTTCTCGTTCCTTATCTTTGAATAATGAATACTAATGAGATGCTTTTCTTCTAAATAAAGAATCTCATTCTCTTTTTAAGAAGAATTGAATATAACCCTTAGGTGCTTTTTATTTTTAACTTATTAATTAATTTATACTCGTAATTAAACATATATTAAAAAACAAAGTTTAATTTGAATACATGTTTAATATTAGTGTCTATAGCTCAAATTTTTTCCTTTTTTTTTTTGGTCCTTCAGAAAATGCTCTCTACTTAGATTTCACAAGATTGAAGCTGTAAACCAGTACTACACTCAAAATTAAAGGGAAAAAAATCCAAATTCAAAGAAATCATTTTAGCAAAAAGAAAAGTAAAAAAATAAAGAAAGGAGACTTACATTTATGCCTCTTTAGCAAATGGATTTTCTATGTGTTTCCAATTGACACTATTATATTTTATTATTCCTTAAAGTAGAAAGGAAAATTTGAATCACTTGCTCATATAGAAGGGCTATAAGCTAAATTTTCACCTCTACTGAAACTCAGATGACTCAGGATTTTAACCACCGTGACATAACATGTATGTTCATACAACTCTCTATCTATGAGTGCACATGTCCAAAAGCTTCTTTCTTCCATCAACAATCTCATCAAAGAGATCATCAAGTTGCCCAATTATAGTCTCAATTCCACTCTTTAAGAACCCAAAGTCTCTTTTCAATTGGTCAACTCTGTTTTGAATATGAATATCCTCTTCATACTCCACTATTCTTTCTAACTCAACTTTAAGTTCTTCAAATGCCAATTTTGATGACTTGATCTCATAAAGAAGAATTCCAGGCTGCCCATCAATCTGTTCTATCTCATTTGCTACTCTTTGTTGCAATCTTGCTATTGAAACCATAAAATTTGACCCAAAAATCATATTCCCTTCATACCGTCCTCCTTCAATATTATTGAAACTTGATTCAGATGCACAAAATACAAGTCCATTGAGCAAGATCGTCAAGAGCAAAGAACTAACGTTTCTCATTGCATAAAGGACACCTCGAAAACCATTGAATCCATTGAGCTTAGATTCCATTGAAACACTCACATTAACACTTAGTGACAATGCTTGAATTCTTGTTTCCATCAAGTTCTTGTTCTCTTCTTCCAAACCCACAATTTCTCTTTGACAACCATTCATTGCTCTAACTATCTAAGTGAGAAAAAAATTGATGATCATTAGAACAAATTAAGTACAGTCCTATTGCTAGAGCAATTTTGGCTGATTGATGACAAAACAATATTTATTTTTAGAAACTCTTTACCATTAATTTATTAGATAAAATATTCAAATGCTCTAGCATTAGTATTTTTTTTATTTAAAAATAACAATTATTCAAATTAAAACAAAATTTACATAAATATTAATGAACTTGGGCTATCATGTCTATCATGTCTCATTATTTTAAATATAGTTGTGATCAAGGAATAAAATATTAACACTTTAATTTTACAAAAATCCCAAAGAAACATCAAGATATATATTATCATATATAATATCGCGTGTAAAACTTATAAAAATTAGATTTTTTTATTAAAATATGAAACTTTATAATACATATACCCATTATTTGAAGTAAAAATAAATAAATAAATAAACACATTTTTTTAGTATAGGAAACTTTTATCACAAAATTTCAATATTTTAAAAGATTTTTGATAATAAAAAAAATTGCATGCTTTTTGCTCTAAGTAGCCAAAAACCAATCAACTCCATTTAAAAAAAAAATCAAATACTGTATTCGTTTGGAATAAAAACAAAAAATCTGTTTTCATCATGATTTTAATGAACAATAAACATTACTATTTATTGCCAGAAAAGAGAGAGAGAAAGAGAGAATAATCTAGAATACATCAAGGATATTTACGAAAATTTGACCTTTGAGATAAAATTTTATGAGGTAATTATGATATTAGTTTACTAACCTGTTGGGAAGTTGTAGGATTCAAATGGTAATTATAACCATCAATAGAGGAAACTAAATTAGTACAAGAAGATATGTAATTCTCCATTGAAGTAACTCCAGATTTGAGAACATGGCAAGCTTCCCAAAGCCTTGAGCTTTCATCCATATACTCATCAAGCCATTTCTCTCCTGTAGGAAGTTGAAGTTTTTGAACCAAAAGGGTCAATTTGGAATGGAGGGTTTGAAGTGAAGAGATTACTTCTTGAAGGAATTGGATAGACATGAAATTATTGGAGAGAAAGGATTGGTCAAGATTGTTGAGTTCATGTGTGATGAAGTTGTAAAATCCACTTACAGAAGTTGTATTGGTGTATGAAGAATCCATCATGGGAAGGTAAGAAAAAAGATATGGTGTGGTGTGGTTTAGTTGCTAAAGAAAATGATGGATATTGATAGGGTATATATATTGGAACCTGCTGGATTAAGAAAGATAAGAAATTAAAACAAAAAACAAAAAAAACAAAAAAAACAAAAAAAGTTGGTATAGCTTTAGGAATCAATAGCTAGCTTATAGCTTAGGTTTCTTTGGTTTATAAACTTTTTAGTTTTTTCAATGTTGGGAGCAATTATGGGTGTTTCTTTAAGGGTGGAGGGGATGATTGGAGTTCTGCTAGCTGTTTTCATTATTAACTTATAGTCATGAATCAAAAATAACAATAAAATAAATATCTTTTTGAAACTGATTCTCATTTTTTTTTAAATTGGTTTCTAAGGATATTAAATTACTTTTTAAAGCGTAACAATGTTCAATAGAAGTGGTTTCAAAATGTTAATAACCATTATTAATTATTTTAGAAGAAATAAGTAAATACTTATTTTTCAAAATAATATTTTTTGAAATCACTTTCTAAAATAATTACTAAAATATTATTCGAAATCACTTTTAAAATTTTCATCTCAAACACTCAAATATTTATTTTAAAATAACTTATCTAAAAATCACATCTAAACCGCCCTAAAATTGTTAGCATACTTAAAATTTTATGATTTTTTTAATAAAATTGGTTGTTAACATTAATTATTCCATAATATTCGTTGCTGAAAAAAAAAATAAAAAAAAAATTATTTTAAATAAAGTAACACAATATAATTTATGAGTATATTTATCTGTAATAAGTATAATCATTATCATAAAAGTATATTTAATTAAAAATTGTCAAAAATTTATTAAGATTGTGATAGATTTATGATACAAATTAATTACAATTCTTAAAAATATGGAATTAATTGATCTTACTTAAATATTTAATTAGTTATTTGTTGTATCCATTAAATTTCATTAGTAAATAAATTTTTATTTTTAACATCTATTCGTGCAGTGCATATGTATTATTTGTCGTATAAAATATATGTTTTTTATGTTCGAAAATACGATGTATATATATATATTTTTATAAAACATAAAAAATATTTTTTTTTTCATGTTCAAAAATACATGTATATTTTTTTATAACGTAAAAAATATTTTTTAAAATAGATATTGGATGTAAACTTATGTAAATAATTGATTTATATAAAAAACAAAAATATATATTTAATTTGTATTTAATTTTTTTAATATCTATTATAATCAAATTAAACAACAATAAATAGAGATATTTTATGTATCACAATATGAATAAAAAAAGATATCAAAATAAGAATTGAGATACTCCAAAATTAAAGATACTCAATTCATTAATGATTTCTTTTGTTTAAAGATGTTTTATTTTTTACCATATATATGTATATACAAAGTGTGAAAAGGGTTAAATATATTTTTATTCATTATTTTTTTAATCTTGTTATTTTAACCAAGTAACATTTTAATTCCTATTTAAAAAAAACATAAAAAATAGTTTCTAATTTGTTGAATTTGCAACACCTCAGTCCTTATTCTTTCAAATGTACAACAATGAAAGATAATATATAACATATGTTTATGTTATTAATAGAAAAAATATATATAATTAGGGTGTGATACTAAGTTTAAGGAGGATAGTATGAAATCATCTTTTTGCTCCATTTACATTTTTTTTTGCTTTTCTTGCTTTTTCTTTGGTCTTCTGGAAAAATAGAGACAACTAATAATTAATTTGTAAAAATCCTATTTGTAAGCTCTTTTTTTTTTCTTAATTAGCTTATATATCTCTTAATCTCTCTTTGTTCTTCAATATTTAATTTACTAAGATGTTATATATTATTTTTGATGGTTACAATTTCAAAAGAATAATGACTAAATTGCTTCACGAATAAACAAAATAGATTAAATTATTAAAAGAGAGACCAAATTATTACGTGGTTAAAAAAATAAGGATTAAATTATTATATCTTTAATAGAATAAAGATTAATAAGGAATAAAAATATATATAACCCGGTGTCAAAACTACTTAAGCAGCCCATGGTAATATTCTACATTGCTGATTTGCTTCTAACTTTTTCCTACCTAAGAAATGAAACATGAAAATTCACAAAGTGTCACATATTTTTTCTTCCTTTTTTCTATTGCTGCTACTTTTATTATCCTTTCTTTTGCATATATTGGGATATTTTAGATTAGTTTTTTCGAATTCAATTCTCTTGGATAATTTATCCGTGAGTGTTATTAATACGTGATAAATATATTGTTAAGTCCCACATTGGCTAAGAGTAAAGCAACAATACTCCTTATAAGTCTAGTCAATCTTCTAACTCACAAGCTAGCTTTTGGGTAAAGAGTTAGGCTTGGGTTTCTAAGATGTTATCAGAGCTAGGCTCTTGGCTTTCTCGTACTCCCATTGGCCCTCGTGCCGTAAATCCAGACCGTGCCGTAAATCCGGACTCTAGCCGATGTGGAGGGGGATGTTAAGTCATACATTGGCTAAGAGTAAAGAAACAATGCTCCTTATAAGTCTAGGCAATTCTCTAACTCACAAGTTAGCTTTTGGGTTAAGAGTTAGGCTTGGGTTTCTAAGATATATAAACAAAAAAGATAAAAATAATAACATTGTTACATAAAAGATAGAAATTTTATGTACGTATTAATCTATAACTGATTTCTTATAAAATTACATACTAAAAATGTTACATTTATTTTCCATTCTTTTGCTACAACAATGTTGCACACTTTACTTTGACTGAGATTCTTCTTCTTCATTTCGTTCTTCGATTTTGATTTGGTTCTCTTTTGGATTAAGTGCTCCTTTAACTTTTGATTTGCTTTTCCTTCTCAAAGTTTGATCTATGTATAGTACATATAAATTATACCCTTTTTGATTTGCATTCCAATGTTTATGTATTTTTTAATTTCTTGTGCGTGTATTTTATTGTTTATTAGCTTTTTATAAAGAAAACGAATAATAAGGTTCTGTGTATTGAGGTAAATTAATGTTTTTTTTAGTGCAGATAATTTTAATTCATAGTACCCAATTTTCTATTGATGATGGCATTATTAAATTTTGAATTATATTATTTTGTTCTTCTTTTTTTTTAAATATAAAATATTTGATTTGATTAGAATCTATAATTTTAATTAATAGTGATTAGTTTTAACTAAGAATATTAAGTAAAACACATGGAAAATATTTGCTTTGCTTTACTTTAATCATTCTACAAGGACTATAAGCAAGCATCATAGATTTGAAAACTATCAAGTATTGTACCAATTTTACCTATAAAAAAATTTATAAAATATTGAAATATTATAAAAAGCTTCAAAGCACATGTTAATTCTATGATTGACCCTGTAGTCCCAAGTCCTTAAATCCTACCAAAAGCATTAAAGCAGGTAAGCTCATCAATACCATTTCTTAAAACAAAATATACAATGAACCCATAATAACAAAACTAAAGCTTCCTTTTAAGGGATTTATATTTTAATAAAAAAAATATTAATATTAAAATAATTAAATATTTTAATTCACAATTTAATAGCATAAAATTTTTAAACATAAAAATTTTGTACTGCCATTATGGCTACCATCTCCTTTGTTAACGTTCATTCATTACTGTGAAATGAAAAAAATTAACAAAAAAAAAAACGAAGTTGTACGACTTGTCTATGGGTGTAAATATTCTTATTCTTCATTTTAAATTTGAGAATGACATATTTCTTAAATTTAAATTTAAGATATAACATAAATAATATTACATAATATTATTAATAAATATATTTAAACATATCAAATAATATCAAATAATATGTTATATTAATTAAAATTATGATACATCTATTTCAAATTACATGCTATAAACAAAATAAATAGGTAAATGGGATTTTAAAAAATAATTTAATGAAGAAAAAACCTTGTAACATTTATTTTACAGGAAATAGGAAATGTTTTAACTTTTTCTTTATTTATATATATACAGGTATTCTCAAATTAATTATAATGTATCGTGTATTAAAAAAATTTAAAAATTAATTTTTTTTTATTTTCAAAATTATTTTATCATTTTCACATTATAACTATCGTGAATGTAAATATTTACAAATAGATGTGTTTATAGATTTCATATATCCTGGTTCAAATGGTCATTTCAGCCAACAACAACATTTGGCTGGCATCATTCTCTTGGTAAGGAAGAGCTAGCCATCATTAGTGAAACGAAGAGTATTTGAAGAAGGGTTTTTGTAGGCTAATAATATACAAAAGTTTAGAAATAGGTTTAATTAAGATTTAGTTTAGCAATGATCAAAATTAAATTTGCTAAATAATTTAACTGTCATTTATTTTTTCTAACTTCCATGACATTCTCTCTCTCCTTTTTTTTTAATTAACACTCCATCATTCATGTTTTTTTAAAACATAAATATTTTTGTCTTTTTCTCTTCTCTCTTTCACTGATTTCGAGAAATTTATTTTTTAAAAATATACTCATTAATTAATTTTTAATAAATAACAATTTATTTTTATTATAAATAAAAAATAAAAAATAATTTATATTTATATAATAAAAAAATATATTTTTATAATAAATAACTTATCAAAATTTTATTATAATTTTTTTAAAATAATAACAATAATAATAATAATAAATTATAAAATTTTAAATTATCAAAACACGATGTTTGCGTTTAGTACAAGATCACTTAACTATCGAACAATGGAATACTACTATTTGAACTGTTAGCGATGAACTTCATGCCTCAGCTTGCTTAGCCGTCTGGCTTTGCTCGAGAAAAGGATCTGCTCTTGCGGGATAATGGGCTAGGCGAAGAGCATAGTGAACCAACCTGTTTGTTTAAGCAGATCACCACTATTCGAGGAAGAGTCTCAGTTAGGCCAAGTCAGTACCACATGTGTGTGCAGGAGCTAACGATTCGTGCATATAAAAATTATTGACATTTTAAAAAATTAAATTATTTAAGATTAAAAAATTAAAAAATAAATTAAATTGTAATAAATATCTCTAATATTATTATAATTTTAATTATTATTAAGATAACAAATATCTATTAACAATAATTATATTTAAGTATTAAAATATAATTTATATATTTTATTATATTAATAGTAAAAATAATTATAATCATATTATATTATATAATATTTTTTCACAAAATTTGTGATATAATGTTCTATATTTGTATTATATCTCTTAAAAAATTGGATAGAGAGGTTTTTCAATTTTTTTTAATAATTTAATTATTTTTATGAATATTATTTTTTATATCATAATTATAATTAATATTATAATTATTTATTAAATATAATTATAATTATATTTATTAATAATAATAATGTATTATATTATTTATGAATTATCAAAATATTTAGCATATCATTTTCAATATATGTATAAATTTATATTTATTTTATTGTAAAATAAATTATTTTTTATTTTTAAAAATAATTTTTTTAATATATAATATGATAAAAAAGATTTATGTATTTAAAATTAATTATAAATTTATAAGATGTTAATATTTTTTTATGTTTATAATAATTATGTTTTGTAAAATATAATTTTTAAATAAAATTGATTAAAAAATTTGCTTTCAAATTTAAGGTAAGATTTTGCCTATTTTAAAAAAAAATCTTATTTATACCCATTTTTAAACTATTGTATAAAAATTGTAGTAGTATTCTGTTGCCAGCCTTTCTTGCTTTGCTACCACAATGCCAGGACCACAAAAGAATAAGAAATTATTTATTATTTTTAGAGTAAATCAGTTGCTATTATAACTACTCAACAATTTATTATTTACTTTTAAATTAAGTATTAAATATTTCATGTTTTAAAAAAAAATAAAGATACATGATATAATAATTTCTTTAGTTATATGTTAAAAATAGTATTTTAATTTTTTTGTTATTTTTTATAATAGTTTGATTTTTTTTAGTTTTGAAAAGTAACTGAGTAACAATAAATAATAATTTTTTTATTTTTTATTTTTAACAATAGATAATAATAATATTTTTTTAAATTTTTTTAATAATTTATTATTATGTTATTATTTTTTTATAATAAATAATTAAATTGTTATAAAAAAATATATCAGAACATTTCTCAAAAATAAAAAAAATAATATTATTTTATTAATATATTAGTATCAATCATCATTTGAAAAAGAATAATATATTTTTAAAAAAGAATGGGCGAAAATGCTTTTTAAATAATTGAAAAAGTAACAAGTCAGTAAGCATGTCAATTGATTAACTAACAGGCTAGATAGCTTAGTAACCCTAGCTAGGTCAGTTGAAAAGTCATATAGCGTATAGGCTATTCGTGTTATTTAATATTGCACGGCTTGCTTGCTGGCTGGCTAATTATGTTAATTTTTCTCATTTATATTTTATGATCATTAATTAAGAAATACTTCTCACTAATAATATCAAACGGGTGAAACAGAAGTCAAGATTATTTTAATCCAAAATTAAAATATTATATTATATTTGAAATCTAAATAGAAATTATAAATTTGGGGAATTATTTGTCGATAACTTCAAAAATTGAATTTTAATGTTTTTTTAATTTAAAATGATTCAAAAATATTAAATTTAACCAAAAAAAAAATCTTTACGAACAAAATAATAATATATTATGTATGTTTAATATATAGGATTTTTTTTTCATAAATTTAAATTATATATATTTTTGTCTCTATATACATACAAAATATCATATTTAATAAATTATAATTTTAAAATTTTGGATATAAAGATTGATTATCCCACCTCTAAATCAAAAATTAAATTCAAAATTTTAAATTAAATAATAATTTATTCTAAAAATTGATTGAAAATTTATCATCTAAAATCAAACGCATTCAGTTATTACACGTGATTACCCGAATTTTCATTAAGTTTTTACATCCCTATATCTCACATCCATCCATCTTATGTAACATTGTTCATTGAATTTACAAATATTGGTGTTGAATTAGGTTAAATTTTTAATTTACTTGATGTTAATTGTGGCCCAAAACATTTTTTCAACCCAAAGCCCACATTCAACATAAACCCTTGGCTCTTATATATATATATTCATTTTGTTTCCCTTTGTTGCAAGGGTTTAACTAAAATAGAAAATAGAGAAGTGGCGTGAAGAAACAAGGAAGAAGAAAAAAGCTGAGTGAACTAACCAAGTAAGAAGCGGAAAAATCAATGTAGGACAAAACTGGCATTCATTTCGCTTGTCATTTAGTGTTTCTCTCATTTGTCTGATAATATTTGATTTATTAGCTAGTATGTTAAGTTATCTTGCTATATATATTAGCAGTAAATTAGGGGAGATATTTTGTGGGACGATTTTGGAATTTGGTATAATTTGTGAAGCTCTGGAAATTGGTGTTTGTATCTCCATTTTAATTATTAGTGGATTTTCCTCACAGAAGTGTCGTCGTCAATTAGAGACTTTTCATATTGAAAAGTTGAACCACTTAAATCATTGTGTGCCATTTAATTTCTTACCGCTTATTACTTTTCTTTGTTACCCATTATTATTAATTGTGCAACCAAAATTGGACCCGATATTCGCCTTATGCATAGGTCTTTAACAAATTGGTATCGAGCTATTCAAGATTTGTATTTATTGAACCGATCAAGTTTGCTCTTTTGGATTTATTTTGAGCTTGTTATCGATTGGTTTCATATTTTCTCAGGTTGTCTTGTTTATTTAATATTGGGTTTTACGTAAATAGCTGCAAAATATGAAATTGAGAAATTCAATGGTAGAAATGATTTTTGGGTTATGCGTATGAAGATGCGAGCCATATTAGTTAAGAAGAACTCGTTAAGACACTCAAGGCAAGGATAAATTGCTAGAAAAATTGATCGATGAAGAAAAGATGCATTGATGGAAAATGCTTTCAGTTCAATTCAATTATCCTTGTCGATGAGGTATTACGCGAGGTCATGGTGATGAGGAATCTCTGCATTGGGTTATGGCTTAAATTGGAGAATTTGTATATGACCAAGTCTTTGACCAATCGGTTATATTTGAAGCAGTCATTGTATACATTCGAATGTTAGAAGGTACACCTTTGCGATCACGTATTGATAATTTACTAAAATTATTCGTGATTTGAAAAATGGTGGTGTTAAGATTGATGATGAGGATCAGGCCTTGGAGTTCTATTATGTTCTTTACCTCATTCATTTTGAGCATTTTTGTTGATACTACGCTATATGGTAGGACACTATTTCTTTGGAAGATGTCAAAGCAAATTTTGAATTCCGTAGAGTTGAAGAAAAAGGTGTCTACAATGCAATAATGAAAATAGCGATTGGTTTATTTGTTAGAGGTAGAAATCAAGAAAAATGCACAAGCAAGTAATAGATGCAAGTCTAGATCCAAATCTAGAAAAAGAAAAGATAAATGCAATTATTGCCGTCGGAAGAACCTTTGGAAAGTAAATTGTCCCAGAAACTCGAAAGGTAAAGGAAAATCGCCACAACGTCTTGTACTAACGATGTTCTTTGGTGTTGCGAGATAGTTACGTTCCGATGGTGAAAATGTTCTATCAAGATTCTATTGGTTCTTCCGAGATGTTTGGATTCTTGATTCGGTTGCACTTACCATACGTGTCTAGAGATTGGTTTGCTTCTTATCGATCTATTGATCGGTGTTGTCTTGATGGGAAACAATATGTCCCTGCCAAGGTTATTGGTATTGGTAATCGTCCGAATTAAGATGCATGATGGTATTGTTAGGACTTTGAAAGATGTTCTTCCTGATTTGAAAAAGAATTTGATATCTTTGGGTACTCTTGATTCACAAGGCTATAAGTATGTAGGCCAAGGAGAGTTTTAAAAGTTAGTAAAGGGTGCTCTCATTGTTATTAAAGGGCAATTGTCGCGTGGTCTCTATATCTTGCGGTAGTAATCTTTTATTGTGGAAGTGTATCGGGCTTTCATCCTCGTCGGATCAAGATTCGGACACTACTCGATTATGGCATACGCGGCTTGGGCGTACGAAAGTGAGGCGGTGGATGTCTATTTTCGAGGAAACGAGATTTGCTTTGTGGTCGAAACCGGGAAGCTTGATTTACGTGAGCATTGTGTTTATGGAAAGCATCGTAGGGTCGAGTTCGATCTGACCATCCATAAAACGAAAGGTCTTGATGATTATATTCATTCGGATCTTTGGGGTCCTTCTCGTGTTGGTCTAAGGGTGGTGCCGATTATATGTTGACTTTTATCGATGACTTCTCTCGTCATGTTTGGGGTGTATTTTCTCAAGAACAAGAATGGCACGATTCTCAAAATTTGTGGAAATTCAAGGCTTGTATAGAAAATCAAACAAGCAAGAAAATCAAGCATTTGAGAACCGATAATGGTTTGGAATTTTGTGATAGTCTGTTTAATGAGTTCGTGAAAGGAATGGCGTAGTGAGACCGATGATGTTCGGCTATACACCACAAAGAAATGGGAGTAGTAGAACGTATGAATAGGACTCTCTGTAGAAAGAGCTCTGTATGCTCTTTCAAGCCGATTTGGATAAATCCTTTGGTGAAGCTTGTAACTACATGCCTCTGCTATTTGGTAAATCGATCTCCAAATCAACCGCAATTGAGTTGAAGACTCGGTTTGAGGTATTCTTTGGTACTCCGCTAATTATTTTGATTTGAAAGTTTTGGTTGTCTCTTTGCTCATGTTAACGATGGTAAACTTGAGCCTAGGGCATTGAAATGCATATTTTTGGGGTATCCTCTCCGGGGTGAAAGGTTATAGATTATGGTGTGTCAACCCAAGTCACCTAAATTTTTGATTAGCGAGATGTTAAGTTTGATGAGTCTTCTACATTGCAAAGAAAAAGGAGTCTATTGTTGCAGTATAAAGACCACGGTGTTGAGTTAGTGAGTAGCTGGAGCTCGAGAGGAGCTCCTAGTCGAAGTACAAGAGGTAGCTTCGGATCAACCATCTGTGGACGAGATAGACGATTCTCGCACGATGTAGCAAAAGAGCGGGCATGACGAGCAACCATACGATGTCGCAGGGTAAAGGAATAAGAGAGATTAGGACGCCCTCGTAGGTCACGCGTTACGCAGATTTCTTTTGCATTGTCCTGGTCGAGTCTATCGAGGTGCATGAACCTTAGTTATCGTGGAAAAGTCACTTGTGATAGTCCGTTCGATGGTTGGTTCTTAAGGCGAATGAAGAGATTGAATCACTTCGCAAGTTAATCATACATAGGGAATTGATGAAACCGCCCTGGGCCGTAAGATTGTTGGAAACAAACGGGTCTTCAAGAAAAAGGAAGGTATACCCGAGGTTGAAGCTGACTAGGTTCAAGGCACGTGTTGTCTGCAAAGTGTTGTCGAAGAAAGGTATTGACTTCAATGAAGTATTTTCTCCTGTTGTGAAACATAGCTCTATTCGTGTGTTGCTTGCATGGTTGCATTGTTTGACATGGAATTAGAAACGACTTGATGTCAAGACAAATTCTCTTACATGGTGAGCTTGAAGAACAAATATATATGCATCAACCAGAGGGGTTTGTTGTTCCAGGTAAGGAAGATCATGTTTGTTTATTGAAAAAGTCTTTATATGGGCTTAAGCAATCTCCAAGGCAGTGGTATAAGCGATTTGATTCTTTTATGATTGATCATGGTTACTCTAGAAGTGATTATGATAGTTGTGTTTATCATAAAAGATTCCATGATGGGTCACTAGTTTAATTGTTGCTTTATGTTGATGACATACGTGCTTATCTAAGAATAAGTTCGAGAGATTCAAATTAAAGTCTCAAACTTAATAGTGAGTTTGAAATGAAAGATTTGGCAAATAAGAAAATTTTGGGCATGGAAATTTACGAGGGGATGCATGTCGGCAAGCTTTATTTGACTCGAGAAAAGTTATATTGAAAAAAGTTCTTGAACGTTTTTGGCATGAAAGATTCTAAACCTGTGAGTACGCTCGTTAGTCACAAGATTTGGCTTTCTTTGGATTTGTCACCACAATCGAAGAGGAGGAGCGGTCATACGCCTCCAGGTTCCATATGCTAATGCCGTTGGAAGTTTGATGTCTGCTATGGTCGTACTCGTCCGGACATTTCACGCAGCTAGTGTTGTCACAGATATATGGGTAATCCCTGGTAAAGTGCGTCATTGTGCGTTGAAATGGATACTTCTATTTGAGAGGTACATCTAATTTTGGTTTGGTATACGATGGAAGTTCTAATACCGGTTGCGGTGTTATTGGTTACGTGGATTCCGATTATCTTTGGTGATCCTGGATAGAAGAAGATCTCTCGACAGTTATGTTTTTCACTCTTTCTCAGTGCCATTAGTTGGAAGGCTACTTTACGTCTACGCTTGCTTTGTCTACGTGCAGGCGAGAATATATGGCACAGCCAGGTAGTGAAAGAAGCCATTTGGCTTAGTAGGTTTGGTTTGTGATTTGGGTTTGACGGAATCTTACAGGATACTGCTGTATTTTGTGATAGTCAGAGTGCGATACATTTGACTAAGAATACTATGTATCATGAAAGAACAAAACATATAGATGTCAGATATCACTTTGTTCGTGACATTGTCTCTCAGGGTGCTATTGTTGTTAATAAGATAGTCACTGCTGCAGAATCCGGTGATATGTTAACCAAACCAGTTCCATTTAACAAGTTCAAGCATTGCTTGGACTTGATTGGTATTTGCAAAAGATGATCACCCTTCGGGGTTTTGGACGATGGTTATTTGCTAATCCGAGGAATCTCATGTTTGAAGAATTTGTTTTCTGTTTTGAACCAAGGTGGAGATTTGTT
Source organism: Hippophae rhamnoides (assembly GCA_033030585.1). NCBI lineage: Eukaryota > Viridiplantae > Streptophyta > Magnoliopsida > Rosales > Elaeagnaceae > Hippophae > Hippophae rhamnoides. The sequence continues at coordinate 39,996,783 of CM065434.1, forward strand.
AATTGTGGCCTGAAAACAGCTTTTTTCACCCCAAAGCCCACATTCAACATAAACCTCGCTCTTATATATATATTCATTTTGTTTCCTTTGATGCAGGGTTTAAAACAACCGAGAGAAAGAAAAAGTCAAGAATTAAAATAGAAAATAGAGAAGAAGTGCAGCGGCAGGAAGAAGAAAACCGAAGAATCAACTAAGAGAGCGAGAGAAAATCGCAAGGACAAACCGTCCATTTCAACCGCTATTTGTAGTGTTTCTCTCATTTGTACTGTAATATTTGATTTAATAGCAAGTTTGTTAAGTTATCTTGCTATATATATTACCAAGAAATTAGAGAGATATTGTGGGTCGATTTTGGAATTTGGTATAATTTGTGAAAGCTCTGGAAATTGGTGTTTGTATCTCCATTTTGATTATTAGTGGATTTTCCTCGGTGTACGTCAAGTGGAGTAGACTTTTCATATTGAAAAGTTGAACCACTTAAATCATTGTGTGTCATTTAATTTCTTACTGCTTATTACTTTTGCTGTTACCCATTATTATTAATTTGTGCAACCAAAATTGGACCTGATATTCGCTTCCGCAAGTGCCAATTCTTTAACACTTGATAATCTAGAACTAAAACTCACGTTATTAATTTCGAATTATAGATTCAAATAAAACTAAATATATAAAAAAAATTAAAATATTCAAATAAGTCACAATTTAGATTTTTGCAATAACTCTTCCTAACAATCTATGATTATATAAGAGCTGAGATGATACTGAAATTGCAAACAATCTTTTTCGGATCGAGTTAATCATATTATTTTTAAAATTTAACAATTTTTTTTTAAAAAATAGTTAAATAAATTTAAAAATCATAATTTTTTCATTAAAAAATAGAAAAATACATGTCAAACACGTATTATCTTTTTTTTAATTATTATTGGATGAATTTTAATCATTATGATACCAAATAAAATTATAATATTCTTATATTTTATCATTTTAAAATCGAAATTTTCTTATTTTTCATACCTACAAAAAAGAGATTTTAAAACGTTTTGTTTTGAATTTTGTTATAATTTTTTATTTATTTATTGTAGCTTAAAATTAACAAGTCACCCTTAATTAATTAAATGTGTTTAATAAATATATTTTTTACTATGTATAACACTTAATTTAGATGATATTAAATTAATTGAATCAATTTAAATATATTTATTAAATAACTATATATAATCAATTTAATAAATAAATAAATGATTAAAATACTTATTTTACTAGAATAATTTAACATTTTTGTATTTGATTAATACGATTTAGTTCAATCAAAAGTTTAGTTAAATCAAATTTGACTTTGATTTATAACAAGGAAAAGTGACAAAATTCCACCACCCTCCACTCAAAAAAAGCAATTTGAATGAATTAGAGTTAAAACAATTAGAGTGTTTTAGACTCAATATAATTGATAATGGTTTGCAGGGAAATTTGAAAGAAGTAAAGCATTTAAATCCATCAAAAGTGGAATCATACTAGTGACAAGCTATGCTTGTAAACATATAATTGCTTGATAGTCCCTCAACTTCTCAATTGATTTAGATATTAAGGCTATGAACTTTCATGAAATGACAACACTAAAATTACCTTTCATTGTGATTCCAAGGGTCAATTCCCAAAGAAAATACAATCTCTTGTTCCTTATTTGGACAACATGATGTTTAATCATGGTAGCATCATTTAAAGGTAATATATGTACAACACCATATATTCTTATCAATTATTTCTTACATTTGATATGTTTATATGATCATCTTTAACTGTATACTTAAATATGTTTTATATAATTAACGTGTAAAATATTAAATCGTTTATAAAAATATTCTTAATATTTTTTTTTACGATCCTTTTTATAATATTTTGTTAACATCATCTATTTATTTTTCAATTATATGACATATACTGTTAATGAAAATAAGGTTAAAAAAAATTAAGAAAACGATATAAATGTAACACAATAATAAACATTAGGTATATTTTTTCAAAACAATTTAAACATTAATACTATTTTTGTTAGTGTTCCTGAACTTAAAGAAAATATATTACATTTTTAAGCCTAGCTTTAAACAGTAATCCATAAAAGATTTCCCAACTTTAATTAATTTAGCCGATAATCCTGTAAGTCACATATTATGTAAAAGTCCTGTATTGATCCTATCTTTAGTACACTTTTGGGCTCATTAAGTATCACGAAAGACATTGAAAATAATAGAACATAACATCTAATTACAAATAGTTGAAACCAAGAGTGCACTTTCAAATTTACTTGCTATAAAATAGTAATGTTAAATAAAATTAGAACTTTCACTTGAAAATTAATAATAGGGAATTTTGTAGTAGTATAAATAAAAAAAAACTTATTTAAATATAATATGATTTGGATACTGCTTATATTTTAGATACTAGTTATATAAAAAATATAATCATATTTTATATTCAAATGATAAATACAAAAAAAGAAGAAGTTATAAAGTCAAAATTTCACTTTTTTAAAAAAAAATATATATATATATATAGCCTTTTAATGTATTTTCTCATTATATTTGTTAGGTATATCTAAAGTTGGGTTTTGATGGACTTGGCATCTATCATTATATTCCACTTGAGGCACTAGGTTACAGTTCACATGCAAAAACAAAGTGAGTCTTTCTTATTCTCTTGGGATTGCTCAGCTTTTGGAAACTTGGAAGAATCAAGCAGCTCTTTGATGGGTAGACACTTTTGGATGGAGATATTTAAATTATTGTAAATTTTATAACAAGTCATTTAAATTATTTCCTTTTATATAAATATATTTAGATTCTTATTTTATTTAAACATAGATATTTTTTTTATGATCATCGTAATTAATTGATACGTCTGTTAATTATATTAATTAACTAATAAATTAATTAATTTATCGTAACTTAATAAAAAAAAAGATACTTATATTTAAAAGAAATAAGAATATAAATATACTTACTTTAAAAAAAAATAATTCAAATAATTTTATATAAAATAAATCAAAATTGAGATACTTTTAAAACCTACATTAATTCAATTTTAAAAAATAAAATAAAACAAGACTATTTGCCAGACAAATCTAAGCTTATATGAAAATTTAGAACCGGGTTCAATCGTACAAATCCCAAATTTTACATTATAGAGCCTAAATTTTCTATTAATTAATAATTATTTTATACATTAATGACATGCATCAAATTAGCGTATAAAGTATAATAAGATGTTCACATCTTGCAAGTTTGAAAAGGACATCCTTGTGGTAATGCCAATATATTAATTTTTTTTTGTCATAATGCCTTTATATCATTATTATCATTCTTTACGTTATGAAATAACTGCACAAAACGTATAAGATTATATACATCATTATAATTATGTTAGTTACGACAATAATATATTATAATGTCGAAATTAAAATATAAAGTAATTGTCAATTTTACGTTAATATTTATTTTTTATTTTTTATTTTTTCATAAGCATGCATCAACGTATTGAAAATAAAATAAGGGTGCATGAATCGGAAGTATCTATAACTATTAATAAAAATATATAAAAATCATATAATTATTAATTGATACATAAAAATACGTTTTTTTAAAAAAAATATACGCATTAATTTTAAGTTAATTACTGACAATTTTCTTTTTTACTGAAAATAATAATGTATAAAGCATATAACCACATTTTTTAAAGTTATTTTTATTATTAGAAATTAAAAAAGCTACCTACCATCTTTCACGAACACCAAAACTAAGAAATTAATACCCCACCCAAACGACAAATCCAATTTCTCATCTCTCAAACCACAAATTCTAACTAAATAATCTCAAACCATAACCCCAATCACAATCCATATTGGATTACCCAAATATTTAGAGCTTCACTTCAAACAATTTTTACAAGTTAGAGAGGGATTATGACTGATTTAGGAGAACCGCCTAGGGATAGGAGGTATTTTTTTTTTATAATTAATTTTTGAGTTTGGAGATTTGGAGATGGGATAACCTTTTTTTTATATTCTAAAAATGTACTTTAAAATGTGGTAATATGCTTGGTATATGACTAGTTTGAGCAAAAAAAAAAAAAAATAGTCAAAAGGTGATTTTTTTGAAAATAACAAATTTTTTGTGTATTATTTGATTACTATAAGATTTTTGTACATTTTTATTGAAAGTTATAGGACCTCTAGGATACTTCACTCATAAAATAAAGGCGAAAATGTATAATTGTTCTAAATTTTAATTAAATTTATACATAGATCTTAAAATTTGTAAAACGTATGATTTGATTAGCAAATTTATAAAATTTCACACATAGATCTCTAGACTTTTAAATCATATATGACTTAGTTCTAAACTTTTAAAACTTCACACATAAGTCATTAAACTTTTAAATTATAAGATTTAGTCTCCAAATTTTTAAAACTTTACACATAAATTTTGAATTTTTAATTCATAAATATATATTTTAGTAACCAAACTATGACCTAAATTGTAAGATTCAAAATTTGGAGGCTAAATTGTAAGATTCAAAAATTTAAGAACCTATGTGTGAAGTTTAAAAAGTTTGAGTTCAAAACGTATGCTTTAAAAATTTGATAATCTATATATAAATTTAATTAAAATTTGAGAACCAATAATACACTTTATCCTAAAAGAAAATAAAAATATTTAAACCAAAATCAATATGTTTATTGGTATAAGAAATTAGCAATCAAATTTCATAATAATTATTAAAAAAATAACTTTGTAGCTTTGGGTACTATAAGGTAGGGATGAAAAAATAATCCGACTAATCTATTTAAATTAAGAAATCTATTTCGATTTGTCAGATTCGGATCGAATTTGTTTAATAAATTTTATAGCCCGATCAAATTCGAATTGACAAATTTTATAATCCATTATATCTGATTCGAGCTGAATTATTATTAAATTATAAATAAATAAATACATATTTTATTTTATATTATGTTATATTTAAATATATTACATACAATAATTATATTATATTATTATTTTAACTTAAAAAATAAATATAAGTACTTATAATAACTTAATAATTATACATACATGTTTCTTATTCTTTTGATTTTTTTATTGTAACTATACATAATAATATTTGTTATCAAAATATAAGTTTAAAATTTAAATTTGTGTATGTCGTATTTTATATATGATAATAATTTATAAATAAATTTTAATATCAATATGTCTCTATTTGATTCGAAAATATCTACTTTGTTCGAATTCATATTAGTTCGAATTTCTTATATCATCGAATTAGATTCAGATTGGTCAAAAATAGAAAATTTCAATTCGTTGCTTACACTTACTACAAGGGTAAAATGTGAAACTCAAACCTCTTTCCTGCCATATAAGAGGCACATACATTGTTTCAAAAGCGTAAGCGTGCCACCTTGAGAAAAACATACTCGTAAGTTATACCATAAATGTTAAAGGATTAAACACAATAACCATCATTTTATTATCATTTTTATTCATTTTAATCCTTATAAAAATATAAGGTTTGATACTTTGTAGTATTCTTATTAAATATTTAAAACTATATTATTAAACTAGTAGTTTTTTTCATGTAAAAAAAGTATAATAATAATTTAATTTTTTTAAACCTAATTTATAGAATGATAATTTTGTATTTATTAAAAAAATTATTATTTTATGCATTATCCTATATTTATTTGTCCATTTTATTACGAAAACAACAATATCCACCTTAGCAATCATATCCATATTCACCATTCTCCTTATCGTACTACTGAAGCCATACCATTCTTTTGCCCACCAGCTTAAAGATCTAAAGTGTATTATCTCATCTTATCTCATGTGTTATTTAGTGTTTTTAATAGGCTTATGATATAGTATTATCTGATTTTATTTAAATATAATATCATCTTATTTCATCTCATTTATATTGTAATCCTAATGGACCTAAATTTAAATAAATGTTGTATTATTTTTCTTATTAAACTTAATATATAAATTATCATTTATCATATATTATTATTATTTTTGTATATTTTCTTGTCCCAACAAATAATTTATCTCAATTAGTACCATTTCATTACCATCTTATCTCATTAAAAATTAAGTGAAACAAGATGATATAATTTTTGAAAATTAATGGATTGTCTCATAATCTTATTAACATTTCATCTCAATTTATACTTCTACACCAACTACCATTCATTATTTGCTACAAAACAATTCAAAAATATAATTTTTATCGAAACTAAAGTTAGAAAACCATCAATTAATTTGAAACATCATCTATGTCAATGATCGTGACTATCATCAACTCCCTTTAATCTTTTTGATCCCTATATTTTTCAATCACCTTCTATTTAATCAAAGTTATTTTTACCTTATATTTGATCAAATATAAGTTGAAAAGTATAAAGTGCTCATTGAGATCATGGGGAATGAGTTGGTGAACAATCAAGAACATAAATGGATACTACAAATAAGTTTGTGGTGGCCTAACTATAGATTCGATAAAAAATATAGTTTTGGATTATATTATATAAAATAATGAATGAAAGTTTGTTGGTAGATAAAGGAATAAAACGGTATGAAGGGTAGAAATAAGAGGATAATAGAAGTTGACTGTAATTGTGTAATTGTTAGGATGATATAAGATATTTTTATATTGAAATGAACAAAAAAGAGATACTATATAAAATAATAAATATTTTTATAAAAATAAAATTATACTTTATAATTTTTTTTTCAAAATTAGATCATTGTTGTATCTTTTGTTAAATAAGGACTATTAATATACTAATTTGATAATATGAATCTAAATGTATTTATTTTGTTTAATAAAAATATTATTAAAGTATCAAATCTTAAATATTATATCCAATTTATTCTTCATATTATCATTATTTACTTATATTCGTTTATATACAAATATTACATTTATTTTAATCCTTATATTATCATTCTTCATTTATTGTTGTTACTATACAAATATTAGTCTCAATGAGTAATAGCTTATTTCCCTATTATCATTCTCAATTTATTTACATCCCTCTACATATATTACTTTCATTTTATTCTTTAAAGTATCAAAATTACAATCTAATTAGTCCAAACATTAATTTTTTTATTAAATTTAATGAAAATTAAGATTTTATTATTTATTTTCTTACACGTGACTTATCCATACCTATAACATAAAGATAAAATAGTATTTTTATTTTTTAATATTAATAATTTTAGAAGTTAGATGATACAACTCTTTTTTATTTTTAAAAAAGTTGAATTGGGCTTGACTCGGTAAATAAAAGTTCTGAGCCCAAACTAAAACATCAAGCAGAATTGGATGACTCGGGCGGGCGATGAACGAGAGTGAAATCTTCTGTCCATCACCGCAAAGCCAGCCTTCATTTCAATAAATATCATCTCTCTCCTTCTCTGGAAGCGTAAGTGTTTGAAGTCAGAAGCAGGCAAAATGGTAGCTCTAGCATTCTCCGCACCAATAAGCTTCTCAATCGCTTCTCGTAACCGAAGAACCTTATCCAGTCCTCTATATTCTCACAGGTACAACGAACCCATTGCTGCACACAGAGGAAGCTATTAATTTTAATGGATTTTAAATTTATGTAATTGTACACGTTCTGAATTGATAATTTTACGGATTGCAGGAACCCAAAAAGATCCGTAGTGTCTGTTTTGCCCACTCCTTATAGTAATTCGTCTTTAACTGGTATTTACTTTCACTTTTATGCTTGCCCTTCTGAAATTACCCTATACGTTTTAGCTGAGTGATAATGATAATAATAAGAATAATAGTCGTGGATTTTTAAATAGAATTGTTGTGGCTGGATGATAATAATAGTTGTGGCTTTGTAATGATGAATTGCTAGAATAAGATTTATTGCATTCTCAGTTGTTCTGTTTATGGGTGCAGACCCCTTTAGTTATAATCTGAGATTGGTTAACAATTTTGTTTAGCTAATGGTCGCAATAAGATTTATTGCATGCCAAGTTGTTCTTTTCAGCTTAATTGCTTCTAGGTGTAGTCTATGTTACATGGGCTCTTCATTAAAGTATTCGTGTTTAACAGTCACGACATGGTCATAAGTGTAAGTACTCGATACTCTAAATTAGTAAAAATTTAAAGAAGAATTGAAAAAATAGACTTGTCCGACATTCGAATACATGTTAAAAAATTTAGGATACTTAGTGTCCTAAAAGAGTCTATGTAGCATAGGATGTAGTCTATTTGAGTACTAATTTGAGTTTGATTTTAAATCTTATATAGCTACTAAGAATGAATATAGGGGGATGTTTTTGAAGAATATGTTGCTTCTGGAGAACAAACTGAAATTGTGGAAAGAGTGTAATTTTTTGTAATTATTTTCTCAGGATTGTCTAGTAAGACTAGTGGGTCACCTTTAAAGCTTGGTGAAGAGGGTTTCCTTGAAACCAGTACGAGGTGTGTGCTCTTGGCCTTTTCCTTTAATGTGTTCCACCTAATGTTTGGTTGCTTTTTTTTCAGTTCATGTACATCTTTTTCGTTTCTTGGACGACACACTTTTTTGTGCCAGTGTATATATTCTTCTTAGGGTAAATTATGTTTAGGATAGAAGTGTAGTTTCGCATATGTTAGTACTATAAACAAAGAATCATGTAAACTTCTTGCTATATGCCATCTAAGATGATTGGCTGTGCCACGGGCCTCTTCTCAGAAAGAAAAAAATACATGTCTCTTTCTCTCTCTCTAATCAAAAGAAACTCTTTTCATGGTTGCTTGTTTTACAGTTCATAAACTCGCTCCATGATTTTTTTTCTTTCCTGGTTTGCTTCTTAATGCTTAGTGGACATTTAAGTTCTTAACACAGTTCCATGCTTTGTAGTTATGGTCCAATAGAAGCCAAAACAGCAAATCCACCCATGATGCCTGCAGTGATGACTCCAGGAGGACCTTTAGACCTTTCAACGGTATTGTTCCGGAATCGCATAATCTTCATTGGGCAGCCGGTCAATTCGGTGGTGGCTCAAAGAGTCATTTCACAGCTGGTGACTCTGGCAACAATTGATGAGGATGCAGACATTCTTGTATGCTTATTTTTGTGTTTCTATTTTCCATCATTCTTCTATTCATTCTTAAACCTCAGCAGAATTTATTTATTTATTTTTGTGTGTGCATAATATGACTATCTTTTGGTACGTCAGATGTATTTGAATTGTCCTGGTGGGAGTACATACTCTGTGTTGGCAATTTATGATTGCATGTCTTGGGTAAGATAATAAAGATTTTCCCTCATCATAAACTTACTAAATTTCATTGCTCTATCTCTATTAAATCACCTTAGTGTGATATTTTACTTTGAGTGATTTATGCCTTTTGATTAGGTGGAAAGAACGATTCTTATATAGGTTCTATTTTTGATTGTTATTATCAGATAAAGCCTAAGGTTGGAACAGTATGTTTTGGGGTGGCTGCAAGCCAAGGAGCCCTTATTCTTGCTGGAGGTGAAAAGGGAATGCGCTATGCCATGCCAAATGCACGCATTATGATACATCAACCACAGAGTGGGTGTGGGGTATGAGTTTACAATGTGTTTTTCTTGAATCTATAACGCATATGCTTTTGAGTGGAATGATATAAAGCAACCTTTCAAATTTTCCTAATAATATTCTGCAGCTAAAAAGATTGGTAACAGGCCATATATTTAATTAAAAAATTCCTACTCACTTCTTTGTTCTTTTTTAGTGCCTATCAATTTTCCTTTCTTATAATAGATCAATTGAAGATTCTTCTAAAGCTATGTCTGGAGAACTAAAACTTCTATTATTTATTTGTATAAATAATGATGAAGCCCCTTCTTTTAAACCGTCTTTACTTTGGGATTAAATATCAAATTTGTGTCTGTTAGTATATCACCAGATCTCAATGTCTGTACTGCATGCATTTTAGTTTGAAGTTTTTTATTTCTGATTCCCAAAGACGTGATCTTTTATTTTTGTATTAATGCCTTTCACTGTTGATAAGGTTTTAATTCCTACCTGTGCCTTGCTTCCCTTGGGATAATTTTTTTTCTGTTTTGCATTGTGTATTAGGGAGAGAGGGAAGGCATGGCTGGTGCCCTTATGAAACTACTGATCTTTGTTAATCAACATAGATTTTCATACTTCAATATAAATTTATTACACCTAAGAACTGAAGGGTATAATTTTTTATCAATTCCATGAACCATCAGTTTTTGAATCTAATTGTGCATGATTTGTATATATAAACTTATATGTAATGGGTAGCTAAATGCAACAATTTGGAGAGTTCTCTAACTTATAATGTGATTCATTTTATTTCTTGGAATCCATAAACTGATTATGCATTACTTGCCTGTAGGGTCATGTGGAAGATGTGAGGCGTCAAGTCAATGAAGCGGTTCAATCCCGGCATGTCAGTACCCTTATCCCACTTAGTTGATGCATGTCTATTAGTTTCTGCTTCTGAGTTTTTTTAAAAGTGCTTATGACAGCAAATAAGTGCTTCAAGACCAAACAAAAACTGTCAGAAAGCACACTGCAAGCACTCTCTTCTGAAACAATTGCCTAAAACAACTTTTCATATAAGCACATGCAAACAGATCCTTAATTTTATCTCAAAAGAGAATAAATCATTTGTCTTTTCCATATTTCTAATTGAGTCAAAGCTGAATATCAAAACTAAATCAAATCATTTGATTTGGGTACGATGGACTGGGCAGACAAGTGCTTATACTCAAGACAAACCTAACTTTATTGTTTTAATTTTTCTTCTTTGTTTAATTTCAAGTATTTATTATGTGCATTTAGTTTTGGATAGCGATATTGTCAGTTACCAAATTATTATTGCCAGAATTATTTTTTATTAAGGATAACTTTATCCAACAATAGAGACATTAAAATGTAATTAGCTAGAGGTTTAAAAAGGTAATTTCATATACTTTTGTTGTGGCATTAACCAAAGGAGGTATAACAATATCGTTATCTTTAATTTTTCGCTAACTTTTGTGCATTTACATTTTTGTTACTTTTAACGCATTTATATAATTATGACATCTTTAGAAGTTATATTTAAAAAAAAAATTATGGAACTTAGTATTATTTAACATTTTGGGGCTTGATACCAAGTCGGAGGGATCTAATAGTGTATTTTTGAAACTAGAGGGACTAAGTAGATAATTATTAAAACCTCAACTAAGGTTTGTGTAATTGCGTTAACTGCTCATATTTCTATTCGAGTCAAAACTAAATATCAAGAGTTAACTACTCATATTTCTAATCGAGTCAAAACTAAATATCAAGACTTATTTCTGAAGACAAATGCAAATCTTGAAAAATGGAGCCTTCTATGCAATCACTGAAAGTGGAACTTAGGTATGGCCACTGTTAACTGTAAAGTTCACTATGTGGAAGCTAGGGCTTCATTGGGTGATCAAATTTGAAATTAAGTATTTCAGACGTTGGCCATGTCTCATAATCTTAAATTCTTAAAACACTTGCATCTTGTGTTTCTAACTTGGTATTTTGGTCACAACGTTTGCTCTGCGAAGTGTTTAGTTAATCTCTGCTAATGCATGAGTTCTCTGCTAAATATTTAGCATTTTACTATCATTGGTTTCTTCCTGCTAATTTGTGCAGAAAATTGACAAAATGTATTCTGCTTTTACGGGTCAACCTTTGGAGAAAGTGCAGCAGTACACTGAGAGGGACCGTTTCTTATCTGTTTCTGAGGTAAAATTAGTGTATGTTCTGCGTAAAAATAAAAAGGGAAGAATAAAGTGAACCATTGGTTCCTAAATTTTAACTAAATTCACAAATAGATCTTCAAAATTTTAAAAATTCACTTATAGATTCTTAAATTTTTAAATCATACCATTTAGTTTCCAAATTTTTAAAACTTTACATATAGATTCTAAATTTTTAATTCATGAATAAGTCTAAATTAAGACATATGTATGAAATTTTAAAAGTTTGAGGATCTAAGTGTGAATTTAATTAAAGTTTGAGGATCAATGGTACATTTTGGCAAAAAAGTAACAAGTTTCATGTTTTTTTTTGTTGTTGTTGTTGTCAGAAAATCAAAATCAGTGCACTCTTAAATATAAAGAAGAATGCTAATAACCCACGTACACTTCTTCGGTTGTGTCAAGTGTCATTATTTTCTTAAAAAATTAAATCACTCCAAGTTCTAAAATAATTCTGATAGGAGACACGAAACAAGGGATGAGTACAAATTTGTGTGATATTAGTATTTCTCTAAATATATAATCATTTCAGTCTCTTGGTAGATTAACACTTCCAGATTATAGAACTCACAATCATTCATTTTTTCCCTGCCACTGATTGCAGGCCATGGAATTTGGACTTATTGATGGTGTCTTGGAAACAGAATACTGATTCTTGTTTTTGGCCGTTCTTTAAAATTTTATTCAGAAATTCACTCACATTGTCGAGTTGACACTAAGTAGTTGTCTAAGTAATATGCAAATTTATTGTTGATATTGTGTGTAGGTTTTTGTTTCTATGATGTGAAGCCTCCATTTTTTGACTTTAACAGGATTCTTTTAATAAATTTTGTGTTAAATTTAAAAAATTAACGTACTAAATTATGAAAAAATATATATGATTTTAACACGTTACTTTTAATTGCTATGAAATTTTAACATTTTCTCAATTGGTTTAAATTTTTAGATTTGAAAAGTTAAGGATCCGATCATAATGATAACAAAAAGTTAAATAATTAAAATGTACACTTGGTAAAAGTTAGGCCCGTAGGTGCTCATTTGAAATGTTTTTTTATTAACGCTTAGGATTAGTATTTCTTCATCAGTTATGCAATCAGTGCACAAATTTTATTATAATTAAGTATAACATTATTAAATTAATTTGATAAAAAATCAAACATTGGGTTAAATTTATCAAAAAAGTTAGAAATGTTATGATCGAATTGTGGGAATTGAATTATTAAAGACAAAATTGTATAATTTTGTTCAAGGACCAAACGTAAAATCATCACTTGTTTAAAAGAACGTTTGAATCTCTAATTATAGCCATTTTCTGTTTGTTTTGCACTTTTTATATAAATTTTTATTTGTTATTTAATTATTGCTGTTTTTTTTAAGGTTCTTACATTTTTTATACGCTATTTTTTCATTCATATTTCATACTTTTATAATTTTTTTATTTGCTATTTTTTCATTTACTTTTTATAATATGATTGAAATATAATATGACTTATATTATTTAACATAATAATGAAACGACACATAACTGTCTATTACATATATCAAACGCAAGATGATAACATGAACGAATATAAGTAAACTTAATAAATTACTCTTTTTTTTATTAAAATAATATATTTTGGGGACTGTTTTTTATAAGTTGATAACGCAATGTAATAAATAAAAATATAAATATTTATTAAATAGGTGGACACAATCCACGTAAATTATCACTTATAAATCTAACTTATAATTAAAAAATTATTACTAATTTTTTTTGGAAAACTTTAATAAATAAAACTAACATAAAAGGTATCATGTAACTATTTATTTTTATCAAAAATCTATTTTTATACTTATTGCAATCATATAATTTAAGAAAATAATTTTGTTATATTTTAGTATTATTTAGTTATTAAAAATTAAAAACATAATAATAATAATAAAAAGTAAAGGTTAAATTTTTGTGAAAAATAATTCATAGCAAATAATAAATTTTTTTTCTTTTATCAAAGTTATATATTTACTAACATATATATTTATGTATTACTAATATAGCTAGCTATAAACATTAAAAGTGTTATAAATACTAGTAAGCCTAAAAATTGTGAAATAATTATTTTGAAGATTCACGTTTAAAACATCAATAGTCATAAGCATTTTGAGACTAATTTGTTATCTAATTATACCTTTAACAAAGTAATTGAATGATTCTCTGAAAAAGGAAGCTAAATATAGAAACTCTTAGTGTACATACAAAAATGACACAAATGCCATTACCTGTTCTAAGTTGTAACAGACACAATACAAAAAAATTGCATGTCTTGTAATAATAAATCCAACATGTCAAACATTCTGTTTCTTCTCATTTTGATATATTCTCTTTGCCATATTACGCCTTTGGTTCTTTAATTAGTCATGTCGGATCCTCTACGTTCACCGACATCAGATTTCTACAGCATTCTTGGAATAACAAAATCTTCATCCCTTAAAGATATTAGAAAGGCATACAAATTTCTTATCTCAAAATGGCATCCTGATAAAAACCCTTCCAATAAAAAGGAAGCTGAGGCCAATTTCAATGCCATCAATGATGCCTATGATAAGGTACGTATCTACATTGATTACCAATTTAACATGAGCATAAATTGTATATTTTTGTTATGAAATTCATGCAAAATTTTGAAAATAATTGTACCTAAATGTCTTTTAGGTTAAATATTCAAGGTAAACTAACAAATATACAATCAAAATATTGTAAAAATTACAAATATATCATTTAATTTTATCGAACGGTAAAAATAACACTTAATTATAATTAACGATACAAATATACCGTAACATTATGTTTTTATGTAGTAGTTTTGTACATCAAATAAAAAATTTAGTAATAAATTTATACTACTAATAAAAAATTGAGTGTTATATTTATATCAATGATAAATAATTCGGTGTTAGATTTATACCAAAATTTTCTCATGTTTTATTTAAAAATAATTATTATTATCCTTATTAATCCAATCATTTCATATCAAATATATATACATGAATCTTGATTTCTCATTTATTAAATACTTGTGTTCAATTGATATAATATAACATGAGTATGATTAGTGTAAATATTGGACAATCAAATTGTAAAATTTTAAGATAATAATAATTAGAAAATAAGTGTTTTTACACTCAAATACATATTTGGCCCTAAATATAGCGTTTTTGAAGTTTTATAAGAATTGTCTCAAAATTGCCAATATAATTTGTGTATAATAGGAATTTATATAATGTTAAGAAGTATAAAATGAGTGTCTTATATTGATAAATAAAGATATTAATGTAATGTTTATAAATAATATGAGACTTGATGAAATCTACATAGTATGTGCATTGCGTAAAAATGCGATTTGAAATAGTTTTCCTTCAAACTTGAAACACAATTTTGGGTGTCAACATTTAACACAAGTTGCATTCATTTATTATTTGATTTTTCTACCAAAATTTCAATTTTTTTAAATCTTTATTTCACTATATTTTGGTTCAGGCAATGGATTTCAAAAGGCTGGAGAAAGAACCTCTAACAATAAGTGAACCAATTTTATTAGATTATGATCATCACAAAAGTATAGATGATGAGTTCTTTTCACGTAATGTTGAATCATTTGCAAAGAGTTTAAGTAGAAGAAGTAAAACTCCAACTCCAAGTTATTTCTCAAGATGTACAAACAAAAGCACTACACCTACCTTTTCAAGACATTTGAGCCAAAGAGTCTCATCAGAAACAGATCATCAAGTAACCTCTCCACTTTTTTCAAGAGAAACAACCAAAAATAGGTCATCTTCAGCCTCTTTGTCAAGCAAAATAAGTACTATTACTCCCATTTTATATTCTCAATCAGTTGCTAGAAGGAAACAACCTCCTGTTCAAAGAAAATTGCAATGTACCCTTGAAGAGTTACTTAATGGGTGTGTTAAAAAATTCAAGATTACTAGAGATGTTATCAAGGATATTGGGTTTGTTCCTCTTTATTTTCTCTCTATTAGTTACAACATTCTTTCTTTTCAAAAGTATCGGTGGTGTGTTTGATTCTTCTAATTCTCATGAGTCATGAATGAGTTGAAAACTTAGGTTTAATTACATGGCATAATCTTCTTTCATATATAGAGTTTCATTTTTAACTCTCCTTAGAAAGAGGAAAAAAAGCATGTTTGTTTTTCTTAAATGTAAATGATATGTTTGATTACTAGAGATGTTATCAAGGATATTGGGTTTGTTCCTCTTTATTTTCTCTCTATTGGTTACAACATTCTTTCTTTTCAAAAGTATTTGTGGTGTGTTTGATTCTTTTAGTTCTCATGAGTCATGAATGAGTTGAAAAATTAGGTTTAATTACATGACATAATCTCTTTCATACATAGAGTTTCATTTTTAACTCTCCTTAGAAAGAGGAAAAAAAACATGTTTATTTTTCTTACAACGTAAATGAACATATGTTTTTTAATGTTGTAAGAAAATAAACACGTATTTTTTTATTGAGGGATATTAAAAATGAAAAGTTGAATACTTGATCATTTATGCATTAGGAGGGAAAAATGATTAGTTTGAGCCTAAATTATGAGTTTTAAAGGCAAGTAAAATATGTTACAAAATAGCATTTTTTTTAAACTTCCTTTCATGATATCAAAAAAGTGATTACTATTGTTGAATTCATTGATGTGTTTGTAGTACCATAGAGAACAATAGTAGCCAACCAACTTGTCAACATGAATGTAATCAAGGGTCAACTATAAATACAAGTTTCCTAAAACACCAAAAAATTCCACAAATTTCATGAACACTCCGGTTATTGTTTAGAAATTTTTAAGGGAATTACGTGGAAAGAAAACCAATTAAAGTCAAGAAATTAAAGAGATAATATTACAATAAAACAATAATGAAAGAAGTATCATTGCTTATTTCCAACGTTTGACAAGTGTTTTTGTAGTTTTTTAAATTTGATGAAGCTCTATAGTAATTTTCTTCATAGTTAATTGTAAAAGTATAGAAATGTCTAGATTTGAGAAATATTAAATGTGCATAAATTTACATTCATATGAATTATATAACATGTCATGTGTCATAATTTTCTTAGAAAACAAACAATTGCATTATTTTTGAAGTTATTTTGGCATTCCTCGTTTAGATTTTGTTATTTTAATATGTAACAAGAATGTGTATGCTATAACAGGATTGTCCAAGAAGAAGATATATTAAAGATAAATGTAAAGCCAGGGTGGAAAAAAGGGACAACAATTATGTTTGAAGGAAAAGGTGATGAGAAACCAGGTCACCTTCCTGCTGATATAGTCTTCTTGATAGATGAAGATAAACATCCTTTGTTTAGAAGGGATGGAAATGATTTGGAACTAACAGTTAAGATATCTTTGGTGCAAGCACTTACTGGATGTTCAATCCTAGTTCCTCTATTAGGAGGTGAAAATATGTCATTGTCATTTGATGAAGTTATATATCCTGGATTTGAAGAAGTAATTAGAGGACAAGGTATGCCAAATCCAAGAGATCAAGGAAGGCGAGGCAAACTTCGGGTTAAATTTCTAGTTGAGTTTCCCAAGGAATTGTCCGATGAACAACGAAGTGATGCTGTTAGAATTCTGCAAGATTGTTGAGAGAATTAAGTTTTTTCATGAGTATGTATGTCATACAATTCTTTTTGGCAACGTAGTTCAGATATAAACATTCAGTTTCAACACACGGAATATTGAGGTGTGCTGAAAATTTGTGCATAGCTTAATTTAGACCAATGACAATGAATTTTAGCAATAGCACACTTTGAACTACATTTTTGTCCAATGGATCTCATGATTCATTACATTCTACAATAGAATTCATGCAGGTGAAATAAATGTATTTGAGATGATGGAAAACTTTTAGATGTTTATCTGTAATGTCCCCAAAATAATTGGGAAGGCTAACAATGAAACAATTAGGGTATGTTTGATTTTGCTTCTAAAATCTTGTGGAAAGCGCTTTTGTGTAACATAAACACAAGCGAACTTGCTCTAAGTTTAATAAGATATGCACATAAGCAAGGAAAACAAATTGATTTTTTTTTTGATAAAAAGGAAAACAAATTGAGTGCTCATAGATCAGTAGGTTTCTAGCAAAGTTCGTAAATATCATACATTTATCCAGAAAATTCACTGTTTCAATTCTCCTAATCCCTAAATATCATTTGAAAAAAAGAAAAAAATGATTCTCATACAAGCGAAACATGCACCGGTCAAGATGTGGACTCAATCAAACCAATGGGGGATCTAGGATGAACTGATCAATCCAGAGATGACCACTGATCTCATGAACTAGAACTTCTTGATAGTGGTTGTTGCCTAGAAAGAAAGGGAACTTCAACAACTGTAGCAGTGACAGTTTCTGAGTTTCCAATGATTACAGTATCTCCTTCAGAAGCAGCTTTCCTCTTAATATAGCCCAACCCAAAATGCTGAGATTCCCTTCTCCCTGGGGCATAGCTAGTTAGCTTTCCTACCTGCACAGACATCATTAAATTGTTGTCACACTATTAAGAAATGAAGCTTTCAAAAATAAGTTGCAAAAATATAGGCATTGCACATGAAACATGACTTAAAAGAAATGAAGCTTTCGAAAATAAGTTGCGAAAATTATAAGCATTAAACATCAAACATGACTTATAAGAAATGAAGCTTTCGAAAATAAGTTGCAAAAATTATAGGCATTGCACATCAAACATGACTTCCAGTCCAATATTGTCCATAAAATATTCCCCCTGTTTTGTACATAAAGATGTCTCAACCTATGTAACATAGACTCTTTAATTTTCGTGAAGTACCCATGTTTAAGTAACGATATGGACATCGGTGTGGGTATTCGACAGTCTAATTTGGTGAAAATTTACAAAAATTGAAATGAGAATGCATGACACTTGGATAGTATCCAAAAATTTAAAATACTTGGTGTCCAAGGTCTCTCAAACTAAACCAATCAAATTTTCAGGAGGTTCTCCTTCCATCTGATCTGGCCACTGAGTGCTGCAAATAGTGTGAAATTAATTTGATACTCAAGCTTGGATTCCTTATTTCATCTTAGTATGCATACCTAACGAATCACAAGAAAATTATATTCTACTCCACAAGAAAAAATTGCTACCTTTTTCCCATCAACAATAATGGAACTGCCAGGTTCTGCTGCTGTTGATAGAGATAGTCCCCATAGGCTCTGCTTGACTCCACCATATGTAATGAGTCTAGCTATAGTTTCTTGTCCCTTGTAACACCCTTTCATTTATATTCAAAAAGGTAAGCCTTCCATTTTCTATTCAAATATTTAAGAGAAAGTACAGGAGTACCTTTGCTTAAAGAGATTGAGTTCCAGAGACCAGCTTCAAGCACATTATACTCATTAGTAAGCTCCTTCTGAGGAGCTGGCCTTCCTGGAATAGGTCAAATTGAAATGATCCAAGCGGTTAGTAAGTCACTTGAATTTATATCTTTAAAAGAAGCCTCCATTGTATACATTTGATATGTTTTACTTGGTTGCTTGAACAAGAGGATAAACTGAGAAATTAAAAAAAAAATTGCAACTTTCTTATATAAATTGTCAAGAAGTAGATTTGCATTACAAAATGTTAGTGATGAAACAAACAAACAGCAAAATTTACTCTTAAAGTGATGCTCAGTATGGCCGATTGGCAGATAACAATGGATAGGCTGAAAGAGTTGAGAGTTCATCACCTTGAGAAACTCTAAGTCTTTCCCAAGCATTAGAACCCATTGGAAGAGCACCTTGAGAAAGAAGAGTCTTCCAGACTGATTCAGCGGCTGCAGGTGACATCAGTAATGCAAAACCTTCTTCAGAAATTATATTTCCCACACCTGCGGTCACGGGCATCCCACTGACCTGCAAATCTATATGGGATCATACCGAGATATTTGCAACGATTTTTAAGGGAAGTATGGGGGAGAGATGGGTGCTTGAACTCAATGTGAGAAAAAAAGCTTAGAAGTGTCTCATTCTAATGTCAGCAAAATTAATGAAGCTTACACTAAAATGTTGATGTGTACCGTATGGTTGTCCAACAAGACTGCCAAGGTTCAACTTTTTCATTAGCTGTCCAGTTTCCAAGATTAGACCCATCAATGCCATGGAAATCAAATAAACAATTAAAAGGGCAAAAGAAAACAAACACATATGAAACGTTTTTAATACCACTTACTTGATTACTTTTAGGTCCCACCAAAACGAAGAAGCAAGTTTGTTTTGTAATATCTTGGATCTCTACCTTGTCAGCGAAAAATATGTATCTTCCAAACAAAAACACACAGAATGAGATTTAATGGATAGATTTTTTTTCTCAAAAACAGAGTTTGTCAACAAAGTTATTTTTATAAGGTAAATAAGGTTACAAATAATTCCTCTCATAACTAAATAATGTCTCGTGAAAGTTGAAACATGCAGTCAGTCAGATAAAACATGCTTTTAAATTCTTTACTTGCAATATCTTAAGTACCAAACTTCACTTTGATATTACAAACTTACCAATGAGCTTAGACATGTTACAAAATTGCCACCAACCTTTATATTTCCATGTTATACCATTTGTTAGAAGTTTTTTTATCACCGATGTGTCCAAAGTAGACTCACGAGAGATGGGCTAACATGATACTAGAGTGGGAGGTTACATATACAAAAGGAATATTATAGCTCGTCTCTCGTAAACTTAAGAAGATTGTTGACCAACAAATTTCTATCACCATTAATTATTTTTTATACATCTTAATAACGGAAAGAAAAATAAATTAAAGTTTGATGGTATTCTTATTAAAAAAGAGTTGTATATGCAACACTAATGTAAATTATAACATGTCCAAGTTTGGTGTTACTTTTATATATAGGCCTAATTTCTCCGTATCCGAAATTTGAAATTCAAATTTTGGACGGAATTTACTTTTTAAGTAATTTTTGGAGCAACTTGTGCACATACAATGATATAATGGATAACAGTGAATAACATGCAGAATTATTAGATAGACTCGTGGAAACAAATATTAAGTTCAACAATTGTAGGGTGTAATTCATTACATGCTACATGGCAAATAAATAGTAATTTTAGTCAGTAAAAATTCTTAAGAGGTAGCCCAATAAGCACTCATTCATCAAATAAGCATGACCATCAGATAATTTCAATAAAAAAAATAGCCAATAATAATCCTCTAATTGTCCAAAAAAAATAATTATGATGTTAAAATAAGTCTATCTACGTGAACAGGAGATAAATACCAGATTACTTTTACTCTATATATAATCATCATTGTACACATTTACACAGGATCTGAGATCTTAGAGCAGCCAGAAACATGCACTTTTCTATTCATCATTATTCTCCTCTATCTTCTATAATCCTTTTACTGACTTAAGAATCGAAAGCTTAAAGGCCACCAATATCCCATGGTGGTTCGAGATCCTAATAAGTTTCTATGTCTCATAGATCCATGGAGAACTAGTTCGATTCACCGGACATATCAAAACAGGTTCAAGCCCGGTTAACTGATTTTTAGACCAATTCTCAGAAAAATAAAACTGTTCCTGCATCCTTGCGACGAGACGAATCCAAAGATAGTATTTTTGACAATTTTCGGTGCATATTCTGTAATGGGTGTATGGAAAGATCGTCTACCCATCCAATTCAAATGAAATTTAAAGAAAAAAATGATCGTCCACTCTTTCATCCATTCAATGCGTATACAAAGTCTTTAGAAAGATTATCCGCTCTCACAATCATCTTCACCTAATAACCCTTTAAAGTTCATTATTCTAGAAAGAATTAAACAATTAACGCGTTCCAAAACTCAAATGGGAATCACGAGGCCTGACATGCCATTAGTCCTTTTGGCGCTCCTGCGGCCCATCTGAGTGGTAGAGCACGGGCTTGCATCAGCTCGTCCACAACGGGCCTGACTGGATAACAGATGAGGAGCTAGAACAGATATCGATACCCATATCAACATGATAAAGAGAATTATGGGCCATCCTAGAATGCCTCATAGCACCATAGGCTTTCGAGCTACTTCCTATCCCAGAGAATGTCCCTACGGCATCCTCCAATGCCCAAAGTGTACAGAACTCGACATACTCAGACATAGTTTGATCGATGACAAAAACAAACCCCCAAGGCCTGCCAAATTGAGTCCCACAAAATACAAAGTCGTCTATCCATGGACGCCCAACCATCTCTCCATCCACCCATCTTGGATTATTGGGATCAACCTGAATAATTTATATCCAAACATGATATGCACAAGCATCTCGAATCCCGTAGACGAGGCCACTTTATGCAAATAAATATGTTGACTATGCAATCTCAACGGCATATGGCCGTCCAAGGGACAATGCCTGAGAGAATGTATTGACGGTCCCCCATCCAACTATTAACTAACTTGTTGCGTAAGTGCAAGTTTGCGCAACAAAGGTTGAATCGAGGTAGACCCTCAAACCTAACTATCTCAATTGAGTTCTTATTCACACCAAAATTCGTGGTTACTCCACTCTCCTACAAGTTCAAGATGCCCAACACGAACACCTATGATGGTACTAACGACCCCTTGGAGCACATGGAAAACCTCAACGGATGGAATCATGTGTTTACCTTGATATTATGAAGAACACACTCTATACCATTCTGGAGCATCTCTCCGAGCTATAGGAACTGGAGCCATTTTCTGTCAACAAAGACTCCCTGCAATATCTTCTAATGCTCAAATCGCAATAGCTCCCACTTGTAGTCGAACATGCTACCTTATAGGTTGCATAATCCAAGCCGTTGACTAACAAGCCACATAGTCCACATTGATGCCTTCCAATCCAAATTTTTGCCTTACAGTTATAATGTCTACATTACAGTCGTCACACTTGCCACGTAATCTACACTTCAACATTTTAGTTAAAGAGTCCAGGATGCACCTTCGTGCAATGTTGGACAAGATAGCTCACAGCCTTCTAGGCCGCTCTATCCCTTTACAACATAATGTACCATTTCAGACTACAAAGTCTTGAGCACCACCTTCCAAGTTGCGTAGTACGGGCCATGTTTTGCAAAGGCGTATAGGCCAAGTTGTTGCCTATAAGGCCACGTTGGATAAGATAGTGTGCCGCCAAATAGGCCACACCATCCCACATGACAGATCACGTAGACCGAGATTTGACCACCTAGAGTATGGCCATCCAATCTTGTAGTCCAGGCTACTAACGTTTTCCATGGACCCCCAGGGGTCTACCTGCATCTGTCACAATAGGCATACTAAGTTATTCCCCTGACCAAAAAACACGCCAAGTAAATTTATCACCCTATGAGGTTCCCTATTACATAATGTTTGGGAGGTATGGTCACAATTTCATTGAAATACATATATAAGTGTTCCACGATCGCATTGAAGAACATAAATATGTGTGAACTGTCACCCTATAAGTTTCCCCGTCACATAATGTTCAAGAGGGATGGTCACATTCTCATTCAAGAACATATAAGTGTTCTACAGTCTTAAAAGGACTTGCAAAATGACAATAATGGAGAAAATCAATGCTCCCAACAAGATGGAAAAATTCATCCACAAACATTAAGAAATTCTTCCAAGTTACAAATGATGAAGCGACATATGCTTAGATGACTTGACAAATGAAGCCACGTTCTCATTAAAGAACATTAAGTGTTCCATGGTCCAAAGAGGACTTGCAAAATAACAATAATGAAGTACGTTAATGTTCTCGACAAGATGGAAAAATCCATCCACAAGCATCAAGAATATCTTCCAAGTTACAAATGAAAAAAGCAACATATTCTTAAATGACTTGACAAATGCAAGCACACAAGGTCCAAAAAGAAAGGAACCTAAGGAAATACAAGCATGCAAACTCAAGATTGTCTGTCAACCTAACCATGAGCCGTCCACCAAATCGACATGCGAACAACAAGCTGCACAACCACCCAATTGAACAAAATTATGACCAAACAAAGGTGACTGACCACGACAAAGGACGGCCGGATAGAAATGTGCTCGAACAGAAGTGTGGTCGGTCAGCAGGTGGCTGGCCAGGATGGGTGTTGGTTGAACAAGGTTTGGTCGAAGGAATCGTGAGTCGGTCAACTATGCACCAACCTTCGTGCATCCATGAGTGCTTGCTCGCTTCTCGTCCTCTACAAGTGTATTCTTCCATCCTTGCAGACCGATTCAATAGACCATAGTCCTCAACAAGGGAAAAACTACAAAAGAGCCAACCATCTCACAAATAGATGGGATCACAGACGGGCCTCACGATCACGATAGAGTTGCAAGTTAAAAGCAAAACAATTAAATTGTGTATATGTTATATGTATTAATTGTGTGAATATTTCTTTCTTATTTCTTTCCTTAATTAGGACACATTTTTGTACAAATACCCAACTGGGATTAATGAGAAAATAATTTTTTTCATATATTGATTGTATTTAAAACAAGTATAGAAATACAAAGCAATGTGGTATACATTTATATCCATCCTATAAATCTATACAAGAGATAAAGTCTACAATATAAAATCGCACCCTACTAACAATTTGGATTATGACCTACTAAAAGGTGTCACTAAAACATATCAACCAAGGGAGCATAGCTCCTTATGAAATTTTTCAAAAAGAGTTCTATAAGAGTACCCCAAGAGTGTACTCATGAAGTCCACCCAAGTTCCTTACGAGAGCACTCGATGAGATCAACGTAATCAACCAAGTCATCACACAGACTCGGTGAAACGGTTCGTCCTTCCCAAATGCCTCCCTTCCAACTATAGGACGACTAATGTTCATTCACATGCCAAAAGTCTAGAACAATGTTCCAACTCCTCCAAGTTATGGAGATTTACACAGTTCCTTGGAGGTGTACACCTCCAAGAGGTGAGCACCGGCCAAGAGAAGACCCCATAATAGAAGTTCAAAAAAGGCGTTTCTATAACACGGCCAAGGCCACTACCCTAACATATAATCTCATCCTAAGGCTCTAAGGCCAATAATGGCCTTGGAATGACAGAAAGTAGCACATGATGCTACGCATGTAGAATGTACATGGGACAAAACCAACATTTTATCAGGAAGACGGACAATACTCAACTGACACTTTTTTTCTAATAAGAATTATATTTGCAAGTACTTAGGCTACGTATGGCCATATTTGGAGGATTCGACTGGACATAAAAATTTTATAGCAAATCGACAAGCGGGACTGAACCTCCTTGATTCCAAAGAGTTCCAGAGGCTGTTAGTGCAACACTGTTAGAGACTAAGTTGCCTAGACTCTGAGGAGTACAAGAGGTCCTCAATGCACCCTTGAAAGGCGACGAATAAAAAGCATTCCAACATATGAGCTCTGTGCTTTCAAAGCAAAGGCCATTGAACATGCACAGAAGTTGAGGCACATTATGTTAAAGAGAAGGCATCCTAACCATAAGCTTTGTGCTCCAAACTACAACTAACGTAGAGAGAAACTTAATAGGGTTTCTATCACCCCTTAATTGGCCATAGACCCTGAAAGAGCGATGCTAGCTAGAACACCACGATCCTTAGGTCCAAGAATTGTTTCGGGTTCATACACCACGATCCTTAGGTCCAAGAATTGTTTCGGGTTCATACACCACGTCCAAATGCAAACTAAAGTTTGTGGAATTTTGATAAGGGATCACAAGTCTTCGGCACAACAATGACGAAACACCGTGAAAACATGGATTGCATTGGCACTCCCACAAGATAGGAAAATTCAATATCTAGTTTTTTCCAAAACCCGCAGGAGAATAGGATACATTAGACTTAGGTAGGCGAAATACATTTGGTCAAGCAAGATAGGACTTGTGTCCACTCTGAACCTATGGGTCCAATCGGTGACCAAGAATTTTTCTAAGTTGAAAAACATCTCATGCTTGGACCACTTGATAATTTCAAGTACTCCAAGTGAGAGGGTTGATAGATCGGGGGCTCCATTGAGTAACACCTGGTCCAATTAATCACCCTAACTTATAAAAACTTCATGCAAATATGAAAAGATCCAGATAAAACAAGGGCGCGGGTATGCAAGTCAAGATCACCCGGACATCCAACCATAAGCCATCCAACTAGATAGATGCACATGTCGTAAACCAAACCGCCACTAGGCCAAATGGAACACGATCGAAAAAAGTGTGGTTGCTCGAACAAAGTGTGGCTAGCCAGGATAGAGTGTGGCTGACCAGAAGCATGATCGCGGACGGGATCAGGCCAACCTCTAACTTTTAGAAGGGTGGAATGCAATTAAGAAAAAGAATTTAGGGACTTAGAAAAGTCCTTTTACTCAAAAGATTTCTACACAGACTTGAAAAGTCTAACGGGCATGATTGACAGTAGATAAGATGAAAGGCACCATGTGACCCTAGTGTTGACTTCACAAGCCCCATCATTAATTTTGACATAACCTCCTAACCATGAGTTTAATTAGAAATCCAAAAACAAGTTTTTAGGCTTGAACACAAGATAGAATCCTTCGTCTGGATATGTAAAACAGTACATGAAAGCAAGTTAAGTGCCACTAGTGCCGCTAGTGTGGTTGGAAGGGTCGTGAACCAAAATATCAAAAAACTACATTTAGACCTTCTCACTCATTTGATTAAGACTCAAAAAGTTTAAGGAGTCAATATTTGGTGTAATTTAATACATGTCACATGGCAAATATATAATCATCACACCAACAAAAAACCTTATGGGCTTGCCTAATAAGCACTAAATCATCATATAAGTATGACCATTGGATGATCTCAATAAAGAGATAAATGACTAGTAATTATCTCTAATTATTCGAAAGAAAATTAGAGAAATAATCACGATGCTACAACAAGTCTATCTAAATGGGTAAGTAATACATATAAGATTATTTCTATTTCTTATATATATTCACCATTGTATACATTCACAAAGGATCTAAGATCTAACAGTAGCCATAAACACTCTTTCCTAATAACCATAGAGCGAGAATTTGATCTTCTCTATCTTCTACAATCTATTATCGACTTAAGCATTGAAAAGCCAAAGGCCATCACCTCCTATAGTGGTCCGAGGTCATAACAAGTTTATCTATCTCACAGATCCACGGAGAACAATCCAACCTAGTTTGAAAAAAATCGTCATCAACAACAATCTTTATTTAGGCTCTTCAATTTTAGAAACTTTTGACAATGAGAGATCACTTTACTTATTTTAGGTGCTTTCAGCATTTTGGAATACTTAGAAATTGGATGACTCTAATGCTTGTTTTATTCATCAGTTCCTCAGTTCCCAAGGTGTACTTCAACAATTAAATATCAACTTCTACACAAATCACATTAACACTTGGAAGCCTGGATAGTCATCATTGTAAGAAAATTTAGTCTAGCAAATATAATTATAGTAAACGAATCTACCTACTTATTCAGCACATCAATGATGCTCCTGCAAGTCACAGGAGAAACCACCAACGTTATGGCATTTTTCTGCAAATATAAGAATAAGATGTCAAGAGTTTCGTAATGCATGATCTATTATAAATAAGAAAATTCAAAAGAGAAAGTGACAAGTGACAAGTGTAACATTACCATGATCCATGCATGTGCAATATCTATTGTCCGAGCCGTTGGGGTTACAAATACAGTATCACATCCCTACGGATTTCAATTATAAATCCTATTAATTACTTAAGTCAGTGTGGTTTGCACTAATATAAGAACTAACGAGAGAACTGAGGTCGGAATAAGCATAGCATCAAACAGCAGCCACAACATCACCAATTAGTAATTACCTGTCCATCATGAAGGCACTCAAAGTTTGCAGTACTCTGATTGTGAAGAAACTGGATGCGGTCCTCCCCACTGACTTCAAGTTGGTTGAGTTAATCATATAAAGAAGAGAAAAGAAAATATGAAATCCACTCTTAAACTGCTGATATAACAATTAATCTAGTTACCCTTTGTCAAATACACATAAATCCTCTGGGATGTTCGGAATTTGCAAAACACTATGAATTGGTATAATTATAAAAGCACGAA
This sequence comes from Hippophae rhamnoides, assembly GCA_033030585.1. Taxonomy (NCBI): domain Eukaryota; kingdom Viridiplantae; phylum Streptophyta; class Magnoliopsida; order Rosales; family Elaeagnaceae; genus Hippophae; species Hippophae rhamnoides. Next base: position 40,024,661 of record CM065434.1, read on the forward strand.
ACAAACAAAGTACCAACATATGCTAGCTTCTCAACATATTCAATAGATTTTCCTCATCATTGTATCACATATATTGGATATTTAAGTATCTTAAAAATATAGCATGGTTCAGCAAAAAGTATTCAGTTATCCATATACTGCATATTCAATAGGGGCAGAGGCTAAGTTTTGACATTTAACAGTCACACGTTGATCTAGCAAGGTGATCTATCACAGGGATTTTTGAGATAGCATCTATTACAAGAACTTCGCAAAGGGGTAACTAAAGATAGCTTTGTAATCCTAGGACACCTTTAATGCCATTTTCACAAAGAGTAGTCCTATACCACAAACTTGTGATAATAACAACTGACATGACAACTTTCAATTGAATATGGTTGTACCTACCAATGATACATTTCCATGTCATTTGCTATCCATCACAAATTTGTGATGATAGACTTTTCCTTTCACAAATGATAAAACCTACAATTTACAAATATGATTTATCCATCCAGAAATAACAATGGTGAAAAAAAATATAAATTGAAGCTCCATAAGCAAATTGACCATCATCCAGTACTTACTAGATTAATCAACTGAGTAGAGTGAAATCAACTCTTTAAAATGAAAAATATCTCTATGTTAAAATTGAGAATGTACCTCTTATCCTGCCAAAATGTGAAAGGTCCACAACCTATGCCATTTGATGTCACAAAAGTTACTAACACAAACTATGGCTACATTCTCAACAAAAATAACTCGAAAGAACATTTAGTTAAAGTATCCAAATCAATCGAATTGAATGGAAGACTAGTTAGAAAACATAAATGCAATGTTGGTCTATCTTCCAACAATTTAAGTCTTTAGGAAAATTGGTGATCAACATGATTCTAACATAGTATCAGAGTGGGTGGTGTTGTGCTCAAGCCATGCGATCCCAAATTAACAATTTCAACTTTTGAGCCTACAAGATGCATTTTGCATAGAGCACACCCACACTTGAGGCAAAAATTGTTAAATTCAAGTGTTGAGTCAGTTTTATAGAGCCCGCATACACTTGAGGGAATATTAGAATGATAAATGTAATGTAATGCTTGCCTATCTACAAAAACAGCTCAGTTTTTTGGGACCGAGAGCATTGGTTCTAGTAAGTATTATCCACTCTACTGACCATGTAGAAAATCTCCCATGAATCCTAATTTGAAATTAAAAATAAATTATTTTCTAACTACACAAACACCCCAATTCATAATACAATTCATACGGAATAACACATACAACCAAATTTAAAAACGCACCACAACCCCGTTATGGGCAGCATCCAGTGCTTCATCGTCATTATTAAATGTTTCAATGATCCCATAATCCGACACCTTAGCTCCAGCAGTAGCTGCAGTTTCCTGAAAAGATTCCCGTGTCCCAACCATAAATTCATCACCATTATTCAATTCCCTTGTCATTTCTCGGGAAACAAACAAACTCAAGTGGAAAATAGAAGACAGGAACTTACCAGCAGGTCATGATCGATTGGAGGAGGAGAGAAGTCATAGGGAGAAGCTGCCAAAGCGGTAGCATAACGCGACGAAATTTTGAGAGGAGAAGTTAACAATTTCCTGTTTGGAGAGGAAGTGGGTAAGGTAGAGTTTTGGTGATGAAATGATAAGAGACGCCGTGAATTGAGAAACTCAGTCTGCGAAGAGAAAGTAGCTGCAGAAACATGCTGTGGAGGTAACGTTGTCATCGTTCGTGTCTTGGCTTCGATGGTCCCTCCTAACTCCCAAGTCTCAAGCTCTCTTCCGCTAAGCTAACTACTGAAAGATTAGGATGACTTATCCATGATTTTTCTCTCCTTTTCCAGTAAATATTTATCCCAATTCCCAATAAGAATAATTCATGTTCGAATATAATTGGGAGAGATACATCTTGAGTCATTCCAGTTCACAATGTACTGAATATAAGCAAACATTATCATTTTATTAGACATTGAGATGTATAATTGGAAGCTTGAAATCATATATGTTAGTGTAAGTTTGCAAGTGATATCATTAATAAATATATTTTTTATAGTCGATAAACTAATAAGGAGATAATTGAATTTTTTTTTAATTAGGACAAATGGTACTGTTCTTTATTTGATCTACGAGTTGTAATGCGGCTTCTGTGTTTATAAAAGGATATAAATTTAAACTATATTTAATTAGATAAGTTTTAAATAGTCAATTATTTTTCTAAGAGTATTATTATTTTTGTAGTTATTATTATTATTATTATTATTATTATTATTATTATTATTATTATACATTCAACCCAAAAAAACACACACAGGCAGTGTCTAAACCCACATCCTCACAGTATCACAATGAGTATACCATCACACAACAAAACAATTAGTTTCCCCTTCATATTATTGAAATGAGTCACAGCTTTCTTCTTATAATTTGGTGGCAAAAACGAGCAATAATACTCAGAAACAAGAAGAACAAGAGCCAAAAAGGAAAACGGATTGGGTATGCCCCCAATAATGAAATGGGATCTAACTAGGGGAGAAAAAAGGGCAGTAAGACATTTAATAAAATAGAGAGAGAGAGAGAGAGAGAGGTTATTACAAGACCAACTGTAACCTCATGTGACAAAATGAACTGGATACATAATTTTTTGATCTTTCATTTTAGTCTTCTTTGATACATAAACATGGGTGATCTTTGTGTAAAATCACATATACATATGACTTCTATACAAACATTACCAATACATTCGAGCTTCGTCATTATCTTATGTTCTCATTTGTTTGGTTTCCTTGCCTAGGGTTTTCAGCATAAACTTGTCCTTGGTCTCTCATGTCTCTGAACATTGAAAGAAAGGAGTTTATGCCTTCCGAAGGAACCCCACCTAAGATCCATAGTAAAAGAGAACTGAACGAGTTCATAGTCCCAGGATTAGGCACATTATCTCCTTGCCTAAGGTCAGCTTGGTTTGGCATCCGTAGAGGGTTGCCTACCCTATCTGGGTTCTCATTCTCTATTTGTCCCTGAAACCCTGGAACCTCTGTTCCATTTGGAACCACATCTTGATCTGAAACATGTCTCAAGCCAGGCCCTGAGTTCAGATCGGTATTAACTACGCTGGGATTTCTTGTGTTTAATCTAGTTATGTGCAGAGTTGAAGCCAGAATGGTTGAGGAGGTAATATGAAAATCAGGGTGCTGCTGAATTTGTGACCGCCGATTTTGCATGAACCGTTGTAGGGCTGGTACCTGAAGTAAATAGCAATAAAATCGAGAATATTATCTTCTTCTTTTTTTTTTTTTTTGAGAAAATAATTCATTATATGGAGGGAAGGGGTAAAATATGCGCATGCCAATAAATGCTAGAACACTGACTTCTGAAAAAGTATTTCCTAATTGCTACCTCAAAACGATTCCAGAAGTAAAGGATCAGATGCTGCATAAATGCTGCAGTCGTTGAGAGAGCCAAATAAGAAAATCCTGAAAATGTTTGAAAATAAGCATTAACAAAAAAGATAGTTACAGCTAAATGGATTAAAATATTTGAGAAAATGAAGAATAGGTAAACGAACAATGATAAGACCATACCATAAGCATAGGAAAAGAAGTATATGTGAAACACCAGGAAATAGAGCAGAAAGAAGCGTGGAAAGAACTTCATTGATATAGGCGTTCGGACACTGAGAGGAGGACAACCAGATTAGCAGGGTACTATACAAGTCCATAAAAATAGAAGATATGTCATGTGCTTGATGGGGGTAATATGGCTGAAAGTTTTAGTTAACAAAGAGCATAAGCAGACTAATTTTTTCTGAAAAGCAAAGAAGAGCACCTGGGAACACACTCAGCTAAAATTCTTGTTAAGATTAAGCTTAACCTGAAAGCTGGCTAACTATAACATGAAGCATTAAGCTAGACAAACTGTAGCAAAATTTAAAGTTCTGACTTGATTACACTTATGTCAATCCATCCATCTTAATTTGTCCAGTACTGGATTAACTGTGGCTTGACTTTAAGTGAATTTCCTAGATTGTATGGCAAGCTAAATATAAAACCTATAGCCCATCAGACTAATAAATCACAAAATTTAACACTTTTATGGAGAAAATGATGCTAATATCACCTGCTGACTTGCACAAATACAATTATGGAGCAAATGATGTAAGGTCAACTTAAATTTTGTATTCCCTTTTAGCACTTTTACCAGTATCCTAGCTATCCAGACTTGATCTTAACATCTTTAACTATGGAATTCTGAATGTTTTATTGGTAAAGATCAAAACCTGATAATATATAGATTAAGCTTTGCTTTTCAATGAAATGACATAGAAAGATCCAGTCCTTGACCTAGTTCTGATGTATAAAATCACATCTTATATATTTAAAGAAACAAGTTACATCATCATATCACCTTATTACTTAATGAAGAATGCACTACAGCACAAATGGTTGCCTAAAGATAACATATACGAGAATTTCATACTGAATTTCTTCATATAATCTGTAGAGAAGAGGAAAAGACCTTATCAGTGTGAACAGTTCGCTCAACCAGACAAGTATTAGGACCATGAAAGCCAACAGCTGATCATCATAAAATTCGAACAGGAAAAACAAGATACCGATCATTATCTGCAGAAAGCAAACACAAGATTTTGGCATAAACCTGCAGTAAGCTGATGACATTGGAAATTTCCAAAGTAATAAAATTTTCATTCAAGGAACAAATAAACCATGTAACGGTTTAACACTAAGGACTATGGTATAAGATGAAAACTAAAGTAAGATGTATGTTTACCGGCACAAAGACAAGTGACTCAATTACATGCACAAAAATCAACTGAAATGTTGGAAGCCGATGTCGAGCATGGTGTTGAAGCTGCACTGCAATAATTAAATAAAATGGAAAATTTGATCATATATCAAGAAAAGGGATAAGAAAAGATGTTGGATAGCACTGTAATGATACAGATGTTGCTACCACATTGTCATAATTATCAATTCCCATATAAACAGACATCCAATAAATGCCAACTTTTTAAATCAATCATGCGATTAAAAACATTAGAAGTTCCTCCCAAGTGAAATCTTTTAATATATAAAAAGCTAAAAATATCCCATCAGTAAAAGACTTCTCTGCTTAAGGGATGGAGGACATGGTGTAATATTTGAATATATAGCATCGATAAAACAAAGAAAACCTGTAAACTTCAGCATGCGTGTCTGTGTTTCTCTAAGGGTAAATGACACTGACATAGTGGTAGTAAAAAACACAAACAGCGACATCATAAGCACACCGCACTTCGTCACAAGGTAATCTGCAGAAGAACACAATAAACCACATGTCTTAGCAGAAGCTATATGTAAATGAGAAAAAAATAAACATCACTTTTAGGATCGTAACAATCAGATATAACAATTCAATGCAAAGATTGTCAATCAACATATAACAATTCACCATGGCATAACAATACCAAGGTTAACCAAAACTGTAGATGCAATTCAATGCAAAGCTTTTCAATCACTTAACCTACCTAACATACACAAATGTACATTATTATGTACACTTAAGAAGTTCACTAACAAGGGGACTTATTTGATCATTAGCAAAAGTAGCCTCAAGAGACGGGGTCTACAATAATGACACAAGTTAATTTAGATTAGTATGATTGAATCCTGGATTCTTTGTTGGATCAATAAATTAATGTTACAGTAACTGCCACAGACCGAAATCATAATCCAGTTGTTGGTACTGCGACAACAATATACTTCCACCAATGCCATTAAATTTTCATAATAATGCAACACAATTACATTAGGAATATTACTTTCAGACATCATTACTAAGGATCTTGAGGAGATAGGAGGCCATACAAGGAGTTTGAGAGGTTTGGAGGTCACAATGCAAAGAAACTCCCACTAGTCATTGATAACCATGACAAAATCAAATTCAAAGGCAACCATACCATAAAAATGAATACATATACTTGGCAAAGTCGCTGCATATATTATGTGCTGCATATCTAGACGACAGCACCTATAAATATGTCAGGTTAGGTAATTCATCTCATCATATGCCAAGTAATTCATTTCATTTACGAATTACCTCTATGGGTGTCAGCATGGGTATTGGTGATAGATAAATTGGTTTTAAAGAGCAAGTGACCCCCCCAAAAAAAACAAAATCTAAATACCATTTCAAAAAATCAAATAATTGAAATTGGAAGACACAAGTCAACAAACCTCCAAATCTTGCTGGCCCTTGCGGTGGTTCGTGTGCATAACTAAGATTATAGAACTCTTTTGTTTGAAAATTGTAAAGATAACCTGCAAGGAACTTCCAAAACATAAGTATAATCTAGAGTTCTCTCTTTTCATAGATAAAAGGGATGAATGTTAATGGAAACTAGGAAACAGGTAGAACAGGAGGATGAACGTTGCTGCAAATTAAGAAACATGTAGAGCAGGAGACAGCACTTTGCTACGAATGTGGACACAAAAGTACAAAGTAAATAAAATCAAGTATTTGAAAACACAAAACGACAGAACTACATCACTATCCCAATATATAACTTGGTGCGTGAAGATTCAACATGATACATTAGTGTCCAATTTGAAAAGTTAGTACCTTGCCCAGGGGAAGTCAATAAACTATTCATCAATATAGTGTCATATCCAACAAATCTGTTTATGAGTAGTTGCTGCCATCTGGCAATAGAATTCAACAGTATGTAAGAAATAACTAGTATATGACACTGACATTAGCTGAAACTACGTCCGGAATCAAAATTGGAAAATTTTGATATAAATCATCCATAAGTAAGAAATTGACTACATCATGACCTTTACTTTTGCCAAATTTATCATAACTCCAAGTTCTAGACCTCTAATCAGCCTCAAATCTCACGCATGTCATGCCTTGTAGAAGTCCAGGCACAAATTTCAATAGGCTTTTAAACTACTATATTTGTGCCAGTATATGATCGCAATATATTACCTGTTTCCAAAGCAAGGATGTCTGGCTGACATGCTAATGTTCACAGTGCGTATATTGTGGCGAGATTTGGCACTTTCAGGTAGCAAGAAATACCCCTTAAGAATACATTCTCATTAAGCATTACCATCACATCACAAAAGAAGCTTCTAAATAACAGAATGTTTGGTAACTATATATGCAAGCCGAACACATATTCCAAGTTTAAAAAATGCAAAAGAAACCTAAAATCTTATAATAATAATAATAATCTTATAAATGAGTAAGTTCACATTTTCATATGAAATGATGACCAAGCTAGCCCAAAAATGACATGTTATCCATTAATTGGTGAGGTGTAGACTAGCTCAATATATTCCCACATATATCTAAGTCAACTATAAATTAATTTTCTAAATTATATTTAATGTAAAAAATAATAAATTCTATGTATTAATTATCTTTTAGAGAGAGAATTAAAAGAAAAAGCCAAAAAACTCATAAATTCTCTTATTTATAATTTTAAAAAGGGCAAATCAAAAGACCCATAAACATTATAATAATTATCTATTATACTGAATAGAATGAGAAAATCAAAATCCTCTTAAATATATATTAAATTTTAATTTATTTTCTAAATTATATTTAGTGTAAAAATAAATAATTATATGTATTATTTATATTTTATCGGGAAAATTAAAAGAAAAAATTAAAAACTCTTAAAATAATTGATTTTATGTGAATAGATTAAAAAATTAAAAAAATCTCTTTTAATGAAAATTTAAAAAGAGAGTCAAAATATTCATCAACATTATAATAATTGTCTATTATTATAAAATTAAAAGAGAAAACCAAAAATCTCCTAAATATGTACTAAATTATAAATTTAGTGTGAAAAATAATTAATTGAAAATTAAAATGGAAGACTAAAATACTCATAAAACAATTAATTCTATGTTAATATATTTAAAATTTATAAATTCTCTCTTAATGAAAATTTAAAAAGAAAAAATCAAAATATTATTTTATTAATTATCTATTATTACGAATTAAATAAAAAACTTCTAAATATGTGTTAAATTTTACTTTATTTTCTAAATTATATTTAAATGTAAAAAATAATTGACTATGTGTGTGAATTAAAAGACTCCTAAACAATTGATTCTATGTGAATAGATTTAAATAAATTTTGTTAGTGAAAATTTAAAAAAATCAAAAAACGTATAACCATTATAATAATTGTCGATTATTACGAAATTAAAAGAGAAAACCAAAAGTCTCCTAAATAGATGTTAAATTTTAATTTATTTCCTAAATTATATTTAGTGAAAAATAATTTATTATATTTATTAGTTATCATTTAGTTGGGAATTAAAAGAAAAAAACTAAAAGACTCCTAAAATATTTGATTTTATGTGAAAGGGTTAATGAAATTGATAATTACCAATTAACATATTAAAATATTTTAAATTTATAAATTTATAAATTCTCTTTTAATGAAAATTTAAAAAGGAAAAATCAAAAAACTCAAACATTATAATAATTGTCTATTATTATGAAATTAAAATAAAAGGTCAAAAGCTTCCTAAATATAGGTTAAATTAATATACTTAAAATAATTGTAATTCACTGATTAAAAAAGTATAAAAATACACTCTCCTTTTACTTGCTTCTATAATTTCATAACACATCTAATATTTTGCACATTAAGGATGTAAAATCGAAAGAAATCGAAAGAAGTAAAATCTCGTAAATGTAAGATAGCAAAACAACATGACTTTCTATTAAACTCTATGCATTTTTAAATTAAACTTTTATATGAAATTTAAATTACCTATATATCATGGTTAATTACAATATTTCAAATAGAATTTTTTTACGACGCGAGTTCTATTGGCTAGTAATAAGTAAATACGTAAATCGAATATATACCTTTTCCATGGTGTATAAGTAGGTTGGTTCGAACATTTTGCTTCTCTTTTCAAGCATCTGCACTGAAGAAAGTAAAAAATGCATATCAAGAATTATGAAATCAAAACAAATTCTACAAAACAAAGGAAAACAATGAAAATAAAATAGCATATACAAAAAGCTTTTTAAAAAAAAAATCTTAACAAGATGATAATATATAGCAATTTTTTTTTTTTTTTTGCGGGGGAGGGGGGAGCTCAGCTGTGGGACACAATGCTTCCTGATTACCTGCATATGTGTTAGCTTTGTCCAAATGAAGCATTCGCAACCACTTTGGGATATCAAGATCTATATGTATACCTGCAATACTCTACATTTCAAAAGGAAAAAAAATAATAAAGACAAATTTGAGCTTCAAATTATACATGCAAGCATCACTATTCTACCTATTATGCAAAATTAAGTAATCTTCAAAAATTGATTAAGCACCAGTTAAATGATGTCATTCTGAATAGTTTGTAATTGTTAAATCCCTTATAGTCATAGTTTGAAGGCAATTCCCATGACAATTTATTTCTAGATAACATTGTATACATGACAAACAATACAGCTCCTAACATATATTCTCATATATACCTACCAAGCACTGCTAAAAGCCATAATAATGCAACATAACTTTAGAGTTTCAAAGGATCATTGATGCGCAGCATAATTTATCAGAGCAGAATACTGGAGGACGTAGTTATCATTGTTTTAACTCCTGAATTGTTATTTGTTACCTGCCTTTCTTAAAACACCATTTTGAAGGCATAATTGTATTGTGTTGGTAGCTTTTCACTTGTATTAATTTATAGCTAGTTCTTTGTTTTAAAGGATTTCCACTTTCATTTGATGTAACATTTTCTTTTTCCAATGAATTTATGTCTTAAAAAAAGGCATGATTATGGCTGACATATGTAAACCACTTAATACACAACTCTGAATTTTCCATACAATGAAGAAAAAAATCATTTTAACCAGTGCATGTCTGATAGGAAAAGTGAAACAAATTTTAATAGCTGAATTTTCCATAAGATTCCCCGAATCACAATTGTCAAAGCTTTCAAGCATTAAATGAGAGTACAGTCACTTACATTCATCTTCAATGTCAAATGCATACCATGCAAAGTTAACTACAAGATATGCAAACTAGGATGTAGGAATAACAATTTGAAGCATGATGTCAAGTGATTAGTGTAGCTATAGGTTTAGAATAAATACACACTTCTGAACTAGTTTAATTATTGAAAATATAGTAGCAGTACACAAGGTGATGCAATTCAACAGACCAACTATGAACTATTTTAGTTGTTGAGAATATGGTCAAGTTCCTACAAGGAAAAAAAATAAAAAATGAAAAATTCCTCAATCTACTCACCCACAACTTTGAAAAACTCCCAATGATTTTCATTGCTTGCCTGCAGAGAAATGATATACGCCTGTACCACTTTTTGCCAAAGCGAATCAGGACTGCTTTAAAATTCTCCTTGGCTGATAGAGAAAAACTGCTAGGTGGATCCTCTCTGTCAGTCTTGACTGCATCAGTAATGGTTGGCTTAGAGCTTTGACTACCAGTAGAGATATCGGATTGATGTTCATTGAATTCAGCATCAGACTTCCAATACTTTAATGGAAATTTACCCTTCCTGGCATTTGAACCAATCCAATTCAGCCAAAACTTTGCAGCCAAAAAAGTCAGTCCATCTCCATCTACATTTGCAACTTCTAATTTATCCCTTACAGATCTTTCAGCAGAAAACTCATCTGCATTCGATTCAGACTCATCCTGTGTCCACAATCCTGCACTAGTTATCTAGACACAGCAGCAAGATCAGTATCTTACACCGCAACTCAAGGAGGAAGCAAAACAAAAATGTACAAGCAAATCTTAATTTGGACACAACAGGCCACCTGTAATTCGTCTAATTAATAACTTCCACGGAAATTACACAAACCAATCTGATACACTGAATGTATTTATATATTTGAAGTTACAAGCTAAAACAAGCTTTTTAGAGAATGTAACTTGAAATATATAAATACACTTATTGTATCAGATTTGTTTGTGTAACAATTGAGATAATGAAATGATCTTCTCTGAGTTGTTCTTCATTTTTTTGTGTGCCAAACACTCATTCTTTCAATGTTTTAGAATTCAATCTTAGACCTGACACTTGACAGAATATACTAAAACATCAAAATGAGCATGTGTCTGGATTCTCTGACCATTGATTTCATTTTTTGAATAGTAGAACTAAAGACATCATAGTCTATAAGTCACAATAATGTTAACAGATGCAAATATAAAGACAAACATTTTAAGACTTGATATAAGATAATACTCACTTTAATTTGGACAAGTTGTGCTTCACTTGTTTCAATTTCAGAGAGCTCGCTCGAACAGCCAGGCTTTAAATGTCAAGAAATCAAGATTAAGTGAAAAGAAGACAAGATGTTAGAAAAGGATCATGATAAAACAAGAAAATCAAAACAAAAAAACCAAGTGATACGTCAAAAGCATCAAAAGATTAGAAATAAAAAAGCGAGAGAAAAGTCCTACAAACTTGAATCACATGTTAAACAGTAGCTACCTTCGCAAAAGAGACATAAAGACTAGCCCAACTACAATAACTACTGCCATTAAGTAAATAAATTGTACAGCATATTGGTAAATGTATATGACGCACTGACAACATTACTTACAATGGATATATGTTTTGAAAACAATTACCACAAGTTTGAACTATACTTGAAATTGATACATATTATTCCCCATTTCGCTTGAGTAACAAATTAGACTTCGCCGGTTTAATTAAAATACACAATTTTTCCATAAAAATTGGAGCTCAGACTATAAGCATTCAATATATTTCCATTCTTAACGGTTTCAACATTATTATAAATGGAATTTGAATTATCTAATAAGCCAAAAGATTACAACAGGTTCTTTAAGTGACCAACTCCAAATTTATTTTGTAAAAAATAGTGACTAAACAAACAACGGTTGTGAATTCAATCGGAACCCAAAATTTCACACTTAAAGCGAAATTTCGAAACCCTAATAAAAAAATTAAACAAAATTATAAGAAATTGAATAGAAGGCTTGATAAACTTTTGAATTACCTGTTGAACGTAGTTGGCGTGCATAACAACGAGGATACAGAACAAAGTGATTGCTATGAAAAGGTATATATACTCCAAAGCAGCTCTGACTTTGGGCGTAAGCATCTGAGAGAAGCGCTCTTGAACTCGTATAAATGTTTGTTCCGGATCCATCTTTCTGTGTCTAAGAATGCATGTGTAAATCGCAACAAAGATGGATGGAATTTAAAAATAAAATAAAAACAAAGAATTTTCTTGGGAAAGTGAAGGAAAACTAGAATTCTATGTTTTTCCGGGCCCTCGAATTTAGGTTGGGGTTTGGGTTACTTTGTCTGACCAGTCTGTCTCTTCCTTTTTACTTTCTTTCTTATTCCTTTTTACTTTCTTTCTTTCTTTTTTTTCTTTTTTCTTTTTTCTTTTTTTTGCAAAAATTAATTCTGAATTATGACACATTTAAATTGAGGATGAGGCACTCTCTACATGCACCGATGTACATGGTAAATGTGGTGTTAAATAATTTTGATATATGATCTGAACGTGAAGTATTCTTTAAAATTTTATTAAGCTAAAAATGATGTTTTAAAAAATATTAAAAACTTAAAAAAAAATAACATTTTTAAAGTTTATAACAATGAAAATATTGAATGAGTTTTATTTAACGTTACACTTGTCTAAATAATTATAATTAAATTTGAACAATTTTTAATTAAATAGAAATAATATATCACATTATTTATAATAAATATAAAAATATTATTTTTATGATTATAAATTTTAAGTATATTATTTTAAATTTTTTAAAAAATTCATGCCATGACTTTGATATCAAATTTCTTATAGTATTATATAGCTTATTATATATTTACTTAATAAAATATAATATAATAATAAAAATATATAATTTATTTTGATTTACAACTACCATCAAAATAAATAATTTAATTATATTTATAATTTATATATTACATCTAATATTACAATTTTAAATTATTTTATTTTCAAACATAAATTTTATTAACTTATAACATTAAATATATATTACTCATTGGGTGAGAATACCCGTCCTGCTACCGCAAACAATTAACGTGAGGATGTTAAACCAAATCTCGTTGATAACACTCAGATTAACCGCACGTTTGGTTGGAGGGGATGGAATGGAATCAGAATTGATTCCTTCTATTTTATGTGTTTGGTTGGACGGAATGGAGGACGAATGGAATCTAATTATTAAAAGAGAAAGATTCACAATTCCTTCTCCCACCTTTGGTAATCATTATTCCATTTCCATCTAATTTTTTTTTTTCAATTTTACCCTCACCTAAAATATAACATTAACCTAAAATATAACCTTAAATTCAAATCCCAAATTCTCAAATCCAAAATTCCAAAACCCTAAACACAAAATTTCAAAACCCTAAACCCTAAATCCAAATCCTAAAATCCTAAAACCTTAAACCCTAAACCTCAAATCCCTAAACCCTAAACCTTAAAACATAAATCCCAAATCCCTAAACTCTAAACCACTAAATCCCAATTCCAAATCCTAAAACCCCAAATCCTCGAATCCCTAAACCCCAAATCCCTAAACCATAAATCCCAAATCCCAAATCCCTAAACCCTAAAACCACTAAACCTTAAAACATAAATCACAAAACACAAAACCATAAAATATAAATCAAAAAACCCTAAACCCTAAACCCTAAATTCCAAATCCTAAAACCCTAAACCCCAATCTCTAAACCCTAAATCCCTAAATCTATAAACCCTAAACCCTAAACCTTAAAACATAAATCCCAAAACCTAAAACCCTAAAACATAAATCCCAAAACCCTAAACCCCAAATTCCAAATCCTAAAACCATAAACTCTAAACCTTAAACCTTAAAACCCTAAACCCTAAATCCAAAATTCTAAAACCCTAAACTATTTTTAGAAAAATAATAATTTTAACCCTAAACCTTAACCTACAAATATAACCCCAAATCATAAATCCTTAAACCCTAAATCACACATCCCAAACCTCAAAACCCTAAACCCTATTTAGAAAAATAATAATTTTAATAATATATTTCTTTTTAATTAAGTAATACTTATTTAGAAAAATAATGATTTCAATAATGTATTTTGTCTAACGAAAAAATAGTAATTAAATGACATTATTTGAACTTTACAGCATGTAGGGGTATTAAGGTCATTTACATCTTTTTTCATTCCATTCCAATGGAAAACTAAACACTATAATCCTGATTCTGAGCTTGATTTCAGTGGTCAAACCAAACAAAAATGTTTCCATTCCATTCCATTCCGATTCCGATTCCATTTCACGAACCAAACGCCACCTAAGTAACAAAACATCAAAAAACAATTGACTACACTATTTATCCTTAAATTTTATTAAATTTAATACTTTGGTATATATTTTAATCTTTTTTCTAATATTATAACCACTAACTATTTAAATTTAATAATTTTAATCTTACTAATTCAAATTTTAAAATAATATATTAAATATGATAAATTTTAAAAATCAAAGAATTAAATAATACAAAAAAAAGTTTTTTAATACATCAATTTAGATTATTACAATACAATTTTTTCTAATTTTTAAACTATAATTAAGAGTGTTAACTTTAGAAAAAAGTAAACATAATATTACAAAAAAATTAAGATATTAGAACATTAAATATGATAAAGTTTAGAAATTAAATGTTCAATTTATCATATGTATTAGAAAAAAAAACATACAACTTTTTTTCCTAATAATTTATTGTTTCTAGGAAATAATAAAAACATTTATAACATTTGAATTGAAATAACAAGGTTTATTTATGCAAACAATAATTTATTAAAATTTGAAGTATTTTTTATTCGAGTTAAGTAATATATCCCAATCAAATTGCTTTGAATGTTATACTTTTTATTTTATTATATTTTTCATTTATTTTAAAATTTTATTATATTTTTTATTTATTTTAAAATTGTATTATGTTTTGATTTTAGTGTTAAAAACGTAATAATTAATCATTTTTCTATTCAATGCAATTGTCACTATTATTCTCCTTTTTTTATCAAGTTTGTATTTAATATGATTAAGAATGTAAACATGGTCAAAAGGGACATAAAAGTTATTTATATAAATTTTATATAAAGTAAGATGTGATTCTTCATTAGATATTAGGATATTTTATAGAGATGACTTTATTTACACACTATATTACTATTATCCGTCAACATAAAGGTAAATTCTAAACTATTATTCCAGAATAATAAAAACTACCACGTCGATTCAGAACACGGAAGATAAAAGTATTTTTAAAATTTAAAAATTGTTACAAAGATTGAGAAATAGGTGCATTGAGTTTTGTCTCCGTTAACCAAATCATGTATGATTTATTTCTTGTAATCAGATAATGTGGTGCTCATGTGTATAATCATGGCACTTGAGAGGGGGGTAAGTTGAGGGTCACCTTCCCACCTATGGAATTTTTACAAAAAATAATAGTTTTTAATCGTATCTTTTTGATTGATGAAAACTATAAATAGGCTTGATATTGATCATTTAAACAAATCAAAGAGTCCTAATTAGAAACTAAATTTTTGTTTTCAATTTCTCCTACCACAATTTTCTTAGTCCCTCTCAACAAATAAGAACTAGCCTTTCTTTTGGCCACTAAATTGTTACCATATTTCTTTTTAGTAGCATTAGTTCGAGTTTTAGCTACTGAATTAACATTTCTTTTTAGCTTCTTAGGACCACTTGTAAAATACCTAGTGTCAACATGCAAGTTTTGTTCAATCTGGTTCTAAGGCTTAAAAGATCTTATAAGTTGGCTTGATGAAAGTTCATCTAAACTTGAAAAATTCTTCCTAAAATTTGAATATTATGTGATTTTAGAAAGAAAAAAACCCATTGTGAACCTCTTGAGCAATAGCAAAAATGGCAGTAGTCTCAAACAAAAAATTATCGTTTTTATGTTAAATTGTATCTGTTGGAACAAGTATGTTAAAATAGTATTGGAACAATATTACTGATAATCTCAAATGAACTACTTGGGTTAAGTCGTGGACTAGGTCGCTCTCTTTAAGACGTTTCGTAGCTCTGCCCAAATTTGTGCAAGCAAACACAGCCCCGTCATCCCCAGGATAAAACAGTCCAGAATCTTTTTTTTGTCTCGGAACTTCACTGCACTGATGAAGACCGGAATGCTACACCTAAAAAAATTTGTTGCTCAGAAAACTGGAAAATAACTTAGAGTTGCATAGAGAATCGTTTGTAGTAAGATGAGTTTGCAAAGATTGTTGTGTAGAAACTGAGAGCTGAGGCCCTCCTTTTATAGGTTTTAGAAACCGTGTGGCACTTATGTTAATAACGGTAATGTCTGGAAATTAAGAGCGTAACGGCCATTCTGAGTAATGAAGAGTAACGACCATTTTTAGAGTAAAGCCGAGTAACGGACATTTTTGTGAGTAAATATGAGCAACGGCTCTTTTTCTGAATAAAGAAGACAAACGACCATTTAACGGTCATATTCTCATAAACGGTTGTTTTTCTGAGAAAGAAAATATATATATAACAACCATTTTCTAAGTGGAAAAATTTTCCTTAAAAATAAAAAATATTTTTCCAAAAAATAAGATACCACCTCACCTCACACACACGCACACGCACTCGACTTGGCTCAGCACAGCATGGTCGGTCGGACGGACGGCAGCGGTAGCGGCACGTGCGCGTGTGGTATCTTATTTGCCTAGGTGATCTCCCCTTTCACAAAAGTGGGTACCCCTTGGGGCCCAATCCCAATAGCCAACTATTCACTATTGATACATCTTATAAATATTGTAAAAAGGCAATGTGGGACAAGGCAACGCTTTACAAATTTTTTTTTAATAAAACTTCATCTTTTCCAACAATCCCCCACTTGAATTTTATATAAAAATAATTTTTATCGAGCAACCGATCAATTAAAACTATAAGATTGTGCATAAGCGAAGAGGTGTTTATCGACTTGAACCTTTGCATAGTGTTGATGCTTTAGAATATACTAGAGTAACTCATAGTTTTGAACTCTATCTCTAACAATCATCACACACACACAATCTTTCCAAGGTGTAGTTCGAAAAGCCCGTGCTTTACGGTCATGCACGTGTATCCCAGTATAGTGAACGCTCTAGTAAATTTTTTCCCAAGAAATTTCCATAGGAAGCAGCCACACTTCCACATTCACTTAGGTGAGTCTATCAAGAGTACTCATGTAGCTATGTACTCCACTCCACATAGAGTATAGAACTCATTAAGAGTTTAATAATTAACTCATCCTTTTCTATTTCTTCAGGACTTCATGCTTCTAACAATATAGAATGGGATTTGAAAATAGCATGATACCTCTCATATCACTTTATGACTTGTTATTACCCTTTGAACTTATTTCTTGGGATCTCCAGTCAATAAGTTAGGTTACCATCACAAGTGACTCTTCATTCTAAGGGCATTAATCTCATTCCTTTTGAGGTTTTGAAAACCTTTTCTCTCGATAATCCTTTTATCAAAGGATTAGCCAGATTTTCATCAGAACGTACATGATCCACTCTTACAGCTCCCGTAGAGAGAAATTCTCTAATAGTACTATGCTTACGATGTATCTTTCGTCTCTTGCCGTTGTAGTAACGGTTCTGAATATTTGCAATAGCCGCGGTACTATCGCTGTGGATCAAGATAGCTGGTATTGGTCTTTCCCATAAAGGGATCTCAGCTAACAGACTTCTTAGCCAACCTGCTTCTTCACTAGCAGTGGCTAATGCTATCATTTTAGACTCCATTATAGATTGAGCCAATATTGTTTGTTTTTTAGACTTCCAGGAAATAGCTCCACCAGCTATGTTAAAAATATAGCCACTAGTTGCTTTGGAGTCTTCTGATAAAGTGTTCCAATCTACATCGTTGTATCCTTCTAGAACAGCGGGAAATTTTTTATAATGTAATCCAAGGTTCATAGTTCTCTTAAGGTATCTCATAACCCTTTCAATAGCATTCCAATGCTCTACATTAGGTCTACTGGTAAACCTACATAGTAGTCCCACAACATAAGCTATGTCTGGTCTAGTGCAATCAGTAGCATAACGTAAGCTACCAATGATGCTTGCATACTCAGTTTGTCTAACACCATATCCAGTGTTCTTGAACAACTTTACACTAGGATCATAAAGGGTACATGCAGGTTTACAGTTAAAGTAATTATATTTCTTTAAGATTTTTTCAACGTAGTGAGACTGATCTAGAGAAATTCCCTTTTCAGACCTAGTTATCTTTATACCAAGGATTACACTCGCTTCTCCGAGATCTTTCATATCAAAATTAGCACTTAACAAAGTTTTCACATTGTTCACAACATGAATATTTGACCCAAAAATAAACATGTCATCCACATATAAACATATAATAGTGCAAATGTTATCTTCTAACTTATAATAAATGCATTTGTCTCTTTCATTTATTTTGAATCCATGTGAGATAACTAGATTAACAAATTTTTCATGCTATTGCTTAGGTGCTTGTTTTAGACCATAAAGGGATTTATCTAATTTACAAACTTTATTTTCTTGACCTGGGATAACAAAACCTTCAAGTTGATCCATATAAATTTCTTCTTCTAAATCACCATTTAAGAAAACAGTTTTAACATCCATTTAGTGTACTACTAAATCATAGATAGTAGCAAGAGAAAAAAGTACACTTATGGAAGTTATTCGTGTGACTAGTGAAAAGGTATCAAATAAATCTACATTTTCCCTTTGTCTATACTCTTTAACTACAAGACGAGCTTTGTACTTTTCAATAGTACCATCGGGTTTTAATTTCTTCTTCATTATCCATTTACAACCAATGGTTTTGCAACCAGGAGGTAAGTCAACTAAATGCCAAGTTTTATTATACTAAAGAGAGTCCATTTCATCATTTATGGCTTCTTTAATAGTTTGAGGATCTTCCTTTAAGGTATAAGCATAAAAATCAGTCCCAAAATCCTTAAGGGTTCGATCTCGTTTACTTCTTCTAATTTTAGTGTTTAATTCTTCATTTTGTTCACTAGTTCTAGTTATGGGTAAACTACTAGAAGACGAGCCCTCACTATTTTTAAATTTAAAAGGAAAACTATGTTCATAGAAGTCAGCATCATTTGATTCTATAACTACATGATCATTTAAGTCATAGAATTTATAAGCTTTACTATTCACATTGTATTCTATGAATACACACTCATATGCTCTACTAGCAAGTTTATTTCGTTTAGGATTAGGGATCCTAACATAGGCTAAAAACCCCAAGTTTTAAAATAATTTAAATTAGGTTTCTTATTTTTCAAAATTTCATATGGTGAAATTTTATTTGTATATTTGGGCACTCTATTTAGCACATAGCAAACAGTTAATAGAATTTCTCTCCACCAATGGGAAGCAGCATCAGAGTTTAATAAAATTGCAACAAATGATTCAGTAAAAGTTCTATTTTTTCTTTCAACTTTGCCATTCATTTCAGGAGAATAAAGTGCAGTTTTTTCATGAATGATTCCATGA
Source organism: Hippophae rhamnoides (assembly GCA_033030585.1). NCBI lineage: Eukaryota > Viridiplantae > Streptophyta > Magnoliopsida > Rosales > Elaeagnaceae > Hippophae > Hippophae rhamnoides. The sequence goes on from CM065434.1 coordinate 40,044,237, forward strand.
GTTTTATAAAAATCATTGAAGATATTAGAATCATATTCAATACCTTTATCACTTCAAAACCTTTTTATTTTCCTATTAAGTTGATTTTCAATCTCAATCATAAATATTTTAAACATGTCAAACGCTTCACTTTTATTTTTTATTAGATATACATAAGTGTAATCTGAATAGTCATTTATAAAAGTTATAAAATAGTGTTTTTCATTTCTTGTTAAATTTACATCAAGTTCATATATATCAGAATGAATTAATTCTAAAGGTTCAGTTTCTCTAACTACTTATTTATGTGAAGTTTTGGTTATTTTAGCTTTATTACAAAAATCACATTTTTCAAAATCATTCAAAGATAGTTTAGGAATTAGTTCTAAAGTACTCATGTTCTTGATTATACGTTTATTAACATGACAAAGTCTAGCATGCCAAATATTAAAAGAACTCAACATATAAGCAGAAGAAGAGGTTTTATTGATTTCAACATTTAATTTAAACATGTCATCAGTGGCACCCTTTCCCAACAAATATATTATTTTTAGTTATAATATATAAATCAGCTACTATAGTTTGAGTAAACCCAGCTTTGTTAAGAAGATAGCATAAAACTAAAGTATGCAAGACATTCTTCTGATATAACAACCATTTTCTAAGTGGAAAAATTTTCCTTAAAAAGAAAAATATTTTTCCAAAAAATAAAAATAAAATACCACACATTCGGGTCGGTCAGTCGGACGACGACGCTCGCATGTGTGGTATCACATTTTACTAGGTTCTCTCCCTTTCTACAAAAATGGGTACCCCGTGTGACCCAATCCAAATAACAATTATTTACTATTTATACATCTTATAAATATTATAAAAAGGCAATGTGGGACGAGGAAGGCTTTACAATTTTTTTTTAATAAAATTTTATCTTTTCCAACAGTATATCACTTCCAATAACATGCAGCAGCATTTAAAATCTCATGTTCATGTTCATGTCCATTGTTGTGTCGTTGCATTTAAAGTATCAATTGTGAAAGAAAGCAAACAAATCTTGAATTTAAAACATTGGAATAATTTTTTAAACTTCAGTATGGATTAAGTTGATTTTAACAGAAAATTTTTCTTGTATGTTTGTGGATTAAGGGAAAAGTAGTTTTTCTTTTCTGAAAAGTGATTGAAAGTCACATAAAAGCACCATGTTAGATCTTGGTTAAGAATGACCTGCACAATCAAAATTAGGAAAACAAGAGCGTTTGATAGAAGTTTTAGTAGTGTTATTTGAGTCATTCATGCGAAGGAAAAATAACATTGGTGATTGGACTTCATAATTATCACTCAACCGTTCACCGTAGATATGAACTAGATTTGACTCATTGCTTTGTGAAGGTACTCTATCAAGATGTTAACATAAAAAAATTAATTAAAAAATCAAATTTTGCTAGTTGACAAATTTTTTTTTTTGTTGAAAAAAACCCAAATTAGTCTATTCCACGTATTCTAATTTCATTATTTTTTTTATTCTACATCAAACACCACAGTCATTAGTTACTGTTGTTGGCTAACATAATCCATTGACACCAATAACTAAGCCAATAGTTCTACAGTCGATTATAGGGCTCTGTTTGTTCATCCTTGTCCATATTTTATTTTCTTTTTATAATACTTAAGATGCCCTTCTTAAATAGTTTAGATTATTAAATTTAGGTTAATAGCATGTAATTTGAAATTGATTTCTCAAAATATAAAGTGTAACTTATAAAGAACATTAAACTCACACGAAACTTATTGCAACCAAATCAATTCAGATGAAGTTAAGGCTCTGTACTCTGACTTCATACTATAACGTGAAATCACTTTTTGCATGGAGGACGTCCAAGGCACCAATTAGACACAAAAGAAGATAATATATTCTCTTTTGCTCTTCCTATCACCAGGACATCTGTTTCAATCAGAATTACAAAAAAATAAGTGAAGCTAAAACCTGGGCATTTATGTAAGGTGACACCATGATCCACACTGTTCTTTAGAAACCTTAAAATACACCTAGCTATAATAAGATGACATTCAGTAGGTTCTTGTAGCTTGTTGATTCAAAAATGTGTTTCTAATCAATCAGTTTAGAAAAAGTAACAATTAAAAAAATATTATTTTAATTATTTTTTATTTAAATATTATCATTTTATGTAAATTAATTAAAATCCAATATTTTAACAAGGATGATAATATTTCATATAATATTCATTTTAATACTTAATTATTAATACTTAATTATTATTGTTATTTTTATTTTAATATTTTAAATAGAAATATATATTTAAATAATTTTCTATTAAAATATTAATATTATTGATTTTTTTCTTAAAACAATTTTATATTAAATTTTACTAATATCCTTATTAATGACTCAATATTTTATTACATTTTAAACGCTACATAGTACACGAAATTTTAATAAAAACATTTATATTTAATCGATGCTTTTATCAAAAACTGAGGGACAAAAAAACAATTTTCATATCTGAGACTAAACACCACCAATTATATAATAGCCCCTCCTCTCCCTTAATAATATTTAAGCAAAAAACAAAAATAAAAAATTACATTCTCAATCCAATATCCTCGTCAATGAACAATTTTATCTAAAGATCGCGAGTAGTCCATGGTTTCATGATTGAAATGTTATATGTAGTTCTAGATCGAATCGCCCATTTGACAGAAAAAAAAATTCCATTAAAAATGAGAATATAATACCTCGAGGAAAAAAAGCGAGATTACTTTTTAACAATAAATCACTTGAAAATATTAATCAATAGAAAACACAAAACTATAAACATAACCATTATATATGATATGTAAGAGGGCATTGTAGAAGGTTTATTCAATTAATTCTCTCAGCACTGTCATTCACAAATTTACATTCCAATACACAACTCAACCATATTTCAACCTCAACAATGAACAAATTAATAACACACGTAATGGCTAAGCCATATATAAAATTTAAGGGGAACTATAAGTACATTATATTATAAGATGTGAGAAGAGGTGACTGTAAGATCGGGTAGCATCTCTAGCCAGAAAAGTTGGAGATGATGCTGGAAGGAGCAGACCAAAACCTGAAACAAAAACAGGCTCACACTCGGTACTGTTTCTGTCTCCCAAAGGAAAAAGATGAGTTTAAACAGTTTAATAAAGGCAGAGGTGTAATTTGATTGGATCCCAACCATTCACAATCGGGACAATAAGTATTTTTCTTAAAATATATATCAGTGTGTACAATATACACATTATACTGCTATGCAACCTATGCTGCAGAGTAAGTAAACCTAGAAATGCAAGAAATGATGACCCCGTGATACATTGTATTCGAACACCAGCCTATACACTGATAAGTAAAATAAAAACATAGAAAAATCGCATCCATTTGGTAGATTTCTTCAAAAGAGTCATGTGCATACCTGAAAAGAATCACGACCACAGCTGTGTAGCTTTCTCCAGCTAAAAAATGGGTACATCAAACTACTTACTTTGAGAAATAAACTCAACAATAAAAACATGTTCAGTTCCAAAGCACAATATTTTGACTCAACCAATATTGAGATTAAGGGAGTGAATGCAGGAAAGGGTATCACAAAATCTATGATATCAGGACAAGATCAAAAACTGGTTTACGGGCAAAGTAGTGTCATTGAGTAAATGCAGCTAGAGCATTTGCATGTGCAGGAGGAAGATTACTCAAAAGGGGTTGCATTTGCTGGCCATAGAGTGAAATCAAGTGAGAAAAGGCTCTGCCTACTTGAGATTTAACCTCTGAAGTTTCAACTGGGGAAGCCACCACTTGAGCAAATATATTAACCAGATCAGGAACTAGAGAAAGGATCTGCTTGACATAAGACTTAAAATTAACTGAGAAAATTGAGAATCAATCACAAGCAAAGAATAAATGTCTTTTTTTTTGGGGTTGTTTTGGGGGGGGTTACTTAGTCAAATGGTGCAGTTACCTGGGGATTAGATGATAGAACAAGAGTAGCGATGCAAGTATACACTGCTATAGATTCCTCACGATCTTCTTTAAGGGGAAGAACTTTCAAGAAGACTGGAAGAACCTGATAAAAATAGCAGACACGTATCCAAAAAAACAAATAAATGATGAATAGTTATTTAAAAGGGCAGCCGCTACTAGAAATGCCTTTTTCCTTTTTTTCATAAGATGATTTACTAATCAGTGATAAAATATATATACCTGATTCAGTGGGATGGATTCAGGGTGCACCATTATCATTCTTGCAACTGCACCAGCTGCATTATCCCTGACAGCATCATCTGGCTCTGATTCCCCAAATAATGGGTAAAGTCCACGCAGTATATCACTATAATACCTGCTACAGTTGAGGAAAATCCAATAGAAGGGAAAGAAAAGTTCACACCACGATAAGAGAATAAATATTGAAAAGGAAGATATAGGATACTTCAAAGTTCCCTCGCCCCCATTTCTACACAACTCTCCAGCACAAAAAGCAGCATTCCTCCTATTGGTTGCATCTGAAGAACCTAACTCTTTCAGCACCAAAGGCATCAACCTCTGAAACATAAGGCAACAATTTAGTACATTAGTTGTATAATTGTACTCCATCCCAAATATTCCCAATTTTTCCAATGACAAATGATTTTAAAATTAATCTTGACAAAACATAGCAAGTGTTAGGTCACTTGAATCTATGGTATAGATGTTAACAGATATTGAAATGTTTATCTAGTATTTAAAGATCTCTAACATTAAGAAATATGATGAGATATGATGACATCACCCATAACATTAGGTGAGGATAATTTGTTGAAATCATTTGTCACTGGATTGTTGCCTATTTTTCTTTGAAATACTTCAAAGGAATCAAAGCACAAGATCTTAGAGATATTACATCAACATAGCTAGCTATTGGAGCACCCATGTTCTGAGCGACCTCAGCTAGGCTAGCAATAACCATTGTCCTATCCTGTGCAGGACGTGAAGATCTCTGCAAATGCCAAAAAGTCAAGCCTGTAACTTGCAAGGATATGTTAGCAAAGACATAATGACCAAAATCTAGAGTAACCCACTGCAAATTTCATCAGTGGTTCAAAGAGTTTTGCAAAGATGGGTGCAAAGTTAGAACCCATTGACTTTGCAAATGCTGGAAGCAGGTCAGAAACAGCATCCATTAACACTTCGTCATGTTGAGTATCATCATCATCAATATCACCATCAGAATCTATTTGCTGACAAGCTGATTCCTCCCGCAGCAATACCAAAGTGGCATCAATGAGCTGAGGCATAACTGCATTTAATGATGTATAATGTTAATCTTATTCAGAAAATTGTTTCAAACAATGGGCAGTAGAAAGCAAAACGAATCCATACTTACAAGGCTCAACAACACCATAGCCATAATCTTTCATGATGTCAGCTATGCTCGTACAAGCTTCGGCAACAACTTCTTTGTCATCATCATCAGTCATAGTCTTCACATATATATTCATCACAGCATCTGTGAATAATAATATTTTAAATAACTTTTGTTGGGCTGTATCAATAGATAGCCATCACAACCATTATTTTAAAAGATGTGAAAGCATATGCAATTCTCCATTAGAGTTGTACCAAGAACTTCTTTTGTCTTTAGAGCTCCTTCCTGCATGATAAGGAGTTTCAAGAATATTAGTAGAGCACACCAGGCGACCTAAAATTGTGAGATACAAAACTGGAGTGCAAATATTGCAGAAACTTCTATTCTATTACCAAAAAGGAAGCTTGAAAAAACCTTTAAGAACAGATCAATAGAATGTGTAAATGAGTTGTTGACCAATATCCTAATAGGTTAAGCTTTTGATAGGATTAGTGACCAACAAATACTAAAGTCATATCAGGTTGGGTGGTCCATTGTTTGAACCCAATCCCTAGTTGATAAATTTCAAGTGGGAAAATCCCTACTCTACTAAACACCACCCACATGTCATAATCACCTAGCCTCCTTGCCCCTATCCAGTCCCTTATACCTCAGTGGTCTTGCATCCCCACTCGAGATGAATAATGATACTCTTAAAAGTATTGGGCATACAACATGTATAGAACCCACACTTAATGAGAAGTCACGTCCCAAATTCCCAATAAATTAAGCTGCTTATTTGGGGGATTGGGGACCAATGCATTCTAACAACGATCACTGTATTTATTTTAAGGTAAAAATTCACAATAATTTAAATTGAAACACCAAGAGTTAAGAATTGAAACAACAGCTGATATATCAAAGCTACAAGTCACATGGTTTAAAAAAAGGGACTTAATACTCACATTTTGCTTTTGGAAAATTGCATATGCAGCTGTCAAAATGTCTACAAGCCAAAAAATCAAAAGTAAATCATTAATGAGCACTCCAAGGCTTCAAGCACTTTGCAGAAAACTTGATAGCACAACAAGAGAATAAACATTAATTTGTTACCTTTACCAAATTTTTAGTGGACGTGTAAAGGGTGAAGTGGAATAATTTAAAATTAACAATCATGTGTACATCATACTACAAAATGCATACTGCAAGAAACAATCCAAGAAATCTGAAAACAGAGAGTACTCTATCTGACTATCTCCAGCAGTCATCGGAATGAAACTTGGAAGAAAATAAAAGGCCAACTGAAATCGATTGGGGAGTAGATTTATAATTACATCAAGCAGACAGCTCACAAACCTACAAGTGAACTCATAAAGATTGAAAGAAAGAGTTTTAAACCTCACATTTTAACCCAATGACTGCCTGAAGTCTAACATCTTCATGGAAGTACCCAGCATGCTTTACCAAAATCTTAAGTGACTCCTCCATATAGCTTAAAAATAAATGAAAGAGCCCAAAAGTATAGTTGATGTAGGGCCCTAGAAGTGCAAAATGAGATGAGATAATAATGAGATTCATAATACAATTCATAAATTTTCAAAACTCATCTCATTTTGTCTCACTTAATTTCTAATAAGATGAGATGGTAATGAAACATTACTAATTAAAATATCTCATTTATTATTAATAAACCTAAATGAGACAAGTAAAAATACAAAAACAATAGAAAATATAATATATAATTATTTATAATAAAAATTTAATAAGAAAAAATGATACAACATATGTTTAAAGTTAGACCCATTAAGACTACAATCTAAATGAGATGAGATGATATTTAAATAAAATGAGACAATATTGCACCATGAATCCATTAAAGACACTAAATGAGACATGAGATGAGTTAAGACAACACACTTTACATCTCCATCTATAGGGTACTACTGAATTTATATTTTTATCATAAGACAAAACAAACTAAACCATATATTATAAGGATACGGTGCATAAAATATCTTTGTGTGCAGTGCAAATAAGCCAAGAGCTTGAGTTGCAGCTGCCTTTTCGTCCATAACTCCTGTCCTAATACTGATATTTCGAACCCTTGGTTCATCATGAGCCTCATCATCAGATGAAACACCACCAAATCCATTATTAATTTCGTCATCAGACTCATCAATATCCACTGCAGAGCCATCATCAAGATTGCAGGAAGCAAATGCCAAGGGTACCACATGAGGAAGATACTGTTTCCCCAGATTATATTTGCACAACAATTGATCAATATAGGAAGTAAGATAACAAAAATGCAAGTTCAACTCGACCAAATCAAATTATCAAAACCTGTACAAATCCATCATCCAAAATTTCTGCAACATTGCTGAAGAATCCATGAGTGAACTCCCGAAGCTCACTGAACTCTAATCCAAAACCCTGAAAAAATGGACATTAATCATAACATAATGCGAAGAAAGATACCAGTCAAAATTAGACCAATTAATGTGATTACAGAAATTGCAGCCTCTATATAAGGGGGTAAGATTGGTTCCATCCTAGCCCTCCCAACCGACATTGCAACAATTCCAACTAACTCGGTAGCTCTTGCACGAGATCGAAGATCTTCATCACGTGTAAGCACCAAGAAAGATTTCATCAGCTCCAGAATCCTGTCAGCATATGGTATGAAGGCCTGTTCTGCAGCAGATGCAATTGAGCCAATAGCAGACTGTAACAAAATTATTTAAAATAGTGAGTTTAAATGGGCTAAACCATATACAGAAAGGTACTAGTTACAATCACTGTGAAGCCTTAGGATTGATAATGATGAATCAATATACCATGCATGTCTCCTTCAAATTACGGGGACAATTTTGGAGAGCCCCCAGTAGTTTCCCCATCAAAGGATCAACAAAAGGGAGGATTTCTTCTCCCATGTTTTCACAGAATGCTGCCAAGGCATAGTACGATTTCTCCTGTTGCATATGGAGATGGTGCATTAATAAAACTAAAAATACTAAGTGGTGCAAATGAACTTCCATGCTTATGCCTTCTGGTAAGATTACCTTCACTTCATCTGAAGCATCTTCAAGCGCATTCAAAATGCAAGGAAGAACACTTTCATAATGAGAGACAATTTCAGGCTGCAAATGCTCTGCGAATTGACCCAAGGCAAATGAAGCTGCTCCTCTTACCATCTGTTCTGGATCTCTTAAAGCCCCTAGGACGATATGAAGAATAGGTCCCAGTTTATCTTTCATCAACTCTAAACAACCCTCTGAAATGATACCTAAAGATGTAACGGAAGCTTCCCTATACTTGGGGTTTGCATTCTGACAGCTCAAAGAAGAAAATTCAAAAACTGGAGGGAAAACATGCTTTGGAAGATTCAGAGCCAGAGTGTCAATAACTTCTGCAGCAGCTCGATCAGGTGCAAGATCATCATCTTCATCTTCTATACATGACTCAGCAAGCAATGGGCACATGACTTGCAGGATAGGGATTACCAGCTTATGCTTTCTTAGAGAAGCAGATTTGTATTTTGCTAGCCATGAAAGTATTTGTATTGCCTGGAAGGCAGCACAGTAAGTAAGCAAAAACGTAGCCCCCCAGGAAGAAATGTAAAAGCAAACACTAATGAATTAGAAAAATTTGTTAGACGTAAGTGTAACCCAGCTTAGGACAGCAACAGAAAGATAAAGATAATGACTATGTTTGATCCCTTTCTACCTGATGGCGCGTGTTAGATTCCAATTTCTGACTTGAGCAAACTTCAAGAGAGAATTGAACAATGGCTTTTACTGATTCTCCAAGGAGGGGGACAGGAGATTCAATCAGCTCATCAAATATTTCAAAAGCAATTACAGCAACATCCTCCTCACCAGCAGCAAGGCATTGTCTAGATACATTTAAAATGCTAGGAATGAATTCTCGAAACTTGACCTGCAAGGCACAAACATAATCAACATCCATGAATTCTCACACATTATGTGCCTTCTGCCCAGAAAAGTATTTGTATTCTATCAATTAGTCATATTTTCCATATGACTTGAAACTTGTAGGAAAAGTGGACAGCACAGTAAAAATAATATCATAGAACAAACATCTTTATGTAAGGCACCAAAAAAATTCCAAAACAAAAGCAGACTACAGCTTCGGAGCATAAGTAATAAACTATGGTTGGAGCTTAAACAACTATATAGATATATCATAAACTCACCACTTCATCACCATCATGAGTGAATTCCATAAAGGACCCCACTGCCCTGGAATAGCAATGGAAATATTCAATGTAATTCAATCACTTGTCAGCACTATAAAAACATAAATTTTATGTTTAAAGAGTAAGCTAAAATAACAAGAATGCAAACATTACTTGAGAGCTGCAATTCTGACACGATTGTTGGTCTCATCCTGTAGGCATTTGAGAAGAAGGGATTGCAAATGTGCAAAATGAGGTCGAAATGAATTCCCAATTGTTTCCGTTAAAGAGCAGAAAAGGATCAATGCCACCTTATACCACTCACAGCATAAAAGGCACATATGTTAGTCTGTTGCAGCAGGTAACTCACAGCTACCCCAATACAGGTGGTAGTAGGTGTGGATGAGTATCGCATGTGTGTGTGTGAAAGAGAACGAGAGAGTGAGAGAGAGAGAGAACACTCTCTAAAGGTGAGTCATAGACATCAGAATTAAGGTAACCATGAATCTAATATTTGTTGACACCAGCATCATTAGCATATGTTTTTATTGACCTACACATTTTGCAGTGGGCAACATGACTTTACTGTTTTCATCATGCCATTTAAGTAGATTGAATTAGCAATAGGCAAGATTCATTCATTCCCAATAAAGAGTATCTCCACACTCAAAATTAAATAGATAAAATCACCTATTACCTACCTGCAACGACACCAATGTTATGCAGGACATGTAACATTTTTAAACATCTCCTCTCCATTCACAGTATGAATAATTATAATGAACATTTTGTAATGTAACTTTGTTGGAAATTGGAAATATCAATTTATAGGTTATCAAATATGGACTCAATGTCATGATTTACCTCTCTATGATCTTCTTGCGGACTCTGACTACATTGAAACAGAAACGGCAATAAATCAGGCCACTCTCCAGCTGGAACCGCATACTTTGCAACCACACTAACAACATTCGCACTTGCTTTTCTCACTGGTGAACTGCAAAAACAAGACCACGCATGATGAACCTCGGTTCCCAAACTCCCAAGTAAAGAAAGAAAAATGCATATAAAAAATGTAACACTTCCTAATATAAAACCAATGATACACAAAACCAGACATGACTGAGAAGTTTGACAAAATGTTAACAAATTCGCAAAAATATACACTCCCATAAACTCAGAAAGCAGGTGGATGAGGGAAAAAGAAATGTGAGACGAAATTTCTCAAAAGAAGAGAGGGAAGATACTGTAGAGCTCATAAAAATCTCTCTAGTTACTAATGAAATTCCAAGAAACTCAGAATTCAAAATCCAAAGACCTTCCCATTTCCATACCAACGCATCTTCATACTAAATATCAACGAAATCGATAAATAAATCAAAACTTGGAATCCATTTAATACTCCCATTGAACAATAAGCGCAAAATGCAGTAACGATCTAATCGAATTCACTTTTCCTCTTAATAATATTTATCAATGACTAAGAAATTCATATAAAACACAAAAGAATAGATAATTAACCTATGCTCCATAGTAATGCTCTCAATGAGTGACTGCTTAACAAGTTGCTTGAGCTGAGGAGATAGCTTAGCCCAATGACCAGTGATCTTCTTCCGAAGTAGAACGGCAGCGAGCTGCCGAACATTTGGTGTCTTAGCGGTACGAAGATGTTGAACCAATGCCGGAACCACCTGTGGATCCTTTGCTAATCGCTTTATTTGATCCTCAGCTTGTCGCCGAGCATCGTTGTCTGGCATCAAAAATTGAATCAACAATAGCTCCAAAGACTGTGACATGTTTCTTCTCCCCTCTTCGCTCTCTCTAACTCTCTACGGTTTGGATTAAAGTAGAGACTTTGAGACAGTATGAGAGAGAGAGAAAAGCTAAGCTTTGTTTTGTTAATGGAGGCTGAGGTTTTTGTTTGCTAGGGTTTTGGCTTAAAAGTTAAATCAAGTTGTTGGGATTTTATACGCTATGGAAGTCGTAAATCATAATTAATAGTTCTCGCGTGCACTTATGTTTTTGGGATCCAACGCGCTGAAATATGCCATCTATTTCCGTTTCGCATGAAAATTTAGAGATATAAATCAAATACAGAATTATTTTATTGAATTGCAAATTTAAGAGAAAATAACCTCTATAAAACATATTTTTTAAAATAGATCGCTTTTATTTAAGTAAAATACTTTTAATTTTTTATTAAATTAAATTACAACTTTATCCTTTGTTTTATATCTTTGTTATATAAATCTTAAAGCTTAATTAAAGATGATCTCTTTTTATTAATATTTATTATTTTTATTAATTCTATGGCTTTGATATCAAATAATTTTTAATTTTGATTAAAATTTTGATTTAGCGTATAAATATTGATTAGTTTTTTATTTTTATTTTTGAATCTTTGACAAATAAATATTACTATTAACAAATGAAATCTAGAATTATATTTAATATTATCTTGTTTTAATGAATATGAATCCACTTACGTATTTCGTTTTCTCGTATATAATATTTAGTTACCTTATTAAAAGTCTCACCCTCTTGATTGATAATAATAACTTTCTTTCTTCATCTAATGATAAAATCTTCACTTTTTAAGATATAAAAAATATATTAAATTTTAAAGAGAATGAAACTTTTATTTATTAAAAAAATAAGATTATTAGAACCCTAATTTCTTGTTAATTTACTCCATGTGAGTTTTCTTAGACATTAAGATGGATGTTTGGATTATGTGGTTAGAACTTGTCATAATATTCTTCTTTATACAATAACTTTTTTTATAAATATAAGAGCAACTATTTTACATATTTAACTTAAAAACAAGTGGAACGATAAAGATTGCATCTTATTTTTATCTCTTCATTCCTTTTCTAAATTAAAGACACGTAGAAGAATAAGGATTATATTTTATCTTATCTCTTCCTTCATTTTAAAAATTCTTATTGATATTTATTTAATAAAAATCACTTACCAACATGCTTCCTCTTGATACTAGAGATGTGAATCCCTCCGTATCCTTTATACAAAAAAGGTACTTGTGGTTTTTAGTTTTCTTTTTTGGCTAATTGGCAAAATTCATGTTTGGTTCTTTCAACTACATCCAACTCATTATAGTTAAATGGTATTTCATAATTGATAATTTTTTTAATATCTAACTGAATTATATTCAAGTTGTTAGAAATACTTAATGATTGTATTCATTTCTATGTATTAAGGAATATACACAGTGTATTTATATAGGAGTTACAAGTAAACTAGATATATATTAGTATATATGATATACATTAATAGCCCCCCTCAAACTTAAGATGGATGTGAGACCAACTTAAGGTTGTCAACCAAATTACGAGTGCGTCCCTTGGGAAGTATCTTAGTGAAGATATATGCAAGTTGATCGTTGGAGGAGACAAGGAAAATCTTGAGAGCATTATGGACAAGATGAGAACGAATAAAATGACAATCAATATCGATGTGTTTAGTCCGTTCATGGAAGACATCATTGTGAGCAATATGAATGGCACTTTGATTATCACAATAAATGGGAGTAGTAGAGGATGTGGACACACCCAAATCCTTAAGAAGTCATCATGGCCAAAAGAGCTCATATATGGTATCAATAAGAGCACGATATTCTACTTCAGTACTGGAATGGGCCACGAAAATTTGTTTTTTACTTCGCCAAGAAATCAAAGAAGAACCAAGGAGAAAGTAATAAGCTATAGTGAACCTACAATTAGTGGGATCTTCTGCCCAATCAACATCAGAAAATGCACGGAGTACAAGAGTAGTCTGAGCTAAGTAAAAAAGGCCATGGAAGAGAATGTCCTTCAAGTATCGTAGAATGCGCAGAACAACAACATAATGAGTCGATCGTGGAGCAAATAGATACTGGCTCACTTGATGAACAACATAAGAAATTTCTGGATGAGTAACTATAAGATAAACTAGGTTGCCAACCAATCGTCTATAAAGAGAGGGATTAGACAATGGTTTCCCCCTTGAGGGTGTCAGATGCGCATTAAGTTCAACTGAAGTGTCAACAGTCTTGCTGTCAGTGAGTCCAGCTTGAGATAAAAGGTCAGATGCATACTTGGCTTGAGTAATATAAAAACCATTTATGAAACGAATGATCTCAAGAGCCAAGAAATAGTTGAGATGTCTAAGGTCTTTCATCTTAAACTACTGACTAAGAAAATCCTTGAGTTCTTGAATGCTACTGAGGTCATCACCAGTTGTGATCATATCATCCACATATAGGAGAAGAAAAATAGTGTCTTTATCATTGTGATGAAGAAATAAGGGCTAGAAGTGTAACCCAAGCGAAGGATGGTGGAGCTAAACTTAGCAGACCACGCTCGTTGAGCTTGTTTAAGGCCATAAAATGCACATCGAAGGCGACAAACCTTGTTTGTTTCAATAGAAAGACCAGGAGGAGGTTGCATATATACTTCTTCATGCAGATCCCCATTAAGGAATGCATTTTTAACATCCATCTGAAAAAAGGTCCCATTTACTAGCAACGACAACAACTAAGAGGACGAATATAAGAGATATGGGCAACTGGAGCAAAAGTCTCTTCATAATCAATCACATACTCTAATGTAAAACCTTTTGCAATAAGACAAGCCTTGTAGCGCTCTATGGACCCATCAAAGCGAGTCTTGATCTTATAGATCCACTTACAACCAACCATAGACTGACCAGGAAGGAGAGTAACCAGATCCCAAGTATGGTTTTTGGTTAATGCATCAATTTCTTCTTTCATTGTAATTTACCATAAAGGGTAGTGTAACAATGATAGTCAAGTGAATATGCAGGAATGGATCTTACCTGGGTTAAGTGGCGAAGTGGAATGTCTTATGGAGGATCTTCAAGCATAGTAGAAGTATGTGACCTATGCTCAAGGTGGGGTAGCTCATCATCAACATGTTCTTATACAACCTGTCTAGGATAATCATTAAAAATATTTGAAGATTGAATAGAAAAGTCCAAAGGAGGATCAAGAGTATTTGTAGAAGGAACAAAAGACTCATCTGGAAAGATTTCTAAAACATTTGAGTTAGTTAGGGAAGAACAAAAGTGAGAGAGTTCAACAAATAAATGGTGTTCTCAAAAGACAATATTACAGGAAACATGAAGACAATGCGAGATAGGATCATAGCATCGATACCCTTTTTAAGTTTCACCATAACCAAGAAAACAACAAAGTCTAGATCGAGGCTAAAGTTTGTTGTGTTCATGAGGCCGAACAAGAATGAAACAAGTAGATCCGAATGAGTGAAGGTAATGATAGTCAAGGGATGACCCAAAAAGGCACTCATACGGAGTCTAATTATGAATGATAGTGCTTGGAATACGATTAATGGCATGAATGGCATGAAGAGCGGCTTCACCCCAAAATGGGGCAGGAACTTTGGCAAAAAAGAAGAAGAACACAAACAATGTCAAGAATGTGACGAAATTTTTTTTCGGCTCGACCATTTTGTTAAGAGGTGCTTGGACAGGTTAGGTGATGTATAGTGCCATAGGAATGTAACAGAGCTTGAAAATCATATTGAGTATATTCAAGAGCATTATCATATCAAAAAGTTTTGATATGTTTGAAGAATTGTGTTTCAACCATTTTTGCAAAGTTATTGTATATTGGTAAGATTTTAGAATGAGATTTCATAAGAAAGATTCAATTATAATGATAATAATCATCAATAAAAACAACAAAATAACGAGATCTACCAATACTAGTAATAGGAAAAGGTCCCTAAACATCATAATGATTTAACTTAAAAATACTATTAGAGATAGACTCACTATTATTGAAAGGTAAAGCTGATTGTTTTCCTAACTGGCATGAAGTGCAATCAAAATTGTCTTTGGACACAAAACCTAACAAACCTTTAGAAGCTAACTATTGTACGTGAATGGATGGGGCATGACCAAGATGAGAATTTCAAAGTGTGAGAGAAGGTAAGGAAGAAACTACAACAGTAAAAGAGACTAGAGCAACATGTGGAAGATGAAGATTGTTCATGCGAAACATACGTCCAACCCTAAGATTGGTCCCAAGCTCTTAACCCATCCTCGAATCTTACACAATACACTCAGAATAGTAAAAAATAAGGCAATATCCTAGTTCAGTTAATTGAACCATATAACATAAATTATAGGATAGGTCAAGTACATGGAAGACCCTAGGAACAAAGAGGTTAGAGGTCGAAACAAAACCTAGACTATTCCTATGCATAGTGAAACCATCAACTATATGAATATTAAGAGGATGCGGTGCAAGGTCAAGTTTGGAGAATAAAGATAAGTGAGGTGTCATGTGATTACAACATGTAGAATCAAAAAGCCAAGTTTGAGACTTAATGGGAAGAACTGGGAGAGTAGTGGAAATAGATGCATTACCAGCTATTTGAACAGCCTGAGCTATGATCTTTTATAGTTTAGTGGGGGAGAGGTTGATAGTGGATCCAAAAGACTAGGACTCAGTTGAAATGAAAGGCATCAATGGAGTAGGCTCAGTATCAACAACAACAATAGTAGATTTGTTGCAACGGTAACAGGTCTCAATGATGTGACCATGACGCTTGCAATAATTGCAAGACTTCTTGTTGGTTCGCCTGTAACGATTGTTAGAGCAAGAGGAATCACTTGACTACTAAGGTTGCTCAATGGAAAGAGCATAAGCATAAGAAGTAATAGCCAAAATGTTTAACTTATTCTGGGCTTGTAGGATTGTAAGCCAAGATTCTTCTCTAACCAACTCATTTATGATAGTATCAAGAGAGGGATGAGGATTGTGATTGAAAAGTTAACTTATTATGGGCTTGATGGGCTCAAAGTCCTTATAAAGTGACATCAGGAACTCATGGAGACAAAATTCATCTCTAAGTGTAGCATATTGTTGAGCATCATTTGAGCATGCCCAAATTGGATCACAAAAGGTCAATTTGGTCCCGAAGAAAGTGAAGCTAATCATAGTAGTCATTGATGGATTGTTCTAGTTCTTATCAAAGTTGATGCAATTCAACTACTAAATGATATTTCATAGATCTGTGAGTAGTAGAGTACATTTTGGCCAACATATCTCATGCTGATTTTACATCATCAAAGTTGCCCAATAGATTGGAGATGGAGAGAACAGAAGTATTCCGAATCCATGTGTGGATCATGTGGTTGTGACTATCTCATTCAATCATGCGACCAAGGTAGCTAGCATCTTCTTCACTTGCTCTTTTGACAAGAATGGTAAAACATCATTTTTATCCATTTAGAAACACAATATGCAAAAACGGACTACAAAAACAAAGTATATGCAAAAAATTGGGTAAGAAGAACCTAAACTACAAAGTCAACGGTCAACCGTCAATGGAGGTCAACTGTGATGTCAGTATAAGGCGATGATGACGTCAGCCCTAGGGATGTGTTGCTGATGATGTCACAAGACCAGAGTGCGGCATGTGAGGCACGTGAATGTGACGTGTAGTTTCTGTTGGCGACGCGTGCTGGCACGTGAAGTATCCGATGATTGCGAGACTTCCATGGTTGTGTAGATCTGGTCGAGGTGATCATAGTGGTATCTACAGAAATGTTGTCGGAGCAAGATGCACAGTGGCGTTTGGTTTTATGTTAGCAGCGTGTGAGGAAGATGTGCAGTTCCTTTGAGCAGCGCGTGAGGAAGCGTGTGAACTCCTATGGGTGTGGGACTTCCACAGTGGTGTAGATAGGGGCGATACGATCACTATAGTACCTTTAGAAGTGTTATCGGAGCAAGATGCACGGTGGAGACGGTGATTGTAGTGGTATATATGGTGCGGGACTTCTCAACAATGACGATTGTAGGCCTAGAACCTAAGGACAACAGCTAAAAGACGTCATAGGTTCAACGATGAGTTGCTGCAGCGTCTGTTGTGATAACAAAAGCTATAAGGGTGGAATAACATCAGAAGAGACAAGATTGTTAAGAGAAAGGTAAGAGTCGAGGCTCTTATACCATGTTAGAAATACTTAATGATTCTATTTTATTCTATGTATTAAGGAATATACATGGTGCCTTTATATAGGAGTTACAAGTAAACTAGATATGCCTAAAGTAAACTAGATATACATTAATACAAGTTATTATGTGAAATCATTATGACCTTACTTGTAGAATAATTCTTTAGAGGATGTTTATATTTTTCTTATTTCATGATATATCTGACTCAACATTATTACTTTTTCATAGTTAAGGGCTTCTTTATAAAACTCTTCTTCTAGTAGAACCCTGGGTTGGTCTATCGTTCTTTCGAAAGATATCATTCCTATTTTAATAAAATGATAAAGACTTATAGGCTTTCTTTTGTGTCATTCCATTATAGAACTAAAAAAATATTAACAATCATTTGCTTTTACTCTTTTTTTTTAAATTTAAATAATTTTTTTTAATTTAAAAAAATAGTTTAATTTTGTAAAATTGTTACTTGGGTAAATATTTTCAATCAATCTATAATAAAATAATTGATAAACAAGCTTTGAATATGCTCATTTATTAATGTTGAATATGCTATATGAGATTGGTTTTTTTCTTGATGTATGAACTTTTTCTGTTGTGAAAAATTTCATGTTCCAAGTTAATCTTTTCCTAATTTTTTGGATAAATCATAACGATTTAGCCATTTTTTTGGGTTTATGTTTCTTTGTCTTTCCTTTTCTTCCTCGGGGACAAAAAATGCATCATCTATTTCCCTAAATATTATTAATCTTGGTATTTTTCTAGCATTGTTATCTTTCCTCTTGCAATTGTTTGGTTTTTGAGTGCTTGTGTATAATTGACTTCTAGGTAGTTTACTACATCACTCGGTTTGAGAAACTTATGGATTTTGAAATTAACAAAACTTCCTTCTACTTCAATTCTATTAGTGAATGCTTTGTGTATTACACTGGAAAATCCAATTATAGCTCTAGTTACCTCTGGCCATGTGTTTATATATAGGGTTGGTCCATTGTAGATGACATAATCTTTTTCTTAGAGCTCTTCTTCTTCTTCTTCATAGCGTAAAGTTTTTAAGGAATTTCTCTTTTATTTTTTGATTGATTATAAGATTTTATCCTCTTCCTTTAAGATTTTGATATCCTTCTTTGTTGGAGTACTAGATTTTTCCTATTTTTCACATAAGAGTGTTTTTTGAGATATAAGATCTCTAATTGATTTTTTAGAAATTTTATTTCCTTTTATTTGATCTTGATTTCTATGTCAAGATTGTCTATATTTTATACAATTGTAAAAATTATTAGTGGGGCTTATTCTCTAGTTAAAGCATCAACTAAACTATCCTTTTTTTCCTGATAGATGTTAAATATCAAATTTAGAATGGTTAAACCACAGCTAACATCTGATTAATTTTTCTTATTTGTTATCTCCTACAATATTAGTCCTCGAGAAATATCTAAAATTTTATTGTTTGTTCTAACAATAAATATTGAAGATATTACATATATATAGTAAACTTTTTTATTGCCTTTTTACAACTAGTATCTTTTTTCATTAACGTGATAGTTTAATTTAGCTCCTTGGAAAGTTCTTGGAGTAAACCTACATAATATTCATTTTTACCATCTACTCTTGCTTTTAATATGGCTCCCAAATATTTATGCGAAACATATATTTCTATTATCATTTTATCATTTAGTCCTGGATGTTAAAGTACTTGTAAATTTATGACTTGTGTTTTTACCTTTTTCGTGTACTGAGTATCGTGATAAGTCCATTTCCAGACACAATCTTTCTTAAGTATTTCTTGTAAAGGTTTTCTCATTTATGCTAATTTCCTAACATATGCTTATGCATATGTTAAACATTATAACAACCTTTTTAATTGATTTTTATCGGAGATGATAATGAAAAATCCTTGTATATTATTTAGCACATGAGGTTGAAGACAATGTTTTCTATCTTTTATTTCTAGTCCTAGATACTTGATTTTTGTTGTGTTAATTTTGTCTTTTTTTAAAACAATATTATTCATTTTTCTTACATTTTGTTAAGATTTTTAATATATCTAGGTAATGTTAGTTGATATTATCACTAAATACTAATATATTATCAATATAGACACAACAAAAGGGTTGATATTCTTTAAAAATGTTTATCATATATATTTGGAATATTCATGGTGCCTGTTTTGATCCAAATGGTACAATAGTCTATTAAAATTATCCTTATAGACAACTAAAGCATGTTAATAGTTGAGATTCTTTATCTAATCTGATTTGATATAATTCACTCTTGCAATCAAAATTAGAAAAACATATCATTTTTTTATTAAGGCTAATAACTCTAAAGATTGATAGGTTTATACTAGTAATTCATAATGCTTGTATTAGTATACTAATTGCATTATCTCATTCATCTAATGTCTTTTTCCTATCTCTAATACAATCCATTCTAAGTAACCAGTTTTATTTTCATTTTCGTGAAGCTTGAGTTCAATTATTTTATGGTTTAATAATACTCTACAAATTGATGGGTTTACGGTAGTAGTTCTTGATTTTTGGATTAGTACACTCATTGCATTAGTTAATTCATCTAATGTCTTTTTTTATCTCTAATATAATCTTGGTTTAGATAGTGAGTTTTATTATTATTTTCGTGAAACTTGAATTTTGGTGGTATAAATCTTCTAGTACTCCAGTATAATCCTTATTCTATTTTTGGTTGTTGCCTCATTCTATTTCGAGGGCTAGGTTATTCTAGTCTTTGCCTATTCCTTTCATTTTTATGAGGATCAGAAGTTATCTCTAAAATTATACTTTTTTTACTGCGTTTTTCTTTATAGTAATTTTGGATTTTTGTAGTTTAATATCTATTTCACTAATTACTCTCATATCATTTTCTTTTTTACTAGAGTATATTTTTTTTCATAATGTTTTCTTAATTCCCTGTATCTATATGTTAACAGATTTACTAATGTTTCTATATTTTTATTTTCTAGATTTATAAATTCTTCTTCTAATTATTTTCTATATTTCATTATGGTGGAACTATATATTTTTCTGTCTTTTCTTTTTTCATTTTGAGAAATCAATCCATCAAATTCTTTTTTGTTGGTTATTTCTTTAATCCTTTTAATAGATCTCTTTTTAGAATATCTAGTTATAATATTTTGTCATAATTGTTTTTTTTATTTCTTAAAGAATTTCTCTGTAATTTCTATTTATATTTTGTAAGTATTCTATTTTTTTTATTTTAAAAGAATTAAAGCTTTTATTATAACTCTTTGGTTTTTTTATACTTATTAAGATACTATTATTTTTTAATTATATTCCTTATATTTTGACATTTGACATCTTCAAGGGAGTTTTACTTTGTAATTTATCAATTTTTATTATTTATCCATTACTCCATGAATTAGATCATTGACTTCTTTAATTTCTTATTTTAATTATTTTATTTCTTCTTCTTCTTCCCATTCATGTTTGCTTATTTTTATTTAATCATTTGTAAATTGTATTTGTGATATGTTATTTTTTCTTTCTTGTGTTAAAGGTTTTTCTTTAATATTTAGTTTCTATTCTTTAGGTATTTCAAAATCTACTAATTTTTTTAGTTTTATTATTTGTTTAATTTGTTGAAAGGTTTTATCTAGTTTTATGAATTTATTTTGTCCATATATTAAACTATTATGATTTTTTGTTAATTAATATCCTATGATCATATAATGAGAAATGAAGGTTTCTATCATTCGTTAAATTTTATCTTTTAAATTTATAGAGTAAACTTAATACTTGTTTTAATTTCTTATCATTAATATTAATGACAAATATAGGGTATGCTGTGAATTTTAATTTATGACATCTTAGATTTTCATGGATCATTCATAATAAAGTATCTTTACTATGTATTATTATGTTATATAGAATTGTTAGTTTTATTGTTGTATCTATTCATTCTTTAAAATGTACTTTTATTAATATATTGATATCTCCTAAATAAATGTATTCAATTTTTCTTTTATCTTTCTAGGGGATTTTTCATAATATATTTGTCAATTAATAGTATATTATGTTTTTTATCTGTAATATTAATACTCATTTTTTATTACTTATTCCATAATAAACTATATATTTTCTTAAAAATATTTTATTATTTTTAAAAATGATGCATTTTAAATCCATTCATTCTTTAAGATCTAGTCTTTTTTTGTATTTCTTCAAAATTCTTCTTATTTATTACTATTTTTTATGAAAAACATTTTATGATGTCTTATGTTTTTATTTTTATTATTTCTATATTTTCTATTATTTTTGAATTTACTATTATTTCTATCAATATTTTATTATTTGTAACGTTTTACAACTTTTTCATTATTATATGTAAAATCTTACATAAAATTTTCAAAATTTAAAAGTCTACTAAAGGATAAATTGATATTTTTATAAGAAATAAAATTTTATCATTTTTCTAGTTAGATAAAAAATAATATTTATCTCTTTTTATCCTATTTTAGGTAAATAATTCCAAATTTCAAAATAATGTAGCGTATTATTATGATAAATTATCTACTTTTATAAATATTTATTTTAAATATAATTTTTTAATAATAATAATGATTATTATTCTATAATTAAAATTAGCCTATTTTATTTATGATAATTTATTTATATTATATATTTTAAATAAATTATAAAAATAATTATGAATTTATAAATATATAATATATATTGTATTTTTATTAGTGATGTTTTTTACTTTAATTAAATATTTGAGTTTTTTTTATTTGATTATAAAAATTAAATATAATATATAAATAAAATAACTATCTCGTTTTATGTATAAATATACAATTTAGAAAGTATTCTTAAATTATAAAAACATAAAATTTTATAGATCAAATCATTATATTGTAAAACAAATACAAATTAAATTATAATTAATTGGATAATTTAGCTTTTATTATTATTTTTTATAACATTAAAAGGATTTGGTACGTTAGTAGTATCTTTTTAACCAATATATACTCATATAGATACATATTTTTAAAATAATATACTAATAGTTCTCTATTTACTTTAACATATACAAATGATCAAATTTTATATTTTAAATTGAAGATTTTATTATATACTTAATACATGTTAACATTTATTTTCATAACAACATACAAATAATCCCCATATTTAATTTTAAGTATAATAATAATCTAAAATTAAGATTTAATTAAAAATGTCATCATATGTCACATATGGATAATAAATTAAGGATAAATTTATTTTAAAAATAATTAAAGAATAAAAAATATTCATTAAATATTATTAAAAAATTAATTTCATTAAAATATTATTAAAACAATTTAGCTTATCCATATAACCAAAGAAAATCACAAATGATCGAGAGATAATATTGAAAAAACCTAAAGAAATCAAATCATGTAGGGGAATGATTTTGTGATTAAAATGTACGACTTTTATTTGATACTAAAATAATATCTAAGCAGAGAAAAAAACTAAGGTTTCAAAACCATACACAAAAAGTATGTTTAGAAATAATGACTAACCCAAACTAACATGAATTACAACTAAACATAGTTTATTTGTAACAATATGCATGTAAGTTAAGAGTTTTAAATACATGTAAATAATTTATATGACACATAAATACACATAACAAATCAAAACAAGTAACAAGTATATAAGAAAAAAAAACCAACACTTAATTACTTAAGTTTGAAAAAAATTCATTAATTTTCTTAAAAAGACATTTAAACAAAAGATATGGAAGATCATATAAAAAATGAACAATAAAGAGTATGATACAAATTGAGGACCAATAAGATATTAGATAATAGAGAGAAAAACCTAGTAAATAAGAGAAAATATAATATGATATGACACATGACTACAAAAAGAAATATTATAACACTTTGATACTACATAATGAAATCATGTGATGTAATGCTAATGTAAAAAAAGTGTAGAAGAAATGGCAAGGTTGAAGACTGAGAGATGATTCACTAGTGATAAACAACTTTAAATAAGTCTGACATTAATTTTTTACCCATATGTTTGACAAATGTTGAAATTTTTAATTAAATCTTAATTTTAGACTATTGGTGTACCTAAAATTAAATGCAGGAAACCATTAGTGTAATGTTATGAAAATATAAGTCTAAATGCATACCATTTTTTAAAATAGAGATATTATTAAAGTAACAAACCATATGAATGATACAATTATCCTCTATTTATATCATATATGCCAAGCATGTGATCGAATTTGTAATTTAAAACATAAAATTAGATCATTTGTATACATTAAAGTACATTAAAAAATTATTATTATACTATTTTAAGAAGATAAATCCATATGAGTCCATTTTGATGAAAGAAATACCACTTAGATATGAAATCTCATTAAAAGTTTACATTTTAAGGCTTATAAAAATAATAATAATTTAATAAAAAAGTTGGACTCATATTTAAATTTTATAATAAAAACTTAAGATCATTTACATACATTAAAGTAAATAAGAGTATTAATATTATAATATTTTAAGAATATGATTTCATATATTTTTATTAAAAGAAATATCACTAACTTGCAAATCCTATTAAAAGTTTAAAGTTTACTAAAATAATAGTAATACAATATAAAAGTTTACTCAAACTATTCTTATTTACTTTTTCACATTTTATTGTATCATTAAATCATTAAATAATATGTGATCACTCGTTTTAAATTACATGTTTAATTTATATCAAATATCATTTGATTTAAAAAATTATCAAATAATTTTACAATAAATTTGAGAAAATAAAAAAAATCATGATCATATTTTATAATAAGTTAGATATATAATAATAATTGGTATTACATTGGGTGCATAAAGATGCATTAGAATAATTATAAGTAATCTTGACTATTTTTATTTTATAACTAAGCTTAAGAAAAGGTTTGAAATAATAATTTTTCATTTTTAAGGTGCTAATTGTATATGTTATTTATCTTTTTTTTACATATAATTAATTTTAATTAAAAATATAAAAATATAAAAAAATTTAATCAAAACAATTATAGAGATATTTTAATTTTATAAAAAAGGGTTATTAAATTTTAATTAAATAATTAACTTATAATTAATTCATATTATTTATTATTTATCTATTCATAATAATTAATTTTAATTAAAAATATTTTAAAATTATAAATAAATATTATCAAAATAATTAATAAAAAATATCTATTATATTTATGGAAAAATAATAATTAAATTTTGTATTTTTTAAAAATATTTTAACCTTATTATTATTATTATTATTAAAAAGTAACGTTAATTAATTTTGGGGGAGATGGTTTCAACCTGGAACGAGAATCAGCCCTGACATCGTGACATGTACCTGGAAAAGTAGAAGGTCTGATTTTACTCGACGATCGAACGAGGACTCACCAATGGCTATATATGACGTTACATTTTGTACTGATTCAGAGCATTGTCCTCCTCTGAAAAGTACCAGAAAGAGAGACCGAAGAATGGGAAAGATGACTATAAACGCATGGATAGTAGCAGTTGTGTGCTTCGTGGTGTTGACGATAGTGACACCAAACCATTCCTCAACGTCAAGTTTACCATGATTTCACCGACAAGAGCCAGATTTGGGGTTTTCTCTCTTCTCTATTATTTTCAAATCCTATTTCTCTCTTTTAAGTCAAAGTTGGATGTGGTCTATTATGTTATGTACATGTAGATTCGATATTAGTTAATGTTGAAACACTGGAAATTCTGCCCATACGGATTAAAGACTTGGATTATGGAAGGGAGATCATTTGATTGTTTTTTCTCAGCTTGTTAATTTGTATTTGTTTTTAAATTTCAATTGTTTATTTTGGATTCAATTCCTTATCAAAGATGTTTGATGAACTGAAAAATAGAGTAACTTATTTACTGGAACACAGGTTAGAGCATATATTATAAAAGGGGAATTAGTAAACCAGCTCACAAAGAGGAGTTTTCTTTTTTTAACTAAGCCTTTTTTTTTCTTTGGGTGTAAAACTGTAAAATGAGTTCATTTATATTCATCTTTCGTAAAAATTTATCACAAATAAGAAAAGAATAAAATTTGTAACATGTGTGTTGGTCCAACTAATGTGGGCCATCCACAAAGAAAAAAAAAGAGGGAAGGAAAGTCTCTGGCGCCGAAAGAGAAGGAAGAAAAGAAGAAAAGAAGAAAAGAAGAAAAGAAGAAAAGAAAAAAAAAGACAAAAATCTCTCCGTGTAATCCGGAGAGAAGGATGAAGTTTTTGGCTATATAAAGCCTTAGCTTCAATCTCAAACAGATCAGAAGCGGTAAAAACAAAAAGAGAGTGAGAGAGAGTTTCTGAGAAATTTTGAGAGAGAAATTAAGAGAGCCAATTTGTGAAGTTTTATCCAAAAAATTGAAGATACATATTTGTTGTATTTTTGTGAGAGATCCACCTGAAGGTGAAGTGTGTAATCCCATCTTATTATAGTGGAAGTTTAAGTGACCTACGGGTCCCGTGGTTGTTACTTTCATTTTGAAAGGTTTTTTCACGCTAAAATCTTGGTGTCATTTTTATTCTATTTTGATTTGGGAAATTATCCTGGGTGTGTGGAATTTATTTCTTTAAAACCATCCATTTTTCCCAACAAAGTGGTATCAAAGCCAGGTTATTTTTAGTAAGAGAGTGTACACATATACAGTACTATTCATATATACTGTATTGTACTATTCACGGGTACTATTCACGGGTACTATTCACGGGTACTATTCACGGGTACTATTCATTGTCAGAAAAGTATCAAGTTCGGCGAAACCTGGTGACTGACGATTCAAATGGAGGAAAGCACAGGTAATATGATAAAATTAACCGTATTTAATTATGCAATTTGGAAGTCGAAGATGGAGGATCTTTTATACATTAAAGATCTATGGAAGCCAATTATAATGCCGAAGGAGAAAGAAGTAACCGATGCAGACATTGAATGGGCCGTTACGAGCGAAAGTGTCTTCTTTCAAATCGGACAATGGATTGACAAAAGCATTTTTCAAAATTTTGCTAATGAACACGACGCTTACGTTCTTTGGCAAAAGTTGGAGAAAATGTATGCGAGGACAACCGCACGAATAAAGCAAATCGATGCGACGATTAGTCAATTTGAAGTATAAAGACGGCGTATCGACGTAACATATGAGTGAGTTTCAAGGCATTGTAGATCAACTCAACTCTACATGAAGATATTTGTAGAAGGCAATTTCTGGCGTTGTTGATGTTGAGTTCTCTACCAAAAAGTTAGGATACTCTAGTTGTGTCAGTTAGCAACTCGCCTCACGACGGTAAGCTTACCGTGGATATGGTAAAAGACGTAATGTTAAACGAAGAGTCTCGACGAAAAGATGAAGGCTATACTCACGACAGCGCTTGTCATGCGTAGAAACAAGGCAAGCGAGGAATGGCGGGGGAGAAGTAAAAGTAAAAATCCCCGTAACCAAAGTCAACAAAGAGGACGGTCGAAGTCTAGATCAAGGTATGACATGAAGTGTCATCATTGCGGTAAGCCTGGACACTTCATTCGAGAATGTAGAAGGTTAAAGGCGGAACAATCCGAGAAATCGAGAGCGAACCCGAACAAATGACACCACAATCATCTGAAGAAGTTGTCATCGTTCGAGATGCTGATTATGTCAATCTTGCATGCCAAGACACTACTTGGGTAGTTGACTCAGGCGCTTCCTATCATGTTACCTCACGACGGGAATTCTTCTCAACCTACACTCAAGGTGATTTTGGACGTGTGAGGATGGGAAATGATGATGCATCAAAAATTGTCGGCATTGGAAATATTTATCTAGAGACTAATCTTGGATGCAGATTACTTCTGAAAGATGTGAGGCATGTTCCTGATATCCGCCTCAATTTAATCTCTACCGGTATGCTTGATGATGATGGATACAATAATTATTTTGGTGGAGGAAAGTGGAAGCTCACCAAAATGGAAGCTCACCAAAGGCAATCTGGTAATAGCTAAAGGCAAGAAAGATACATCACTCTACATCACAGAAGCCAAAATGTGTAGAGGAGAAGTAAATGCCACAAGGAAAGAAGTTTCTACCGAGCTATGGCATAAGCGACTCGGCCACATGAGTGAAAAAGGTCTCAGAATTCTTTCCAAAAATGAGGTCTTGCCAGGAATGAAAGGTACACCCTTGCAAACTTGTGTTGACTGTATTATGGGAAAACAACATAGAGTTGCATTTCGTAGTCTCGCACCATCTAGAAAGGAAAATATTCTAGATTTAATACACACAGATGTATGTACAATGAGTTGTAAGTCATTAGGAGGTGCTCACTATTTTGTGACCTTTATTGATGACCATTCAAGAAAAGTATGGACTTTTGCTTTGAAAACTAAAGATCAAGTGCATGAAGTTTTCAAGCAGTTCCATGTAAAAGTGGAGAGAGAAAGCGCGGACGTACGAAGTGTGTACGTGCGGATAATGGTGGTGAGTATCGTGGACCATTCGAAGAGTACTGCGAAGTTTTGGCATCGGTGGAAAAATCGGTGCCAAAGACACCTCAACACAACGGTGTCGCAGAGAGAATGAACGAGAACCATCGTGGAAAGAGTCATATGTATGCTCTCAAATGCAAAGCGCGAAACACCTTTTGGGGGAGGCAATGCGGACGATGGTCGATTTAATCAACCTTTCTCCATCAGTTCCACTGAACTACGACGTACCGGAAAGAGTTTGGACGGGGAGAGACGTTTCTTACAAACACTTGAAAGTATTCGACTGTAGAGCATTTGCTCACATCCCAAGAGATGAACGGTCCAAGTTGGATGGAAAAGCGAAACAATGTATCTTTATGGGATATGCCACAAGAATTTGGCTACGACTTTGGGATCCTATTAACAAAAGGATTGTCAGAAGGGAGAGACGTGATATTTCTTGAAGACCAAACAATCGAGGACTTTGAGAAATCCGAGAAACCACAGTCAGATGAAATTCCAGTTAATCTGGACCCAGTCTCTC
Organism: Hippophae rhamnoides; assembly: GCA_033030585.1. Taxonomy (NCBI): domain Eukaryota; kingdom Viridiplantae; phylum Streptophyta; class Magnoliopsida; order Rosales; family Elaeagnaceae; genus Hippophae; species Hippophae rhamnoides. The sequence continues at coordinate 40,072,809 of CM065434.1, forward strand.
CACCAATAAATCCTGATGACGGGGGAGTCACACCGATCGATGATGTCAATCCACCACCGGCGCTCGGAACCGAACAAGTCTTTGAACAAGTCCAAACGAAGTACGGATGCGAGATCTACCCGAGTACGACAACCTAGTCGTATATATTCTCCCTAACGAGTATGTGATGCTCATCGAAGGGGAGAACCAGACTTATGACAAAGCTATCACCGATCAACATAAGACCGAAGGCTTAAAGCCACGCAGAAGAAATGAAATCTCTGCGTACGAGAACCACGCATTTGACACGATGAAACTACCACAGGGAAGAAAAGCTCTCAAAAACAAGTGGGTGTACAGAATCAAAAGTGAAGAAGGCATTTCGCAACCACGCTATAAAGCAAGATTGGTTGTGAAAGGATTCGACGAGAAGAAAGGCGTTGACTTCGATGAAATATTCTCACCGATGGTTAAAATGTCTTCAATCAAGTTGTTCTTGGTTTGGCGGCTAGTCTTAATCTGGAAGTTGAACAACTTGATGTAAAGACCGCATTCTTACATGGTGATCTTGATGAAGAAATCTATATGGAGCGGCCGAAGGTTTCAAGTCAAAAGCAAAGAAACGTTGGTATGCAGACTAAAGAAAAGCTTGTATGGTCTGAAGCAAGCACCAAGGCAGTGGTACAAAAAGTTCGACTCATTCATGGAGAAAAATGAATACAACAGAACGACGGCTGATCACTGCGTCTTCATCAAGAAATTCTCTGATGGTGATTTTATTATTCTTTTGCTTTATGTTGATGATATGTTAATTGTGGGTCAAAATATTGACAAGATTAACAAGTTAAAGAAGGAGTTGAGCAAGTCCTTTGCACTGAACGACTTAGGACCTGAGAAACAGATTCTTGGCATGATGATTCCACGTGACAGGCAAAAGCAAAAGATCTGGCTTTCCCAAAAACGGTATGTTGAAAAAGTTCTTGAAAGATTCAACATGAGCAAAGCTAAAACTGTTAGTTGTCCACTTGCAAGCCACTTCAAACTTAATGTGAGTCAATGTCCCTCAAGTGAGGAGGATAAATCAGAGATGAGCAAGGTGCCTTATGCATCGGCAGTTGGCAGTCTAATGTACGCTATGGTATATACTAGACCAGACATTACACATGTTGTTGTCGTTGTGAGCCGATTCCTATCAAATCCTGGGAAGGAACATTGGGCAGCTGTCAAATGGATACTCAGGTATCTTAGAGGAACCTCCAGTCATTGTTTATGCTTTGGTAATAATAAATCTGTATTAGAAGGATATACAGATTCAGATATGGCTGGCGACGTAGATACGAGGAAATCTATATCCGGGTACCTAATAACATTTGGAGGGGGAGCTGTTTCATGGCAATCACGATTACAAAAATGTATTGCTTTAAGTACCACAGAAGCAGAGTACATTGCAATCACTGAAGGTTGTAAGGAGATCCTGTGGATGAAAAAGTTCCTACAAGAATTGCATCAGAACCAAGAAAATTATGTTCTTTATTGCGATAATCAGAGTGCAATTCATCTTAGCAAGAACCCAACCTTCTACTCAAGGTCCAAACACATTGACGTAAGGTATCATTGGATTCGTGATGTGTTGGAACACAAACTACTGAAAGTTGAAAAGGTTCATACCAATGATAACGGGGCAGATATGATGACAAAGACTGTGACTAGAGAAAAACTTGTTATCTGTAGAAAGATTGCAGGTATGGAAGAGCCATGTCCCACATAAGGTGGAGGGGGAGATTTGTTGGTCCAACTAATGTGGGCCATCCACAAAGAAAAAAAAAGAGGGAAGGAAAGTCTCTGGCGCCGAAAGAGAAGGAAGAAAAGAAGAAAAGAAGAAAAGAAAAAAAAAGTCAAAAATCTCTCCGTGTAATCCGGAGAGAAGGATGAAGTTTTTGGCTATATAAAGCCTTAGCTTCAATCTCAAACAGATCAGAAGCGGTAAAAACAAAAAGAGAGTGAGAGAGAGTTTCTGAGAAATTTTGAGAGAGAAATTAAGAGAGCCAATTTGTGAAGTTTTATCCACAAAATTGAAGATACATATTTGTTGTATTTTTGTGAGAGATCCACCTGAAGGTGAAGTGTGTAATCCCATTTTATTATAGTGGAAGTTTAAGTGGCCTACGGGTCCCGTGGTTGTTACTTTCATTTTGAAAGGTTTTTCCACGCTAAAATCTTGGTGTCATTTTTATTCTATTTTGATTTGGGAAATTATCCTGGGTGTGTGGAATTTATTTCTTTAAAACCATCCATTTTTCCCAACAATGTGTGATACAGTAGGTCATTCATTGTCTGGTTAATTAGTTGATCTATAGCTTGTTTTGTGATAAAATTTTGGATGCTTATGCTTGTAGCATAATGGCGTTGCTATTTTAGTTTTATGTTTCTTTCCTTCTTCTTCTCTTTTTCCGAGGGATCCTTTAAATTCTTATTCCTTTTTAGGAATTCCAAATACTCTTAATGTGGTATCAAATTTTCCATTCCTCGTTAAGTACTGGCCTCATAGGACTGGTACTTTGATACCGTCTGAATAATTTGAAGCTAAGGTATGCTGTTTAAAATGAAATGAAGTTTTTTTTTCTAATTTTCATACCCTCTTTAATCATATTCTTTAAGTGCTGATTGAAGAAGTAAATGTCAATGAATGTAGCCAAATTAAGCTTACAAAGTGAGCTTGGGGTTGGACTCGTTTTTACATTGGTATGATTGCTATATGTTTTGGATCCTCCTATTACCATCTCAACCCAAATCATGCTCGACTTATGTGGCATTGCCTACCAGTGAGAAATTTCTCTTGTCCCTATCTTTCTTATTTTTCCATAGAGCATAAGCTTTTATTAACATGCTATGGTTTTGTTTTAAATTTTTTGATCATTAGGTTTTGTTTTAATTTTGACTCATCATTTTTTTTTCATGTTGAACATAGATGACAGTTACCTTTGCTTCCCTTGTGGCAATACTTACAACTGAAAGGATTCATGCACAGAAGGGAAAAATATCCATGATACCTCTATTATCGGTGGTGATAGTAAGCACATTGTATTTTAGGCAAGAACTAGACTTATTCATGTTCCCTTCTACACCCATTTTTCTCATTCTCTAAAGCTCTGTTACCGTTTATTCTTGGTTAAGAAGTTTCTACATTGCATTAGCAAGCTGGAGTGGTTTGGTGTGGTCTAGTGGATAAGACCTCCTTTACACTTTGGTTCGAACTCATCAAGTATCGTTTGATTTTAAAAAAAAAGTATTAGTATACTGGCCAGCTTCTTTGAAAATGAGTGAAGCCGAGATGGAATGGAATAGATACAGAGCCGTAAAATTGGCTAACAGTAGAACTAGGGTGTGGAATGGTGTCATATGTGGTTTCTTGGTGACCTCTTTCCATATTACTCACTACTGGATCTGTTGCTTGACCTAGACTGACAATTCAAGCAAATATTTGGTGTCTGATCTTGCTTTCATTTCAAGATGATTGGCACTTGGATTTAGACACGAGCCCACACTTTTTTCTTGTACCTTAAAAATCATAAGGCTTGAATTTTTTTCTATAATTATCTTGTGATTTTCAACCGTATGGTTTGTTCTAGGCTGTCTCTTGCATTATCATTATTGTGAAGGCCATATTGTTGCCCCCATTGTACACACATTCAACATATTGGCTATGGTTTTTGATTCACAAATTTTCTGTAACAGGTGCACGTTTCAGCGCCTTTGCCAGGTTGGTATAGTATTTTTTGGTGTTTGCAGGATTTTACCCTTTAGCTCTGGTGGGATTTGTGATAGATTGATCTACACTTTGACGCTTCATATTGTCAGTGGCCACACACTCAAGCATTTGTGTGCTGTGCCAACCTGTCTTTTTGATACTCATGCTTGCCAAGAGAAATATTGATAAGGATAGGTGATTTTTTAGATAGCAGTATTTAATTTTCTCCTTTTCTGCTTAGTTTCTAATAGATTTTACTGCCCCTTGTGACAATAAACACATGCAGTAATCCTTACTAAAAAGCAGGTGTACATGTTCAGTAATTATTGAAAATGATCACTGTAGTCTTGTTATTGTTACCTTGGGCACTTGAGTCTTATAATTATGAAAATTAAAACTTTAGTCCTGATCTTTACATAATACTAATGGGAATTAAGGTGCCACGAGCCCACGATTTCATTCCCAAGATTAGAAGTATCTCATTTTCAATAATTAGGAGACCATCAATACCATACAGGAATAAATGACTAATTTTCACGTAAGTAAACAGGACTACTAATAACCCTTTTCTCATTAAAAAAAAAAAAAAAACTAAAGTACCACAAAAGTGTCAACTCGCTAGTTCAAACTCAATACCATTTGACTTGTGGATAAGACTCCCTCTTACCTCCCTTCAATTTACAACTTATAAGTTCAAACAATTGGTTACCAAACTTACCATAGGTACATTTCCTCTTTAAAAAAAATTTCTTTCTTAAATATAAACTTTAAATCCCATATTTGTTTCCTTTTGTTTTTTGTTTTTTTTTAATTGTGTTTTGATTGTAAGGATGTTCTTTCATCTATAACATGTTAGTAAATATAAGTCTTTGTTTGACGTGGAGATTGGCTAGACGAGGCCGTGGTCGTAAATTGAAGAATTAATGGGTAATCTGTAAGTTCAAATGTAGCAGCACATATCCATAGTTATGATTTGTATGTCCACCGTGTTTTGTAGAGTACTATGCCATGATTATGAATTATCCTGCATTTGTTATCAAATGTGTAAGATTATAGTTGAATCTCTTTGTAATAGTTTAAAATTTTGAGAGATTCATAGCACTGATATTGGAATAGGAGATTATGTATTCAAGACCTATAAATCTTATTTGTTAAATTATAAGGAATAAAACAAATACTTGTGACCGGTTCTTACGACCTACAAACCCACTTTTATAACACTATATATGAATACATGTAAATCCAAGGGTTACAACTTGCAAGTAAAAAGAAATGGAAAAAAAGGAAATGACCATACTTTTTGAAGAAGCAGAGGATTCCTTCCCTAATTCCATTTTTTTCTTCCCATTATCCATTTTTAGCTTTATGTTTCAAAATATCCCTACAAATTGTATAATCTATTTTGTTTTAGAAATTTCTTAAAATAATATTCTAAAACTCATAATAATAAAAATAACGTTATTATTTTAAATTGAAAGGTGTATAAATTAATATTAAGGGATGTTATTTTTATTATTATAAGTTTTATCAATTAATATACACGTAATCTATTTTTCATAAAACAAAACATACATAGTTTTAATAATTTTTATTTTTGTCTACATTTGATAAATTTTCAATTATAATAATTTACTATCACAAATTATTATTGCAATAACTTGTCATATTGTGAATTATTATTTAATGATTATAATGAAATAATAATTTGATAAAGGAAAAATTCAGATGTAAGGAAAATTGAGGTTGATGAAGACCAATTGTAATTCAGCCTAGCAAGAGATGCGAAGCTTTAGCAAAAATTCATAATCTTCAACAATGAAGGAGGAAGATGATGAACAGTAAAAGAAGAAATTGAGATGAGAGGAAAGAGTTTATATGATTCATGTAAATTCCTCGTTACAAAATTGTGTGTAATTATTTATAGTGAAACTATTACATGGTAAAAATACAAGAAATAGAAGAAAATATGCATTCCAATTATGCTCATGAACCTTTCACCTTTTAGTAAACCATGGATTGTTTACGTGGCAATCTGCATATGGTTAGTCATAACCATCTTTCAAGACCTAAGTAAATGATCACATAAAATCATAGAACTTCTTCACATAAAATCACACTTTCATAACACAAAGGCAAGGCACACTTGTAACACAGCATGGTTGGAAAGACACGACACACTTGAATGATAACTGACTGGCATAAGCTGGCTTCTTGGACATTAGCCTTTCCTACATGATTAGCAGTTGATGTAATTGCAACATGTGAACATTGGGAGCTGGATTATACTAAATTTGATTCTTAACTTAAGAAAGGCTTGAATGGAAAGGGGTTTAGTGAGAATATATGCAAGTTGCTCATGTGAGAGTATGTGTTAAACAACAAACTCTTTGACCAGTACTTTTTCCCAAAAGAAATGCATGTCAAGTTCTACATGTTTGGTTTTGGCATGTAATAAGGGATTGGATATCAATGCCATGGTGCTTAAATTATCACACCACAAAATTGGAACACACGGCGAGGAAAAGTGCATTTCCTTTAACAAAGCCTAAAGGCATATAACTTTAGTAGCAACATATATAAGAGCTCAATATTCAAGTTTAGTGTTATATCGAGCTATTACCCCTTGCTTCTTAGAGCTCCAAAAGACATGATTTACTCATCAAACGTAGGCCTTCTATCATCGGGATAAGAGCCTCGATCAACATTAGTAAACCCAGTTAAGACAAACTGAGAGGATGGTTTGAATTTAACGTCGTGTTGGATGATACCCTGTAAGTACCTAAGTATCCTTTTCACAATATACCAATGCATAATAGTGGGTTTGCACATAAGTTGACACATCTTGTTTACAACAAAGGTAATGTCAGGTCTAGTCAAGGTGATGTATTGTAATTCACTTACAACATTTCGATAAAAGGATGGATTTTCCATTAACACTCTATCTTTGGTAGATGAGATAGGGGATGTAAGCTTTGGAGATCCAATTGGCTTAGCATGATCAATCTGTGCTATCTTAAAGGGTTATTTGATATGTTTTGATTGAGTAAATAGAATGCCACTATTTGAAAGATAAGAAATTTCAATCCTTAAGAAATAATGAAGAAGGTCCATATATTTAAGTGAAGAGGTAGAATGCAATGTATCAATAAGACATTGAATTTATTCCTTATTTCCACTAGTGATGATAATATAATCAATGTAAACTAAGAGATAAATGGGATAGGTTTTAGAGAAATTGTAGAATAGTGATGGATCAGCTTTGGATTGGTTAAATCCCATCTACATAGAGCACTAGACAAGATATCAAACTAGGCTCTTAGAGCTTGCTTTAAATCATAAATGACATTTTGTAGCTTACATGCATAACCATAAAAAATTACATCTTCAAAACTTGGTAGTTGAGACATATAAACCTTATCATTTAAATTTCCTTTCAAAAAGGCATTATTTATATCTAATTGATGAAGTTTCCAACCTTTTGACAAAGCTATAGTGATCACAACATGAATAGTCACTAGTTTAATGATATGACTATATGCTTCCTAGAAATCTAGGTTGTTGATAAAACCCTTGAGCTATAAGTTTGGAATTTTGTTTATCTAAGGCACATGTTTGTAGCTTCTTTGTCCTCTATATCCTTTTAGACCCTATGATCTTTCTTCCTAGAGAAGGTGAAACTAAGACTCAAGTCTTATTTTGAATAAGTGCATCAAATGTTTTTTGCATAGATTCCTTCCATTCATCATTATTAAGAGTTTGTTTAACAATTCGTGGCTCAATGAGAGACAAATCAAGAGCTAAGGCTTTAGGCTTATAGATTCCATGCTTACTTCTAGTAATCATAGAATGATGATTAGTATAAATAACATGTGAAGTTTCAAGATTATGAGAAGTCTCATGTGTTGAAGAAGACACAATAGGAGATGAAGAAGAAGGTGAAGTAGGAGAGATAGACTAATGACAATAGGATGAATTGAGAACATAAGAAGTTGAAGGAATATCTGGTGTACGGCATAAGAAGTTGTAGCCTTTATATCCATGATTATACACTAGAAAGATATATGGTGTAGACCTAAATTGAAGCTTGTTATTATTATATGGCCAAATGTATGGTAAACACAAGCAACCAAACACTTTGAGAAATACAAAATATGGTTTAACATGGAATATATTTTCTAATAGAGTTTGAACATTAAGAATTGGAATAGGAGTTCTATTAATCATAAAAACTATGACATAGAAAATCTCATCCCAAAATTCTAATAAAAGGGAGGCATGAGCAAGCATAGACAAACCTTGATCCACTCTTTATCTATTCTTTCTCTTAGCCAACCGATTTTGCTCAGAAATATAAGGATAAGATGTTAAATGTATGATTCCAGTTTTAGAGAAATATAAGGTGAGTGCTTGAAATTATCCACCCCAATCAAACTAAAAGACTTTAATTTTCATGAACGATTGAAGTTCAATCATTGTTTTAAATTGTAAGAAGGCTTTCATGACATCATTCTTGGATTTCAAAAAATAAATCCATGTAAATAGTGAGAATTCATCAGTAAAGTGAACATAGTATTTGTATCAATTTCTGGAAAAAATAGGAGACACCCAAAGATCAGAGTGTATAACATACAAATGAGTTGTGGCATAAGATTCTGATAAGGAGAAAGGCAACTTATGACTTTTACCAAGATCACAAGCTAAACATTGTAAACTAACTGCTTTATTGTCACCAAATTGAACATTATAAGATGTGAAAGTTTTCTTTATAATAGGTAGAAAAGCATGAGCTAACCTATTGTGTCAAGTAAGCAAATCATTAGGTGTGGCTACATGTGCAAATTTAGTAGTTTTGGTATTTACAAAGATATTAAGTGTAAGGACTGAGTGTTGTCTATTTTTGTGAACAAAATATTTATCTGTAAATTTGTTTTTAGGCTTGCTATCAAGTCCATCAAGAAAAGCCAAACAAATGCTCAAGTTGTAGATAATTGTATTTTAGGTATATCTTTGATAACTACGACACATAGGATTACATTTATGCATTTAATAGCATATGTTTATAAATCTGAAATTTTTTTTAGTGCTAAAGTATGAAATAAGATATGTTAAAAGATATTAGATAAGATTACTCTAAAATAAGATATGCTAAAAGATATTAGATAAGATATACTCTAAAATAAGATATGCTAAAAGATATTAGATAAGATATACTCTAAATTATAGTTGAAGTCTAAAGCATAAAAGATAGCATAAAATCTATTTTAAAAGAACTCTTCTTTAAATAAGAGTCTTCTTAATTAATGAGTATTATTAATTCTATTTGTAATAGAAAATATATTTATCAATCCTATAGGAGTTTGTTTAATTAATGAGTATTACTAATCCTATTTGTAATAGAAAAGATATTTATCAATTATATATGATTAAATGTTTTAATTTTTCCTATAAATAAAACACATTGCTCATTGTTTTAAAAAACCACACAAGAGTATTATTCTATTCTTATTAATTTATCTCTCTTGTTTTACAAATATAATATCATAATTCTTTAGACTTCTTTATTTAGTTAATCTATCAAATATTGGTGGTTATGTTCGATTGATTAATAAGCCTACTTATTTTATGATATTTTGATAATATGTTCTTATGACTTCTTTATTTTTGTTCTTAAATTGTTAGATCAAATAATTATTTTTTTCATATCATAGTTATTTGATTTGATTATTAATCTTTAAAGGAACTATTTTTATTGAACTTGTGCTTGATCTTTTTGATCTAAGATTTACTAGTTGATTTAATTTAAGTTATATATGTTTTGAATCATCTAGTTAGTATTATTCATTATTAAATTTAAATGGTTCTTTCCTACCTTCGGCCTATTATTATACAAAAGTTATGTGTTCATTTTCTTCGAATATTTGCTTTTAAGAGGAAAAAAATGTGAAGTTGGATTGTATTTTTGTTTTTACTTTTAAAGATTTTCTAATCATCCATTATTTTGTTAATGATTTCTTGAAAAATTAGAAATTAAAATAAAAAATAGTTACAAGTACACTTTGATTAAAAGATTATCTAAAAATAGTTAAAAATCAAAATTGTTATCAAACTCACCTTGAGTTAAAAAGTTTAGAAAAACAACATTTATAACGCATTCAAAACTTTTAACTATAAAAATAATATTTTTTTTATGTTAAGTTTATGTATTTTTACTATAAAAATAATCTATAGATTTCACATTAAATGTTATCCAATTTGACGCTATTTAAATTAAACTTTTATTTATTAGATTCATTTAATATTAAATTTTAGTCTATTAAATCTTATTCAATATTAATAAAGTGTTATTTTAATTATAAATTTAAAATATATTATTTTTAATTAATTTTTTTGGTGCGTAAAATAATCATTTAACTTGCATAAACAGCACATAAACGTAATATAAATAGTGTTAACGAGGCACAATTGCTGCCCCTATTGTTATTCGTCTAGTGCCCGATATTTTCTAAAGGTGTTAGAACCAGAAGCAAGTGCTAAATTAGTTTTGGTACTCTTATCTTCACAATTATGCTATTCTTTTCTGAAAATTTTCATTTCTGTGGAAAATATTTGCAGGCCTTGGCCATAGTTCGAGGTAACGAACCAGTGAACTAGTGATATTGGAGAGCCGAGGATTTGGAAGAGGTCCACAAAGTAATTATTATTTGTAGTATGTATTTATGAAATAAATGTTAGGGAAAATTCGTCGTCTGATTTTCATGATCTGAATTCAACCCTCCGAAATCTTGAAGGTCAGAGAAGCTGCGCAATTATAATAAACATCAAGTAATACAGGACAATGTCACACTAAGCAAGTTATTTTCAGAGTATTTTCTTTTGCGATATATTGGTGATATCATTTGGAGATAATAAATTTGCGTTAAGTTCAATCGGTGACGCAAGTAGAATTTTTTTTTTAAAATATTAAATATTAAATTTATAAATCAGAGAAAACAAAACGTAATTCAATCACCTGGTTATCACGTAAATATGTTGAAGTTTTAAGTTATAAAACATAGTATATATTTTTTAAATATTTTATTTATTTAAACGAAGAATACAAAAATAAATAAATAAAATGGTACTAATTATTTTACATTAAAAAATTAATTTTGTTATAAAATAAGAGTAATTAATTTTTAATCTTTAAATATTACAAAAAAAAAAATAAGTTACATTTGTTTCTTACCTGATGAAACAAGAATCATCAAAATAAATATATCATAATATTTTAGTGATTTTATTTTAATAAATTAAATATATTAATAAAAAAATTAAAATTAATACATTTTAATTATATTATTGTTACATTTTAAAATTATTCTTAAAAAGATGAAAATGACTTCAAAAATAAAAAATAAAGTAAATTAAATTAACAAAATTTACATAAAATTGTTAAAGTATTCACGAATGTAAAAAAGTAATTTCATTAAAGTAGTAAATTTAAAGTAAAATTGTTAATATATCTAATATGTGAAATTAAATTACTTTATTTGTAATTTTTTTAATAATTTTTTTTTAAATTTTATTAAAAATAAAATAAAAATTATTTATAAATAGAATAAAAATTAATAAATTACTTTAAATAAAATATTATTCGGAGTTAAAGCCCAATCTAGCACCGTCATGCCTGCATTTAATAAAAGCTAAAAAAGTTACAACTGAAATTCAAAATTTTGGTTAAAAAATAAGATAGGATCAAGCGCGAATATACATAAGGGTAAGGAATGCTACATATTTCACTTCAATTATAGATAAATAAAATTTTATTTAAAATATTTATAAAATTTAAATAAATTATATACATAAAAAATATTTATATTTTATTAAATCTTAAATTTTTAATTTTTAATACTAAATATCTAATTATAAATTTAATAATTTAAACATATATATTTTCACTAAAATGATATATATATATATAATATTTTTTATTAAAAATTAATTAATATTTTATTTTATTATATATATAGTATTCTTTTCAAATACTGTTGATACAAGTTTGTTAATAACAGTACTGAAACAATATTACCGGAAAATCTGGTATGAACTGCTTGGGTTGAGTCGCGAACTAGGTTGCTCTCTTTAAGCAAGCAAACACAGTCCCGTCGTCTCCAGGATAAAACAGCCCAGAATCTTTTTTCTCTGTCTCGGAACTTCACTGCACTGATGAAGACCGGAATGCTACACTTGAAAAAATTTGTTGCTTGGAAAACTAAAAAATAACTTAAAGTTGCAGAGAGAATTGTTTGTAGTGAGAATTGTTTGTTGAGATTGTTGTGTTGTAAATGAGAGCTGAAGCCCTCTTTTTATAGGTTTTAGAAACCGTGTGACAATTATGAATAAAACGGTAATGTCTGGAAATTAAAAACATAACGACCATTCTGAGTAATGAAGAGTAACAGCCATTTTCAGATTAAAGACGAGTAACAAATATTTTTGTGAGTAAATACGAGCAACGGCTCTTTTTCTGAATAAAGAAGGCAAACGACCATTTAACGACCATATTCTTAATAAAAGAAAATAACGGTCATTTTTTTGAAAATATATATATATATATATATATATATATATATATAACAACTATTTTTGTAAGTGGAAAACTTTTCCTTAAAAGAATATTTTACCAAAAAATAAAATAACACCTCACACGCACCGCACGGCCGGTCGATCGGACAGCGGCGGCGACGACGCGCGTGTGTGGTATCACATTTGTCTAGGTCATCTCTCTTTCCACAAAAGTGAGTGCCCCTTGATCCTAATAGCCAACTCTTCACTATTTATACCTCTTTAAAATAATGTAAAAAATCAACGTAGAATAAGTCACATTTCACAACGATCAATTTTTTTATTAAATTTCATATTTTTCCAACTAATACAAATACTAAATCCAGAACCGATAAGAATTACTTGTTTTAACTTATCTAATCTGAGGTTTATTTCTCAAATTACTCGGTGTTAAGTGATAAAAATAGTTTAAAAATTACTAATGTCTTATAATACATATTATAAGCTGTTGAAAATCAACACCAAAATAATAATTAAAGAGGTAGAGAAATAAATGAAGTGGTTGAAGAGGTAGAGAAATAAATGAAATGGTTGAAGGTTGTAGAAATAAATGAAGTAGTTGAAGGTTGTAGAAATAAATGAAGTAGTTGAAGAGGTAGAGAAATAAATGAAATGGTTGAAGGTTGTAGAAATAAATGAAGTAGTTGAAGGTTGTAGAAATAAATGAAGTAGTTGAAGGTTGTAGAAATAAATGAAGTAGTTGAAGGTTGGAGAAATAAATGAAGTGTTGAAGGTTGTAGGAAATAGAAGTGTGTAGATAAGATTTGTATGGCTAGGATTATTTCTTAGTTTTATATTTGTGTAGTGTAGATTGCATGGTGAGGACTATAAATAGCCTACCTGCATTTTGGTTTAATCATTCCATCAAAAACAAATAAGTCTTTGTATTCTTAGTTTGAGTGTGAGTTGAGAGCTTTCTCTTTCTGAGTGTTTGTATTTCTCTTGATTTGTGAGTTGTCTTTGAAAGGTGTTATAGTGAGTATAATACTAGTAGTTTGTTTACTTGTTTGGATCTAATATTAGTAAATTTAGAGTTGTTCATTCTAAATTTTACTCAACAATTAGTATCGAGCGGGACGGTCGGGGATCGTTCTAAGTGGAGTTATCTTGAGTCGTGAGGAGTTTGGTACTGCAGTTTATTAGTCAAGCTTGTTCGGTATAGTTGAAGTCTTGCCCAGGCACGATGGGTGATCTTAGTAGTTGGAGGAATCGAGAAGCTCGACAACAAAAACTATAACACATGGGCAACGTGTAATGGAGTCTTATCTACAAGGTCAGAGACTTGTGGGAGGTTGTTGGCGGTGATGAAGTTACACGACCAACGGTGGAAGATGCAACGGCATCTTGCGGAAGTGGAAAATTAAAGCGAGCAAAGCGATGTTTGCTTTGAAGACCACAATTGAAGAAGAAATCTTTGGAGCATATTCGGGATGCAAAAACACCAAAGGAACGTGGGACAACTCTTGTTACGCTCTTTCAAAGAAGAATGATACAAGATTGCAACTTGGAGAATGAGTTACTATCGATGGCGCGCAGCCAGCGACATAGCGATTTCCCGATACTTTCACAAGGTAAAGTCATTATGCCGCGAAATTTCGAGTTAGATCCAAAAGCTCCTATTGGGGGAAACGAGGATAAAGAGAATAATTATTCATGGTTTGAGACCGAATATCGAGGGTTTGTTACCACATTATACAAGGATGGCCGACACAACCATCTCTTGTTGAGTTTGAGAATCTATTAGCTCTGGTCGAAGCTATGGCTAAGAAAATGGGAGGAGTCCAATCGAAGGGTGAAGAAGAAGAAGCGGCCTACACTAGCAAAAGCAAAGGCATTTTCAAGCGGTACAATGGAAATGGATATAAAAATGATGGAGATAAAGGAAAAATTCCTCGAGGAAAGGGAGGCTTTCGTCCGGGGGATCTTGGAAGAACCTTGATAACGATAGGAAATTTGGACGGTGAATGTTACAAGCTAACGGAAAGATGGGTCACGTGGCAAAAGATTGTTGGAGTAAGAAAAAGCCTGTTGAAAGCAATACAGCTACTTCCGAGTTCTAAGGAGCATAGCGAAGATGGTTGGGATGCCGAAGCATTATTCTGCAGAGGAAGAAGAATTGGCTCTTACGGTGACAACATCAAAACAAATTGACTACAAGAATGACCTGGATCATAGATTCGGGCTGCTCAAATCATATGACGGTGATAAACGAAGTTGGAAAGCATATCCGAGTACAAGGAGGTCGTGTAGTGGTAACGGTGACGCTCGAGGGTTACCGATGGCCAGCATCGGTAAGGCGATAGTTACGCCTCGATATAGTACTAACCAAGTACAACTTCAAGATGTTTATCATGTCCCGAGAATGAAGAAAAATTTGTACTGTGGCTCAATTAACATCGTGCCAGGCCAACATGTCTTGTTCGATCCTCGAGACGTGAAGGTGTATCATGATCTCGAAATCTCGAAACAGCCGACAATGGAAGGGGCAACGATTGGAATCGGTCTACGTGATGTCGGCAGAATGCTGCATATGTAGACAAGACAAGAAGAAATGAGAAGCGGATCTATGGCATATGCGGTTAGGTCACGTTAGCTATTCCAAGCTAAGTGTGATGGTGAAGAAGTCGATGCTTAAGGGCTTCCTCAGACGTACGTCTGAGCACGGTCGGTGTAGGGTGCCCGATATGGTAAAGCTACTTGGTGCCATATGAGGAATCGAAGTTTAAAGCAAAAGAACCATTGGAGTTAGTTCAACTCGATGTATTCGGTCTGTTAAGCAACCATCAATTGGCGGTATGCAATATATGGTGACATTCATTGTGACTTCTCGAGTATGTGTGGGTTTTATTTATGAAAGAAAAATCGGACGTATTATCAAAGTTTAAAGAGTTTAAAGAGTCAGCTAAGGAGAAGTTGGAAAGAAGATTCGTTGTTTGCGCACGGACAACGGCGGAGAATATAGCTTAGGTGAGTTCTCTCGATACCTAAGGGAATGTCGAATACGTCATCGGTACACTTGTGTGACACGCCTGAAAAAATGGTGTAGCGAAAGAAAGAACCCAGATTCTTGCGAAATTTGTCGGAATTATGCTACATGAAAGAATGTACAGGAGGTTTTTGGGCCGAATCGATGAGGGCTGGCCTTTGTCGTCAATGCGGACTTCCTCAACCAAGGTTAGAATTTGTTTCACCACTTTGAGAAACTATGGAACATGAAACCTGAGTTAGCTACTTTTCGAGTATTTGGTTGTGTATGTTATGTATTTGTTCACTGATCATTTACGAACCAAATTTGACAAGAAAGTCGTTAGATGTATCTTTGTGGGATCTGACAGCCAAAGAAAAGGGTGGAAATGTTGTGATCCAACGAGTGGAAGATGCTACACTTCACCGAAATGTGGTGTTCGATGAAGCATCTTCTTGGTGGTCCTCGAGAGAAGGAAGCATTGCCGGACTCGAGAGAAATTTGGAGATAGGTGCAGAAAAGATGGAGGAGCATACTATTTAATTCCAACCAAGTTTAGATGAATCCGGAGATCCAGACGATGATGGTGCTTGAACAAAGTAGATCGAGAATCCTTGTCAACCGGCATATATCAACAACTAAATGAAGAAGGTGAGCTTAGTGAAATAGAAGAATCAACTCCACAATCTCAACTACGTAGGTCAGAAACGAAGGCCAAATCCCGAATATGCCAATGCAGCCATAATTGAAGAACAGAACTTGAGACGTTTGAAGAAGCATCGCAAAGATCCGAGTGGATGACAATATGAGAGAGAGATCGACAAATGCCTTGACAAAATCAAACTTGGGATCCGGTGCGAAAGCCAGAGATGTGGAAACCCATATCACTGCCGAATGGGTTTTACAAGATGCGTAGACCCGGATGGGTCAATCGAGAGATACAAGGCACTCCATTGGTAGCTCGTGGTTTCTCTCAACGGTATGGACTAGACTATGATGAAACGTTTAGTCCGGTGGCGAAACTTACAACTGTTCGAGTCCTCTTGCACTTCTGACGTGACAAAGATTGGAAGTTGTGGCGGATGGATGTGAAGAATGCTTTTCTTCATGGAGAGTTGGATCGGGAGATCTACGGCATGATCCAACCAATGGGTTTTCATAGCCAAGATCATCACGAATATGTGTGTAAGCTACGGAAAGCACTCTACGGATTAAAGCAAGCACCCGGGCATGGTATGGTAAGATTCTTGAATTTCTAACACAAAGTGGTTATTCGGTAACACTTCTAGATTCTAGCTTGTTTGTTAAAGCCAATGAAGGAAAGCTAGCTATTGTGCTGGTGTATGTGGATGACTTAATCATAAGCTGGTGATAATGAGGCGAAATTCTTCGAACAAAGGAGAATTTGTCGGTCCGTTTCCGGATGAAAGAACTTGGCCAACTCAAGCACTTCATGGTTTAGAGGTTGATCGCACAGAAGGAATATTTCTTTGTCGGCAAAAAATATTCTAAAGATTTGATAAAACGGTTGAATGCTTGAATGGAAACCAATTTACGGCCTTGGTAGACTGAAATGCCAACATGTGTGCATGAAGGAAAAGATTTAGAAGATGTGACAATGTATCGAAAATTGGTAGAAGCGATGCGATCTACTTAACCTTAACTCGGCACGACATTTCTTATGCAGATTAGTGTAATGAGTCGGTACATGCAAAAATCCAAGAAGCCACACGTTTGGAAAGCGATTCGGCGTAATATTGAGATATAATGAAGAGTACAATTGACTATGGTCTTTGTACAAGAAAGGTGGAAACAAGCTAGTTGGTTCTTATCGCGATGCGGTATCACGGGGATCGCTGACACCGGAAGATCAACAATGGGTATGTTTTTAAACTGGGTTAAAACAATCTCTTGGTGTAGCAAAAGACAATCAACTTGGGTATCATTATCAACCAAGTCGAGTATCGGCGGCGGCAATGGCAGCTTCAAGAATATGCATTGATACAACTAATAATCTACATCAATCAAGAAATTATGCAGTCATTGTATTGTGACAATCAATCGATTCGTTTGGCGAGAATCCAGGTCTTTCATGCAAGAACTAAGCATGTTGAAATACACTATCACTTTATTAGAGAAAAGGTTACTGCGAAGAAATTGAAATGAGACAAATCAAGACGGATAATCAAGTTGCGGACTTGTTCACAAAAAGCTTAAGCGTTGGCAAGTTCGAAATGTTTCGTCATCACGATACAAGTAAAAATAGTAAGAGTTGGTGTTGAGGGGGAGTGTTGAAAATCAACACCAAAATAATAATTAAAGAGGTAGAGAAATAAATGAAGTGGTTGAAGAGGTAGAGAAATAAATGAAATGGTTGAAGGTTGTAGAAATAAATGAAGTAGTTGAAGGTTGTAGAAATAAATGAAGTAGTTGAAGGTTGTAGAAATAAATGAAGTGGTTGAAGGTTGTAGAAAATAGAAGTGTGTAGATAAGATTTGTATGGCTTAGATTATTTCTTAGTTTTATATTTGTGTGGTGTAGATTGCGTGGTGATGATATAAATAGCCAGATTCGCATTTGGTTAATCATTCAGTAACAAAATAATGTCTTTGTATTCTTAGTTTGAGTGTGAGTTGAGAGCTTTCTCTTTGAGTGTTTGTATTTCTCTTCAATTTGTGAGTTGTCTTTGAAAGGTGTTATAGTGAGTATAATACAAGTAGTTTGTTTACTTGTTTGGATCTAATATTAGTAAATTTAGAGTTGTTCATTCTAAATTTTACTCAACATAAGCTCCAAGTGGACACTAGGATAACAGAGTGAATCTTTTGCAGAGTTATATACCCGTTTTTATGTACATGTTTTAGAATCAGTTTCAAGTGAAGTAGTTTAAAGAGTAATATTAACATGTTTTGGGATAAAAATTGATTCAAAATAACATTTTAATAATTAATTTAATTAAATTTTAATAAAAATTAACATTTAAATATACTTAAAACCCTAAATACTTCTCACCCCCTCACAATTTTTGTAGAATATGCCCTATATTTGTCCCTTCAGTACAACTCTCACCTGCATATCAAACATACACAACCCAAAATTCAAAATCCAATTTTAAGAGATACCAAAAAATTACCATTTCCCAGAACCAACAACCCATTTCTCAATATCCTATCTTTAGATATAAGCACCGAACAAAACTATTATCATGTTAAAATTGACGAATTATAAATACACATTACTTTAAATTGAGGGAATTTGAAAATGGGTACTTTCAGTTTTTGTAGAAGATTGATTAGAATCAGATGAAGCCTGAGAGGAGTGCTCATGACGGAGAGAGAGAATGTCGAAGAGGAGGTGAACGAGATCAGAACAGAGAATGAAGAGAAAGATGAAGAAGAAGATGACAATCACGAAGTGAAAGAGAACGATTAGGAGAATGTAAGGAGTTTGTTTCCTCTGCTCTGTGTTGGCAGATCAGAGATCTTAATGTTGGTAGTGGTGGCATACATGAGGTCACAATACACCTTCAAATGTTAACTTTTGTTAAAATTAAATTAAAATTATATATATTTTTAGTAAATTAAAAATTAGATGATATAAAATAACAAATAAAAATAAGATTATATTTGTAACAAAATTAATAATTTGATGGTATAAAAATATTTTATTTATTAATCTAAGGTAAAAGTATGCTATTTATCCAAACGTTATTTAATTTTTATTAAAATAAAAATAATATTTCTTAAACATCATTTAAAATCATTTCCAACCGAAAATAGAAGCTGTTTCAAATGTACCCACAATTGTGATTTTGATGTCATTATATATGGAGGCATATGTTCGGACACAATCATGCTAATCTACTTCGATAGCATACAAGCGTCTTCCATTTATAAAATTTTAATCAAATTCAAAGTTCAAGATGTTAAATATAAATCAGGCATGCAGATCATGTAGTAAGTACTTAGTGACATGATTATAATAAAAATAGTGGGTTCGGACTTTCATAAATATCTTTTTTAATATTACTTGAAATTTAATGAGTTCAATGTTGGGTTTTCTTTATTTTTGGAGCTCCTACCAAAATTTATTTTTGTATTTTTCTCTCCAAATGAGGGTTGTTTTTGTTGTTATGATGTTTGAAAATTAACGAAGTAATTAAAGTTATCATTTTTCAATTTATAAAAAGTTTAAGTTTTGATAAATAACTTTTCACATAATCCCTAATAGCTTTTGGTTCAAAGCATGCCACAAACATCAATAATTTGGCCAAATCCCATAGTGTCATCCTGTTCTATATCACCATTATAAGAACATGAGATAGATGGAAGCTTGTGAATACCGCATAAGTTAATCATATCCATTTATATTTTGTAACACATGCACTCGCATTACTGTTGCTGTCTTCTTATTATACAGTGCCTTTTACCAGCTTGGAACACATGTGCTTTATATTTCTTGTTGCTTTTTAAACAGTTTTTAAGAATAATACGTCAATACTAAATAGACTAACCGTAAACACTAACCGTAATGTTGCAATTAGATGACTTGTCTTAACCAAAAGAAGAAGATGATGATTTGTTATTTGTAAATGAAAAATTATATTTATAATAAATTATATCATTAGAATAATTTATACGATAGTTATTAAAAAAATATAAATTTATAGTATTTTTAATTAATAATTAGTGATTTGCGGCGTAAAAAATTAATATTTATAAATTAGTGAGTACCAAAAATTTAGAAAAAAAAATCTATAAGGAAAACATAAATAAAATCTATATGTATTTTTAGCTCATTGTATCAAAATTTATTTTTACCCTTCTTTTGGAATAAACAATAAGGTCTATTTGTTATACATTATTAAAGATATTGATCATATAATTTTTGTGTATTCATGTGTTTAATTGTAAAATGAAATTATAATGTATTAAATAAAAAATGTAAAATTATATAAAAATTTAGTATCATCAATGGATGTGGGTCTAAACTATACCAGATATTTTACTTAAATTACCTAAAATTTTAATTTTAAAATTATGCATCTTGATTTTTTTTTTGTAAATTATGTAAAAAAATATAAAAATAGTTAAATATTAATTTAAATAATTTTGATATGTAACATAAAATAAAATAAATATTATTTCAAATATAAATTATTTTATTAAAATAATTATCATTATTTTCTTCGATTATATTATACATGTTGTCAAAAACTATTATGGAGAATAATTAGAATACAATTTAATATATTTCAATTTTAATACAATTATACGTGATCTATTCAATATGATACACCAAATATACCTAATTATACCTTTTATTTTGGTACTCTTAAATAATGCATAGATACTTTTATATCATATGTTATTAAAAATATTGTGTTTGTACTCAAATTAAAGTATTTACATACTTTTTAACTATTTTGAATAATATTTGTAAAACTTTAAACAACTTATGTGATATTTGGTTGGAGGGAATAGAAAGGAATCCGAATTAATTCCTTTTATTTTGTGTGTTTGGTTGGGCGGAATGAGGGACATAATGGAATCGATTACTAAAGCAGAAGGAATCACAATTCTATTCCTATTTAAACTTTTTTTTTTCAATTTTACCCTCACCCAAAATATAACCCTAAACTCAAATCCCAAAACCCAAAACCTAAAACCCTAAATCCAAATCTTAAAACCTTAAATCCAAATCCTAAAACCCTAAACCCTAAACCCTAAATCTCAAAACCCAAAACCCTAAATCCCTAAACCCTAAACCTCAAATCCCAAAATCCCAAAATCCCAAATCCCAAATCCCAAATCCCAAATCCCCAAACCCTAAGTCCTAAACCCTAAACCCTAAAACCTAAATCCCAAAACCCAAAACCCTAAATCTCAAAACCCAAAACCTTAAACCTTAAAACCTAAATCCCAAAACACTAAACCCTTAAACCTCAAATCCCTAAACCTTAAACTCTAAATCCCAAATCCCAAATCCTAAAACCCTAAACCCTAAATCCCAAATTCTAAAACCCTAAACCCTTTTTAGAAAAATAATAATTTTAACCCTAAACCTTAACCCACAAATATAACCCTAAACTCCAAATCCTAAATCCCTAAACCTTAAATCTCAAATCCCAAACCTCAAAACCCTAAACTCTATTTAGAAAAATAATAATTTTAATAATATATTTCTTTTTAATTAAGTAATAATTATTTAGAAAAATAATGATTTTAATAATGTATTTTGTTTGACGAAAAATAGTAATTAAATGACATTATTTGAACTTTACTAAATGTAGGAGTATTAAGGTAATTTATAGCTTTTTTTATTCCATTCCAGTGTCAAACCAAACACTATAATTATGATTCCGAGCTTGATTCAAATGGTCAAACCAAACAACATTGTTTTCATTCAATTCCATTCCGATTCCAATTTCGATTCTATTCCACGAACCAAACGCCACCTTAGTATCATCTCATCTTATTCTATTTTCATTTAACAATAAATTAAATATTTCATTAATTATTGTAAATCTCACTTAAATTAAAAGCATACTCTTATAAGAACTAATAAAAAGATTAGACAGAGAATACAAATTCACTATATAGATATAAAATTACTCATAATATTTACTTATTTTTAGTTAAAGTTGATCACATGTATCATATATGTTAAATTAAAAAAAGAGTATTTGTTGGAATTTAATAAAAAGAATAAGGCAATAGTGAAAATAATAATTTAAGGTGTCGTTTGGTTTGTGGAATGGAATCGAAATCAGAATCGGAATGGAATGGAATGGAATGGAAAAGGAGCAATGCTGTTTGGTTTGACTACTAGAATCAAGCTCAGAATCAGGATTACAGTGTTTGGTTTGCCACTAGAATAGAATGAAAAAAGATGTAAATGACCTTAATACCCCTACATGTTGTAAAGTTCAAATAATGTCATTTAATTACTATTTTTTCGTCAGACAAAATACATTATTGAAATAATTATTTTTTTAAATAATTACTACTTAATTAAAAATAAATATATTATTAAAATTATTATTTTTCTAAATAGGGTTTAGGGTTTTAAGGTTTGGGATGTGGGATTTAGGATTTGGGGTTATATTTGTGGGTTAAGGTTTATGGTTAAAATTATTATTTTTCTAAAAAGGGTTTAGGGTTTTAGGATTTAGAATTTGGGCTTTAGGATTTAGGGTTTTGGGATTTATGTTTTAGGGTTTTGGGATTTATGTTTTAGGAATTTAGGGTTTAGGGTTTAGTGTTTAGGGAATTGGGGTTTTAAGGTTTAGGGATTTGGGGGTTAGGTTTTAGGATTTAGAATTTAGGGTTTTGGGTTTTAGGATTTATGTTTTAGGGATTTGGGGTTTAAGGATTTGGGGGTTAGGGTTTAGGGATTTGGAGTTTAGGTTTTAGGGTTTTAGGATTTGGATTTAGGGTTTTGGAATTTTAGGTTTAGGGTTTAATGTTTGAGAATTTGAGATTTGAGTTTAATGTTATATTTTAAGTGAGGGTAAAATTGAAAAAAAAAATGTTTAGATGGGAATGGAATTATGATTACCAAAGGGAGAGAAGGAATTGTGATTCATTCTCCTTTAATAATCTTATTCCATTCTGTCCTCAATTACGTCTAACCAAACACACAAAATGTAAGGAATCACTTCAACCAAACATGGAGTAATGATAATAATAATTAAATTGGATACTAAAACAAAATATTTTAATAACATTGAGAATAAACAATATCAATACATTAAATAGAATATCGAACCAAATACAACATTAATTAAAATAATTAAAATTTATTGTTTATTTTTATATGTTAATACATTACCATTATTAGTAATTACGTGGTATTAAAAATTTAAAAAAATGATATACAAATTTAAAATATAAAAATTAATTATTTATTATAATTTTAAAGTTATAATATTATCATCACAATTTTTTATTAATGAAAGTTTTATTTCAAAATAATTACAATAAATTATAATTAATTCTTAAGCTAAAAAAGTTAATTTATATTATTGTTGTGCTAATTATAAATTACTTATGCGTTAAATTTTTTATTTATCAAAGAAGATATAATCATAATTTTTTATTGTATTTTTCTTTAAATTTTGACAAATGTGTTTTTTTAATTTTGTAAATATAAGACGTTAATTAAAAGGAATACAAATGTTTAAATTAAGATATAATTATAATATTTTAATAATATGATAAATAAAAACAATATTAACATTAACTAAAATACTTACATATTATAAACAACTCTATTCTTTTCGTAATATTTCTTACGCTAAATGTTTTTTAAAAAAAGAAAACATGACAAACGTATGAGCAAGTGTAATAAACGCGCCAGTGGAGAGCAGGGTAAAGTTAGCATAGGGAAACACATTGTCAGGATGACCAACTGTCGAGAGAGCCTCCTTGTGGGTTGTGAGGACTGAAACAGAAGTATTAATACTTTACTCCTCCTCAGTTGATTTCTCTTTATTAAGTATTTATTTTTTTTAAGGAAAAATTTATATTAAATTCTAATTTTATTAACATAAATTATCACGTCGATATGAATAATCTCTCACGGAACAAAGACAAGCTTGTTCGGCTTTCTCTCCGAGTTTCATAGCTTTGCCTCTTGTCGCTATTCAGTGCGTCGTTGGCTCTTTTGGGCTATTGCATGGCATTTCTTCAATTTTTCTATCCCGTGACTTCAGTTCTATAAAAACTCCTCCTTTCTATAAAAATCTCCTCCTTTCCTCTTCAGCCACCTGTTGGCTGTTGGAACTTGGAACTTGATACCTTCTCTAATATTCCAAGCAAATGGACAACAAAAGCAACAAATTACCAGTACCCCATTTTCATTTGTAACTTAAAAGAAAAGATAAATAGAAAGGAGCATTTTTTAATCAGAATCTCAACTACCCATTTCACCATTTCCATTCTTTCACAGCCTGAAAAGCTTTCACCTTCATTTTCTTTTCCTTGGTTCATCAATAGATGCTTCAAGATCTCACTTTTTTTTAGTTGCTTGTTTTTTATAATGCATTTCTCTCCAAAGTTTCTATTCCCTCTGTATTTCTCAAAACATTTTCCTTTTGGTTGTGAAGAATGTCTGTCTTAGTAATTCTACAGATCTTTTAATCAAGTCCAGGCTTTTTTCCTGCTTCTGGGTTTTGTACGGTTGAGTCATCACAATGAGACTAGGTGAGTGTTTTTGGATTGTAAAAGCATTATGGTGTACATGTTTTTGAAAACTCATTTTCTCCGTAAAGAATGAGAAAAATTACATTTTGTTAATTAAGTATTGTTTGAGTAGATCAGAAGCGATGCCTGTTCAGGAAAATGAACTTGGTTTGGTTGTAAGAACTAAGAGCCATGAGTTTTTAACTTATGCAACCATGCATGGAACTCCCCATTTTTGTCCTTTTTAAAAGTCTTTTTCATTTTACCTGTGTTTTTATCTTGTAATATTAGTAAAAAATCATTTAATTTATAATATCCAATTTGGGTTCAAATTTTACAAACTTGTGTGTTTTTTAATTGACGTTGAACAATATGTATGCTAAATATTTTGAGGGTCAATATTGTCATAAATCTTGTTATGTCCGTTTAAGTGTTACTGAACTTGTCAAGAAAGAGGTTAAATTACGTTATGTACTTTTATTTGTCTGAAAGAATGGCTGTCAGTCTTTAGAATGTGATAGTTGACTTGCTTTGCAATTGAATTGATTCAGGTTCTCTACTAAGTGACTTGGACTCATCCCACGGGCATAGTTTGGATGAGAGTTTCAGGAAGCTTGCAATTGGTTTGTGTTGAATCATAAAATCGATTTTTATTTACGATTTTCTTTGATTAAATTGTCTCTTTAATTTTGATGACTGGGTCAATTGGAGACTTTACACTGCTTTATGGTTTATTTGGCTCATTTTATACTTACCATCATATTTTTCATGTTATTTGGCTTATATTACTTATGAAATTGCTTCAGACATGCTGCAAAATGATTTCGAAATATCTCCAGAGCAAAGCTTGGATGGGAGTTTCAGGAAGTCAGAAACTGGTTAGTATAATTGCTTTTCTGTCTCTTTCTTAAAAGATTTAATATGATAAAAATAGCAGGTGATCAACTTGTTATTGGTTCTTTTCTTTTAAGCAACTGAAACTTGGCCATTTGATCAGGGAGACTAATTATTCTGGGTTGAATTTTTTGGTTTTGAACTTATTTCATGATTCAACTTCTTGGTTGGAATAGTTAAGCTCCCGTATGATACTTTCTTGAAGTTTGCTTTTGCTACATGCTCAGCAGTTAATTTGATCTTCCTTGTACGTCTTCTTTTTTACTTGTCGGGCTAAGATCTTTGATGTTGCTCATTGTAGTAAATGTAGGTTTAAGATCTGTTAAGGTACCAAATTCACCAGCATTTGACATCGGTGTCCAACTGCAATCACATGAACAATGATAACATAAGTGTCTTAACTTTTCTCCATAAAAGTTATAAAAATTAGTATTATCCATGTTAATATTGTTTTTGAGTAAAGTTTAGAAGTAGAATAGTGGCCGAGTTTTCAGAAATAGGTGTTCACTGAATGAAAGATGATGTTTCCATTTTTCTCGACGTGATTCATTAGGGGTTTTGACATATTAGACTTTCCTTTCTCTCGTTTCAAGTTAAGTTTGACCTGCACTAAATATTATTTTATCTAAAAAAAGATTGATGTTTACTGCCTAGCAGTATGTTGTGGACATGTAGCCATAAATGCACATATCCGCCTTTTTCCAGTTTCGCATCGTTTCAAAACGGAGAAGATATATGATAAATATGTGATTCAATGATTTTTTTTTCTTCATAAATTTCCAATGAGTTCATTGCTGATATTTTAATAAAATATTTCATAACTGATGCAGTCATCTCTTCACATAGTACATCCGGCACTTCAATTTCAAGTAAGCTGATGAGTTCATCTAGAAGCGTATCCAAAGGACTAAAAGATTATGGAAAAAATGTTATTGACCTTGAAATCTTTAAAGAGAGTCTCCGGGATTGGGTTTCAGATAAATTATGCCCAATTTCAAGCCATGTGGAACAGCTCTGTAGTTCACCATTTATGATTGATGAATTGAACAAGCTTGACTTGGCATTAGAGGGTGTTTTATTCCAGCAACTCTTCCGTATGCCATGCCCACCTTATGCATCTGATGATATAAAAGAAGATGAGTACCTTGCAGTTGAAGATTTTCTTCATGCTCTTGTTAATGGCTTGTGGCGTACATTTTGGCATAAAAGAAAACCGTTGCCCTTCTTTTTATCTTGTCTATGTTACCCTGGTTCCAAGTTTTATACCCTAGAGAAGGCTATATCAAAAGGAAGGCACAACGATCTCCGTGGTTTTGCTCTGATGTCAAAACTTGAGAGCAATCAACATGTCCACTGGGATCAGGTTGTAGAGTTTGCCCTATTTAATCACGATATTTTGTCAAGAAATGAATTAAAATTGTCCCAGAGTATCATTTGTGAAGCTCTTTTTTATGGTTTTCATATACTTGTTTCTAGGTCTTTGAGAAAGACCGGTATTGTCAACAGTAATTCAGTCTTTCTGTTGGTTTTGGATCCTAAATATGGAGGAGTGGTGAAATTAGAAGGTGATGTAAGAAAACTTGAATTAAATCCAAGTAACCCCTACCAGTCTGCAGTTGAATGGATAAAAAATCATGCTGAAGTTAGTCTCTCTCCAGTTGACCAAATATGGAACAGGCTAGGTAATGCAAACTGGGGAGACATAGGAACTCTTCAAATACTTTTGGCAACCTTTTGTTCCATTATCCAGTCAAATGGACCGCCGAGGAAGTCAGTAGCCTCATTAGCCTCGCAACATAGTCTTCGTCTTCAGAAGCGTTGGATGGAATGTCGCCTCACTGGGAACCAAAATGCACTTGTTCCCTTCCAACATAATGAGGGAGAGGTTGTTGATGTAGACCAAAACGATCATCGAGTTTTTAGAAAGAAAGGATCAAGCTTGAAGCTCAAGCCAGATGAGGTATTGTTGTTGGATGATCAACATCATGGGCAGAAAAGTTTCCAAGTGCTAGAGACTATGGTAGGAAACAACTATTTTCTATACTCTGCTGTTTCTTTGGATTGTCCTACTGAGCCCTTGAATTTATATGTGGGTGCTCATCCATCTAGGCTTGAACCTTCATGGGAAGATATGAGTCTCTGGTACCAAGTACAAAGACAAACAAAAGTGCTAAAGATCTTGAAGCAGCAAGGAAGCTCAAGCAAAAATTTACCCAAAATAGTTGCCTCTGGCAAAATGTTGCATCCGGGTCCTTGTAGAAAGAACCCTGGTGGGCGATGTGATCATCCATTGTGTGGTACTCCAATACTAGTAACATCTCCCGTTGGTGAACCACTTTCATCAATAGTTGCAAGGGATGGCCCTTTCTCACCCGAGGAGGCAATTCGTTGCTGTAGAGACTGCCTAGTTGCTCTGAGAACTGCAGCAATGGCAAATATCTTGCATGGTGATATTTGTCCGGAGAACATAATCCGTGTTTTCAATGTACGAAGTGTTGGAAACAATGTCATGTATGTTCCAATATCTTGGGGACGTGCGGTTCTTGAAGATAGGGATAGTCCAGCCATAAACTTGTACTACTCTTCATCACATGCACTACAGAATGGTAAACTTTGTCCATCGTCTGATGCTGAAAGCCTTGTGTACCTTCTACTTTTTGTTTGCGGAAGAGATGTGGAGCAACAGGAATCTATTGAGTCAGCTTTGGAATGGAGGGAGACGAGCTGGGCTAAGCGTTTGATTCAGCAACAGCTCAGTGAGGTTTCTGCTCTTCTAAAGGCATTTGCAGATTATGTTGATAGTCTTATTGGAACTCCTTACCCTGTGGACTATGACATATGGTTGAAAAGATTGAGCAAGGCTGTTGATTGCTCATCAGATAGAGGTAAAATGATTGAAGAGATGACAGTAACATCAAGGCTAGAGGATGTGGCTGAATCTTCAGGAACATCTGGAGGTAATTGTAATTAACATTTTTGACATGGCCGACGAGGGCCATGAGTTTTTTGTAACTACATTTGGGTGGGATTCAACTGCATTTTTTTCTTGTCTATCCTTACATTCGAAGTTTTACTTGTTTGTATTTCGAGAAATGTGTTTTTGTATCAGAAAAGCTTGAATGGGTAAAATGTAAATGAATATTGTTTGTTCCTGAATGGTGCAACTACAAATTACAATCTGCCATGTACCTCCAAACCACCAACAATTATATTATCATTAATCAGGAATATTAATAAATTTGCATCAAATTATTTCAATGGGTTTATTTATTGTTTGCTTGGAAATTCAATTTGGGGGTGGGGTATGTGACAATTAATATTATATATGTATTTTTTGGTATTAATTTCTTTATAATTTACATTTGTTTTATTGTTTTAATGTGTTAAAATTATTATTTTTTATTTATTGAAAGCATATAATTTTTTTTTTTGAGTTTTTAATGATAAGTTGCACTAACTTAAAAAAGTTTGTGGATGTAGTTAGAAAACATGTGCCACGTGTCAGTTAGATCGTTATGACACATATCACCCTTTGTTCCTAGCTCTTGTACGTGTGTAATGCATCGCCTTCCCTCATCGCGCCACGTTAGGCGCATGTACTTCACTTTCTCATGCGTGCGTGGATTTCATGTTCCAATTGCATAATGACCATATTGATCCCTTTTCTCTCTACATGACACGTGTACACGTAGATTTGTATCCATTTCCTCCCATCTATCGGTTACAGTTTGTTCTGACCACAAAAAAACTAATTTTTTCTTTTATAAATATCCAAATAATACCTTATTTTAAAAACACCACTAGGAATACACAAAAATTGAGAAAAAAAAATCAATATTGAAGAATTTAAAAATTTGTGTTTTTAGTTCTTTTGACTCTAATAATTCATTAAAATTAAATTTTTTTCCCTACTTTTTCTTATTTATGAACTAATATTTAATTAATTTATTAGATTCTTTGAATTGCATTGTTAGTTAAATATTTGACTATAAGTGAGCAATTTATTAGATTCTTTGAATTGCATGGTTAGTTAAATATTTAACTATAAGTGAGCAATTTTCAAGCCTTAGTTACGATTGAATTAATTAAATGTTATGAATTATTTTAATTTTAAATTTTATGTTTAAATGTTAAAACATTAAGATAATCATTTAGTTTATTACATCTATGTATTTATTATTAAATCACGAATTTGATATAAAATTGTTAATTCTTTGGATTGAAATAACAAGTTGTAATTTAATTAAAATTATGATTGAATACTTAAGTTAAATATTATCAACATATTCAATAATAAATAATTTAGATTAATTTATTAGATCTTAATGTAATTAATGAATTAAATTGGGTAAGTATAATTCTAAGTTGATTAATAATCAAATTGTTAATCAATTATACTGAAAGAAAATGTAAGAAATATTAAATGATATATTATTTATAAAATTAAATTTAAAGATTCAAGAGGGCTTTAAATTATGAATTTAATTTAGTACTTAAAAAATCAATTTTGATTCATAACAAGATTAGTTGGATTGTAGGTTTAAGGTGATAATAATCACATGATTATTATTTTTTTCTTTCAAAAATTGTGTATTTCATTAATTATATATTATTTTATTATTTTTATAATAAACCTAAAACTTCTTCGTTAACTTTAATTAATTTATTAAAAGTAAAATTATTATCAATTTTTTATAAGATCAACCCTTATTTTAATTATGTTATTATTGATAAAATAATTATTTTAGAAGAGTACGAAATTAGCTTTTAACATATCATTTTTAGATTGTACAATATATTTCAAATATGGATCGATTATATATTAAAATATTAAAAAAATAATATATTTATATTATAGAATGAAGATAAAATTCTATTAACAATAAACTAAATATCATATTATGAAAATTAAATTAAATAAAATTAAAATTTATTTTACGAGTTATATTTTTGCTTTGATATATACTCTTTATAAGATAATTATCGTTCACACACTTATCAATAATTTTAAAGATATTTAAATTTTTGTTTACTTAAAATTAAGATTATCAAAGCTTTAACGAATAATATTCAGAATAAAGTTAAATTTTGAATCATAATCATAATTATTATTTATTAGCATATATTTACAAATATTCAAATTTGAATCTCCATTATTTTTTACTTTTATTGTGCCTCAGACACTTTTGACTACGTACTCAAGTTTTGTTTTTTTACGTGTAGGCACAAAAATGATTAGTAACAAAATGAGAATTGAAGTTTCTATGACATGCTATGCCTTCGAGTAAGTTTTTGTACTATAAACACTATTGTTCAACATATATTGAATGGTTTCAATCTTTAACATAAAATTGAGTATATATTGACTAGGATGATCAAAATAAGGTAGTGTATTAGAGAGTTAAAAAGGAAAATTGCCTATTAAAATCAATTAAATCTAATTACTTTCCCTCTTGATTTTTTTTCCATTCGGACATTTTGACTTGAATATAAAAATATTTTGATAGGATTACATATTATAATTATTTTATAAATCACATTTTATATTTTGCCCTTTACATAATCAAGATTTGAACATGGATAAGATATAATCAAGATTTGAATATGTATAAGATAAAAGATATAATTTTTATGAAAATATTTAAAATAATATCTTTATTGAGAGAAATTTTAAAAGAATCGTGAAAATTATGTCTAAAATATTAGATTTTTTTATAAAATTTATAAAACATCAAAACAATCAATTATTTATATTTTAAATTAATTTTTTATTTAATACATATAGTTGACCAATTAATTAAAATATCATATAATAATACATATATATATATATATATATTTGTTAAATATTATAAAATGAGTAGTTAAAATGTTTGAAATAATTAAATATGTTATTTAATGATAATAACTATTATAAATAGATAAATTTTGATAGTATGAAAATAAATTTAATTGATTATTTGTTTTTTAAAATATTAATACTTAAATGAAATATAATAAACCTTACAAGCAATTTACATGTTATAATATTAATATAACAAAAAAAACATACATATTGATTTTGTACTTAAGAATTTGATTAGATACTAATGGTTTAATGGGTTGCTCACTAAATGAAATAATATATTATATAATTTTCTTTTTTTTTCTATTTATTTTATATGTACAGTAAACACGTTACAAACAAAAAAGAGAAAATATTTTTTTTTGTGCAAAAGTGAAAAAAATTAATTTACAATGATTGTTTAGAAAGAAGAAGAAAAAAATAAATATTTGTGATATTTTGTCCTATATTTTAAATATTTTAGCGATAATATCTAATACATTTAAAATATTTTGGTTAAAAAAATATTTAAATAATATTTAAACGTTAATAATATTTAAGAAACATTTTCAATGATTTCACGACGATTAAAGATATGGATATTATGTTGATGTAGATATGTATAAAAAAGAGATATTATCGTTTAAAGATATGGATATTATGTTGATGTAGATACGTATAAAAAACAGATATTATCGTTTACGATATCATATTTTCATTATTTAATAGAATATAAGTATATTTTTTTACTTATCAAAATTGAGGAAAAATATTTTTCCCATTAACATAAAAATTATATATATTTTGGGATTAAAAATGAAATAAATAATTGACTAAAAAACCGGGTGGGAAAAAGTTCACCTCCTCACTGACAAGAGAGTAAATTTATGATGACTGTTCGGTAAAAATATCAGTAATACCGGGCATTTCAAAGAAGAAAAGAACAACAGAAAGGGGCTTACAATTACATATAAATGCTTGACCTTTTCTTCGCCTTTGTTCCTCCTTCCACAGCACGCTTTCCCACTGTCAATCACACCGTTTTTGGCTCATAAAACGCTCCATTTCGCCTTCCCTCTGGACATAGAAGGAGACATAAAGGTATTTCCTTTGCGTATTCCACGGTTATGGCAGAAGTTGGGCAAAGTTCAAGCGCAAAACCCTCAAACGAAATCTGGGCAAAGCTTGGTATGCCAATTTATTTCCTCTTGTTTCCATATATTGCATTAGTTTCTTTGTTTACTATGCAAACCCAGAAATAGAAAATTTGATGTGCAATTGAAAGATATCATTTTTGCCCCCTTTTCAGGTTCTCTCTTTTTTCTCTATGTTTTCCTCCTTTTGGTGGAAACTGTTGGGGAGTGTGATTGTGACACATTTTAATAATTGTATTTTGTTCCTTCAATTTCAACATGTTTCTTTGGTTTACAATGATTTGTTTTTTATTCATCAATGCCACATTACCAACACGCCTTGGAGTGCTAATGACATGTCTAACTTCCCAATTTGGCTTTCCATATTCTGATTAAAATGTGCAATGAATTTCTGTATGCTTTCATTATAGGCTTTTCTTATTTTCTTTTGTGTCTGAAGATGCATGTATTGGTCCTTGGTAATTTAATATCTCATGGTACGTGTAATTGGGTTTCTGCTTTTTAATTCTAGCCCGACATTCTGTAAAAAAATTAGTTTTTTGCTGGAAAGCCTAACAAAGGGTTCTTTCATGTTCAATTTGGAATTTCTACATGCTGCCATTTTGGTTGAATGATGCTAAATTGCAATCTTATGTATTTTTCTCCCTTTTTCAGTGCCATCGGACCCAACATATTCAGATGTTGAGATAAGCTCAGATGAGATTGTAATATGCTCACAGATCAGGTCCTCAGCTGCTGAAAAACTTGAGTGGTGCACAATAACCAGGAATTCAGACCTCTGTTCTGCTACAATGCTAAACAAGAGGTAATATTATCCTCCTTGAATAATCATCTTGCCGTATTCTATTTTTGCTATACTTCTTGTAGAATTTACTTATAGTTTCTGTGTAGGATTCAAAATGTTACTCCTTTTATGAAAATCCAATGAAACCTGATTAAATTAATAATTAATTTCAACATGGAAATAATGTGGGGCGAATGCATAAATGTTCTTTCTTGGACTTTAAAATGTTGCTGATTGACATGGTCTCAGTATTAGCATTCATGGTTTCAAAATACGTTTTCAGGTTAGCCTTAAGCCTCACATCAGGGCCTTCTTTCCAACTGGGCAGTCTTGAAGCTAGCTTAGAAGAGACTGAAAAATTATATGCCTTTTGTTGTTAAGGTTTAAGCCTTTTTTCATGCACTGTTGCTATGCACTGAGGCTATTAGGGCCTATAGCCACTATTTCACACTTGGAAAAGAAAAATTGGTGGGCTTCAATGCAAAATTAAGACAACATTTTGTCACGATCCTAAATTTCAAATAGTGATCGTGCGACACTTAGCACGGTCCATTGCACTAAACTTGCCTTTCAACCCGAACGAAACATTCTAAAAAGACTAGAAAGAGCCTTAGAGATTTAGAGGATTC
Source organism: Hippophae rhamnoides (assembly GCA_033030585.1). NCBI lineage: Eukaryota > Viridiplantae > Streptophyta > Magnoliopsida > Rosales > Elaeagnaceae > Hippophae > Hippophae rhamnoides. Next base: position 40,106,575 of record CM065434.1, read on the forward strand.
AAGAGCAAAGCAAGAAATAAAGAGAATTTGTAAAGAATGACTTGTATTGCTCTTAGAGAAGTTATCTTACAATTTCCCAAGGATTTTTCAAGATGAATACAAATGAAGATCAATAGGTCTATTTATAGTGTGGCACCAAGCTTAAGACTATGCCACAACTTTCTAGATTTTTCTAAGTCTAGAATGTACAAGAATGTTCTAGTTTTATCTACAACATGCCACAAGATTCTAGGACCTTTTAGCCAACTCTAGAGTCTTCTAGCCAACTCTAGAGTCTTCTAGGAGTGTCTAGTTCTTTCATGCTAGTTCTAGGATGTTCCGTAAGCTTCTAGAGACTTCTACATCCTTCATGAACCATCCAGCACGTTGTAGAATATTCCAGCACCTTCCAGCGTACTCTAGAACATTCTAGAGTCTTCAAGGCTTGAGTTTTCTAGTTCCTTCTAGACATCTCTAGGCCACTCTAGAACTTTCCCATATAAAAGAGTCTAGATCCTTTAGGTAACCACAATTTCTTTGGATTTTAAGGGACAATTTGAGCGGGACGTAACAACTTGGACTCTTAGATAAAACCCATTAATATTTTGGCTTAGTTAAGTAAAATACAAGCTGAAAAAATAAAAAAACTACCGACAATGTGAATGTAAAAGTTAAAAAATCGTAGTTTTTATGATAGAACTTCTAAGCAGTCCCTTTCTTCCTCTTTCTCTACTCTAGTGTCGTTCTTCTCGGTTCCTTTTTCTTTCAGCAATCTCATGTTTCTTCCAACAAGCAGTTTTCGAAAAGCATAAGTATATATATTCTTCCATATTTCTCTTATTTTTTTTCGTTTTCCTTGTTGTTTCTTATTTCTTTTAATTCTTTGCTTCTCCTTTTCTCTCTCTTATTTTTTCTTTGTTTTCCCTTGTTTTCCCTTGTTTCTCTAGTTTTATTCTTATTTTGCTTGTTGAGTTACTTTTATGCTGCCAAAGTCTTTTTTTCTATGAACTGTTTTCTTAACTTTTTTTATGAACTATTTGTTTATACACTTTATATCTTTCAGTTTGTTACAAAATGAATAACAAAAAAAAGGAAAACAAGTATGAGCAATTTGAATCGCTTGAAACTCTATAAGACTTATATTTGAGATTGAAGAATATGATGAAGATGATGGACGTAGTCCAATGTTAGGCTACTGGCTTTTTGATTAACTTCGTTTTAGTTTGAGACTTAAGCCTAATACTTTCTCAAGGCTTACGCTTTACCTTAGTAGAAGGGGTATACATTGAGGCTAGAACGTGCCTTTTTAAAACATTTGGTTCATTTACTAAGTCAACTAGTTGGGAATCCACAAAGGTTCTCCCCTAAGTTCTCTTCATTCTCTTTGCTTTGGTTGTGAGTACCAAATCTAAATTTTTGTATACTTCTACTTCCATCATTTGGGAAGTGATCAGTCCAAGTAAAGATCCACAACTTTTCTTGCAGTTTACATTTCTTTATTATTTTTTATTTTTGGAGTGTGGGTTTTAACTTGCCATTAGCTTGTACAGCTCAATTCCAATACTTGCCGATGAGGCTATTATCCAAAAGGAAGACACTGTTGTCATCAAGTGTGGAAGCGAAGTTATTCCAGGCCCTACCAAAGATGGTATGCCTTGTTCGCTTTAATACACGATGTTTATAAATTCATTTCGCTTTACTAAAGAAGGTATGTCTTGTTCACTTTTAATGCTGATAAAAATTGTAGATGTACAGTTATCTGATTGATTATTCAGCCATTATTTATTATCACAACCTAGCTTATCTACTATATTGTTTTCATCTCTATGACTTTGTCTGAGTTTCAACGTATAGTTTATTGTTCTACATTCACCATGCTGGATTATCTTTGATGAGCCATAACTCTATAACAATGTTATTGTATCTCGTGAAGTGTTGACTAAATATAAGCTTGGATTTGTTGATTGCTTCATTATTTATTTTTAAGATATCTTATTTTAATATATCAAGAACTTAGTCTGTTGTGATATTAAAAGAAACAAAGAAAGAGATAAAATGGGCTAGCCTATGTTGAATGCTCTTTTTCACGTAAAAAGATTTTATCTTTCAGTTGAATTTTAAAATAATACTCCCAAGATGTAACATTTCTCAGAGGTAATTGTTTAGGCTTCATTCATACTGTCTAAAATGTCTGGTGTCAGGTGCTTCATGCATATGATTTGTTCTTTTTTGATTACCTATAGGGTATCTAAGCTACAGATTCATAATGAATTCTGGCCTTGGAACTTTACAGAAGCAGTTAAAGGTAAATCCCGAAACAAAGGTGTATGTACATAAATAAGGAGGCTGGTTATGGCCTTTACTTGATAGGGCTCCTTCCCATCTATCTTGAATGGGAAGAGGGTAGTTAATTTGGGCAACTTTATGAAGGGATTGGGAGATAAAAAGTAGTCTGTCATATCACTTCAAATTTTATGCGGGAAGATTTCTATCCTCGTTGCTTTAGTTTCTGCAGATTTGTATAGACGTTGAACATGCTAAATGTAGCATTTGCTTAAGCGTATGGCACGATGTTGTTACTGTAGCTCCCTGCCTCCATAATTTCTGGTATGTAGTTCATTTAATATTTTAATAACAATAATTCATATACAGTTTATTATTTTATGCAAGCTTTTATGGTTTACTTTCAGCAATGGATGTTTCTCAGAGTGGTTAAGGAGATCAGAGGAGAGACATTCAAGTGTACTCTGTCCACAGTGTAGATCAGTTGTTCATTCTGTTGGTAGAAACCATTTTCTGCAAAACATATCAGAGGTTTTACTTTATGATTTAACACCTTGTGTTGCTATCTATGGAGATTTTGAGGAAATAAACAATAGCATGCATTCTGTACTTATGTGGCTGCCTCTTATTTCCAGGATATAATACAGGCTGATTTTTCACTAAAACGTTCTGGTGAAGAAGTTGCACTTTTAGACAAGTATGCGTCGATACAATCAAGTCTTGTGAGTATTCTTGTAATAGTGTGATAGCAATTTTGTTCTTGCTTTTCCCTTGAGGACTGATCTTTGGTCATTTCATTTGTTGGGTATTTAGTGATTCTTTGGGATCATTAAATTGTGACTTATTTCTCAGTCCTTGTAACTTGTTTGATGTTATGTTTTGGGAATCGTGGTTGTGATCTATGCTAGGTCATTAATGCTGGGAAAAAGCTTGGAAGAAGAAAAAGGGATAACTCACCAGTGGATACAAGCTTCAGTGTGGAGCTTCCGTGCCCTCAGTGTGGTAATGAATTATTTTCTTTTAATTTTTTTTCTCATTTCAAAGCATCTTCTGATGAGGGATCTTATCTTGCTTTTTGTTTTCATTGCCATTCAAAATATTTTATTACATATCCATAATTATTAGGCAATCATCATCCCAGTCCTCTTGTTGTTTGATCATTGACGATATACAATCCTCTGGGGTTTCTGAAATACCCTTTGACATCCTTCTTCAAAGAAAAATTAAAAGCATCTTCTATTAGTACTGTAGAGGAACATGATGCAGATTATCATAAGCCTATATTCGTGCTAATAGAATCATCTTTCCAACATTTCTGAATATTTACCTTTGAAGCTTATATTCCATCTGACTTAAGAAAAGGATGGAGTAGAAAGAAACAAAGAAAGAAATTCCTGCTTGTGTGTTTTTAGATATCCATGGGTATATGTATTGATTCCTTTTGAAGAAAGAAATAAACAAATTCCAACGTTGATGTCTTGTCAGGAACCCAATTGGGTAACTTCCGTTGCAACCAGAACACAGTGCATTTACAATGTCATGCATGTGGAGGAATGATGCCTTCCCGAGCTGCTCATGGTGTACCACAACACTGTATGTTTTGTGTGCATGTACTTCTAATGTGTGATTTTAATTTGTCTCTTGTATTGTAATAGAAGGTCCTTGTTTTATTTAGAAAAGCCCATATGCAACCAGTGGTTCAGTATATTCTGTTTGTTTTTTGCTGAATTGCAAGCCGTTTGAGGGATGAGAAAGGTGCCTTGGAAAAAGGTTTCAAGGTATTTTGTTCAGTGCGGAGCTTCTGAGCCCTCAATTTGGAAAATGTCAATCCTTGTTTTAGTTAGACTCATTTAAGACACCGAGTGTTGTAAATTTTGGATACATATTCAGGTATCAGATAAGCTAATTTTTCTATTTTTTTTTGTTTGTAAATTTACACCAAATTAGAGAGTCCAAGTATCTATATACCCATGTCCATATCATGTTACTTAGATACGGATAATTCACTAAATATGAAGAGTTTAAGTAACATAGGGAAAGGAAAGAGAAGAAATGAAAAATCTGAATCAGATCACATGACTGTTAGAGTGATTATAATGGGCTGTTTAGTTCTGGATAGTTTTGAGCAATTTTGGGCTAAAATCATTTTTGTGCTTTACATGTTTTTCTCAATTTTAAAATTAACATTGCTTTTAATGCTAAAAATGAATAAAACAGGTAAATGACAATAAGTTAACAAATAAAAGTCAATTTTGTTTAGAGTGAGACTTGCAAGAATTTTAATTTTTATAGTCATGTTAAGAATGCAAGTATTTATATCCAAAATTTGGACACATTATAGCCGTGTCACCATATCCTAAAATTTTATGCATGGAATTAGACGCCTTGACAAATACCCATATCCAACACACATACCCAAGTCTGAGTAATAAAGGAATAGTGGGCTAGATATTGAATGTCTATATTTACTGTTCTGGCTATTCGCATTTATGTAGTAAATTATATATAGTGGGAATTTAAACCAACATTTTATTTAATTTAGGTTTAGGATGTGATAGGACATTTTGTGGTGCTTATTGGCATTCCCTAGGATTTGTAGAAAGCACTTCACATGCCATATGCAGCGCTGAGAAGTTTAAACCAGTAAGTTGTTTTTGCTAGTTCTTTACTTTCCACTTTCCAGTTGTCATTCCTGCCTGTTAGAAAACTACATGTGAGCTCATTGGATTTTCTTACCAATAAAGTTTGGGATTCCGCTACTATTTGTGATGATGTATATCGAGAAATGCTTTCTAAGACATGATCCGATAATATGACTGTTCTATGAGGTTGCAATTATTACAAATAACTTGTTTCAGATCCAGGAAAGAACAATCTCTAGTATCCCATCGTTGCTGCATGAAAGGAATCGGCATGAACAAGATGTATGTAATGGGAAATCAGGCTTATGTAATTGTTTTAGGTTTTTAAGCTAATGAGAGGATTGACGTAACTTACATCTTTCTAATTTATTAGATCACGGAGAAGTGTATCAGACATATGGGGAGAACACTTCAGGACATTATTGCCGAATGGATTTCAAAGTTGCAAAATAGAGAAATTGGTATATTTAAGGATTTTCCTTTTCAGGGTCCTTTTGCTTTAATATTTAGAGTTGCTTTCATTTTTGAATATGGTGAAAGGCCAAACCTTTACCGATCCTTGATGAACACTTATTGAAGTTTTCCCGATCCTTTTATGTACTGGGAGGGTATTCATTATGATTTCTCGAACTTTTTGTTTGAATGTTATTTGTTCTTTGCAGATCGAACAAGGATGCCACTTAATCATGCCGAGATGATAGCAACTCAAACCCACGTATGCAAGTGAGTATATGAGATACTTCGTTGATTCAATGCAAAAGGTCTTTCATCTGTTTGACTTTAGTAGGATAATACCCATTACCCTATTTGCATGTCAATTTTTTTATGCAGTGAATGTTATGACAAACTGATCTCATTCCTTTTGTACTGGTTTCGTATATCTTTGCCTAGACATGTAAGTATCTTCCAGTATCATAAACAAGCCATTAGTTTCTGTCAGGTGATTGTTTTGCATGCAGTGCGATAGAAGTTACCATCTTATTTTTAACAAGTCTCTATTTAACAGCTTGTGCCACCGGATGCACTAAATAGGGAAGATTGCTGGTATGGCTATGTATGCCGGACACAGCATCATAATGAAGAACATGCTCGTAAACGAAATCACGTTTGCCGTCCAACTAGGGGTTATAATTTTTAATCTATGTGTTTTAAATGTGGGTGAACATAAAACATATCCGTAGATGTTGCCCTCTTGTTTACATGTATCTTTTGGCAATTTTTGAGTTTGTGAAATGGATGAAAAAATTCATGTCAATGTAGCAAGTTCAGTGAATGGCTACAAAGATTGAAACAGGTTGATGTATATTGGGTTATATTCACAAAAATGCTCTCTTGAGAGGGAGTTTAAATTTCCTTTGCTATTTTTGGTATGCTACTGTATGTGCCATTAATACACATAAGATAGGTGGGCAAAAAATGCAGTGTTTGGCCTAACTAGTATTAATATATCTTGAAATTTATAATTTTATATCAAATTGTTTAATAAATAGATCAAAATATATTTATTTTGTAACTTCAATAAAATTGTATCAAGATAAGATATTACCACATCTCTTGCAACTATCCCCAATCTCATCAATGATCTATTCCCCTTGTCGATGACCTCATCGAAAGCTTGGTCACCTTATCGGTGACCTCATTGAAGTTCTGGTTATTTCATTGATGATTTCACTAAAGCTCCAATCATTTCGTTGGAGTTGATATAATATGTAATATTTAAATATAGAGATAATTATAATATATTATATTGAAGTATATTGGTAGATGTAACATATTGTGTTCAAAGATAGAAGTTTATGTAATATGTTATATACAAAGATAAGATGTAAATAACTCATTAAATACAAAAATATAGGTATATTTAATGTACTATATACAAAGATGGAGATGAAAGTAACATTTTAGACGTGCGAGATGACAAAAATGATAAAATTTAAGTCACATTAAAAAAATTTATCAACATGTATATAAAGATATGGCTGATGTAACATATTATATACAAAGAAAAAATGTAAATGTAACTTATTAAGTACAAAAATAATTTATATTTAATATATTACATATAAAGATAGAGATTGAAGTTACATTTTAGATATGGTAGATCACAAAAATGATAATTTTAATTATATTAAAAAAATTAATCATTGTACATACAAAAATAGAAGTGATGTAACATGATATATTTAAACATAACAGTTGATGTAACATATTACATACAAAGATAGAATTAGACACAACATGTTATATATAAAAAAAGATGAATTAAACTTATTAAATAAAAAAATATATGTATATTTAATATATTACATACGAATATAGATTTGAAAGTGATATTTTAGATGTGATAGATCACAAAAATAGTAAAATTTAAGTTATATTAAAAAATTGATCATTGTATGTACAAAGACAGAGATGATGTAATATGTTAAATCTACATACAGAGGTGAATGTAACTTATTAAATACAAAAATATAAATATATGTAAGATATTATATACAAAGATATATAGAGATAAAAATAACAACTTACATGTTGTAGATCACAAAAATGACAAAATTTAAGTTAAATTAAAAAATTTGATTATTATACATACAAATATAGAGATGATGTAACATGTTACAATCAAAGATAATAGTAAATATAACATGTTAAATTTAAAGATAAAATTGAATATAACATATTATATCTAAAAGTAGATATGAATGTACATGTTAAGCTCTAATATAAAAAAAAACATAAATACTAGATATTAATATCTTTAGGGACAAGCACGTAAGTCTTGACTTGTACAAGCAAAACGGAAACTGAATTCATAATTTTTGCACTTGAAGTGGAAAACAGACTTCTTGGTACATGAACATCGAAAGTAGAATATTATTTTGCCAAAAATTATAGAATAATATTTTTGCAAGACTTTTTCAGCAACCAAAGATACAAACATGTTGAAGAAGACTTTGAGGTACACCATGTCGATGAGCCTTTTCAAATGGTGGATACTCTTAACAAAGTATGCATCGGCTGAAAGAGTGATAACATAGAACGATATACGTAATTAAACTTGTTGGCATTTTTGTATGAAATTCTTTAAAATACTTAAGAATAATAATAAAGGTTAATTAAATTATTTTTTCCATTTAAAATTATATACTTAACTCAAATATGATATAAGATAAAATATATAATGCAAAAATATTATGATTAATATTAATTTTGCATTAAGAGAAATAATTATTTTTAATTTCCTTATATTTATATAATTATATTGAAATTAATGAAAAAGTGATTATTTCAAGTACAAAATTATTTGAAAAATAAAATTATATAATTCAAAAATAAAAAAAATATATGAGAGAGAATGAAAAGAAAGATAATTAAAAAAAAATTTATGTTACTAATTTTTTTATAAATAAATCACAATTTAATGAGTTATATTTTATGATTAAATATTTACTATGTAAAAAATTATGAAAAATTAAAATTGGTTACATTTACATAAATTTTTAACTTAATTCATAATACAAATAATAAGTTATTTATACCTTTTAATTTTTAAAATATTTTGCAATATATTCATATTGATATTTTTCGATATTTTCATGAAAATTTATATAATTATGAAAGAAGTTATAGAAATATAGTAATTTTTTTAACATTTTTTTTATATTTTCACGAAAATATAGAAAAATTTATAGATAATATTTTGAAAATAATATCTATATCAATACATTTACTTTGTGATAATTTTGATGTAAATATCAAAATATTTTCATGCTGGATACAATTTACGGAATAATGATATTTAGTTTGCTAAGTATTGAATACGTGCACACTCAATATTTAAGTGTGTTCCTCAATGAGTGATTTATAAACTAGCAGAGGTTTTGCAATTAAATCTATTTTTTTTTAACTAAAATTATTTGTTTTATGTCTTACATATTTAATATTAATATCCAAAATATTTGTACATCATAGAGTCATAAATGGAGCTTTGATAACTATTAACGCTCTATCGAACTTTTCGGTGAGTTTGATAAAACATTGAGAAGAAATTTATTATTATAATAAGATTTGTTATAATAAAATAATGCTTTACTAATGATAAAATAAATATAAGTGTTCATAAACTAAAGGAAATTATACACTTAAAAAGCAACGAGCAAAATCTCTTAGACAAATCATATACAATACAAACTTTTACGTAACTTTAAAAAAATTTTAGAATCTCATGGATGAAAAATACAAGAAAGAAATACAAATACCACTAATATTAAATTATAGTATTAAGATCAAAGAAAAAAGAAAAACCTCTATAAGTACTTTTTAAAACCCTGTCTTGTCCCAGAAAATAAAAATTGTGAGATAGAAGTGATAAATATTTAAAAAAAAATAATTTAAATACTTATTAATAAAATTCAAAATCATTTAATTTTGAAAACAACAGTGAATTTTACTTATGAAAATTCGATATACCTATACTTTCTCACTTTTAAAGTTAGGTAGAGTATACATTTTAGGTATCTCAATGCATGCTCATACGAGATAAAATATGTCATGGAAAATATAAAATTCATACATATGGCATGGAACCTTCGTGTATATATATGATCAACTCCAAAATACATGTGAACATATATGGTCAACCTTCAATATGCACGTGGGTCCACATCCGACCCCATTTACGGTCATACTTTGAGATAAATATGGCATATGTATTGATCAACATCTTCGTCATATGGGTGGAAACATCCTTGTCATTTGGGTGGTCTACTCCGAGATACAATGAAGAATCAAACTCTGAAACCCATGTGCGGTTAAACTCCGAGACCGATAGATGGACAAACTTTGAGACCCATAGATGGAAAAACTCTAAGAGTACATTTGAATACAATACATACCTATAATCCATCGAAAAATAGTTTAGTGCAACTAATAGCCTATGGGTACCATACTCTGTAAGACAAACGTACAAGTATACTCTATATGAAAATCATTTTCATAATACATGTATAAAATCTCAGATGCCATGTGTAATGTTTTTAATATCCATTTCATATAAAATTTCCATGTATGATATAAAAATATTTATAATAAGTATTTTATTTTGACATGTATAACATTTCTCATAAAAATCATGGCATTTACTTTCCTTTTATTTGTAATATACGATGTATGATATTTTCATGGAAATAATGCATGAATAAAAAGTTGAAGTAAGAATCCCCACCTACAAATCCTTCATCCATGCTCCTAATCCTACTACTAACTCATTTTTTTTAGTGGAAAGTAAAACCAAGTATATAATTTTGTATAAGTATTCGTAATATTTTTTATTAATTTATATAATGTAAATCTAACTCTTAAAAGAGGAATATTTCCTTTCCAAACTCAAAGACCTGGATATTTTATCCCAAATCGTATTCAAAAAATACCAAAAATCGTAAAAAATTAGAGAGAAAATTTTAGAGAGAGAAAAATAGGAGACAAGATTTTCCTATGTGAGAAAAATGGGCTAATTTTTGGCAATTTATAGACCCAATTGATTCTCACTCGCGAGGCCTCGGTGAGTACTCAAAGACCATTGACAAAAATTTCAAAAGCACACTCACCAACTATTTATGGTGGCAAGCACGTTGGCGATCTTGTCCAAAAAGTTGAAATATTTTGCAAAAATCTATTTTTTTTGCCAAAAATTCTCTATATGTTGTTATATCTCAAAATATTAATAAATTTTTTACATTAAACTTTTATAATTAATTATAAATTTACTAAACTTTTACTAGTAATATTGCTTTCATTCTCAAGTTTCTGACTTGAAAATTAATTATCATCACCAGTTCTTCTTTATATGATGCATCTTCCTATTGATAATCTTTCCTAATCCAAAATACTATTATGATTTCTTTGACATTTTCGTAGAGTAGACACATGAATAATGTTGTGAACTTGTGACAACTTCAGAGGTAACTCCAATTGATATGCTATCATAATTATTTTTACAATTCAGAACACCCGATGTAGCATGGTGCTAACTTTCCTTTTATTCCAAAATGAGTTACTGCCTTTCAAGGTTGAATCTTGAGAAAAACATAAAGGTCTACTTCAAAGTACAAAAAGTTGGAATCCATGATCATTACACTCTTGTATTGACTTTGAACCGTACAAAGTTTATCTCATTTTATTCAAATCTTTTCAATTGTTTCTTGTATAAGATCAATTCTCATTGTATTGAAATATTCACATTCCATCCAATACAAAAAAACTTCAAATTTTGATTACATTTCTTAACTGTTACCAACTTAATACTGTTTCAATTTTGGAAGGATCCTCAATAATACCTCTTCCAAATATGATATCTCTAAGGAATTTGACTTTAGTAAGCTAAAAATCACACTTCTTGAACTTTGCATAAAATTGATTCTCTTTAAGATTTTACTGGGCAATTCTAAGATGCCCTTAATGATTTTCACAGGTTTTTGAATAAATCAAAATATTATCAATAAACTCAATGATAAATTGATCTATGTAAAGTCAAAATATCCAATTTATTAAGTCCATAAAAGTAGTAAGAGCATTGGTTAAACCAAATGGTATAGCAAAAAATTCAAAATTCCCATAACGCTTATGGAAAGCTTTTTTAGTTATATATGACTCTCACAGTTGATGATATCCAAACCTTAAATCAATTGTTAAAAATAAACTTTGGCCTCTAACTTGGTCAAACAATTTACAATTCATCGATTCGAGGTACTAGATACTTATTATTTATGGTTAATATGTTTAGTTGACAATAATTGATACATAATCTAAAACTCCATCCTTATTTTTGACAAACAGGGTAGGCGCCTCCCAAGGTGATGAACTATGTTGAATGAATCATTTTTTCAACAACTTCCAACTGTTCCTTAACTCCTGTTTCTCTGCAAATTCCAATTAGTAAGAAGCAATATATATTGGTATAGTTTTTGGATATAATTCAATTATAAAATCAATCTCTCGAGTTGAAGGAAGTCTAGGTAGTTCTTCTAGAAATATATCCCAATATTCCTTCATTATTGGTATTCGTGCTAAGCTCTTTCCATTATCAGCATCCACTTCTATATAATTCTGAAGTACTACACTTGCATGGTTCTATCTTCCAACTAAATAGAACTTAAGAAAAGCACTAGAAAGGTTCACTCCTTTTTTGCTACCTTTACATCTTTGAGGTTTGAACAAAACAAATTTCTTAGAGAAATTTATACTTTCTTGGTATATTTTAACCAATCAATTCCTAGGAAGACGTCAAAGTAACTCTGATGAGCAGAATCGGGATTGCCAAAAACTTTGATGCCATCCCCGCAACGGAGTCATCCCCGGCAATAGCGCCAAAAACTTGATGAACGAAAACCGGCATCGTCGATTCTTGCCAATACTTTGGTTTTAATATTTATAAAACTCTCGCAAGTGCACGAATCATTTCGTAGAAAATGATAAGTATACTCCCAAGGTCGATCTAAGGAAGGAATGTATGTGGTTTTTAATTTATTATTCAAATTTTTAAAAACGAAATTAAATCCTAAACATCCTGTCACGATATTTTGGGGTTTTGTGTTTTAATCTACATAGATAAAAATAAACATAGATTCAATAAATATTCATGCAAATTATGTTCATTTATAATGGCAGAGTATTTATGGATATAATAACTAAGTTAATTATGCTTGCTCGTATTATTTAGGTTATTAAAGATATGAATTGATATTTATTGATTCTCCCTTTTTTGTATAAATACCACCTTTGGTGGGGTTAGATATTCTTTGTTAACTAAACAAATCAATTAATACCTATGGGTGGGGTTGATAAATAATTTGGTTAATTAAATTAATTCCTTTTTCTAAGAGATTGAAAATGAACCATTTAAATGCCACCTTTGGTGGGGTTAGACAGTTTAAACTTTATTCAAGGTGTCCAAATTAAACCTAAGAATTTAGTTATCCGAGTACTAACTTTCAAGTTTTAAAACCACTACTGAAAACATGTTGTCAATACATTTTCAGATAATAATTCTTATAAAAATTTTTGAAATAGAGCTTCACTCTAATTACTGGGCGATTGTACCAACAAATAAAAGAGTACTACTCTAAATCAGACCGGATAACTAAACCTTAGAATCTAATTTTCAGATTTAAGTTTGTAATGAAAAATAATATATTTCTCTCTAACATTCTTAATATAAAATCTTGAATAAAAATAAAATCAATTCATTTTAGAGATTTTTACCTATTTAATATTTCGCAAGCATAACAATGCTATTATTATATCATTTTTACAAACAACTAGCACAGTTAAATTTAATCACATACAAATTAAATATAACATGTAAGAATAAAGCATAAAAAATAACTGCAAAGAAAATAAAATCCTTACAGTACTTCGATGCCATTCCCGTTGCTAGAAAACCTCCAAACGGAATTTGCACTCCCATTTATTGAATCAAAAAGCTAATAAATTACAAAAACATAACTAGTTCTTCCCAAAAAGGGAAGAACTCTAAAACTAAGAGAAACTAGCTAAAACATAAGAAAAACTAAAAAAAAAAAACTAAAAACTAAGAAATGGAGAGAAAGAAAGAAGAGAGAAGTGTGTTTTTAGGTGTGGTATGAAGTGAAGAGAATGGGGAGGGAAAAAGTGGGTGAAAAAATGTTTAAAAATGGTGAAAACGCGTAGTGCACATGGTGAGGTCATTGATGACGTCAACATGACGTCATGGGGGCAGCTGCACGTGAAAAATGGGGCGAAATGGCGTCGGCACGCGCAGGGTGGCCTGCTCCGGGCGCGATTTTCTCCTTTTTGACATTTTTGACCTTTTCGACCCATTTTGTCCAATTTTTTCATATTTGTTGACCTTTTCGCATTTATTTATTAATATATTTGTGATGTATTGCTTCTAGTATTCCTTTTTGAGTCTTTAAGTGACGTTTTAAGCGAAAATACCTGAAAAACAATAAAAATACCCGTGATTCTGAAAAAGACAAATTTATATAAATATATGATAAAACATATATATATATATATATATTTTTAATCAATTAATATGCATAAAATCATGGTAATTTTAGTGCTTTTTGAGCACTCATCAAACTCATATCGAGATCAACTAGGAATCAATGATCATTTAATCTGTTTGAATAATTTTTACAAGGTTTCATAACTAAGTTTTAATATTTGGGAATATGTTAAAGAAATGAAAGAATGGGTGACACCAAAAGTCATTGATATTGGGATCTTCTTGCCTACCAGATCTCGTAAAAGCTTGACCTTGCCATACTTGTCCTTGAAAGGCAACACCATTTCCTATATACTTCCTACGAGTAGATGGTTGATGCTGGAAAGCATGTGTAGGATTTAAATGTTGTTGAAATAATTGTTTGGGAGGCTAGTAAGATTTGAAGGATTGTTCTTGAAAGGATCGTCTTCGTTGCTGAAAATTTTATTGGGGCTACTAAATTTGTCCTAAAAAATTTCTTCAAGTATTATACTTCCTCATAACTAAAAGTAGATTGCAATCCTCCTCTAAACTATTTGGTTGTAAGTTGAAGACAATTATGCTTGAGATGCCTAGGTTGGTTGCAATTGTAGAAAATGTAAAGATGATATCAAGGACTTCTAGATGAATTGCTTCTAGATGATCCATTATATTGATCACCACATCTTATCTTCTAGAGTTTCTTTGTTCCTTTTCCTTTATCTTTATCTTTAGTCTTCTATGACGACGTATCCATCTTTAATTTCTCAAAATTGATCTATTCAGCCCTGTACGTTATAGCAACAGTTGCATTGTATGTTTGAATGCATTGATAATAACTTAGCACCCATATCCTAATCTTGAAGCACCATAATTTTCAAATGCCTTGAAAATTGGTTTAAACGAGGTTTATATTAAGTGACCGTCATATATTCTTACTTGAGATTGATAAATTCCAACATTTTGTTTACTTTAGAAGTTTCATTGAATATTCTTTCATAGAATATTTCCTCAAACTCTTCCCATGGGATTGTGTTGATATCCCTTCCTATACTCATAGAGTCCTACCAATAGTCAACATTTTCATTTAATTTATACGTAGCAAGTCCAAATCTAAAACATGCAGGAACGTTTAGAGCGTTTATCTTCTTTTTAACCTCAAGAATCCATCCTTTAGCAATATCAGGATTTTGGGTACTATCATAAAGCGATGGACTCATCTTTTCAAACTCTTTAAGGTAGTAATTTGTACCTCTTTTCTTGGGTTTCTACCTCGAGTAATTAACCTACGTAACGCTTGAAGTAGGTTATGTTCAAGCAATTTTCATTCGCATCTTGTCTGGGCTCATTTCTAGCCATTCTTCTTCTTGGAGTCATGTAGAGACAGAAATAGTTTCAAAAATATTTCATAATTATGAGTAAATATTTTTTTCGAGGAGATTAGAACCATGATCTGATACCAAACTATCATACTTTAAAAAATGAGAACGTGAGATAGAAATGGTAGATATTTTTAAATCATATTTTTTAAAAAACTTAAAGTACTTTCTAATAAAATTTCTATTACACTTTTGATATCCCTATTTAAACACAAGTTTTATCAAAGTTATTTAAATCCAAAAACAAAAATACATTACAAGAAAACATTCACAGATTTTTACATAAGTTATCTTACATAAATCTCAGTGATGTCTCCAAAATTTATAGGATACATAATAAAAGAAATAGATAAAAATAAACATGTACTATACTTCTTTTTCAATACTAGCTCACGAGCCGCCTTATAGAGACTTAATCTAGAGGAAGTAGGGAGAAATATGATAAGCTATAACTAACTCAGTAGAAATCTACTCTAAATAATATCATAATAAATATTCATAATGCATGCAACCTAATCAATAAAATTCATTAATAGAAATAATATCATCATCAATATAATGTGGGGAGAATTTTATTTACAAAATTCAATATAACAGTACTTCCTCACTTTTGAAACCAAGTATAGCGTACATTCCAGGTGTTCTTATGCATGCTTATATGAGATAAAATATGTCATGTCAAGTATAAAGTCCATATGCATGATATGCAACCTCCTTATGTATTGGTCAACTTTGAAATACATGGGTATATGTATGACCAACCTCCGTGATACATACGGGTTCACCTTCGAACCCATGTATGGTCATACCCTGAGATACACATGACACATGTATTGGTCAATATCTTTGTCATATGGGCAATGCATTCTAAGACATAATGGGTGTCTAACTTCGAGGTCTATATGTTGTCAAACTCCAAGATCCATAGACGGACAAACTCTGAGACTCATAGATGGAAAAACTTCTAAAATACATGTATAGTCCATAAAAAAATAGTCTGCTACAACTAGTAGCCCATGGATACCATACTTTGCAAGACATACATACAAGTATACTTCCCACGAAAATCATTTTATGATGCATGTATGAAATCTTAGATGCCATGTGTATTGTTTTTAATACTTGTTTCATATAAAATTTTCATATATGCATATAAAAATGTTTATAATGAGTATTTCATTATGAAAACATTTATAACATGTCTCATAAAAATCATGGCATTTGTTTTCCTTTTATTCATAATATATGATGCATAATATTTTCATGGAAACAATGCATGAATGAAAAGTTGGAGTAATAACCCCTACTTGAAAAATCGTCCATCCACATTCATAATCCTACCACTAACTCTTTTTCTTTCTAAGGAAACCAAACTAAACACAAGTATATAATTTTGTATAAGAATTAATGATATTCTTTATTAATATACATAATGTAAATTTAACACTTAAAAGAAGAATTTTACCTTTTAAAACTTGAAGGTAATAATATTTTATCCCCAAATTGTACCTAAAAATATATCAAAAATCATAAAATATTAGAGGGAAAAAGTTTAGAGAGAGAAAAAAGAGATGGAATTTTCTTATGCGAGAAAAATGGGCTTATACAAGACAATTTATAGATCCAATTGGTGCTTGTTGGCCACCCTAGCTGGCCTACGCAAAAAGATCTCGTCGAATACCCGATGATCGTTGAAATATTCTTCAAAAACACACCCATCAACCTCTCGCGGACTACTCACCAGCCACCCTCGTTGGACTACAGTGGCGAGCAAGGCGACGAGTTTGTCTAAAAACTTAAAATTTTATGAAAAATCTGATTTTCCGCATAGAAATTTCCTATAAGTCATTATATCTTAAAATATTAATAAAAATTCTTTTCATGAAGTTTTTATAATTAATTACAAATTCATAAGGTTTCACATATCGGTACCTCAAAGATAAACTTAAGCTTATAATAATGAAATGTCAACGAAATGATCATTGAAGACTTTCACTGAACAATGGGTAGATGCCTCTCACAACAATACAATGTCATATAGGTACCCAACAAATCCTACTAAGAGGGCACAATCGAACCCTACTAAGAAGGCACCTTCAGATTAGCAGCAAAGAAAGAAAAGAAAAAAATTGAAAAAAGAGGAGGCTATTAAGAGAAGTCCCCCCTAGTTTATTATATTCTACTTGAAATAAATAATAAATTCGATACCTTGTTTAATTAACATTATACATTTTGTTATCTAACCTTTCAATTTAATCAATTTGATCTAAAATTTTAAAATTATTTATAAATTTAATCTAAATCACCACATTTATAACACTATTTACATAATTTAACTTAATATTGCTTGCCATATTTATAGTTTTATAGATATTCTAATAAAGGTACACTACTTAATTATAACTTATTTATAGTTATCATATCTACACGTCACATACTTTATCATTATTCTTGGTTACTTAAGAATAAAATTTCACTAATTTAAATAATAATTCTAATCCAATTAGAGTCATATATACTTTTAGAATGCTAAATTTGAAAAATTTGCTACACATTTGATTAAATTTGAGTATTAGATTTATTGTTTAATTTAATTAATATAAATATCTAAGTTAAAATTAATGCTAATTATTTTTCTTAAAATTTTTTCCTCGGCTACAACCCTTCTTAGCACTTCTCTCTCTCTCTCTCTTCTTTTTTTAATGATTCAACATGTATGGCTTGACTAAAAATGTTTTATACTATTTTTATGGGTCATGCACAACATATGGAAGTTATATCATTCGATTTATGGCTCGAATGAAATTGCTTTATATCATGCCAATTGTTATATATATATGAATAAAGTATTTAGAATTTTTTAATTGTAAGTATAAATTTATTATTTATACTTACAAAGAAAATAATATTATATCATTCAATTTTTATATATATAAGGCAATGTATATTCATGTTACTGTATAATAAAATTGTAAATAATATAACCAAATTACATTAGTTAATATATATATATATATATAATCTTTTCTCAAAAGACACATTCTTTTAATTTATATAATTTCTTGAAATGTGGATCAAAATAATTCTACAATATAAAAAATGACTTAAATTTTAGAATACTAAGAATGCTGATACATTAATGTGTAAAAAATTTGAAATATAATCTTACAACAAACTCAAAAATGTGGAGGGTAACTCAAAGTATTACTAAACCTAAGGAGAATATTTTTTCCGAGATGATAAAATATATCCACTCTCTTAAAATTTTGTTACTTTGGATAATTTAACTATCGTATTTAAGAATTTTATTTATTTATTAATAATTGTTTTTGACTAATGATAACTTCTTAATTATTTTGTTACGTGATTAATTTTTATAAATGAATCTTATAAAAATTAAAATAAATTGTTATAAATAACGTAACTATTAAGTTTGTAGATATTTTTTATTATTAAATATTAAACTGATAATAATAGATTGAATTATAACAAATTTATAGAATGATATTAGATAATAATGGATCTACTATTAGATTATTGGATAAAATTATCTTAAATAAAATTACTAAGGATAAAATTATATAAGATAAAAAATAACATACCTAAATATATATAATAATAAGATAATAAGATTAATTATTTAATAATTATTTTGAATGAATAATATCTTTCAATTATTTAATAATTATTTTTGTCACATGGTAATTTTTTATAAGTAAAAATTAAAAAAAGTGAAATTATTACAATGTAGTACACTTTAAATTTAAATTGTTATCATATTATTTTTTAATATCAACATTTGAAATATTATCGTATAATAAATTATAATAATTGTTTATATCACACTTTAAATTTATGAGATTTTTCATAAAACTTTGAAATAGCTAGGTTACGTACGTGCATCATTATCAGTGTACCTATCTTTTTATGGGATTTTTCTTACAACTTTGAAATAGCTAGGTTACGTACGTGCATCATTATCAGTGTACCTATCTTTTTATTGTTGTAATAGTAGTAGTAGTAGTTAGGTATCTGCGGCTGTATCTCCTGCATTTATGGTTCCTAATCATGTACCTTACTTTTGCTTTTATGTAAAGGAAGATGTTAAACATCATCCAGCATACATATTTTGGATTTTCAACAAGATGTCGTAACTCATGCATAATAACTTTTTAGTTTTTATATCAATATGACCCTACTGTGTTGGTTGTAATTATGGATATTAAGAATTAATAAGTTTTGAGGTATTTACAATAAAAAAAGTACTAAAAGTTTTGGTGTACAAGTTCTGTCAAGTAATAATCCTTTAGATTTTGGGATATATACATCGATTTTAAAACGAAAAATAGGACCAAATTCTATTGATAATGTGGTGAATATTTTCATTCATTATTTTATATAAATACATTTATTTATATATTAAAAATTCATTTTAATATAAATATAATAATATCTTATTAAAAGTTTTAAGGTTACCAAAATTTGTAAATCATGTAGTAAAATTAATTGAATAGTATTTTGATTAATTCTTAATTCTAGAGTTAGATTATTACCTTTTTACATTGTGAACATTGTATTAAATGTTCTCGAGGTTTGACATATCTTCAATTATATCTTTAAATTTTATAAAATATCAAAAAAGCTCTTATATCTTAATGGTGTTAATTTTTCATCTATTACTATTTGGATTATTATTTCTAGATTATGATACCAATTTTTGTGGATCAATATAATTTTTAATCGGGAGTCAATATTGACTTAGTTGATGGTTTGTGTATTTATTAAAGGTAATAATTTGTCTAAACAGCTTATTATTTTGCTGTATAAATATAATTTTTTTTATATTCATTACAATTGCATAGTATATTATGTTCTTTATTACGTTGGTTGCTTAATTCTAATCCTGAATCTATTAATTATCTTTTTAAAATTAAAAATTACTCTTTTATTTGTTGAATATAATAATTCTAACTTATGTACTAATGATTCTATGTTCATAGAGTATTATCTTGATAAATCATATATGTTGAATGTATATTATTTTGTCTTATTCTTAGTATACAATCAGGTTTTTCTTGTGTACATACAATGTATTTATAATCTTAAAAGAAGTAACATCCAAATATTAAGTTGTTGAATTCTTCTTCCTCTATTTTCACATATTTTTGACTAAAATAGTCTTTTAATGTCCTTGAAACATGATGGTCTATGATGCTTGTAATAGTTTTAATATAATTTGTATAAATATCTAATAATGTGTTAAATCTTTTAAAATTTTCAAGATAGGTTTCATAGTCCTCATTTTTAAAATATTCATTTAAATGATAGAGATAACTTTTATCAAATGTCTCTAATAGAATTAAAATTTTATCTTTGATTTCCATTAGAATTATTAGTTTTTTTTTTCTAAAAATAAATTCCATTTTCCTGTTTTAACAATATTATGTTTTGTTGTAAGCAAATACTTAAAAATTCAAGACTCTTAACTGACTTAAATTTATAATTATCATACCTGAATTTGATGGGTCCATCATGGTCTTCCCTTTTGTTCGTCTTCTTTTGTTACACTTGTTATGCCTCAGCTTTGCTCACACCTCAACGCCCTCCTGGAAATGGTGAGTCTTCTACATCCGTACATAAATGGTGTCCAATAGTTGACTTACTAGAGAAAAGTAACTGAACTCCATTTTATTCATAATATAATAATTATTACAACTTAAGGCCAACTAAGAACCTTGAAAGGGGTGCTTAGTTGCTCATAATTACTGGATATAACATTATTGGTTTTGAGATTTTTAGATAGAGAGTTTTTCTATGCTAGAGTTTTTCAGAGTAGAGAGCTCTGAATTTCTGTGTATTCGTGTGTTTTGAAATGATAATAAGGGTTCCTTTTATAGAACAAGGAATCCCTGTTTACAAGACTAAACTGATTATTTTACCCTTGTTCTAATAATTCATCTGCTTTATACTTTAAAGGATAGCCATTACTTTTTTCCTTGGCACATGCTGCCGACTAAGATGTGTGGTCTACATCTTTATTTCTTTTGTAGTCTTCTACCGATAGCTTGTTTTCTTATTTTTCTTTGTCATTTTCTACCGACAGTTCCTTTGATGACATTAATGATGACGCATCTTCATCTTCTCGGTCTTTGATGCAGAGAATGCATCTATGGTCTTTGGTGGCTTTTCTGGCATAGAAGCAGAATACCTTTCTTGTTTCTTGACCAATGATAACTGTATTTTATACAGTTATTTGCATCAATTTTAGTAATGATAATTGCTATGTTCGTTTAATATTTATTAATTTTTGTTAAATAAATTAATATTTTCCTTTTATTTGCTAAAAATACATTTTTAATAAAATTAAATAATTTGTATCGAAAATGTACTTAATTTCATATTTTTGTCCACAAATATAATTTATGATAATATAGTTTCTTAATTACAATTTAAATAAATCAAAAATATAATTTAAATTAAATTTGGGCTTAATTATAATTATTAAAAGTTTAAAAATTTAATTTAAAAGTAGTAAAGACTAAACGTAATTTAAGAAAGTTTAAAATGTAATTTGAAATATATTTGTAGGTGAAAATATAATTAATAAAAGTTTAATTTTTCGCGGAGATGAAGTCCACGCGCGGGCAGTACGACTCGCTAAACGTGGACCGTCCGTCAAACGATCCACGGCTCGGATGCGACGCGTGTCCGTCAAGCTCGACGAAGGCGATTGGGGACGAGAGATATTCGCTTTCACGCGGCTCGGCGTGCCGGTGGGTCCCACGTGTCGCCAAGTAGCCGGCGTCGAGGCGATCGCCGAACGTTGGATCGAATCAACGGTCCCGGATTGAAGCGCGTCCATCCAGGCGCCGCGCGCTGGCGCTCGTGTAAAAATCCCGTGTGACGCGGTCCCATCCAGCGGCGTGCACCCTCACTCTTCAAACGGAAAATGGTCGGCCACGTGTCTCGCGTAAATATTCCGGCGAATAACATGGTGACACGTGGCATGCATGGTGAAATAAAACGCGAATCGGCGCCGCCTTCCAGTAGTTACCCATTTCGGAATCCGGAGAAATTACTGCGACGCGTTCTTCATGCGCCCGGCTTACCGTCCAATGAAAAGCTGCCACGTGTCCCACGAATTGTGTCCGCGAATCAGAACGCGACACGTGGCATGCGGAAAAAGAAAAAAAATTCAAAAAATTTGCAGAGTGTGTTTGTTACGCGTGCTAGCCCATATCATCTTGTCCCCCACTGATGATATAAAAAAAATAAAAATAAAAAAAAAATAAAATAAAATAAAATAAAAAAAAATGATATATGTTTGGGGGATACGCATTCAGCGGGGGTTGGGGAATTTTTTTTCTCTTAGTTCAGTTTCCATTTTTTTCAGCAGAGTTTTTTTTCTTTCTTCTTTTTCTCTCAATATTTTGGGAGAAAACTTGTAATTCTTGCAAGTTTTTCTTCATTGTAACATTTTAATTTTTCTGTTTTTCTTGTTTGCGTGTTACACAAACACGCGGAGTATTGATTTAACGTTTTATGTTGTATTTTCTTAGGGAAATTACAGAGAAAGAAGACAAAAAGTTAAGAAGAAATGAAATTTATTTTTCATTGAGGAATCATGAAAGAGTTTTTTTTTCTTATCTATTTTCTTTTAATTTTCTTTCTCTGCAATGTTTTATTTTTGTTGTGTTGTAATTTTAAATTCTGCTATGAACTAATACATTTGTTCTAGGATTGCAGTGTAGCGTAAATTATGAAATGTGACTTAAATATTTTTGAATGATTTATGGGACTATTTTAAGTTTTTTATTTTATCTTTGTTTAATGCTTTTAATTATCGGAAGATTAATTAACTGATATGTGACACTTAAATAAACTTGAAAAAGGCATTTTTGTGTGCTGCTCGTGATGAAATAACGTATATACATAAGAGATAGAAATATACTTTTATTGTATGTGTAACTGTTAAGAGAACTCAAAACTTAATAAATCTGGTTGAATTTAATTCGCATAGGAATATAGTGAATCATTTTAACTAGATGTTTCTGTATGGAGCTCGGAAGAGATATATGGATAGATTAGGAGTTCTTGGTTAACAACTTAAAACATGATAACATAAATCAAGATAAAATATAATGATTCAAGTGGATTAATTTGGTGAACAGCGCAATCCTAGAATTTTCTTGCAATCTGTTATAAAATTTAGTTGGTAAATCTGTATCAAATTATCGACTGTTTGGATAAAATTAGGTTGAAATAATTTTAATAATTAACGAATACTAGTAAAAAATCTCTGTGGGAACGATATTTTACTTAGCATATTATTACTTGTGACCGTGTATACTTGCACGAGTTCGTGTGTTGAAAAACACGCAACAACCAATTTCTAGGTTGTTGCAATTAAAATTAGTTTCATATTTGTTGATTTTTTCACCATTTTTTTCTAATAGAGCTATGCTACTGTGTGAAATGATAATGAATTTACTAGTTGAATAATTTACTTTAATCTCAGTAGAATTGTAAATCTTCCTAAGTTCATAGTAAATTTGGCTTAGCATTTGTCCTATTAATACACAAAGTTCTTCTGTGTTGAATTCCTTTTCTGGAAGTGTCCTTGGTTTGGGAACCTCTCTGTTTGTGTTAGAAACCTCTATCTTGATGAAATGGTAGGGTCTAATACTTCCTTCCTCATTCCAGTCCATTAATGAACTGAAAAATCTAAGATAAACAGGTTTATCACCTGCTTTAATTTTTCTTCTGAAATTCTTAATTGCTCTTTTAAAATTTTCTGGGAAATAATTTAATTTATTTAAATTAATTCGTGGATATATATTTTCTATTAATCCTGCATGAAATGCTTTATACACAAATATTGGATCAACTCCTTCCAATATATTGAATTTACTTCCTGCAAGAAATTCCTTATTTGTAGTATATAATTTCATATCTTTAATATGTTCTTGGGTAGATTTTCTGGCCAAATTATAAAGACTCAACCATTGTAGTTTGTTGAGGTTTCTATAGTGATCCTTTTCTTCTTCAATGATTGGAATAGTTCTAGGAGATGTCTCCTTGAATAGTACTGAATGTTTTACTATTTTTCATGTTTCTGGTGGAGATGTTTCTCTAAATAGCACTGGAGGCCTTACTATCTTTCCAAGATTTTTAAATTTGCTTAGAGCTGTTGGTTGTTTTTATAGTATTGTAGAATAATTTCTTACTATCTCCTCTAGAGTTATTAGTTTCGATGTTTTGTAGTTGGCATAACTACCTTCAACTTCTATTCTGTTGGTGAAGGCTTTATGAGTTACTCCACTAATTCTTAGAATATATTTGCTAGCTTCTTCCCAGTTGTTATAAATTCCTGGTTTTGGGCTATTATAGACCACATAAACTTTTTTCTGTTCTTCTTTTTCTACCTCATCTGCCCAATTGAGCTTTGCAGTTTCATAAGTTTTTGTGAACTGTTAGGTTCTTTCTTTTTAAATAGAGATTCCTCATTTGAGGTTATGGTCTCTAGAGGTTGTTTTGAACAATTAAGTTCTTTCTGTTTCCTTCCTGTCTCCATAAGAGATTTATCAAGATATAATAACTCGAGTTGTTCTTGTAGGATTTTTATCTCATTTTCTTTTATCTTGATTTTGATATCAAGATGTTCCATTCCTGAAAGCATAAAAATAGTTAAAGATGTTAATTTTCTAGTAAGAGCATCAACTAAGCTATTTTTATGTCCTGGAAGATGTTCAACATCAAAATTGTAATGGTTGAACCATTGTTGCCATCTAACTAGTCTTCCTTGTTTGTAATCACCTACAATATTAGTTCTTAAGAAATAACCAAAATTCTTGTTATCTGTTCTAACAATGAATCTGGAGCTTATGACATATATTGCAAATTTCTTAATAGCTTTTTTAACAGCTAAATATTCTTTTTCATTACTATGATAATTTAATTCTGAACCTTGGAAAGATCCTGATGTATATCTACAAAGATATTCATCTTTGTCATCTACTCTTGCTTTAAGAACTGCTCCCCAATATTCTTGTGAAGCATCTGTTTCAATTATCATCTTATCATCTGGTCCTGGATGGTATAAAGTTGGTAAATTTTTTACCTTTGCTTTTACTCTATCCATATATAGAGTATCTTCTTCTGTCCATTTCCAAATATGATCTTTTTTCAATTTTGCTTGTAATGGTTTTCTCATTTTTGCAAGTTTCTTGATATATGCTTCTGCATATGTTAAACATCCTAAAAATCTTTGTAATTGGTTTTTATCTTTTAATTCACTAGGAAAACCTTGAATGTTATTTAGTATATGGGGTTCTAAATTATGTTTTCCATCTTCAATTTCTAACCTTAAGTATTTGATTTTTTGTTGAGCAAGTACCGCTTTCTTTTTAGAGAGTACAATGCCTTCTTTTCTACATTCTTTTAATATGTTGATAATATCTAAATAATGTTTATTTAATTCATTACTGAAAACCAAAATATCATCCATGTAAACACAACAAATATCTTGTAATTTCTTAAAAATGTTATTCATATATCTTTGAAAAATACCTGGAGCTTGTTTTAACCCAAATGATATAACTATCCATTGGGTTTCTTCATCCAATC
The DNA here is from genome assembly GCA_033030585.1 of Hippophae rhamnoides. Classification (NCBI taxonomy): domain Eukaryota; kingdom Viridiplantae; phylum Streptophyta; class Magnoliopsida; order Rosales; family Elaeagnaceae; genus Hippophae; species Hippophae rhamnoides. The sequence continues at coordinate 40,132,488 of CM065434.1, forward strand.
TTATTTGCCACTAAATGTAGCTTGTTATTCATATATCTTTGCAACTAAATGTAGTTAATTTTTGGGTTTCTTCATCCAATCTTATTTGCCAAAATCCACTTTTGTAATCAAAACTCGAGAAGTGTTTCTTTCCTTTTATTAATGATAGTAGTTCTTCCTTTTTTAGAATGAAGTATCCATCGTCAATGGTTTCTTTATTCAATGGTTTAAAATTTATTACCATTCTCTTTTTTCCTCTTCTTTTCTCAGCTTTTTTTTTCAATTAAGAATGCTCGACTAGAGTGAGGTGAATTACTTGGTATTATGACTTTTAATTCCAAAAGTTCTTCAATTTGTTTTCCAAATTCAATCCTGTCTTTTGGAGTATAAATCATTGGTTTTACTCTTATGATCTTGTTAGGATCTCTTAATTTTATATTGACTATTGTTTTAGATTTATTTATTTTTGGATCCAAAGGATTTTCTGAACTGACTATTTTTAATAGTCTTCTAATGCCTGTTAGGGCTTTGTCTTCTTGTATCTCATTGAGAAAAGAGTTTTGTTTTTCTTCTATATCTAATGAAATATTTTCTAAATAAGGTTTTTGTTGGTCTTCTATCTCACCACGTTTTTGCTTTTTATGTTGTTGCATAAAAGTTGGGTTTGAGACAGTTAAAGCTTTTCTTAATTTAGAAACATATATAGTATCTTCTTTTAAGGTTGTGAGACTTATTTTGTCAGAATGTAGTGTGAAAGGTTGATATAAATTTTGGAAATTATTTCCTATTAACAAATCTACTCATGTTTCTTGTTGATATATGGTAGGAATGTGAAAGTTTTCTCCTCCTATCATTATATCAGTATCTTTTAATACCTGATTGAGTTTTATTGTAGTATTATTAGCAATTCTTACAATTAAATGTTTTGGTGCTTGTTTCCAGTTGTCTTCTGGAAATACATATCTATTGGCTACACATGTACTATCTTCTGTATCTATATATGCATGTAAATGATAAGTGTTATAACCTTTAAATTTTAGTTCTACTTTAATGTAAGTACTATTTAGATTTGTAATACTATACAAATCATTAATCTTCTGATGAAGAATATTCATGATTTGAGTGTTCATATTTCGAGTCAGTTATTTCTTCCTCAATTTCTTCCAATAGATAGATAATGTAAGTATCATCTATATCAAATTCCTCGATCAGTTCTAATTCCATTTTGAAAGCTTCTTCTAAGATTTTTGCTTTTTGTGGTTCCTTTTTAAATTCTTTTTTATGTTGAAGTCTGCTTGGACATTCATTAGGATAATGTCCTTCCTCGTTACAGATCCAACATCTGCATTTTTTCTTTCCTGAAAGGCAATAATTCATTTTTTCAGAAGGTTTATAAATCTTTCTTATAAAATATCTTTTCTTGTAATTTTCTCTATCGAATCTCTTTTTATATTTTTTGGAAATTTTGTTTTCTGAATTTATATTTTTGTTTATAAGATTTTATATTACATCAATATTTTCTTGGTATTTTAAAATATCTTGTATCACAACAAATTTTATCATTTCCTCTTATTTGTTTATATTCTTTTCTTTCTTCGCATTTTATAATGATCCAATCTTTAAGACTTCTTATTCTTCCTCCTAGAGTATCTGGTATAGTTTCTCTATTCCTTTGTTCCCAATTTTCTGTTAAAGTTTTATATAATGTTTTAATTTTTGAAAAAATATTTCTTTATAAGTTGTTTGTATAGAGGGTGGTAATTTATGGTAATACATTTCATATTCACAAATAAAAGAATCTATATAACATATGTTACAAATTTCCATATTTGTTAGATGCCATTTAGCTTCATTGAAGTCATTTTCACTGGATTCAGTGATGGTCCTTCCTTTATCCTCTCCAATAAATTCTTTGTATATTTCATTTATTACTGTATCCAAGTATTATCTTCTCGTGGAAGCATTTCGTTGCATTAATAAATGTTGTTGATATGATAAGTTTGAAAACCAAACTTTTACATTTCCTATCATTTTATGTGCTATAAGCACTTTACAAGTTAAATGATTTGTTTGGGTAGTTGGAGAAGTTTGTATGAGTACACTCATCCCACTAGACCTTTCATCTAAGGCTTTTTCCCTATCTCTTATACAATCTAAATCTAGAAGTTCAGATTTATAATTATCATGGAGTTTGAACTCTGGTGGAATACTACCTCTAGTTCCCCAATGCAACCCTTCCTCCATTTTAGATGGTTGTCTTCTTCTATATGTAGTATCAGGTTTTTTTGATCTTTGCCTATTTCTTTCCCCTTTATGTGGGTCAGATATTCCTTCTTGGTAAGGAACTAGTAATGAAATTGCTTTCATATGATCTTTTGAGGTCATGTTTTCTGGTTCAGAATCAGTTTCATTGATTATTGTCATATCTTCTTCTTTGTTAGTACAAGGATTTCCACTATAATGTTATCCTATTTCTTCGTTGGTTAATGTCAATAATCTGACCAATGTTTCTATATCCCTATTTTTCTAATTCTTTTATATATTCCATTAAATTAGAATTATCTCTTTATTCTTAGATTGTTCCTCATTTTTCCTTTTCTCATTTTTAGGAATCAAAGAATCTGATTTCCTTGGTGGTTCTTCTTTTAATCCTTCTAAAGGATCATATTTATAACCTATTATTTCATTATCCTTATGTATGTTGTATATATATTTTCTTAGTTCTGAAAATTCCTTGTGCATATCTTGTTGTAGTTTATTATAACCACATTCCTTTATTTCTTTTAGTAATTCTTTTGTATATCTATTATTTCTTGGACTAAATTCATTTCCTCTGTTAATATTTGTATAGTTTCAAATAATGTTACTTGATTTTTTGCTACACCTACTAGGCTTCCATTTATTTTTAAATTCATATTTTTTATTTTATCTCTAAACATTATTATTTTCCTAATATACAATTATGAACTAATGCCTTAATTATTTTAATTTCATTTCTAGTTTTTTAACTTCTTCTTGATTAAAAGTTTCTCCTTCATGATTTATAAAAGTAAATCTTTGTATGCTATTAGTTTTAACAACATTACTATTTCTTATGAAAAACATCCTGAAATGTTTTCTTTTTCTATGTCTATTATTTCTTGGTTTATTTTTTCTTCTTCCATTTTGAGACTCTTTTTTTTCTAAACCTTAGGGGTATTTTTGATAAATGTTAAATTTAACTTCCGTTATGTTTTCAAGGGTATTTCTGAATTTTTTAAAACCTTATGAGTATTTCTAAAGATTACTTAAACCTTGGGCATATTTATGATTTTTTTCCCTCATGTTGTGGTGGTGAAGATTACATTTGTGAGAAATATATTGTGGAATATATCGTAGGGAGATCTTTTTCTTTTACCGGAGTTGACTATCTTTAAGGTGGCATTTAAAAAAAAAACAAACTATCTAATGTGATTATATATATATATATATATATTCGTTATTTTTTATGAACTTTTTTTCATTGGACCTAATATTATATATAAATATGTTATTATTGAAGTTAAATTCATGAAATTAATAAAGTTGGTTTAAGATATTAATTTTTTTTGGTAACAATTTAAGCAAATAAAAATCCATTATATATATATATATATATATATATATATATGTTTGGATATATGGATCGACCTAAGGCACGAATCGCTTGATAACCCGAACTAATGGAAAAATCATCTGAAAGGAATTTCCTCATATCGCTGATGAGCGAAAACTGGTATCGCCGATCCTGCCAATACTTTGGTTTTATATTTATAAAACTCTCGCAAGTGCACGATATTTTGGGGTATACTCTCAAGGTCGATCTAAGGAAGGAATGTATGTGGTTTTTAATTTATTATTTAAACTTTTAAAAACGAAATTAAATCCTAAACATCGTGTCACGATATTTTGGGGTTTTTGTGTTTTTAATCTAATTACAGAAAATTAAACATAGATTCAATAAACATTCATGCAAATTTTATCTTTTATAAATAGTGGAGTATTTATGGATATAATAACTAAGTTAATTATGCTTGCTCATATTATTTAGGTTATTAAAGACATGAATTGATATTTATTGATTCTCCCTTTTTTGTATGAATACCACATTTGGTGGGGTTAGATATTCTTTGTTAACTAAACAAATCAATTAACACCTATGGGTTGGGTTGATAACTAATTTGGTTAATTAAATTAATTCCTTTTTCTAAGAGATTGAAAATGAACCATTTAAATGCCACCTTTGGTGGGGTTAGACAATTTAAACTTTATTCAAGGTGTCCAAATTAAACCTAAGAATTTAATTATCCGAGCACTAACTTTCAAGTTTTAAAATCACTACTGAAAACATGTTGTCAATACATTTTCAGATAATAATTCTTATAAAAACTTTTGAAAAAGAGCTTCACTCTAACTACTGGGCGATTGTACCAACAAATAAAAGAGCAATACTCTAAATCAGACCGGATAACTAAACCTTAAAATCTAATTTTCAGATTTAAGTTTGTAATGAAAAATAATATATTTCTTTCTAACATTCTTAATATAAAATCTTCAATAAAAATAAAATCAATTCATTTTAGAGATTTTTACTTATTTAATATTTCGCAAGCATAACAACGTTATTATTATATCATTTTTACAAACAACCAGCACAGTTAAATTTAATCACAGACAAATTAAATATAACATGTAAGAATAAAGCATAAGAAATAACTGCAAAGAAAATAAAATCCTTACACTACTTCGATGCCATTCCCGTTGCTAGAAAACCTCCAAACGGAATTTTCACTCCCATTTATTGAATCAAAAAGCTAATAAATTACAAAAACATAACTAGTTCTTCCCAAAGAGGGAAGAACTCTAAAACTAAGAGAAACTAGCTAAAACATAAGAAAAACTAAAAAAAACTAAAAAGTAAGAAATGGAGAGAAAGAAAGAAGAGAGAAGTGTGTTTTTAGGTGTGTTTTGAAGTGAAGAGAAGGGGGGTATTTATAGGTGAGGATGGAGAGAAAAAGTGGGTGAAAAAATGTTAAAAAATGGTGAAAATGCGTAGTGCAAATGGTGAGGTCATTGATGATGTCAGCATGACGTCATGGGGGCGGCTGCACGTGAAAAATGGGGCGAAATGGCGTCGGCACGCGCGGAGGGCAGGCGCGAGCGCGCGCGGATGACGCATGCGGACGTGCCGCGTCGCACGCGCTACCGGGCACCGCACCCGCGGGATATGCTGCTCCGGGCACGATTTTCTCCTTTTTGACATTTTTGACCTTTTCGACCCATTTTGTCCAATTTTTCCATATTTGTTGACCTTTCCCCATTTATTTATTGATATATTTGTGATGTATTGCTTCCAGTATTCTTCTTTGAGTCTTCAAGTTACGTTTTTAAGCGAAAATACCTGAAAAACAATAAAAATACCCGTGATTCCGAAAAAGATAAATTTATATAAATATATGATAAAACATATAAATATATATTTTTTAGTCAATTAATGTGCATAAAATCATGGTAATTTTAGTGCTTTTTGAGCACTCATCAATCGCGCCCATAACACACTCATAGGAGAGACCTATCTAAGCTAACATTTGTATCTATAGGATCAACCACCAGTCCAAGCTGTAGGGTGATCGACCATAGTTTATGAATATACTTGTTTTTACCTTTTTGTCCATCCTCACACACTTACATGTGTCTACCCTACGTAATCAAAACATGTACGTGTAAAACTCTATATATACATAGACTCCTTAAGAGATCCACACATTCAATCAATTACTCTGACTTATTTCTAAGTTCTCTCTTTGCAAATCAGACTAATCCCAACATTTTAGCACCCACGGTAGGGCTCAGATTTAGAGGTCGAGCTTTAGCTTCTAACTCAATATTTTCTAAGATTCACCCCTAATGTTGAGAGATATTTAAGAGACCAAACACCTATTGCACTTACTAGTTACCCCTAGAATCATGATCACCTGTTCCTTATCACCATGGTAGGAACGTGTGCTAAAGGACGATTAAGACTTGCGAATGAGGAGGCAATGAAAACATTGGTCAACACCTCGCCAACCCATAATGAAGCCGGAATGAAGGCTAATGCTCATCAAGAGTTAGGCCATCAACTCCTTGAGTTAAGACCAAAGCTCGAGGAGACCAGGTGGGAGAATAGGTCACTATGTTCCCAATTAGGTGGAGGAACCTCTGACGATTGATCCACCAACCTGATTGATAGAAATAGACTAGAATGCATTATGCCTAAGCCTAATCAGGTGAGGGAACAAGAATTCGAAGGCAACCTCCTTTCTAGCTTAGTGAGATATAGTGATGAGGAGTGGATACATGAAAAAAAATATGGAAGGCACAATTTTTGACGTTGGAAGGAGCTAACAAAAAGCAAGACCAGGCCTTGAAAGTAGCTAATGAAAGGCATGAAAAAGGCAAGGCCCTCTATGATGTGGATAGGGACCGTGAGCAACTATGTCTCTCACTATTCTTCGATGAGATAGAGGATTATGAACCACCATTCATGTTCAATGCACCCAAGTGCCCTGATTATCTAGGAACTAAAGACCCTGCAACACATGTATAACACTTCAAGATGACCATGGCCCCTATGAGCCTCACACAAGGGGAAAATGATGCCATGATGTGCAAATTGTTTGCTGCTACCCTTTGTGATGGTGCCCAAAATTCGTTCAACAACCTAGAACCCCGTACTATAACCTCCTTCTCACAGTTTTCCAAGTTATTCATCATCAACTATGTCTATAACAAGCTTATAAGGAAGGTGCCACACCACTTCTTCTTGATTATTCAAGAGAGGGATGAGTCCACCAATAAGTATACACAATGATTCAGGGAAGAAAAGTTAGAAATCTTTGACTGTCCTAGCTTTATCACTATATAAGCCTTTAAGCGGGGTCTTCTAAAGAACTCTGACTTATTCATTAAGCTAATAACAAAATCCCTCATACTTTAGAGGAAGCATATAGAGAGGCGAGAAAACTTGTCAATCTTAAAATAATGCATTATGCCTAAGCCTAATCAGGTGAGGGAACAAGAATTCGAAGGCAACCTCCTTTCTAGCTTAGTGAGATATAGTGATGCGGAGTGGATACATGAAAAAAATATGGAAGGCACAATTTTTGACGTTGGAAGAAGCTAACAAAAAGCAATACCAGGCCTTGAAAGTAGCTAATGAAAGGCATGAAAAAGGCAAGGCCCTCTATGATGTGGATAGGGACCGTGAGCAACTATGTCTCTCACCATTCTTCGATGAGATAGAGGATTATGAACCACCATCCATGTTCAATGCACCCAAGTGCCTTGATTATCTAGGAACTAAAGACCTTGCAACACATGTACAACACTTCAAGATGACCATGGCCCCTATGAGCCTCACACAAGGGAAAAATGATGACATGATGTGCAAATTGTTTGCTACTACCCTTTGTGATGGTGCCCAAAATTCGTTCAACAACCTAGCACCCCGTATCATAACCTCCTTCTCACAGTTTTCCAAGTTATTCATCATCAACTATGTCTATAACAAGCTTATAAGGAAGGTACCACACCACTTCTTCTTGATTATTCAAGAGAGGGATGAGTCCACCAATAAGTATACAAAATGATTTAGGGAAGAAAAGTTAGAAATCTTTGACTATCCTAGTTTTATCGTTATAGAAGCCTTTAAGCGGGGTCTTCTAAAGAACTCTGACTTATTCATTAAGCTAATAACAAAATCCCTCATACCTTAGAGGAAGCATATAGAGAGGCGAGAAAACTTGTCAATCTTAAAATAATGCATTATGCCTAAGCCTAATCAGGTGAGGGAACAAGAATTCGAAGGCAACCTCCTTTCTAGCTTAGTGAGATATAGTGATGCGGAGTGGATACATGAAAAAAATATGGAAGGCACAATTTTTGACGTTGGAAGAAGCTAACAAAAAGCAATACCAGGCCTTGAAAGTAGCTAATGAAAGGCATGAAAAAGGCAAGGCCCTCTATGATGTGGATAGGGACCGTGAGCAACTATGTCTCTCACCATTCTTCGATGAGATAGAGGATTATGAACCACCATCCATGTTCAATGCACCCAAGTGCCTTGATTATCTAGGAACTAAAGACCTTGCAACACATGTACAACACTTCAAGATGACCATGGCCCCTATGAGCCTCACACAAGGGAAAAATGATGACATGATGTGCAAATTATTTGCTGCTACCCTTTGTGATGGTGCCCAAAATTCGTTCAACAACCTAGCACCCCGTATCATAACCTCCTTCTCACAGTTTTCCAAGTTATTCATCATCAACTATGTCTATAACAAGCTTATAAGGAAGGTACCACACCACTTCTTCTTGATTATTCAAGAGAGGGATGAGTCCACCAATAAGTATACAAAATGATTTAGGGAAGAAAAGTTAGAAATCTTTGACTGTCCTAGCTTTATCGTTATAGAAGCCTTTAAGCGGGGTCTTCTAAAGAACTCTGACTTATTCATAAAGCTAATAACAAAATCCCTCATACTTTAGAGGAAGCATATAGAGAGGCGAGAAAACTTGTCAATCTTAAAAGAGAGTTAGGTCTATTCATAGGCCATCGGGCGGATGTGGATGTTGTGCCAGAGAAGGGAAAAAGAAGGATAAATCTCGACAGAGCAAATCCGAATAGTGGGGTAAAAAAATAAGCATTTTGGAAAAAATAAGGGTAAGTGTACAATGGTCAGGGAATAAGGGACTTTGGGGGAGGTCACTCTATTTTTTAGAGGGCCTCCCTTGAGAGTGAATCTAGCTCAAGCCGTATTAAAGATGGAGGAAGAGCCAAATGAAATCCTTACTTAGAGACACATCTAAATGGTATGCCCTTCATAAGGATATGGATTATGATACTAGAGATTGCATGCATCTTAAAAAGGAAATTGAAGAGCTATTAACTAGAGGATATTTTAAATACCACGTAGAAGGCAACAATGAAGGAAGAGTTCGTCAGAATAGGCTAGAAGCACTAAAACCCACTCCATTGAATAGTATGAGAGACCCCCACAATGAATCCAACATCAGAATTATCTACACCATACATAAAGAGCTGCACAATGCCCTACATGTGTACACCATGGAAAAGGTAAGGTCTTCTATGAAGATCACTTTCACTAAGAAGGATGAGACCTCATGCCATCATGAAGACACCTTAGTGATCACTTTAAGAGTTAGATCCTACGATGTTTGTCGGATCATGGTTGACATAGGAAGCTTAGTTGATCTTCTTTTCTTGCCTACCACAAGAGCCCTATGAGTAAAAGAAATTGACATTGTAAGGACAGAGCTAACCTTAGTGGGATTCAATAGCAACACCACTTATGTAGTAGGGATCATGGTACTTCCTATCAAGGTAAAAAGGTCAATAGTGAAGAATAATTTTGTTGTCATTGATGTCCCAACTCATTATAACGCCATCTTATGTAGGCCATGGATACACAAGATGAAGCCAGTCCCATCCATCTTTCACCAAGTGATCAAATTCCTAACTAATGAAGGCATAAAGGAGATATGGGTAGACCAAGAGAAAGCCATAAGTTGTTATAATGCCACCATGATAGGTTATCCCTAAATAGAAATCATAGTAGTTGAACTGAGGAACAGTGGCATTGAACAAGTTCATCTCCACTTTTCACCCTATTGTTCTGGTCAACCCTCTCCCAAGCAAGAGACTTTATTTATATTTTGTTGCAGCCTCCTAAACTTATAGTTCTATGCTCCTAGCCGAAAGAGACAAGGTCCAACACCCCATATACTATGTCAGTTAAATCCTGACAGAATCTCAAAGCAGATACCCAACCATTGAGAAATTGGTCTTTTCCCTCAAAGTCAGTGTATATAAGCTCAGGCACTACTTTGGCTCTCACATAGTGGTAGTACTTACCTCCGAACTGCTTAAAAGCATTTTGACAAGACCAGAAGTGGAAAGAAGATTGGCATAAATCGCCATAAAATTGGGAAAGTATGACATTAAATATATGCCTAGAACAACCATGAAGAGGCAAGTAGTGGTTGAGTTTGTGGCCAAATTCGGTTAGTGATGAGCGAAAACCGGCATCGCCAATTCTCGCAAATACTTTGGTTTTAATATTTGTAAAACTCTCGCAAGTGCAAGAATCATTTCGTAGAAAATGATAAGTATACTCCCAAGGTCGATCTAAGGAAGGAATGTATGTGGTTCTTAATTTATTATTCAAACTTTTAAAAACGAAATTAAATCCTAAACATCCTGTCACGATATTTTGGGTTTTGTGTTTTTAATCTAATTACAGAAAATTAAACATAAATTCAATAAACATTCATGCAAATTTTATCTTTTATAAATAGTGGAGTATTTATGGATATAATAACTAAGTTAATTATGCTTGCTCGTATTATTTAGGTTATTAAAGATATGAATTGATATTTATTGATTCTCTTTTTTGTATGAATACCACCTTTGGTGGGGTTAGATATTCTTTGTTAACTAAACAAATCAATTAACACCTATGGGTGGGGTTGATAACTAATTTGGTTAATTAAATTAATTCCTTTTTCTAAGAGATTGAAAATGAACCATTTAAATGCCACCTTTGGTGGGGTTAGACAGTTTAAACTTTATTCAAGGTGTCCAAATTAAACCAAGAATTTAGTTATCAAGTACTAACTTTCAAGTTTTAAAACCACTACCGAAAACATGTCGTCAATACATTTTCGAGATAATAATTCTTATAAAAACTTTTGAAATAGAGCTTAACTCTAACTAATGCGATTGTACCATCAAATAAAGAGAGCACTACTCTAAATCGAATGGGATAACTAAACCTTAAAATCTAATTTTCGTGTTTAAGTTTGTAATGAAAAATAATATATTTCTCTCTAACATTCTTAATATAAAATCATGAATAAAAATAAAATCAATTCATTTCGAGAGATTTTTACCTATTTAATATTTCGCAAGCATAACAACGTCATTATTACATCATGTTTACTAAATTGACGGCACGGTTAAATTTAACCACAGACAAATTAAATATAACATGTAAGAATAAAGCATAAAAATAACTGTAAAGAAAATAAAATCCTTACAGAACTTCGACGCTATTCCCGTTGCTGGAAAAACTCCAAGCGGAATTTGCACTCCCATTTATTGAATCAAAAAGCTAAAATATTACAAAAACATAACTAGTTCTTCCCTAAAAAGGGAAGAACTCTAAAACTAAGAGAATTGAACTAAAAACTAAGAGAAAAACTAAGAAAAGCTTAGAAACTAAGAAAGAAACTAAGAAAAACTTAAAAACTAAGAAATGAGAGAAAGAAAGAAGAGAGAAGTGTGGTTTTGAGGTGTGTTTTGAAGTGAATGGAAGAGGGGTATTTATAGGTGAGGATGGAGAGAAAAAATGAGTAAAAAAATGTTAAAAAAATATAAAAAATAAAAAATCGTGTAGTGGACATCTTTGAGGTCATCAATGGCGTCATCATGACGTCATGGGGGCTCTTTGCACGTGAAAAATGGGTCAAAAACGCGTTGGGCGCGTATTTAGGGCCTGTGCGCGGCCTCCTTGTATTTGCATCTTCGATGCCAGCCTTGCTGCCATGTCAGAAGCGGTGCATCAACCTTGTGAGCCTTATGTAACTCTGAGCGTGCCTTGTATGCGTTAGTATTGGTAAGGCCAATTTCTGCGCGCCTTGCGATTTTCCGTCTTTGACATTTTTGACCTTTTCGACCCATTTTGTCCAATTTTTCCATGTTTGTTGACCTTTTTCCACTTATTTATTAATTTATTTGTGATGTATTGCTTCAAGTATTCTTCTTTGAGTCTTTACATTGCGTTTTTAGGCCAAAATTCCTGAAAAACAATAAAAATACCCGTGATTCCGAAAAAGACAAATTTATATAAATATATGATAAAACATATAAATATATATATTTTTAATCAATTAATGTGCATAAAATCATGGTTATTTTAGTGCTTTTTGAGCACTCATCAGTTAGACACATGAAGTCATCAGTGATAAAGGGAAAATGGAGGTGTGTAGGGTAGATCAAAAGGAGAGGCCAACATGGCAAGTATTCATTGATGGAGCACATAACTTTAATGGTGCTGGGATAGGGGTGGTCATAATTGATCATGATAAGAACTGTTTCGAGTATGCCATCAGACTTGATTTCCAAGCAATTAATAATGTCATAGAGTATGAGGCAACTATATTTGGGCCCATGACATTAAATAATTTCAAGACAGATAAGATCACCTAGTATAGCGATTCTTGACTAATGGTTAGCCAGTTCTCTAAGGCGTTTGAAGCTAGGGATGGAAAGATCAAAGGGTATTTGGAGAGGCTAAAATGAGAGTGCTCAAAATTTTCTAAGTTTGAGATTAAAAAAATAGCTAGAAATGAGAATGGTTATGTTGATGTTTTGGCCACACTAGCGTTTATACGAGAGGCCAATCACACTTGTGTGGTATTAGTAACAATCTTGGTAGGAGAAAGTTTGGAGAAGGCTGAAAGAATAGTTAGGTATGTGGATCCTCTTATCAACCCATGGTTCACCTCGATTTATAACTTCTTGGAAAGGGAAAACCTACCTCAGGATCTTAAGCTTGCAAAAGATAAGTTGTTTAGGAAAACCACATTGAGACCAGAGGAGTATGGTTCCAAGAAGAGAATTGAAAGACTGATGTTTGAAGCACATGAAGGGGAGTACGACTCTCAGATGGAAGGAGCTTATCCTAGTGGATTATGAGGCAGGGATACTAATAGCCCATTATGCTAGCAAGCTGTACAAAATACACTTAGCAATTTGATAAGTGCCAAAGATTTACCCTGTTGTCACACACACCTCCAAAAACATGATAAGGGTGGTAAGCTCTTGGCCCTTCTACAAATGGGGGCTTGACATAGTAGGACCTTTACCTCTAACAAAGGGTCAAAGGAAGTTTCTACTAGTGACCATTGATTACTTTTCTAAATGGATTAAAGCGAAACCTCTAGGAAGAATACAAGAGGAATATGTGATTTGATTTATTTAGAAGTATATAATTTTTTGGTTCAATCTATCGAAGGATCTCTTTATCGATAATTGGAGGAAATTTACAGGTCGTAATATCAAGGAGTTCACCGTCAAATACAACATCAAGATATGTCACTCAATGATCTATCATTCCCAAGCCAATGGTTAAGCATAATCTTTCAACAAATTAATCATCAACCTACTAAAGAAAAGGTTGGATAGTACAAAGGGAAGATGGATCGAGAAGCTACTTGGGACATTATGGACTGTCAGGACTAGCCCTCAGGGGAGCACTAATGGGACCCCTTTTTTCCTTGGTTTATGGAACTGAAATAGTAATAGCAACAGAGGTTATGATACCTACTACCAGATCGACCTTAACATAATAACATAATAACATAATGATGTAAGTAGATCAATCGAGCTGACCCTAGCTAAAGAAAAAAAAGGATGAAGCTTTAGGGAAGATAATTGAGCAAAAAAGAAAAGTATCAGATTATTACAACAAGGTCATGCATTTCAAAGTGTTTTCCATGGGTGATTGGATTCTCAAAAGGGTTTTCCCTAGCAAAAAGGAATGGATGGGCAACAAGATAGGTGACCTTATCAAATAATTGAGATAATACCAGGATGGGCCTACTTACTGAGAAGTGTTGAATGAGCTAAGGACGTCATAAGCTGGAATGTTAGACACTTAAAAAGTACTACTTCTTACATATCTTAATTTACTACTATCATATACCATTATTATATGCATATATATGAAGTAGGTTCCTTCAACAAATGATTTTCTCGTAGAAGTCTTCTACTATTATATGTCACAGGATGATCAGGTAGAGCACCTTGACACTTGCAAAAGTCATGAGTTGATCACCTCGATCAGGAACCAAGTTGGCGCTTTGATAGTGAAGGGAGAATTGAGCTCTTTTATCAAGAACCAGGTAGAGCTTCCTCTCCCACTATCATTTGTCAAGGGTTGATCACCTTGGTTAAGAACTAGGTAGAGCACCTTGACACTTGTAAAAGTCACTAGTTGATCACTTTGGACAGGAACTAGGTTAGTGCTTTGAGAGTGAAAGGAGAACTGAGCACCTTGGTTAGGAACCAAGTAGAGCTCTATCTCCTACTATCATATGTCACGAGCTGATCACCTCAATTAGGAACTAGGTAGAGTGCCCTAACACTTGTAAAATTCATGAGTTGATCATTTCGGTCAGGAACTAGGTTAGTGCTATAAGATTGAAGGGATGAGCACCATACTTAGGAACCAGGTAGAGCTCCTTCTCCCACGACTGGCCCACCTTAGTTCAAAATATGAAAATATAAATATGTGTTGGCCTAGTATGGCAAGAGCATTTTATTAAAAAAAAAATTTATTGCTCGAGCTTACAACGCCCTTAAAGATTTATTAATACATAGCCATATTTTGCAAAATTAAAAATTCCTTAAATGCTTAGACACATGACCGATGTCCAGGTCATCTACTTCTTCCACCAAAGGAAACATCCCGGCTTGAATCTTGATGATTTTCTTCTGTGCGTTGGCTAGTATTTTGGGAAGGACAGACATCAATGCAAGCACAATACACTCCAATTCTTCAGTGACCTTCATCACCTTGAGGAACACCCTTTCAGATCACTCCATATAGAAGTTCGCCCAATAGGACTCCCTATCTATAAGGGTGGACATTTTAGTTAAGGTTCTCCTTCCTCGAGTTTGAATTTAGGACAATTTCCCTTTAAAAGAAGTAAGCTCACACTTGGTCTCCCTAAAAGGTCTTAACTTGCCCTCAAGTTTGAACACCTTGATTTTAGTTCTCTAATCTTGCTCTTAAGCCTACCATTTTTCGCTTTCAAAGCTCAAACTAAATATCTATTGGCTCAATCAGAATTTATAAAGTTTGACCAAAAAATATGGAGAAAGAGATGGAAACTATTTTTAATGCCTGGATTTAACAAGTGTCCCTAATCCTATCTTTTATAAGGGATGATGATAAGAAAAAGACTACTGGTACATGTTCCAAAAATAGGTGGGTAGTTCAAACATCATAAATATACAAACAAGTGATATGAACATATAATTGTGCAAACAAATTGATTTTTCATTAATAAAGTTTGAATTACAACAAGATTAAGCTCGCGACCACACAAGTAGAAGTGGCGTTGAGCTCAAAGTATTTAAAAAGCATATAGGCCCTAGAATATACTACAACAACATGCTCGAGCCATAAAGACCAGTGGTCCCTATCCCCACCCTTTACACATGTCAACTCGGCTCCATCATCACTCTCACTAGAGTCCTAGTTCTCCTCCTCATCCCCTTCTTGAGATTGTGTAGGCTTGTACTGGGGAGTGATTGGGATATCTAGAATACGATAATAGTAATCCCCCAAGTCTTTCTTCTTGGACTCTATTTTAATGGATTCCATGGCCAAGTCATACCCAATCTCGATGCTCAAGGTGAGCTGCTTGTCCATCGCATCAAGCTCAACCTTTACCTTCTCTTTAGACTCAACCACTCTGCGGTTATAGTCCTCAATCGTAACATTGGCTCTTTTCTAGGCCTCCTCAATCTCACCCTTGACTTTTCTTTGAGCCTTTTTGAGCTTAACAATATGCTTGGATTTTTAATTTAGCTTAGTGGCATCCTTAGTAAGTTTTTCCTCTTTATTTATAGCCTCACCCTCCCACTTATTGGCCCTCACCAATAATGTTGTGTACTTGGATCGAGTAGTGACATGGCCTTACTTTTATTGTGCCAGTTCATGCTTTAAATGCCTCATACTTTGAGCCTTATCAAACCCGTAAAGCAGTTGTAACTAAAAGAAAGAAGAGAGGGTGTGAGGTAAAAATATATATATGCCACAAGGTCAAACTTATAAAAACACAATTTTTTATTATAAATATAAGAACGGGGTAGGATTAACACACCTAGTACATGTGATGATGGACGAAAACCTCATAACCCGTATCCTCACAGATGGCCTCAAGTTGCTTCTCAAGAGCTTCGATAGGAAGATGACTCACATAATGATCAAGCTTTTCTAGGACTAGGCCTCGATATAGAGCCACCCTATCCACGTTAGTGGTAAAATCATTATGACACCCTTTCTTTTCCTCGAATACCATATGGGGTGGTCAGATTCTTTAGGACCCGAGCTGGGAGGTGGTGAGTTTTATTGCTCATGTGACGTGGATAAATGTTCGAAGACATTCAATGGCTTCAGATCGAGTGTGGGCTCATTGATGGTCAGTTTCCTTTTCCTTTTGGAGGGGAAAGATAGGCCTTCATACTGAGAAGATTTTCTCCTCTTCTTATTAGAGGATTCCCTCCCAGAAATAGAGGTGTACTCTTTTAGGAGCTCACGACTGAGGAAGCAACCTTACCTTATAGTCGAGATAAGAGAGAGGCATCAGTGAACTCTATTGTATTTGTGAAACAAGAATGAGGTGTTATTATCATAAGGTCGCATCAATCAAAAATAAAAGAGAGGAAAGAGTTAAAGTCTCAAGTCTAATTCACCATCACTAATAACAACGTCAAACCTTCCCCCATAGTATATGGGAGAGATTTGGAACTTAGAAGGAGCTTAAGGTTTACGAACAATCCTATGGGGGGTTTCTTCGAGCCCTACCTCATCAGTCCATATGAAACAAAGTATGAGGTATTTAACAAATGCCTCCATGGGGTTTTCTTAGGGAGATAGTTCAGGATATCAACTAGTTGTTACTTCATATCAAACTCAAGGTTGTGATGAATGAGCCTATATTCCTTATCAAGACCTTAGTGTCATTCTAGATGCTCTTTATGAACCTTGTGTCACTAGTAGAAGATTCCCACCGACCTAAGATGTAGAATAAATATTCCTTACAATTTTTCTCATTCTTAAAGAAGGCCACATTTATACCCCAGTCCTATTTTACGAACATTTATACCCTCCTCGGGTCTGTTGGGTTCTACTTTAAGATATAGGCCTTATTAAACTCGTGTATATCTAAATCCACCTTGAGCTCTTAGTGTATCATTGTAAGGTAGAACAGGTATCTCTAACCATTAGGCATTAGCTCACCCGGTATGAGTTGAGTCCTAACCAAAAATTCCTTATGAAAGGGTACAAGGGAAACCTCACCCCTAACCACATAGCTTTCTAGAGATAGACCGTCCACCCAGTTGGAGTTTGGTCATTATCATGTGCCCTCCCCAGTGGAATCATTATTTGAACTGAGGATGGGATTGTGTATGTTTTCCTTAACCTCTCCTCATTTTGAGGTGATAGTCCACTAGTCTTGATTTTGGTTGACCAGCCCTTGGTACGGCCTGTAGGTTCCCCAAACCCTATATTCCTCACTTTCTTCCTCCATGTACTAGCCACTAATATCTGAGTCTGGGGAACATTCAACCTAACGTTTGGAATGGCTTGAGGATGAACGGTGGAGGTAGAGGGCTGAGGCAGAGATTGACTCTCTTTGCTTAAAGAGTTTGTCTTAGAAGACCCCGAGTCATCACTTGAGTTGGGGTATTATGGGATCTACCAGAAGCCCTAACCTAAGGTATATTCTCTATGCATTATCTATAGAATACAATAAAACAAAAAAAAGGTAAGTTACATTAAGAAAGGATTACCTAGGATCGAGTTTGAAAACAAAGGGAAATGATTCTTTAAAACTGACCTAAAAATAAAGTAGAAAATTATTAGACTCATGAAACTGGTACTCTAAAATATGAGAAAATAAGTTCTGTGTTAAACTAAATTCTTACCATCGAATTGAAAACCCTTTTACAATGTAGTTTGCAACAATAGAGAGTTATTTCTCTTTACTTTTTGTCTGATGTGTAGGAAATGATGAAAAGGCTCAGCCTAGGCACCTCCTTATATAGAGACCCATATATTATCTCTCTAATCAACTGACATGCATTTATTAGGGGAGCTAAACGGTTCAGATTCACTGCCCGAGTATTACTTTTCCACCTCAACTCAAAGCTCGAGCTAAAAGAAAAGGAGGATTGGATGTTTAGACATATGGATCGACTTGGAGCTCGAACCACCTGATAGCTTGAGATAATAGACAAATCATCCCAAAGGAACTTCCTCAGACCGCACCCACCACACATAAGAGAGACCTATTTGAGCCAAATTTTGTATCTATAGGATCGACCACCAATTCGAGCTGTAGGGTGGTTAACCCCAGTTTATAAATATACTTGTTTTTACCTTTTCATCTTTCCTGACACACCTACATGTATCTATCCTATGTAATTGACACATGTACGTGTAAAACTCTATATATACATGGACTCCCTAAGAGATAAGAGATCCAAACATTCAATCAATTGGTCTAACTTCTCTATAAGTTCTCTCTCTACAAATCAAACCAATCTCAACAATATATATATGGGCCTATTCCACCGATAATAGATATAACAAATAATATTAACAAATCATCTTAACTATAGGATAATCTCAATTAATGACATGGATGCTACCATATCTTAAAATCAGAATTTAATGAATAAATGCTAAATGAAGGAAAAAATCAAATAAAACAAAAGGACATATTCATCATTAAATGAACTCAAATCAATGATTAAAAATAATTTGTATAGAAAACAATCACTATATATATAAATGCTTGATGCTCATGCATCTTACAGAAAATGATTACAATGACATTCCTTTTGTAATTGAATCCTTCATTGATTATTCCTTTTCTTCTATCAACCTTGTACATTGTAGTTGCTAAGGTGTAAAGTTCTTAGAATTTTGTTGAGTATCATGTACTGAAGACAATTCCTTCTTGTTCATTTTTCTTGATAATCCCCCTTAAACTCAAAGGTAAAATGAATACATTGAGTTTAAGTCTAAGTGATAGGAATTAGGTGATGAATAAAGGATTTCTAAGAACATCACTTAGTTTTTTTGTGGAGGGAATGTGTTTAACCAGTAGTTGATTTGCTAACGTACATTATTTGATAAAGTGTAAGTCTAGTTCAATATGTTTGGTTTTTGCATGACACATTAGATTAGTGATTAATGAAACAATGCTTAGGTTATCACCCCAAATGATAGGAGAGGAGGAATTGACAAATGCATTCATGATAGTAATTATTTAATCCAAATTATTTCATCTATGGTATCATCTAATGCTCTATATTCTACATTTGTTGAGGATCTTGATACCATATCTTGCTTTTTGATTAACCATATAATAGGATAAGACTATAGAGTACAATTATTCCATATGTAGATTTTTTTATCATCAAGTGAGGATGCCCAATTAGCTTCACAAAAACCATACAATTATAAATTAGTTTATTTACGTAGCATTAATCTATGACTAGAAGTGCCTTGAAGGTAGTTTAGGATAAATTTTAAAGCATGCTAATGAGGCTGGAAGGAATTGTTCATAAACTAACTAACTTTGCTAATTACATAGGAAAGATATGTCCTAGTGATGCAGATATATTGAAGAGCTCCTACTAGACTTTTGTGCATAGTTGGATGCTTATATAAATCACCCACATAAGTTGAAAGTGTTGTTGAAGTAGACATGGGGTAATTATAATATTAACCAATAATAGATTAATGTACTTACTTTGAGTTAACAACATATCACCATTAAGCATATTAGATACCTCAATACCCAGAAAATAGGATAAAAGACCTAGGTATTTTAAGGAAAATTTTGAGTTCATCAATGAAATAAGAGAAAGTACATAATTTCCATTACTACATGTAAAGGCTGTAATCACTATGTTATCAATAATAGACTAACAGATAGATCTATCTGTAGCTTGGGAAGTAATTTTAATGAATAAAGATAAATTAGCCTTAGATTGTTAAAAACATAGATTCAAAAGAGTCGAGATGAGTGAATCAAACCAAGCTTTAAGAGCTTATTTGAGATCATAGATAGGATGGTTGAAGTCTTCAAAACCTTCTGGTTGTGACATGTAAACTTTCTTATTTAATGTTGCATATAAGAACACTTTGTTGATGTCCAATTGATACTTTTTTCATCTTTGAAATAGAGCCACTGTGAGAATAATCCTTATGGTCACTTGTTTAACTAATGGGCTGAAGGTTTTTGAAAAATAAAATCTAAAAGCTTGGTCATACCCTTTAGTAACCACATGAGATTTCCTTTTGTCCAATGAAACATATGTTAGTATTTTAACCCAAAATATCCATTTAATGCTTATAATGAATTTATTCTTTGTAGAATATACTAATGTCTATGCTTTCTTTCTAATGAAAGCATTGACTTCCTCTTGTATATAGGCTTTCCATAAGGGGTGTTATAGAGCATGTTTGATTAATTTTGGTTTCTTAAAATGAAAATAAGCAAGAGAAACAACATAAGATTTGGGTATTTTGATGCCTTGTTTGGCCCCAGTGATTATAGAATGAACATTGCTAGTTACTAGTAATGAAAAAGAGTGGTCAGTGGAATTGATATAATTCTAATGGAAAGGGAGGTAAAATGTGGTGTTTTATAGGAAATTGGATTATTTGGTGGATATAGGTTGGGAGATAATATGGTCTCATTATCTTGGTTAGTATAAGTTGATAGTGTAGATGGAGTAGTACAAGCAAAAGTAGAAGTTGGGTAGTGCGTAGACATAGAAGATGTTATAAACTGTGTACTACTAGGATTAGGCTTAGATAAAGTATGAGAGATGTATGGTTTATGGACTCTAGGTAGGACAATGTTTGTTATATTTTGGAACATAGTGTTATTAAGCTCTTGAAATGATATACTGGAAACTATGCATACAATGATTTATTTTGCCTTTGTTCGAGAACTAGCAAATAGTAGGATTGAGAGATTTTGATCAATGTTATTTTATTTTATATACATATTTTTGTATAAATTCTCATGCATTTACAATGAATTATTGTTTCCTATATATTTTATATGTTTGCTTTATGTTATACATATGTTAGGGGATGAAATGAGCAAAAAGAGGAAAAACATGTATTTAATGCAAAAATATGACACTCGATCGATCGATCGAGACATCTAATTAGCATTTAAATGTGTCATTTTTAGTACCAATTTTAAATCCTATTTTTGGATCAAACAAATTCTAATTCAACTCAAATTAGGTTGAAAAATACACTATATAAACAGCCTAAGATATCATAAAAAATAAACAATTGCAACAAGGAACAAGAGAGATCAAAGAGTACATCAATTACAACTTTTAAAAAAGATTAGAGATTGAATATTAAGATCACATTAACTTCATCCTCTATCTTGCATAAGTTTTTCGTAATCATTTCCGTACAGTTTTCTATAAAAATAATGTTGATTCTTATAGAATCTATGTCTAGTGATGACTCTATGAAAGTTGAGTCATCAGTGCACTTTTTTACTAAATATTTACTTTTTTATTGAATAAATATATTTTTAGGGTTAAAAATATTAAAATATAAATTTTTTAGTAAAAAAGAGTAAAAATATAATTTATGAAATTTTTTGGGATTTTTATGAATTTTTAACGTAGGACCAATCAAGAGTTGCCACATGGTGTCACATAAGTAGAGAAGCTAACTGTGCAAGCCACGCGAATGCCATAGCAACAAAGACGAAAAATTGTAGATCGCCGTGTGTGAGGAGTGACGCAACACCTCACCACGTGTCTGTACAGTGTTCATTTCAAGTTTACAAATGAAGTAACCAATGTCGCCATGTGTCATCACGCTATATGTCACCACTTTCTACAAGCACGCCACCCCATCTGTTTCCACAAATCAAGTTGCACCAACTAGTACTGACTCAACAGTGTTGACATGGATCGGTCTCTTCTTGCAACACATCACCTTATAAATTCCACATGCTATGTGTCAAGTTTCTATTCATTGGCGCTGTTAATTTTGCTTGTTTTGATCTCAGCCCTTGATCTGAAGTTGATGTGACGGTCCAGATTTCACATGAACTATATTTAACCTCTAATCACCCCATAAACCCTAAGGAGCCATCATTAGCATAATTTTGATAAGTTTTTAGAGCTAAGAATAGAGATGAATACAGAAAAATTCAAAATGAGATACAATTTTAATAGAGATTCAAGAGGAGATTGGTATTACAATTCAAAATATTGATCGTCTTTCTTCTTCTACTCATTTCTTTATCAATTTTATGTCTTTTTTATGAAAACTTTGAGTTTTAAGGACAAAATTATGTCTAATTAATTTATTAATCTAGGGGTCTTATGAACCCAATTTTTACCATGTGATGATCTAATATTTTACCCCAATTATGATTTTAATTTAATTATATTATTTAATCAGATTTTTATACCATTAATTGTTTGACCAACAATTTATTTATAGAGGAAATTAAATAGATTTGAGAGAATTATTTAATTATTTATCTTGATTAAATAACATGCATAGTTTCTAGGCAGAGATGTATGATTCTTATGTATGTGATCCATAATTGATAAACTTAATGAGTAGTATGTAATTTAATTGACATGAGAGTTTGATTAGGTTAATTACTATAGGGTGCGTAGTTTACTTAAGAGATGAATACATGCTATATTATATTCAATTAATTATGTTATTAATTGATAATTATATTGGGGGATTTTAGCGATTCATATGTTTAGAAAATTAAAGGATTAAGTATTCTTAGATATTTTCCCATATATCTTCTTAGTTACTAAATCTTATTTAATTAATTATTGTTATTTATTTTTAGTTCTTTTAATTTTTCCTTCTTAAAATATAAAAACACAAAAAATTTAATTTTTATTTTTTTTGTTTTAAAAATTAATTTTTAATAAGATAATTTCCGTAAGAACGATCTTTTTTTTATGATTGTATTACTTATTGTAATACGTATACTTGGGTATTCATTGCACATAATTCATGTGTCTAATCAATGTTTTAGCGTCGTTACAAGGGATTTTAAATATTATAAATTAATTTTTTATTTTATATTATTTTAGTTATTTTTCGATTTTAATTTTAATTTATTTAGTTTTTTTAGTTAATTGATTGTTTTTAAATTTTAATTTATTTATTTTTAATTTTTATTTAGTTTTAGCGTAAACACATTTTTTAGTGATATTAGAAGTATAGTTGAGAAAATGATTAAGAGTAATTATTCATGACCATGAACAGAATAACTGTCATAAGAAGAGTAGTCGGTGAGGTAATTCTGAATTTTTTTTGTATAACAATATGTAATAGTTGGATAATTTCTAGCATATGATTCACTATTATTTTTAGATAATATATATCAAGTAAAAGAAATGGCATATAGGATACGTAAAAATCATATCATAAATTATTTTTTTATTAATTACCTTTAAATTATACTATATGAAATATTTCATGTTAGAGTACTATTATAATATAAAATAGGTTATATGATCTCTTCTTATATTTTATTTAAAGTCTCCAATATATTTATGGTATAATATTATTTTATTTTATTTAAATCATATCTCATCTTATTTAGATTATAATACTAATAAACCTAACTTTAAATATATGTTATAATATTTTTCTTATTAAATTTACATTATAAATAATAATTATAATTTTTATTTTATTTTTATATTCTTACTTGTCTCATTTAAAATCAATTGAGATAAATAAAATATTTCAATTACTATAGTCTTATTACCAATCTTATCTCATTAAAAATTAATAAATAAAAAAGATAAACTTTAAAAATTAATAAATTATACTATAAATCTTATTAATATTCTATCTTAATTTGCATCTATAGTAAATATGTTATAATATGAAAATTATTTATTAAATATAATTATATTTACTAATAATTTCATATATTTGACATTAATATAAAATTTGAGATGTGTTGACATTTCCTTTAAATTTGCGGTCAAATATAGTAATTGGAAACTTTTTCGGTCTCGAAAGTAGAAACTAAGAAGAAACCTCCTTTATTTAGAAATTTTTTTTCTTTTACCAATTATGAAGTTCCCCCACGAGGTTATTTAAAGGTCATTAATTGTCGATGACTTGATGAGACGTTAGTTGTGGTTGGTTTAATATATTTGACTCATTGTGAATTGCTTTGAAACGAATAATGCTAAACATCACGATTTGGTTTTCCTCCGAAAAAACGCTAGACATTTTCATATTAATACTTCAATAGTTAGATTAATACCCATTATTTTTTAAAGTTATAATAATATTACAATTTTTACATAATAATTTAACTAATTTGAATGTATATATTATTTTCACATAAAATAAGTTAAACATATAATAAGAAGTATAATATAAAACATACATAAATAAAAAATTTATACAAAAAATAAAACAAATTGAATAATAAGTAAAACAATTAATAAAAATACTTACAACAGTAAATGAAGTGACTAAATAAATGAAATAAAGAAAAAATAGGTATTTTGTAAGTAAAAATATGTGAGAAAATGGGTATAATGAGAAAAGGAATATAACCCATAAAACAACGTTGAAAATGGTAGTCAAAAATTGAAAAAAAGTTTGAGTGAGCTCGGTTTTAGGAGGAGGGGGAAGATAAATGAAATATTTTTGATATTCTGTAGTGAAAAAGATAACAGAACGGTAATATTATGTGGCTAGCGTCAATTGACGGGGCGAACCGACGTTAGCCACTTGGGTAGCGTCGGTTTGCCCCATTAACTGACGTTAGCTACGCAATTTAAAATTGATTATATATATATATATGTATTATAGAAAAAGAAAAAAAATAATATCCAAAACAAATACACAAAATTATATAATTTTAAAAACCAATTGTCTAAAAAAATTATACTCTATATATATATACAACTTAAATTTTAAAGAGTCAAATAAAATAATAATTGATCTAAAAAAATATTGTACCTAAAAAAAATTTCAACTGTAAACTGCATGCATTTTTTAATTTAAAAAATACACGTATGACGTAACGTCGGTTCGTCTCGTCAATCGACATTATCCACGTAGGACATAGCGTCGGTTGTACACCGAACCGACTTTAAATTCATTAAAAATCTTTTTGCTAAAAATTGACTTTACGTAGCGACTTAAATACCTTTTTTTGAAGTAGTGATTGTTTAAAAATAAATTAATTTTTTTATTAATTAATATAAATCCTAAGTGATTAAATAACGAATATTATTTATCAAAATCAATAAAAAATAATTACAGAAATGAGAATGCATCTCGCTGTATATATATATATATATATAACTAATCTTCCTCCCAAGTTACTAATTAATATTTTATGATTCTGAACCCTCACTATCTTGGGGTTAATATCTGGACTATGACTGCCTAGCAGAACGTGAATGACATTGTGGGGCAATTTTTTATTCTACGTTAATCGATATTAGAAAAACTTTCTATTCACTATTTTTATGTATTTTATTGCATCTTAATAGCCCAATTTAAAGTAATAGGTCATGCATATCTAGGTGAGTTTGATTTTGGATCAAAACCATATAGGAAAGAGAGCAATAAGAGAAAGTAAAAAATAATTAGTAAAATAAAAGTATCAATTTTAAAATAAAAATAAATATAGGTTTAATTATATGATATAATATCTTTATATATATATATAATAAAGTATCATTTTATTTCCCTAGAAAAAAACATATGTTTTTCTGAAAAATCAAATCATGTTAAATAATTAAATTATTTATGCATTGAAGTGATAAATATATCTAGATTGCTTCAATTCTTATAATGTTTTAAAAAATGATAACTTAATCAAACCAATATAATGTTTTAAAAAATGATAACTTAATCAAACCAATATAAATCAGTTCCATAAAAATAAGAATCAATTTAAACTAAAAAAAGCATAAAATTGAAAATGTTTGGGTTTTTAGTACAAGTAATATGGGTTGAATTGGTTCTTAAAATGTCAATTTATATCTTAACTCGATTGACCGAATCGAGCTGAATTGTGGAACCCGAATCAAACATGAATTGAATTAAATTCGGGACAACTCAAATGATCCAAAAATCGAGCTGGGTTGGGCTAGGTTTGAGCCAGCTCATTAGTCCAAAATAATTTTAAAAAAACTATAATATGTAAACGTTACAACTTACACGATAGATTAAAAGCTTAAAATTAAAGAAACACATTTCTTCTTAATTTCTAATCGACTCAGTCTCTCCCTCAACTCTTGACTTTTCTAATAACCAACAACAACCGCTTTTCTAGTAAGAGTCCCACACCAAGCACTCTTTTACTCTTATCTAACAACAGCCTTACGTTCATTAAAGTAGGTTGAAATATTTTTCTTGTCACCTTAAAAAGATGTTTTTCTTTGTATCATAATTATATAGCCTACTTGCATATATGAAGAGAGTTTTTTTATATATATGTGATCAATTTTTGAGAAAATTCTTTGTTTAATCTTATTTATATATTTCTTTGTTTAGTGATCAGGGAGAATTTTATTGATACTTGGAGCTCTTTATTTAAAGGATTGATGACATTTACATTTGTCGAATTTATTTAGAAATTGACCTTTTGTTTTAAGAATTAGTTTTTTTAAACTTATGTTTACTAATATTATTGTTTTGTAATTAAATAGTTATTATAACATAACATATGTATGTGAGTAGTTGTCTTATTTTCATGGACTTTTTTTCGTGTGAGTGAATTATTCATTCAATACTAATTTATCATTAGCTCCAAAGACTAGTTATTGTAATATTATTTATCTCATTTTTAGTGTTTCATATAATTTTGTTTAACCCAATAAGTTTTAACCATTAAATATATTTATAAATAAAATATTCAATTAACTAAAAAACATATACAATTAATAATTCGAGTTAATTTGAGCCAATTTCGACCAACTTATTTGTATTGGGTTTGAATTTGGACTCACATTTATTAGCTCGAATTAAATTTAAATTGAGTATATCAATTTGGGATGTGCACGAATTGATACCTCTAGTTGGTTTTAGTGAATTTTGCACACTTTTAACAAGTAATAAGTACTAATACTAACGTGTATATATATATATATATATATATACACCTATCTCGTTCAATTTAATTTAGAGAAAAACTCAACTAAGTGTATCAGATTAAGTTTTAGTTTACATTTAGTTTCTCATATTTAAAAAATATATTTAAAAAATATACTTTTTACTAGTTAAGATTTGAGAAAAAACCATAATTAATAAAAAGTAATATTATTGTAATAAATTTTATATTAAAATATTATTATTTCATGTTAATTAATTAAAACTGGTTAATTTTAGTCATGGTTAAACAATAGTTAATAGGAAAAAGAATCATAAAATACTTTTTTAAAAATTTAATTATTATCACTATTTTTATTTAATATTTTATTGATTTTTAATAAAAATATGTATTTAAATATTTTTTTTGATAAAATATTACTATTGATTATTTTTTAAAATATTTATAATAAAATTTACTTTATCTTTTTTAATGGCTTGCATTTTATTACATCTTAATTAATTCATAGTAAAAATAATATTATTTATTTTTAATTGATATTTTTCTCAAAATTGATGAATTAAAAAATACCTTTAAAATCTAAAATACTAAATAATAATAACTTCATCATATAATTACTTCTCTATCGCTTTCCCTTAATTTTAATATTAATATTGTAGCTTACAAAAGGCTAGTATTATAGTGATACGTGATCCATGACTAGCTAGTAAGATGCCAGTAAGGTTATGATACCTGAACTAATATTATGGCAATGTAGGCTAAAAAAGTTATTTCCCTTTCAAATTCACGATGTTGCTGATTTATTTTTACTAAATATTTTGTATTATAACTAAAAAATTTCCCTTCCAAATTCACGATGTTGCTGATTTATTTTTAAGAAATATTTTTGATTATAATTTTATGTATATATAATAGGGATGTATACGTTTAGATTAAAATAGAGTTAGTATTTTGAGATATAATATTTAGAATTATATTTAGAGTTGTGATAAAATTAAAATTTAATATTGGAATGTAATTATGTTTCTTAAAAGGTGAAGATAAAATTATGATTATTTCTCTTTTAAGAATTGATACTATTATATTCTAAATTAGTACAATAAAACATAAAATTATAAAGTTAATATATTTTTATTTTTAATTTAATATAAAAATATACTTATAAAAAATATATATATGCATCGTATTTTAAACATGTAGAAAAATATATATTTTCTATTATATGAAAAAAATGCATACATCGAGTATAATTAAAAATAAAATTTTATCTATAAATAAGATATTATACGGATCAATGCAATTAAACCAATATTAAATTTGTAATTAGTAGGTAACAATTAAATAAAATTAACTTTATAATAAATAATTTTATTTTTAATATTTTCATAAAAGTTTTGAAATAATGTTTATATATTTTTTAAAAATAAAATATTTTATCAAAATAAAATTAAAACAAAACTTTAGGCCGTCTAGTTTATGATTTAAAAACAATTTTTTAAAATAAAGAATCTGATTTGAAAATTGATTTAATATTTGAGTTGTATTTTAAACTTCTCTAAATTCGAGTTAATATTTGTTATTAAATTCCAAAAAAAAATTAAATGTTAGTTAGTTTATATTTTGGCATAATTTTTTAAAAATATGGAAAACATTATTTAGTTATTTTTTTAAGATTTTATTCAAAAATTATATTCGAAAATATTTTTACCAAACATATATTCCTTATGTTTTCTATTTTTTTTTTTGTTTTTGAAAAAAATAAAAATTTCAAATCCTATAGCAAACGGACTATTAACATCTATATTTCCTTTTTCTATACAAATGATTAATCATCCCCTTTTAGTCTTTCAAAATTGTGAATTAGTAATTTGTTAGGTTAATCTAACTAAGAATTGATAACTTATTGTTATAAATAGTTCTATTTTTTTGGTGTTTATTGCGTTCATTTATGATTTTATTTAAAAATTAAGAAAAAAAGATTTTGTTTGTAAAAACGTATAATACATCTCAACTACTCCATTGATATATTTGAAAAGTACTTTACATCCAGACATTCTTATTTCACAACACCGTGTTAAAAGAAGTGGTTGATTAGGTTTCGTTTATACTCTTTCTAATTTAATATTGTAAGTCAAGTTGGCTAAAGTATTTATTAATTCTCATCACACAAATTAATTAACTAAAATGTAACAAAGAAATCACAAATGTATATATATATATGGAGCAAAATGATTTTTTTAAATATCTTAGATAATATTTGAAAATTTTATCAATATTTTCATGTAAATGTCCAAAAATGATAATTTTTTTTAAATATTTTCGTAATTGAAAACTTTGGAATATCAAAAAATTGATATGATGTATTGCAAAATATCAGTTTTTTTTTTTGAAGATACAAAGAGTTGTTATTTGTATTATATAAATCAATATTTCTAAATTTAATCAATTTTAATTTTTCCCAAAAATTTTAAACTTTAATAGTTAATATTTATGGCTCATTAAATTGGGATGCATTTATACATACTTATTTATATTTATTTTCATCCGTTTTGCTCCCATCATCTCTCATGTTATTTTTTTTATTTTAGTTGTGTAGTTTTATTTTTTAAAAACATTTTTACTAATATTATGCAACTTTTTTTCTAATTTCAATATAATTTATATAGACACCATGAAAATAAAAATTATTTTTTTATTCAAATAAACATAACTTCTTTAATCATAATATTGTAACTATATATATGTATATTATATGTTATATTTAAGTTACAAATATAATCTTTAAATACAAAAATAAATTTAATTAATTTTTATTATTTATTTTAGTAGTTTTAAAATATTTAAATAAAAGTTTACAAATAAGTATAAGGTTTAGTTGTTTGATATAATCTCTTTTTATATATAAAGTTTCATATTGTACCCCTTAGAAAAATAAACATTTTTTTGTTAAGTATGTTACAAGTCAAACCATGTTGAATAACTAAATAATTTTTGCATTGAAGGTATAAATATATCTAGATTGGTTTGATTCTTATAAGATTTTAAAAAATGATAACTAAATCAACTTAATATACGACGGTTCCATAAAAATAAGAAGTAGTTAAAACTTAAAAAAAGTACAAAATTGAAAATGTTTGTTTTTTTAGTTCAAGTATTATGGGTTAGGTTGGTTCTAAAAATATC
This sequence comes from Hippophae rhamnoides, assembly GCA_033030585.1. NCBI lineage: Eukaryota > Viridiplantae > Streptophyta > Magnoliopsida > Rosales > Elaeagnaceae > Hippophae > Hippophae rhamnoides. The sequence continues at coordinate 40,162,662 of CM065434.1, forward strand.
AATTTGTATCGTAACTCGATTTATCAAATTGAGCTTGAATCGTAGAACCCAAATTGAATTAAATTTGAGACAACTTAAATAACACAAAAAATCAAGATGTGTTAGGTTAGGTATGAGCCAACTCATTAGTTTGAAATAAATTATAATACGTAAATGTTAACTTACACGATAAGTTAGAAACTTAAAATTAGAGAAACATATTTCTTCTTAATTTCTAGCCGACTCAATTTCACTTCCTCGACTCTTTACTTATCTAGTAACCATCAGCAGTCCTAAGTCCAACACTATTTCACTCTTATCCAGTAGCAGCCCTATATCCATTGAAACAGGCTGAAATATTTTTCGTGTCACCCTAAAAAGATGGGTTTTCTTTGTATCATCAGTGTATAGTCTACTTGAATATACGAAGAGAGTTTTTACATATATATATATATGGGGTCAATTTTTGAGGAAATTATTTGTTTAATTTTATTCATATATTTCTTTATTTAGTGACTAAGGTGAATTCTATCAAGATTTGTAATTCTTTATTCAAATTATAGTTTTCATGAAAACATAATGGCATCTAGTTTTTGTATAAGAGAGGATTGATGGTATTTGGTATTAAATATATAATGGACATACAGCCTAATAAGTGCAGGTACCCTGCTAGGGTATAACGAGGATATAGTGTTGGCTTAACGAATGACCTAAGCCTAACAGGCTTGGTAGAGTGTACAAACCAAATTCTCACGAAATAGATGTTATTAACATTTGTCGAATTTATTTATAAATTGACTTCTTACTTTAAAAATTAACTTTCTTTAGTTTATGTTTACTAATACTCTTGTTTAATAATTAACTAGTTATTGTAATATAACAGATGTATATGAAAAGTTATATTATTTCCGTAGATTTTGTTATGTATCTGAGTTATTTTTTTAGTATTAATTCATCATTAGTTCTAAAAACTAGTTATTATAATATTATTTCCCTTATTTTTGGGGTTTCATATAATATTGTTTAACCTAATAAGTTTTAATTATTAAATATATTTTTTGATTTATAAATAAAATATTTAATTAATTAAAAAAATATGCAATTATCAATTCAAATTAATTTGAATCAATTTTGACCAATTTATTGGTGTTTAGTTTGAATTTGGACTCACATTTTTATTATAACTTTATGTAAACGTATAATACATCCCAACTACTCCATTGATATATTTGAAAAGTACTTTACATCCAGACATTCTTATTTCACAACACCGTGTTAAAAGAAGTGGTTGATTAGGTTTCGTTTATACTCTTTCTAATTTAATATTGTAAGTCAAGTTGGCTAAAGTATTTATTAATTCTCATCACACAAATTAATTAACTAAAATGTAACAAAGAAATCACAAATGTGTATATATATGGACCAAAATGATTTTTTTAAATATCTTAGATAATATTTGAAAATTTTATCAATATTTTCATGTAAATGTCCAAAAATGATAATTGTTTTTAAATATTTTCGTAATTGAAAACTTTGGAATATCAAAAAATTGATATGATGTATTGCAGAATATCAGTTTTTTTTATGATACAAAGAGTTGTTATTTGTATTATATAAATCAATATTTCTAAATTTAATCAATTTTAATTTTTCCCAAAATTTTTAAAATTTAATAGTTAATATTTATGGCTCATTAAATTGGGATGCATTTATACATACTTATTTGTATTTATTTTCATCCGTTTTGCTCCCATCATCTCTCATATTATTTTTTTTATTTTAGTTGTGTAGTTTTATTTTTAAAATTTTTTTTCCTAATATTATGCAACTTTTTTTATAATTTCAATATAATTTATATAGACACCATGAAAATAAAAATATTTTTTTATTCAAATAAACATAACTTCTTTAATCATAATATTGTAACTATATATGTATATTATATGTTATATTTAAGTCACAAATATAATTTTTAAATACAAAAATAAATTTAATTAATTTTTATTATTTATTTTAGTAGTTTTAAAATATTTAAATAAAAGTTTACAAATAAGTATAAGGTTTAGTTGTTTGATATAATCTCTTTTTATATATAAAGTTTCATTTTGTACCCCTTAAAAAAATAAATATTTTTTTGTTAAGTATGTTACAAGTCAAACCATGTTGAATAACTAAATACTTTTACATTGAAGGTATAAATATATCTAGATTGGTTTGATTCTTATAAGGTTTTAAAAAATGATAACTAAATCAACCTAATATATGACGGTTACATAAAAATAAGAACTAGTTAGAACTTAAAAAAAAGCACAAAATTGAAAATGTTTGTTTTTTTAGTTCAAGTATTATGGGTTAGGTTGGTTCTAAAAATATCAATTTGTATCGTAACTCGATTTATCAAATCGAGCTTGAATCGTAGAACCCAAATTGAATTAAATTTGGGACCACTTAAATAACACCAAAAATCAAGATGTGTTAGGTTAGGTATGAGCCAACTCATTAGTTTGAAATAAATTATAATACGTAAATGTTAAATTACACGATAAGTTAGAAACTTAAAATTAGAGAGACATATTTCTTCTTAATTTCTAGCCGACTCAATTTCACTTCCTCGACTCTTTACTTATCTAGTAACCATCAGCAGTCCTAAGTCCAACACTATTTCACTCTTATCCAGTAGCAGTCCTATAACCATTGAAGCAGGCCAAAATATTTTTCGTGTCACCCTAAAAAGATGGGTTTTCTTTGTATCATCAGTGTATAGTCTACTTGAATATATGAAGAGAGTTTTTACATATATATATATATATATATATGAGGTCAATTTTTGAGGAAATTATTTGTTTAATTTTATTCATATATTTCTTTATTTAGTGACTGAGGTGAATTCTATCAAGATTTGTAACTCTTTATTCAAAGTATACTTTTTATGAAAACATAATGGCATCTGGTTTTTGTATGAGAGAGGATTGATGGTATTTGGTATTAAATATATAATGGACATACGGCCTAATAAGTGCAGGTACCCTACTAGGGTATAACGAGGATATAGTGTTGGCTTAATGAATGACCTAAGCCCAACGGGCTTGGTAGAGTGTACAAACCAAATTCTCTCCAAACAGATGTCATTAACATTTATTGAATTTATTTAGAAATTGACTTCTTACTTTAAGAATTAACTTTCTTTAGTTTATGTGTACTAATACTCTTGTTTAATAATTAACTAGTTATTGTAATATAACATATGTATGTGAAGAGTTATATTATTTACGTAGACTTTGTTATGTATCTGAGTTATGTTTTCAGTATTAATTCATCATTAGTTCTAAAAACTAGTTATTATAATATTATTTCCCTTATTTTTGGGGTTTCATATAATATTGACCTAATAAGTTTTAATTATTAAATATATTTTTTGATTTATAAATAAAATATTTAATTAATTAAAAAAATATGCAATTAACAATTCAGATTAATTTGAATCAATTTTGACCAATTTATTTGTGTTTAGTTTGAATTTGGACTCACATTTTTATTATAACTTTACGTATATATAATAGAGATAGATATGGTTAAATATGTCCGAATTTTATAAATATTAAATAAATCAAACTAGATCATTTATATATTAGATTCGATGTTAAAATCAATTTAGTTCAACTTGGTCAAATTATGATTGTTTAGGATATGAACATTAAAATGTATATTAAAATTATTTTATATTATTACAAATCAAACAATAAATTATATATATGTTATAAAATTTTGAAGTGTTAAAATTAATAGATTTAATCACTAAATTGCATACAATATTACATTTCTAAAAAGTAAATTATAAAGATTTTGATTAGGTATTGTTATTATATAATAAATTTTTATTAATATATAATTTATAATTATTTCTAACATTTTATGTTTTAAATTTAAAATTCATGTACTTAAGGTATATTTAATATCTGTATTATTTAAATTTTTTTAAGATATCAAAAGTCATAAATTTTAAATACATTGATTTTTTTTTAATTTATTTTATAAATTTATATTAAATTAAAATATTTAAATACAAACATTTATTTATATTATTAGATTAAGTAATATAAGTTTATACGTATATCCTTACCAAATATTTTCCAATCTGCACACACAGGCAGTCATGACTATATTTTACTGCCTTGAAAGAATATGAAATTCTGCAATTTTCAAAGTCAGAACAGTCTCTCCAATTTTAACATATTCTCAGTTGAAAAGGAATTGAGGTGATTCTTTAATTTGTTTCAACTCATAGGAAATATTCTTTTATTTGATTAATATTAGTTTTTTAATAGTTTTTATTATAATTTAATGTATAAAATTAACATGATATAATTTAATTAATTTTTACATTAATAAATGATCAGATAATTTATTTTTCATTTTATATCTCTAACTTTATATCAAATTAATAATTAATAAATAACTTAATACATATACAAATTTAATACATGTAATACTATTTTAAATTTTACGATAATAATGAATGATTTTCTGAAGGTTTATTATAATATTAATCCCTTATATAAAATAATAATAACATCGTCAAAGGAAAAATGTAATGCTCTATACTTAGTTTTAACATTGTAACAATAATCTATATTTTTTATATAATTTAGTTATTAATATATTTTTATTTTTAATTTTATGTAAAAATATTTTTTTACGTTATAAAAGATATATGTATGCATCGTATTTTAAACATACATAAAAAAAATATATTTTATATTATACTATAAAAAAATATATTATTGTACCACAATGAGTAGAGTCACGAAAATACGCAATTAAACCAATATTAAATTTGTAATTAGTAGGTAACGATTAAATGAAATTAATTTTATAATAAATAATTTTTATTTCTAATATTTTCATAAAAGTTTTGAAATAATGTTTATATATTTTTAAAAAATAAAATATTTTATCAAAATAAAATTAAAACAAAAATTTAAGACCGTCATGTTTATGATTCAAAAATAATTTTTAAAAATAAAAATCTGATTTGAAAATTGATTTAATATATGAGTTGTATTTTAAATTTCTCTAAATTTGAGTTAATATTTGTTATTAAATTCCAAAAAAAAAAAATTAAATATTAGTTAGTTTATATTTGGGCATGCATAATTTTTAAAATATATGGAAAAAAATTATTTAGTTATTTTTTCAAGATTTATATTCGAAAATATTTTTACTAAACACAAATTACTTTTGTTTTTCTATTTTTTGTTTTTGAAAAAAATAATAATTTCAAATCCTATAGCAAACGGACTATTAACATCTACATTTTCTTTTTCTATACAAATGATGAATCATCCCCTTTTAGTCTCTCAAAATTGTGAATTATTAATTCGTTAGGTTAATCTAACTAAGAATTGATATCTTATATATTGCTATAAATAGTTATATTTTTTTAGTGTTTATTTTGTTCATTTATGATTTTATTTATATATATAAAAAAAAGATTTTGTTTGTAAAAACGTATATAATGTATCCCAACGACCATACATACCATTGATGACTATATATATTTCAAGAGTACTTTACATCCAGACATTCTTATTTCTTTTTTTATGACAACACCGTTTTAAAAGATGTGGTTGATTAGGTTTCGTTTATACTCTTTCTACTGTAATAGTGTACGTTAAGTTGGCTAAACTATTTAATAATTCTCATCACACAAATTAATTAACTAAAATGTAACAAAGACATCACAAATGTGTGTATATATATATATATATATATATATATATATATATATATATATATATATATATGGACCAATATATATCTATATTTCTCGATATTTTTATTAGAATTCTTGTAAAGTCACCGACATAAAAATGATGTTTTTAAATATATCTTAGATAATATTTGAAAATTTTATCAATATTTTCGTGTAAATGTCCAAAAATGATGAAATTTTCTAATATTTTCGTAATTAAAAATTTTGGAAATATCAAAAACTTGATATGATGTATTGCAAAATATCGGTTTTAATTTTTTTTACAGTTGTTATTTGTATTATATAAGTCAATATTTTCTTAATTTAATCAATTTTAATTTTTACTAAAAATTTTAAACTTTAATAGTTAATATTTATGGCTCATTAAATTGTGATGCATTTATACATATTTATATTTATTTTCATCCTATGCTCCCATCATCTCTCAAGTTATTTTTTTATTTTAATTGATGTAGTTTATATTTTTTAAAAAATTGTACTAATATTATTCAACTTTTTTTAATTTTAATATAATTTATATAGACATCATGAAATTAATAAATATATGTTTAGTTCATATAAACATAACTTTAATCATAATATTGTAACTATATATGTATACTATATGTTCTATTTAAGTTACAAATATAATCTTTAAATACAAAAATCAATTTAATTAATTTTTATTATTTATTTTAGTAGTTTCAAAAATTTTAAACAAAAATTTACAAATAACTATAAGTTTCACAAATATACATATATATAATATTATCAACAACTGAATGGGTATTGATTCGAGCATTGGAATCGCATGAGCAATATCCACAGATATTTATAAAAAAAAAATAGAATAAACCAATCATTGTCAAAAGATTAAATTAAAATTAAACTATTTAATTATGTGATATAATCTTCTTTAAATATATAGTTTCATTTTTAATATCATAAAAAATATATGTTTATTTTTTTACAAAATATATAAATGAACATATATTTTTTAACATTATAACAAAATAAATAAATATTTTTTATTAAGAAAATTAAAAGTGAAAATAGTTAAATGAAATAACTTAATCATTTATGCAACAAAGAGAAATTAAAAAGAAAATTTCTTTGAGATATCGTTCAATGCGTGTTTTTTATTTTTTACTTCTTGATACTTTTAAATCAATGTTATTGTTTATCTAATGATCTAGTGATCAGATTAATTTTTACCTTATTTTAAGTCACATATTTACACCATATCAACTACCATTTTATATAAGAATATTAGTTATTAATTTTGAATATATATTAATTTTCTTATGCAAGCGTTTAAAAGTCTAAAAATTATGGAAGTTCTGAAAATTTAATGATAGAAAGCAGTAGGTGCTCCAACAAACTATGAAAAAAATATTCACTGATACTTGATTAACATTAATGTGTTGGTTTAGATTAATAATATAATTTGAAAATATAATTCTAAATGTGTGATAGAAATAAAAAGTATGTCATGATTTTACATTTTATTATTCTCTCTTTCTTTCTTTCTTTCTTTTTAATAAAAATACTTCTATATGTATCATGTTGTTATAAAATAACAATTAATATACTAATTTATTATTAATTAAAGTAATTAAATTAATTTTTTCTTAATTTATAATAAACTATTATATCTATTGTTTTATTTTATTTTATATAATAACTTAAAGCAAAAAGACTCGCCACTATTATTTCCCCGTTCATTAATCTGATGAATAATTCATCTAAATTGTTTAGGTGGAAAAACAGAAAGGTAAAAAAATGATCAAATTAAAATAATATTATAAAAATTATATCATTAGAAAATGAAGATTAAAAATGAGAGACAGAGTTCAGTTTGGTTATTGAGTTATTTTTATTCTTTATATTTTATAAAGTATTTATGTTTAAATAACATAATATAATACAAATGTTATTACTCAAACATTTTAATTTAATATAAATACATAAAAATTAATTTATCTAATATTTAAATATATATCTAAAATTTATGATTCGTGATATCTTTAAAAAATTAGGTGCAACACTCTAAGACTCTAATTTAATATAAATATTTAAAAAAAAAATTAATTTATCTAATAAATTTATTGACTAGGTTGAGTACTTGAGTTGCCTTAATTAGCGACGTCACTCGCATCAACCGAGCCAGGCCATTCATTTCTTGATTTCTTTACCATCAATTAGTGATGGAAACTTTTTTAAAAAAAATCAACCAATTAATCTAAATTTATTGTTAAATTAAGCCTATATGTTTAATTTTAAAGATTGATCGGTTGAAATAGGTTTAAAATTCATGTAAATTGATTTAATAGATTATTTTATAAGTTTTAAAAATGATAAAATTGAAAAAATGAACCGAATTATTATTTTAATATAATAATTTTTAAATATTTTTTTTATTTTTATTTATATTATTATTAAATTATAATTATAATATATTAAAATTTAATCATAAAAATAAAAATATAACTAAAATATAGTTTATAATATTACCTAAAGAATATCAAACTCTACGATTTTATATAAATATTAATAAGTTTTTTATCGAGATATTATATGAATCAATCTTTAAAGTAAATATTATTATTTTTTATTTTTTAATGAACATATATACTTATTTTATTTTCTTTTTTTTAATCAAAAAATTATATAATATGATTTTTGGTACAAAATTCAAAAAATTATATAAATATAGTATTTTTTATATAGGTACAAAAAAAATTTATAAATACATTATTATTTTTATATAGATTCAAAATAGTCAAATCAATTTCTTTCTAATCAATTTAATAGGTTAGTTTTAAAGTTAATTTTTAGAATTATAAATCAATTAAAGTTTTAAATTTTTTAAAATTGTTAAGATATAATTAACTTATAAAATCCACCACATTACTCACACTCTGTGATACTCACACGATTACATAAGGGAAAAGCTTGGGTTTAGTAGATCGTATTTTAGTTAATAATTATTATAAAATAAATATTTTAGGTATACAATTACTATATTAGATAGATTATATCGGATGAATTAATAAAAAAAGTTAAACTAATTCACTTCATATAATTTTTTAGAAATTAAGCATTATTTAAAATAAAAATATATTTGCTAAATACTTATCTAAATAATTAAATTTAGTCTTGTAATTTTATGATACAACAATTAAAAAAAATTATATGTAATAAAAAAATCTTAAAATTTATTTTCCCATGAGCTAATGTAAAAAAAATAAAAATAAAAATTACTCAAAAATGAGGAATTTAAAAAAAGTTCCATCTTCTTTTGATACAAAACTAAGTTAATTATATTTTATGTTCATAATATATATAATAATTTATAAAATATTTATTTTGTTTTAAATATGCCCACACAATATATGAATAACAATAAAAAAAAATTAATTTTAAATATAATTACATCATTATTTATACATTGTAGACATAAATATAACTTTAATAATACATATTATTAAGTATGGTTTTATTGTTATAAATATAATTACAATAAATTTAATATTTTAAATGTTTTTACAATAATTATCATATATATTATGAGTATAAAATAAAATTGAAAAAAAATTAAGATTTAAATTTATTTAATTCTTTGTTCAAAAGTATGAAATTAATAAGGTCGAATCTAAAAATAATAAAAATAAACTACTTATTTTGCTCGACACCACCCGCTTCCACCCCTTTTCGTCTTTCAAACTACAATTTGTTTCAATGAAAATTATATTATAATTCTTTATTTTTAATAAAAAATTTATTATGACTTCCTTGGCATTTATATTTCTCTCTGTTTTCAAATATTTTATGACTTGTTAGGCATAGATTCAAGTTGCGTTCATCTTGTCCCGCTAATAAAAGGTCTTTGACTAATTTCTTTGAAAAAACGAAGAAGAAGAAGAAGATGAAGAAGAAGAAGACGCCATCTAGACCGTTATTCTTCAAACTACAATATATCAGTCTAATGTTTAAGCTTTAAGCCATAATTCATAGGATTGATAATTTAATGATAATTTATTGATAAAGATAAGCGATAACTTATTGACTTAATAATTTTACAAAAAGATATATATATATATATATATATATATATATCATATTTCTACGTTAGAATTTGACATTGTTGCTACAAAACATGGTCGACCATGTGTCCACATTTTGCATCCTTGGGTGGGTAGGGGTTCATAGAGGAGATCTGTTAAAAAATCTGTCATCGTTAAACTCCTCTTGCAAGGGTTCTTCAAGGCAAAAACAAGATTCTTCCATCAACTCAGGACTCAATCTGAATATCAAAATACATAACTCTATCTGTATTTTATTATAAGACAAAATGGTTTCTTCTAGTTGTGTAAATTTTTTCATGTAAATCTAAAAAGTATTCTTGAAATGTTATGATGCTGCAAGCAAGTATACGTCATGTTATTCGTAAAATTATTGTTAGAAATTTTTGTTTTTGTTTCTCTAAGAGGATTATGCACAGGTTTTGATGGATATCACAGATCCTGAATTAAATATTTTAGATGAATTCGAAGATGTTGAGGCCTAGATTTGTTTTTAGGTTTAAACTTTTTAAAAAAAAAATGGTTAAAATGGAATGTCAGCGTTTATTATTATAACAAAAACCGAAAGAGTTTGACAGAAAACGTTAAAATGGACTAATAATATTAAATTTTAAAAATTAGCTATGGATTCAAATATATTTTAAAAAAAATTGATGAATAAATTATAAAATTTAAATAACAACATAGCACATAAGCCTATTGTATATATAATACGTAAGCTTATTATGTATATATATATAAGTGAGTATGTAAGAAAGTGTATAATTATTTTTAAATAATTGAATCATAAAAGTTACAAATTCTCGAAACAGTATTATTTAGCAGTCACTTGTCACCAGTTTAGATCACAAATTATACATTTAAATTTCTTTAAATCACACACGTACAGTTCTGAGAACAAAAAGTTATTATAAAACTCAAACAAATTATCATATAATTAAATCTATAGGCTTGATAAAATTTCTTTGGCACCATTAATTGACTTGTTTGAAAGCCTGTACATTATATTGATGCCATGGCTTGGACTAAATGAAAGAAATTTGAGTCTGACTTGGAAGGCCAATAGAAAGCTCTAGATTGATCTGCTCAGGTAAGGACTCTTGTTCTGTACTGGTCATTCCACTACTACTAGTGTTTGTTTTTTCTTCAGTATAATTCTGATCGATTTTATTAACTTTGTTGACCGTAGGAGAAGGCAATAAAAATGGTGTCATAGAAATTTTCTTCTCCTCAAATTTGATTAATCCTGAGCTCTTGTTACTGTCACTACTCTTTTTGTCTTTACTAGATGTGACCATAGTGTTAGAGTTGAGTGGACGGTGAATTTGAGGGACAATTCCAAGGCCATAAAGCTTCCTTTTGATGTGGGTATTCCAGTAATTCTTTATCTCATTGTCTGTTCTTCCAGGTAGTCGAGAAGCTATTGAAGACCATCTGAAAACATAAAAAAATAATACGTAAATTTTTTTTAGATCAAAAGTCTAATCTCTTGCTGATTTGTGGATAAAGTACAGAACCCATTTGAGATTTAAGTTTGAATAAAAAAAACCCAGTTGAGATTTTTGGTTAAAGAACATAACCCATTTGAGATTTCTGGTTAAAGAACAAAACCCATGTTGGGAATTTTGATTAAAGAACAAAATTAACTCAAAGTTGGGATTTTTGCTTACTTGTTTCCTAGTAAACTGTGAAGGTTGATGACGAGTTCAATCTCTTCTTTTGTAAAGTTACCTCTTTTAAGGTCAGGTCTAAGGTAGTTTATCCAACGAAGTCTGCAACTTTTCCCACATCGAAGCAAACCTGAGTAGTAGTAGTATTAATATATATGAAGAAAATAGAAACCTTTATCATTAATTTCTAGGCTATAATTGAAGTTTAATTATGTTTTGAGAAAATTAATAAACAAATTAAGTTACCAGCAGCTTTAGGAAGAGATCTCCAGCAACCTTCACCATTCAATTTGATGAAGTTGATGAGACGTTGATCTTCTTCTTTAGTCCATGCACCTTTGTTTGTATGCCCTTTTTCACAACAAGGAGACCTTCCCATCTTGTAGTGATTTTTTTTTTTTAATTTTATTCAAGGTTAAATTTGTTGGTTCTTTTCTTGTAAGTTATGAAAGAAAGAGAAAACAAAGTGAGGCAGAGATTGTGAGGATTTTCTTATTGGAGGGGAAGAAGGAATTTTAATGGAGATTAATAGATGATAATGAGAGAGTGTGTGTGCACAATTGAGTTGTGAGAAATTTCTTTTGAGATTTAATAACGGAGGGAAAGAAGGAAGAAAAGAGAAGGGACTTGAATACTTGACCCACCTGGGTGTGAGAATATGAGTGTCTCATGATTTAGCTTTGGATTTGGTAGGTACCTATGCTTGAAAACGTAGGTTCAACTTTATTTGATATCTACCCCACTTTATTGAACATATTATATATTCACGGTTTCTTTTTTATTTTTATTTTTTATTTTTTTTAATAGGTAGAAAATTTTATTCAAATATATAAAAAAATATACAACAAAAATGAAAGGTAAATTTTTTAAATAAAATTCAATTGAGAAATTAATATTCATCCACGATTATATTACATTATTGTTGGGAATTCTTTACATTTTTCTTAATTTTAATATTTAAGTGAATTAATTAGTACAAATGTTATTCAAAAAAATATGAAATACTAATACGACGGGTGAGGGTTACCACATCTCTAGTATCTTTTATAGAATGATAACTTTAATTTCATTATTTTTTTTAAAAATATTTTAATCATATAATTTTTAAAAAATATATAGTTTAAATTTTAAAATTTTAAAGTTAGAGTGTTAAATTCTCAATTCAATCCAGAAATATTCATAAAACCATATGAACTCATAATTTAAATGCAGCGGAAACAAAATTGGATTGAAAACATCATACATCGTTAATCAAATTCGGTAACACGGGAATTTCAATGGATTTTCTATTCGATGCTTTTCTTGGTTTCTGCATTACTTATTCTCTACGTATTGATGGTGTATCTGAATTGTTATGCGATTAATAGTGAAAGTACCGTACTTTATTAAGGTTCTTCCATCAGAACCTCGTTGATTCAGGCAAAGCTGTCTGATTCCGACGAAATAAGCGTCATACGGTTCGCCCACATTCACATTCGATTTACATTCTCCTTGGCAGTGCAAGCGTTAAGCAAAATTCTCTTGAGTAACAAAACACATGAATCATAGCAATAGGTCTACAGAAGCCGAGTATTATCTTCCGTGTATTACAATGTATTTAGTTTCTCAAATACTATACTTTATGTGGTAACTAAACTTAATGAATAAATCCTATATTTATTCTTGGTCAATATAAATTTTCTCAAATAAATTAAGGTGCACGTGAATATAAGAAAAATATCACAATATATAAGAGTTTCATTAATTAATTGTATATATACATTTACAAAGTGGAACCAATTCCATTTTCTCTACATGATCCTTGAATTTCATTGGTGGCGTACCTTTAGTCAAAGGATCAATCATCCAACTTCGTCTTACGTCTTCCGAATGACCGCTTTCTTTTCCTTAACAAGTTCTCTTATGGCCAAGTACTTAATGTCGATGTGCTTACTACGACTACCCTTTTTGTTGTTCTTAGCCATCATCTGGCCAGTGAGTTGTCACGATGTATAATCTTAATGGCCTAAGAAATAGAGTCGACTATTCTAAGCGAAAATAAAACTCTTTAACCATCGCCGTACGATATGGCCTCAAAACGTGATCTGAACTTCGGCCTCGTAGTGGAAGTAGCGATCAATGGTATTCGCACTCTACGACACGGCTACATCGTGAGCATGAAAATGTAACCAGAGATGTTGATTTTCGTGAATCAATACGACCAATGACAAAGTCCGCATCGGAGTAGCCAATTACTTCCGATTCATCGGTTAGTCTATACGTGAAGCGTATAATCCTTGGTTCCTTGTAGGTACCTCGTCCGAGCTTTCTTTGCGGCTTTCCAATGGTCAACACCTGGATTACTACGATATCTCCACTAACATCGACAAAAAATGCAATGTCGGTGCAGTGCGACTTGAGCATCATCGAACTTGAACGGTGACGTATGGAATGGTTTTCATCATTCTCTTTCAAAATCATTCTTTGGGCATTGGTCCAATTACTGCCTTTATCACCACTTCCATGATGGGAGCAACACTTGGTGAACAATCCTTCATCAAAATCTCTCTAAAACTTTATTGATATAGGTTTCTGAGACAAACCCAAGACACCTCGAAGTCTATCTCTATGGATCTTAATGCGATGACATAAGATGCCTATTGCGTATCCTTGTATCAAAATTTTTAGAGAGGAATTATTTTACCTCGTGTAGCAAACCCTTTATCATTGGTACATGACAAAATATCATCCACGTATAGCACCCGAAAACAAATCTTACTCCCATTAACTTTAAGGTATATACATTGATCCGTGGCCGTTCTCTTCAAAACCAAAGAAGTGATGACGTTATGGAATTTCAAATACCATTGACGAGAGGCTTGCTTTAATCCATATATGGATTTATTAAGCTTACAAACCAAATGCTTTCGCCCATCGCTAGAAGAATATTTCAGGTTGTTTCATATAAACCTCTTCCTCTAGGTTACCATTAAGGAAAGCCGTTTTCACATCCATTTGTTGCAAATCCAAATCAAAATGGGCAACCAATGCCATGACCACAAGAAGTGAATCTTTCTTAGATATAGGAGAAAATGTCTCCGTGTAGTTGATTCCTTCCCTTTGAGTGAATCCTTTGGCAATGAGTCTTGCCTTATGTCTCTCAATGTTTCCTTGTGAGTCTTTCTTTGTTTTGAAGACCTATTTACATCCAATGGCTTTCACACCATTAGGCAACTTGACGAGATCCCAGACTCGGTTAGACACCATAGAATCCATCTCTTCTTTCATGGCATTGTACCATAAGTTCAAAACCTCAGAACTCACGGCCTGTGAAAACGTCTCAGGATCATTTTCGGCTCCAACATTATGGTCGCATTCTTATAGATACAGCTTAATCATTAGGAATCAACGATTTCCTTACTCACAGTAGATCTTGCTAATGTTGCATCAACATTCTCGGAGGAACGGGATCGTGTTGTTCAACTAGTTGCTCAATGATTGTAGGCATACATGAACTTCAACATCTAGATCGGGATCAACGAGTTGTGGTACTTCGAGGCGGTTCTTCAACATGCATTTGTACTCGAGGCATGTTGTTAACAATAACGATTAGTCCATTACATAAAGTGGCATATTGAGCCTATGAATGATCTTTCTCATAACTAATGCCTTGAGATCGATTGCTTCCACTAATCAAGTAATTCTCAAGAAATTTTGCATTTCTTGATTCCACAAATCTAGTGTTGTGAGATGGACAGTAAACTCTATAACCTTTAGACCGTTCGGCATATCCAATGAAATACCCACTAATGGTCCTTGGGTCCAACTTTTTCTCTTGTGGATTATATATCCTCACTTCAGACTGGCATCCCCAAACACGCATATGTTGCAAACTCGGTTTCCAACCTTTCCATAATTCAAATGGTGTCTTTGAGATAGCTTTGGTTGGAACTCGGTTTAATATATACACAATCATCTTTAAAGCTTCAATCCATAAGGATTTAGGAAGATTGGAGTTGCTAAGCATACTCCGTACCATGTTCAATAGTGTTCGGTTTCTTCTTTCTACTACACCATTCTGGTCTGGTGAATCAGGCATAGTGTATTGGGAACTATCCCATGTTCTTGAAGAAACTTAGCAAGCAGAACAGGACTTGTCCATTCTCGGTGTATCTACCATAATATTCACCACCCAATCTAATCTCACGTCTTTATTTGCTTTCCACATTGTTTCTCTACTTCCAACCTTAAAGCTTTTGAAGGCATCCAATGCTTGCTCTTATTATGAAGCATATAGAGATACATATATCGAGAAAAAATCATCGATAAAGGTGATAAAATATTTTGACCTTGAATGTCCGTATGCGGACAACATATATCCATATGTATGATTTCTAATATGTTTGAACTTCTATTGGCACCTTTCTTTGACTTGTTAGTGCTTTCCACTTAATGCAGTCCATACATGTCTCAAATCGATAAAATCTAGAGTACTAAGTACCCGTCTTTCACTAATCTTTTAATTCTTTCTATGGAGATATGTCTGATCTCACCATGCCGTAACGGAGAAGAGTCATCATCGATAATACACCTTTTAGTGCCGGCTTGAACATGCGCTGCGTTATGAGTGGCATTATTTGGTAAATTAATGCGATAAAGACCATCGGACAAAATACCATTCCCTGACACATCGGTTATTAAATAAGCGAAAGATGTTTACGAAAAGTGAAAGGAATAACCTTAAGGTACAAGTCTTGAAATTGAAATCAAGTTTCTAAGAGAACTTGGAACATAAGGTCTTTTCCAATTTTAAAATAAAAGCACTACTTAAAATCAAACTACATGTCCTACGGCCTCCCATGTGAGCCCGTCTTATTCTTGGATAAGATCATTGCTTTCCTTCCCAGCTTCCTTAGATTTTGCATACCACATGAGTTTGCAACATGGATTGTAGATCGAGAATCAATCCACCCAGGTGATAATATTAACATTAACCATATTAGATTCATAACAAACAAAGCGAGGTTGGATTACCTTTATTCTCGAAGCCATTTACGGAATGCGATACAATCCTTCTTCATGTGTCCTTTCTTTTACAAAGAAACACTTGAATTCTTTCTTAATATCACCTTGAGGTGGAATTATCCCCTTTCCTTTATGCTTGTATTGAGATTTTCCTTTTCAGTGCGTTGTAGCCAACATTGCCTTTAACCAAATTCCATAACAAAGCCTCACTTCCTCTTGAACACATATAGTCGTTAGTTCGTTGATTGACTATTTATCTTTATGTGTATTGTCTGAAAATTTTGAATGGCCGTACTAATGTGGGAGAGTGTTAAGGATATAGTGCACCAGGAAGGATTCAGGCATCTCAGCCTCGAGATGCTTAAGTTGAGCGATGTCCCTCATTTGCATGTGTGCTCCGCGCGCCTTTCACGTTGGTGAGTCTTAAAGAAGATAACCGTAATAAGTGCTTGCTAAAGCCTTATACGAAGTGGCAATTGATCATCGATGGCCTTTGTAGTCTTGAACATTGGTATCTTTGATCAGCGGAACCACGAATACCGGCCGAGATTTTAGTCTTAATGAATATCATACTAAGGCATTAGATCGTTCCCATTGTTCATAAGCATGATATTCTCTAGGTATTGGTTTGAGTAATTTTGGGTGGTTCGTTTTCTAATAGCATAATCAATATCCATCCACCTAATTGAAGGAGAATTCTTTCCTTCCATATTTTATAGTTATCACTTTCGGATCGAGAATATCGCGGCGGATATCGAGAGAAATTCTGAGTTGAAGAAATTTGTAATTAAAGATTATATGCTTATTAAAATTTGAGGCCTAAACTATAATCATTCTTCACCGATGTAAATCATAAATAATATGAATCTAGTGACATAAAACTTGTCTGTGGGCTAAATTTTTAATTCAATTAAATTCATCATAACTTTACGATAAAACTATCAAAATATGTTCATTTTCCTAATCTCTGTGAGTAAATTAGAAAATATAATTTGATATTATATCCTAATTAATCACACAAAAATATAATAAAAATTCATGTGGGATAAGATTTATTATATCACATATGATTAATTACAATTAATATTTATTTTATAAATGTGATTCTAAATAAACTTTATTATAGTTTTAATTAATTAAAGATGCTTTGGCTACTGCCTAATTAATTAAACCATATGAATCACTTAAATATTAATTAAATCCTTATGCTCTATTATTGCATAAAAGCATAAGCAATATTAATTTAATTTCAAATGTGTAAATATTATTTATCTTAAATTGCATATATGAAAATAAATTATACAAGTAAAAATTAAATAATATAAGCACTAATTAAATCCTTAAGAGCCATTAAAAATTAATTCTGTTATGCATAAATTATTTAACTCAATTTTATATGTATAATTAATTACAAAATTTATACATATAAATACCCAAAACAAATAATTTAAGCATAATGTATTTAAATAAAATTTTAATGTGCCAAAAAATTATTTAAATAAATATAAAATGTATAATAAATATTATACATATGATAAAAATAAATTAAAATTATATTTAGAATTATTTTATATATATGTATATATTTATTTTGTTTTAATAATAAAATTAAATATCTATATAAAAATATGTTGTTACAAACAACAACATAATTGAATCAGTGGTCAATTGGATAGACTGTTACAAATCCTTTAAAATAAATTGGGTTTGATTCCCAGAAGAAGCAACTTCTTTTGGTTTAAAAAATCAAATGTTTAATTTATATAAATGTAAGTCTGATACAACAATAGATGTAACAATTGTTGCAGCCCATTGGCCGAGGTTGTTAAATTCTCACACCATACTCGGGTTCGAGACACCCTACACCGAATTCTGATTTTATTTTTTAAACTTCATCTTGACCTCTGTCGGGTCAACGCAGGCCGTTTTACACGGATACCGGCAAATCTTTCTTCGATGACGGAATCCAGCGTTCTTTTTATCAAAATTCTCAGAATTCAATTTCCGAGTGATTCATAATGTTAATTTTAAGTAAAAAATTCATTTTAAATAAAAAGTTAATTAATGAAAGAAATAAATACCCACAGTAAATTGGATTTATTTTCTTCATTGTTTTTCAAGTTTAATTTTACAGAATCATTCAAAAATCAATATTGAAACATTTTATAATTTCCATATGCATCAAAAACAATTAATACAAAAAATTCAAAATTTTAGTTCTCGTGAAACAAAAGAGAAAAACAGAGTTGTTTTCAAACTGCTCTCATACCAAATGTTAGATTCTCAATTCAATCCAGAAACATTCATAAAACCATATGAACTCATAATTTAAATGCATCGGGAAAAAAATTGGATTGAAAACATACTTCTTGCCATTGATTAAATTTCAACACTTACACGGGAATTCCAATGGATTTTCTGTTCGATGCTTTCACTGGTTTCTCACACTTATTCTCTACGTATTGATGGTGTATCTGAATTGTTATGTAGTTAATAGTGAGAGGACCCGATACTTTATTAAGGTTCTTTCATCAAGAACCTCGTTCGGTTTTGAATCGACGTACGGTTTCGACGAAACCAAACCATCACCACGGTTCATTAACGTTGCATCACTGTGATTTACTTAGAGTACTTATGTATACATTTTTAAAAAATTTATGGAAACAAAGTGTACATTTTTTATGTATTATTTTATTTAAAGTTATATTGGTGCCCTTTCTCCCGTAATAGTATATGTGAACTGTTTGGAATAATAAATTAAAGAGAAATTTTATAATAAATAATATTTGTTTTTTTATTATATTTTTCTAATTTAATGTTTTGGATTATAATATTTTCGTTATAAACACATCAACCACATAATTATAATTAATATTAAAAGAGTTTTACCCTAATCTCATCCAATTAAAAGTTTCTTTTTATCATCATCATCATTATCGATATCATTTTTTGAATCTTGTATTAATCCTTTATTAAACTTTTTATAGAATTTGAGTTCAAAGTGAAAGAGTAAGTTAAAAGGGGTTTTCTAAAATACTGATAAATATTACAAATGAAAAATAAGATGATATACTTGATAAGTAAATGAGAAATTTAAAAGCAAAATTTTTAATGTTGGCTCAGAGACAGTGAGAAACATTATACAGGTAATGTAAGTCAATATGCCACATTGGTGGAGGAATCAGCCAGGAAACAAAAAAAAAATGTGAAGCTAAATACCAAAAGAGAAATCAAATTTTTTTTTGGCTCATTTTTATATACAATAAAAGTTAATCAAAATTTTGGTTGATTTTACATACAGATATTTGGTTTTTTTATATAAAAAAAATATTTATACTCATATTTTATTTATACATAATTATTATTTTTATTAAAATTTTATCAATTAGTTAATTATCACGTAAATTAATTAATATAAATTAATTGATATAATAAAACTTAATCACAAAAAGATATATATATATTATTAAAATTTTATCAATTAATTAATTATCACGCAAATTAATTTAATTTACGTAATAGAAATTAATCACAAAAACATATATATATATATAATAAGAATATCTTTATAAAGATAACAAAATTCAAATATTTAATTATAAAATATATTAAAAGTTAATTACATCTACCCGATTACAAGTAATCAGTTTTATTTTTTTCTTATAAAAATATTTTCATCACCTTATGGAAAAACATAATTTAGCATAAATACAATTACGTATTGAACATATGAGATCATCACGTTATTAAAAAAAATATGTATTTAACACCTAGATAAAATTATAAATGAAATTATGCGTAAAAATAATAATTTTGTGGTTCATAATTTTGATTTGAAATTTGGTAGGTAACTATGCTTGATAACCTTGGTTCAACTTTATTTGCTATCTACCCCACTTTATTGCACATATTCACGGTTTTTTTAATAGATTGAAAGTTTTATTCAAACATATTAAAATGAAAAAAATTAAACACAAATCAAAGTTAAAAATTTTAAACAAAACAAAGCTTTAATTGAGAAATTAATATTGATTAGCCACTATATTACATTATTTTTTAGATAATATTGTGTAGCATTCTTGTTAAGATTTATGTTTTCTTATTTTTAATATTTGATTGGATTAATTGATATAAATATATTTAAAAAAAAATGAAATACTAACGGGAGTGAGGACCATGATAGGTTTCATAATTTTTACAAAATAAACTCTTTAATCAAATTTTTTTTATTAAAACATTTTATTCACATAATTTTAAAAAAATTACACTTTAGTTTTAAAAGTTCAAAACTAAACGACTTATGTGTACCAATTTTAAGACTAAATTGTTTCAATCAAAAGTTACGAAATTAATCCACTCATATACTTAAAGTTAGAGTATAATCGATACCCTTCTTATGTAATGATATATGTGAGCTCTTTGTCACAACAAAAGAAAAATCTGCCCTAGCTCACCATTTATTCATAATAAATATTACTTTTTTAGTATGCACATCTAATATAATATTACGGATTGTAATATTTTCGTGGTGAACCATGTTCCCAACATCAACTACATAATTATGATTAGTAACTATTTAATATTGGTTCTAAAAGTAATAAATTAGTGGCATAATTTAGGGAAATTTGTGACCTAATTTGTGGTATGATTTAAGGAAATTAGTGGCATAATTTAAGGAAATTTGTGGTATGATTTAAGGAAATTAGTGGCATAATTTAAGGAAATTGGTGGCCTAATTTAAGGCTTAAATTATGGCACAATTTAGGAAAAGGGAGCCTCGCTTCATCTATAAATAGGGAAGAGTTCATGCATTGAAGAACAAGGTAAAAATCAGAAAAAATCAGAGAGAGTATAAGCAAACTCAAAGAGAGAAAATACTTGTAAGTTTGGGGAAACACTTGAGAGATATTATTAGTGAGGAAATCTATATCTGTATTCTGTATATTTCCTACTCAATTCAAATAATATCTGCTGCCTCCTGTGGACCTAGGCGAATTTCCAAACCATGTAAATTCTATGTGTTCATTTTGTCGCTTTGATATATTCATATACCGCTATTTATTGCTTCTGCCCACAACAAATTGGTATCAGAGCCAAATATAGCAGTATTATATATCAAATCGAAGCTCTTGATGAGACGAACACAACGGTGAAAGAATCGCTCAAATGGAAAGTTAGAATTGCCACTAGAAGCTGCCGTAGTGTTGCTACCAGCACTAAGTCAACTCGCCGAGTTGGACCGAGTCAACTTAGTCACTAGTGATATTTGGACCGAATTGGTCTGTTTTTCATCCGTTTTCAATTGAGTTGGATATATTCCTAGCTAATTGGACCATTCCGAATTCAACTACGGACTCCGTTTTTTTTCAAATAAGGTATAAAATTTGAAAAAAAAAACTATTTTAAGTTGTAAGTGCAAAATTTCTGTTATCAGTTTGTACTTATGGCTGATAAAGGAGAGATCGAAGAAGGTGAACAAGTTGACCATAGAATTTATGGCAAACCAAGTTCTACTCGAAGAACTATGTTGTCCAACGCAAAGTTTGAGGTGGAGAAATTCGACGGCACCAATAACTTTGGCATGTGGCAATGTGAAGTATTAGATCTATTGTTCCGAGAAGGATCTAATATAGCCTTGGAGACCAAGCCAGGAGATTATTCAAATGAAGATTGGAATTATGTCAACCGACAAGCTTGTGGCACAATTCAACTGTGCTTAGGAAAAGATCAGAAGTACTTTGTCATGAAAGAGAATGTAGCCGCAATTCTCTGGAAGAAACTAGAGGACAAATACATGACGAAAAGTATTGAGAACATACTCTACTTGAAGAAGAAACTTTTCCGTTTCCAGTACAAGAAAGGTACCCCTATGATTGAGCACTTAGATAATTTCAATAAAATTTTGGCCGATCTGCAAAATTTAGATGTTGAAATTATCGATGAAGATAAAGCTTTGTTGTTGCTGAATTCATTACCTGAGAGCTATGAGCATTTAACCACAACCTTGTTATATGGAAAGGATGAGGTTAAGTTCGTAGATGTTTCAAATGCTTTGGTAAATAACGAGTACCGGAAGAAGGATCAACATGATCACATAGACTCAATATCAGAAGCATTGACGGTAGCCAAAGGTGGGACTAACAACAAAAAATCTGGAGGATCAAATAATAGGGGGAAATCTAGATCAAAGTCTAGAGGAGAGTCATCCAGAAGATGTCCTGCGAAGGACGAGTGTGCCTATTGTCACCAGAAAGGGCATTGGAAGAAATATTGTCTAAACAAGGACAAGTCAAATGCAAATGTTGCACAGAAGGCCAATGAAGATGAAGAATCAGCCTTTTCAGTTTCATCATCAAAAACCTACTCAGATAAGTGGATCCTTGATTCTGGATGTTCTTATCATATGTGTCCAAAATAGACATTGGTTTTCGAGTTTTGAGGAACTCGATGGAGGAGTTGTGCTTATGGGCAACGACAATGCCTGTCAGACAAAAGGGATCAGAACAGTACGACTAAAGATGCACGATGGTATAATCAGACGACTTACAAATGTAAGGTATATTCCTGACCTAAAGAAAAACCTTATTTCTTTAGGTGTTCTAGATTCTGATGGTTACAAGGTAACATTGGAAAATGGAGTCTTGAAAGTTGTACGAGGTACATTTGTAGCGATGAAGGGTACTTGGAAGGCGAACTTGTATTTCCTAGATGGTAGTACAGTTACAGGAAGAGAAGCTGTCTCAAGTAGTTCTGAAGAAAAGACAAATGATTCTTCTCGCCTGTGGCACATGCGCTTAGGGCATATCGGTGAAAAGGCTTTGCAAGGCTTAATGAAGCAAGGTCTTTTGAAAGGTGCCAAGACTAGAAAGTTTGATTTCTGCGAGCATTGTGTAATGGGAAAACAAACAAGAGTCAAGTTCGGCACTACCATTCATCGTACTAAGGGATCTCTTGATTATATTCACACGGATGTTTGGGGACCTTCAAAGAATGCTTCACTTGGAGGTAAACGCTAGTTTGTGACTTTTATT
Organism: Hippophae rhamnoides; assembly: GCA_033030585.1. NCBI lineage: Eukaryota > Viridiplantae > Streptophyta > Magnoliopsida > Rosales > Elaeagnaceae > Hippophae > Hippophae rhamnoides. The sequence continues at coordinate 40,186,183 of CM065434.1, forward strand.
GATGATTTCTCTAGATATGTCTGGATATACACCATGAGTCACAAAGATGAAGTTCTAGATATCTTTCTTAAATGGAAGAAAATGATCGAGACTCAGACGGGCAGGAAAATTAAAAGGCTCAGATCTGATAATGGTGGCGAGTATAAATCAGATCCCTTCTTTAAAGTTTGTCAAGATGAAGGGATAATCAGACGTTTTTTAGTTCCTCGTATACCATAGCAGAATGGAGTTGCAGAATGAATGAATCATACTTTGGTTGAGAAAGTTCGATGTATGTTATCTTAATCCAAATTAAGCAAGGCATTTTGGGCCAAGGCTTTGTCATATACAACTCATATAGTCAACAGACTTCCTGCGACTGCATTAGATGGGAAAACTCCTAAAGAGGTATGGTCTAGACAACCTGCCTCTAATTATGATTCGTTGCAAATATTTGGATGTTCTGCATATTTTCATGTTAGTGAATCCAAACTGGATCCTAGAGTAAAGAAAGATGTTTTCTTGGGCTTTAAGGAAGGAGTTAAAGGATTTCGACTTTGGTGTGGTGAATCCAAGAAGATCGTCTTAAGCCGAGATGTCACATTCGACGAGTCTGTTATGTTGAGATAGACAAATTCAAAGAAAGAGAATGAAAGTCCAAATACTCTTTCTAAGGTGATGCTTGAGACTCCGGAAGATCCAGAAAAGATTATACCGGCTACCGATCGTGGTGAAGATGAAATTGATGATCAAGAAGAGATCTCAGTTGAGGTGGAGGTTCTCTCACCATCACCACCGATCAATCAACAGCCAAAATCTATTGCCACTACTCGACCGAGAAGGGTGATTAGAAAGCTTACCAGATACACAGACATGGTAGCATTCGCACTTCCAGTAATTGATGATGATGTCCCATGCACTTACAGAGAAGCCGTGCAGAAAGTTGATAGTATGAAGTGGAAGATGGCAATGGATGAAGAGATGAAGTCTCTACACCATAATCAAAATTGGGAGTTGGTTCAACTTCCCAAAGGAAAGAAAACTATTGGCTGCAAATGGGTCTATGCCAAGAAGGAAGGTGTTTCTGGTAAAGGCAACATCAGATACAAAGCCATATTGGTAGCAAAAGGTTATACTCAGAAAGAAGGAATAGACTACAATGAGGTATTCTCACCTGTTGTTAAGCATTCATCTATTCAGATATTATTGGCTTTGGTAGCACAGTTTGACCTCGACTTAGCTCAACTCGATGTCAAAACCGTTTTTCTCCATGGTACTTTGAACGAAGAGATCTACATGTCTCAATCGGATGGCTTCAAAATTCCAGGACGAGAGAATTGGGCTTGCAAGCTGAGCAAGTCAATTTACGGTTTGAAGCAATCACCACGACAATAGTACAAACGCTTTGATAGCTTCATCAGAAAGCATAAGTACACATGTAGTCAGTTTGATCACTGTGTATACTTTCGGAAACTCCAAAATGGTACCTTCATTTATTTGCTCTTATATGTTGATGATATGTTAATTGCATCTAAGAGCAAGATGGAGATCGACAGATTGAAGGCTATGTTGAGTTCATAATTTGAAATGAAAGATCTTAGAGAAGCTAAGAAAATTCTTGGGATGCAAATCACAAGAGATAGAGTTGCAAGCATAGTCTGTCTGACACAAACTCAGTATCTGAAGAAAGTACTACAAAGGTTTGACATTGATGAAAAAACCAAACCAGTAAGTACACCGCTTGCTCCTCACTTTCAGTTGAGTGTATTGATGTCGCCTAGCACCACCAATGAGAAGAAGAAAATGGAACGTGTTCCATATGCAAATGCCGTTGGTGCCTTAATGTATGCAATGGTTTGCACCAGACCTGATATTTCTCATGCTGTTAGTATGGTGAGTCGGTACATGCATAATCCGGGTAAAGGACACTAGCAAGCAGTGAAGTGGTTCTACGGTACATCTATGGTACTGTGGATATTGGTTTGAAGTTTAAAAGAGACAAGACTGAAAGTAAACACCTAGTTGGATATATGGATTCTGATTATGCTAGAGATTTGGATAAGCGTCGATCTACAACTGGTTATGTGTTCACAATGGCAGGAGGACCAATTTGTTGGAGATCAACATTGCAGTCAACTGTAGCTTTGTCTACTACAGAGACAGAGTATATGGCTGTAACAGAAGCATTCAAAAGAGCTATCTGGCTTCTTGGGTTGACCAAAGATTTGGGTATTTTTCAGAAGAACGTGGAAGTTTTCTGCGACAGCCAGAGTGCCATTTGTTTGGAAAAGAACCAAGTTCATCATGGTCGCACCAAGCACATCGATGTTCGATTTCATTTTGTTTGGGAAATTGTCGATGAAGGGAATGTTATACTCCAGAAAGTCGGAAGTGCAGATAACCCTGCGGATAACCTTGCAGATATGCTTACAAAGGTGCTTACAGGGATCAAGTTTCAACATTGCTTGAACTTGATCAACATCTCTCGAGCTTAGAGCGCTTAGGGTGTATTTGGAAGCAGCGTTATGAACTTTTTCGCCAAGGTGGAGATTGTTGAATATTGGCTCTAAAAGTAACAAATTAGTGGCATAATTTAGGGAAATTTGTGGCATAATTTGTGGCATGATTTAAGAAAATTAGTGGCATAATTTAAAGAAATTGGTGGCCTATTTTAAGACTTAAATTATGGCACAATTTAGGAAAAGGGAGCCTTGCTTCATCTATAAATAGGGAAGAGTTCATGCATTGAAGAACAAGGTAAAAATCAGAGAGAGTATAAGCAAACTCAAAGAGAGAAAATACTTGTGAGTTTGGGGAAACACTTGAGAGATATTATTAGTGAGAAAATCTGTATCTGTGTTCTGTATATTTCCTACTCAGTTCAAATAATATTTGTTGCCTTCCGTGAACCTAGACGAATTGTCGAATCATGTAAATTCTGTGTGTTCATTTTATCACTTTGATATATTTATATACCGTTATTTATTAATTCAACCCACAATAGTAAAATCCAACGAGAAAATATAAATGTTGGCTCAGAGAGACAGTGAGAAACATTACAAAGGTAAGGTAAGTCAAATTCCCACATTAGTGGAGGATTCGGCCAGGAAACAAAAATGTTAAGGTAAATACCAAAAAAGAAATTGATTTTTATTTTTGGTTCATTTTTATATACGGTAAACAGTTAATTAATGACTTAATTAAATTTTAGTTTATTTTATAGAAAGATATTTGAATTTTGTATAAAAAAGTATACATACTCATATAATATTTTTTTTACTTAAGTTTTGTAAGTTATTTAACAAGTTATCATGTAATTCAATTAATATAAATTAATTAATATTACAGAATTAAATCATAAAAATTTATTCATGTGTATACAAAATAAGGGTCGGTATTTTTCCGAAGAGAAAAAAGTTCAAATATTTTATTATAAAATAAACTAAAATTTAAATAGGTAAAAAATTATTTATATTTTTAAATGTAATCAATTTATTTAACTTGTTTAGTATTTTTTCAATAAAAATATACTCATCACCTTATAAAAACATAATTTAACTCAAATATAAGTATGAACATAGGAGATCATCACTTTATTAAAAAACATATATTTAACACCTAAATGAAATTATGTTTACAAAAAATAATTATATTATGCGATTATTCCTAATAACTTCTAAAAAACTTATCAAAACACATCCTAATAAATGAATTACTTGTTATAGAAGTAGGAATAACTATCAAGCTAGATGCTATATATATATATGAAGCTACCGTTGTTACATACTGACACCTTTGCAGCGTTTTATAATATAATGGTTTTCGTATTCATTATTTTCTACCTAATCTTACTGATGTTATCAAGCTAGAATGCTATGATCATTTTTTTTTTCTTGGGTTCACAAAAGAAGATTGCAGGATGGCAAGAACACCCACACAACCTCCTTATCTTTTAAAGTATCAATAGATTGTTAGTTATAAGTAGCCTGCAACTCTGTCCAAACACAAAAAAGAGAGTTTTTATTTGAATTGCTGACTTACCATCACAAAGGCAATACTATCACAAATATTCAGTCAAACATAGTCACGAAATTATTGGTCATTTAATTTACTTTATTTTTCTTAAAAAAATTAAGGTTAAAATGTGTTAATAGAAAGAAAAATAAACTAAACTAAAAAACTAAAAACTCTAACATTATAACAGATTGTATGTGCATTTTTTACATATAAATCATTAATTGTTAAGATCATCCATCTATTTAGCCACTTGTCATTTTCAATCTACAAAAATAAAATAAAAAATAAAACAGTTATATAAATGGGAGATATTTTCAATGTGATATGTTATTTTTATTTAATTAGCTTCAAATTTTTTTTTAATAATATTATTGTTTGGGATTGATTTGATTTACAGATAGAACTTAGAGATAATGAATATATATATTTACATGCATAGAGATATAATTGACAAAAAGTATAACATATCAGGGGTCAAGATCGACATTAACTCGCACTGATCATTGAGCTCGAGGTGTCAAAGAGATCGGGGTTGTCATTGAGCTTAGGACTATCTTATGGGTAAGACATCTATGATGATTCGCCATCCATCTTGAATTGGTGACTTGATTTGAGATGTTTGCGTAGGTTAAGCACCAAGCTAGTCCAAATATCCAAACAATTATAATTATAAAATGTTTTGGTTCTTATTGATCTAGGAAAGCCACAGATCCAATATTAGTTTGAATATTAGCCACAATCTCAAGTTCTTTCGCTTGTGAAGTTAGTCACCTTTGTAGGATCATAATTCAATCCAGAAACATTCAAGAAACCATATGAACGCGAGATTTAAATACATCGGAAATAAAAATGGATTGAAAACATACCTATTGTCATTGATCAAATTTCAACACTTACACGGAAATTCCCATAGATTTTAGATTTGATGCTCACACTGGTTTCTCACATTTACTCTATGTGTTTGATGGTGTATATGAATGAATCAATGAGTAGTGAGAGGACCTGATGCCTTTATAAAGGTTCTCCCATTAAGAAGCTCATATGGTTTCGTAACCGACGTACAGTTTCGATGAAATAGAACTGTTACCACCGTCCACCATTCCGTTGCACCACTTTAATGTTACATTCTCCTACTTGGTGCAAATGTTAAGCGAAATTCTCTTGAGTAACAAAATACATGAATCATAATGATAGGTCCTTTAAGAGTGAGTATTATCTTCCATATATTACAATGTATTTAATTTCTCAAGTATTATATTTTATGCGGTAACGAAACTTAATGAATAAATCCTATATTTATTCTTAGTCTAATAAAATATATATTTTTTCAAATAAATTAAGATGCACATGAATATGAGAAAATATCACCATATATATAAGAGTTTCATTAATAAATAGTATATATATATATTTACAAAGTGAAACCAATTCTCATTTTCTCTACATGATTCTTAAATTTCATTGGTGACATGCCTTTAGTCAAAGGATCAGCAATTAGCAATCAGCAATCATCAACTCAGTGCAAACGTGCTCAATGACTACTTTCTTTTCCTTAACACATTTTCTTATGACCAAGTATTTAATGTCGATGTGCTTACTTCGACTACCACTTTTGTTGTTCTTAGCCATAAACACAACAACTGAGTTATTACGGTACAATCTTAATGGCCTAGAAATAAAATCAACTACTCTAAGCCCAGAAATGAAACTCTTCAACAATACACCATGTAATGTGGCCTCAAAACATAACACGAACTCAGCCTCCATAGTGGAAGTAGCAGTCAAGGACTACTTCGCACTTATCCAAGACACGGCTCCACCGGCAAGCATGAAAATGTAACCAGATGTTGATTTTTGTGAATCAACATAGCTAGCGAAGTCTGTATCGGAGTAGCTAAGTACTTCCAAATCATCAGTTTGTTTATACATGAACATATAATCCTTGGTTCCTTGTAAGTACATCATCACTTTCTTTGCAGCTTTCTAATGGTCAACACATGGATTACTCTAATATCTCCCTAGCATCCCAACAACAAATGTAATGTCAAGTCTGGTGCATACCTGAGCATACATCAACTTTCAACGGCTGAAGCATATGGAATGGTTTTCATCTGTTCTCTTTCAAAATCATTCTTTGGGAATTGGTCCAAATTGAACTTATCGCCTTTCACAATGGGAGCAACACTTGGTGAACAATCATTCATCCAAAATCTCTCTAAATATTTATTGATATAGGTTTCCTCAGATAAACCCAAAACGCCTCGAAGTCTATCTCTATAGATCTTAATGCCAATGACATAAGAAGCCTCACCCATATCCTTTATATCAAAAAATTTAGAGAGGAATTGTTTTACCTCGTGTAGCAAACCCTTATCATTGGCTGCAAGCAAAATATCATCAGCTTATAGCACCAAAAAACAAATCTTACTCCCATTAACCTTCTTCTATATACATTGATTCATGACATTCTCTTCAAAACCAAATGAAATGATGACGTTATGGAATTTCAAATAACATTGACGGGAAGCTTGTTTTAATCCATATATGAATTTATCAAGCTTACAAACCAAATGCTCACCATCACTAGAGAAGAATCCTTCAGGTTGTTTCATATAAACCTTTTCCTCTAGGTTACCATTAAGGAAAGTCATTTTCACATCCATTTGATGCAAATCCAAATCAAAATGGGCAACCAATTCCATGATCACACGAAGTTAATCTTTCTTAGATACATGAGAAAATGTCTCTTTGTAGTCGATTCCCTCCCTTGTGAGTCTTTCTTTGTCTTGAAGAACCATTTACATCCAATGGCTTTCACATCATCAGGCAACTCAATGAGATCTCAAACTCAGTTAGACGCCATAGAATCCATCTCTTTTTTCATGGCATTATACCATAAGTTCGAAACCTCAAAACTTATGGCTATTGAAAACATCTCAAGATCATTTTTGGCTCTAACATTATAGTCAAATTCTTATATATACACAACATAATCACTAGGAATCTCTTATTTCCTTACTCTAGTAGATCTTTTTAATACTGCATCAACATTCTCTTGAGGAGCAGGATCATGTTATTCAGGTGATTGTTCAACAATTGTAGGCATCTATTGAACTTCAAAATCTACTAGATTAGGATCAACAACTTGTGGTACTTCTAGGACTGGTTCTTCAACACGCATTTGTACTCAAGGCGTGTTGTTAACAATAATGACTAGTCCATTACTTGAAGTATCACATTAATCATCTGGATCATCTTTCTCAGGACCAATGCCATGGGATCGATCGCTCCCACTAATCAAGTAATTCTTAAGAAATTTTGCATTTCTTGATTCCATAAACCTAGTGCTATGAGATGGACAATAAAACCTATATCCCTTAGACCTATCGGCATGTCCAACGAAATACCCATTTATGGTCCTTGGGTCCAACTTCTTTTCTTATGTATTATAAATCCTCACTTTAGATTAGCATCCACAAACGTGCATATGTCGCAACTTGGTTTCCAACCTTTCCATAATTCAAATGGCATCTTTGAGACAGCCTTAGTTGGAACTCAGTTTTATATATACACAGCCATCTTTAAAGCTTCAATCCATAAGGATTTAAAAAGATTGGAGTTGCTAAGCATACTCTGCACCATGTCCAATAATGTTTGATTTCTCCTTTCTACTACACCATTCTGGTCTGGTGAACCAGGCAGAATGTATTGGGAAACTATCCCATGTTCTTGAAAAAACTTAGCAAATAGACCAAGTGCTTGTCCATTCTTAGTGTATCTACCATAATATTCACCACCTCTATCTAATCTCATGACCTTTATTTGCTTTCTACATTGTTTCTCTATTTCAACCTTAAAGCTCTTAAAGGCATCTAATGCTTCGCTCTTATTATGAAGCATGTAGATATACATATATCGAGAAAAATCATCAATAAAGGTGATAAAATATTTTTGACCTTGAATGTCCATGTCTGGACAAGATATATTCGTATGTATGATTTCTAATATGCTCAAACTCCTATTGACACCTTTCTTTGACTTGTTAGTCTACTTTCTCTTAATGTAGTCCACACATGTCTCAAAATCAGTAAAATCTAGTATATTAAGTACTCTATATTTCAATAATCTTTTAACTCTTTCTATGGAGATGTGTCTTAATCTCCTATGCCATAATGTAGAAGAGTCTTCGTCAATAATACAGCTTTTAGTGTTAGCTTGAACATGCATAGCGTTATAAGTGACATTATTTGGTAAATTAATGCAGTAAAGACCATCAAACAAAATACAATTCCCAACACAATCAGATTTATTAAACAAATTAAAAGATATTTCTGAAAAGTGAAAGGAATAACCAAAAGGTACCTCTTGAAATCGAAATCAAGTTTCTATAGAAACTTGGAACATAAAAGGTCTTTTCTAATTCTTAAATAAAACCACTACTTAAAATCAAATTGCATATCCCTATAGCCTCTACATGTGAGCCCATCTTGTTTCTGGATAAGATGTATTGCTCACTTCTCACTGGCTTCCTTATATTTTGCATACCCTATAACGAGTTTGCAACATGGATTGTAGATCCAGAATCAATCCACTAGGTGTAATATTAAAATTAACCATATTAGATTCATAATAAACAAACGAGGTTGGATTATCTTTACTCTCAATCCATTTCTAGAATTTGATACAATCCTTCTTCATGTGTCCCTTCTTTTTACAGAAGAAACACTTGGTTTTTTTCTTAATATCAACCTAAGGTGAAATTATCCCTTTTCCTTTATGCTTGTATTGAGATTTTCCTTTCACATATGTTGTATATAGCCAACATTACACTTTCACCAAATTCCATAACAAGCCTCCCTTCCTCTTGAACACACACGGTTATTAGTTCATTGATTGACCATTTATCCTTATGTGTATTGTACGAGATTTTAAATGGCCTGTATTGATATGGAAGAGTGTTAAGGTATAGTACATGTTGTCTGTTTTGCAACACACAGAAAATCGTGCAAGCATACCCGGTCACAAATAATAAAGATTTGTAAGTAAAGTATCGTTCCCACGGAGATTTGTTACTATAGTTTGTTGAATACTAAAATTGTATCTCTTTGATTTTATCCAAAACAATCGTTGATTAAGAAAAGGGTTAAAAATAAAATAAAAGAAATCTAGGATTGCAATTTTTCACCAAATTATTCCAATCTAATCATATTATTTTCTTTTGAATTATATTTTTTAGTACATTTAATTTGTCTACCGAAAACTTCTATTTTTATTCATACATCTCTTCCGAGCTCCGTATAAACACACCTCGTTAAATTAATTCACTATAGCTCTATGAGAATTAAATTTAATAAGATTCATTAAGTTCTAAGTTCTCAAATGGCCACACATACAATTAGGGTATATTCCTATCCTTCATCATACATGTCATTCTATTTACGAGCAATACACACACAAATGCTTCTTCCAAGTTTATTTATGTGCCACGGATCGTTTTGATAAGATTCGTAAATAATCAAAAAGCATTAAGCACAAAATAGAATGAAAAAATCGAACGTCTTATAAATCTTTCAAAAATAGTTAAAATCAAAGCTTCATAAATTTAGATCAAATACAACCATAGAAAAACTAAATTACTTCATTAAATTAAAATAAAAATTACAACAGATACAGAAAAATAAGATGAACAAGAAGGAAATTAAGACATCAAGTAACGAAAATATATGGCACACGCGGAACACAACAGAAGCCAAAATGGCTTCTACGTGTTCCACAATCTAACCCCTAAATTGAACCCCTAAACCTAACAAAAAAAAACTCCTTAACTCTATCATATTATCACCTATTTATAGCTACAAAAATACATCTAAAATAATACATTTTTTACTTTTCAGAAACGTATAAAAAAAATATTCCCTCGAAACTAAAATCGACACGTTTTGAAATTCAATATCGAAAAACTTAAAAATCACGCGTAGACAAGACCATTCAGATTTTATTTAAATTCAAAGTGCATGCCACGTGTCCACCTCTGATTCGTTGTAAGGATTAATACGGACATGTGGCATCATTTCATTCGCTGCAGGAAACAGGCGCACGATGGATTGTCGCACGGGAGACAATGGCTACAACATAGGCGTGATCCAGCGCGGTCAGGCTCATTGTAACATGCCACTTGCCAGAATATTATTGGCTTATAGATCAAGTAGACACGTGGCTTCTTCGTATTCAATAAACCTCGAGTGTGCACGCCGCTTGGATGAACTCTGTCGCACACGAATTTTGGTCGAACGGTTCGGTGCACGACAGCTTGGTTCCACACGCTTCAATCTGGACCGTTCATCTGATCCAACGGTCAGCGATGCGCATCGGGGGAATTCTGCCCAGACGACATGTGGGTCCCACTCTGCACGCCGGCCTGCGCAGTAGGTGGGCCCCTCGGGTACGCCGAGCAGTGCGAGAAATATACACATGATTTTGTCTCGTCTGAATTGTGCTCACCAAATCTGGACTATTATTTTGATGATCGAACAGTAAGTGATGGGCGCATTAAATGCTACGAGTGACATTCTTCTCCTACGCAGAAAATTCAATTTTTATTAATTTCATTTTCACCCACAAATATATTTCAAATTAGATTTTAATCTTTCTTAAATTACAATCAAGCCCAATTTTAATTTTAATTGTATTTTTGACTTTTAAAAATAGCAATTAAGCACTCATTTATTTGAAATTATATTTTTGGACAAAAACTTGCAATAAAGTACATTTTCGATACAAATTATTTAATTTTCTTAAAAATGTATTCCATAACCTATAAAAGGTGAATATTAATTTATTTAACTAAAATTAACCAAAAATGTAAAGAACATAGCAATTATAATTGAAAAAATAGATGAAAATAATTATATAAAATACAGTTATCAGTACATCAGGAAGGATTCTAACATCTCAACCTCGAGATGCTTAAGTTAAGCTGCAATGTCCCTCATTTGCATAATGTGCTCACGCACACCTTTCACATTCGTGAGTCTTAAGGAAGAGAACTTCATAATAAGGGTGCTTGCTAAAGCCTTATTTGAAGTGACGAATTGATCATCAATGGCCTTTAGCAAGTCTTGAACATTGTTATGCTGATCAACAGAACCATGAATACTAGTAAAGATTTTAGTCTTAATGAACATCATGTTAAGGCGATTAGATCGCTCCCATTGTTCATAAAACATGATATTCTCTGGAGTGCTGGTTTGAGTAATTTTAGGTGGTTCATTTTTTCTAAGGGCATAGTCAATGTCCATCCACCCTAGATGAAGGAGAATTCTTTCCTTCCATATTTTATAATTATCCCATTTCATATTGTGAATGTCGTAGCGAATATCAGAGAAATTTATAGGTTGAGAAGCTACAATTAAAAATTATTTGCTTATTAAAATTTAAGACCTAAATTATAGTCATTCTTTACCAATGTAAATCTTGAAAAATATGAATCTAGTGACATAAAACTTGTCTGTGGACTAAAATTCTAATTCAATTAGATCCATCTTAACTTTACTATAAAACTATCAAATTGTGTTCTTTTTCCTAATCTCTATGGGTAAATCAGAAAATATAATTTGATATTTTATCATAATTAATCATACAAAAAAATATAATACAAAATTCTTATAGGATAAGATTTGTTATATCACATATGATTAATTACAATTAATATTTATTTTATAAATATAATTCTAAATAAACCTTATTATAGGTTTAATTAATTAAAGATGTTTTGGCTTCTCCTTAATTAATTAAACTATATGAATCACTTAAATATTAGCTAAATCCTCAGGTTCAATTATTGCATAAAATCATAAGCAATATTAATTTAATTTCAATTATGCAAATATTATCTATCTTAAGATTGCATGTATGACAATAAATTATACAAGCAAAATATATAATATAAGCACTAATTAAATCCATAAAGAGCCATTAATAATTAATTCCATTATGCATAAATTATTTAAACAAATTTTCATATGTATAATTAATTATAAAATTTACACATACAAATACCAAAACAAATCATTTAAGCATAATGTATTTAAATAATTTTTAATGTGCCCAAAAATTATTTAAATAAATATCACGTGTATAATAAATATTATACATATGACAAACATAGGTTAAATAATTAATTAAAATTATATACGGATTTTTTTTAATAAAATCAAATTCTGAATGCATATATAAAGATAAGTCAGATACCAAATAAAACGCAACAATGGTTGCAACCTAGTGGACGAGGTGCATATTGTCGCATGCAGAACCTGGGTTTGAGTCCCCCAGACAGCATCGTTTCTGATTTTTTTTAAATCCGAAAAATGACAAATCATTTTTTCCCCTCAAGAATTATCTTCAACCTCCAACTGGTGACCTGGTTTTGATCCGAACGAATACCCGATCGTATTTCACTATTACGGGGATACAATCTGACGTTCTTTTTATCAAAATTCTAAGAATTCGATTTCTGAGTGATTCATGGTCTCAATTTGAATCAAAAACATTATTTTAAATAAAAGGTTAATTAATGATTCAAATGAATACCTTAGGTAAATTGAATTTTTTTTTATTGTTTTTCAAGTTTAAATTCACATAATCATTCTAAAATTAATATTGAAGCAATTTATAATTTTTATATGCATCAAAAACAAGCAAAATAAAAAATCCAAAATCTCAGTTCGTCGTGAAACAAAGCAAAACATTGATGTTTTTAAAAATGGCTTTGATACCAAATTTAGGATCATAATTCAATCCAGTACTTATACGGAAATTCCAATAAATTTTAGATTTGATGCTCTCACACTTACTCTTTACGTTTGATGGTGTATATGAATAAATTAATGAGTAGTGAGAGGACCTGATGCTTTTATAAAGGTTCTCACATCAAGAACCTTGTATGGTTTTGTAACGGACGTATAGTTTTGACGAAATCAAATTGTTAACACCGTCTACCATTTCGTTGCACCACTTTAATGTTACAACTTTTTTGCATTACAATTCCCTTGATGTTGTGAGATCATAACTTGTTCTTCTCGTTCGAGGTAACATTCAATTAGTGCATTATTTGTTATTGTTTTTGGTTTGATTTTTTTCCCTTTTTTTAATATTAATGTTTGTATTTTTATTTGATTATTAATAGATTTTTTAGATGTATCATCGTTAATGGAATATGTTTTTCACATTAAAAAATTAAATCACTCAAATCTTTATGTATCATTTATTTTTATTATTGTCTATTATTATATATTAATCTATTATTATTTATTTGTATAAATTGATTACTAACTTTTTCCTCTGTATTTACTAATTTATAACATTTTTCATTTTATTTCAATTTTTTTCTTAAGAAATATTGTTTAAAATTTCAATTCTTATTTTAATAAAAAAATATTCATAGATAATATGCTCTTTGGAAAAAAGAAGCAAACCTATGCTCTTTTCTAGTCGATGAATTTATCATATTTTTAATTTTTTTTACGAAAATTAATAAAATTAAATAAATTAAGTATTTTAAAAAATATATTTATTTAATTTAATAAATATATATGGTAACATTTTTTTGTTTAACACATAGTTACAAAATAAGTCTAGCAAGTACGTAACCATATTATTGTTTGGTACTCAATTTTATCGATGTCATCAAGTGTGCTGCGTACACATGTTATTTATTTAGTATTTGTTTTCTTGTCAAAACTTAATGGGATTAATTTTAGATGTTATGTCTGAAATTATATATTAATTATTTGTAATTTTAATTAAAACTTATCATATATTTTTTTACTTCAAATAATTTTACAAGGAAAATTTTAATTTTTAAATAATTCACTACATTCGATAATGTAAACATACTTATATCAAATATTAAAATATTTAAAATATTGATATTTATAAGTAAATTGAGAATTTAATTTTAGAACATTATTGAAGATATTATTAATATCTATAAAAATTATGCAAAAGTAAAAAAATGTGTAAAAATTTATTAAAAAATATTAAAATTATAGATAATAATTTAAAATATGTTAAATTAAATAATATTTTATCTAATAAGTAATTTTCTCAATAAATTAATCGTTGTTTGCTAAACTAAGAGTAGCTTAAATAAAAATAAGATGTTTAAGTATTAAAATTAAGAAATTACACTATTACTTTTATTTTAGTACCATTTTGATTTATATTCTCAATCGAAACAAAGCAAATATCCCTATTTAAATTATTAATATATATTTTTTTTTAATTTCAATAATATTTGGTACCTCGTAGCTATACCAACTCACTAATTTACTATTGAATTTGGGCAAAAAACATATTAGTAACTTAAATATGAATATTTCATATCATTATTAAAATAGTGATCTTTGGTATCAAGAATTTAGCCTCAATCTTTTTAAAAACCGAAGCCATAAAATTTTGGTCACGGTCTAATAAAAATCGAGGCTATAGTGTATACATATAGTCTTAGTTTTTATTAATAATTATGGCCATAAGTTAGATTACAAAAATTATTTCAATATAAACAAACTTATATAGTCACAATTATTAAATAATTGTGATCTAAATAAAATAATAGAGTTTCCAGTCTTTTTAAAACGGAAATCAAATAATATATTATGTGTTTTATTCATTTAAAAAAATACAAAAATTACTTTACAATTTTTCATTTCTCTATTAATTTAATTTCATGTATTTTCTTTTTTTATACCTTTTGTATGTATTTTTTTCTCTCCTAATTTTTTTCTTTTTTCCTCTCTTTTTTTCCTTTTTCCTCGACTCACTCGTGTTGGTTTTCATTTTGCACACCACCTTTGTTTTCTTCATTCTCCCCTGTCACACACCTTCCCTTTCCATCCATTTCTTTTTGTTGTCGCTCGTGACCTAGCTCCAATTGGTGCTTACATAGTCATTACAGCTATCATTCAGGTACTTTACGATCTATTTTTAATCCCTAACTTGTGCTTTTTTCTATTTTGTGAATCCCTAATTGTATTTTCTTGTATGTATTTGGTGTTTTTGTTGTCTTATGTATTTTTTATGTTTGTGAATTTGTATGATTATTTTCAAGTAGAAATTCTAGGTCCATCTAACACGGTGGAAGGTAGATCTATGTTATAATCTTTACTGGAAATGCATATCTACCTACACCTTGAAATCATTAATTCTGAGTGGTTAACATTACCTTGAGTCTTGAGAGATGCAAGTATTTTCACATGTTATATTCATGTAAAAATGACCATTGTTACATGATTTCATATGATTCTCTGTTACGGACAGGTAGTTTATATGGCTATTGTAGGATCCTTCCCATTCAACTCTTTTCTTTCACGAATTATTTCTTGTATTAAGACAAGAGTCATTGTTTGTTTATCTATACATTGTCTTTATTTTCACATGTGATTTGTTTGTTCATATGCTAGTTATTGCATGGGATGGTGAGTGTAGTTTGCACTGCATTATGGTTATATGATATAAATACACTAAGGGGGAGTCTGAATACTTGTATTCATTTTGATTATGCTTAACCTATTAGTATTTATCTATGTAAGAGTGACACGATAATATGTGTTTAGACTACACACTTTTTCTACATGATATTCTCACAAGGTATGTGTTTGTTTCATGTGTAGAGGTATAGGTGTAAAGTGAAGTCCTTATGCTTCAAGTGTATTGGGTGCAGTGGTACTAGTTACTCATGCTTTAGAGCGATAGAGGTTGGATGAGTAGATAGATAGAGAACTCAAGATGAATACACTTGGAATAAGTGTGTCTTTTATGTTTTGGTAGGTGTCGTTGGGTTATTTATGGGAAAAAATAACTTTAGGACATCTTCATGATCATCTTATATTTGATAAGTTTATGTATTTAGTTGTATAGTTCAACACCGAAAGGCAAAGAGAGATAATGTAAATCTCATTGTTCTTATGTCTGTATGTTGGCCTCTACTGCACAGAACATGATGTCTATTTTATTTTGGTCAATATTCTGTCATCCTCTATGTAAGGTTGGTTATTGTAGATAAGTAATACATACTTATATATTTAGGAACATTTTGTATGTAAGCATATTTACACACACTACATGGCTGGTTTTGTAGTATGTATGCAAAGTGGAGTATTTGTCTTGTGTTTTGGTTCGTTTCCAGTATAGGTATTTATGGAAAGTACTCAAAAAAATTTGGAATAAAAATGTGACTTTTTAGTACCTTACCACCAAGTTCCCTAGGGACCTCGCCATAAGTGGTCGAAAGGTGGAAAATCCAAGTTTTATAAACACCCTCCTCACTTCTTCATTTTTATTATCTAGAAAAGGGGCAGTAGAGCTTTGTCAAATTAATATTTCATCTTTCTATTTCTGGATCACTAATACCTTGTGTGTTGCTCGGGTATTAGTGATTCGTAACTATACGAGTAAAATCATGCTTGTGAATGGTAAGTACTCAAGGTCACATTTGCAAGTGAGTTCTGTATGTTAAGTCGTGTGTCGGATAATGGTTACCTTCATGCAACATTTCCTTATTCACTTTACACGTTACTAGTCTTTAGTTATTGATCACACCACTATGAATGGTGTGGGCTTTAGAGGAGAGCCAGATTTGTGTGTTGAACCAGGTCGTTGTAAAAGCAACAATAGGCAGTTAGAATAGAGGTTTCAACTGATTGAGGTAATGGTAATTTTATTTCTCTCAAAGTGTAACTATTTTACTATTTAGTGGATTGTTTACAATTGAGTGGTCGCCTTAAGTAACTCGAGGACATTACCACATAGATAGGGTTTCTATGTGGGTTTATCTCATTATATCTAATATTATGCATGCTCGAATGTGTGGCTAATATAATCAGAGTTTAAAGGGTGTCTATTCTTACATACTGAAACTTAAATTCTGATTAGAAAGCTTCTATTTTTTCTTCATCACTTGCTTTTCATTTATTGAAATCTATATTTGTTGCTTAATTATACTACATTTCTTTGAGTATATGTATTGTAATGGTATTTATATGTCTTATGCTTATATCTCTGTGATTTACATGTTTGAGTTTTGCCCTTAAGGAGTCAATATCTCTTGAACTTGATTATGTATCAAATCTTGGACTCCTTCAATATTGTTATGCAAGATCAGTATGTATGATAGCATCTTATAAGTTTCTATCATATATGTTATAACATATTAGATGCATACTCTGATTAGAAAATGTGTTAGTTAGTTGTTGCATGCTTTCTTTTTTTTCTATGAAGCATGCGTATATCTTTCTAATCATTACTTATGTTGTAGTAAATTAATCTTCCAACTCATTGATTAATTTATATTACTTATGTAAGTTATGTGCATGTGAGTTTGCTGTGAGACTCTAAGGAGTCTGGGTCTTCTTATCCTAGTATGTCCTAGGTGTCTGATTTTTTAATTGGTTTACTATGTTTAGATTGATCGCATGTTATGAGAGTACAATCATTAGTTACAAACTATGTTCCCATATATGAAGTTTGGAAGTGATTGAAAATCCTTTGTTGATTAAGTATGCATTCCTATCTTACATGTTGTTAGGTGTTTACCATGCATATGTGCATTGTTAGTCTGGATAGGAGCCTGTGAAGCATATTATCACTGGTGTGTTTACTATAAATTATTGCTCTCGTATCTATAAATCATTTTAGTTATGTGTTGAATTAAGTATGTTGATTTATACTTCTACTATATAAGTTGTTTCATTCATGTTTGCGAGGTCGATTTGGCCTAATTATATAAAACATGCAAAAAGATTCCATGTGTCGGCGTCTCTACCCATCATCTATGTCTCAATTATCTATTTGAATCGAAAGAATAATTACATACATCTCATGTGTCAATCAAAGAGTGATCTTAGTTAGCAGATAGGCTTATAAGACAAGCTCATTAAGTACACATTCATCGTATAATTGTAAAGGCAAGGTAGTTATCCTAAATAGATAATAAACCAATTATTATCTTTTAGGTATCTTAAAGAGATAATAGCATAATGATTATTAATTCTTTCATTATCTTAAAGGACAACTAATGATATGTATCTATAAAGCTACAACAACTAATTCCTATTCTAACATAGAATATCTATCAGATATTATTTCTCCTATATGTATTAGTATATGTACACAATTATTATAACATAAAATATCGCTTGAATTTCATATATCTTTTATCTTACTATTATTGATTTAAGTATCAAATGGTCAAATATTACCCCTCACTAAGTGGTCTAAGGTCCTAACATTTTTGTTCCCCTTATATATCCATGAAAAATAATTCTACTTGACGTTGTCAAAAATCAAACCAATAGAATCTATTATCATCTATTGAATTTTCAAAGGCTAAATATCTATGTTATTTATAATTGAGAATGATATAACAAGACGTTAAATTAAATATATTGGGAGCCTAGAGTGCAAAAAGAAATATATGATAAAATATATTTTGATGCATCGTATATGCGTATGAAGTAGCAACACTAGAGTAACATTGGCACTACAGAATATTTCATATGTTATTTTTATGAAGCTTGATATGCCTCGTGTATGCTTGTGGAGTAGCTACACTGAGAGTAAGATTGGCACCGCAAAATATTTCATGTACTATTTTTACGAAGTTTGGTATTTGATTTGCAATATAATTAATAGCACATATTAATAATATACGTCATCTTATATTGTAAAAGATATGATAAAATATATTTAATACCTCGTGTATGCATATGAAATATCAATACTAAGAGCAAGATTGGTACTACAAAATATTTGGTATGCTGCTTTTATAAAGCTTGATATGCTAGTGTACGCTTTTTAAGTAGCAATATTGAAAGCATGATTGACACCACCAAACATTACATATGTCATTTTTATGAAGTTTTGCCCTCTTATATTATAAAAGATACAAGGGTCCTTTAATGATTATCATTTTTTTTGAAGTGAATGTGATTTTATAATCAAGAGTCTTGTTTGAGTCAATTAAATCTATATCGGTGATAATAGTTATTAGTTATAATTGATCGTAATAATTATTAATTAGTCTTATAGATAATATCTAAGTTTATCGTAATAATGATCAAAATTATTCTATATAAGTTTAATTATTTTGATGAATAATAATTTATGAAAAATGAAAAATAAAATGGATCAATAACTCTTACTTTAAAAGGAAATAGTGAATCTTTTTTTGTCTATAAGACGATGAAATAATACCTACTATTTAAGGCGATTTAAATTATTTGTGATAATGATAATGAATATCATATTACCACGTTATGAATATAATTATATTACAAATCTTAAGCAGACGCTTGTATTTTAAAATCTCCCCGAGACCAATCTTATGATGAAAGGTTGCACAAAGGGTTTATTATATTGATATAAATTAATATTAAATGTGATTGTAAATCATATTTTTATGATTATAAATATAAAATAAGTTAAGATAAGCTCAAAATTCTCCTATTTATATATTTATCACGATCATAATTAAATCACGAAGAATTAAAATCCAAATCTTTCCTTAGTTCCATAACTCTTTATGTTACCTTAATAAGCCAAGTGATCTTCACAATTTAATAAGAGTAGGTATTGAATCTCACACATCCAAATAATTAATAAATAATTTATTATTAATAGCATAAGGAACATGATAATTATGAAAATTTTAAATCACAACTTAATATTAGTGAACAAATTTAGCTATTATACTGTGTCCTTATAACACTAACTCAACACATTGAAATGAGACCTCAAACAAAATTAAATGTATTTGTTGGAGTTTGAATGCTAAAGTAATCATCAATGTCTCATTTGGACAATAAGAAGATATAACAACAAAAATGTATAATTTGACTAAGCATGGTAAGTATATTAGTACAAAAACTATAAAAATTATCAAAAAAATAGGGTGAGTTAATACTCCAATAAACAATGAGTCTTAAAGACTTCTCAAATACTTGATAATAAAACAATATATTTTTTGTCACAGAAGAATGAAAATACATTAATGTTGTATAATATGCTTTACTTGAAATTTTCTCTCAATGAAGCAATAGATAAAAGGATAATAAATCATAAGTTATTAAATGTCGACAAAGAAATGTATTAACCAAATACAAAAGAGCATTTTTAGGCATATATATTATAATCACTTATGCACCAAGTAAATTTTATAGAAAAATATGAGCATGTGAGATACAAAGAACAATATTCTCCTATACATGATTTATGATTACTTTCTACTATATTTGAAAGTCATTGATAGAATCAATAGCTTATTTTATTGATTCTTATTGAATAATAAACTTAAATTATTATTCTAAAAAATATATTATAGTTAAATCGGATGTACTTCATTACTTTGCAACTCTTATTATTATTACTATTATAACATTTTGTGAATGCAGAGGGTTAAAGTTATGTCATGTAAGGTGGTGGTTGAGATAAATAAATATGTTTTAATATCATGAAACTTATAGAAGTGATACTATGAAAGGAGTTAAGTGACAACTGAGGCACTTAATAAAAAATTTTAATATATTTTGACATAAGAGTGTTGAATTAAGATTCAAATAAGTGAAATAATATCTTAAAATTTGTTTATGCTAAGCATCTTTACGTAAACAAGAAGCAATATCAAAATGTTTTCATCAATAATATATTTATATCTAATTTCCATTTGATTAATTGATATAATAAGTTATTGTTATAAAAGATAATATAAGTAATATTTATTAATACGATCTCAAAATCATGTGTTGATAACTAACAAGATATATTTAGCATTGATAGAATCAATAGCTTATTTTATTGATTCTTATTGAATAATAAACTTAAATTATTATTCTAAAAAATATATTATAGTTAAATCGGATGTACAGAAGATTACTTTGCAACTCTTATTATTACTACTATTATAACATTTTGTGAATGCAGAGGGTTAAAGTTATGTCATGTAAGGCAGGAGCTTAATATCTAACAAACCTAACATATTGATATATTATGAAGTTTTCATTTTCATTTCAATTTAAATGTTGCATCTTAGAGTTAAAATATCAAATATTTATATATATTAGCTCTAATATAGTTTTTATCATCAATTGAGATATTAACTATAAGTAAAGATGCTTCACTTTAATTATTGAGAGGATGAAAAACTAATGTCGAAAGTGGAGTAATTTACTCAAGCGTTGCACTCTTTTTCCTTCGTTACGGTTTTGTTCAATTGAGTTTTTTTAACAAGGTTTTTAATTATGCATATATATATATATATATTTTAATTTGGTTGATTTGAAAGGGAATTGTTAAGATATGGAAGTCAAATATCAAATAATATATCTTATGAAATTTAATTTCTTAAATACAAAGGATTTGTATTCAAATGAAGATTTGAACTCAAATAATATATATTTATGAGATTTGTATTGTATCTCAAAGATTGATTTAGAACCATATAATAGAATGTTACTTTGTACATAATTAAAATTATCTTAAAATAACACTTTAGCTTGTAACTAAAGTGTACATATTTTATTTATATATATTATATGTACAATTTATATATTATTTTGAAAATAATTTAATTATATACATGTTATAAATACTATTTAAGACCCAAATACAAATAAGACATATAACATTTTATTCAATATACATCAATAATAAAAAAATAACATAATATCAATTCTTCTCTCGTCTTATCACTCTTCTTTTTTTGTGTTATCATTTTATTATTAATATATTCATTAATTATTATTCATTTTTTTGAATGACCAATGTCCTAATAACATTTTATCTTTATTCTATATAATCCTAATTAGGAGAGCAAATAGATATTATAAAACGAAGAGATTAAAAAAAATCAATGCGTAAAAGCTTAATGGTACTAAAACAGATTAATTAATCATATCTAAATAATAATCTCACGTGATACTAAAACAGACTAATCAGTGAGTCTGTTTATTTGCCAAAGTGAATGGTACAGATTATAAACAAATCATAAATAATCTCCCGTATCTATATTAAATAGAATATCATTAATGGTTCAAAGTTACAATTTAAATAAAAATTATTAATTTAAATATATAAGTAATTAAAATTGTTAAAACAAAATTAAAAATATTCTTAAAACATAAAAAATATTAAAATTATATCAAAATATTAAAATTATACCGTTTGTTATATTATAAGATTATTAAATCAATTATTTAAATGTTTCAACTAATATATTATTTGTTGATCTTGAATGTATATAAATAAAGATATAGATTCACAATAAAACACAATAATCTCTCTTATATTAAAAGTAGAGATTAGTTTTATTCCCACAAACATAAACATCAGAATCTAAAACTTAGCTAACTAATTAAAATTTAAAATCATAATTAACAACACAACTAATTAAGTTCTGAAGCTCAACCTAATTAACAGAACAGACTTTAGATTAATAAATCTAAAAAACTATTAGTGACTAATTAATGTTGTTAACATTAATTAGTTTAGTGATGATAATGATGATTAACAATACTTGGTGCAAAAGCAGCGTCGACGAAAGCCTTTGCAATTGCCACCAGAGAAACCCTCGTTCCGGCAAACAAGAGCACAGTTGTGATCAGTGAGACACGCTCCTTTGAATCCATGGCTTTTTGATTCGCACATCCTTGCTTCTGTAGGCTTCACCATTGCTTCTGTATAATACACACATATTTTCAATTCCATATTAATAATCAAGGCCGTGTTTGCACCGTTTTTCTTTTAGTCGAAAGCGATTTCAAATTGTTTAAAGCAGATAACTTCTAGGATGTAGAGGTTTCAAAATTTTGGAAAAGGACTATTTGTGATTTTCAAAAAATAGGTAATCGTTGGTTTTTTTTTAGAAGTAATTTAGGATGCAATGTTTTTTTTATCACCCTAAATTAATTACTAAAACAACTTCCTAAATCACTTCTAATAATTTACCTCAAATACTTCATTACAAATCAATTCTTTTAAAATCACTTTTATATGTTATATATTGTAAAAAAAAATATCAATTTAATTGTGTAATATAACAACCATCCCAACCGCACACATGTTTTTTATAATATAAAAAATATATTTTTTTGCATACTCAAAAATACGGTTTATATATTTTTTTTAAAACATAAAATCTTTTTTTAGAAGAGTTAAAAGTAAAATTATATATATAATTAAGTCATAAAAATTGGGGAGAATGAATTTACAAATATTAATGAACAAAAAAATAGAAACTAGGAGAAAAAAAATTAATTAACTACCATGCAAGGACTCAATAATGGAGAAGTTGACCTATAATTACTACTAAGATTTGAACCTCAGGATATGGCTAGAAGACACACTGCTAAAAACGGTGTCATAAATATCTCTTATATTAAAAAAAAATTATGTTAATTAATTCCTTGATAGCATAAAAGATCGTTATTTAGTCTCTTATATTGTAAAATTACAAAAAAAAAATTGATACATTTAACTATTTACTCAATATTTTAATAATTTTTATGATAAAAATTTCACTATTTACTCAATGTTTAATAGTTTTTATGATAAATACCACAAAAAGTAATTTTATCCTCTAATTATTTAAAAATAAAATAAAATATTGAGAAAATAATATAATTTTATTCAAAATATTAATAAAAAAATATTTTTGCCCTTATTTGATTTTTTTTACACAAGTAAATAACCAAATGACACTTTTTTACCTAAGGAACTAAACGACACATTTGGCTTAATGTAAAAAACATGTGCAATATTTTCCTCCAAAAAAGAGTCCATCAAATGTTCATCATTTCAAAGAAAAAAAATGTCTATTTATTATAATTAAGTTGTGTATTATCGTAACTGTTATCCAATTAATTATAAGTTGAAAAAAGTGATTCCTACTATTTTAACTATTAACTATCTGTTACATCAATTGTGATATAAATAAATATTTTTTTTCAAAATTTTGAAAACAATAATAACCTTGTTATACACTTATATAGAAAGAAAAAAAAGTAAATAACCATCATGCCCTTTTTCAATGAATCATATAACTTATATGATTCATTACCTACAAAGGTTAGCAAATAAGTTGTGTAATTACAATTGAGAAGGCACAAAATGTATTTTATGAGTATAAAATATACTCCATTTCTTTTTTTTTCCTATTTGTTTCGAAGATGAATTTTAATTTATTTATCTTCAGAGCTATTTACAGAGTTTAATAAAAGTACAAGTAAATAAAAACCTTAATCTTCAAACAAACATAAAGGAAAAATCAATTACAAAAAATAAAAAAGGAAAAGAAGAAAAAAAAATTTATAAGCTTACGAGAAGCAATGAGAATGAAGAGAATGAAGAGCATAGCAAATGATTTGTTCCCCATTGCAAGATTTTCAAATTTGGTTATAATCAAATGAAATTGGTATTCTTTTGAGTTTAGTTAGGGTTCCACATTATATAGAAGAGATTGCACATAGATCAGAGAGATATTGAAAAAACAAATTGTTATTTATTATAAATTGTATTATTATCGTAATTAACGTAACAATTTAATTATAAATTAAAAAATATATTATTTTAATAAATAATTATTTATCACATAAATTATAATACTAACTTAACTTATGAAACCAAGAATTGCACTAACCAAGATGGCCGGTGTGAATACAGAGTTTTGGAAATGAATCTCTTCACGTGGTTTATCCGACCGGTATGCTTTGTGTTACGAGCATGCATGAACGTAACCAATAACAACACAGTGTTCCATACATATAATTGTTTGTTTTCTAATTATTTTTTAATTTTTATAAACTATTCCGAGTATTAAATTCATGTCAAAATTTGTATAAGCTCAACGCATCGTAGAATGATGATTAATTATATTACACTAGTTTTATATTGTATAAACTTGTCATGAAAGTAACGAAAATTTAAATCATGACAATATATATAATTAATATTTTAAAAAGTATGTACTTTCTTAGAAAAAAATATTAATAAATCAAAATTGCAATTTAAAAGATGGTAGGGTTGGCAATGCAAAAATAGATCAACTATCTATGATCGGGAGTATCAACTTCTCAGTAATTTAAGAATATTATTAAAAGCAAAAAACTAATATCAGAGTGCATATTATTATATATGTATTTATGTTTATCTATACTATATATAATATTATAATTATTATATTATATATAAATAAAAGATTAAATCACGTAAAAAATAATTTTATACAAAAATATTTTTATATTTTTTAATAAAGATATATCTTATTTAAAGATATATCTGAATCCAAAACTCATATCCGGATATAAATCAAATCCATACCTAACAAGAATTGTTCAATTTGAGATTTCTAACTTTAAGAACGTAGTTCAAATGTTCTCGACATCTTTAGAAACGTTCGAACACCAATCATTACCTTCACCTAAACCACACCCTCGCACCTCACCTAAGATCTGCGAGAAATCTGTAACTTAACCCACTAGTTCCACAATAAGGAGAATACCATAACCCATAGAAATCAAAGGCATTAAGAACTGCATTTTTAGGTTACAAGAATAGGGAACGAGGGTTAATACAGAACCCAAGCCGAGGCTCTGTGGATCAGTTGGACTCACAAAATCAGCTCGAATATCGACCCACGAAGCAAGCTTATATCGTAGACATAGCCTCACGAGTTCAAATGGGCTTAGTTTCAAGCCTTTATGCAAATCCATAGACCCGACCCACGAATAAATGAACTCTCTATATGATAAGATTACCCATGTGAAACCCTATCGGGTGAGGCCCTTATCTCGTTGGGAAAACTATCGGGAATAAAGGCCGAGGAGGTTGCATGTTTGTTCCCACTAAGATCTGGCATTGAGGGCATCGTAAGAATAAGGATAACCAGAAGCGATACACCCATGCCACAGCTATAGCTCCACAATTATCCTTATTCTTCTCTACTTCTGTCATAGTACGAAGGCTAAGCTCAAAGGTGTTTCTACATGCTCATAAATGAATGGTTGATAAGCAGTAGCAACCAACTATTGTTTAGAAAATTGCTAAGTAGCTCCATCTGTCTTCTAACATATCACTTGCTCAAAACTGCTATAGAGGTTTTCGAGGACCTGATGTGCAATAGAGGAAGTATGCTTACATAAACTACTCAAACCTTGCATTATGGAATCGATCTTCCCCAACTTGTAGAGATTTTACTGACCTATCTAGGGTTCAATCATCGTTGTTCCCTAATTTTGATCTTGGGCCTACAGAATAAGGAAACTTCCTTGTTGAATTCCTTATGAGTGGAGTCCCTACTGAGGTGTCCCAAACGGTTGCTCCCCAAATCGAATGTGTTAAACTGTGGATTCAAAATTAGGATGAGATGATGAACTTGGGTAGGCTTCTAAATATTATAAAGACATTCATAACTACTTCAAGAGAACAGTTAGAGTTTACTTCAAGAGACAATTTAACTTTAAGGAAGACAAAAATGGTTACTGCGAATGAGTTGTTGGAAGATGGAATTTTGGTGGTGTTGTTGGTGTCTCTTCCTCTTTCCTTGTCTACTCCTTGGACTATTTTATCAACTGCTTAGCTGATGATTCAAAGGTTGCAAAGAAAGGTAGAGAAATACCATTTGATGGTTTATTTGGTGTCTACAGAAAGACTCAGAAAAATGAGGGTATTGTTGGCCCTTACTATGGGTTCAACCTTTCTTATGTTGGAATCATTATGAACCTGGGGTTGTACTTTGGAAGGTATGATTCTCTTAAACCTGTCATTATGTACACTGGAATTGACTCCTTAAGCCGTGAAGTCCAAATTTTGGTAATTCCTAAGATAAATTGGACTAGGTCTGAGGATCCTTTTCACTTATCTTCAAAAACTGGAATGTGGAAATGTGTATATTTTTTCCTGTTAACACTAGTAACACAAATGGAGTTGAGACATCTGATCAGGATGAATCTTATAAACATATGTTGAGAACAAGCTTCTTTGATAACAAACATGATTGTTATTTACTAGGGAAGTACCTGACTGAAACAGAACAAATTGTGGCTGGTTTCAACCTCGTTGGTGTTAGTATAGATTTGACATATGATTATGGAAAATTTTATGCTTCCAAAACCTTCTATGATGGTGCTGATAGGAGGAGGATACTATGGGGTTGGGTGAATGAATTAGATAGCGATTCTGAGGCCTATGTTAAAGGATGGGCTAGTCTTCAAGTCATTCCTAGGACATTTTTTCTAAGTAAACTTGGAAAGCAATTAGTACAATGGTCTATCAAAGAAATTGAGAGACTTCGTGGTAAAAAGGTCAGTATTTATGATAAGGAGCTCGAGGTTGGATCAGTTTCTAAAATTTCTAGTATCACAACTTCACAGACAGATGTGGAAGTTTCACTCGAGGGAATGAATATAGAAAATGCAGAGTCAATGGACACAAGTTTAGTTGATCCACAATTCCTATGCAGTCAAAAGATGCCTCTATCAATGGCACAATTGGACCATTATGTTTGCTGGTGTTGGCTTCTAATAAATTAAAAGAATAAACTGTTGTGTTCTTCCACATATTAAATTATAAATATGTTGTTATAAATATACCAGGTGCATAGCTCTGATTTCCAATTATTGGGAATGATGTTCTAAAGTATAGTGATCAAAACATGTCTTCCTTGAGAGAAGGGCTTGATAAAACAACCTCAACAACTATCCTTTCAATTG
Source organism: Hippophae rhamnoides (assembly GCA_033030585.1). NCBI lineage: Eukaryota > Viridiplantae > Streptophyta > Magnoliopsida > Rosales > Elaeagnaceae > Hippophae > Hippophae rhamnoides. The sequence goes on from CM065434.1 coordinate 40,213,935, forward strand.
GAACAAATGCCTCTTTTGGCCCCAAAGCAATAGGTTCCTTGAGTTGCGAGTCAGAATCATTTTTTCTCAACAAGGAAGGCAATGCAGCTTATTAGAAATCTTTTATGTAAAAAAAAATCAAAAAATGGATCAGGGGTTTCGATACCACTTGCAACCATATGCATCTTCTAAAGTAGCCATTCTTGGAATTTCTAGAGGGGTAGGCCAGCCCTTGCCACTCCTTATTAAGAGGTCTCTACTAGTTTCTACACTACATCTTTATGATATAGCAAATGTCAAGGAATTTGCTGTTGTTTTTAGTCACTACAACACTCTCTCTTAAGTTGTGGATTTCATAGGAAATGCTGAGTTAGTTGACTCACCAAAAGGTGTAAATGTAATAGTCATACCAATTGGTATTCTTAGAAGATCAGTTTCAAATACAGAGTAGTTGATTGAATGGAAAATAATAACAAGTGGGTGTGGCCTTATCATCGAAGCAATTTTTCTTGGAACTATGGGCTTACACCAAGGTCAATTCAGGACTACCTTTTGCTTCTATCTCAAAGCACATGCTATAATCCTACCAAACCATACTTCAATTTCATCCTTGAGGACAAGGATTCTTAAAGGGGGAAGGAATGATACGATTAGATGTTCTCATAGCTGCTTGGTGTCAAATGCAAACGAACGTGGGCGTAGAGGCAGTGGCACTGGTGCGTAGAGGGTGGGCAACGAGACAGGTTGAACACAAGAGTGGGGAATCATTACAACTCAGTTAGGAATATCAAAATCAATTAGCATGATTCTTGTAATCTCATACGTATGTGAGGCTATATATATAGCCATAGTTATTTCAATAAGGATATTAGAAATTATATGAAACAACTCCTCTTACCTCTGTCTTCTTCTTCCCTCAATCTCTGAGAAATTCTACATCTAACAGACAAAAAGTATGTATATGTTAAGCACAGTTTTAAAACTTTAATACTGTAATTAACAATATTTATGGTATTTATTTATGTTTTGGTTAAAGTGTTTTTACAATATGTACGTTTAAGTAATTATTATTTTTTATTTCGCAAATGTTAGAAAATAACCAAAGATTAAAATAATTCACCAATGCAATTTTCTTTAATTAATTATTATATAAACATATTAGAAAAAAAATTCAAAAAAGTGTGTGCCAATCTACAGCGAGGGGGAGGAATTGGGCCTCCCTAAAATATACTCTACTATGTTTTATTGATTATAAAATTTTACATTTATAAGATTAAATAGACGTTAATAATTTTATTAAAATAAACATTTATAGTTTAAAAAAAAGTAGCATACAAGTCTATAAAAATTCAACTCCTTTGAAACATTTTATACTTTTTTGTTCCTTCAATTTCCTAGAGCATATATAATTTTAAATACTTAATACACAATAAAAAAAATTATAATCTATGTATAACCGATATGATTTTTCTAAATTATACACTTAAAAGTTCATTTGTTTTAAAAATGAATGTTTTTGTTGGGTTTGATATCTTAATAGTATCACGATTTTATTTTTAGTATTTTTTTTTATGTATATTTTTTTAAGTGGTACCTTTGCAGTACACTATTTAAAAATATTAATTTAATATAATTTTTCATTTAATTATATTTTATCACATGTGTAGTGAAAATACAATTTGAATATCATTTAATTAATTGATTATCTTAAAATATCTTATGAATATTACATATTTATTACTATACATATGAAAAATTCTCAATTAAATATGTGTAAAATTTCCCTTATCTTAGTTTTGGTATTTCATTATATTTATATCAATACGTAACAAATATGTTGACAAAAGTGATTAAAAATGTAAAAATTATTATATAAAAAGTGTTCAATTTTACTCATATATTGTTTTATGTATTAGTATCACATATAATGAGACACCAAAAGTGATACATGAAATTATACTCATTCAATTAAAATATTTAAGGATTTTAAATACATACGTATTTAATTAATATTTTTAAAGATTATAACAGTTTTAATTATTCATTTATGATTCATAGTATTCTCTAAAAATTGAAATGTATTAAAAAGTCATAGATTTTTAAGTATTTTTATAACTAAGAGTTCTTATAAACTTTCATAGAATTTTGGGTTAAAAATATATGATAAAATATTTGAAAATTATATTCATACCTTATAAGATTTTTAAGTATTTCTAAAATTTTACTATTTCTCTCAAACATTTCCTTATCACTTTTATTTATCATAATAACTTATAAAATAAAACCTACAAAAATCCTAATGATTCTTTTAAAGTCTATACAAAATTTTAAAGTTTATTAAAATTTACAATTCTTTAAAATTTTATTAAAATCTTAATTGAGTAAACACTTCTAATTCTCTTTTAAAAGTAACGTACATATTAGTTACATACTTTCTAAATGAGACTTATATATAAATTTTTGATACAAATTATTATAATTTGTTTTATATATTTTAATCACATAATTTTTTTTACAAACTCATACTATATTATATTATATTAGGATAAAAAAAGATAAAATAGAACTTCATTTATGACTATTAATATCATAATAAACTAATTTTATATTTATAATCATGAATTACAATATTTGATAAATACATATACCATAAATAATAATAATCATGTAGTCATTACATAAATAAACTACTGTACGTAGATAAAAAAAATTTAGCCCCTTCCTGGCAAATGCTAAAGCCAGTTTCTAAGCATTCTACTAGTAGAAAATAACTACATGTAGAAAAAAAAATTGAACATATAGTAGATTCTTGTAAAGAAACTAAATAAACTAGTTACAATGGTCTAAAAAGTTGTTTGCAAATGAGAAAAAGATGCTAGACATAAAACAAGAAGAACATGACAACAAGATAAGTAAAGTAAACCTTCGTACACACAATAATATTCTTTTACAATACCTTTAAAACATTATTACATGCTTCTAATATAGCCATATAAATATGTAATTATCATCATCGTTGTAATGATCATCCTTATCATCACCATCTTTAGTTATAGTTTCCATGATAAAACTCAAACTCACCTAGCTTAGAAGATGAAATTTTTGTTTTAGAGATAAAAATTTCAATAGATACTCCTCAAATTCTTAGTTTTTGGATAAAATTGGGCCTTAAGATTCAAAGACAAATATAATTGGTTCTTTAATATTTTTGGGAGGATATAACTCAACACTCTAATAGTTTGGTAGTTACTTTTAGTAGACAAGGAACATGAGTAGAGACAATACAGAGATTGTGATGGAATCATTCTGAGAACTAACAACTTACGCATAGGTTTTTATTTATAGTAAAATAATTACTTTTACAATTTACACTTAATATGGGCATTTACACTAATACAATTAATTAAGTATTAAAAATCAATTATATTATTATTCTTACATCGCCTCAAACTAATGGTTTTGAACAAATCATTAGTTTGGAACGAAAAGAGAGGAATTTTGAAACTAGTAATAAAGGTTTTGTAAGGAGGTAAGCAACTTGATTTTTTGAAGCAACTTGATTTTTTGAAGCAACATGTTGAACACTGAGTTTCTTTGAAATCACCTAATCATGAATAAAGAAATGATCTATCTCTATATGCTTAATTCTATCATGTAGAATTGGATTTTGTGCTAGACATTTAGCACTCAAGTTGTCACAGAATAAAAAAGGAATAAAGACAAGTGAGGGATGCAATTCAAAAGGTAATGATTGAATCCATATGATTTCTTATGTGGTTGCTACTATAACTCTATACTCTAATGCAATACTAGAGCGAGAAACCACATTCTGTTTGCCAGTTTTTTAGGAAACAAGATTGTCACCAAGGTATACATAATATGAACAGGTGTTTTTCCTATCATATGTCTTTCTTGTCCAATTAGCATCACAAAAATTATTTAGTACAACAGAGGGTGATTGCACTAGTTGTAAACTATGGTGAAATGTGCAATTTTGATATCTAAGCAATCTTTTGGAAACTTACCAATGGACTTCAATTGGAACAATTAAGAACTGACATAACTTTTTAACAGGAAATCCAATATCTGGTCTTATTAAATTATATGAGGAAGTGATAGGTGTACTCATCAATTTAGCATGAAGCAATCCATATTTTGAAATAAAATTATTGATGTAATTTGTTTGGCTAAGATGTAAATTAGAATTATCTTTGACAACCTCAATACTAAGAAATAGTGTAGGGATCTAAGGTCTTTGAGTACAAACTTTGATTGTAGGTGTTGAATTACCTTGGACACTAACTAAAGGCTACGTCTAGTCATAAATATGTTATGAACATAAATTAATACGAAGAGGATACCTGATGAAGAATTGAAGATGAACAATGAAGAATTAGATTTTGAATTTACAAATCCCATGGATTGAAGGGTGCTACTTAATTTTTCAAACCCAATTCGTGGAACTTGTTTGAGTCCATATAATACTTTATTCAACTTGTAAACTAAACCAATACCAATGACAAAATCAGGTAGTCGTTCCATGTAGATTGTTTCTTCAAATTCATTATGTAAAAAAAGCATTGTTGATATCAATTTATTGAATCATCTAACTCTATGCTAAGATTATCATTAAAAATATCCTGATTGTGGTAAATTTGATAACATGATTAAATGTTTCCACATAGTTTATACTAACTTTAAACCTTTTACCACATCTTTGAATTTATATTTGTCCAGTCTTTCATTAGCAAGCAGTTTTACTTGAAAATTCAATTTGATAGAATTGTTTTATGTCCTTTTAGGAGAGAAACCAATTCATGTATTGTTTTCTACAAGAGCATTGTTTTCTTCTTGCATGAATGCTTTTTATTCTGGAATTTTAATTTCTTCTTACTAGGTATTAGGTACTAGTAAAATTGAAGGAAAATATGCAATAAACATCTTAGGCCTAAGATTTCCTATTTATGTTCTTATGGCCATTGAATTAATATTAGTGATTGAAGTGACAGGGACAATAAGAAAAGAGAAATCAACTGTTAGAAGAAGATCATTAGAAAGTGATGGAGGAATATTGACATTTTATTAGTAAAAAGGACATAAGGTGTAATTAAAAATTAAAAGAATAATTGAATGATCAAAAGTAATAAGAATAGGAAAATTTGGTGAAAAGACAAGAGTTAGAACCGGTGAAATAGAGTTGATTAATTTAAAATTAGGAATAGTTAGAGTAGTGAGTGATATTGAGAAAGGAATTATAATACTTGGACTTGGAAGTGAGGCTTTTGGTAAGTTATTAGACAATGACTTGTATGGAAAGGTGTCATCATCAAATACGACATGTTTACTAAGATAAAAGCACTTAGCATGATTATCATAACAAATATATCCTTTTGTGTTTAGATGTATAACCAAGAAACACAAGAGGAAGAGACTTTGCATCAAGCTTGTTTACATTATTGGATCGAAGATAAGGAAAAGATGTTCATCCAAAGACTTTCAAAAGTTTAAAGTCTATTTTCTTCTTGAATAGAAATTTATATGGTGACGTACCTTTCAAACTCTCTGTGGGAAACCTATTTATAATAAAGTAAGTTTTTTTGAAAGCATATCACTAGAAAGTCATAAGCACCTCTTATTTATAAAGCAAATCTAAGCCTCTTTCAACAATTCTTCTATGCTGAGACTCTACAACTTTATTTTGTTATAAGGTTTGAGGATAATTACATTAGTACCTATGCCTCAGTTTCCAATTTTGTAGCTAAAGGTTTAAATTCATTCCCCATCATCAGTTTGAATAGCCTTAAACAACCAAAAATTTGTTTCTCTGCCATTATTTTAAAATTCAAAAAAGCTGCATGAGTTTAATCCTTGGATTTGAGTAAGAAAATTTGTGTATATATGGAGTAATTGTCAACATTAAATAAAATATATTTCTCTCCATTCATTGTTAATTTGAATAAAGTCCATAAGTCTAGATATAATAATTCCAAAAGAGTAGCTATTCTAACATGACTAGTATGAAAAAATAATTTATGAGAATTAGACATTTGACATGCATTATAAAATTGAGAAATATCCTTAACATATCATAAAAATCCACAACTAGTTAAAACTTTATTTACAGTATCAAAAGATAGATGACCTAATCGATCATGTCACTTATATAGTGTAATAGTACTAAATAGAACTTGAAAAATCTTTGGTAGCTTACAAACCATCAATTGCACCAGCTTTAAGCTTGTAAAGACCATTTGTACTGCCCCTTTAAGTAGATTTTTCTTCGAAGAAAATCCTTGACATATAAGCAAGTATGATGAAATTAAATTAGAACTTGATTATCATTGCATAATTTATGAACTGAAAGCAAGCTTGTGGTTGCTTGTGGAGCATATAAAAAAATATTTCAAGGTTAACGAACAAGAATCAGTCAAATGTGAAACTTCATTACCTACTCGAGAAATAGATAACTTATCACTATTTCCTAAAATAACACCCTCGTTACTTAAATAGGGAATTGATTCTGAGACAGTAACATTAGCCCAAGTAGTATTTGCATGAAATGAATGATTGACATCCATATTATTTTGGTGAGCCATCATTCTATCAAACCATTCAAGATAGCTACGAAAAGCACTAAAATTAGGTGTAGTTTCCCTCGTATTAAATAAGATAGTGAATGATGTATATTTGTGACTTGAGCCTTGAACAATATACATCATCAAATCTCTATCATTAATAGGTTTACCACAAGCTACTAAGTGATCAAAGATAGTCTTAGATATGAGAATGTACTCAAAAAATAGATAAATTATCTTTTCGAAATATTTGCAATTTTTTACCTTAGATCCATAATCTAAGACTAATTAGTAGAAGAAAAATTTTCTGCAAGAGAACTCCATTACTGAAAGGTAGTGTAACGTCCAAATAATTCATATTGATCGTGACTGACCCATATATCCAACCTTTAAAATGGGAATCAAGTTGTTTTCAATTTGAAAAGATTGAGTTCAACATTACATTCACTATACAAGACTATACAAGAGGGTGCAATTACAGTTCCTTCTATGAAATCATCAAGACCATATGTTGTAATGAAGCTCACCGTTTGATTTTTCCAAATTAGATAATTATAGTCATCTAGCTTAATTAAGAGAGAGACACTCGATGGAGGAACGATTGAAAAGCTCTGAACTACGATTTCAATCATATAATCTAAAGCTGTTGAAAAAAATATGAAATTTAATAAAACAAAATTGATTGTTGGGAAATGAACCTTGTCCCACGTTGATTTTTTACATTATTTTAAAGAAGTATAAATAGTGAAGAGTTGGCTATTGGGATTAAGCCCCAAGGGGCACCCACTTTTGTGGAAGGGGAGAGGACCTAGGCAAATGTGATACCACACACGCGCACACGCGCGCCGTCGCCGCCGCCGTCCGACCGACCGGCCATACCGAGCCGAGTCCGAGTTCGTGTGTGTGAGGTGAGGTGGTATTTTATTTTTTAGTAAAATATTCTTTTAAGGAAAACTTTTCCACTTACAAAAATGGTTGTTATATATTTTTTTTTTCTTCAGAAAAATGACCATTATTTTCTTTTATTAAGAATATGGTCGTTAAATGGCCGTTTTTCTTCTTTATTCAGAAAACAAGTTGTTGCTCTTATTTACTCACAAAAATATACGTTACTCGTCTTTAATCTGAAAATGGATGTTACTCTTCATTACTCAGAATGGCCGTTACGCTCTTAATTCCCAAACATTACCATTTTATTCATAATTGCCACACGGTTTCTAAAACCTATAAAAAGAGGGCTTCAGCTCTCATTTACAACACAACAATCTCAGCAAACAATTCTCACTACAAACAATTCTCTCTGCAACTCTAAGTTATTTTTTAGTTTTCCGAGCAACAAATTTTTTCAGGTGTAGCATTCCGGTCTTCATCAGTGCAGTGAAGTTCCGAGACAGAGAAAAAAAAGATTCTGGGTTGTTTTATCCTGGGGACGACGGGGCTGTGTTTGCTTGCACAAATTGGGCAGAGCCGCAAAACGTCTTAAAGAGAGCGACCTAGTCCGCGACTCAACCCAAGCAGTTCATACCAGGTTTTCCGGTAATATTGTTTCAGTACTGTTATTAACAAACTTGTATCAACAATTTTAAGACGTATTTCAATCTGCCATGTCTACTGAAATGTTAACTACTGATCTAAACAAACCATTCCGTTTTGAGGGACTACACTTTAAAAGATGGAGACAAAAAATGTTATTTTTCTTAACCATGAAAAAAGTCGTTTCTGCCCTTACTACTGAAAAACCAATACAGTCTACTCCTCCTACTGAAGATGCAACTAAGGATTTAGACACCTGGATGCAAAATGATTTTCTGTGCAAAAATTATATTCTTAATGGTTTAGCTGATGATCTGTATGACTATTATAACTCTGATAAGTCTTCTAAGGAAATTTGAGAAGTACTTCAAAAGAAGTACGACACTGAAGAAGCTAGAACTAAGAAGTATGCTGTCAGTAGGTACATGAAGTTTCAAATGATTGATGGCAAATCAGTGGAAGCTCAATCACACGAACTGCAGAAGATAGCACACGAAATAACTTCTGAAGGTATGACTTTAGATGAACAATTTCAAGTAGCTGTTATTATAGATAAATTACCCCCTGCTTGGAAAGATTTTAAGAATACACTTAGGCATAAAACTAAGGAATTTTCTTTAGAAAGTCTTATAACCCAGTTAAGAATAAAAGAAGAAGCCCGAAAACAAGACCAAAAAGATGAAATACTCGTAGTCTCAAATAACAGTACCAATAAGAAACCCTCATCTACAATTCTGAAACCTAAAGGTAGAAATATGAAAACTCAGAATTGTAATAATAACCAGAACCGCAACCACCAAAATAGAAATAGAAACTATCCTCCCCAGAATGGACCTCAACCCCCTTAAGGATAACACATTCATGTGTTATAGTTGTAACAGACCTAGCCACTAGGCTAGAAACTGCCGGAACAGGAATCGTCCTGCCCCACAGGCGAACCTTATCGAAGATCAACTTATTGCTATGATATCTGAAGTCAATTTTGTTGGTGGATCCGAGGGGTGGTGGGTGGACATCGGTGCTTCTCGCCATGTTTGCTATGATCGAGACATGTTCAGGTCCTATTCTGATTCTAAGGATAAGAAAGTGTTGCTGGGCGACTCCCACTCCACTAAAGTTGTTGGTACTGGTGAGGTGGTATTAAAGTTTACCTCTGGAAAAACTGTCATCTTGAAAGATGTCTTGCATACTCCAGAGATGAGAAAGAACTTGGTTTCAGGCTATCTTCTTAAAAAGCTGGGTTTACTCAAACTATAGGAGCTGATTTATATACTATAACTAAAAATAATATATTTGTTGAAAAAGGGTACGCTACTGATGACATGTTTAAATTAAACGTTGAAATCAATAAAACCTCATCTTCTACTTACATGTTGAGTTCTTTTAATATTTGACATGCTAGTCTTTGTCATGTTAATAAACGCATAATCAAGAACATGAGTAGCTTAGAACTAATTCCTAAACTATCTTTAAATGATTTTAAAAAATGTGATTTTTGTAGTCAAGCTAAAATAACCAAAACTTCACATAAATCAGTAGTTAGAGAATCTGAACCTTTAGAATTAATTCATTCTGATATATGTGAACTTGATGGAAATTTAACAAGAAATGGAAAACGTTATTTTATAACTTTTATAGATGACTGTTCAGATTACACTTATGTATATCTAATGAAAAATAAAAGTGAAGCAATTGACATGTTTAAAATATTTATGAATGAGATTGAAAATCAACTTAATAGGAAAATAAAAAGGTTTCGAAGTGATAGAGGCACCGAATATGATTCCAATATCTTCAATGATTTTTATAAAACTCATGGAATTATTCATGAAAAAAACTGCACCTTATTCTTCTGAAATGAATGGCAAAGCTGAAAGAAAAAATAGAACTTTTACTGAATCAGTTGTTGCAATTTTATTAAACTCTGGTGCTGCTTCCCATTGGTGGGGAGAAATTTTATTAACTGTTTGCTATGTGCTAAATAGAGTTCCTAAATCTACAAATAAAATTTCACCCTATGAAATTTTGAAAAATAAGAAACCTAATTTAACTTATTTTAAAACTTAGGGTTGTTTAGCCTATGTTAGAATCCCTGATCCTAAAAGAAATAAACTTGCTAGTAGAGCTTATGAATGTGTATTCATAGGATACACTGTGAATAGTAAAACTTATAAATTCTATGACTTAAAAGATCAGGTAGTTATAGAATCAAATGATGCTGATTTCTATGAACATAGGTTTCCCTTTAAATTTAAGAATAGTGGGGGCTCGTCTTCTAGTAGTTTACATATAACTAGAACTAGTGAACAAACTGAAGAATTAAACCCTGAAATTAGAAGAAGTAAACGAGCTCGAACCCTTAAGGATTTTGGGTCTGATTTTTATGCCTATACCTTAGAGGAAGATCCCCAAACTATTAAAGAAGCATTATCTTCTTTAGATGCCAACTTATGGGAATAAGCCATAAATGATGAAATGGACTCACTTGAGTATAATAAGACTTGGCATTTAGTTGACTTACCTCTTGGTTGCAAAATCATTGGATGTAAATGGATACTAAAAAAGAAATTAAAACCCGATGGTACTATTGAAAAATATAAAGCTCGTCTTGTAGTTAAAGGATATAGGCAAAGGGAAAATGTAGATTTCTTTGATACCTTTTCACTAGTTACACGAATAACTTCCATACGTGTACTTTTCTCTCTCGCTGCTATCCATGATTTAGTAGTACATCAAATGGATGTTAAAACTACTTTCTTAAATGGTGATTTAGAAGAAGAAATTTATATGGATCAACCTGAAGGTTTTGTCATCCCAGGTCAAGAAAATAAAGTTTGTAAATTAGATAAATCCCTTTATGGTCTAAAACAAGCACCTAAGAAATGGCATGAAAAATTTGATAATTTAGTTATCTCAGATGGATTCAAAATAAATGAAAGTGACAAATGCATTTATTATAAATTAGAAGATAATATTTGCACTATTATATGTTTATATGTGGATGATATGCTTATTTTTGGATCAAATATTTATGTTGTGAATAAAGTGAAAACATTGTTAAGAGCTAATTTTGATCTGAAAGATCTCGGAGAAGCTACTGTAATCCTTGGTATAAAAATAACTAGGTCTGAAAAGGGAATTTCTCTAGATCAATCTCACTACATTGAGAAGATCTTAAAGAAATATAATTACTTTAACTGTAAACCTGTATGTACTCCTTACGAACCTAGTGTAAAGTTGTTCAAGAACATAGGAGATAGTGTTAGACAAACTGAGTATGCGAGCATCATCGGTAGCTTACGTTACGCTACTGATTGCACTAGACCAGACATAGCTTATGTTGTGGGACTACTATGTAGGTTTACCAGTAGACCTAGTATAGAGCATTGGAATGCTATTGAAAGAGTTATGAGATACCTTAAGAGAACTATGAACCTTGGATTACATTATAAAAAGTTTCCCGCTGTTTTAGAAGGATACAGCAATGCAGATTGGAACACTTTATCAGAAGACTCCAAAGCAACTAGTGGCTATATTTTTAACATAGCTGGTGGAGCTGTTTCCTGGAAGTCTAAGAAACAAACAATATTGGCTCAATCTACAATGGAGTCTGAAATGATAGCACTAGCCACTGCTAGTGAAGAAGCAGGCTGGCTAAGAACTCTGTTAGCTGAGATCCCTTTGTGGGAAAGACCGATACCAGCTGTTTTGATCCACAGCGATAGTACCGCGGCTATTGCAAAGATTCAGAACCGTTACTACAACGGCAAGAGACGACAGATACGTCGTAAGCATAGTACTGTTAGAGAATTTCTCTCTACGGGAGCTGTAAGAGTGGATCATGTACGTTCTGATGAAAATTTGGCAGATCCTTTGACGAAAGGATCACCAAGAGAGAAAGTTTTCAAAACCTCAAAAGGAATAGGATTAATGCCCTTAGAATGAAGAGTCACTTATGATGGTAACCCAACTTATAGACTGGAGATCCCAAGAAATAAGTTCAAAGGGTAATAACAAGTCATGAAGTGATATGAGATGTATCATGCTATTTATCAAATCCCATTCTATATTGTTTGAAAGCATGAAGTCCTGAAGCGATAGAAAAGGATGAGTTAATTGTTAAACTCTTAATGAGTTCTATACTATATGTGGAGTGGAGTACATAGCTACAGGAGTACTCTTGATAGACTCACCTATGTGAATTTGGAAGTGTGGCCGCTTCTTATGAAAATTTTTTGGGCAAAATTTATTAGAGCGTTCACTATACTGGGATACAGGTGCATGGCCGTAAAGCACGGGCTTTTTTGAACTACACCTTGGAAAGGTTGTGTGTGTAATGATTGTTAGAGATAGACTTCAAAACTACGAGTTACTCTAGTATATTCTAAAGCATCAATACTATGCAAAGGTTCAAGTTGATAGACACATTTTCGCTTTTGCACAATCTTATAATTGATCGGTTGCTCGATGAAAATTATTTTTTTATATAAAATTCAAGTGGGGGATTGTTGAAAAAATATGAAATTTAATAAAAAGAATTGATTGTTGGGAAATGTGCCTTGTCCCACATTGATTTTTTACATTATTTTAAAGAGGTATAAATAGTGAAGAGTTGGCTATTGGGATTGGGCCCCAAGGGAAACCCACTTTTGTGGAAGGGGAGAGAACCTAGGAAAATGTGATACCACACGTGCACGCGCACGCCGCCGATGTCCGTCCGACCGACCGGCCGTGTCGTGCCGAGCCGAGTCCGAGTCCGAGTGCGTGTGCGTGTGCGTGTGCGTGTGTGTGAGGTGAGGTGGTATTTTATTTTTTGGTAAAATATTCTTTTAAGGAAAACTTTTCCACTTACAAAAATGGTTGTTATATATATATTTTTTTTTTCTTCAGAAAAATGACCGTTATTTTCTTTTATTAAGAATTTACTCACAAAAATATCTGTTACTCATCTTTAATCTGAAAATGGTTGTTACTCTTCATTACTCAGAATGGCCGTTACGCTCTTAATTCCCAAACATTACCGTTTTATTCATAATTGCCACACGGTTTCTAAAACCTATAAAAAGAGGGCTTCAGCTCTCATTTACAAGACAACAATCTCAGCAAACAATTCTCACTACAAACAATTCTCTCTGCAACTCTAAGTTATTTTTTAGTTTTCCGAGCAACAAATTTTTTCAGGTGTAACATTTCGGTCTTCATCAGTGCAGTGAAGTTCCGAGACAGAGAAAAAAAAAGATTCTGGGTTGTTTTATCCTGGGGACGATGGGGCTGTGTTTGCTTGCACAAATTGGACAGAGCCGCGAAACGTCTTAAAGAGAGCGACCTAGTCCGCGACTCAACCCAAGCAGTTCATACCAGGTTTTCCGGTAATATTGTTTCAGTACTGTTATTAACAAACTTGTATCAACAAAAGCTATTTGTGCCATGCGAGTTACTAAGTGTTCTACTTGTTGCAAAGAAGATGATGAATCAAGAACTTGCTAATGATGCTTAGGTGTATTTAGAGAATCCCTACAAGTGATAGGATTATTTTGAAATTATTGATTGTTTCTTACCATGAAGAAATTAGTTAGATTGGGTCTTCAAGGATGTTAGCTCTGATAACAAAGTGAACAATGAACATGAGTATATAGAAAGCAGAGATTGTAATGGAATCATTATTAGCACTAATACTTACACACTTTGTGTGTAGGTTTCTATTTATAATAAAATAACATTTACATTAATGCATTTAATTAAGTACTAAGAACTAATTATATAATCATTCTAAGAACTTTTTTTCTCTAGAGAAACAAATTTAAACTACAAGGTAAAAACAGTTTCGAAATGCAATGCACACTGTGTGTAAGTTTTTATTTATAGTAAAATAACTACTTTTACCTTTTATACTTAATATGGACATTTACACTAATATATTTAATTAAATAATAAGAATTAATTATACTTTCATTCTAACAATTTTTTCTCTCTAGAGAAACAAATTTAAACTACAAGGTAACAACCATTTGAAAATATACTTTAATGATCATATACTTAATTCTCTATAAAGCTTACTAGAAGGAAGTTAAAAAGTGTTTGAAAAGAAGTTCCTAAATACATGCAGGCGGTCAATGTAAATAGTTTTTATACAATGTTTACTTGCATGAAAATTCTTTTAGCTTGCTTGCTAGCCTTGCCTTAGGGTGTGAGACAAATTACCTTCCTTTCTACTTGTAGGATGTCAAATGACCTGGAATTGAAAGGTAAAGTTTGGTTTGGAAGAGTTGATCATATCATGTGAAATATGTGTATGTGTAAGTAACTATTAATTAAAATATTTGTAGTAAAGAAGTTATAACTTAACAACATAAAATTCATATTATCATATGGTCACATGGGTAGGTAAAATATTTAAATTCAAATCATCAATACGTGAGTAACGTAATTATTTAAAAAAATTATAATATTTTTGATATATTTACGACATTTTGAATATATTAATGAAAGTTTTACATTTGGTATATATAAGAAATTCACTTAGGTTATTTTAATAATTTTTAAATTCTTACAAAATTTTATTAAATTTTTTTTTATCATTTTTATAAAATTATAGATATATTTCTAATCCGTATTTAGGTAGTGCTAGCAACAACAAAAATACTTCCTTTTGGGCTTAGGCTTGGAATTCATTTGACTTTTGCTTCCGTGCGGTTAATGGATTGTGGGCTGCTCCATGCAACTTTATTTTCACGACCACCTCAGCCACCGATATCCTAGTTGTTGATTCGTTGAAAATTAAATATTTAAAAAAATCTAAAAAGTATTTATTTAGTACTATGGTGTTACTTTTTCTCTTACATAATTATAATAAAAAACTTATCCAACTTATATACTCTAATTGTAATAATAACTAATGAATTAATATTGGGTTTTATTTTATTTTTTTTAATCTGAATCCGATCGTATTTAAATTAAATCTAAAGATTTTTAATCTAAATTCAATTTAATGATATAATAAATTAAAATTAATATAAATCTAAAAAAATTAGATTTTTTCAGATTAAATTTATTCAAATATGTACTATTTTTGTTTATATGCTGGGTTTCTAAATCTGATGGTTTTATCGTATTTTTTAAAATTTTGCAGTAATTTATTTATTACTTAACACTGATAACGCAATTTGATACTCGTAGATAGAGTTTCTTTCGATGCCTAGAAAGTAGGGGTTTGGATTGAAAGTATTTGACAAAAGCACAATTTTTGGATTTTGTTTGTATTTTAAATCATTTTTATTTGTTGTCATTTTCTCATATATATATATATATATATATATATATTATAAATAGTATTGTTATCTATCTATAATTTGTGTTAAAGTTCTAAAAATTAAGTCTGTGTATTAATTAAGTTGTATAAAAAATAAAAAAAATTATTATAGAAATAATTTATAATTAATTAAAATTTAACCACAATTATATATAATTAATGCTATTATTTCATTTAAAATTATATATCTCTTAATATAATTATTATAATATTATTAGTAAAAAGTAGCATTTTATGGACAAAAAATTTTTATAAATTGAAATAATCAAGAGTTAAAATATAATACATGTTAAAAAAAATATCATCGTCAATATTAATTAAATATATGAATTTTTTAATATCGAAGCCTTGTATTTGTTGTTTAAAATTTAAATTATAATATCTTTAGTTTTAAAATTAAGATAATTTACATAGTTATTATATTTTATAATATTAAGAAAAAATAAACTATAATTATATATTTAAAAAAAATAAATTATTATTTTTTGGTTGAAAAATATGAATAACCACTACTTAATCTCAAAGAAAAGAATAGGAAAATAAAATGTAATTATTTTTTGTATGTTATGAATTTATCTTTAAAATTTATTAAAAATAAAAAAAAATTATCTAAAAACTAATAATTTATTTTAAACAAAATATTAATATAAACTAAATTACGATCTAACCTACCAAAACAGCTACGCCACTGGTTATAGTATACACTTTTGTAATACCTTTATGATTCAATGAAATACATATATGTCTCTGAAATTAAGTTCTGGAAAAGAAAATGGAAATAAAGAAAGAAAGAAAACATTATAATTAATATTGGCATTAATTATAAAAAGGCAAATTATTATTAATATTCATAACTAGCAAAATAAAATTATGAAAGGGGTTGTTGATCTTTAACAAATCTTAGTACAAAAACAACGACGACGAAGCCCTTTGCATTTACCACCACTGAAACCTTCATTCTTGCAAATGTTGGGCACATCGGTTAAAGATAAAATGAATTCAACAGAGTAGAATAATGACACCGAAAATTTAACGTGGTTCACCCTTTAATTTGGGCTAAGTCTACGGGGCAAACTCCGAAAAGTATTTCTTCCACTAATAAAATTAATGGGTACAAAGTGAGAGGCAATACAACAAATTGAGATAAACCCAAAATAGTGTCATACAAGTGTTTCCCAAACTCACTATTTTGTCACTCCACTTTTAGAAAAATATTTTTCTAAGATATTCTCTCCCACTTTCTTACACACAACACTATTTTTCTTCAAAGGAAATTGTTCCTTTGGCTTTGCTTTGCTTCTCTTCTTGTTTGGTGTGTTGATGTTTCTCTAAGGCAAAGACATTGCCTATTTATAGGCAAAATTGCATATCAATGTTAGATACACCTACCATTGTAGTTGTCCATTTGTACAGACCTACCATTGGTGGTTGCACTACCATCGGTGGTCAGACCTACCATTGGTGGTCGCACCTACCATTGGTGGTCGCACCTACCATTGGTGGTTGCAGACCTACCACTTGTGTTTTCTTCCTCTTAAATGTAGGAGGGACTCACAAATCTCCCTCCCGACTACATGTAGGCTCCACCATTCCAAATAGCCTAAACGACAAGTATTCAAAATTTTGTCTCGGGAGAATTTTTGTTAACATGTCGATCCATTTTCTTCCGTATGGATCTTCTCAAGTTGTAATAGCTTCTTCTCCATTACATCCCTAATCCAAAGTGATATCTCACATCAATATGTTTTGATCTCGAATGAAAGGAGGCATTCTTTCCAAGATGGATAGCACTACGACTATCACAAAATAACCGATAACTGCCTTGTCAGAACCAAGCTCTTTCAAGAACTTTTTCATCCATAACAACTCTTTACATGCTTCCGTTCTTTGCTATGAATTCTCGCTTTGGTAGTGGACAATGCAACACATTTTTGTAACTTTGATTGCCATGACACGCCTCCCCCGCAAATGTAATCAAGTAACCTGAAGTGGATTTTCTCGGAATCCACATCACCACCATATCTGCATCTCGTATCCAACTAACACAGTTTATCATTTCCAAAACATAGACATATTTTGGAAGAACCTCGAAGATACACGAAAATCCATTTCATCTGCAGCCCAATGTTCCTTTCCAGATTTGAAAGGAATCTACTCACAATTCCAACCGCATTTGTTGATATCCGGCCGTGTACAAACCATGGCATACATTAGACTTCCAACTGCTAAAGCATATGGAACCTCTTCCATCTCTTCCTTCTCTTTTTTAATACGTAGAAGGGCTCGCTTAGAACTTAGCTTAAAGTGATTAGCAAGAGGACAACTAATCGCTTTAGCCTTATTCATATGAAATCTCTCAAGTACTTTCTCAATGTACTTCTCCCGTGACAACCATAATTTCTTGGCGCTTCGTCTCTAATAATACTCATGCCAAGAATCTGTTTGTTGGTCCTAAGTCTTTCATGGAAAAAGACTTACTCAATGCGTTTTCAAGTTGTTGATTCGGGAAATATTTCGCCAACAATCAACATATCATCCACATAGAGCAAAAGAATAATAAAATCATCATTAGAGAATTTACGCACAAAAACACAATGGTGCAAGTAGTCTTTTTGTAGCCTTGCTCCCCATATGCACTCGAACTTCTTGTACCATTGTCTTGGTGCCTGTTTTAAGCCGTAGAGACTTTTCTTCAATTTGCAGACATAATCTTCTTTTCCCTTTTGCTCAAAACCCTCTGGCTGCTCCATGTATATCTCTTCTTCCAAGTCACCATGTAGGAACGCAGTTTTGACATCCATTTGCTCCACCTCCAAGTTAAGAAATGGTGCTAACCTCTAGCACAAGCGAATGGATGTCATTTTCACAACCGGAGAGAAAATCTCATCAAAGTCAACACCTTTTCTTTGGCTGAATCCTTTGACAACCAATCTGGCTTTGTATCGTGGACTGGAACTATGTCCTTCATGCTTCACCCTGAACACCCATTTATTTTTCAAGGCCTTCTTCCCTTTGGGCGCTTCATCACCAAAGGTTTTGTTCTCATGCAAGGCCTTCATCTCATCTTGCCTGGCCTCACTCCATTTTTGTTTGGATTCGCCATCCATAACCTCTTCATAATTCTCAGGTTCTCCCCATCGGTGAAAGTTACATACTCATCCTGAGGATATGAGATGTAGGTCGTCTCACTCAATCACTTCTTCTCAAGTGGAACAGGAGAAGCGCAGTGTTGGTACCGGATAATGAACATCATTATTTCCCTCATCTTCTAACCAACTTCTACGGGGCATCATCTTCATCAGGTGGATAAACCTGGTCTTCATCTCCAACTTGTTTTGGCACTGATGTTGGAGGAATTAATTCCAAATCTGATGAGTCACCATTGGAATTAGGAACATCTTTCTTCATTTTGATAATATCTTCAATGGTCTCATCTTCAACAAATATAGCATCGCGGCTCCTGACAAGTCTCTTTGCAACTGGATCGTAAAATCTATAGCCAAATTGATCTTGACCATAGCCAATAAAAATACACTGTCTTGTTTTGGCATCAAGTTTGGATCTCTCATCCTTGGGGATATGAACAAATGCTTTGCAGCCAAACACTCGCAGATGATCATAGGAAACATCCTTTCCTCGACCACACTTTATTTGGAACATCCATCTTGAGAGAGTACAAGGTGAAAGATTCAACACACGTAACCGTGAGTATGGTTTCACCCCAAAAATTTTAGGCAACTTTGCATGTGAGAGTAGACATCTAACTCTCTCCATCAAAGTTCTATTCATCCTCTCAACTAAGCCATTCAAGCTGCGGTGTCTTTGGAGGTGTCATCGATGCCGAATACCATGCTTTTGCAATAAGCATGGAAAGGTCGATGTATTCTCCACCATTGTCCGTCCTGATGCACTTTAGCTTCTTTCCAGCCTCTCAATCGAGGCATGACATTCTTAGAAGACACCTAGCACCTGATCCTTTGTCTTTAGAAGATATACCCACGTCTTCCTTGAATGATCATCAATGAAAGTCACAAAGTATTGAGCACCACCAAGTGACTTTGGCATTGGTCCACATAACCGAATGAATCGGATCTAAAATATTATTCATTCCTGGAAGGAGGAAAGCTCTTGAAAGCAACCCTATTTTGCTTTCTGCTGTGCAATGAACACATTTCTCCAAATGTACTTCATCCATTCCAGGCAATATCTTCTTTTTGGCTAGACTTGTCAAACCTTTTTCACCCACGTGATCGAAGTCTCTTATGCCATAGCTCACCGCACTATCTTTCTCTATGGCATTTACCGTGTGTCGGTAGAGAGTTTCGCTTGCATTATATACAAAGTTGTATGCTTCTCACCTCAGCCACTACTAAGGAGCCTTTTGTAAGTTTCCATTTGTCATAAATGAAGGAGCTACAATATCCTTCATTTGCAAGTCGGCGCACGTAGATCAAATTGCGCGCATATCCTGGAATATGCCCGACATCCTTCGAAATAGTCCGGTTCCGTTCTCTGTTTCCAAGCAAACGTCTCCTTTACCTACTACCTTTGACAGACCTTCATTTCCCATTCTAACAACACCAAAACTTCCAGGTGTGTATGATGAGAAAAATTCTCTACGCGATGTAGCGTGAATCAGAAGACCACTATCAATCACCCAACTGGTCTCGTGTGATGCAAGATTGACAAAATCTTCATCATAAACGATATTGAACTCGTCTATGGTATTTGTTTGCTCATCATCACTGCTGTCATCCTTTTTGTTACTTTGCTTGTGTTCGTTTCTTGTTCCTTCTTGAACACCCGACAAAATTTCTTAATGTGACCCTTCTTCTTACAATGATGGCATTCAACATTGGCAAATTTGTTTGATTTGCCTCTGCTCTTACTTCTCGGTTTTTGTTCTTTGTACAGTCTCCTTCCTCTAGACTCTGTGATAAGGGCTTGTGCTTCTGAATCTCTTTCCTTGTTTTGTTTCTCATATGAGAACAAGGCTTCTACAACAACTTCAAACTCCATCTTGTCTTTTGCATAAGTCAGAGTTGTTGTGATATGATTATATGATGAGGGTAGTGATGCCAATAACATCACAGCTTTCTCTTCATCGCCAAAACTCACATTAAATCTTGCTAAGTGAGAAAGCTTGCTGTTGAAATTGCTAACATGTTGCATCATGCTCACATTATCTTCCTTCCTCATCTGATATAGCTCCTTCCACAAATAAAATTTATTGGCAAGGTTCTTTGACATGTACACGTTTTCTAGAGTCTCCCATGTTTCTTTAGCAGTCTTGCAATTTTTTGATTCAATATTTTGCAAGACACTGTCTGAAAGATTTAGACGGATTGTACTAGCTGCAATCTCATCTATTTCCTCCCATTGTTCCTCGGTGACGGTTGCTATCTTCTTTTCTTTTCCCAGCAACGCCTTATGGACCTTCTGTTGAATGAGAATATCTTTCATCCTCCTTTGCCATAAAGAGAAATTATTATTGCCATTAAATTTCTCAATATCTACCTTTTGGCTTGACATTTTTTTTTCGCTGTGTTTCTTTTTTCTGTAAATAAATACGCCCTGGACCTAATAAAATCTTTTCTGATGTGGAAGATCAGTCTATGCTGCAACCACAGAGCATATTAAGAATTTTACTAGACCAGCTTTGATACCAATTGTTGGGCACAGCGGGTAAAGATAAAATGAATTCAACAGAGTAGAATAATGACACCGAAAATTTAACGTGGTTCACCCTTTAATTTGGGCTAAGTCCACGGGGCAAACTCCGAAAAGTATTTCTTCCACTAATAAAATTAATGGGTACAAAGTGAGAGGCAATACAACAAATTGAGATAAACCCAAAATAGTGTCATACAAGTGTTTCCCAAACTCACTATTTTGTCACTCCCCTTTTAGAAAAATATCCCAATATTTTTCTAAGATATTCTCTCCCACTTTCTTACACACAACACTATTTTTCTTCAAAGGAAATTGTTCCTTTGGCTTTGCTTTGCTTCTCTTCTTGTTTGGTGTGTTGATGTTTCTCTAAGGCAAAGACATTGCCTATTTATAGGCAAAATTGCATATCAATGTTAGATACACCTACCATTGTGGTTGTACCTACCATTTGTAGTTGCACCTACCATTGGTGGTTGCACCTACCATTGGTGGTTGCACCTACCACTTGTGTTTTCTTCCTCTTAAATGTAGGAAGGACTCACAGCAAACACTACCACGGTTTTGATGACTCAAGCATGGTCCTTTGAACTTGTGACTCTTTGATTGACACAACCTCCCTTCACTTGGCATCACCACCATTTCTACATACATCCACAACATCAAAATTATACCCACATTTCATTAACTTAATTGTATGATTTTTCTCTTCTTCTTTTTTTTATATATTAATTTATATTTATATTTAAGTTTTTTTTTTAATTTTCTCCCCTTCTCTTACCAGTTGATATAATGAGGAAGAGAAAGAAGAAAAGCCCAAAGAACTTCCTCTCCATAAGTGACTATATCTGGAAAGTTATATATATATATATATATATATATATATATATATGTATATATGTAGGTTTGAACTATGAACGTGTCAATGAAGCTAGAGAGGCAAGTGAAAAGTGTCAATTCTCTAGCATGTCATTTTTGCCAAATGACACCAATTAACTGACTAGTCTCTAAGTAGGTCACGAAAACTCTATGTTTATCCTTTTTTGCATGCAATTTGCTTCTTGTTGCTTTTGTGTATCTCATTCTTGTTTATTTAAGTGTGTGCTCGTTTTGGTAACCAGAACAAACTATATTTTAACTCCAAAAAAATGCTTTTAATATTTTTAGGAATTATATTTATTTAAAATTTATAATAATAAGAATCTTAAATTTTATATCCATTTTATATATTTTCATTATGAAAAATACACAATATAATATTAAACTGTCAAATCTTTTAATTTATTTTTATAAATTTTAAAAATATTATTTTTTTAATATAAATTTTAGAATTTATATTAACTATGAAATTAAACAAATAAATATCCTAAATAATTTTTATTATTATTAATTGGCTTAAAAGAGTAACTTGTCCGTACACTATTGGTCAAACTTTGGGGGTGGTGAAGGGTGTCACCAGCTAGATTTCGTTTTTTGCATTTTTTGCATGTTTTTCATTTCTTTTTAAAATCTAAAAGCTACATCTCGTATTAAATGTCCAGCTTTTTTTATTTTGCTTTACAGTATCAGGATGAACAATTTAAAGCAGATGTTATTGGTAAAATTTTAATAGTTTTTTTTTAATTCGTAATGGATTAGATATGAGATAGATATGATTATTATTTTATTAATATTATGATTAATAATAATTAAATATATATTAATATTAATTTTTATATATAATTATATAAAAAAATACTTTTAATATTAAAAATAGTATCATTAGTTTTATTCCTTCTTATATTTATATTTTTTATTTTAAAAAACATTAATTTAATAAATAAAATATAAAAATTAATATTAATATTAATATTTTAAATAATATAATAAAGCAAGTATCTGTTAATATTTTATTTTTTAAATCAAATATCTTTTTTATAAATATTAAAGAATAAAAAAATATGATTAAATTATATAGAAATTATTATTCATTTATAATCTATAATTTTTATTCAAGTATAAAATAAAGATTATTACATACGATACTTAGTCAATAAAAATTATTACATACGATGTGTATTGACACATAATGAAATAAATCGATTTTAATCCTATATTTTTTATTAAAAAAATTGATGAAAAATTAGAATTAAATCCACTACTAACATTAATAAGATATAGTATATAAAATTTTATAAAAAAAAAAGCTAAATTTACGAGTCTTTATATTATCATTATGTACCAATTATATTTTAAAATTTCAATTTTCTAAATTTATTTGCCTTTTTTTAAGGATAATAACAACGAAATTCAACTATTACATTTAAAATTTTAATTTTTTAAGACGTTGGGTGCATAAATAATTCAATTATTTAATATAATTTTACTTTCAATCTATCATTATAAAAAAATATTTTTATTTTCATACAATATTAAAAAATATGTTTATTTATGCTATAAGAAAAATAAACATATATTTTTTTAACGAAGGTTTTAAAAATAAAACTCTAAAAGGATTATCCCATACAATTAAACCTTTTTTTAAATTTAAAATATAAAATCAAGAGTCTTGTTTTATTATTTTGTACAAATGGTACTTTAAAAATATAATTTTTTAAATTTATAAAAAAAAATTAAATTTTAAAAAAGGGATATCATTGTGATGATAAAAAATTATTTCAGTGTTACTTAATTTATAGATGAATTAGACAAAAAAAAATATATATAATTTAAGTATAATTTGATTTATGTATGAGTAGACAAATTACATAATCATAATTACATAATTACATAATTTAGTGATAAGTACAAAGTATTTTATACAAAACATCAAAAGTTTAAGTATTTCTATTATTATAATACATAATTTTAATATTATTATTGTGTGCATTTTTATTAGAAAGTGATATTTTAAAAATTTATTTTTTTACGTTATTGTATAAATTTGACTTAATAATTAAAAAAATTGTTTCATATATGAGAAAACAAATAACATAATTATAAGTATATTATCTAATGGTAAGTATTAAGTTTCATATAAAAAACAAAATTCTAAGTATTGATATTAATATAGTACATAACTTTAATATTATTATCCGTACATGAATAAATAAAGGACATAGTTATAAAAAAAATTACGTATTGACATTATCACAATAAATAATTTTAATATTATTATTGTAAGTATTTTTATTAAAAATTGTGCTTTAAAAATCTATTTTTTATATTATAGTATAAATATGAATTTATAAGGTAAGTGTAAAGTGTCATATGTAATAAAAAAAAGTATTAATATTATTAGAATATATAATTTTGATATTATTACTATGTGTATTGTTGATTAAAAAATGTTGCTTTAATTTTTTTTATTTACATTATAATATAAGTTTAACTTTATAAGCAATTTTAGAATTTTATAAGATAATTGTAATGTATCCTAAAACAAAAATTTGAGTATTAATATTATCATAATATATTATTTGAATATTATTATTGTGTGTATTTTTTATTAAAAATTGATACTTTAAAAATATATTTTTTACATTATGATATAAATTTGACCTTTTAAGATTTAAAAAAAACAAGCAAGCGAACAACAAAAACCATATTTAGAGAACCAACCATGGCTTTTTATAGATACTATAAATATAGGTTAAAATGTATTATTAATTTTTAAATTTTAATTAAATTTGTAAATAGATTTTAAAATTTTTAAAAAATATCATTTGATTTTTAAATTTTTAAAACTTTATACATAGTTATTAGCTTAGTTACTAAAATATATATTTTTGAATCAAAAATTTAGAATTTATGTATGAATTTTTAAAAGTTGAAAACTAAATTATATAATTTAAAATTTTAGAGATCTATATGTAAAGTTAGAAAAATTTGAGTATAAAATCATACATTTTAAAATTTTGATGAGATATACATGAATTTAGTTAAAATTTTAGAGGATAATGATAGACTTTTACTTGTAATATTAAATGACCTAAAAAGCTTGAGGTAAAAGAACTTTTGATTTTTTTTTTTTTTTTTGCTAAATAACTTTTAATCCTTTTTAAATAAAAGAAAAATATTTTTAGAGTCCTTTTTTTATTAGATAAATGATACTAAGATTTTATATTTATATTTTATGATAATTTAATTCTATTATTATTAAAAAATAACTACAACAAAATTAATTTTTTATTTTTACAACTATATTAGATAGAGACTGTTTTAAATTGAATAGACTTGTAACTAAAACAATCGAAGAAAAAATAAAACAAAAACATTTAAAAATATATTCATTTGTTCTTGTAGGGTCATTTTTTTAATAATGATAAAAATAAACTATCATAAAAAATAAATAAAAGACTTAAAGTATCATTTTTAAAATAAATATTAAGTTTTTGCGACTACCCTCTCTTTGAACATCTTTAAATTTTTTTCCATAATAATGTCACTTTATCTTAAAAAATAATAATCAAAAACTAGGAAGTTTATGTTTTTTTGACAAATATTTTTAAAAAATAACAAAAATAACATTTCTAATGAACATTATTTTCATTATGAAACAATTATGTCACAATATTTCATATTAAATATCGTTTAAATTAAAATGTAATCATTTAAATATGTTTAATATTAAACGTCATCTAATTGAATCATGTTCAATGTTATTTGAATGATATTAATATTGTTATAAATTTTAGGGTATTATTTCTTATAACTTTACTTTTTCTGTCTTTCTTTATATCCCAATCGTGACATCTAGGAAAAAAAAATATTTTTACAACTCTACGTGAAATTGATGAATTGTTTTCCCAAACATTATTTCTTTCAGACAAATATCCTATTTAATATTAAAGCTATAGTATTATATAGATTGCTCCCACCCGAACTTTTCTTTTTCTTTTCCTTTTCCTTTTAGATAAAGGGATATTAATTTATGTGATTTTTTTCAAACTTCTTTTTATTTAATAAATTACTCAATAATTTTGAGCGAAAACAGTATAAGAAGTATGAAGCTCAAAAACTATAAGAAAATAAAATATATAAATAAATAAAAAAGACCATAGACGTACGAGCCACTAATTCCACTGCTAGCTAGAAACCAATAGAAATAGCCTGTATTAAACTAGACACAATCTTGATAAATAAATCCAAAAATGATACCCCAAATAAATTACCTTTGCTTGGAATATCATCAGTACATTCTGACCAGACCACACTTGCCATAAACATCTATACATTGTAGCCATTAATTCATCCCATTCACTTTAAAACTCGTCCATTGGTGAAAAGATCAGAAGAACTCATAAAAAGATCCACTATTATTAGACTACTATGAGAAATTGAATAGGGACACATAATAAGATAGTTTAAGATAAAAACTAATCTTATGACATCCTAACAATAAGTGTGAGACTAACCTGATTCACACAAAATAGGCAATTTATAGCATCCTCTATCACACATCGTCTAGCAATAAAAGCATGCTTCACAATAAAACATGATGTAGACATTGCCACAAGTGTAATGGCACACTTTTGGGGGGTACGTGTTTTAAGCTTCCAAATGGATTCTTAGATTTAACTTTTATAGACAAGTAATATTGACAGATCCTCCCACTTGTTTCGTAAATACATTACAAGTAATCACATAAGTTGAACTAACTGAATAGCCCTCATGAGACCTAAAGTGTCAAACTAGCTTCTCCATTCCCATTGTTAGGTTGAATTGGAATTTTTTAAGAAATTTTTTGCATTAAAAACTTGACGCAATCGACCAGTATTTCAAAACCCTTGTTGGAAGTCTATCAAGTCACTAATACCCCAAATACCACCAACTCGGGTAAAAATGGGCCCAAAAAGGGGGATTTAGTAGCCATGGGACCTCCCAAATGTCAAGAGCAGTACTTCTATAACTCTCACACCGTAGCCTAGCAACCAAAACTTTCTTTGCTTCTAAAAAGCCAGGCCAGGCCCAGGAAGGTGAAGAACCTAATCCAACTGAACGAAATGATCACCCACGAAAATATTTACTTTTGTACACTTGAGCAATCAACAAGTCTATATGCTATACCAATCGACATCACTGTTTTGCTACCATTGTAAGATTAAATGCCTTTAGATTTTTGAAACCTAGGACTCCTACATCTTTAAATCACACAAACGTTTCCATGTTAACTAGTGTATTGTTCGGTGTTCATCTCTAAATCCTTACCAGAACTTTTGCAAGACAACCTCAATATCAGAACATAACTCACTAGAAGCACAAAGCACTACATAACATAATTAGGTATAGTAGATGCCACTACTTTTAAGAGCACCTCTTTAGCTCATAGGGATAACAATTTTGTTGACCAATGTTGAAATTTTCCTTGCACTTTGTACAAAATGTAATTAGTCTGTGCCCGTCTTGCCAGTCCAAACAAGGTTTGAAGACTCCAATATTTGTCTAAATCCAAGGAAACAACAATCCCAATACTCTATATAATGGACTCTCGAGTAACATCATCAGTATTTAAACTAAAAAAATTGTAATTTTTTTGATAATTAAACTATTTGTTGGGAAAATCGGGTATATTTTCCCTATTCTAAGTAGTTACTATTCACTTATGATTTAAATGAATAGAACTCAAACTAACCCGACAAAATAATGCTATTGGAAATATAATGCTAAAATAAACTAAAACAGATATTGAAAGCAAATATTAAAGCGAGAAAAATAATAACACCAGAAATTTAACGAGGTTCGGTATAAATGTTACCTAGGTCCTCGAGGCGTTGTTGACTACTTATCTCCAAATGAATGAACTTCAAATATTAATAATTAGGCAAAATTGAGCTAATCAATTACCACTTACAATAGAGATGAAGATTTACAAATTTTGGGATGTTTACAAATGGTGAAGGATGGCTTTATTTATAGCCCAAATCAACACCCATCTTCATTCCTAACCAATGTGGTGTGGACTTTTCTAATTTTCTCACTAAGGAGCGATATATAACAAATCTCCACCTTAGCGACTTAGTGGTTTTAAATGATTTCTTCAATTGCTTTAGATCAACGACGCATGTGTGGGTCGATTTGTAGGATGTTAATCAAGTCCAGGACAATGTTTGAACTTGATTGCTACCACTTGGTCATCGTATCTCGGGATTCTCTGTCGTACTAATCTTGAACTAGTACTCGCGCTTCAATAATCTCTGCACGAAATGATAACGAACGTCAATGTGCTTTGTACGTGCGTATGGTAGACTTGGTTCTTTGCTAAATGAATAGCAACTCGACTATCACAAAACACCTTGATATGTTTTTGTCCAACTCCCAAGTCTTGAGCAAACCTCGTAACCAAATAGCTTCCTTCACGGCCTCTGTCGCCATATACTCTCGCCTCTTGTAGTAAACCAAGCAGCGTGGACCAAGGTAGACTTCAACGACCAGTGGTGCTCTGAAGCAGTAAACACATAACCGGTAGTTGACCGACGCTTATCTAAATCTCCTGCGTAGTCGGAATCACAATATCCGATGGCGCACGTTGACCAATGGTATTATCTGTGAAATACTAAACCAACGCATTTACGGTATTTATAATATCTGGTAGACTCCATTTCACGGTAACCAATGTCCTTTACCAGGATCATGCATGTACACACTACCTGACGCGTGTGAAATGTCAGTCTTGTACACACCATTGCATACATCGAGCTACCAAGCGCATTTGCATATGGTACTTTTGCCATATATTCTCGTTTCGCATCATTCGAGGAGATAATTGAGCAAGCTTGAATTGAGAAACTAGCGGAGTACTTACGGGTTTTGTCTATTCATTCATACCAAAAAGCGTTGTAGTATCGACTTCCAAATATTGACTCAGGTCAAACTAAGCTTCCCTTCTTCTGTCTCTACTTATCTCCATACCCAGAATCTTCTTGGCTTTTCCCAAATCTTTCATCTCGAACTCCTGACTTAGGTGAGCCCTCAACTTTTCAATTTCTATTTGGCTCTTCGATGCAATCAAGATATCATCGGACGTCTGATAGGAGATAGACGAAAGACTCGTTTTGTAGCTTACGAAAATACACCGCAATGATCGTGTGTGCTTCTAGTATACTTTTGTTGCAACATAAAGCGATCTGCGTCGTTTGTACCACTTTGCCTTGGAGATTGCTTCAATCCATACAATGATTTGTTCAAATTTACAAACCCAATTCTCTTTACTGCAATGACAATAAACCATACATTTGAGACATATAGATTTCCTCTTCTAAGTCATCGTGTAGAAACGCGGTTTCACATCAAGTTGAACTAGTTCCAAATCGAATGTTGTGCTACGAGGCCAACAAAATTCTAATGGAAGAATGTTTTACAAGCTAGGAGAAAATACCTGGGTATAATCGATTCTCCTTCACGGCGTAGCCGCCAGCCACCAACCTTGCCTTGTAGCGAATACCATCTTTGTTAGGAAATCCGTCTTTCTTTGCATACACCCGTTTGCATCCAATTGCCTTCTTGCCTTTAGGTAGTTGTGTCAACTTCCATGTTTTATTCTTGAAGGGACAAAAGTTCTTCATCCATGGCTTCCTTCCATCTTTCAACTTCGAGAGCTTAGGATTGCTTCTTTATATATGGAAGGAACATCATCATGCCTGGCCCGAAAGTGCACACGAACAGTATTCTTAAAGCGAGCGGTAGGTCTTCAAAATCCTTGTATCGGCGGTACCTTGACATTTTGTAGTCGTGGCCTATCAACCGCAGTTTCTTCTTGTTCTTTGTGGAGGTTCTTGGGTTAAAACCTCTTCATCGATTCATCTTCACAATGGAGGATCAACTTTTGTCTTATCTTCACTAACCTTGGATTAACAATTTTGCTTTCAAACTCCTTGTTTCCGGAGTTTGCTCCCTGCTCTAAAGTGCCATCAATCTTCTTAGTTACCTTTCTCGACAATGTAGATTCATCAAAGGTAACATCTCTCTTAAAGATTATCTTTTTTCGTTTCAAGGCACCATAGTCGATATCCCTTAGAACCGCCATAAGGAATCCCCAAAAAAATGGCTTTCTTGGCTCTTGGGTCCAACTTTGATTCTGTTACATGGTAGTATGCAATTGAACCAAACACGTGTAAGAAATCGTAATCTCTAGCGAGGTTTTCCAGACAGCCCATACCTCCATGGCGTTTTGCCTTCAAGAGCGACGATGGTAGACGGTTGACGAGATGGCGTGCATGGAGTCACACCTCGCCAATCTTGCTTGCCTAAACCAAAGCATTTGATAACATACACCGAACCTTCTCCGGAAAGTACGGTTCGTACGTTAACGGCTAGTTTTGTTGTGGTGTTTTTCGAATAGTGAAGTGTCGCACTATCCCTTCTTCTTCACAAACTTTCATAAATGGATCGTTTGTGTACTCGGTGCCATTATCGGACCTCGGACGCTTGATCTTTTTACCGATGCGAGTCTCGATCATCTTCTTCCACTTGAGAAAAATCCCCCAACACTTCATCCTTTTTCTTCATGATACACCCAAACTCTTACGGAGAAGTCATCAACGAAAGTGACATAATAATGTTTGCCACTCATGGATGGAGTTCTTGTTGGCCCCATTACACATCGGTATGGATGTAATCCAAAATGCCCTTTGTATTATGAAGAAGCGGTGCCAAAGCTTACTCTTTTCGCTTCCCCGATACACAATGCTTACGAGAATTCTAACTTGCCGGTTCTCGCGCACTTTTAACGAGCCTTGCTTTACTAGAATCAGTAAAGCTTTTTCACCGACATGTCCCAAACGCATATGCCTGACTTTGTAGTTTCTAAATCTCTTTCTTCATCTGAGCTAACAGCGTCTTGTCCCGATAACCGTACTACCAAGGTAGTAGTACGAGGTTATTCTTTTCGAACACCTTTCATCGCCACAAGTGCTCCGGGAGAAGTAACCTTGATGCCTCATTTTGTATGGTCACGGTGAAGCCTTTTGATTCTAAGACTCCCGACAATGAGATTCTTCTTCATATACGGAGCAAGAATGAACATCATCGAAGACCCTGGTTGAACCATCTTGATTCTTCAAAGCATTGTACCGATTCCCAAAACTTTGCGTGGATAATCATTACCCGTAGAAAACAACTCCACCGTCTAGTTCTTCAAAGTTAAAGAACCAACTCCTTGTTAGGAGACATATGGAAAAGTACATCATGAATCAAAATCCAATCACCAGGATGAGATGATGTTGTGAACCAACCAATGCAAAATCTGAATCTGGTGCTTTCGGCTACACATGCATCGATTGCACTGACTTTTCCTTTCTTTTACAGACTTGGACAATTTTTCTTCCAATGCCCTTTCTCATGACAAAAGGCACATTCATCTTTACCAAGTCTTCCTTTTGATAGAGATCTACCTCTCCTTCCTTTATCTTTGTGTTTGCGGACGTCTCTTACTGAGACAATGCCTCTCTTCGCATTCATGCTTTCTCTTTTATCTTTCTTTCTAATTTCATAACTATACAAAGCATTACAAACTTCCTCAAAAGACACTTTATCCTTCCCAATGAGTAAGCTCGTAATAAGATGATCAAACTAAACCGGAAGGAGGCTAACAACATCAAGGCTAAATCTTCATCTTTAAAAAGTTTCATCCATATTTAACAAATACGCTTTACTAATTGATTAAAAGCGATGTAATGTGGTCGTTTATTGTAGTACCTGGAAGGTATTCAAACCGAACAACTTCTTTTTCAAATAGAGCCGATTTTGTCACTCTTCTTCATGAACTTGTTCTCCAACGCCTTCCACAACTTACTTGCAGATGTCTCCTTCCGTGAACGTGTACTTTTGTTCTCTTGAGAGACACGAGCGGATTGTACCACATGCCAATCGGTTGATATTTTTCCACTCTACTTCATCTGTTCCATCTGGTTTCTCTTCTTGAATGGCGATGTCTGAACCTTGTTGAAACAAAGCATCTAGAACTTAAGCGCCTTGCCACATCAGAAATGACCGGTTCCATCAAACTTCTCCACCTCGAACCTTGCGTTCATCACCATAGTTACGCAGCGTGGATGAGCGGCCTTTGTTTGAAAGAAATTTTTCTTCCGCCATTTCTTCAAATTACAACAACTAGTAACTATATTCCAATAGCAAACAAACGGAATACAAACAAATGCCTAGGTAGAAAACCTTCGGCTCGATACAATTGTTGGGAAAATCGGGTATATTTTCCCTTTATTCTAAGTAGTTACTTATTCAACATGATTTAAATGAATAGAACTCAAACTAACCCGACAAAATAATGCTATTGGAAATATAATGCTAAAATAAACTAAAACAGATATTGAAACAGAAATATTAAAGCAGAAAAATAATAACACCAGAAATTTAACGAGGTTCGGTATAAATGTTACCTAGGTCCTCGGGCGTTGTTGACCACTTCCACTATCTCCAAATGAATGAACTTCAAATATTACAACTAATTGGGCAAAATTGAGCTAATCAATTACCCTTACAATAGAGATGAAGATTTACAAATTTTGGGATGTTTACAAATGGTGAAGGAGGGCTTTATTTATAGCCCCAAATCCAACACCCATCTTCATTCCTAACCAATGTGGGACTTTTCTAATTTTCTCACTAAGGAGCAATATATAACACTATTGGAGTAGATAAAATTAAGGAATAAATTAAGGAGTGTCAACTCCTTAATTTAAGGAGTAATTCAAGAACCTTAATTTAAGGAGTAAATCAAGAACCTTAATTCAAGGAGTTGAGATCCTTAATTTAAGGATTAATTCAAGGAGTAAAACAATGAATCCTTAATTCAATGAGTAAAACAAGGAATCCTTAATTCAATGAGTAAAACAAGGAATCCTTAATTCAAGGAGTAAAACAAGGAATCATTAATTCAAGGAGTAAAACAAGGAATCATTAATTCAAGGAGTAAATCAAGGAATGTTTAATTCAAAGAGTAATTCAAGGAGTAAATCTCCTTATATATAGCTATAGAATTGTAATGAAAATATGAAAGAAAGAATACAACTTTGAGAAAGCTTGTTTTATTTAGAAAGGCCTTTAGGCCTTGGCCTTTGGCCTTGACGTTTCCAACACCATTTTTCAACATAAACACATATTTTAACACTTCATACACCTTTAAGGTTGTTCACAAATGATTAATTTTTAACATAGAGCTCTTATAAAAAATCAAAGAGTTATCAGTAAATAATAAGTGGGAGATAACAAAACCCATTCTATTCAACTTGAAGCCACTAAAATTCATGGCTTGTTGTTCTCTATGTTACAAGCTAGATAACCCTTTAGCACAAATAAGAATTGAAATGGCAACAATAGATCTCCTTGTAGAATACCCCTTTGGGGTCTAGAAAACCCACTCATTCTCCATTCACTACGTATGAATATGTGATAGTAGAAATACATGTCATGATACACACTCAACCCACTTGTTAAAAATCTAAACTTCAAACTCATGGCTTCTAAGAACCCCCACTCCACTTTGACATAAGTCACAAGTATATTATCCGAGTTAAACCGCCATGGAAAGAATGCATTGTGGTTATTGTTAATAATATTAGAGATCACTTCCCTTGATCCATTAGTAAGAATTTTGACAATTATCTTGTAAATGACATCCCAAAAACTAATCAATCTAAGTTGAGTCATATCTGTCGAAAACTAAAAACAATACTAGTGTAATTAACTGAAGTAACAGTAGTATTAAATAGAAAAATATTTAACTACATGTACCACATCATCATTAATAATATTCTAGTATTTTTAAAAAAATAAAAAAGGCATACCATCTGATCTGGGCGCCTTTGAGGAATTTATTTGGAACCTTCCTTGTCTAATTTCCTTGTACAAAATTGGTCGAATGAGTTTGATATTTTGCTCCTCTATAAACAGTGTTTGGACTGAATGTATAATTGCATGATAGTCCTATCACCACCAGAAGAGAACAAATTAGTAAAGTAACTTATTACAACTCGCTCTAGCCCCTCCTTGTGCGTGACCCACCGCCCATCTTCATCGTTCAACCCAACAATGGCCACCCTCCGTCGCCTCTGTGCTATTCGGGCATGAAAATACGTTGTGTTGCTAACATTTAACTTGCAACAAAAACATGTGAATACTAAACGTTACTTTGGATATTATATTAAAGACCTAAGCTAACTATCTTTATTGGTGCAACCAATGCATATATTGTTATAAAGCTCCTTAATTTAAGGAGCAAAACATGGAGCAAAACAATGAGCAAAACATAGAGTAAAACATGGAACAAAACAAGGAGCAAAACATGGAGCAATTCATGGAGCAAAACAATGAGCTTAATTCAAGGAGCAATTTAAGGAACCATTAATTTAAGGAGTAATTCAAGTAGTGAATTTTCCTATAAATAGATGTGTAATTGTAATGAATTAATCATCCAAAGTGTTCATTCCAATTGAGAGAAAAGCTTTTGTGAGAGAAAATTGAGAGTAATTTTCTTGGGTGTAATTGGGTTGTGAGTTGTGAGTGTTGAAAACACCTTGTGTAATTTCTCCCCTTTCAGTAAAAAGATCTGATGAGTCGGGAGGCGTAAGCAAGATTGGCGGGCCTCCGTTATCAAATTTGTGTGTTATTTTTTTCTATTCTTGCTTTCTCGCATCGGCTTATCGGGAATTTGCGTTATTTCCCGACAAGCGGTATCGGAGCTATTGGTGGTGATTTACGTCAATTTTTACGCAAGAAATAGTCGAAAGCGATCGAGGAAGGAAGTCGGATTTTAATGGGAGCAATGGCCGCAGAATGAAGGAAGGGTGAAACTCGAGAAATTTGATGGCACGTATTTTGGGTTTTTGGAAAATGCGGATAGAGGATTATACGTATCAAAGAAATCTATATCAACCTCTCTGGGAAGAAACCGGAAGCTATGAAGGAAGAAGATTGGAATCTTACAGGCAGAATGACCACCGGAGGTTATTCGGTTGACGTTATCCGTAATGTTGCCTTGACGTAGAAAAGGAAAAGACTACAGGCGGGTGCTTATGGCGATTTCTCTCGATATGTATGAGAAGCCGTCGGCCTCGAACAAAGTGCAACTTGATGAGCGTTTATTCAATTTGCGGATGAATGAAGGCGCGTCGGTAGCTCGACATCTCGATAGGCTGAACTCAGCACAGTCTGACAGCCAGTTGAGTTCGGTGGAAAGTGGTCGATGAAGAAATGCGAGTATTAATACTTTTGTCTTAACACGAGAAATTTGGAATCTTCTTGTCACGCATTTTGTGAGTAGCTCGTCGAGGAAACGATAAGTTGAAATTTGATGATGTTCGTGATCGGTTCTCGGTGAAGAGATCCGGACGTAGAGAGTCGAGGTGAATCGTCGACTTCTTTAGTTTTGCACATACGAGTCGAGATGAAGAAATTCAACCAAAGGGAATGAACGTGGCGGAACGGACTACGAGGTAGATCGAAGGGCAAAGAGGTCCCAAATCCGGGAATCCTAATAATTCCCGTAGCTCGAAGACTATCGAGTGTTGGAATTGTGGAAGAAGCAGAACCTTACAAAAATCGGTGCAAGAGTGCAGAAGGACGAACAAGTGAAGGCGAGGGAGGCAAATGTTACTTCCACTCGGGAGGAGATGATGCGTTGATATGCTCTTTGGAGAGCGAGGAAGAATCTTGGGTGTTAGACTGCGGAGCATCATTCCGTACTACTTCACAAAAAGAATTCTTCGAGAAATATGTCTAGGAAACCTTGGAAAGGTATATCTTGGTGATGATCAACCATGTGTCTTATTATTGGCAAAGGTGTAGTGAAGATTAAGTTGAGAACGGATCTGTTTGGGAACTAAAAGGATGTCGGGCGTATTCCCGTCTGAGAAGGAACTTAATCTCGGTAGAGGCGATTGGCCGGTGAAGGCTACCTACGATCTTCCGTGGTGATGATTGGAAGATTTCAAAGTGCGATAGCGGTTACTCGAGGCGAGAAAGTGGCACTCTTTACATGTGACGTGAGGCACGTTGTTCATTTACGATTCTTTATGACAATGAAACACCAAATCGTGGCACCGAGAGACTAGGCCATATGAGTGAGAAGGGGATGAAGATTATGCCTTTCGAAAGGAAAAATTCAGTCATAGTACGAGAGATAGACATGTGCGAAGGTGCATACTTGGAAAGAAAAGAGAGTCGGCTTTCGGACAAGTTGCGAGAATCCCAAAGAAGGAAAGGCTAGAGCTCATTCATTATGATGTTTGGGGACCAACGGCCATCTCATACATTGGTGGGAAACACTACTTCATGACTTTCATTGATGATCACTCTCGGAAGGTATGGGTTTACTTTCTAAAGCATAAGTCTAAAGTATTTGAGGCTTTTAGAAGATGGAAAGCTATGGTTGAAAATGAGACGGGTTTAAAGATCAAAAGCTCGAGCAGATAATGGTGGTGAATATGAAGACACTAGATTCAAAAATTTATGTTATGAGCACGGGATCGAGAATGGAAAGAGCGCATGCCGGGCACGCCTCGGCCTGATGGTGTAGGCGGCGTATGAGCCGAGAACGTTGACGAGAAAGAGCCGAAGCATTCGTATACGGTCGAATTACCAGAAGCAGTGCAGGCGAGAAGCGATCGACACGTCGGCTTACTTGATCAGCGAGGCCACGTACGTTTCCATTGTAGCATAGAATACCGGAGGAGGTATGGAGCGGAAAAAGAGGTGAAACTATCACGTCTAAAAGTTTTTGATTGTGTAGCATTTGTGCATGTATCGGTGATCACGGCGGGGAATAAGCTTGATCCCCAAGAATCCAAGAAATGCACGTTCATTGGCTATGGTGAGGATGAGTTTGGCTACCGCATTTGGGATGACTAAAAGAAGAAAGTTATACTGTAGCGAGAGATGTGATTTTCAACGAAAGGGTGATGTATAAGGACATGCGCCAAAATGAGCGCCCGATGACTCGGAGGCGGAATGAGTCGGTATTTGCGGTGCGAGATGATGTCCCGGATACTTCATGAGAGAACCAATTGTAACAAGTCCTCGGCCCGGAGGAACTTGTTGGACAAACGATACCTGACATTCGAGCCACGCCATGACCTGCTTCTCAGAGCTCTTGTATTGAAGGTCTTACCGACCTCGTGTACCTAACGGGAGATACATGAACTATATGTTCTTTTGATGGAGGGGAGCACGAATCTTTATGATGAAGCTTGTCGGACTCGAGATTCCAACAAGTGGGAGCTTGCTATGAAAGAAGAAATGAAATCTCTCATCTCGACGGACATGGGGAACTATTTGAGTTACCTATGGGAAAGAAGGCAACTTCCCGACAAATGGGTGTCTTGGGTGAAAGATGGCGTGATGGTTCGAGAGATACAAAACCCGCCTAGTTGTCAAGGGTTTCAACGAGAAGGAAGGAGTTGACTACTGGCACATTTTTGCTCCCGTTATGAAGCTTAATACCTTGACATCTTAAATGCTTGAAGCAGTTGGATGTGAAGGCGCATTCATATGGAGATTTAGATGAAGATATATACATGTACCAGCCCGAGAAGGTTTCTCGGAAAGGGGGAAGAAAGAGCATGGGTGTGCGGACTTAAGAAGAGTTTGTATGGCACAAAACAAGCCCGAGGACAATGGTACAAAAATTTGTGAAACCGTACCTGAGGAAGGTTTCCCGGAAGTGCAATGCTGATCATTGTTGCTACTTGAGATATAGGTCCAGTTATATCATTTTACTACTTTATGTTGAGGATATGTTAGTAAAGCGAGGTTCGGATATGGATGATATTAAAAGGTTGAAAGCGACGGTGTCAAAGGAATTTGACATGAAAGACTTGGGTCGACAAAGAAGATTCTTGGAATGCAAATCTGAGAAATAAGAAGAAAGGATCCTTGCAGTTATCTCGAGTGAGTACATCGCTTGTGTTTTGCAAAGATTCAACATGGGCGTGCCGAAGCCGGTTAAGCACACCTTTGGCGGTCATTTTTGCCTATCCGAGGATTAGTCCCCTCGGACGAGAAAAAGAGAGAGAGAATTCATGGCTAAGGTTCCGCATGCCTCGGCCATTGGAAGTTTGATGTACGCGATAGTGCATACGAGACAGGACATTGGCCGTACGGTGGGAGTTGTTAGCGGTTATGTCGAATCCGGGGAAAACTCGTTGGGAAAGCAATCGAGTGGATTTTGAGGTATCTGCCGAGGCACGCGAGAAAAGTGCTTGTACTTTAGTAAAGGAGAGTTAAAGAAAGTACAGGTGCGTGAGCCGAGACTTTGGAGGTGAAGTTGATCGTAGAAGAAGCACCTTGGGTTATATATTTATTGTTGGAACCTATTTGGCGGTAGTTGGATGTCACAAATACGAGAAAATTGTCAGCTACATCCCTTCTGGTGAGTATGTAGCGATGTGAAGCTAGTAAAGAGTTGATATGGCTTGAGTTTGTTAATTGAAATTTGGGATTCAAACAAAGAGAAGAATGTTACTGCGTAGTGATAGTCGAAGTCTGATACAACTTGGCGAAGAATTGACATTTCATTCTAGAACAAAGCATATTGGACTTCGTTATCACTTACGTCAAATCTATTGGAAGATGATGTGTTATCTTGGAGAGAAGATTCAAGGAAGCGAAAATCTATGAGATATGTTAACAAAGGTGGTGACTATTGACAAAGCGAAGTTGTGCTTTCGACTTGAGTTGGTCTGTTAGAATAACAAAGACTAGAAAAGGCTGCTGCATTGATCAAGGTGTGAAGGCAGTTGAAATCGAGTCTTGAGTGGGAGATTGTTATAAAGCTCGTTAATTTAAGGAAGCGAAAACATGGAGCGAAAAAAAGGAAAACGTAGGCCAAAACATGGAGTAAAACATGGAGCAACATGGAGCGATTCATGGAGCAAAAAAATGAGCTTAATTGATAGAGCAATTTAAGGAACCATTAATTTAAGGAGTAATTCAAGGAGTGAATTTTCTATAAATAGATGTGTAATTGTAATGAATTAATCATCAAAGTGTTCATTCAATTGAGAGAAAAGGCTTTTTGTGAGAGAAAATTGAGAGTAATTTCTTGGGTGTAATTGGGTTGTGAGTTGTGAGTGTTGTAAACAGCCTTGTGTAATTTCTCACTTTTCGGTAAAATGATCTGCAATGGTCAGGAAACGTAAGCAAGATTAGTAGAAGTTATCAAATTTGTGTGTTATTTTTATTAACGCTTTTCGTAAATCATTTTATCGAGAATTTGCGTTATTTTCCAACATATATTTCCGATGTTTTCCTTCCATCTCTCTAGGAGCTATAATTCTTTGGATTCTTTCTCTCTATTTGTTCTCTTCAAATTGCTTGGATTAGTACTTTGTGAAAATATATAATATCCTTTTGTTTTAGTGATAAAAAAATAGCTTCAAAGTGCAGGCATTATTATTTTTATTTTATTTTTAATTCAAATTAATCAACTTAAAATTTGATACTAAAAACATTTTTAAACAATGTTTGGTAATATACTATGTACACATGCACTTTAATGGATGAGAGTTTAGACTACAACATTAAATAAAAAAAAGACAACTAACAACTACTAAGTAGCAACAACACATTAGGGTTGACAGATACGAGGGTTTCACTTTGTATTTGGACCCCACCACACCACACCACACCACATAATTGAAAATGATGAATGCTAGTTGTCCCATATGGCCTGTGTTTCCCCTGCATTTTTGTTGTTTCGAAGCCCCCACACCACACAACTCTTATGTCTTCTCCTTTTATACACAATGCATTCAAAATCATACCTTTACTTTTGGCCTTTTGCTTTATGTCTCTGTAGATAAATTTCAAACTAGTTTCTTCTGTCATTCACCTTTGGTAAAAACTAATGAAAAAGGGGTAGGATTTATTTTGGGTTATCAAATTCAAAAATGCTTTATGTTCCCCGACTTTATTTGTTATGTGACAAGATCGAGTCCTAAACATATGTATGACCATTTTCGAGCCAAAAAAAAAAAGGTTCGGTTTATCTTTGTTTACTCAGAATTGTTGTAAATTATGCAGAATTTGTTTTCTTGTGTTTGTCATTTTATTGTACCTTTTGGACTAGACTAACAAACTAATAGTGTCTTCCTTCTTTTTTTGCCGAGTGATTGAATAAGTTTACTGAATATTGTAAATAAAATACTTGAGCAGTTTAGTCTGCACAAGTGAAAGAAAAAAAGAGCAATTTAAGTTCATTATTATTTGATAATTAGTTGTAAAACAACAAATATGCTCATTCATCATACCTAGTACCTACATAGACTAATCCGGTTGACTCCGTAGTTAAATTTACAAATATGAGAGTATATATATATTCAAGGGTTGTCATAAAAATTAATCTAAAGATTTATTTACACACAAATATTGAATCTTATCATGCACTGCATAGTGCATACAATCATAAAAAGTAATCAATCATATAAAATAATACAGATATACTAATTACCCAAATAAAGATTTTTTCTTTTTCTTTGGAAAAAAAGAAAAAAAAACATCTTTAATCATGAGTCATAACTAAAAAAGACAAACAAAGAAGTAAATAAATATGCACAATGACAGAATTGGATGGAATCCTAAACAAAAGCCATTTTTCATGGGACCATCCCAGGAAAATCAGTGAACAAATTAAAGTCCTTAAAGACATTTTGATTACATATGGGACCCCTATATTGATTCAAACTACTTTGTTAAGAATGCACACGGTTAGTCTTAGAGATCGTAGCATCTAACATTTAATCAATTAAATGACAACTTAAAAGCAACAAAAAAGTCTTTTAAACAGTATGTCCAAAATTAATACTTGAATATATAGAAAAGCATGAGTAAACCAAAAGTAATTTACATACAAGTAACAGAGAGTTTCACATAAAGAAGATTTCAAGATAACCACAACATACTGCATAAAAAAATTCTTGAACATTGAATAAAGAATCCCAAAAGTAAGAAAATAATATATATCTCGAGCTTATATTATGATAGATTTCTTCTACAATCCAAGACACAAAAACCAATTAAAATCAGCATTAGAGAATTAATTCTCAATCAGAAGAAGATTTGGTCTTTAAGCGGTAGAGGAGTTTCTTCTTCTTTGAGGTGGGATTATCAATGGTGAGAACCACCTTACCAGATTCACAAACCTTGAAACTATCACATACAACTGGTTCTTCAGTTGAACCAACCTTTCTGGCCTTTTGAATTATCACAGTGTAGCTGTCTTCTGCACTTGGTACAAACTCAGCACCATACTTCACTTCCCATCCCACTACTCTAACCTCCCAACTCAGAAGACATGTCTGTAATACCAAACCATAGCCAATAACAGGACATTAGGTCATGTATGATTCGTAGAATATAAACGTAAAGAGAATAAGAATGTTAATAGCATTTGAATTCAATGGAAATAATATTATTAATACTATGTTTATTAAAGCAGTCTAATCAAAATAATAATGAATATTCAAATAAAAATTATAAAATTATAAATAAATTTCTATTAATATCATACATAGATTAGACTTAGATGTAAAGAAACATATCTTTGACTAAGTAACGTATCTTTGATCTAGGGATATAGGGTTTTACAAATGGACCAAATCCACTTGTCTCATTTTTAATGTGCAACTAATAAGATTATAACAAATAAGTAACTCTAATTTGTAACAAGTTTTGTCCATGTCTATGCCAATGATTGGTGGCATTGCACACCAAAATGGGACAAAAAAATTGGCCTCTACAAAATCACTCACAAGCTTTTAAGAGTATCATTAACAACCCTTAGATATACAAGTAAATCATCGATTATATCTTCTACATTCCTAAACTTTGGAGAACGAATAACTTCAAATCTCAATGGGTATATTTGATATTTGATCTAGAGTTAAAAGAACTTAGTAACTTTGGAGAACGTATAACTTCAAATATCAATGAGCATATTTGATTTTTGACCTAGAGTTAAAAGAACTTATTTTGAAAACAACTCTACAAGTGTTAGGCAAACTATTTCCAAAAGCGATGAACTTGGGACGGACAATTTTTTATATTGTCAAACCATTTTTTCATATTGAGCTGATGGATGTGACATTATGTTAGACTCTCCATTTCTCATGGATTTTTGTATTCAGCACTACAAATGGATGAAAATTTATAGAAAATTGACGAAAATAAACGTGTCCGAAACATAAATGTGGCCTAATAATTCAAACTTGAACAAGTTACACTTTATTTTTTCCCTTTAAAGTTAACCAGTTGGTCCAAATTTGAAGGTTTGAACTAGTCAATTGTTGCGAAAACAGTAGATAAAAATAATGCCAAAATAACAGTAGAAAAACAATTGTGCCACAGAATATAATGAAAGTTTCTCCTTCAAATGGTTCTATTCTTGAATTTAAAATATAAAATTGCTGTATATAATAGAACATAAGAAAATTAACCCACCTCGGTGACAGGGAATTCAATAGCGTGCTTAGCAGCTGGCCTTATATTAATCTCAGTTACAGCATCAGTTGTGTCAAATTCACCATCTTTGCTCAGTCCTCCATACTTAACAGCCAACTGCTCTGCAGCTATGTATCTGAATAATTTAAGCAGAAATATAAACAAACCTTCCAAAATCGTAATTACGTGGATTAACAAAGAGTATCAAAAGGAAAAAAAGTACAATTTTATTCTTACCTTAAAAGGGTTTCTGGAGATTTGGAAGGGCCAGCAAAGACAAACTTGCTCTTAGTCCTCTGAGTCAAGAATGGGCTTATCATCTTATTGACAGCCAAATACCACCATGGGACATTGATGAAAACCTTAAAATCAAACACGAACCTAATTAATCTTTGTTGGAACAAAATTTAACACAACTAGAATGAACATGTATGTATTCATCAGAAATTTAATTTACCTGTTTTGCAACAAATTCAGGATAATTGTCTTGGAGTAAATGAAGTGCTTGTTTGGTAGCTTGTCTAAGCTCCCATTTACCTGGTCCTGGAGAATTCTTCAAATCATTGACTTGAACAATTGTAGAAATACCTCCAGGAATGAAATCCAATTTCCTTATACTCCTCTCCAAGAACTGAATTCTCCACCTCAGAAACTTCTGTCTCTTTTCATCATCTGAAAATGTTTTCTGATAAAGTTCCTTGTTTTGAAACTCCCCAAAAACGTTATAGCAAACTGGGTGTCCTTCTTTATCAACACCATGCATAAACACCACCTTATCTAGATCATTACCCAAATCTTCATTCACCAATTCATCAATTCCAAATTGTTTCCTCCACCTAACAGTGTTCTTAAGCATAAAAAAAGCATCTTTAACCTTGAAATCTCTTGCTCGCAGAAATTTTAAAAGAACAACATCACTCCTCTCATCAGCTACAAGTGTTATCCCCCAAATGGATACGTCCTCTGGAGGAGTCTTTGCTTCCAAAGCTTCCTCTTTCGGTTCTTTTGGCTCTGCCTCTTCTGAAACAGCCTTGTTCTCCTCCAACCCTTTCGGCTGCTCCTCTATTGGGACATTAGAAACAACTGAAACAATGGTCTCTTCAATGGCTTCTACAGTCTTAGCACCATCATCATCGGTTGAATCAGCAACCTTCTTTTCTTCAATCACCACAGACAAAGTCGTTTTTTCTTTCACTTCTTCTCCATCTTTTGATTCGGCTTCATCTTTTTTGGGTTCTTCTGATTCTTTTTTGGAATCATCAGAAGCAACAGCTTCCATTGGCTTTTTCTCATCTTCTGCAGTCTCTTTTTTCTTCTCTTCCTCTGCCTCGGACACCACAGCCTTTGATTCCACTTTGGGTTGTGGGGATGGTGATGATTCAGAGCTAAACTCATGCTTGTTGATAGCCTCTTGAACAAGTTGTTTAAGCTCCCCAAGTGCCTTCCTTTCATTTTCAGAAAGATCAGAAACTTTGGTGCTTTCTTCTCTGAAAGAACCCGATTGTGAAATTTTCTCATCATTACTCTCAATTGGGTTTGATTTTAATACCTCTGTTGTCGCCTCTTCAACAGGCTTCTCATCTTTCAATGGTTTATCTTCGTTTTCTGGCAATGGCGACTCTTTACCCACAACTTTATCAGTTTTCTCAGCCTCGGGAACATCAGTGACCACCACAGCCTCTTCTTCTACTGGTTTTGCTGGTGGGTTTTGGGCAATATTCTGAGCTTCATCAGCCATGGTTGAGAAATAAGGTTCTTATGACAAAGATTGAAACTTCTCCTCAAGCTAATAAAGAGAAAGAGGAGTTTGGTATAAATAGAAAGAGAAGAGCTTTGAGATAATTGGTAAAGAAGAAGATCGTGGTAGGCAGTTCTTAAAGAGTGGGGGGAAATGGTTGGGGTTATGAGACAGAGTGGGGTTTTAGGAAGATAAAAGACAGTGTGCCAAGAGGGAAGGGTTGTAAATACGAAGTGAAGTAAATGTTAAGTTGTATTTTTCTTTCCTTCTTTAAAATTATAAATTTTATTTTAATAAATATATAAAAAATTAATATTTTGTAGATTTAATTATATATATTTATATTTTATTTTTAAATTATGTTTTTATTCTATCAAAATACCAATAATTTTTTTTATAAAATTATTTAAACT
The DNA here is from genome assembly GCA_033030585.1 of Hippophae rhamnoides. Taxonomy (NCBI): domain Eukaryota; kingdom Viridiplantae; phylum Streptophyta; class Magnoliopsida; order Rosales; family Elaeagnaceae; genus Hippophae; species Hippophae rhamnoides. Next base: position 40,258,578 of record CM065434.1, read on the forward strand.
ATTTATTTAAATTCTAAAAATTTATAATTTTATAATTTATTTTTATTATTTTATAATAATTTATATCATATAATATAATAAAATTATGTATTTATTATTACATATTTTTTTTTTACATAAATATTATTTATTTTTAATTTATTTTTATCTCTGAGAGAAAGATAGCTGAGCACTGGGACCCAAAGCTAAAACTAAAAGCTTTTTAACAAGCTGTTCACATTTTAAATTCCATTTCTCTCGTGAAACTCAGATTCTTTATATGATAATTTGTCATTGTTAGCTGTTGAGTTGGTAGTATTCGTATAATATTTATTTTGTATTATTTGTGCGTATTTTACTATTAATTATATCATATTTTTATATCAATTTATACATACAAAATTTTACTATGTATTTGGTTACTCATTTATCATAAATCTATCATTTTTTTTTATGATTTGTGCATTTAATTTCTAAACAAAAAAAATGAAAAGAAATAAGATATTTACATAATTTTGTGTGTATAAAATAATATAAAAGTGTCAAATAAATAATAATTATTAAAAAAAAATAGATGAAGGAAAATTTTAAGAAGAGAAAATGTGATAATAAATAAAAATAATTAGTAGCAATCACTTTGAAATCTTAAGTATTTACATATATTACTTAATAAGGCATAAAATATCACAATAGTTTATTTCTATTTAAAAAACATATCCTTCCTCAATCTCAATGTTGTTCACCCACCAAATAATATTGAGAACATAAATAAAAACCTCCAACCCCTAATCATTTTTTTGCTCTATTTTCATAATCTATTTTAGTCTTTTTCAAAAGCTTTTTCCAAAATTACCAAACAATCCACTATTTTAGATTCTTATTCTTTTGACAAATAAAAACCTTGCAATGATTATGGCTTTACTTTAATCGTGAAGAAATGTTATAAAGAGGGTTCTTTTAAGAGAGTTTGTAAGGAGTGTAAAATGCTACTCGAATGGAAGAGAAATTGCTCAATTATATATTTTTTTTAATTTTATTTTAGGGAGGAAATTAAGTTTTTTTATTAATCTTTCCATTACATTTAATTCTTGGATATTTTTACCACTAATTAAATAGTATTTGCAAGTTAAATAAGGTTAAAAGGATTAATTTTGTGTTATTTTTTAAGTTATATAATATATTTTTTAATAATAAATAAATTTTTATGATCTTTTTAATAACAAATTACCCAAATTATAAGTTTCCAATAAGAAAAGCCCCCTTGAACTTTTACTTACAAATAACATATTTCAAATCCAAAATTATTTCCTCGTTAACCTTTAAAATTTATCCAATTTAATGGTATTAAAAGCTAATTATAATAAAATTAAATTGTATATTTAAATAAAATAGCCAAGGATTATGTTTGAAAATGTCAGTATTCTACTTATTCATCCAATTATATTTATTTTTGTGTTTTTATTTGGCTTCATCATGAAATCTACTAACTTTGTAAACGGCCGGGTGATTTAATATAATCATAATCAGTCCGTATGCATGTTATTGCCTGCCTTGTACAAGTTGGAACTAAAATATATATGGTAAATATTAACTTAAATCTTTATTTTCTTTCTTTCTTTTTTATAATAACTTAAATCTTAACTTTTTTAAATTAAATTGTATTATTTTACATAAAATAAATTTATAATTACTTGTAAAATATAGAGTAATTTTATGTAAAAACTATTGTGTTTTTTAAATAAATTTATTTATACATATTTTAACTTCTAACTTATTTAAAATATTACAATTTAATTTCAAGTATTATAACTCACACAATTTAATATTTAACATTTCCAAACTTTGACAAAGTAATCTCATATTTTAAATTTTTGGAATTTTAATATCCTTACACTTGATTTTGATATAATTTATCTTTTCAATCCATTTGATCCCAACTTATTAAAATACATAATTTGGTTCTTAATATTTAATAATTTTACAATTTAGTTATTGATATTTTAATTATATGATAGTTAAGAATAATAATTTAAAATTAATTTGATAAAAATTAAAATATAAAATAAATTTATGTGAATAAATTTTATGTTTTTTCAAATATCTAAAGATTTTGATCACTTGTTTTTTTTTTCAAATGAAGTTAGGTGAGAAATGTTTAATGCAAATAAATTTAAACTCATATCAATATTAAAGTTCACATATTAAAGTTTTCTTAAAAATTAATAAATAATATTTTTATGTTTTATGTTATTTATCACATTGTATCAAAAAACTTAATAAAATAATAATTATAATATTTATTAAAATTTATAACTATAAAATAATAAATCTTGTAACGAGTTTGTACATTTTTACTAACAAGGAACTAAATTCAAAATTTTTATATCAAACAATGTTATCGTTTAAATTAAATTATTTAATTAAATTCATTTAAGTTAAATTCTTGTTAATTTCAACACGTTTAATATTATTAGAATATTATTTTTATTTTTGTAAATTTTTAGATATTCATTTATATAGTTGTTAAAAGTTGTAAATTTTTTCACAATTCAATTCATTAATACAGTTCAATTTTTTATTAATAATAACTTTATATAAAATATAATTAATTTTAAAAATAAAATAAATAATTTACATATTTTTATTATATAATAATAAAAATAAAAATAATTATGATATTATCAACTTTTTAAAAAGATATTTACAACGTGATATGCAATTTTGTTTGCTCTTGTGGTCTGTCATGGTCCCTCAATGTTCTGCACACTATTACTTTATATGTAAAAGAGGACCATTTTTTGGTAGACGTTCAAGTTTTTGTTTTGTTTTTTTTCTTTAATTTTTATTATAGTAATAAATATAATTTTTTTTAATTTTTTATACAATAAAATATATATATATATATATATATATAAATGATAAATTATGAATAGTTATTATATAATACATTGTTTTTATTAAAAAAAATCATACAATTTATTATTACTTATTTAATGAGTATTTAATTAATTCATTTATAGTTAAATTTTATTTTTTCTTAACTTTTTATATTAATTAATATAAAATTGTACATATAATAAATACATTTTCGTGTTTTTTTATTTAATTTTTTTAATACTAATGAATACCAAAATATCAATATAATAATTTTTTTTAACAATTTATTATTATATATTTAATTTATTTATTTATTTATTTATAAACATATCATATTTTAATTTTTATATCAATAAATATTTAAACATTTATATAATAAATATAACTTTTATTATATTTTTTAATTTTTATATGGATAAATATTAAAATGAAAAATTATTTTATATAATTCATTATTTTTTTAAATTATGAATAATAATTTTAATATTACAAATATCATTAAAATATTGGTTAAAATACTTCTTGCAAATTTGAACCGTTGGAGGCCAACTCGCACCAAAACAAATCACAAAAGGAAAATAAAGTGATGAAATGTAACCGTTGTTTATGTTATTGACACCTCGATTACAGTTCATGCTTCGATTTATTGTGGGCCCAATTGGGTGCAGTTGATAAATCATTCAGAACTCCGGGATTTCATTAGAGTCCAGCTCAGCCATTCACAAACTCAGGCTGTCACCAAATCGTCTGTAAATCTAAGCCCTCTCTTACGTCTGAAAGTCGTTGGGACGGGATTATTCTTTAATTAGAGTATTTTATTTATATAATTTTAAAAATATATACATAAATTATATATATATTTTAAAAAATTATTAGATTAAATCACTTCATTTAAAAATAATAAAATTAAAACACTCATTTTTTAACCCTTTTATTAAAGATAAACTAACGAAATGACTAATAAATTATTATTATTAGCATAAATTTATTACTTAAACACGATAAATAAGATTATTTTGATAATTTTCATTGTTAAATATATAAATATTTTATTTTATTCTTAATATTTATTAAATTTTAATGATATTATTATTAATAAAATATTTTTATAACAATAACAATTTAAATTATGAAAATATTATTATCTTATATATATCATTAACATTTTAAAAATATTATCTTAGGTAACAAAATTTAACTTTTTTTTTTATCAAATAAAGTTTACAAATAAAATTATTATCAAACTTTTATTATTTATTTAAATTTATTATTTAAATCAATTATAAATTGTTATCGAAATGTTATCATTTATCTAAATTTATTATTTAAATCAATTACGTGACAATAACGTGACAAAAAATCATAAACAAAAATAATAATTTTAGAATAGTTTTAAAAAAGTTGATACATTTATGTGTTTAAAATTCAAGTGATAAATTTCAATAAATATAAAACTTAATTGCAATTTTGTTGGAAATGGCATTGAGGAGTAGAACTGTTGCGCTGTCGTATATATTAAGAGATTATTACGAGGGAAAAATATTCAGTCGTAACATAATTCTATGTTACTTGCTAGTTTATGATATAAAAATTTATAAATTTTGAATATGTATATTTTAACATTTGATATGTTAATATATATCTTTGTCTGATGTGTGAAGTAAGTTTATTAAGTATATTTGTCACGCATCGATTATGAACAAAAATGTAATACTGGTTATAAGATTAAATAACTATTATGAGATCTTATTAAGTTGAGTTAGATTTAAATTTCTAACAAGTTATATATGCAAAATAATATAATATTTTTTAAATATTTATTGCTAAAGAGTTAATTATAAATTTAATGATTTATATATATTTATATTTAAACGAAAGATATATCAATATTTTTTATTAAATAAAAAATAAAATTAATATTTATAATTATATTTTTTTTTGTTATTAAATTAAATATTATATAAACTAACAAGTAAACAGTATTATTTTATTATTTTATGGTGCTGTTAACTACCACTACATATATTCTTTTTTAACGTCGCTTTTCATAACATGAAAAAAAATATGTTTAAAGTATATTAATGCATACAAAAAAATATTAATTATAACATAAAAAATATATTTTTTAAGAACATAAAAATTAAATTAGCTTTATTCTAATAAATTTTACCAAGGATTTTAGTTTGCAGAAGGAATATGTCACGTAACCTGAACAAGTTTGAGTACTGTTATTTTTAATAACTATTTTCTAATCGAAATTCAAATTATTTTTTCATCAAAATTCAAGTATGATGATCTCAGTAATAAATCACAAAGCTTCAAACATAATAATTTTAAAACTAACAAGAAATTTAAAGAACTAAACATGAACAAAGTCTATTTTAATCGCGTACTCTTTAAAGCAATATAAAATAAAAATCTGCTATCAAAAAATATTATATTAATTCTTAACTAATAAAGGAAAAAAAAATTATACATTAAGATCTTACCAAAAAAATGACTCTCTTTGAAAGATGTTGTAAATTTACAATAAAATGTAATAAATACATGGAATTATTGGATTCAAACAAAATTTAAAAAAAAAATCCAAAAAATCAAGATTAGTGTTGGAAGAATAAAATAGAAACAAATATTCAAATAAAACATTAAAAAAATAGATATTTTAAGCATAAATATAACGTTTTTAAAATCCGATCTCAAAATATAAACAAAAACTTAAACTATAAAAAAACGATGAAGATCACAAATATCATAAAGCAAATAGAAGAACTCTTAAAGTACTAATGGACTCAAGAAAACATGGAGAGAGAGAGGACCTTAGGAGAGAAAACAAAGAGAACAAAAGAGGAAAGAAAATGAGAGATAAGTGAATAGTCATAAAAAAAACCTTAGCACAAATGACAAATACATAATAGTGGTTTATATAGTAAAACTCATGGTCTAAATAGAAAAAGCTCACTCATGCAACCCATTAATAAAACAGGCCAAGCACAAATACAATCCTGTCCTCATTAGTACCAATTGACACTTATGGTTGTACAAAAGATCCATTGTATTCTTTCTTTTTCAAATTTGACACAAAATACAAACAAATAAAATATCATGGTAACAAAACAAAGAAAAAAACCAAGTGTATATAAGAAAGGTGTGATACTGTTATTAAATTGGTTGAATATTGGGAATTGAGATAGATTTATATTTTTGGAACTACATATGATATCACCTTAATAAGTGGCGTGATTGTTGCAACTGAATGTATTGCTAATAGGGTAAAACATAAATGAATTTTTTTTTTAATTAACGGTTACAACATTATTTTAATGCAACTTAACATGTATCATTATAATATTGATTAAATTTTATATATAAAAAAATATTATGTACTTGGATATGATTTAAAAAAAAATAGTTCTTGTACAAATTGAAAAAAAAAATATATATATATATATATATTATAATTTTGAGTACTATTTCATTTTCTTGTTTTTATCGTCGTAAAAAGACTAATTTAATTTGTTATATATGTACTTAGATATGATTTAAGGTGTAATGATTATATTAATTGCATGAAAATTGAGCCTTTTTAACTTTGTTTAATTCTAACAAAAAGATGCTGCAACTCTTAATTAATTAATACCATTCAATCCATTAAGTTAATCAAGGTTATTATTTTGATTATTGTAGAGATTGTGATGTTGATGGTGGCTAGATTGAAAATGTCTGTGAGTTTTCTTTGTTTTTGCAATTTTGTTGATGGCCTCTGAAATTCGTTGAAAATAAAGCATGGTAATATTTAGATAATATTTTGAAAAATCTGTTTTGTTCATCCTAAAAGAACAGGTATATAACAAAATATCAAACACTCTGTTTTATTGTTTCTTGTTTTTTTTTGTTTTTTTGTTTTAAAGGGACATGGGTAACTTTTTCTTTAGCTCTTTCTTTTAAAGTGTAATGATTATATCATTTACAATTTTACTTTTTCTTTGGCTCTTTCTTTTTCCATTTACATTTAGATGAACTTAATTTATGTTTATTATCGTAAAATAATTACATGTTTTGATTTGAAATATTATTATATTTTGATATATAAGAAAAAAATATTATAAGTTTTATTTTAAATCTGTTAATTGATTTTGAGATGTTAAAAGTATTTAAATTTTATAGTTTTATTTTAAAAATAAAAGATAGATAATTCGATATAATGGAATAATTTTTATTTTTTTAATATATAAGGAATTTTATTATTGTTATAACATTTTTAAGTAAGGGTATCCAAAAAATTTGATCTTCCAAAATATCTGATCATCTAATTAATCTGATCCGATCCGTTGATTTTTCATCCGATCCGATGGTGGATTTCACTACAATTCATCCGTTAAGTGCGGATCGAATGGCGAATTTCACTATGATTCATCCGATCTGATCCGATTCGACCAAAATTAATTATATATATATATATATATATATTTGATTTTTTAATGTTTTTTTAAATCAACTAATTTTATGTTATGATTTACGTGAAAATTTAAAAATTTTATTTAAAAATACAAAAAATAGAGTTAATTAAGGTTATTGGTCGGATTGATTGGATGCCATCCGAATAGTTTACAGATTGGATTGAGCGGATGTGAGAGGTGATCGGATCGGTTGCGGATTAGGATATTTCAATCTAAACGGATGGTCGGATCGATTGGATAAGTGTAAAATCAGCGGTTTTCGATCCGATAAATAGCCCTATTTTTATGTATAAATTTAAATTTAATAATATTGATTAATTGTAACGAAATTAAATCTCAAAGAAATTAGGGAGAGATACGATAAAAAAAATCCACTTATGAATCTACTACCATCTCCAAAGAGTAACAACAATTCAAAACAAATTATTGCAGATATCAACCTTGTGAATCTTCCCGCTAATACAAGTTTAAGTAAAAGAATTTTAGATTATAATCTTAATGTTAGGGACACAATTATAAGAGAATATTTACATAAAGAACCATGCCAACCTCGAATTCATGATTTTTGCTAAGCATAAATTAGTGAAAAGTCAAGAAGATTCAATCTAAATTGGTTTGACATGTATTCTAATTAGTTAGAATATAGCATTAAAAAAGTTGTAATGTTTTTGCTTATGTTATTATCTTTTTAAACCACAAAATGGAGAACAAGTCGGTGGTGACTCATTTGTTGATCAAAGTTTCTTAAATTGAAATAAGCTTAAAAAGTTAAAAACTTATATTGAAGGTCCTAATAGCTATCATAATAAAGCTTGAAAAAGTTGTGAAGTACTTAAAAATAAAAAACAAAACATTAAGATGCATTTTTTCAAGCAATTAGATAAAATTTGAATTTAATATCGAATTCACATAGATGCCTCAATTGATTGTGTTCATTTTTTATTAAGTTAATGGCTTGCATTTTGTGGCGGTGATGAATTTAAAATTTTCAAGAATCAAGGAAATTTTATTGCACTTCTAAGGTGTTTATGTGTACATTGTGATGAAATAAGTCGTGTTTGTTTAAAAAATACTCTTAATAATTTGAAGCTAATTTAACACGATATTTAAAAAAACATAATGAGTGCTATTTCAAGTGAAATTATTAGCATCATGTTTAAAGATATTGGTGACTTATTTTCTATTCTTATTGATGAATCTTGTGATATATCTTTAAAAGAGTTAATGGTATTGTTATGCATTATGTCAATAAAAAAGAATCTGTTATTGAACAATTAGTTGATTTTGAGCATATTATTGATACAAGTGTCACATCTCTTAAGCATGTTATTGTTCAATTTCTTTCCAGACATGATAAAATCATATCTCAATTGCAAAGACAAGGTTATGATGGGACAAGTAACATTCAGGGTAATATTAATGGTCTAAAGGCACTCGTTTTGAAGGAGAATAAATGTCTTTTATATCCATTAATTTGCCCACAAATTTCAAAATCATATGAAAATTGTTGGTCTTTTTATTTCATTTATGAATGTGATAAACATTATTGGTAGATCAACTAAGTGTTTTGACATTCTTAAGTGGAAGCATGTTCTTACAACTGTTGAAGCTATATCCAATCATGAAATTATAATACAACTAGAATCATGAAATTTTGATTGCATGGATGGATTTAGAATGTCAAAATAACTCATTCCAACTTAGATAAACTTAGTTTTAACATAATCCAACTCGGTTCAATTTGGTAGTTTCAGGCAGTAAGCTTCCATCGATGCTTAGTGATGTGTCCTAACTCTAATCAAGATGATTTTTGTTGTATTATATTCCTCTTGTCGAGAGACTTGACTTAATATGCTATAGTGATATGTTTGGAGCCACTTTATTAGCTATGATAAAAATTTATTAAAAGATTAAAGCTTTATAAGGTTTTGGAAGAGAAGAACAAACAATAATATTTTGGTGGAAGAGAATACTTATTATTAATTTTTAGATTTTAACTTGATACAAAATGAGAAAATTAATCTTATTTATATTAAAATCACCTCTTAACCAATGGCTAGGATCATACTAACATATTTTTAATTTAATAGTCATAATTGACTCACTATAATAATAGAATTATCCATCAAAATATCTAATTTTTAGATTTTTTTACAATTCTCTTTTCTTAAAATATTTGGATATTTTTTAAGAAAATTATAAAATAAGTTTCTAGAATTTAAGCCATTGGGCTTTAATATAATGAACTATTAATACACCATTTAAATAAGTACCTCTTAAGTATAATACTATTTAAATTAAATCAAGTTTATTTTCGATTGTATAAAATTTATCGAATAAGTCTATTATCTATCAAAAGAATTTTTTTTATAAAAAAGAGGAAGCAAAATTATCATTCAAATTCATGAAATAATAAGAGATAAGTAAATATATATTATCCTTTAATTTATACTTCATTCAATAGATTTATAAATTTATTATTAATTAATACTCAAAACATTTATAATTTTGTATTTGCATTGTGCCACTCAAATGAAATTACCGGTTATATCCCTGGGTGCTTTGCATGTGAATTATTATAATTATTTTATCTTTTTTTTTATATTTATGATATAACGTTACATAACCCTTTGCATTTAATTTATTAAAATATTAAAAATAATTATTTCTAAATTTTATTTTAATTAAAATTATAATATTATCAGTATTATGTAAAAAATTATGCATATAATTAATATTTTAAATAATTTTAAAGATAATTAATAGTATTTTAAATACTAAACGGTATCGTTTTTAATTTAAAAAATTAAATAATATAAATCGGATAAGTTAATAAAAATAATAATCATTATTATAATATATATATATAATTCCATTTTTTGTGCTAACGGATCCATATCCATATTTAAATCATTGATTGCCCAAAAAATATTACCCGGGAACGACCGCTTGATCTACTTACTACAACCCCGGAGCCCTTATCTAAATTGCAGTTATTTAAGATAAATTAAAATAAATAACTGTAATTTAGATAATTTTTAATATTTTAGTTATTAATAATTTATTATTTAGTTGATAAAAAGTATAATTTTTTAAATAAATTATATAATAATTAAAGATATTAATAATTATTATTTTAAAATATGTATAAAATTTTGTAAAAAAATTTATAATGCATTATTTAAATTTTTATATATATCATAGAGTTTGTGTCGAAGGATTCAAGTGAGGTTAGGACCGCGGGTTTATGATACAAAGTTTTTATATAAGGGAATTTTTTTCCCACCAGTACTATTATCATATGTTATATTGGTTTACCTTAAATCAAGATTATTTGTTTCTAAAATACTTGATATAATAAATTGAATCAAAACTATTTTAATGGTAAATTAAAATTTTAATAATAGTACTAAATAAATTGTTGGAAAATAAGCGGATATAACCCTTTATTATTATTATTATTATTATTATCATTTTAAAATTAGGTATTTTATTTGTAATTTTAATAATATTTTCATTTTAAATTGCATACTTTTTACAAGTAATTTCAATAATATTTCCATTATATCCCAATTGATACATTTGGTATATATATCGATCCCCAATTTTTCCTCCTGATATTGCCGGCAAAAAGAAACTTAAAGAGTATAAATTATGAGATACAAAGAAGCTTTAATCAAAAAGAGGCTGACCAAAAAACCAAAAAAAAAAATTAATTCTAAATACATACTACAAAATATATAAGTATATATATATATATATTCTTGTGTATAAAATTATTGAAATATATATATATTGAAGGGTATGTAATGGTATATTTTGACAAATGTAAATAGGATTTAAAAAAAAAAACTAAAGAGTTTTAAGCAATGCCTTACTGCCCTAATTATGAATTCTTACATTTTTTATACTAAATTATATAATATATCTTTTCTTTTCTTAATTATATTAGTTATTTAATATAATGTGTTAAAATTAAATAATTAAATTTTAATAAATCACTAAATTATTTAAATTAATATAAATTTATCCGATAAATGATAACTTTTTACCTAAATTAAGTGACTATGAGAACCCTAATTAATCAAAGTATAAAAATCATTTTAATTATTATCCCTATATATCAAATCATAAAAACCCATTTACTTAACAATAACGTATAAAGTCTTTGCATAAATAGGTTAGATGTGTATTACATTACTTATGTTTTTTCTAACTGTAAGAGCTTGAATTGCATCTCTAAAAACTCTTAATGAAGTTCAGCTACTATTCAAGTTTAATTTATGCTCTTCATGAATTCATCTTTCTACATTATATTTATTGCATTGCTTCAACTTGATCTTTAAATCCTTTCAATTAATTTATATTAATATATAACATTAATTAATATTAATTGAAATTAATTCAACTAATTAATTATAGGTTATATTTCATCAACCCTCTTTTATCATCACCAATTCCTGCATGCCCATTAGATCTTGGAGTTGAGAACTTTGGTCGGCAAGAAAGCATTAGAGGTGATTACATGTTGTTGGGCACAGCGAGTAAAGATAAAATAAATTCCACAGAGTAGAATAATGACACCGGAAATTTAACGTGGTTTACCCTTTAATTTGGGCTAAGTCCACGGGACAAACTCCAAAATTATTTCTTCCACTAATAAGATTAATGGGTACAAAGTGAGAGCCAATACAACAAATTGAGATAAACCCAAAATAGTATCACACAAGTGTTTCCCAAAACTCACTATTTTGTCACTCCCCTTTTAGAAAAATATCCCAATATTTTTCTAAGATATTCTCTCCCACTTTCTCACACAACGCTATTTTTCTTCAAAGGAAATTGTTCCTTTGGCTTTGCTTAGCTTCTCTTCTTGTTTGTTGTGTTGATGTTTCTCTAAGCGAAAGACATTACTGTTATAACAAAATTGCAAATCAATGTTAGATGCACCTACCATTTGTGGTTGTACCTACCATTTATGGTTGCCTTATCATTTATGGTTGCCTACCATTGGTGGTTGCACTACCATTTGTGTTTTCTTCCTCTTAAATGTAGGAGGGACTTACAAATCTCTCCCTCCCGACTACGTAGAGAACTCGCCAATCCAATGACTAACGACAAACATTGAAAATTTCGATCCAGGAGAATTTTTGTTAACATGTCACGATCCATTTTCTTCTCGTATGGATCTTCTCGGTTGTAATAGCTTCTTCTCCATTACATCACTAATCCATGATATCTCACATCAATATGTTTTGATCTCTCGAATGAAAGAGGCATTCTTTCGAGATGGATAGATCGACTATCACAAAATAACTAATAACCGTCTCATTTGCAACCCAGAGTTCTTTCAAGAAATTTTTTCATCCATAGCAACTCTTTACATGCTTCCGTTACTGCTATAAACTCTGCTTGGGTGAAGTGGATAATGCAACACATTTTTGTAACTTTGATTGCCGTGACAGCCTCCCGCAAATGTAATTAGGTAACCTGAAGTGGATTTTCTCGGAATCCACATCACCGACCATATCCGCATCTGTGTATCTAACTAACACGGTTTATCATTTCCAAAACATAGGCATATTTTGGAAGAACCTCGAAGATACACGAAAATCCATTTCACTTTGACCCAATGTTCCTTTCCGAGATTTGAAAGGAATCTACTCCAATTCAAGCTGCATGAGTGATATCCGGCGGTGTACAAACCATGGCATACATTAGACTTCCAAGCTGCCGAAGCATATGGAACCTCTTCCATCTCTTCCTTCTCTTTGTATGTTGAAGGGCTACTGGCAGAAGTTAGCTTAAAGTGATTAGCAAGAGGACAACTAATCGCTTTAGCTTTATTCATATGAAATCTCTAAAGTACTTTCTCAATGTACTCTCTTGTGACAACCATAATTTCTTGGCGCCTGCTATCTCTAATAATAGTCATGCCAAGAATCTGCTTAGTCCTAAGTCTTTCATGGAAAAAGACTTACTCAATTGTGTTTTCAAGTTGTTGATTCTCGGAAATATTTCGCCAACAATCAACATATCATCCACGTAGAGCAAAAGAATAATAAAATCATCATTAGACAATTTCTGCACAAAAACACAATGATGCAGTAGTCTTTTTGTAGCCTTCTCCCCCATATGATCTCAAACTTCTTGTACCATTGTCTTGGTGCTGTTTTAAGCCGTAGAGACTTTTCTTCAATTTGCAGACATAATCTTCTTTTCCTTTTCTTTGAAAACCCTTTGGTTGCTCCATGTATATCTCTTCTTCCAAGTCACCATGTAAGAAAGGCGGTTTGACATCCATTTGCTCAACCTCCAAGTCAAGACTTCTTGCTAACCCTAGCCTGACACGGATGGATGTCATTTTTACAACGGAGAGAAAATCTCGTCAAAGTCAATACCTTTTCTTTGGTGAATCCTTTGACAACTAATCAAGCCATGTTGTATCGCGGTGGCGTGTCCTTCGTACACCCCTTTGAACACACATTTATTTTTCAAGGCCTTCTTTCCTTTGGGCGGTTTCATCAACTCAAAGGTTTTGTTCTCAAATGAGGACTTCATCTCATCTTACATGGCTTCAATCCATTTTTTTGGATTAAATCATCCATGGTCTCTTCATAACTTCTTAGGTTCTCCCATCAAGTGAAAGTTACATATAAATCTGGAGGATATGAGATAGAGGGTGTCTCACTCTATCACTTCTTCTCAGTGGAACATGAGAAGCCACAGTGTTGGTCTTGGATAATGAATATCATCATTTCTCTCATCTTGAGAACCAACTTACATGGGGGCATCATCTTCATCGTGGTGGATAAACATGGTCTTCATCTCCAACTTGTCTTGGCACCGATGTTGGAGGAATTAATTCCAATGCGATGAGTCACCATTGGAATTAGGAACATCTTTCTTCATTTTGATAATATCTTCAATGGTCTCATTTTCAACAACATACGACATCACGGCTCTTGTGAAGTCTCTTTGCAACTGGATCATAAAATCTATAGCCAATTGATCTTGACCATAGCCAATAAAAATACACCTTGTCTTGTTTTGGCATCAAGTTTGGATCTCTCATCCTTGGGGATATGAACAAATGCTTTGCAGCAAACACTCACTTGAATGATAATAGGAAACATCCTTTCCGACCACGCTTTATTTGGAACATCCATCTGAGAGGAGTACGGGGTGAAAGATTCAACACATGTGCAAGCTGTGAGTATGGTTTCACCCCAAAAGTTTTAGGCAACTTTGCATGTGAGAGTAGACATCTAACTCTGCTCCATCAAAGTTCTATTCATCCTCTCGGCTAAGCCATTCAATGCGATGTCTTTGGAGGTGTCATCGATGCCGAATACCATGCTTTTTGCAATAAGCATGGAAAGCGTCCTCTGTATTCTCCACCATTATGCAATAGGATGCACTTGACTTCTTTCGGTCTGTCTCTCAATCGAGGCATGAAATTCTTTGAAGACATCTAGCACTTTAGATCCTTTGTCTTTAGAAGATATACCCAACGTCTTCCTTGAATGATCATCAATGAAAGTCACAAGTATTGAGAGCACCACCAAGTGACTTTGACATTGGTCCACACAAATATGAATGAATCGGATCTAAAATATTATTCATTCGGAAGGAAGGAAGCTCTTGAAAGCAACCCTATTTTGCTTTCTGTTAGGCAATGAACACATTTCTCTAAATATACTTCATCCGTTCCGAGACGATATCTTCTTTTTGGCTAGACTTGTCAAACCTTTTCACCACATGGTGAGTCTCTTATGCCATAACTCACCGCACTATCTTTCTCTATGGCATTTACTTGTGTCGGTGGAGACTTTGCTTGCATTATATACGAGTTGTATGCTTCACCTCTGGCCACTACTAAGAGCCTTTTGTAAGTTTCCATTTGTCATAAATGAAGAAGCTACAATATCCTTCATTTGCAAGTTTGCGCACAGAGATCAAATTCAGCGCATATCCGGGAATATGCGACATCCTTCGAGAAATAGTACGGTTTCATTCTCTCGTTTCCAAGCGAGCTCGCCTACTCCATTGACAGCCTTCATTTCCCGTTCTAACAACACCAAAACTTCCAGTGTGTATGATGAGAAAAATTCTCTATGCGATGTAGCGTGTGTGCGCACCATCAATCACCCAATGATCTCGTGTGATGCAAGATTGATAAAATCTTCATCATAAATGATATTGAACTCGTCTATGGTATTTGTTTGCTCATCATCATACTTTGTCGTCCTTCTTCGTTACTTTGCCTTTGTTCGTTTCTTGTTCCTTTTTGAACACTCAAACAAAATTTCTTAATATGGCCACTTCCTCTTACAATGATGGCATTCAACATTGGAAAATTTGTTTGATTTGCTCTTACTTTTGGGTTTTTGTTCTTTGTATAGTCTCCCTTCCCATACTGCGTGATAAGGGCTTGTGCTTACGAATCTCTTTCCTTGTTTTGTTTCTCATATGAGAACAAGCTTACCTACAAACTTCAAACTCCATCTTATCTTTTGCATAAGTCGAGTTGTTGTGATATGATTATATGATGAGAGGGTAACATGCCATGACAACATCATAGCTTTCTCTTGTCGCCAAACTCATATTGAATATTGCTAAGTGAGAAAGCTTATTGTTGAAATCGCTAATGTGTTGCATCATGCTTACATTATATTACTTTCTCATCTGATATAGTTCCTTCCATAAATAAAATTTATTTACAAGATTCTTTGACATATACACGTTTTCTAGAGTCTCCCATATTTCTTTTGCAATCTTGCAATTTTTTTATTCAATATTTTGCAAGACACTGTCTGAGAGATTTAGACGGATTGTACTAGCTATGATCTCATCTATTTCCTCCCATTTGTTCACGATAGCCGGTTACTACCTTCTTTCTTTTCCCAAAGAACGCCTTATGGACCTTCCGTTGAATGAGAATATCTTTCATCCTCGCTGCCATAAAGAGAAATTATTATTGCCATTAAATTTCTCAATATCTACCTTTGGCTTGACATTTTTTTTTTGTGTTTCTTTTACGAAATCAATACACCCTGGACCTAATAAAATCTTTTCGATGTGGAAGATGGATACATCTTATGACCACGAGCATATTAAGAATTTTACTAAACACTGGTTCGATACCAGTTGTTGGGCCAGCAACGAGTAAAGATAAAATGAATTCAATGTAGAATAATGACACCGAAATTTAACGTGGTTCACCCTTTAATTTGGGCTAAGTCCCATGACAAACTCCGAAATTATTTCTTCCACTAATAAGATTAATGGGTACAAGTGAGCGGTATGATACAACAAATTGAGATAAACCGAAAATAATGTCGCACAGTGTTTCCCAAAACTCACTATTTTGTCACTTCCCCTTTAGAAAAATATCCCAATATTTTTCTAAGATATTCTCTCCCACTTTCTCACACAACACTATTTTTCTTCCAAAGGAAATTGTTCATTTAGCTTTGCTTAGCTTTCTTCTTGTTTGTTGTGTTGATGTTTCTCTAAGGCAAAGACATTCTGTATTTATAGGCAAATTGCATATCA
The DNA here is from genome assembly GCA_033030585.1 of Hippophae rhamnoides. Taxonomy (NCBI): domain Eukaryota; kingdom Viridiplantae; phylum Streptophyta; class Magnoliopsida; order Rosales; family Elaeagnaceae; genus Hippophae; species Hippophae rhamnoides. Next base: position 40,275,449 of record CM065434.1, read on the forward strand.
ATATTAGATGCACCTACCATTGTGGTTTGCCTGCATTTGTGGTTCTTGGCACTACCATTTGTGGTTCAGAGCTTTCTGGGTGGTTGCCTACCTAAGTTTGTGTTTTCTTCCTCTTAAATGTAGGAGGGACTTACACATGTATGGTGGCGAAATCAGTGATCTCTTTAAGGTCAATGGGTGGTCCGTCCGGTTAGCCATTTAGGATGGAAAACAATTTACAACAATTATTATACTATTCAATATATATCACTTATGTGTTTAAAATCTAATAATTTTTTAAATTTTAATAAAATCTAATTAATGGAATTTAATTGGGTGATCTATTAAAAGGTCAATGAGAAGTACATTAATGTCTTATAGGTCAATCTTACAACAACTATTACACTATTTATTAATACCACTTAGGTGTTAAAATTTTTATAATTTTTTAAATTTTAATAAATTTAATAAATTGAGTCAAATTCATTGATTTTTTTAAAGTTAACAAGAGTACATTTTTATCTTATAGGTAAGTCACGATGGAAAATAATTTACAACAATTACTACATCATTTAATATCAATTACATGTTAAAAATTTAATAATATTTTAAATAAGAGTTCATTTTTATCTTATAGGTCAATCACGATGGAAAATAATTTATAACAATTATTACACCATTTAATATCACTTTCATGTTTAAAATCTAATAATATTTTGAATTTTAATAAAATCTAACTAAGTAATATAAATCTATCTAATTAATTGGTTTTGATATACCACTAATAACATCTAAAATTACTCAATTATTATGTATTAGTTAGGCATAAAAGTGTTAGGAAATTTGGATAAAATGATATAATCATAAATTTTTCCTCTCAAGATCTTCCTTTAAAGAATATCAAATAACAGAGAAATAGATAATACACAACACAAGAATTATAGTGGAAACTCCAAATTAGAGAAAAACCACTTTCGTTGTCAAAAGACAACCAGAGAAAAATTCACTATGTGGAAAATTGTTACAATCACACTCTCATTAATTTTCTCACACACCCAAAAGACAAGAGCAATTACAAGCCCAAGAGAATTTTCCCACAAAATTCTCTCACTCAAGAACTTCTCATACAAGCTTTTCTCTATTTTTGGGATGATTATCAACGAAGAAATGAAGCCATATTTATAGCCTTCAAGTTCTCATTTCATATGCCAAACATTTGTTCATTCAACAAAATTAGACTACCTAATTTTCCTATTCTTTATTCAAACAAGGTTAGGCACCTCCATCTTTGACAATATGGTAAGTCACCTTCCATTAATTTTCTTTTAAATTAGCCACCTCCTATTTTGACTAACAAACATAATATTATTTTTAATCAATAATAACAATAACAAAAAGAACTTATGAAGTTAATGGGTGAGGTATTTTAGATGACTAGCATTAATGAAACTTGTGCAGTTCTTAATGAATACGAATATAGCACAACATTTCCTAATGGAATTTTGGTCCTAAATTTTTTGGGTTTAAATGTGAAACTTCCTGTGAGACTTCTGTTGTAACTATATTAACCTCAATCTTAAGATGCTGTTTAACCACATTAATTTCACTAATGCAAAACGGGCCAACTTCACAAGTTTTTAACCAGTTAAGACAAATTTTTATCAATTTATAAAAATCGTTGAAATAATAATCAACGAAATTAAGTTTTTTCCAGTTTTTGAATCCGGCTAAATTTTCCCCCTAATTTTTTTTTAAAAAATGAGCTAAAATTGGGAAAATGTTTGAATTTTTTCATTCGTTTTCAAGAACCCATAAATTATTCCAAACTGGTTTTCTAAAAAATTTAGAATTTTTTTTTAAATCGATGAAAAAAATTATTTTTCTTGGATAATTTTTAGTTGTTTTTGTGATATACAACCTACATTTATAATAAAAAATAATAGCATTAACGGCAAATAAATAAATAAATAAATATCATAAGAACATTCAAATTAACACATTTTTCAAATTGAATTACCATGAGTTATACGACTAACTCTAACAATTAGTGTATTTATTGATCAAAATTTAGTTATTTAAACAATTGTCTAATAAAATTTGACTATGTTTAATTTCTCTTCGATGAATGAACTTGTTAATTAATCAAAATTAAATCAATTATCGATTAATGAAACATCGATCAAATGGACAACCATCTAATTTTCTACAATCAAATTAAACAAATATATTGTTAAAATTCAATCATAATTTATCAATAAAAATTAAAGATATTTTGTTACAATACGTTAAAAATCAAATAAGGTATATAATTTTTGATTAATACGAGATCATAAGAACATATTATCCGAAATTATTTTTTAAGCTACAAAAAGCGTAAACAACAAGATGCAAGGATGATAAAAGATCAAAGTATGTATACCACGAGTTATTTTAGATTTAAACTAAATTTAAAATGAACCAATAAAATCAATTTTTAAAAACAATAACCAGTTATATCCAATAAAGAGTATAGAACAAATCCAAAATATTTATATTGGATTGTGTTGAATTTATAGATTTTAATTTTTAATTTTTAATAATTAAATTACTATAACATTAAATTTTATTTAATAACTGATCAACTTTATGATCTAAATAACTATTTCATGACAGAGAAAGACCAACAAAACAACCAAGATGAACAATGTCCAATGATGAAGACAAAAGGTTCACGCAGCTTGGGTCCTATGTAGCAAAGTTTATTAAGAAAAAAAATAGTATCCAAAACAATGATAGCTATTTTTCAAAAAAATTCTAACAAGAGACAATACATAAAAATTGAATTTGATCCAGTGAAATTAGTTTATTATTGTGGTTTAATGATTGAGACCAAATAATTTATATAAAACTTAAAATTTGTGAAATATTTGATAATTTTAACATATATTAGTAAAAGATGTAATGTTTTAAGTTAAAAATAAAAAACTATAGCATTGATAATACTATTGGATATACTTTGTAAAAAAAAAAAAATTGTTTAAAATGAACGAATGGGATTACAAAATTGGTTCTTAAAATATAATCTTTTAATAACATAAAACACAAATTATTGGTATACGAGTACGTAGAAGTAACTGATACAAATTTAACACTTTTAGTTTTTATTTAATAAAAATTATTATCTAAAAATTGAAATTAAAAAAAAATATTTATTTAAGATGGATCCATTCATAAGAAAAAATTTAATATTAAAAATCGATCCAACTTATTTTGACTTCGTTGGATTCAATAGTTTGGGTGGAAATTCGAATAGGATAAATTTTGAAAACCACTTATCAAGAGGCAATGAATGGATTGAACCTGTGATGATGGATTCCCATCACTCCCTCTTCCCCATCTTCTATTTTCTAAGCGGATAATACCCACTTCCACGTGCTCTCTCTCTGTCATTTTCAATCCGTTTTTTTTTTTATATCTACATATCTGAATCGCTGGACTCTATATATAATATTAAGTTTGTGGACCCAGTAATGAATTCTCAGTTATCAGTTTTAATTGCGATCAGTCCACTATTTTTCGGCACAAATCGATCATTCTTCCGGTCTGTGCAATTTGAGCTGAATTGTTATCTTTCTTGAAGGTTTGAAGCCTTTTCTGATTTAAAAATTGAAAGAAAATGGACAAGTACGAGACGGTGAAGGATTTGGGGATTGGAAATTTTGGGGTTGCGAAGCTTATGAGACATAAGGAGACCAAGGAGCTTGTCGCCATGAAATACATTGAGCGAGGTTACAAGGTTAGCTTTTTGTTGGAAATAATCGAAAATATGATGTGGGTTTTTCTTAATGATTCTGAAGCTGAATTTGGTTTAGATTTTTATTGTTTTCCCTGGGTCCTTTTTTTTTCCTTAAAATATATAAGAACTTGCTAATTTTTAGTATAAGTGGCATGTTTTGTTTGGTCACTGAGAAAATTGGGAAAGAAAAAATAATTTTCGAATCTCGTAATCTTTGAGGATTTCTTTATGGCCTGCAATTTTATGTAGAAACTCTGTCTGTGCTTTAATCTTAACTTTGTTATACTTTCATAAACATCCGATCATAGTTATTGATCCTTTGCAACAAGATTTAAGGTAAAAACTTGCATTGGGTTGCTTTCAGATTGATGAAAATGTAGCCAGAGAGATCATAAACCACAGATCGCTTCGTCACCCAAACATTATTCGCTTCAAGGAGGCAAGTATTTTCTTTTATTGTTACTCTTGAACTTTTCAATAATTCAGTTAGGAGGATTTTTAAATTACTTTGGTTTGCTGTTTTGGACTGAAAATACACAGGTAGTTTTGACTACCACACATTTGGCTATAGTGATGGAGTATGCAGCTGGAGGAGAACTCTTTGAACGAATTTGCAATGCCGGCAGGTTTAGCGAAGATGAGGTTGTACTTTCTCCTCATTTTTCTTCTTTTCAGTATTCTTACTTAATTGTAAATTATGGTATTGATGTATAATTTATCTTATTTTCTCTCTGCAGGCTAGATATTTCTTTCAGCAACTGATCTGTGGTGTTGATTATTGTCATTCAATGGTAAAATTAACTGAATGTTATGTTTAAGATTCTTTTGTTGTCTCTCAATTTAGTCATTAGGTTTGTCACTTGTAGATGCTTACAGTTTCTAATTCTTTTATTCCCTCCAAATTTGCAGCAAATATGCCATAGGGATCTCAAGCTTGAAAACACGCTTTTAGATGGAAGTCCGGCACCACGTTTGAAAATTTGTGATTTTGGTTACTCAAAGGTATATGAGAAATTTAAAATATCATTTATTGTGCTTCAAATTCAGAATTTAGTTTAGTTGACAAAAAATATGTGGGTGTATTTCGTTGTAGTTTTAGAGCCAATCATGTTGATCCAAAAGAGAAATCACATAGTAGATATCAATGACTGATTTTTTCTTTTCTCTTTTGATATATATGTTGCTTGTTTACATGAAGTCATCATTGCTGCATTCAAGACCAAAGTCAACAGTGGGTACTCCAGCATATATTGCACCAGAGGTTCTTTCTCGGCGAGAGTACGATGGAAAGGTATTTCTTCTTCTATATTATCTGAAGTGTGTAATTGAATCATTGAAGTTAAGTATTTCATTTCAGCCTATGCTCATATAGTCGATTATGGACTGTGGGCATAGGCATGATGATATATACTGTGTAAAACGGTAAAAGTTGAGAAGGTCTAGATAAAAAGGAAGAAATGCTTGTCTTGTTCTAACAGGACGTTACGATAAGATCACTTCCCGTCATTTCTAAGATCATGCAGTAATAATGTTTGGGATTCTCCTTGTGTATTTTTGACCAATAATGAACTATTTATATGTGCAAGTCCAATAATACACATGAATTAGTCTAACTTGATTCCATTAAAAGTTTATTCTATCATAGTTGTTTCTTCTCCAGTTTACGTGGATATCTATGGATTTTTTATGGTTGTTTCCAATAAAGCAATGATCAATGGACAACTTTTAGCCTCACTGATTCCCAATTGGTTGTTGAAGGATGATGGTTTATGACTCATCTTGCACCGAGTGATATTTAGCTTTCATTTTATCTCCTAGCTGACTCAGGCCTCATCCAAAATTTTGGAAATTGAGATATTTAATTTAATCATACATATTTACATATTCAGTCCAATATTATCTCTAGACCTATGAATTAAGGCTGATGGTAAGTTACTATTCATATCTATATGCCTTTTGGCCTTTGAGCTGGGGTGAAGTGGTGGAGCCAATGGAGTAGGTATTAGAAAACCTACCTACCAAAGAGCTGAAGGCACAAAAGAAAACAATAAACGCTTATATGTTTGCCATGCATTAGTTTTTTATATATAATATTGTATTTTACCTTTTATTTATTTATTTTTTATTCCAATTCAGTTAGCAGATGTTTGGTCTTGTGGAGTGACTCTTTATGTTATGCTGGTGGGAGCTTATCCTTTTGAAGACCATGATGACCCCAAAAATTTTAGGAAAACAATTCAGGTGATTGCCTCTCCTTTCCCTATGAAATTTATTTTATTAACTTCTGATTTCCTTACATTTTCCCTTATTATTCTGCAGCGAATAATGGCTATGCAGTACAAAATCCCCGACTATGTTCACATATCCCAAGATTGTAAACACTTACTTTCCTGCATATTTGTTGCAAGTCCATCTAAAGTAAGTAGAATCATGACATCAGAGAGTTTCTTTTTGTTCGTTGCAATTTAGCCACATCATATTATGTTGTTACTCGTTGCAAAACTTCTTTCGAACTGGATTAGTATGTGTGCTTACATTTTTACGGATTCAATCTGGGGTGCTGTTTTAGTTGTGTTAAAAATTGATAATTTCTACATTGTAGTTGCGTGATAGTACATTGCACAATTATTTTTCACCATTTTTTTTTACTTCTCATGCTATAAGCTGCAAAAGCCTCATGACAGCCGTAAAACCTGTCCTAGTGAGACTCAGAAGACATTGTTTGTAAAAGTCAAAATAACTTGAAGTTGGTTTCCTGAAACATTAGGCCATATTATGCTCTTAACTGTGCCTTAGGTGAAAGAGAACCTCGTGTACTAATTAAATATCTTCATTTTATGTTGGTTGCCAAGCTTGCATTATTGTTTGTTGGTTGCCAAGCTTGCATTATTGTTTTCTAAACTATATATGTCTGTTCTGTAGAGGATTATACTCAAAGAAATTAAGAGCCATCCATGGTTTCTAAAGAATTTACCAAGGGAACTGACCGAGTCGGCTCAAGCGCAATATTACAAGAGAGACAATCCAAGCTTTTCTCTGCAAACTGCGGAAGATATAATGAAAATTGTGAGTGAAGCAAGAATTCCACCTCCATCATCAACACCTGTCCGGGGATTTGGCATGGGTACAGAGGAAGACGATGATGAGGAGGTTGAAGAAGAAGAGGAGGAAGATGAAGAGGATGGTTATGATAAGAGGGTCAGAGAAGCTCATGCAAGCGGAGAATTCCACATCAGTTAAAGAGCATGATACATCTCTAGCTATTAGGCATTTACAATTTTAGTAAGTTAATTGTGATCTGTTCATGTCTGACATGTGCTATGATGAGTCTATATGTTGTAATTTGTACTTATCTCTGCATCTAAAATTTCTATTGGTGTTGGAACAGACTTTGTATTGTATTCCAAGAAAGAGTGTTACGAAAAACCAGTTATTGTCTTTGTCAAGCTTTACTAGATCAAACATATATGTCATTTATGGAAGATCTATAAATGGAAATGCTTACGTATTATCAGGTATTGCTGGAACAAAATTTCCAACTTCATTCATGTGTGTGGCTGCAAACAGGTATAGATATATAGAAGAGACCGAAGATTTTGAAGGATCATGGCTTTGCTTCTTTTCTTTATTTTTTTAAGTTAGTTTTATGTTTTCTAATTTATTTAGAAAAAAACAAAAAACAAAAATTGGTATGTAAAAAGTTCTATCTACTTGTTTCATTTTCTCTTAATTAACTAGGAATGTAACTACAATCTAAATTGAAAGGGATCTAAATTTTATCCAACTAGGTGTTTGATATGACCTAGGATTGTACAATAAACTTTCTTATATAAAGAAGGTGCAACCAGTTAAAGTTTTGAAAAAATCATTGTCACAGTTCATTATATTTTCACTATAATATATAAAATATTAAAAAATATATGTTAATTTATATCCAACATGAAGTGTCAAATGTACCCTAAATGTTAATATATAAAGGGTTGATTATATTTTATATTTATAATATATTAGACAATTTACAAAAATATTTAAAAAATTTACTTTGTTGTAATTAATGTCATAGTGTATAGGTAACAATAAAAATATACCCAATAATATGCATTTTTAAGTTACAATTATGTCTATAAAATTTAAAGAATAATACAATTATATTTAAAATTGTACATATTTTTATCGACATCTATGCGTTGTGGATATAATTGTAATAAAATAAATTTTAAATATTTTTATAAATTATCCATACATTATGGACATAAAATATAATTAATTTATGTAAGAAGGAACTAATCTTTTTAATACATTAGTGGGGATGTATTCTAAGAGGTGGTATATAATTATTTTTTTTAAAAAATATTGTTATCCATGACTTATATTTTTGTTATGTATTAAAAATAGTAGGAAATATTTAGACAAATTTTTTGATGATCGTATTTTGAATATTAAGTAATTAAATTTTTTTATTTGATCTAAAATCCATCATTATTTATGTTCGAAGAATTACTAGTATGTTAGGAATTTTGTAGATAGATTAGAAAGAATAAAAATCCAAAATATTTATTCGTTTTATTAATAAGGTATATATAAATACATAAAAGATAGATTTCATAGTTATAATGATAAATATTCTATTTGGGATTTCAAAGTTGATCTGATAAAAATATAAAAAATAAACAGGTTATTATCCCAGGTCATTTTTACGCGACCCATTAAAGAGGTTATTATCCAAGGTCATTTTTACTCAACCCATTAAAGAGTTGGATAGTCATATATCATGTCTTGTTTAAGAGGCCATATGCATCAAGACTTGTGAGGTAAACTTAACCAATTGTTCGGAGAATTGTTATTATGTTAGGGACTCTAGAGAGAATAAAGATAAAACAAATTTATATTCTTTATTTATTTCATTAATGAAATATATGTTATTCTTATAATGTTAGTTGCTATTCATGTATCAAAGTTAGTCTATATATGATAAAATTATAAAAAAATAATTACGTCGTTAAAAATTAGATAACCATATATTATATCTTGTTAATTGAGTCATAAACATCAAGTTTTATGACACATTCAATTTGTAATTTCTTTAAGATACTCATAATTATATATTCTGATACTTATTAAGTGAGATACATCAAACTTATAATTTCTCTTAATAAAATATTTAAAATTATATATTTGAACTCTTTTATATTCTATATCTATAACCAACCCAGGAGAAAGGGTTAATTATTAATGGGACATGAATCAAACTAAAACGTTGATAACATGTAAAAAATGATAATTAAGAAACCTCTCAATTGTTTTAATTTTTTTAATAATTTAATTATATCCTTATGTAAAATTAATAGCAAAAAGATAAAAATAAATATAATTTTTAATTTTTAATATAAAGATTTATAAAAAAAAAAATTATTTATCTTTATATAATCAATTTATAACTTTATGTCTCCATTCTATATGAATTATTTTTTGCTTCGCCCCTTGGGTTCGATATCTGGACTTGGTCGGGTTCATTCAGTTCTGATACACCCTTGATCAGGTCTCGTGATACCTCACTCGGTCAAAACACAAAAAAAATTTCTTCCGTTATCTTCTCTGACAATTTTCTAATTTTATTTTCTTTAAACTTTTTTGCAACTTCTTCAACTAGCGCTAAAATAGAACCCAAAAAATAAAAAATAAAAAACTTCCTCCCAATAAAACTCAACAAATCAAAAACTAAAATGAACTAAAATTATAAGTTTTTGTTCAAAGTAATATTAAAGATATATACAAAAATTAAGGTTTGTTTGATCATCAATTACTAAGAATTCAAATGCATGAATTGTTGTTGTGCTTCCACCGCACCAAATTGGAGCCCATCTAAAATGCGGTCATCATCCTCCTTAAAGGCTTCATTCCGGTCATTATCTTCACGGAGACATAATGACAATAGAGAAAATAATGGCGGAAAAGTGAAAGGAAATGAATTAGACGACATGTGTTTGTCGTTATCAAGGCGACCGTCATTTGGTAAGGCTCAAATGTCGTTCAGTAATCGAGAAAGGGAAGTGAAGATAAAAGACATCGTTGGGTGTGGAATTGCTGGAATTCTACATAAATGGGTTAATTATGGGAGAGGTTGGCAATCGAGATGGTTTGTACTACAAGATGGTGTTCTTTCGTATTACAAAACTCATGGGTCAAGTAAGATGGTGCTTGATCAAGAGCGTGATGGTTCGGTCAAAGTCATTGGTGAGGATTCTAAACGACGTGTTGCACGTGATCGTTCTCGTACCAATTCATTCCCTCGTAAACCAATTGGCGAAATCCATCTCAAGGTCGGTCTCTATCCCTCGTTGTCTCTCTCCTGTATTGGATTTGGAAAATTCATTTTCTACGTTTAGGAGTGAGAAAAAGATATTGGATTTCCTATAATTGTTATCAAAATTAACTTTTGTAATTATTATATCTTTTTAAAGTTTTTATAATTTATAAAAACAAGTATTTTATTCCTTTCATCTATATAATTTAATCACTGTTAATCCTATTAGCATGGTTATTAAAAATGAAGACTTTAACAATGATTTAACTTTCTTAAATAGCAGTATCTTATTTAATAAATAAATTAAAAAGTTAAAGTGTTCATTTTGAAAAATTATAAAAATTTTGAGGCTTAATCAAATAATTATATAAATAAACTGTTTAAATTAAATAATTAGATGAATTCCGATAATGTGTTTATTAACATGTTTTCTCTGTGTTATTTGTGATTATAAATTTTTATGAAAGTGGAAAATTGCTTTGAATAATTGGTTTAGATTTTCTATTAATATATATCACCTATGAATGAATTTTGGGTGTGGCTTATGTAAATCAACTAGTTTTTTAGATACAACAATTATTGCAAAATTTTGAAAACAGAATCAAGAAGGAGTTGAATGTGTTGGTGGTTGCATGAACAGGTGTGTAAAATTCAGGAGAGTAAATCAGACGATAAGAGGTTTTCAATATATACGGGGACAAAAAAGAGGCTGCATTTGAGGGCAGATAGCAGGGAGGATAGAGCAGCATGGTTGGATTCCTTGCTAGCTGTGAAGGACATGTTTCCTAGGCATTCTAATTGCAATGAAGAGTTAATAGCTCACAATGTCGTTTTTTCAACCGTAAAGCTTCGGAGACGGCTGGAGGAGGAGGGTGTTAGCGAGGCGGCTATTCAGGATAGTGAGAACATAATGAGAACTGAGCTCTCTGAACTTCAAAAGCATATTGTTGTCCTCAAACAAAAACAGGTCTTGCTCTTAGACGCTTTAAGGCTTTTGGAGGTAATTTTCTTAATTGGGATTATCTTTATATCCCTAAGTCGTAAGCATATTTGTAATTATACTTTGGAAGTTTTTTGTGTTGTGGGATTTCCTTTATTTTTCACATGTCTATGAATCCTTCTAAAATTGCAACTTTATACATTATCTAAGCTAATAGTATGCAGCAATTGTTGAGTCTCACATCGATTAGGGATGCTAGCCTAGTATTGGTTATAAGGTTATGACAACCCTTCCTCTTTGAGAGCTCTTTTTGAGTGAGTTAAGCCATGACTTTCTACATGGTATCAGAGCAGGTCCATGGGGTCAACTGATGATGAGTCCCCTCACGCTCCTGGCTCGGCTCCGTCTTGCGGTTAAATTTGTACGGGTACGCAGTCGGTCAAGCGGTGTCCCCGTCCGATGTGAGGGGGAGTGTTGAGTCTCACGTCGACTAGGGATGTCAACCTAGTGCTGGTTATAAGGTTATGGCAACCTTTCTTCTTTGAGAGCTCTTTTGGAGGTAGTTAAGCCATGACTTTCTACGGCAATGTCACAATGGTTATAGTTTTAACCTTTGAATAATACGAACAAAAATTAACATTTAAGTTAGAAATTCCATTTTGACTATTTTGGCTTTTGTTTTATGCATATATCGCAAGATGATTATTATTATTATTTTCTTCCCCTCTCTTTTTATTTGTTCAGAGCATAGTTATGAATTTCTTTTGTTATATCTGGTTACCATAATATCTAGAGTTAATAAGAAGATAACTGTTTGAAAATTAAATATTCTTCATTTCATATATTTTCTATGATTGTAGTGTTGATTTTTCCTTTTCATGCATGTTACTGACCTTTCTAGACAGACAAAGTTGATTTAGAGAATACAGTAGTCAGTGAAAGCCAAATGCAACTGAAGGAGGCAGAATATTCCTTCATATCACAGCAAGACAATCCAAGTGGTATGGTGTAATAAAACCTATGCTATCTTAACACCTAATCTCATGAATGTTCATAACAAAAGCAAGAAACAGTTAACCAAATGCACTAAAACGTGTTTGATGATTGCATGCAAAAGTACTCTATATGCCAATTTCTACAACATGCTTAATATTTTATTTTATGATATAAAAAGTTAATGTTTGTAAGCCCTCTTATATATTTACTGCTTCTGTGCTTGCTCAATTCTTAGGCAGTAAAGGTTCATCAAAGTCTTTTTTTGTACATCTCAAAGATGAGAGATCGGACTTTGGATGGTTAATTATAGACTTTTTTGTTTGTGTCATTTCCACATGTTCATGAACCTGGCTCAAAGTTAGAAACTAAGTGAAAAGGAGTCAAATAAACTGTTGTGTGCCTTTAACTTGTGTACTAGATCTGATGCTATTTTTGGTTTTATTACACTATCTGTTTGCCTATGACATGTTAACTATATAATTTCTCCATGGAATATATCGCAGAAGGAAGTGCAAGTGACTCTTCTGATGATAATGAAAGAAATGAAGTTGTGGAAGAAGAAATAGATTACGATGACGATGCATTCTTTGACACTCAAGAGGTTCTTTCATCAAGTTTTGTTCGAAATGAATCATCTAATTTTCAGGAATCCCCGTTTGAATCTGACGATGAAGAGAGTTCCACTTCTAACGGTGCTACTGATTCTTGCATGAATTCTGTTGTTACAAATTATCCACAAGTTAGGCGTAGAGAAAATTTGCCTGTGCCAATTGAAACAGAAAAAGGAGTTAGCCTTTGGTCAATGATTAAAGATAACATAGGAAAGGATCTCAACAAAGTTTGTCTTCCAATTTACTTCAACGAGCCCCTCTCATCATTACAGAAATGTTTTGAAGAATTTGAATACTCATTTCTTTTAGACAGAGCATATCAATGGGGTAAAATGGTAAGCATTATTTTGTAAGTATATATTGATGTTTATTTTATCCAAAAAGAATTTAGTGTATAACTAATGTACTATACTTTTATCTTCTACTAACAGGTATTTACAGCTTAAAACTTTGTCTTTAATATTAGTATAAAGTAAAAAGTTGTCCCAATATATTTCATGGAAATTTAACTAATGTCCTTGGTGCATCCATGCAGGGTAGTGGCCTTATGAGGATCTTAAATATCGCGGCATTTGCAGTATCTGGGTATGCTGCTACTGATGGAAGAAGTTGCAAACCATTTAATCCTCTGTTGGGTGAGACTTATGAGGCAGACTATCCAGATAAGGGCCTCCGCTTCATCTCTGAGAAGGTGCTATAGTTTTTTGTTTGTAAAAGCTTCATAGAATGGGATATTTTTTTACAATAAAAAACAAAGAACATGAGAGAGAGAAGCAATCTTAAATCTATGATCATTAGCTAGGGAATGAGATACTGAATAACCCTAATGTTAGTACTTGTAAGTTTTATTTGAATTTTGAAGCATTTAATGATCATTGAGAACCAATTGAATAAAACTAAATAATAGCGGGCTATCCAATTTTTAAATGAACAAAAACAAAAATAGATAAAAAAGAAGAAGCAGGCTATCCAATTGAAGTGAGTTTTGGATGGTTAGTTACTTGATGCAAATTCAATATAAGTAGGTTCTGAGTTTATACCAATAATTATTTTCTCAGTAGAAGTTTCCATGTTTAGATAATCAATCTATCATGCATTATACAGTTAAATACATATTCATAACTCTCTTCGTTAGAACAGTTATGTCAATTCTACTATGCATTAGTGTTTGCTTTATAGATCCTTGTATTATTTTGTCATCTCTAAAGATTAGCATTTATGTAATTTTTAGCATTCATGTTAATCTGATCATAGAGCACTATTTACATTGTTCATCTTGAGATAGGTCAGTCATCATCCTATGGTTATGGCATGCCACTGTGAAGGACAAGGATGGAAATTATGGGGAGACAGCAATCTAAAAAGTAAGTTTTGGGGTCGTTCAATCCAGCTTGATCCCACAGGAATTTTGACTCTTGAATTTGACGATGGTGAAGTTTTCCGGTGGAGCAAGGTATCTTTGTCTCATTTAATGGAGCTTTTATTCATTGTATGCTTTTTGATAACTGAAATTCTATCACAGGTGACAACGTCCATTTACAACCTTATTTTAGGAAAACTCTACTGTGATCATTATGGTACAATGAAAATAGAGGGAAATCGTGACTACTCATGTAAGATCAAATTTAAGGAGCAGTCGATCATTGACAAAAGTCCACATCAGGTATTTTCTTTTTCCCCTTCTAAGTTTTATTTACATTCTATTTTATATATAGTTCACTTATTAAATTGGTTTTATTTTCAACCACTTTAAAAAATATTTTTATTGTATTATAAAAAGAAATATTTAACCTATTTATAAAGATGCATTAAACATATATTCATCACATTATAAATATATATATATATATGTTTAGCACCTGAACACAAGTTAAAAATGAAACTAATAGGTTATGCTAGGTATCATCTACTTCTTTTAAGTATATATCCCAACATCGAATTATATTTTGACTTGATGATAGTACATGCTAACATGCATGATGTTTACTACAATCCACAGTTTTCAATGAAAAATGAATGAGTTTTATACCTTCACTTATGAACTTCCTTTTCCCCATAACTGTTTTTTGATTTTCCATGGATTTATGATTAGTATACTAACTAATAACTACGTTTTGAATATTTATATGCTAACTACGAGGAGCAATTTAGATTACTAATGTCACCTTTTATTTTAAGAAGTTTAATTTGCTTCCTTTGATCGACTTGCTTGCTTCGCTGTATGTCGGAAAAAATCATGGCAGGGAAAAAAAGATGTCTTTTCCAGTTCTATTTCAGAAGGATGTTAAATTGTTGCAAATATATCATTTAGACACAGCTTTTGACAGTCTTTATTCAACATACTGATGAATTGCTTGTTCCCTTTTCCTTTGTATGCTGTTCAAATTTCTTGTGTTTGAATTAGTGAATTGTATTATCTTAACTTAGTCACATGGAATGAATGAATTCACCTCTCATCGTAAATATGTGAAGTCAGATATATCATCTCATCTCATGTTTCATTTAATATTTTTAATAGATTTAATTTTAAATATACGTTGTATAAATTATCGTGTTTATTAAACTTACATTGTAAATTATCATTTATCATATTTTTTTATTGTTTTTGTATTCTCACTTTTCTCATTTAAGTCCATTAAGTATAGATAAAATATTTCAATTAATACCGTTACAATATCATTTCATCTTATTAAAAATTAAGTGATATATGATGAAATGAGTTTAAAAATTAATAAATTATCTCACAAATCTTATTAGCATTTCATCTTAATTTTCAACTCTATCTCACATTATTAGTTAAATTTTATGGCGTTTAGGTTATAAAATTTATCTCATCAACATCATGCCTATTAAATTTGATTTATGCTCTAAATATTTGATGGAATGGTTTTTCAATTCTTTTTTTTTAATTCAGATTAGATATTTATCATCATATGATATTTGTAATTTATGTTGGGATGCAGGTCAATGGTACTGTTCAAGATAAGAATGGTAAAATTGTTGCAACTCTATTTGGAAAATGGAATGATAGTCTGCATTATGTTATGGATAACAAAACTGGAAAGGGGAAAGGATCAAATTTATCCAAAGAACCACAACTCTTATGGAAGCGGAGCAAACCTCCCAAAGATCCAACAAGATATAACCTAACTGCCTTTGCCATTACACTCAATGAGGTCACACCTGGACTTAAGGTAACCCTGAAATTTTATTCTCTCTTTTTTCCTTTGAAACTACATTTCAACTTCCTTTTGTTCCTTCATTTGCACATTTGTTCTTGCCAGAATTTAGGATAGGTTTTATATTTTTCTCTTCGGAAATGATTTTAAAATATTTTTTAAAATTATTATTTCTTTTAGGTTAAATAGATTTTTTTATCATCGAATATCAGAGTTTGTTTTAAAATTATCATCAAATTTTGATTAGTTAGTTTCATACCATTAAATTTAATTATTTTCACAAAAATATCATCAAATTTTTATTTGTTATTTTTATACTATTAAATTTTGTCAAAATGTTAAAATAATAACATCGACGTCAACGAATTAACAAATTAATGGGAGTTAATGACAAATTATATATATATATTGATTGTATTTTTGTTACATTTGTAAATTTTAATGTTACGAAAGTAATAAAAAAAATTCAATATATTTTTATAACATTTGTGAGTTTATTTGTATAAAAGTAATAAATAAAAGTTCGATATTAAAAAAAAATATTTAATCTTTTTCTTATTATGCAAAACACAACACTCTGTCCATTTTTTTGGGCTAAATTACCCTAACCATTTTTATTGATATTAAAACTTATGTACAGGAGAAGCTACCACCAACGGATTCTAGACTTAGACCTGATCAAAGGTGTCTGGAAAATGGACAGCATGATAAGGCCAATTTAGAGAAATTACGGCTTGAACAAAGACAACGTCAGGTAAAGTTCATGCCAGCCTCATGAAATCCTCAATGTTTATTTGATTTCATCCTTCAGTTTGGATCACATAACTAGTTACATGTCAAAAAAAGAAATAGTGAAAATGGATTCATTGGTACACTATGATTTTACAGGCACGAAATATGCAAGAAAGCGGTTGGAAATCGAGATGGTTTGCCAAGGAAGGTAGTAGCAACACATACCGTTATGTTGGTGGCTATTGGGAAGCCAGGCAGAACGGGTATTGGGATTTATGTCCTGACATCTTTGGCCAAACTCTCACTGATCAAAATTCTGGCTAATATAACCTAGTGCTTTCAAAGAAGATAGAGAGAAATTGGTACTTTGAATTACCCATATTTTTATTTTGTTACTGTTTTTAATTCTTATTATCTACTAGTAATTTTACGATACCTTTATTCAAGTTACTGGTATTTATTTTGATCAATTTTAACAATAATATCAATTAATTATGATGTATCATTATTGTTGAAATTGACCAAAATAAATCTAAATAACTTAAAATAAGGATATTCTAACAATATCAGTTCAAAATAAAGATAAAAAATGATATCAAAATAAGAATAAAAGTATCTCAAAATTATCTGTAGAAAAAAATTACTATTTTCATTTTATAATCTGTACATTCCTTATTATCCCTAGTTTTCAATTGTATTATACTTATTCCTTTATAGTTTTATTTATTCTTTATTCCTAGCCGCTTATTCTTTCTGCTAAAACCTAAACAGTAAAGAGAAGAAGGGATACAAATAGGTTAAGATATTCACCATTCATTTTGGGAAGTAAATAAAATGTATGATGTAGCAAGACAATATTGATTCAACCATAAAAGAAATCGTGTATATTTTATTCTTTCTTATTATATCTTTTCTATAGATAAAACATTATTTGTTGTTACTCAAACCTACAATTTGAATTAAATTGGCAAAAATATTCTAACCTTGAATATTTAATTCATTCAAATCATTAAATTTTACAAAAAAAAAAAATAGATAACAATTTAGTAAATTTATCAAAAAAATTAAAATCATCAGATTGTAATGACTTAAAAGAAATGTTTGAATAAACATACTGTAACTAATTAAGGTTTGTAGTTTATCAGTGTTTTGAATGTAAGATGCACTCATGTTTCAAGTTATAAATTTAAATTACATAAAATATCATTTAATTTAAAAAAATAGTAATATTTAGATTGAATTGATCACTCATTACTTGTTTTATTACAAGTTTTGTTTTCTTATTTAAAAATAATATTTATTTTTTTAATTTATTTTTTAAAGTTTTCCAAAATATGAAAATAGAACACAAATAACCATATATAAAAAGGTATGTTCATTATCTAAAAATAACTTATTAAATTTTTATAATATTAAAAAATATTAATTTATGTTGAAAAATACAAATATAAATAAATACAATACGAACAAACATGATAAGAATACGTACATTTTGTACGAATTATTATTTTTAATTTTAACAATTAATTTTATTAAAAAGGTTAATTTGGTTAACTATACAATATGTTATATTTTGGATTTTTTAACACTTTTCAAAATTATTTGATTATGTCTTAAATTTGTTTCTTTGAGTTTTACTACTAGAAACAAGTTTTAGATAATTATATATTTTATCTATTTTATCTGAAATAAACTTTTTTATATATATAAAGATATTTAAATTTTTATTTTGTTTTCACATGAATTATTTTTATAATTAAATTTTTATCATTTAACTAATTAACATGATAATTAATTAATATGGTATATTTAATTAGTATTAATTAATTTAGAAATTAATTACAAAAAGAAATTTACTTATAAACATGATAAAAGTACGAGTATGTTTATATAAAGGAAAATAATTAGGATATCTCTATATAAAATTTACTAAAATTTAAATAGTTCAAAATCGGTTTAGGTATAAAATTTCAGAAGAGAATTGATAATCTGTTTTTAACCAGGCAAATTTTTCAACATTGTAGCAAAGTCGTTGCAACTCAAACAAAAAGTATTGGGAAAGAACAAAAGGCAATTGCAGGAACTAAATTTGACTTAAAGATAAACATAATCACTTTAAAAAACAACTTTAATCAGCAAAAAGTTCAAATGAACAAGAAAAGTAAGCTAAACATGCATTATTTTAGGGACACCATCATATTATTAACTGTCTCTTTAGGAATATTCAATCTAGTAATTACTTCATTTAGTGTAAAAAATTAAAAAAAAAATAAGATGTTATGTTTTATATATAACTTACTTATTTAACGTACATTTTTAACATTTTTTTAAAATAATATATGTTTGATATTTTTTATATATTTTAAACATATATTAAATAAAAAAATTTAATTTAATTTTTTTATATATAAATATGTTTTGATTAAAAAAATATTCATATTATAAAATAAGTTGAGATTTAAATATAAGTTTCTTGAATCATATCATTTGTCTTATTTATTTTTTTAGATTAAAAATATTATTATTTAGTCTATTAGTTATAAAAAATATTGATTAACGTGAAAAAAATTATATTATTTTAATAATTTTTATATTAAAATATACTTATTTTTTGTCAAATAATTAGAATATGAGTATTTAATAAGGATAAAATTGAAATCTAATATGAAATATATTAATGAAGAAAAAAAATAAACAATAATAATATTCAAAAGGTAGTTATTTAAAGAATTTTTTTAATTTTTAATAAAACCCTAAAATAAAACAATAACGAATAACAAATATTAAAAAAATTATGAATTATTTTTCATATTGATTTGCATTTTATTATTGCTAAATACTTGTATTTTAATCACGTTTAATTACTTAATAGATAAAAAATAAAGTTTTAATAAAAATTCATTAAAATAATAATTTTTCATTAATTAGTCATTTTTTGATAAAACGTTAAGTAATACTATTTTTAATTTAAAAGGATAATCAACCTAAATAACATAATTTTTGTAACATTTTTTTTCTACGAAATAAACAGTAAGAATTAAATCTAACCAACCGAATTAAATTAAAAAATCAGATTGGATCGAAGAGTTTTATAAATCAAATGGTCCAATCTAATTTTTATTAACTAAAAATGTTTTTTAAACTATTCGATCATGTTATAGTAATTTTTAATCCGATCAGTCCGGTTTTAATAAATTATTAAAAACATAATTTAATAAATTTAATAGAGAGTAAGGGTATTATATATTAAAATTATTCATAGTTTCGTAGTGCGAAATCGATTTCTCTTTGAAACCTTAAACCTCTAATCTGTCTCCTCGTCTCACTGCCTCCAGTACCAACCACTCGTCCCCACCTCCCCTTGTCTCCAGTCCTGTCATCCATTGACGAAATAGGTATGTGAAGTCTCTCTCGCTTTATATTTTCTTTACTATGTTATTTACCGAAACAAAGAGAGAGGGATTAGAGATCTTGAAATAGATGTTTGAAGAAACTCTTAGTAGGGAAGTAATCAATAGATAATATTAAGTAATTACCTTTTCCTTCTTAAAATAAAAGCAATTATCTTTTCCCTTCTTTTTTCACAATTTATAGTTTTAAAATACTCACATGGTTTGAAATGTTAATTTTGTTCTAGGTTGTTGTTATGAAATATATATAAAAGCGGTAATGCAAGAACAAGCTTGTAATCAAGCCAAGGTTACGGATGGAAGTACATAATGATATGTATATTTCTATAACACTTGTTTTTGTCTATAAAATAATGACTGAAATACTTCAACCATGTCAAATAAATTGAAATAATGTTCTTGTTTGTTTTTGTGTTTCCATTGTCTAAGCCCTTTTTGGTTTTGGTTCTTAAATAATATTGTCTTATAACAGTTGAATGAAAATACATATGCAATCATATGTCTTGTGGTCAATATTCTTTACAAGAATTTGATTAACATTGTATTGAACCTATTTCCCAATTTTGCTTATAATGGATGTTGTCAAAAGATATCAAGGAATCCTAATAATCTTGTTTTTATTTCTATAGCTCTCTTGTCATACAAATTCATTACCATGCATGCTTCACTATCTCCAATGCAAGTGAATAATAATGAAACCATCTTGGTTGTATGGGATGATAATTTTCTTGTAGATGCATACATAGTTTTGGTAACTTCTTGTCTATAAATTTTCAAAGGTGTATGTTATCTCTAATCAACATTTTCCTTTTGAATCTTCATCTTTTTAATGAGTAAATTTAGAGATGAATTAAATTAACTTTCAATTATCTAATGCTTGCATAAGTTTCAAGATGATTTATATATGATAGGAACAAAACTCAAACAACACGAGGAGAACATGAAAATGTTTAAGTCTCAGAAATACAAATTCGAGAATTCCATCCGTGATTTGTAAGGTATACTGCATTTTTTTGATCTTTTTGCTACTTTTCATTGCCATTGCAATTAAGCCTATCTTTGCATAATAGTGTTCAGATTGTATAAATACTATATCATGTTATGTACTCTAGATAAAAAGTTAGCCGTAATGCACGTAATGCTTTAGGAACTCACAAATAGATATGCATATTTGGCCTTTTCATTGTTAACTTTGTTGGTTAAACCTTGATATATTGCATGAAGGTCAAACCTTGAAGATCGTTGAAAACTGTTAATCAAATTGGATTGGATCGTTCTAATACAACATCTTTATTAGCTAAACGGTCAAATCTGGTCCGATTAAATCAATATGAATTGTCAAATTTAGTTAAATTTTTTACTAAAAATTAGATCGGACTAGATTGGACCACGATACCTCTACTTATGAAACAAGGAAAGGATTTTGTATTGATTTTCTATATATGAGTTAATAAAAATATAACTTTATTTATAAAATTGGTTATGTATTTATTAAATAAATTGATATAAAACATCAATCAATACAAATGATTATTTTTACCAAAAATAATTCAAATATTTAGATAATTACGAAGGAAAAAACCATATACATTTGTTAATAAAAACTAATAAAACATGTACATATTTATATATACATTTATCGTTTTCTTTTCTTTCACCTCTCATGTAAAAAACATTACACTTTATATGTTATTAAATCCTTTTTACCTTTTGTTTCGTATACAATACATAAATTGTTTACATACAACAATTACATATAGATAAGCATAACATATATAAATAGAGGCCAAATGAGAGAATCAATGTTTTGAGGACTCAAAATTGCAGCTTTTTATAGTTTGTAACTAAAAATAATTATAAAATTATATATATATTTGGAGCCCCTTAGTTTATACATACTTAAATTAGTTTTAAAATCACATATTAATTTATACATAAAATTTACTCTTTAAATTATATATATAATTGAAATATTATTATGAAATAAATTTAATTATATATTTAGGAAAAAAAACAAATATTGAAAGTTATGTTTCTTATGTACTTGCTATATACATAGTCAATTTTAGGATATTTGCACTGAACATTCAAAACTCACGTGTGTAAACAAAAGATTATAGAAGGACAGTCATGAACTGGTCGAGGCTTATATTATAACACACAAAAATTGGAAAACGTGTTGTGAATGCAAGCAGTGTTAATTAGTAAAGTCAAATAAAATGACTACAAATGTCTCTTTTTCGATTTGGAATGACCATCAAACCAACAAGCCACGTTATATTATTAGCATTTTATAGACAATACTGTATGAGTTGAGACACTTTTTTTAAAAGCCATTTCTTTGTCCAAATCCTGTATATATATATTCTTGTCCGTCCCACACGGATTTATACTCTGATCAGCTTTTTTGGTTTTTTTTTTCACTTATCAAACAACCTGTCAATACATTTTATTTGCTCGGGCATTGCAAGAAGTATTCTTTTACACTATTCTTGTTTATTGTCGTGATTTTATTTATTTATTCTTGTTTATTTTTGATTTAATATTATTATATAAGTCCAAGGTTTAACTCAACACAGTAAGATCTCATTGAGTTAAGAATTACTTACACTTATAAAATGTACTACAGTCGAATGTCTAGTCGACGTGGGACAATATAATCTTTCAACACCCTCCGTCACATTGGACAGGAGCAAAAAAGTTCACAAACCACGATGAACTCAGGACCTAGTTTTGATAACATGTTATATAAACCCAAGACCTAACTCAACCCAATAAGATCTCATTAAGTTAAGGGTTACTCACACTTATAAATTACACTACAGTCGAACGTATAGTCGATGTGGGACAATATAATCTTTCAACAAATATAAATATTATTTTAACAAACAAAATAATATTTATAATTTTTTTAATAATGTTGTGAAGTTCCTCTAACAAATCATTAGCTAGCTTTTGCTTAAATTTTAAAGTTTAAGGTATTTTTTATTTATAATATTTCATTTTTATAAATTAATTATATGAATATATGGTTTATGTATTTAAATTTTATATTAATTATCATATATGTGTGTGGTGTTGTTGTTTAAATTTATGTATGGAATGAAATATTTATATGCATATATACTTATAGTTATTGATTATATTATTTATTTTATAAAATTGTATACTTGGAGTAGATGGATTTTAGATTTTATAAGTAAAAATAGAAACGGTGATATTAATATGATTAGATGTCACATTGTAAAAATAAATTTTTTAATCATATCTATAAATTTGATGAAAATTTTTGAATTAAAATTAGTGTAATAGTTATTTAATGGTAATTAATTTTTGAATTAAAATTATTGAAATAGTAATTAATGTTTTAATTATTTCATTTATTTCTTTTTAGTTTCTTTTTCTTTCTTTTTTTAATTTCTTTGTGCTCTCCTCGTTAATATATACATAAAAAGAAAGAAAATAGAGAAAGGCATACGGAGGAAAAGAAAAGATTAAAAAAAAAAGTGAAAAAGACAAGAAGAGAAAAGAAAGATAAAGATAAAGATAAAGAAAATAAATAAAATGAGAGAAAAAATAAAAAGAAAAGGTACAGAAAGAAAGGAAGGTAAAAAACAAGAATTTTTTTGGTATTTTTTATTTAGATATAGGTTCATTGTTTAAAAATTTGTAAAATAATAAATTTTAGTATAGATTTATTATTATTTGATTATTGTATTTTGAGAGGTAATTTTCTATAGTTATTTAAAATACACAATAAGAACAAAATTATCATAAATATATTATGTGATACATAAAACTTTAATTTATACATATATTTATATATTTTAAATTTTAATAAAATAATTTTATTTTAAATTTATTTATTCCTTTATTATTCTTAATTTTATGAAATAGTAATTAATTTTATTATTTTTTTCTTTTTTAACGTTTAGACAAAGTGATATTTTTTAAAAACTTTTATTCTTTATACATCTAAACTAAAATTTATATAATTAAATTTAGGTAGTAATTTGATATTTATTTTGAGCCTCCATCTCTTTGAACTACTCTGCTAATGGGATCGTTGTTTATATTTATTATTATTCTTTGTTTATAATAATAATTATTATTATTTTATTAAAAATAAATATATTTATTCTTTTAGAGATATCATGAGTGATAGTTGTTTATATTGTACTCATCTATTATTATTCTTTCTCTTTTTGTCTTTACCTTTCTATTTTTCCTATTAATTAATTTGTTTTTTTAATTATGTTTATTTTTTATCCATGATTATATTTACTTTTAATTATCTGTTTGTTTTACAGTTTAATCTCTTTGTAATTACTAATGATTATTAATTTCAATTTTTATGTATTATGAATTATTATTCTCATATACTTTAAACTTTTTTTCTGCCTTATATTAATTTTATTACAACTTGTAATGTTACTAATTTTTTTGTAAGATTAATTTAAGTTTTTATCATTGTATTTTACTTTAATATTTTTTTTAATTTTATTGCTTATATATATATATACATGATTATTGTGCAATCTTTTTAATCATGATATAATTACTTTCATATTATATGATTAATATTACCTTGCAATTAATATTAATTTCAGACTTATATGTCATATATAGTATTTTAAGATAACATTTTTTTTCATAAATATTTTATACATAACTTTTATAATTATAAGATTTTATTTTTAATTATGTATTTAAAAAAAAACTTTTAAAATAACCGGTGTATTATCCTATTAGAAATGAATCAAATTTATCTATTTTGATTAGAGCAAGAGTAACATTAATATTTATTATTTTAAGTTTATTTTTCACGATAAGTTAATCCTTTTAAATAAATTTTGGTTATTTTTTATTGTGTAAAATGAATTACCAAAATATATTTGGAATTATAAATTTTTAAAGTTTGCATTCGTTCAATTAAAAAAGCAATCCAAAATTTAGATTTTGTTTTATGATTAAACTAATTGAAAATTTAGAGTTAATTTTAGGATTGAAACTAAAAAAATTAAAACAATCTCATTTTGAGCTCATTCTTAAAATAGAGTAAAAAACAAACTCTTTTATACAGTATTGTGTTCATACCCACCAACTTTACTTATATATATTGTTGGTCCAACTAACGTGGGCCATCCACAAAGAAAAAAAAGAGAAGGAAGGAAAGTCTCTGGCGTCGAAAGAGAAGGAAGAAAAGAAGAAAAGAAGAAAAGAAGAAAAGAAAAGAAAAAAAAAAAAAATCTCTCCGTAATCCTCCAGAGAAGGATGAAGTTTTGGTATATAAGCCTTTAGCTTCAATCTCAAAATCAAGCGTGTTTTATAAAAACAAAAAGAGAGTGAGAGAAGTTTACGAGAAATTTTTAGAGAGAAATTAAAGAGTCGATTTGTAGTTTTATCCACAAAATTGAAGATACATATTTGTTGTATTTTGTAGATCCACTTGAAGGTGAAGTGTGAATCCCATCTTATTAGTGGAAGTTTAAGTGGCTGCAGTTAAAGTGGTTATTCTTTCATTTTGAAAGGTTTTTTCATGCTAAAATCTTGGTGTTATTTTTATTCTATTTTGATTTAGGAAATTATCCTCGGTGTGTGGAATTTATTTCTTTAAAACCATCCATTTTTCCCAACAAAGTGGTATCGAGCCAAGTTATTTTTAGTAAGAGGATCGTACATATACAAGACTATTCATATATCTTTGTATTGTACTATTCACGGTACTATTCACGGTACTATTCATTGTCGAAAAGTATCAAGTTCGGCTAAACCTGGTGACGATTCAAATGGAGGAAAGCACAGTAATATGATAAAATTAACCGCATTTAATTATGCAATTTGAAGTCAAGATTTGGAGGATCTTTTATACATTAAAGATCTATGAAGCCAATTATAATGCCGAAGGAGAAAGAAGTAACCGTACGCAGACGTTGAATGGGTTGTTACGAACCGAAGTGTCTTTGCTCAAATCGGACAATGGATCGACAAAAGCATTTTTTCAAAATTTTGCTAATGAACACGACGCTTATGTTCTTTGGCAAAAGTTGGAGAAAATGCATGCGAGGACAACCGCACGTAATAAAGCAATCGATGCGACGATTAGTCAATTTGAAGTATAAAGCATCGGAAGCACGTATCGGAACATGAGTGAGTTTCAAGCGCATTGTAGATCAACTCAACCTACATGAAGATTGACCGTGTAAGACGAGCTACAAGCGCTTGATGTTGAGTTCTCTACCAAAAAGTTGGGATACTCTAGTTGTGTCGGTTAGCAAGCTCGGCTCGACGGTAAGCTTACCATGGATATGGTAAAAGACAAAATGTTAAACGAAGAGTCTCGACGAAAAGATGAAGGATATACTCCCGACATCAAGCGCTTGTCATGCGTAAACAAGGCAAGCAAGAATGGCGGAGGAGAAGTAAAAGTAAAAATCCCCGTAACCAAAGTCAACAAAGAGGACGGTCGAAGTCTAGATCAGGAGGCGATGACGTAAGTGTCATCGTTGCGGTAAGCCTGGACACTTCATTCGAGAATGTATGTTAAAGGTGGAACAATCCGTAAATCAGAAGCGTAGAAACCCGAACAAATGACACCACAACTCCACCGGAAGTTGTCATCGTTCGAGATGCCTTGATTATGTCAATCTTGCATGCCAAGACACTACTTAGGTAGTCGACTCGGTGCGCTTCCTATCATGTCACTCACGACGGGAATTCTTCTCAACCTACACTCAAGGTGATTTTGGACGTGCGAGGATGGGAAATGATGATGCATCAAAAATTGTCGGCATTGGAAATATTTATCTGCAGACTAATCTTGGATGCGGATTACTTGAAAGATGCGAGGCATGTTCTGATATCCGCCTCAATTTAATCTCTACCGGTATGCTGATGATGATGGATACAATAATTATTTTGGTGGAGGAAAGTGGAAGCTCACCAAAGGCAATCTGGTAATAGCCGAAGGCAAGAAAGATACATCACTCTACATCACGTGCCAAACGGTGTAGAGGAGAAGTAAATGCCACAAGGAAAGAAGTTCCCTACCGAGCTATGGCATAGCGACTCGACACGTAGTGAAAAAGGTCTCAATTCTTTCCAAAAATGAGGTCTTGCCAGAATGAAAGGTACACCCGCAAACTCATGTGTTGATCGTATTATGGGAAAACAACATAGAGTTGCATTTCGTAGTCTCACACCATCTAGAAAGGAAAATATTCTAGATTTAATACACACATATGTCTGTACAATGAGTTGTAAGTCATTAGGAGGTGCTCACTATTTTGTGACCTTTATTGATGACCATTCAAGAAAAGTATGGACTTTTGCTTTGAAAACTAAAGATCAAGTCGTAGAAGTTTTCATGCCGATTCCATGTAAAAGTGGAGAGAGAAAGCGCGTACGCCCGGAAGTGTGTGCGCGGATAATGGTGGTGAGTATCGTGGACCATTTGAAGAGTCTTCTAAGTTTTGGCATCGTGGAAAAATCGGCACCAAAGACACCTCAACACAATCTGTCGCAGAGAATGAACAGGAACCATCTGTGGAAAAGAGTCGGATGTATGCTCTCAAATGCAAAACCGCCAAACACCTTTTCGGGAGCGCAATGCGGACAATGATGACCAACCTTTCTCCATCGGTTCACCGAGCTACGGCCCCAACGTACCCGGAAAGAGTTTGGACTCGGGGAGAGACGTTTCTTACAAACACTTGAAAGTATTCTAACAGTAGAGCATTTCGTCACATCCCGAGAGATGAGCGGTCCAAGTTGGATGGAAAAGTGAAACAATGTATCTTTATGGGATATGCCCATGAAGAATTTGGCTACGTACTTTGGGATCCTATTAACAAAAGGATTGTTAGAAGCAGACGTGATATTTCTTGAAGACCAAACAATCGAGGACTTTCGAGAAAAAAAACCACGGTCGGATGAAATTCCGGTGCATCCGGACCCGGTCTCTCCACCAATAAATCCTAATGATGGGGGAGTCACACCGAATGCGATGATGTCAATCCACCACCGGCAGTCGAGAACCGGAAACAAGTCTGCAAAAGTCCAAACTGCAAGACGAGATCTACCCGAGTACGACAACCTAGTCGTATATATTCTCCTAACGAGTATGTGATGCTCACCGAAGGCGGGAGAACGAGAGACTTACGACGGCATCACCGATCAACATAAGACCTGGCTTAAAGCTACGCAGAAGAAATGAAATCTCAAGATGAGAACCACACATTTGACCTAATGAAACTACCACAGGAAGAAAAGCTCTCAAGAACAAGTGGGTGTACTGGAATCAAAAGTGAAGAAGGCATTTCCGCAACCACGCTATAAAGCAAGATTGGTTGTGAAAGGATTCGAGCGAGAAGAAAGCGTTGACTTCGATGAAATATTCTCACCTTGATGGTTAAAATGTCTTCAATCCGAGTTGTTCTTGGTTTGGCTAGTCTTAATCCGGGAAGTTGAACAACTTGATGTAAAGCTGCATTCTTACATGGTGATCTTGATGAAGAAATCTATATGGAGCGGCGAAGGTTTCCAAGTCAAAAGCAAAAGAAACGTTGGTACGCTAAAGAAAAGCTTGTACGGTCTCAAGCAGCACTCAAGGCAAAGGGTACAAAAAGTTCGACTATTCATGGAGAAAAATGAATACAAAGAATGACTACGATCATTCAAGGTCTTCATCAAGAAATTCTCTCGATGGTGATTTTATTATTCTTTTGCTTTATGTTGATGATATGTTAATTGTGGGTCAAAATATTGACAAGATTAACAAGTTAAAGAAGAGTTGACGCAAGTCCTTTGCAATGAAGGACTTAGACACCGCCAAACGTGATTCTTGGCATGGCGATTACCATGTGCAAAAGCAAAAGATCGCTTTTCCCAACGGTATGTTGAAAAAGTTCTTGAAAGATTCAACATGAAGCAAAGCTAAACCTGTTTGTCTACTTGAAGCCACTTCAAAACTTAATACGCGTCAACGTCTCAGTGAGGAGGATAAATCGAGAGATGAGCAAGGTGCCTTATGCATCGGCGGTTGGCGCCTAATGTACGCTATTTATGGTATGTACTTTGGGACCACATTGCACACGCCTTTGTTGGCGTTGTGTTTCCATTCCCTATCGAATCCCGGAAAGGAACATTTGGGCATTGTCCAAATGGATACTCGGAGTATCTCGGAGGAACCTCGTCATTGTTTATGCTTTGGTAATAATAAACCCGTATTAGAAGGATATCTGGTCGGATATGGGTCGGCGCACGTAGATACGAGGAAATCTATATCCAGACCTAATAACATTCGGAGGGGAGTCGTTTCATGGCAATCACGATTACAAAGTGTATTGCTTAAGTACCACATAAGCGAGTACATTGCAATCACCGAAGGTTGTAAGGAGATCCGTGGATGAAAAAGTTCCTACAAGAATTGCATCGTAACCAAGAAAATTATGTTCTTTATTGCGATAGTCGAAGTGCAATTCATCTTAGCAGAACCCAACCTTCCATTCAAGGTCCAAACACATCGACGTAAGGTATCATTGGATTCGTGATGTGTTGGAACACAACTACCGAAAGTTGAAAAGGTTCATACTAATGATAATTCGCAGAGCATGATGACAAAGATCATGTGATCAGAGAAAAACTTGTTATCCGTAGAAAGATTGCAGTGTAATGGAAGAGTAATGTCCCACATAAGGTGGAGGAGATTTGTTGGTCCAACTAATGTGGGCCATCCACAAAGAAAAAAAAAAAGAGGGAAGGAAAGTCTCTGGCCGAAGAGAAGGAAGAAGAAGAAAAGAAGAAAAAGAAAAAAAGTCAAAAATCTCTCCGTGTAATCCTGGAGAGAAGGATGAAGTTTTTTGGCTATATAAAGCCTTAGCTTCAATCTCAAACAGATCGAAGCGAGAAAACAAAAAGAGAAGAGAGCTTCGAGAAATTTTGAGAGAGAAATTAAGAGAGCCCGATTTCAGTGAAGTTTTATCCACAAAATCAAGATACATATTTGTTGTATTTTTTGTAGAATCCAGAAGGTGGTGTGTAATCCCATCTTATTATAAATTTAAATTTGGTTACTCTACTCCATGGTTATTCTACTTTCATTTTGAAAGGTTTTTCCACGCTAAAATCTTGGTGTCATTTTTATTCTATTTTGAGTTGGAAAATTATCCTGGGTGTGTGGAATTTATTTCTTTAAAACCATCCATTTTTTCCAACATATATATATCTATATGTTGATTTAATGTTTCAATAAATATAAGAAAATAATTATTTAAATTAAAAAATAATAATAATAATGTTATATGATAATTTGTTTTCCTAAGAAGTAGATATGGGACATATAAGATTGAAGATGGCGATGTCAATTAACTTAAGGGACAAAATAATTTTGTTACTTAAAGAACAAAACTTTTTATTAAGGAAAAGAAATTTTCAACCTAGATCAAGCTTGTAAAACTTTTATTTATTTATTTATTGAAATCATGTAATTAGTTCGACCCACCATAAAGTTGGTAAAGATTAAAAAAATTCAAGGTCAAAGGACATTGGAAATGTGGATGACAACTTAGAAAAAATCCCCAAAAATAAAAAAAAAAATTAAAGAGAAAGGATACGAAAAATATACGTAGGTTTCTTTTATAGTGTAAAAAATATAAGTTATTATTAGATCACTAAAAATAGGTGACAAAGAAGCTACCCTAGCCCAGTCCTACCTCTTATGGTATAAATGTGGATTGTGGAGGCGCATTACTTGATAATCGTGCAAAGAAATCCTAACGTCACTTACATTTAATTATATATATATATATATATATTTAATTATATATATATATATATTTAATTATATATATATATATATATTTAATTATATATATATATATAATTATATATATAGTAATACGAGTCTAAAAATAGATACAATTTAATGCATGTGAATGGAGTTTCTACTTTTTCTCGAATTTCTATCAATGTGGTGTGAAACTTTATATATTATTACATTAACATAATTTTAATTTAATTCAAGTTCAAAATTTTAATGTAAATTAATAGAATATGGAGTTTATATCTTTTAAAATATTTCTGCATAAATAAATAAATAAATAAAGTATATCTATAGAATCATTACTTATTATAAAAATAAAATTTAAGTTATATATTTATTTTTTATAATACTTTAATCATATATATATGATATAATATTAAGATATTTCTTTAAATTATATTATAGAAAAAGTAAAAATAGTAATAAAATGGTAAGCAATATAATAACCAAAGAATCAAAAAATCAAAAAATCAATCATGAAATTGATAATATTTGTTGAATTCTATCAAAATCATCTAATTATACATAAAGAATACCTAATAGGTCATGATTGTTATGATATAGTCTGTGAACGTTAAATTATTAAAAAAAAAATGAGTAGCATAAGTTAATATCTTGATATTAAATTCCATTGTCAATAAGTAGAGAATGAAGAAAAAAAAGAAGGATATTGAGTTAATCCAATAACCATAGGTTTATTAGTAGATTTAATTTAATTATTTATGATTTAAGCAAACTAAAAGTTTACCTATGGCTAACTGTTATAGTATTGTATATTAAGTAAAAGTAATAATTAATATATTATATTAAACCCTATTTAATATAATAAAAAAGGTACAATATGAGGAAAGATACATATAATATTTATGAATGGAAGATTAAGTGTCTATTTATTACTGACTAACATAAAAGGTTTATATAAGGTTAAAAATTTATAAAATGGAGATATGATATGTGTTAAAGACGAACCGTCCTTTACATTATAATTAGGATATCTTTGTTACATATTACTAAAAAATCTTAATAATATAATCAATGTAAAATCATATGATTGGCTATATAAAGTGGAGGTTTTGTATAAAATCAAAATTGTATAAGGTTCTATAAGTATTTATTTCCCATAAAGAATATATATTTAAATGGTAACAGATACTTTATTTAATTTATTTAAAATTTTATTTTTAAAATTATATCTTCATCTTTTATTTCACTTCAAATTAAAATATTTTGATAAATAAGAAAATACATTAAATAAATTAAATATAAATTATTTTATCATTAATTTATTAGTTTATATTATATAAATTACTATCAAATAATAAACTGAATAATTATAATATAATTTACTTTAATACATCAGATTTTATTGATATTTAGTTAGAAAATACTAAAAGACTACCTAATTAAGTTCAAAGGTCTATACTTAATGGATAAAAAATAAAAATAAAAAAAAGACCATACGAGGGAAGAAATAGAGTGTTTAACTACGCATAACAAAGTCAATTAGGGCATTTCATTATCGGAGGTAGAATGATTTTGACTTACATAATTTTATTAATTTTTTATTTAACAATAATTTACCTTAAAATATATAATTTCAATCTAAATTGAATAAAAAAAATCAAAATATCACTAATTAACAACTTCAATAAAATGATATCAAGGTCACACACATTAAATATATCGGTAATTACCGTCAACGATCTTATCAGAGCTTCGGTGGCACCATGTTGCTCAAATAACTATCGTTAACGACTCCATCAAAAATGCATGTAAGATATTATATACAAAGATATAGATAAATGTAATACGTTGCGTATAAAGATATAGGTGTATGTCATATGTTACATACAAATATACATATAAATATAATAGGTTATATTTTGTAAGTCAACAAAACAATGATAAATATAACAAATTACATACAAAGATACATATAGATACAATATATTATTTCAATGGTTAATTGAACATACTCCGATGGTTTATTGATGATGACCAATGAAGTTATGTCAATTATAACTATTAGAGATATTATGAGATTTAATTTATTAAATTATGTAAGAATGTTTTTATATTTATGAGTATGAAAGTTTAAATTTTGAGATAAATTTTTTATATTTTGAATAAATTGATAAAAAAAAAGTAAAAAACAAATTCTATATTATGTCAATATTTATTGAGTTTGGATGAAGAATCATGCAAAAATTATTATTTTATAAGAATTATAATTATTTAAAATTTATAAATTTAAAAAATAAAAAGTAAAAAAATTGTTGGTTTAATTTTATAATTATTAAAAATATGTATTATAGTCTTGTAATTGCTGAATTTAGGTTGAATAGGTGGTGTAAATTTAATAAAAATAGTTAAATTGATTCAATTAATATAACATTATCAAAATTAAGAAATTATATAAAAACATTATTAAACACATTCATAATTAAATAAAACCAACTTACATGTTTGTATTCGATTAGGATTTGTATGATTTTTAATAGTAAAAAATCCTTAGATTTCAACAAGTACTGTCTATATTAATTTTGGTACCCAATGATACTAAAATCCATCCAAATCAAGATGGTTAAAAATCAACGAAAACATTAAATATTTTCAGATATATAGACCATTAAAGGTCATATATATTTATTATAAAAATAATATTTAATTATTATATTTATTTTTTATAATTGTTTAATCTTACTATGTATTAAAAATTGATCGCACAAAGAATAAAATAATTTTTTTGATTTAATTTTTTGATTTTTTCAACTACAATAGATAAATATTGCTTTAATTTAAATAAAGAATTACAAGAAAATTTAAACAAATATAAAAACATAAAAAATAATAATTTATCTTTATGTAATTACTTTTTTAATAATAAAATTAAATTGTCACAAAAAATAATTTATAAAATTTAAGTGTTATTTTTAAAATATGTGTAGGATATGGAGAGTTATCCTATGTACATATACTTTTATATTCAATAAGGTATTGATTTTATAACACTTAAAAAAATTATAATTAAATACCTCTATATTTTTATAGATTCTTTAATGCCATGTTGTTATATAATACTCAAGGTATTGATCGTATAATTTTTGTATAATCATGCTTTTATTTATAAAATAGAATTATATCATACAAAATAAGTATTTAATGATTACGTAAAAATTTAATTTCATTGATTGAGGTGGATATAAACAGTAATTGATATTTTAAGTAGTGTAAAATTTTAATTCTAAATTGTTTATCTTTATTTTTTTTATTTCAAATTAATTTTTTTTTATTTTTAAAATGTAAAAAATATAAAAATAAATAAATATTGATATAAATAAATTTTTATAATAAAATTATTTTAACATGTAAGAAAATTAAGTAAATTAAATTAAATATTATTTTAAATATAAATAATTTTATTAAAATATTTATAATTAATTTTATTTAATTATATTATAAAATTTTTACTAAATTTTTCAAGTAATAATTGTAAAATAATTTAATAATTTTCAATTTAATATAATTATACTTACGATCAAATATTAAATAAAAGTTAGAATCTAATAAACCTAGATTTTAAAGTCATCGATAGTCTTTAACAACTTAAATAATAAATTATTATATTAATAATTTTAAATTATAATGAACAAATAATTTTGAAAAAAAATCTAAATGTAATAAAAATCTTTGAATATCTTTTCTCTACTTTAAAAAAATTAAAAATTAATTTAAAAATATTATATCTTTATTTATCATTAAAATAGTAAAAATATTAAATACCTACAAAGAATCTCTCATAATCATTCTTTTATTTTATGCTAACCAAAAAAATTATTATTTAAATTTATTTACTAATTTAAAAAAGGTTAGGATCAATTTAGCTCTATCTATCTATAACTATAATAAACTGTTATTTTTAAAAATATTAGACTAATTCCTAATCTTGCTATAAAAGCATATTTTATTAATATTAAAATAATATTTTATTTTTAAATATTAAATTAATTTCATAATAATATTTTCTACCATAAAAGTATCAATTAAAAAAAAACATCTACTAAAGCTCGTAACAAATGTCCAATGCGATAGAGATCACAGCTTAGCAACGTTCTTAGAGCAGGCCTTGTCTTAACAAAAAGCAAAAGAATAAAAATAGTAGACATGGAGACTAGAGAGAGACGGCTCATATTCATGTAAGTGTTAATGCACACCCTATCTCTCTCTCCCTCTCTCTCCGACCTCAATTTCTTTTCAACTTCTTTTTCGGGTTTCCCATTAACAGTTCGCTCTTTTTCTCTTCTCTCTCTAACCTCTTTCTTTCTGTTTGTGGATTCTCATCCAATCTTCAGAGCAACAGTATCACATATTCATCACATCCTCACAAGAAAACAAAAACAGAGCAAAATAGGACAGGAAAAAAAATAAAGAAGAGAAAGCAGAGGAAGAAGAAACTTTCTTACTTGTTAGCTGTGGAATCTCATAAATTTAACCCAAACCCATTTTAGATTAAAGTGCATGGTGGCTGGAAATGCTGCCTTCGCTGCATTTTCCTGAAAGCTTCCGGCGATAGCCCTTTACTACTCAAAATCCTATTAAGTTCAGAAAATGCAAGGGACTCTTTTCAGCTTATCTCAAGAAGACATTAACAATAACAAGAAGAAGAAGTCCCAACACGAAGGAGGTGAAGAAAAGGATATCGAGATAATAATCCCACCGTCGTCTGTGGTGGTCGGTTGGACCCGATCTCAACCTTTGTCACGGCGCGTGACACCCACTTTCGCTAGCACTAGTGTTGAGAAGGCCCTTCCCAACGGTGACCTCTACACAGGAACATCTTCAGCTAACGTGCCTCACGGTAGTGGTAAGTATTTGTGGTCTGACGGGTGTATGTACGAAGGACAATGGAAGAAAGGGAAAGCCTATGGTAAAGGGAAATTCTCTTGGCCATCCGGTGCAACATATGAAGGTGAATTTAAGTCGGGTCGGATTGATGGATACGGTACTTTTATTGGAACCGATGGTGATACATATAAAGGCTATTGGGTTGCTGATAAAAAACATGGGTTTGGTGAAAAGCGTTATGCGAATGGGGATGTTTATGAAGGCCATTGGAAGTGTAATTTGCAAGATGGGCATGGGAGATATGTGTGGAGTAATGGGAATGAATATGTAGGTGAGTGGAAGAGTGGTGTTATATGTGGTAGAGGAGTTTTGATTTGGGGTAATGGAAATCGTTTTCAAGGGTATTGGGAGAATGGGGTGCCTAAGGGGAATGGCTCCTTCATTTGGTCAGATGGGAACAAGAATGGTGGGAATTGGGGTGAGGACGAACATTTCTTTTATCAGAGGATGTCTCAGTTTCAGGCAAGGAAAAGGTCGTCTGTGGATGGGGTTAAGAGTGTGAACTTTCCCAAAATTTGTATTTGGGAATTGGATGGTGAAGCTGGAGATATTACTTGTGATATTGTTGATAATGTAGAGGCTTCTATGTTCTATAGGGATGGTAGAGAATCTAATTGTGAAGCACCTTTTGTAGAGAAGGTACAGAGAAGTCCACGTTGCTTAGCTGAATCTGAGATTAAGAAGCCTGGTCAGACTATATCCAAGGGGCATAAGAACTACGATTTAATGCTTAATCTTCAACTGGGTATCAGGTATTTTTCTATTTTATTTTATGGGTTGTAATTTTTTGTCTCTTCTTTGGCAGTGAATACTTTATACTTTTGTTACTTTGGTGGTTGTTTTTTAATGGTTGGCTTTAACTTTATGTGCTTTTTGTTCAAGATATACTGTTGGAAAACATGCTTCCATATCGAGGGAGCTTAAGATTTCAGATTTTGACCCAAATGAGAAGTTTTGGACAAGGTTTCCACCTGAAGGGTCTAAGTTTACTCCCACTCATCAGTCTGTGGATTTCAGATGGAAGGACTACTGTCCATTAGTGTTCAGGTATTCGTTCTATGAGCTGTTGTATTGGCGTTTTAACTACTTTTGGTCTTCTTATTGACCTATTTGGAATTGGGTTGCATTGATTACTTTGAGTTCCTAAGTTATGACAGGCTTTTGGTCTCATGCTTTTGTTTTTGGTGGTGATGGGCTTTTTCTTTGGTATTTAGACATTTGAGGGAATTGTTTGCAATAGATCCGGCGGACTGTATGCTAGCTATTTGTGGAAATGATGCACTTAGAGAATTTTCTTCTCCTGGAAAAAGTGGAAGTCTCTTCTACCTGACTCATGATGACCGGTTCATTATCAAAACTGTAAAAAAATCTGAAGTCAAGGTTAGTTGCCTGCCCCTTGATTTTTGAATAAAGCGAGATCAATGTGAAAACAAAGTGCAAAAGAAGAATGTAGATCAATTTTGGGGATTGTTGCTCCTCCTAAATTATATCTACTTCTTACATAATGTGTATTTCATGTTTTAAAGTCAACTCCTCAGGCCCTCACCATAGGGTAATATCCATGTTCAGGTGCTTATAAGGATGCTTCCAAGTTACTACCAACATGTTTGTCAATACAAGAACTCTTTGGTGACAAGGTTTTTTGGTGTTCATTGTGTTAAACCAGCGGGAGGTCCAAAGGTATAACTTGAGGAACTATTTTTTTATTACTACTAATCCCCTTTTCAACTGCTATACAATGTCTAATACCTAGCATGAAACCAGACTCGTTTTATTGTGATGGGCAACCTATTTTGTTCGGATTACCGCATCCACAAACGGTTTGATCTCAAAGGCTCTTCTCATGGTCGAACAACTGATAAGCCTGAGGGGGAAATCAGTGAGACTACTACGCTTAAAGACCTTGATCTTAATTTTGTGTTCCGCCTTGAGAAAACATTGTTTCAGAAGCTGATGTGGTAATTTCTGATCATATATACATGCCTTTTTTTGGATTCTATCCTTAAATGTTCTTTTTCCCTGGTGCTCTTTGTGGTACCATCCTTCATCTTGATGGTAATATATCCTTATCTTATTCAACTGCTATCACCCAGGCAAATTGATAGAGATTGTGAATTCCTAGTGGCTGAGAGAATAATGGATTACAGTCTTCTTATCGGTCTCCACTTTCGTGATGAAAGTGCTTACTCAGGAGATGACATGAAGCTGTCTCAGTTAGATGCACACTCTTGTAAGTTACCTTGCTCCCACGGTTGAATTGCTAGTCACTTTCTGTCATGAATTGAACCTGGGTAGATATTGCACTATCAGAAAGTTTAGACCACTGATGTATATTTTATCAGGTAAAAAACAATTGCACACGGATTGGGGATACCACTTAACCAAAGAAGATCTGCAGAATATGGATTGGGTTCTGGTAGGCAGGTAAATATATTTCTTTAACGACCATATCTGATTTCTCTTCCTTTTTTTTATTTTATCAAATATAATATACGTTATCTGATTTTGTAGACACACTTGTGCACTATGTGCTGTACAAGACTACAAATATGATTGGCAGAGATTAAACACTCATCTACACGTAGTAAATTGCAATAACATGGGAAATATGTGATGTTGAAGAATATCACATTATCTTTTCTACTGGATTTTTATTGATCCCAATTTCTAAGTGACGCTCAATTCTAAATTTTATATTTACTCAATTTAGATTTACGTATATGTTAATATCAGTAATATCATCTATGGGCCACATGGCTTAAATTAGATGTCAATGGATCCAATGTGTCATATTATAAATTGAGTGCTTAGCACATTCAGTAGTTGTTTTTTACTGAAACTTTCTGGTCATTGAAAATAAGATAGGATGCTATATATAATATGATGAGCACGCCTTACGAGGGAGGGGTATGAATAGTATTTTATATGTAATATAATCTACAAGAAGCCACGTTATAAATTAAAAGAATTCTACATCATTGTTAAATAGTATATTATACTTGTGAGCATCTATCTAATCACCTTTTTGCTAATTTATATCATTTTTTCTCAAATATTAATATAGGTATTTAAATTTTCAATAAGTATGATTTAATTATTAAATTTTATTTATAAATTCATAAATTTTTAATCGTAGATATTTGTGATTTAAAAATTTATAAACTAATTTTATATGTTTGAAAAATTGCTCACGGTTCAAGAAGTAATGGAATAATTATATATCTTTTCCTTCAAATTTGATATGTTTTCGTACGTTGATATTTGGATGACGTGTTTAAGATTTGAATAGATATATTAGCGAGCGACGGGGCCTCAGTGGATCCATCTGGCTTTTGTCAGATCATAATCAGAGTGTGTACTTTTATGTTATTACCTTACTGACTTCTCATTGCATTATAAAAATTCCCAAACGCAATCAACGTTGCTAATTTCATTGTAATAAGTTAGCACCTTAGCTTAGCTTTTATAACAAATGGCACCATAAGTTGAAAGAAAAAGAAATATAATTCATAGGACTCTTGTTTCATGTTCCAAAATGATATTTTATGGTTTTTGTTTCCAATGTATTTGGTAACATATAATACATCTGATTATGAAATTATATTTGTTTCAAAATGTATATTTTCAGGGGACCATTGATACGTTTAGGGGCAAACCTGCCTGCAAGAGCAGAGAAGATGTCAAAGAGTGTGGTGGATCGAAATAGTGGAGTTGGGGGTGATAATAGCAATTCAGGCTCATCAACCCCTTCAAAAAGCAGTGGTGAGACATTTGATGTAATACTCTATTTTGGTATCATTGACATTCTTCAAGATTATGATATCACCAAAAAGCTAGAACATGCCTACAAGTCATTGCAAGTGGATCCCACTTCCATATCTGCTGTTGACCCAAAGCTTTACTCGAAGAGGTTCAGGGATTTCATAAACAAAATCTTTCTAGAGGACACATGATTTTCATTATGACCAATTGAGAGGTTGGAAGCACAATTACCAATCAAGACTCTTAACTGTTTTCTTCTATTTTTTGGGTGACACTTCCAAAACAGCAGGACAAATATCTGATCTGGGTTTTTTTGCTTTTTGTAAGTAATTGGTGATTATGATAAAGGTGTTATTGATGAAGAAGCAGAGTGGATTGATGAAGAAGATGACAACTTAGTGGGATTGGGAGGCTATTACTGTTCATGGTTAGTTTTTGTTTTTTTTTTTTCATATCAGCCATGTAATGGTAAAAAGGTAATTTAGAAAACGGGCCCTCTGTTTTAAAGGAACAGAGTTGTGATAAGTGAGGTGAATTCTCATTTTAACTTCAGTTTTCCCGGAAAATATTTAAAATATCAGGAAGCAGAGTACAGAGAATTTTGATGCTTTCTGTGGAAATTGGGGAAATGTGTTGTGATGGAATAACTGTACAGTCAAAAAAGCAAAATGGATAATGGAATTTGAACCAAGAAAAAAACATCTTTTTGGTTGGTTGTGGCATGTTAATGTGGAATTCAAAAAAGTGTTTCGCATATTTGAAAGCAAAAGGAGGACATAGGGACCTCTCCTTATTACCTTTTAATTATAAAATTTAAGTAAAATGGACATAAATAAAATTATATTTAACTAGAAATTTATACATCACAAGTAGCACTTTTTATTCAATGGTTTTAGACCTGTGAGTTTCAACTTCATTAATCAATTATTTTTTAACACATCATTATTCTATTGTGATTATGAAATTTGCATTATTTAGTCTTTAGATTTTAGAAGTGATTTAGTACAGTAATGGGGTTAATTTATAATAAATAATATTGTTTCAGTGATTTTTTATCGTGATTAAAATGTGTACATGAGCCATTATTAACAAGTTAATTTTTTTAAAAAAAATCATAATAATAGTATTTTAACATAAAAAAATTTAACTACATAATTTTTAATTTTTAAGAAATAAAAATTGGTAAAATATTAAAATAGATACAATGACAATAATAAAATATGAAAATGAATATTTTGTGTTCTTATATTATTATTAAATGATTAGTTTTTAACCATATTAAAAATAATAATATTTTAAAATAAAATTATTTTTACTTAATTGATTTCTTTTTCAAAATTAAATTATTATAAAATA
Source organism: Hippophae rhamnoides (assembly GCA_033030585.1). NCBI lineage: Eukaryota > Viridiplantae > Streptophyta > Magnoliopsida > Rosales > Elaeagnaceae > Hippophae > Hippophae rhamnoides. Next base: position 40,316,220 of record CM065434.1, read on the forward strand.
TCTATTAGTGATTAAATACATACTAAAATTTAATCTGAATTATATATATATATATATATATATATATATATATATTTAACAATCTCATCCTCCATATTGCTTTTCATTGAATTAAAGATTATTTTTCTGTTTTTTTATTGGTTTTTTGTTTTTCTATTTTTTAGGTATAAAGAAAGGTTTTTCAGTTCTGCTTTAGCAATAATAAGTTATGAAAAGAAGAGAAAGATGTGGATGGTTTCTTGTGTCTTGGTTTTTCTCTGTTTCGATTCCAACTTTCTACCATTTGAAAAGTGAGTTACCAAGAAAAGAAACGGAAAACATAACATTTATTCGAATAAACAGTTTCCGTTTGGATGAAAAAAGTTTGTTTTATATAGACCATGTGCTTAAATAGGTCGTGATTTCTTAATATTTTTTTAGTTGATTAATTAATTTAATTTATTGTAATTGGTTTCCCTAATCGTCTAATGATAAATTTTTATATATTTCCGTTACAAGTCGAATCATAGCATATGAATGTTTGATGTAAATGAAACAAAAAGTTACCCTAATTTTTATATATTTTCATTTTAAGTTTGTAATTTATTAAAATAAATATATATTTTAATTTTGTAATTTATTAAAATAAATATTTATATTTCATCAAAAATATTATTATAAAAAAAATATGTATCGTGACTAATTTTTATAAATAAATTAAAATTATCTAACTAAAATACTTATTTATATATAATAACAAAATTATTATGATTTTTACCAAAGATTTTTGATACAAAATATAATAATTATTAGATTAAATTATTTAAAATAATTAATTATATAACCGGTTGCCAATCTTCTGTATATTAAGTATTGGCTATTGATTTCCTTGTAATTGTTCAAAATTGCAAAAACATTCATTAATTTTAAAAAATAAATAATAGCATTTAAAATATTGTTTTATTAAAGATATTATCCTTTGAACTTCTTAAGCATTTTTATTAAGACATTATCCTTTCCTTTGAATTTGATCATCTTTATTGTTTTTTTTAATAATAACGTTACATTAAATAGTATTGTTATTTTATTTTTAAATTTTTACAGAAATTATCTTATTAAAAAGTAAAGACGAAGATAACAAAATGAAAATTAAAAAAAATCATATTTTATAATATGAAATATGATAAAATTTATTATCTTTATAAAATGTGTGACAACACAAGTTTTTATCTTTATAAAATTGATTTTTACAACTTTTTTTGTAAAAAATATTAAACTTTAGTTGCTCTACTTAGTAGTTACAAGTCTAAAATACACTTTTATTAAATGTAACAACTTGAGCTACATTTTCATCATGTTAAATTTCACATTGGTTAAAAGTAAGACAATAGTGTGTATTTATAAGTGTGTGCAACTCACAAGCTGGTTTTTAGGTTCAGAATTAGGCTTGTGTTTCTAAATTGGTATCAGAGCAAGGCTCTTGACTTCTTCACCCCATCGGTCCTTATGTTGTAAATTCGGACTGTGCCGTAAATCCGGACTCTAGTCGATGTGGAGGGGGATGTTAAGTCTTATGTTGACCAATAGTAAGGTAACAGTGCTGCTTATAAGTCTGGATAACCCTCTAACTCACAAGCTGACTTTTTGGTTCTGAGTTAGACTTGGGTTTCTAAGTCATCCTATTTTATATTTCATTTTTAAGTTATTTTTTTAAACAATAGCTATTTTTTTTATAAAAATTATTTAAATTATTTATTTAATGTAAAAATATAAAATTTATATTATTTATTGGTTTGAATTTTTTTCTCATCATAAAATAATTATCATTGATTTAATTTTTTTTTATTTTATAATAAAAAATTGGTTAAAATATTTAAAATATTGTTTCAATCTATGTTCTATATTTGGAGTCTACACTTCTCATTGGGATCCATTACATCTCGTAATAATTTTAATTGAAAATGAATGATAAATTTTAAATTGACAACTAAAAATGAGAAAGAGGTCTTGCTCTCATCCTATTAGATTGAGAACCCTAAAATTGAAATATCTCGAAGATAAACTTTATTAAATTTTAGAGACAAAATGTCAAGTAAATTTATTAACTATTACTATTATAGCATTTAGTTTTAATAGTTTTTTTTTGTAATATTTTAGGCTATTAAATTTAAAAAATTACAATAAATCTATTAGTTTTGAAAATTGATAATTTAAACTATATGGACAAAGTTTAGGTTCTTTTAATACTTAGTGAAGTATTTTTTGTAAATAAAAATTTTAAAAAATATAAAATATAAAATTAATCATTTAAATTTATAATATCATCTTTAAAAAAATTAATATATTAAATTATCATAAAAAAATAAAACTTAAATGATTCATCCTTAAAAAAATTAATTATCGGTCACTCACCCTAAGTTTTATTGTTTTGATGTTACGTATACTTTTGCCCCTTATAAGAATGGAAAGAAGCATAATGACATATGACAATGTACTTTCAAAAGCATCCATTCTTTTATTTTGTAAGATGTCTAATTCCATAAATAAAAAAACATATGAAATTGAGAGAAGTTAAATATCATATTAAAAAGTGCATAAAATAGTATGAGTTAACATTTATTTTTGTGTCTATATGATTTGTTTCTAGTTAATGGCACCCACATTTAGAACTTAGGCACATTTTTAAATTTAACCCAATATATAATGATTTCTTTGTTTTTAATATCCTTTGAAAGTGTTTCATATAATATTTTTTTTAAAGAAAATAATTCATTAATTAAAGTAAACCTTACACTTCGAAAGCACTTGATCAAAATCTCTTAAAAAAACAACCAAGCATATGTACCTAATAATAATATCCATTCACCCAATTTTTTTTTTTATATAAAGTTAGTATATTGTTCGCTTAATGTTTTTATGTTGTAAATGATATTTTGTGTCGTTTAAATTCTATAATTATAAGTTTTATATATTTTTATTATGTGATTATTCACCATTTTTTACTCGACCGGTGACTAGAGGGGAGAAAGTGCGAGGAGAAAGAAATATGGGAGCTATTATATATATACAAAAATTATGATAACAATATAGTAAAATATCAAGATATTTTTATCTTGGTTGGATTTTTTTGTTATAATTATATCTGATTCTTGACCCACAATTATACTAATTGACAGTGAAAATTCCAATTTATACCTACATCAATATATATATATATATATATATATATTCTAATTTAATAAATTATAATTATTTTATATTTTTATATTTTTAATTCTACATTCAATCACTCATTTCATATATATAATAAATACAATGTTAAATTATTCACTATTTTTAAAATAATAATATAATAATCTAAATTAATAAAATATAAGATAAATATGAATATTTAAAAAATATATATAAAAACCAAATATTTAATAAATATAATAAATAATATAGTTGATAGAGAATATAATCTAAATTATCCTTCAAATCTATATATATAACCTAATATCATTTTAAATTTTAGATATAAATGCCATTAAAAAACTTAAATTAATTATTTAGAGAATGATTGATTATATCTTTATATAATTATTATATCATAAATATTACTTCTATCTATTATGTATTTTAAATATTCAATAAATTAATAATTAAATAAATCATAATTTTATATTGGTAAAAAATAACATAAATATATTAAATAACATCTTAATCATTATATTTAAACAATCTTTAATTACATGTTCTATCTTTAATATTATTTGAATTAATACAATTTATGCTTTGAAATTCTTATAATATAATTTTTAATATTATATTATATTATTTTTATTTTATTTAATGTATAGTTATTAATTTATTAAAAATATTAATTTATTTTTTATCTTCAATTATTATTTAAAATTTTAATTTTTTATGAATTTTTATTGATATCAGTAATATTTTTATAAAATTAAATGATTAATATATTGGTACACATCAAATCATAATATTTGATGATGATTATGATATGTATTGGAAAATAAGACATGCTTTTTATCTTTAGACGTCACTTATAGCATCTAAATCGCAGAGTTGTTCTATATTGCTTTTGAGTTGTTTTGTCAATCAAATTTGTGATTTGGTCTAAAATCATGGTGTTATATCCGTTAGATTTTACTATCATCACGTATCTTATCTTTCATCTCTGACAAAAAACACGAATATTCTAATATTTATTGTTTTCACATAATTTTAGCATAAATACTTATTTATATTATAAATGGTGATAAAATAATAATTTATATAATAAATAATAATTAATTAAATAATGTTATTTTTGATTTATAATTATTAATTATAATATTAATAATAAAATATAACTTATAATAAATACATTTTTTAACATTAAATAATTTTTAATTCTTGGTAGTAAGAGTAAATAAACAATTCAATTATTTTAATAAATTAAAAAAATAAATCTAATTTATCGAATTTAAATGAAATAAAATTTATAAATTTCGATAAAGGATAAGAGGAGTCACTTACTACAAGTAAAGTGTCTTTTAAATTATTTATTATTTGATAATTTTTTGTCAAATTTATTGAAGAATAAAATTAATTTTTTTTAAAATAGTTATTTTTAAAAAATAACAACAAATATTTAAATGATTATTTTTATTCACACCTATATAATATTTTATCTTTTCACCGCTAACGATCTTAATAAAAAAAATTAATATTATCTTTTATTTATATAATATTTTAGATCACATATTATTTATTTTTGATAAAAAATTATTTAATATTTTATTATATTATTAAAAAGTTATATAAAATAACATAATCATAAATTATTCAAATTTTTATCTATTCTTTACTCATTCTTATTATTAAACTCCTTTCTCAATTTTCATATAAAATTAAATTAAATTAAAAATAGTAATTTAAATATATAATAAATAATTATAAATAGCATGATTTTCTTAGTATTGTGTATTCACAATATTAATAAATGATACCATTTTTTATTATCTAGTTCTCGATTAAAAAATAAATTATAATTATTTTAAATATTTAATTTTTTAATTATAATTATTTTAAATATTTAATTTTTCAATTATAATTATTTTAAATATTCAACGTGTAAGAGTAATCTATATTAAAATTATAAATAATTTTTTTTATTATAAAATGATACTAGAGGCATAAAAAGATTAAAAAAAAGAGAAAGTAAATAACGAAGAAATTAAAACTACTCATTATATTAAGCATTAAAAAATCATCAAATGATAAAGAAATTGTCTATATAAATAAAAATAGAATAATAAACATAAATTTATAAACTATTCATATTTTTTAGATGAATAATTTATGATTTATTATAAAAAATTAATAAAAATTAATAATACTATTCATAGTAGGTAAAGAACTATGGTGTAGTTACAAACAAAAAAGTAATCATTTAAATATTTGTTGTTGTTATTTTTAATAAAAAGATAAATATTTTAAAAATATCAATATTATTCTTTTAAAATTTAGCTTAAAATTATAAAAAAAAATTTAGTTACTTTATATAGGAGAAGTAAGTAACTTGTATTGCCTAACAAGAACGAAATTAAAGTGTATTTTAACTATAAATAACATACTCATATTATCTTTTATTTTATTAATTTTATAATCAAATAGTATTCAGATTAACATGTTTTATAATATGATACAATTAAATTATTATTAAAATTATAAATAAATAAATATTTTATTTTATAATATATTACATTTAAATATTATATATATTATTACTATTTTAATTGAAAAATATATAATATTAAATCTCTTTATTAATTTAATAATTTTTCAAAAATACTTTTTATTATTTTGAATTTTTTAGTTCTAATTATAAATAATAAATTATGTTAAGCATACATTAAAAAAATTTAAATATTATATATATCGTATTTTATATACAATAACAATTCATAAATTTAAAAAAAAATTGATATAATTTAAATTGATTACATTATCTGATCAAATTTAAATTAAATTTTTTTAAATTAAATTAAAATAAAATTAAGTTTAAATTGATAAAAAAAATATAGGATTTGATTTTACTAATTATCACGATGAAAAAAATAGGTTAAAAAAACGAATAAAATCTTATAATATAATAGTTCCTTGTAAATTTTGAATTCGGATCTAAATAGGCTAATCACTACTAGACTTATTTGTTCTAATCTGGTTATTGATTATATGATAACACAAAACTAAAACACATAAATTGAATCTAAAAAAATGTGTTCATCAACCGCCATAAACAGTATGAACGTAAGGCTCATCATCTTTTCCTTTAAAATTATATATTTAAATATAACATTAAATATTATTTGAAGAAAAAATTATCATAACCCGAAATAAGGTTAAAATGTTTTTTTTAAATAACTAACCTATCCACACAAAATGAAATTTCTTTTAAAAAAGGTATTGAAAAATATTGCTATAATTAATAAAATTTCTTTTTAAATTTATTTCTTTTAACTAACCTAGTGACATAATTAATAAAATTTAATATATTTTTATTATAAAAATCTACTATCTATTTAAAAAGAAAAGTACAAAAAAACACCATCATATTTAATAATTAGTTAACTTTGTCCTTTATCCACTTTATAATTTTTTCTACAAAAATCCTAAATACAATACACGACTTATTATAATAATCTAAATGTCATTCTTACACGAGGGAATATGATGCAATAATTATGTGTATTGTTAATATTTTTATTTTCAAATAAGATATTAATTAATTAGAAACCAATTTACCTCTCTATGCATATCATTTAATGAGACCTTTCTTAACTTTTAAACTTTCATGCGTTATTTTTAACATTATAATCCAATATAACGTGTCAGAATCATAATAAAATCCACTTATTTCTGAATTTAGTGCTCAAAAATGAAATTAACAGAAAAACCCTGACAGGTTAAATGGAATATTTGGTTCACATATGCTGGAAAAATGCATCTAGGTGTGGAAATCATATTCTTAGTGTCTATATCGAGTTGGTTTTGCATTTGTATCGTATTTTGGTATTAATTATATGTATTTTTATTTTAATTGATATATAAAAAAATTTACATTTTTTTCGTATTGTATATTTATAATTGTAAAAATACATGACCTAACTCTTTCCAAAAGAGTTTTCAAAGAGAAATGATTGTTATAGATTTATAAGTACAGTAGAAATCGAATCCCTAATCAATGGAGGATTTTATGTTCCTTAATACTCTCCTTCCACATCTGTGGGTAAGAGCGGGCGAAGTATGCCTTGAGTGCCAGCAAGGGATGAGTTTTAGGATGCCCGAGAGCTAGGAGTGATACCATGTAGAAACTTAAACCTAACTTCATTTCAAAACCCATGTTATGAGATGAAGGATTTCCTAAACTTATATGCAACATTCATGTCGAATTCTTGACATCGAGACTTTAGGTTCCTTAATATTCTCATTCTACATCGGTTCTTAACACTCCCATTCCACATCGGTGGGAAAGAGCGGGTGGAGTGTGCCCTTAGTGCTGACGGGGGGTGAGCTTCAAGGGTACCTGAGAGCTAGGAACCCAGCTCTGATATCATGTAAAAATCAATGGTCTAACTCCCTCCAAAAGAGTTTCTTAAAAAGGAAGGGTTGTCATATGAGTAGGTTGAAAAAAGACATACAACCTTGGCAAGAACGACGTTCTGTGGAATATATGACTCATGCACTTTTAGGTTCTTTAAATTCCGTGTATGGTGTAGCTATTGAGATTAATGCAGTCAATTATGAGTTGGTTATCTCTAATTTTGTTTTAGGATTTTTCTTATTCGTAGGCCATTTATGGCACGTTAGAAGGGCTTGTGCATAGGATTTGAATCTATTCTTTCCATGACTTCTCTTAACTGATAATTGAGATGATAGATACAATGCTTAAAGTAAGAATCTATTGAATTTAATTCCATAATTCATATTAGATAGTTCAGTTCCTATTTAAAAGGTATTCACTTTTCCTTTATTTTCAATTTATTTATATATTTATATTAATTATATTAATAATTTTAATTTTTTATTTTTTTTCTCAATTGTGACACTTAGTTGGACCATTTCTCTTTATCATATTGAAAAACAATAAAATAAAAAAGTGCAAAAAATATACAAATATAAAGACAAGTAACAAATATATTTACCAACAAAAAGAAAAAGGAGAGAGGGATTCGAATTCTCGATAGTTCTTTGTTTTGAACTATATCGATTTTCAAGACTAGAGCTATCAACCACTCAGCTATCTCTCCAAAAGAAAATTTTTATCTTCTTTTTTTTATACCGAATAGAATGTGTCCTAAGAGTTGATACCATTTTTATTTATAGAATATATCTGGTATGAATCTATAGGTATGTTCTATCTATGTGTATATATAAAAATATGCATGATTCATTATATTATTTTGTAAAGTTATCAAAATAAAAAAACTTTATCTGAATAAGGTGACAAAAAACAGTAATAAATTAAATAGAATCAACGACAGATTCATGATAAAGTCCTTTCATGATGCATTTTATAATTTTTTGGTTGATAAAGAGATCAAATGGTATAAATTCTTTTGTTGTTAGATTGAAGGATTAGAAACATGATTATTGCTTTTCAATTGGTTGTTTTTGCATTAATTTCTACTTCATAAAATGTTGTATTTTCGAGTACATTATTATGGATTGGATTGGTCTTTTGGCAGATATCCTTAATATATGTATCGAAAATAGAATTTTTGATTGATGTGTGACTTTAAGTTCTTTAATAATAATAAAAAAAATAATAAAAAATTTAAGAATATAAAAAAACTATTGATTAATTCATATATATATATATTTTATGTATGTTGTATTATGTTATATGTTGTGTAAGACATTATTCCCGTAAACATATCTATAAGATGGAATGCAAAACGATGAACTTCGTTGCTACTTTAAAGCTGTTAATCTCAAATGGTGAGATCATGCGGTTATTTAACTCAGGTGTAACTGTATAAATATATGATTCAGTGAAACTCCCCAAGAGAGCTTCATCGTGAAGCACCAAAGTAGAAAAGTCATTTAGGAATTCTGTGTTTTCTTTTAGTTCAAAGTCTTGTGTTCTAATCCTCAAATTATATGTAAACCCTTGATTGGATTGTTCAAATTGATTTTGTCCCATAATATTATAATTAATACTTGGTTTTTGTTTCTTCATTTCTGGTGAGTATGGTGCTTGAGCTGAATGTTATATTGATTTCACATCCTAATGTTAAATACCACGTAAAGTTTAAGTGACCATATTATAGCATCCTTGCGCATAAAATTATGGCAGATCTAGTCATTGCTGTCGCAATTTAATTTCAAGCTGCAAGAAAAAGTTTAGGCATGCCATTAAATATTATTGTTTAAATGAAATATAGCCATCTTTATAATCATCAAGTCTGATACTTTGCTATAATGTGATGCGCAGCTATAGGAGGTCACATACCTATTGACCGATGGCACAGTTGACAGACTGAGAGTTTGCAGTTTGAGCTTTTAGGTAGTGCATAATTTACGAGTGGCAAACCTCTTAATACGAATTGTGATTATGGGTCTTTTACAAGCGTGAGATTGATACTAAGAAAATTAACTTATGATACCAAGTTGTATTTGAGGCAATTATTTTTGAGGAGGGAAAAAAAGCTATATGATCAAGTTAATCACGTTAGTTTCCAGTTTTCTTTAGAGTTAATCAAATTTAATCTAAATTTACTTTATTAAATCATAACAAAATTAAAATATGATTTCAGTAAAAAACATTTTTTTGTAAATATTAGGATATATTCGTAGGTCCTTTATTTTATCGTGGGAGAGTCCATAGACTTTATCTTCAATCTGAGATACGTTAACGAGTTCATTTCATCTTTTTCAAATTTTGAACCTGAAACCTAGTCATTAAGTACTACAGATTCATACATGTTTCAGTTGGTACAAAACTTTATAAATCTGTGGTACTTAAGGAATAGGTTTCAGGTTTGAGACTTGGAGAAGTCAAAAAGAATTCGTTAACGTATCTGTTACAAATTGTCACTTACGGAAGCGAAGCTCGGGTCCAATTTTGATTGCGCAAATTAATAATAATGGGTAACAACAAAATAATAAACAACAAGAAAATTAATGGTACATAATGATTTAAGTGGTTCAACTTTTAAATGTGAAAAGTCTACTCTACTGACGACGACACACCGAGAAAAATACATTAATAATCAAATGAAGATACAAACACCAATTTTAAGAGCTTCACAAATTATACTAAAATTCAAAATCAACCTACAAAATATCCGCTCTAAGTAATATATAACAAGATAAATTAACAAACTTACTATTAAATTAAAATATTATCCTACAAACCAGAGAAACTCTACTAATGAAAAACAATAATGAACGTCTTGTATTTTAAGGATTGATTTCCCTTACTGCAGCTGCTCAGTTTTGAAAATCTTCAACTTGGAACGCAGCTTCTGTGGCTGCTACTGATTTTTTTCTTTTCTTTTCTGCGGCTGCTTCTATTATCTCTGGTTGCTGCAATAAGTCTTCACGCAGGAAGTTATATACATAAAGACAAAAAGGTGAAGGGTTTAATTAATTATTTAGAATTTGTGTTATTTTAGTTTTGTGACACGTTTAATAATATCTTAAATTGAAAATGAAGTATACGAACACTCACAAGAAAGGACGAAATCTATGAATATATCTGAACCGTAACTATTTTGATGTTTTCATGTCTAGTTTGAACAATTTTAGCACCTTTTCAAACGTTATGAAGTCTAAAAAACTTTTGTAACAATGAAAATAATGAATCTAACTTTATTAAATTACGAGAATTAGAGCATTTGATACAAAATTTATGATATTAATATACATATTATTCGATATGTAATACCTTTTCACAAATTAATTAGCACTTTATATATTTTTAATTCAGGGATTCACTGCTGTTTTTGATTCATGTATATCAACGGGTCTGCAAATTTTTAAACATGGAAATTTGAGTTTGACGTTATTTTATTGTTAAAGTACATTAATATAAAAATATATTCACCTTTTCAATTAACTTAGCTGGCGTTTGGTTCGTGAAATGGAATCAGAATCGGAATAGAAATGGGAATGGAATGGAATGAAAAGTAAACAATTTTGTTTGGTTCACCACCTAATCGTTTCGGAATTAGGATTACAGTTTGGTTCTATTACCACCCAATAGAATGAAAAAAGTTGTAAATGACTTAATACCCCTACACGTCAGAAAGTTCAAATAAGTGTCATTTAATTACTATTTTTTCGTCAAACAAAATACATTATTGAAATCATTATTTTTCTAAATAATTATTACTTAATTAAAAAGAAATATATTATTAAAATTATTATTTTTTAAATAGGGTTTAGGGTTTTGAGGTTTGGGATGTGGGATTTGTTAGGGTTTAGTGATTTAGGATTTGGGGTTATATTTGTAGGTTAAGGTTTAGGGTTAAAATTATTATTTTCCTAAAAATGGTTTAGGGTTTTAGAATTTTGGATTTTGGGGTTTAGGGTTTTAGGATTTGGAATTTGGGGTTTTGGGTTTTGGGATTTATGTTTTAGGGTTTTGGGTTTTGGGATTTATGTTTTAAGGTTTAGGGTTTAGGGATTTAGGATTTGGAATTTGGGGTTTAGGGTTTAGGGTTTTGGGATTTATGTTTTAAGGTTTAGGGTTTAAGAATTTTGGGTTTAGGGATTTGGAGATTTGGGATTTAGGGTTTTAGGGTTTAAGGTTTAGGATTTAGGGATTTGGGGTTTAGTGGATTTATGATTTGAAATTTGTGGTTTGGGTTTAGGGTTTTGGGATTTATGTTTTAGGGTTTTGGGTTTTGGGATTTATGTTTTAAGGTTTAGGGTTTAAGGATTTTGGGGTTTAGGGATTTAGGGTTTAGGGTTTTGAAATTTTGGATTTAGGGTTTAGGGTTTAGGGTTTAGGAATTTTGGGTTTGAGAATTTGGGATTTGAGTTCAAGGTTATATTTTAAGTGAGGGTAAAATTGGAAAAAAAAAGTTTAGATGGGAATGGAATTATGATTACCAAGGTGGGGAGAAAGAATTGTGATTCCTTCTCTTTTAGTAATATGATTCCATTCCATCCTCTATTCCGTCCAACCAAACACACAAAATAAAAGGAATCGATTCTGATTCCATTCCATTTCCTCCAACCAAACGTGGGGTTATATCTCGCCTTCAAATAATTATATTTTTATATCATAATTATTTAAATGATTTTCTTTTTAATTCTTTTAAAAAATTACATATTTTTATAGTATTAAGAAAAAAATTATTTTAAATATACAAATTGCATATATTTTTACGTTATATATGTAAAAAAATAATAATATGTGCATTACATAAAGAGAATTAAAAATAAAATTTTATCTATAAAAAAAATTATATCTTATAATTAAGCCTAATATCTCTTTATATCATCAATTTGACTTTTCATTGTAAAAATAACCCAATATATGTATTTACCTTAAATTTTAAGATGGGAAGACATTAATACATTTTTTTTCTTTAAGAATAAATTTAACTTGTGTTGTTATCATATAATACTATAATTGATATGATATTTAGTTATATGTTAAAAAATAAATATTATTATTTTAATTAATAATTATATACCATATTGTTATAACTTAATAATAAATATGGTATATAATTATTGATATAACTGAGTGAGATAAGATAAAAAAAAAATGAGACTTTCTTGATGACAATTTTGAGTGACAAGAGCATCAAGGTAAAAACTAAACTGCAAATGATACAGTCAAAAGAAGCTTATCAGGTCTACAACTTTTTCTATGTTATGTAGAGGAGGGTCTTACGTATATTTGCATTATATTCATATATATGAATTAATAAGAAGTATTTTTATTTTTTGAATAATTTTTAAACCTACGAAAAAATAACCATATTTTTAAGTTAAAAAATATTATAAATGAATAATACTTTTTTCTTATAATAATAAATGAAAATACTTTTTTTTAAATTAATTTTTATTAATAATTATGTATATTAATATTATTTTCATGCAATCACATGTAACAAAAATAATTATCCAATTTAGTTTATAATTTCTTACATTTTACTAAAATATTAAAAAAATTATTTATCTATTCATATTTTCAATATAATTGAATCTAAATAAATATATATATATATATATATTAAATATTTAATAATAAAAATATTAATTATAAAATACGTATTAAAAATGAAAGATGTTAGAGATTAATTTTTAAAATCAAACATTAATAATTGATATAATTTAAACTTTTAAATTGAAATAGGCGAGATTTTATTTATCAAATTATTAGACAAATCATGCTTAAAATTAAATTAAATTTAATGTTATCAATTAGTTTTTTATAAATTATGATTTATTTTATATTAAATCTATCGTTAACATATTTTTTAAAATTCAATTAATCGTATTTATATTTATATATTTTGGTATTTTTAGTATATTTGTATTTTATATCAAATGTTTTACATATTTTTATATAAAAAACATATTATATCTATATGTATAATACTAGTCTCATATATTTACTAACTATGCATAGAGGCACTCATGTTTAAAAAACGATACCTTTTTTTACTTATGTTTTTAAAGAGTTATAATATAATACCCTATTTGTTAAATGATTCTAAAATTAACACTTTTGAATAATACATGAGTTTAATTTGAAGAATTAACGTTAAATAGTTTCAACCTCATATAAAATGACAAAAATGTCCCTTGTTTTTAAATACAATATTTGAATTCTTTAAATTAAACTCATACATTATTTAAAATTGTTAATTTTAAAACCATTTAACAAATAAAAATATTAAATTAATTTCTTTTAAATATTAATAAGAAAGTTATTAATTTTTAAATATGCATATCTTTATGATATAAAACCCTCAACAAGAGTACTAGACACGAGCAATATCCACGTACAAACTTTTGTTTTTTTTTTTTTTGTTTTTGGTCAAATCTATTGTAGAGTACCAACTTTATTGTAGCATTGGAAAACATTCCAGCAAGGTCTAACAAGATCTTATAGAATAATCATTTAAGCAAGTGAAACTAAAAAGTATTAATATATTCCTAATATGAAGTAGAGAGTATTAAGTCATAACAAATATTGATTCTATACTTTACATTATATATATACCACTAAAATGGTTCTATCAAATATAATGATTTCAAGTTTATGTTAGAAGGATAGGATGTTTTCTAACTTTTAGTTTTGTTGGAAATGAATTTAAATAAAAAAAATATTTTTTATTATTTTTATGACCGTTATTTCATAAATCATGTAACTGTCATTTTCATAATTATATGACTGTTATTTTTATGACGGTTATTTTCATAATTATGTGACCGTTACTTTTATGACTGTTACTTTTATGACCGTTATTTTTATAATTATGTGGTCGTTACTTTTATGACCATTATTTTCATAATTATATAGTCGTTACTTTTATGACCGTTATTCTCATAATTATGCGACCGTTACTTTATGATCTTTATTTTCATAATTATGTGACCGTTATGTTCATAATTATATGACCGTTACACATATTTTTTCAACTATAAATAGGGGCAATAACCCTCAGTTTAGAAAATAATTTAACAACTCAAAAACAGTTCTACGGGTTTTCATAGCAAAATTAAAGAAAAGAAAATTCAGAATTATTTTCTCAGATTTCCGAGCAACATAAATATTTGAGAGGTGTAGTATTCCTGACTTCATCAGTGCAGTGAAGTTCCGAGACAGAAAAAGATTATGGGTTGTTTTATCATGGGGACGACGAGACTATGTTTGCTTGCACAAGTTTTGGCAGAGCCGCGAAACGTCTTAAAGAGAGCGATCTAGTTCGTGACTCAACCCAAGCAGTATATTTCAGTATATCGGTAATATTGTTCTTACATAGTTATTTCACATATTTGTTCCAAAATTTTTAAGATGTTTTCTATTTGCCATGTCTACTGAAATGTTAACTGCTGATATCAACAAACCATTTCGTTTTGAAGAACTACACTTTAAAAATGGAGACAAAAAAATGTTATTCTTCTTAACCATGTAAAATGTCACTTTTGTTCTTATTATTGAAAACCAATATTGCCTAATTCTCATACTGAAGCTACAATAAAGGATTTATACACCTAGATAGAAAATTATTTTCTATGCAATTTTTTTTTATTCTTAATGAATTAGCTGATGACTTGTATGATTATTATAACTCTGATATCGTCTGCTAAGGAAATTTGGGAAGTACTTCAAAAGAAGTACGATACTGAGAAAGTTGGAACTAAGAAGTGTGATGTTAGTAGATACATGAAGTATCAAATGATTGATGACAAATCTGTGAAAGCTCAATCACATGAACCCCAGAAGATAGCACACGAAATAACTTATGAAG
The DNA here is from genome assembly GCA_033030585.1 of Hippophae rhamnoides. Lineage (NCBI taxonomy): Eukaryota > Viridiplantae > Streptophyta > Magnoliopsida > Rosales > Elaeagnaceae > Hippophae > Hippophae rhamnoides. Next base: position 40,331,687 of record CM065434.1, read on the forward strand.
GTATGACTTTAGATGAATAATTTCAAGTAGCTATTATTATAGATAAATTACCTCATGCTTAGAAAGATTTTAAGAATACACTTAGACATACAACTAAGGAATTTTCTTTAGAAAATCTTATAACCCGTTTAAGAATAGAAGAAGAAGCCCAAAAATAAGACCAAAGAGATGAAGTACTCGTTGTCTCAAACAACAGTATCAATAAGAAACCCGCATCTGCAATTTTGAAACATAAAGGTAGAAATATGATAACTCAGAATCGCAATAATAACCCAAACCACAACCACCAAAATAGAAACAACAACTATCCTCTCTAGAATGGACCTTAACCCCCTTAAGGAATAACACATTCATGTGTTATAGTTGTAATAGACCTAGCCACTTGGCCAGGAACTGCCGGAACAGGAATCGTCCTGTCACACAGGCGAATCTTACCGAAGATCTACTTATTGCTATGATATCTAAAATCAATTTTTTTGGTGGATCTAAGAGGTGTTAGGTGGACACTGGTACTTCTTGCCATGTTCGCTATAATCGAGACATGTTCAAGTCCTACTCTGAGTGTGAGGATAAGAAAGTGTTGTTGGGTGACTCCCACTCCACTAAAGTTGTTGGTACTGGTGAGATGGAATTGAAGTTTACCTCTGGAAAGACTATCATCTTGAAAGATGTCTTGCATACTCTAGAGATGAGAAATAACTTAGTTTTAGGATATCTTATTTACAAAGTTAGGTTTACTCAAACTATAGGGGTTGATTTATATACAATAACTAAAAATGATATTTTTTGTTGGGAAAGGGTACGGCACTAATGGCATGTTTAAATTGAATGTTGAGTTCTTTTAATATTTGGCATGCTAGACTTTGTCATGTTAATAAACACATAATTAAGAACATAATTACCTTATAACTAATTCCTAAACTATCTTTAAATGATTTTGAAAAAATGTGACTTTTATAGTCAAGCTATAATAACAAAAACTTCACATAAGTTAGTAGTTAGAGAATCTGAACCTTTAGAATTAATACATTCGACATACGTGAACTTGATGGAAATTTAACAAGAAACGGAAACACTATTTTATAACTTTTATAGATGATTGCTCGATTATACTTATGTATATCTAATGAAAAATAAAAGTGAAGCATTTGACACATGTTTAAAATATTTATGATTGAAATTGAGAATCAACTTAAATGTAAAAATAAAAAGGTTTTTAAAGTGATAGATATAATCGAATATGATTCCAATATCTTCAATGATTTTTATAAAACTCATGCAATCATTCATGAAAAAATAGCACCTTATTCTCCTGAAATGAATGGCAAAGTTGAAAGAAAAAATAGAACTTTTATTGAATCAATAGTTGTAATTTTATTAAATTCTAGGGCTACTTCCTATCAAGTGGGGAGAAATTTTATTAACTATTTGCTATGTACAACAGAAAGGTTCAAATCTACAAATAAAATTTCACCATCTCAAATTTTGAAAGATAAGAAACTTAACTTATCTTAAAACTCACGTTGTCATTAATCTATGTTAGATCCCCGATCCTTAAAAGAAATAAACTTACTAGTAGAATATACAAACGTGTATTCATAGGATATGTCAGGAATAGTAAAACTTATAAATTCTATGACTTAAATGATCATAGTTATATAATTAAATTATGTTGACCGTGAACATATGTTTCCATTTAAATTGAAGAATACTCTGGCTCGCCTTTCTAGTTGTTTACCTACAACTAGAACTAGTAAATAAAAGAGGAATTAAACATTGAAATTATGAGAAGTAAATCCAGGCTCAAACCCTTAATGACTTTGGGTCTGATTTTTATGCTTATACCTTAGAGTAAGATCCCCAAACTCTTAATGAAGTCTTATCTTATTTAGATGCTAACTTATGGGAAGAAGCCATAAATGATGAAATAGACTCTCATGAATATTATAGAACTTTCCATTTAATTGACTTACCTACTGGTTGCAAAACCATAGGATATAAATGGATACAAAAGAAGAAATTAAAACTCAATGGTACTATTGAAAAGTACAAAGCTCGTCTTATAGTCAAGGCGTATAGGTGTAGAGAAAATGTAAATTTCTTTGATACCTTTTCACCAATTACATGAATAAATTCCATACGTATACTTTTATCTCTTGCTACTATTTATGATTTAGTAGTGCACCAAATGGATGTCAAAACTGCTTTCTTAAATGGTGACTTAGAAGAAGAGATTTATATGGACCAACTTGAGGGCTTTGTTATCCCAGGTCAAGAAAATAAAGTTTTTAAACTATATAAATTTCTGTATAGTCTAAAACAAGCACCTAAGCAAGTCTTGAAAATTTGATAATATAGTTATCTCACATGAATTCAAAATGAATGAAAGTGACAAATGCATTTATTATAAATCAGAAAAGACATTTACACTATTATATGTTTATATGTGGATGACATGATTATTTTTTGTTGAGAATAATAATAACGGCTAGTTAGTAACGGCTAGTTTAATAACGGCTAGTTAGTAACGGCTAGTTTAATAACGGCTAGTTTAGTAACGGCTAGTTTAATAACGGCTAGTTTAATAACGGCTAGTTTCTTCCTTTCAATGTATAAATATAACATTAGACATTAAGCCAAAATCAATTCAATAACTCTCTCAACAAAAATCAAAGAAAATCAACATGATATCAGAGCAGAGTTGATCTTGCTCCAAATCAATCCCACAAATAAGAACTGTATAAGTTCAAGAAATCTAGAAAATGTCACAACATATAGAGAGACTTATAGGTGTGCTGCTAAATGGTAAAAATTACCATCTTTGGCACGCCAAGTGACTTTTGGTCTAACTCAGAGACAAATTTGAAAGTACGTCACTAGTGAGAAATCAAAACCAAAAGTCAAGATCCAACACACCCAACAAATAAGAAAGAAAGGAAATTTCAACGGAGAAAGAGTGACAATCTCATCACAGTTGGTTATCGGCAGTAACTACGGAACCCCATATCTCTCGATCTCACGACATATCTAGATACGTACTGAGATACGGGTTAAAGCCGAGACAATGACGGAAAGAAGAAAAATTACTCTCTTATTTATCAACTTCAAGAAGTAACTTCAACAGCTTACAACAACAAAATCAATCTGCCACCGAACTATTCAAAGAAAATCCAAAAAAGAATGATTTAGATTGTAGCATCGACCTCTCACAAATGATCTTGATGAAATCACAAAGAAGAGAGCCAGGATGGAATTTTCACCTTCCTCTCCAAGCTCGATTCAAGCTAGTGGGTACGTTCTCACAAATTCCTTTCTCACGGTGAGCCGCCATCTATCAATGACGAGGTTGTTGGGATGGTTGAAAGAGAAGAGACAAGAACGGGTACTCAACTACCTGGACAACCCCGAAGCCAAGGCTTTCATCACCAGATTCTAACCCCTAGGCCGTAACGTCAGGAGACCAAACACTCACCGCCGCGATTGTGCAGAAGAAGGAAGGACATAAGCGCGAGGAATACCGGGTCACCACTGCTGCGATTATTGTGCATAAGGACACAAGCGCGAGGAATGCGTGCCTCAACCTCATCTCCAGTGCGAGCGACATGAGGCTTCAGTCGTAGTGGAGATCGACAAAATCGGGTAGAAAGCAGTAGAGAAATGGGTTACTTCTACACAAAAGGAAAAAGAGGATACGTAGCACAAACTGAGTCGAAAAAAGAAATAAAAGGTGAGGTGGATATGATCAAACGAAAATGATACACAATAATCCGTGATGTTTCAAGGAAAATCTCAAAAAACCTCTCGGTACGATTACAAACCTTACTCAAAATTCTTTAAATTCCAAAATGGATTCTTGATTCAGTTCAACTGATCACATAACTGAAATAAAAACTTACTCAATAATTACAAAAAAATTGAGACTAAACAATTTGTAATCGTCACAAATGGTGAAAAATGGAAATTTTAGGAAATGGTTCAATTAGTCTCCTTTCAAGAAAAATTTCAAATGTTTTGCATGCGAATAATTGTCACATCTAACTTGTTATCCATTAGTAAAATCACACGAGACTTAAATTGTGAAATTACATTTACATCCAAAAATGTGATTTTTCAGGAATTGATAACGAAGAATATCAAAAGGTTTTCTAGAAAATGGGCTTTATATTCTAAGTGAAGAAAAGTGCAACTTCAATATTAAAAAGAAGAAGAATTAGCCACTCTTTGGCATAAGAGAATTGGTCATCCTTCCGATAAGATTTTAAATGTATTTTTGATTTCAAACAACTAGATTGTAAAGTAGTTGTGAAATTTGCAAATTAGGAAAGCACACAAGGTTACCATTTAGTTTATCCAATTGTAAAAGCAAAAACCTTTTCGAGATAATACATTCTCGATGTTTCGGGGCCCTCTCCAATTCGAAGTCATTTAATGGTTATAAATACTTTGTTATATTTATAGATGATTTTTCAAGAACTACATGGTTACACTTGTTAAAAAATAAAAAGTGAAGTGTTTCTCAATTTCAAGAATTTTATAATTTTGTAGAAAATCAATATGATGCAAAGATTAAAACTTTGTAAGTGATAATGGAACAGACTGTAAATCAAAATTTTACAAATTTTTTTCAAGCAAAAAGGAATTTTTATATCCAACAACTTGTATTTACACACCCCAACAAAATGGTGTGTCGTAAAGAAAAATCGACATTTACTTGAAGAATAAAGAGTACTTTTGTTTCAAAATAATGTTCCAATAATTTTTTGGTCGGATGTCGTTTCACCGCAACATATTTAATTAATAGATTACCAAGTGCCAATTTGAATTTCAAAAAGCCCACTAGAAATCCTCTACCAAGAAAAACTCAATATCTATCATTTAAGAAAGTATTCGATGTACATATGTTACGCACAAAAATAAACAACACAAGTTAGATTATACATCAATCAAAGCTATTTTCTGGGGTATTCATCTCAAAAAAGGGTTATAAATGCTATGATCCGATTAACAAAAAACATTACATTTCAAGAGATGTGATATTCCAAGAAAATGAGCCATATTACAAAACACTAGAAAAGGAGACTAATAACCAAGAGGAACCAAATGAATTTACATTTCCAATTTTTTATTCTCAAGTTAAGGAAATATAGTAAAGTAGAAAATGAAATAATCAATTAGAATGAAGAGGAAGAAACTTCTCAAAATGAGGGGAAGATGGTATCACCGAAATAATACCATCGGTGGTATGTCTAATCGGACTCCACAACCTACAACTAGATTACGGGATTTTGTAACATATGAGGTAAAATATCCTATCCAAAATTATTTATCTTATGAAAATGTTACACCACAATATAGGACTTATTTTGACCTCAATTTCCAAAGAAAAATGAGCCAAATAACTAGGAAGCAATAGCCAACTTGTACGGGTGCAAAGCAATGGAAGAAGAACTTCAAGCACTTGAAAAAATGAAACACGGGTAGTCGCATAACCACCCAAGGAAAGAAACCCTTAGGATGCAAATGGGTCTATAAGATTAAGTTTAATAGTGATGGTACTATTGAAAGGTACAAAGCACGACATGGCAAAAGGTTACACTCAAACCTATGGTGTAGATTATCAAGAAACATTTGCACCCGCCAAAATAAATACCGTTAGGATTTTACTTTCCATGCCGTAAACCAAAATTGGACCTTACATCAAATGGATGTCAAGAATGCTTTCTCCAAGGAACACTTCAAGAGGTATATATGACACTTCCACCGTCATAAAAAAGAAAACAATTCTAGTCTAAAGGCCAGAGGTTAAAAAAAATCTATTTACTGACTAAAGCAATCTCCACTGAAGTACGGTATGGAAAACTAAGCTCTTATTTAATTTCTCAGTGATTTTAAAATTAGTAACGCCGATCACTCATTATTTTCCAAAAATTATGGTACATTCACAACCATAATTCTAATATACGTAGATGATATAATACCACCGGAAATAATTTGGAAGAAATTAAAAAAGTGAAAATGAAATTAAAGGAGAATTTTTGATATCAAAGACTTAGGTTTATTAAAAATTTTCTAGGAATAGAAATAGCACATTCACCCAAGGGACTCTTTATTTCACAAAGAAAATATACACTTGACCATTGAAAGAAACCGTAAATTAGTGGAGTAAACCAACATCTACACCAATAGATAGTAAATGCAAATTAAATATCGAGGATGGCGAACCCCTTAGAAGACATAAGCCAATTTCAAAGACTTGTAGGAAAATTAATTTATTTAACTAGAACTTACCGTGGATATTTCTTTTTCAAGAAGTCAAATTAGTAAATTTACGCATACACCTAGAACACCACATTTAGAGGCTATACATAGAATTTTAAAATATTTAAAAGTGGACACCTAGTAAAGGAATTCTCATGAAATGTAATAATTTAATGAAGCTGCTACCCGACGACAATCGGGTAGCTTTGATAGAAAATCAACCACCGGGTTTTTGCACGCTTTGTAGGCGTAAATTTAGTCACATGGAAAAGCAAGAAACAAAATGTTCAGGCACGATCAAGTACGGAAAGGAATATCGAGCCACGGCATCAACTCAAGCGAAGCATCCGGATCAAACAACTTTCTTTGGATATTGGAATTAAAATTCAAGAACCAATGAAGATGTTTTCAGGATAACAAGCTGCCGGCGCGACATATAGCATCAAACCCTATGTTTCACGAGAGAACAAAACACATCGTTGATCGCCACTTCATTCGAGAAAAATTCAAGCAAAGGAAATTGAAACTCCATTCGTGGCAGTTGAAAAACAATTACGACATCTTCACCAAAGGTTTAGATTTAAAATCATTTGAAGAAAATTTAAGCAAGTTTGGTCGACCGATATATCTACACACCTAACTCGGCGTGAGTGTTGAGAATAATAACCGCTAGTTAGTAACGGCTAGTTTAATAACGGCTAGTTAGTAACGGCTAGTTTAATAACGCCTAGTTTAGTAACGGCTAGTCTAATAACGACTAGCTTAATAACTCGTAGTTTAATAACGGCTAGTTTCTTCCTTTCAATGTATAAATATAACATTAGACATTAAGCCAAAATCAATTCAATAACTCTCTCAACAAAAATCAAAGAAAATCAACATTTTTGTGTCAAATATTCATGTTAATGTGAAAATTTTGTTATGTGCTAACTTTGATATGAAAAACCCTGAGGTTTAGTGTAATCCTTTGGTATAAAGATTACTAGGTTCTAAAAGTGAATTTCTCTCGGATCAATCTCATCACATCGGTAAGATCTTAAAGAAATATAATTACTTTAACTCAGAAACTATGTGACTTTATGATCCTAGTGTAAAGTTGTTCAAGAACACCGGGACTGTTAGATAAACCGAAAGTACGCGAGCATCATCGTAGCTTAAGTTACGCTATCGATTACACTAGATCATACATAGCTTATGTCATGTGGGAATACTACGTAGGTTTATCAAGTAGGACCTAGTATGTAGCATTGAAATGCAATTGAAAGCGTCATAAGATACCTTAAGATAACTAGCGAACCTTGGATTATATAATAAGAAGTTTCCGCTATTCTAGATATATACAAGTGATTTATGATTGGAACACTCTATCGAAGACTTCAAAGTAACTACAACAATATATATTTAGCATCATTGCAGAGTCAAGCTTTTCAAGTCTAAGTAATAGACAATATTGGCTCAATCTACAATGGAGTTTGAAATTATAGAACTAGCTACCTGTGTTGAAGACACGCTAGTTAAGTTTATTAGCCGAGATCCCTTTACGGGAAAGATCGATACCACCGTCCCGATCGATCGCGATAGAACCACGCTATTGCAAAGATTTAGAACCATTATTACAACTAAGAGAGACGGTAGATGCAGATCGTTAGATAATTTCTCTCTCTGCGAGTCGTAAGAATGGATCATTTTACGACCGATGAAAGTTTGGTGATCCTTTGACGAAAGGATTAACAAGAGAAAAAGTTTTCAAAAACCTCGAAAGGAATGTGACTAATGCCCTTAGAATGAAGAGTCACTCATGATGGTAATCCAACTTAGAGACTAGAGATCCCAAGAAATAAGATCAAAGGGTAATAAAGTCACGGCGATACGAGATGAATTATGCTATTATGAAGTCACATTCTATATTGTTAGAAGCACTAAGTCCCCAAGCGATAGGAAGGATGAGTTAATTATTAAACTCTCACGATGAGTTCTATACTCTACGTGAGTGGAGACGTAGCTGGCACACGAGTACTCGATAGACTCACCTACGTGAACGTGGAAGCTGGTCGCTTCCCATGGAAATTATTTGGGCAAAAATTTACTGTAGCTGCTTCACTATACCGGGATACATTGCATGGGCCGTAAAGCACGGGCTTTTCGAACTACACCTTGAAAGGTCATGTGCGTGACGTTGTTAGAGATGTGAGTTCAAAACTACGAAGGTTACTCTAGTATATTCTAAAGCATCAACACTACGTAGGTTCAAGTCGATAGACACCTTTTGCTTATGCACAATCTTATACTTTTAATTGATCGGTTGCTCGATGAAACTATTTTTATTTAAAATTCAAGTGGGGGATTGTTGGAAACGAATTTAAATAAAAAAATATTTTTTATTATTTTTATGACCGTTATTTCATAAATTATGTAACTGTCATTTTCATAATTATATGGCTATTATTTTTATGATTATTATTTTCATAATTATTTGACCGTTACTTTTATGACCGTTATTTTTATAATAATGCGATCACAGTACTTTTATGACCAAGTATTTTTATAATTACGTGGTCGTTACTTTTACGATCAAGTATTTTCATAATTACGTGTCCATTATGTTCATAATTATACGATCATATTACATATTTTTTCAACTATAAATAGGGCAATAACACTCATTTAGAAAAATAACTTAACAACTAAAAACAAGCTTCTACGATTTTTCATAGCAAAATTAAAGAAAAGAAAATTCAGAATTATTTTCTCGATTTTCGAGCAACATAAATATTCGGTAGAGTGTATCAGGACTTCATTAATGCAAGAAGTTCTCGAGATAGAAAAAGATTCTGTGACTGCTTTATCCTGTAGACGAAGTTGTGTTTCGCTGGCAAGTTCGACAAAGTCATTAAACGTCTTAAAGAGAGCGATCTAGTCCGCGACTCAACCCAAACAGTATATTTCAATATATCGATAATATTGTTCTTACATAGTTATTTCACATATTTATTCCAACAAGTTTGTTAGTACATTTCAAATGATACAACACCAAAATCTTTTATGTAGAAAGGTCCTTGCAAGATCACAGATACACAGTAAATAAGAACAATTGTAGGAAGTCATGATGTCAAAATATTAAGTCATACATAGTAGAATAGTAACTTATTTTAATAACATAACATGTGATTAAATGTAATATATATATATTTATTTTTTATTTATAGAAGAGATCAATCTTAATTGTAATTATAATTGTATATTTATAAATTAATATTTAGAAGTTATAAAAAATGGGCACTCAAATATAAGATATGTGATTGATTAAATTATTCAACTCTAATTCTTAATATTTTATTTATAATAAAATTTTAACATAAAATAGTTCGATTTAAACTTATGAATACGACGAGAGCATGAAATATCATAATATTAAATTAGTTTAGTTCACTTATTATATACCTAAACAAATACATATTTATTTAATATTTAATTTATTATATCAATATTTATCCTAATATATTTTATTAATTTATTTGATATAAATAAGAGTTACACATAATTATACTAACTCATATAAAATAGTTAAAACACATTAACCATGATCTAGGATGTTCAATTTTTGGTATCTTAATACATGTACCCACAAAAAACATCAATTGGTATCAATCAAATGATGTCTATTTTTTAAAATAAATTCTTATAACAGTTTAAAATTTATAATAATATTGGTCTAGTTTAATGAAAAAAGATGAAATTAATTTTTTTAATAATAAAAATATATAGTTCATTGTTGTTATTATTGTTATATATTTCAAGTATAATATTGTTGTTATTATTTTATAAATATGTTTTGAATTTAATAATATTGTTCATTGTTTATATATAAGCTTTTCTAGTTAAAAATTGCAATAATGAAACATTTTTTAAGGCGTGAAATTAAAGAAATTTTTTTTAGCTCAACAAAACAACTGTTTAATCACTTTGATTTTTTCAGTTTTAGTTTGCTTTTAAGTAAAAATATGTACTAAATTTACACTTTAATTAAATTTTATATTTTTTTGTATGACAGGGTGCATATATGAATACGTACAAATGTACTCTCTCCCTCTTGTCCCCTCATTTTCTCATAGTTGGTATTTAAATCAATCATATTACAACTTAGTGTGTTTTCTTCTTCTTCTCCTTATTTTTTAATAGAAAAAAAACATAACTTTTATCTATTAAACTTAGGTTTTCTAATTTTTTTTTCTTAAAATTTGACCTAACTTTTCAATTTTAATAAATTTAGTTCTCCTAACAATCAAAATTATTAACATGTTTAAGTAATAAAAAAAATTGATTTATTTACCGAACTTTTCAAATTTACCAAATTTATGACATCTAATCTTTTTTGAATTAAATTTATTAAAACTTAAAAATTAGACACCAAATCTTGTAAAATATTTGGGGAACCAGCTTATATAATTGGAAAAATTAGAGGACCCATGCATAATTTTTTCTTTCATCTTCTAAGTTGCTTAATATTTTACTTATTGATTTGTTCTAATTTTAATACGTAAATTGTAACTCAAATTTGATGTTACGTTAATTCATCATAAAGTCTGTGGAAAATATACAGTACATCGTTATTCTTTTAATATTTAAACTTATAATTAAGATTTAAATAGAAAAATAAATTATATATTTTAATTATTTAATGATATATTTGGTGTATCATTAGATAAGTTAAGTATAATTGTATTAGATTGAATTATATTAAACAATATTATAATTATTCTGTAATTGTTTTGTGAAAATTTGTATAATATAATTAGATAAAATTATATTATAAATATTTTAATAAAATAATTATATTTAAAATGATATTTATTTTATTTTACGTAGTTTTCTTATATATTAAAATAATATCATTATAAATTTTTTTAAATCAATATTTTACTTGTTTTTATATTTATATTTTAAAAATAAAAAAATTATTTTTAATTTAAAATGATAGAAAAATTAAGACATATAATTTTAAAATAATTTTTTAAACAAATCAAGTAAATTTTTACATACAATTTAAATTTATATCTATTATTGATACTAAATTTCTATATAATTATATAATTATATGATTTTTATTTTTATTTTTAACCATTTGAAATAAGTCAAGTATATTCTAGCAATCGCATCCTAAACACCATTTCATGTAAAATAAATTAAAAATTGTTTCAAGTGATCCCACGACCTTTTGACTTTGGTGTACTACTTTCATCGTAGTGATGGTAATAAGGAGAAGAAAAAGAATAAGTGAAAAAAAAAAACGTACGGTTGGGCGTATAACTTAAATATAGTAGGAGAATCATATAGATTTTATCTAGAACGTAATATTGAAATTAAAAATTATATTAATATCAGTTTATTTTTATAAATTAAATATATTAATTATTTTATGTAATTTATTCACTTTATTATTATATTTATTAATATTTTAAATTAATTTTGATGATTAATCAATTTATTTTTCACTTTTTTTTTTCACTTTTAGAGAAATTTTATTTTTTAAAATCTAACAATGATTGATCAATAAGATTAAATTCAATCAAATTTAAGTTTTTTTTACACAAAAATTAAAATTGACAATAAATTATTAAAGTATTCAAAATTGTAAAACAATATGATCAAAATGTATTAATTTTAAAAAATATAATTAATATATCTAATTTATAAAAATATAGTTACAATATTATGCTATTCTAATATAATTAACTAGCTATGATATGATGTGTAATGTTAAATTAGGAAAACCAATAATATTTAAATGTTAAAATCTCAAATATCCTTATCCTTATTATATCAATCTCACTTCAAATCTATAACCCTATACCTAAGTATGAAAACATCACCGATGATGCCATATAATATTATTTGTTAAATTAACTTTCACTATTTCTCAAAAGAATCGAAGAGAATTGTTAAAATATGTTTTTGCATCTTGTTGATAAAACTTTTGACACTAGGAACATTCTCTCATTGAGTATATCTATACTCAATCGATTCAAACGAATACTATACGTCTTATTAGAGATAAGATTAAAAGAATGATGATCAAGTATCTAAAGTTAATACAATTCGTTACGTAGATATTAAATAATAATAATTTTATTATGCTTTCACGTGTATTTATAAATAAATATTGGTAAGTGAGTAAAAAATTATATTATATAATCAATAACTTAAGATAATATGAATAAATTATTTATTTATTTTATCAAAAAATATCCAAATTTAATAAACGTGAACGAAAGAACAATAACCATTTCTTCAACAAATGCCTTCCTTTAACACACAACTAGCCTCCCGCCTACAAAACCCTTCCATGAACAAATTAGTTTGGCTTGAGTTGTGTTAATATGTAAAATAATAATAAATAATACTTAAACGACTTCATTTAAATCGTTATATCGTGTCTTATTTTACACGATTACTAGACAAGTTATATCAACGTTGTATCAAATTTATTGTACTCATTTAGTACAATGGTATTTGGATTTTATTGCATTGTCGTGTCACAATTGCTAAGACTAGGTTTTATATTCACAAATCATTGGGCTTTTGAGTCAGCAGTTCTTAAGGCCTAATATGACCACAAGCCCAAGACGAAGCCCAATATGTAACTTTGTAAATCAAACTTCTCCGCTGCACTGCATCCACTAGCCTCAGCTTCCTTTTGTGGCTGAAAATCAAATAACTTCACTCTTTCCAACCAAGCAAGGTACAAACAATTGCTCAGAAGCTCAAATGCAAAAGCTTTTAATTGCCATTTGAAAAATGGCTACAAAACTCTCTTCTCACTCCCTTCTCTTATCCACAACAAATATTCACTATCTCCGTCGCCAAACAGAATCCAAATCCTCCTTTTCATTATCCTCCCAATATCATTCTTCTTCTTCCTTTCAAAGCTCCGGACCTCGGCTCAGGTTCTCGGTATTTTGTCAAACAGTTGGAGCGCAGCCAACAAATTCTGCGCTCACCGACCTCGATTTTGCGGCAAAAGCTGGTCAGGACCGCCTTTTAAAGGTTATTGTTTGTCATTTATTGGTTAACTGATGTGTATTGAGTTTTGAGCTTTAAATTTTTTGAATTATGTGCGCTTTGGATGGTGTTGTGAGTTTTGTTGTTTGTTTGTGACTTTGATGTGCAGGTTCCTATTTCGCATATTAGGAATTTCAGTATTATTGCTCATATTGATCATGGGAAGTCTACTCTAGCGGATAAGCTGCTTCAGATGACTGGTACTGTACAGAAGCGTGAAATGAAAGAGCAGTTTCTTGATAACATGGATTTGGAGAGGGAGAGAGGCATCACTATTAAACTTCAAGTTCGTTATCTGTTTAATTTATTTTGCTTATTGGCACTGTACAAGTACGAACTTTTGATTGTCGATAGAAATGTGCTTAAATATACAGTGAGGTTATAAATTCTTGGAACGTGCATTGGGCTCATAATATGCCTTGATATTGATCGATAAATATGACCTTTTCTATATATGCAAATTGACCTTTTGCTTAGTAATGATTATTTTTATTTTGAATTGTTATGTTAGTAAATTAATAATGCCATACATATTGCAAAATCACCAATATTGTATGCATGACTGCCTTTTGCACTTTAATATTATGCTTCTTGGCATGGATAACTAGATCAAAAATCCTCTCATTGTCATTGATGAATTCATTATAATTGTACCTAAGAAGTTTCCTTAATGCATGGGAACTCACCTACTTTTAGTGATCTCTATTGCAGGCAGCTCGTATGCGGTATATTTTTAAGAAGGAACCGTATTGTTTGAACTTAATTGATACTCCAGGGCACGTAGACTTCTCTTATGAGGTAGTGCATGCAGTTTGTGAAATACTTCTATTGCTGAGTTATAAGCTCTTCCTCAAAAAAAAAAAAAATCATATTTTGAAAATACGTGTGCGTTAGTAATTCTTTGTGGTGGGAATAAAGATATTCATTTTAGATAGGTTTGCTATTATTATATGTACGATCTTTTTAAATCTAAATTTAAGTTTTATTATTATATTTTAATTTTGAATATTGTTTAAGAAAGTCCAATAAATAAGACATATTATTGTACTTTTAGAAGTTGATTTGGAATATGAATTAACTATCAGTTTCTCCCTCATTATTTCTGTTCTTTCTTTCTCCAATTTGTATTCTTCAAATCCCTAAACCTAATTTCGCATGATATTCTCCCCCTTTCGTCTATTCTCTCTCCTACTTCATTTCTCATACCACATCCCTTTGGTGGTTGAGAAGCCAGATAGATCCTCCTCCATAAGCTTGCTCAATCTACTTTAATGTTTTGTTTGTAATTAAAGCTCCAATTGGAAGGGATTTCTACATGTTTGATCAAGGCATTTCTTTCAGAAAAGTTAGGAAACAATCTTATTGTTTCATTTATGTTCAGGTTTCTCGATCTCTAGCAGCATGTGAGGGTGCTCTTCTTGTTGTGGATGCTTCCCAGGTGAGTGTAACATTATTGTGTCATGAAGGCCATTTTATAGCTTCATTTCTCGGCAAGTTTTTCACTGTTAGAGAAGCTACTATGGTGTCAGTGGTGTTAATAAAATAAAACTTAGTTTTATTAGTTACACTTTACTCTGTTGATAGGATATTAATTATGGGAGTGTTTTATCCTATTCAAGGGTGTGGAAGCTCAAACATTGGCAAATGTTTATTTGGCCTTGGAAAACAATCTAGAAATCATCCCTGTAAGTTGGTTTCATTGTACTTTTCCAATCTTATGCAACTTTATTGCCATTGCTATTTTTTGCTTCATTTTTACTAATATCTGTTGGTATTTCTTCTTCATGAATAGTGGATAGGGTTAAGTAACGAAGTACGGTACACCACTAGTGAAGTGTTTCACCTTGAATTGTTTTCCAATTTTTGGATGTCTTTATTTAGTATAGATTGGCCAGTCTTTATGTTCCATTAAATAAATAAGAAATTTGGAAATTTCTCTTACAGGTTTTAAACAAAATTGACCTTCCAGGTGCTGAACCTGAACGTGTCATCCAGGAAATAGAAGAGGTTAGTGCCCAAATATGTCTACTAAGCATGTTGCTTGTATTACCTTTGTGTTGGAAAATTAATGGGATGTACAGTATGAGCCAATTTAATAAGTTCACAATGTTGCATTATTGCATGTGACAAAATAGATAACTCAAATTACCTCTGTTCTGCACCTCTCAATTTTTCATGATTAGATTTGAATAAAGGATCCATGCGTGGATTTAAATTAACGATGCTTTCCCATTATTCATAAAATGCTCCGAGCTTTAATGCTATGGACAGAAATACATAGGTTTTAGTATCTTTACCTTTATAGACTAATAATTAGTCGTTTCTTTTATGTTTCAATGTTTTTGCTCCAGATTGTTGGCTTGGACTGTAGCAATGCAATATTGTGCTCTGCAAAGGTTTGTCTCTGGTTATCTACGAACATATGCTATGCATCATATTTGTAATAACTGAAGAATTTCAGTACCATTTCATCATAATTTGGGCTATCGCTACACTCATGCAGGAGGGAATAGGTATCATGGAAATTATGAATGCAATTGTCGAAAGGATTCCCCCACCTTTTGATACGGCTGAAAGGCCCCTTAGGGCTTTAATATTTGATAGGTACTTAACTTGACTCATTCATTTTAATTAAGTTTCATCCATCATAATTTGTCATTTGTTTACATTATGGTATAGTTTGTCATTGTTCTTCCACTCATGCTTCTCTTTTCTTGTCCATTATTGTATTCCTCTTTGATTATGTAGTTTGTAATGAAAATAGAACATATTTGTTCTTTGTATTTCTGATATAAATTGTACATAGTTAACCACTAATTTATACTACAAATTGTAGGAATAAAAAAGAAAACTAAATATCTTACTTATGAAAAAATATCGCCTAATTACATTCCTAATATTTTCACTAATCACATATCCTAACAATCATATATTTGTTGGGAAGGACATTTGTGGTTCGCACTAACCACAAAAGCCTCAAATATTTGTGGAGTTAGAAAATTAGTACCCTAGCTCAACAAAGATGGCTTAGCAAGCTGATAGGATATGACTTCTCCATAGAATACAAGCAAGGGACAGATAATTCAACAAAAGACGCCCTATCCAGGCGAGATGAACTAGCGCAAGTAATGGTAATATCAAAGTTAGTACCAATATGGATGGAGATCATTCAAGATGAAAATAAAATCCACGTAGAGATGCAAAAGCTGCATAAGTTGTATCAAGAAGGGGAATTGCTAGGGCCATGGACATGCAAGGAAGGGTTACTCTTCTACAAAAACAGAATTTATTTGCTACCTTCTTCCCTACTAACGATAGAAGTCATTCAAGGTTTCTATTCTGCCACCCATGAAGGGCTCCACAAAAGTCTCTAACGAATACAGTCATAATTCTACTGGCAGGGATGAAGCAGCAGGTATTAGAGACCATCAAAGCTTGTGACGTTTGCCAGAGAAATAAAAGAGAACAAGGTGCACCATCTGGGTTCCTCCAACCCCTACCCACGCCCATTACTATATGGACTGAGGTCTCTATGGATTTCATTACCGGCCTTCCAAATTCCAGAGACAAGACGACCATTATGGTGGTGGTGGATCGGTTGTTCATAATGGCACACTTCATTGCAATGGCGTCACCGATCATTGCACCTAACGCTGCCCAAGCTTACTATGAGAATGTCCTCAAATTATATGGAGTACCACAATCCATAGTGAGTGATGGAGACCCTTTGTTCACTAGTTCATTTTGGAAGGAGCTATTCTGACTACAAGGGACCGAGTTTTGTTTTTCTTCATCCTAACATCCGCAAACAGATAGGCAAACAGAGGTAACTAATCGTACTCTAGAGATGTATTTACGTTGTTTTACAGCAGGACACTCAAAACAATGGACCCGTTGGCTGCCGTGGGCAGAGTTTTGCTACAATACTAGCTGACACTCTTCCACCAGATTCACACCATTTGAAGTGGTATATGGACGCCGACCACCGATCCTAAAATACTACGAGCTAGGATCTACCCGGGAGGTTGAAGTGGACCAAGAGCTGCAGCTAAGGAATCAAGTTCTCCGTCAATTACAACAACTCTCCAAACCAAAGAAAGGATGAAGGTGACATATGACAAGGGAAGAAATGATCGGCAATGTGAAGTAGGCGATTGGATCTACCTTAAACTGCAACCTTATCGACAGCACTCGTTGACAGGAGATCGAAGGCACAAGCTATCTGCTAAATACTATGGACCCTACCAAATTATTGAGAGCATCGGACCTGTGGCATAAAAATTGCTCTTACTTGAAGGAAGTAAGGTTCACCCTGTGGTGCATGTCTTGTTAATCAAAAAGCAACTCAAAAATCACTCAAAAGTGGCGGAGACTATGTCGAAAGAATTGGACGAAGCCGACGCTGCTCCCTAACAACCATGTGAACAAGGCCATTTTCAAGGGGGTGGACTGTTACGTGTCATCTCTTATTTTGTTTTGTTGATTATTTCAAATTCAGTTAGTCATGAACTATGTCTTTGCTGTTGTGGCCATATTTGTGTTTTCGGTAATGGCCTTGTTGACAGGTCACATTTTTCATATCTTCAACTTATGTTCTGAATTTTCTTAGAAAGTATTAGAAAGTAGAGGTTTGTTTCAGTTATAAAAAAAATGTATAAAAAAGGGAAGGTTAATGAGAATAGACATGAACTTTTTTCACCATATAGAAATTATCTAACATTTACAGAATTTATCTCCTTGAGAGCTTCTTCACGTTGGGGAATCAATCCAAGTCGAAGCAGAGGCAGAGGTTGAGCGAGAACTCAACAGTATAGGGAACGTAACAACTGGAGTTGGAGGTCTCTGGTTTTTTAGTTTCTCCGGTTAGGTAACCTAGCTTTCCTTTCCCATCAATGACTAGTTTCATTGACTGTGTTCATTCTCTAAAATTCCTTCCATTCAACTTTTCTACAGTAAGTTGGAAAAATGAGTTGTCATGAAAACTTGTACTTATAGTGGGATTGGTTTATAAATCAGAGTTTGTGTCTGATTTGTTGGGGTAATTGGGTCTGTAATATGAGGTTAAATTTTAACGAAAACTTATCTCTAATATCATATAGTTTGTAATGAAAATAGAACAGATTTGTTCTTTGTATTTCTGATATAAATTGTACATAGTTAGTTACTAATTTATACTTCAAATTGTAGGAGTAAAGAAGGAAACTAAATATCCTAATTTTGAAAAAAAATCACTTAATTACATTCCTAATATTTCCACTAATTACATAACCTATCATTCATATTTGCATGGCTGTAAATGCTGAAAATCAGGGATGAGAATTCAACAGATTACTCTAATTGCAACCAGTGATGACATTGGAAAGCGAGTTAGGAAACTATAGTTTCGAGCGTCTTCCTATCATTGCTAATGCCCCTTCTGGATTCTAAATGCCCTCGATCTTATCTAGGGGTTAAATTATTATACTTAGAGAACATTGATAAGTGTATCTTTAAATTTTAATCTGTTCTCCAAAAGTTTTTCTTTCTCTTCTTGTGTTGAACTTATATTTATATTCAAGTCATTTATTCATGAAATATCATTCATAGAAACATATGTTCAGTATATCATCACTAATGCCCCTTTTAGATTCTAAATGTTTTTAATCTCATCCAGGGGTGAAAGATTTGTATTTACTTGAGAGAATATTGATTAGTGCATCTATAGATGACAAAATTTTTAATCAGTTCTGCAAACATGTTTCTTTTTTTTCCCCCTCTTGTGTTGTTGAACTTTGTATGGTCTATACTATTTTTGAATGTTTTGCAGTTACTATGATCCATATCGAGGAGTCATTGTATATTTTCGAATTGTTGATGGAAAGTTAAAAAAAGGCGACAGAATTAAATTTATGGCTAGTCATAAGGTAAATCTACTTTTTTGCACTCCTACCTTGGCTTTAGAAAGATCAATCTTTTTTAAAATTTACAGTAATTTATAATTTTATTACTACTTCTTCGTCATTAGAGTTGAATGGAGTACATTCAATATGATATTTGTATAGGATAGAAAATAAAATTACATAGGTATGCTGTCTCTAGTTTTGTCTTCAAGTTTATTTTCTGTTTTTTCTTGCTTGTAATAATTTTTGTTAGGATACAGGACCATTTTGCTGATGAGATTGGAGTCTTATCTCCAAATCAAATGCAAGTTGAAGAACTATATGCTGGTGAGGTAATATCCAGATAACTACACTTAATGGATCATAACATATTTTTATGGCTGGAAAGAATTTACGTTATCGTGATCTTAACAGAACTGGTACTAATTGTTAATTTCTTTTGTTGTCTTCTAGGTGGGCTATCTTTCTGCATCAATACGATCTGTTGCTGATGCTAGGGTTGGAGACACTATTACCCATTATGTGAGAAAGGCAGAGAAATCTTTACCTGGATATGAAGAAGCCACTCCAATGGTTTTCTGTGGCTTGTTTCCAGTTGATGCTGACCAGTATTATTCTATTGACCATGCTACTTTGATTTTAGAACTCTGCTTTCTTCTTCGTGATCTCTGTTTTCCTTGAATCATTAATTGCTATGAACTTATTCCTAGGTTTCCTGAGTTACGTGATGCACTTGAGAAACTACAATTAAATGATGCTGCCTTGAAGGTTTGCTTTCATCACTCAACAAGCAATATGTTGTATTAGTATTTTGGCTACTCGATTCTTCTAAAGCCATGTGTGTGGAGTATCATCAAGGAAAATCAAAATTTTGTACTCTTAGTTTCAAGTATTGTGGCACATATGCTCAATTTTGTAATGGATTTTAAGCATTATTGCAGCACAATAACAAAATTTTAGTATATCTTGACTAAATAGTTGCTTCACATTGCTTTAATATATAATTTTGCAGTTTGAGCCAGAGACTTCAAGTGCCATGGGATTTGGCTTTAGGTGTGGGTTCTTAGGCCTTCTTCACATGGAAATTGTTCAGGTCTTCTCATTTATACCATATTACCATCTAACATGACTCCTATTTGTGATTTTAAATCTTATTATTTCAATGTGCAGTGACCAACTAATGAAGTTTATTCAAACAAGTATCGAATATCTCATAATCTCTTGGGCTTTTGTGCATTGCTTGATGATTGTTTTTCTTCTAACAGGAGAGGCTTGAGAGGGAATACAACCTAAGCCTAATAACTACTGCACCAAGTGTCGTGTACAGAGTGAACTGTGTAAATGGTGATACTGTAATTTCTTCTCAATCCTGAACTTGTTAAGTTTTTGTTTACTTATTATCGAAAATGTAAAACCAGCCCTCTTTTGTTCCCTTTTAAGTGCTCTTATAACTTGATATACAAAGGAAAAGGAAGATTGCAATATGATGATAATGTAGCGGATATTTTTTTTCCCCTTTCTTTCTTTCTTTCTTTTTATTTAGTTATGTTTATAATTTTATTTTGATGCCAATGCCATCTGTATGTTCTATTTCAAATTTCTTGAAGGTTGAGTGCTCAAATCCATCTCTACTTCCTGAACCTGGCAAAAGAAGATCAATTGAAGAGCCTTTTGTTAAGGTCAATGCTTGTACCTCAACACTTCTTTTGCTTGACTACATTGTTTGATAAACGTAGATAAAATTATACCTCTTAGATGATTATATATATGTATATATATATATATATATATATATATATATATAAACTATTTGAGGCCATGTAAAAAGTATTTCTTTATTTTTTTATTGGCAATGAAAATGTATATTTATGTGTGTTAACTATCTACAGATTGAAATGCTTACACCAAAAGACTATATTGGTTCAATCATGGAATTGACTCAAGATAGGAGAGGAGTGTTTAAAGAAATGAAATTTATTACTGAGAATAGGGCATCAATTATATATGAATTACCCTTAGCAGAGGTATCTTCTTTTCCTTGTTTTGTCTCGCTCAACTGAATTTTGAAACCTGGTTAACTAGTACATGTATTCTATTGTTTATTATTTTATGTTTATATCGATTCTCTTCTTTCCTTCTTTTTTATTTTTGTTCGTTTACCATAATTAACTTATACACAGATGGTGGGTGACTTCTTTGACCAGCTGAAGTCCAGAAGTAAAGGTTACGCTAGCATGGAATACACTTTTGTTGGGTAAATGCATACATTTGTTTATTCGTTTGTGGTTTGAATCATTTTGAAATCATGATAAATCTTTTCAAGGAATAAGATGCGAGTAAACAAGTGAAACTTAAGTGAAAACTGTGTTATTTATATTATCTGAACAATATAATAGAGAAGCAATTATCTATTTTCGTTTTTATTTATTTATTTATTGATGAGAAGAGACAATCAACCATGCGTACAAGTGATGACTTATTTCTCTCTTCTTCAAGTGCTGAGGCCAAAATCTAAAAGTAAAGAGAAACATTCTTCTCACCCAATATTTCTGTTAGACTTGGTAGTCCTAAGATTTCATTTATGATCAACCACTATCCTATGATTGAATACTTTATACAAACAGAGAAAAGTTTGTAAAGTAGAGACATTGGATGCCTATATCTTTACAGACAGTATTCACCTACTGGCGTTTAATTAAGCCTCTCAATGTTGCTTTACTCGGCATATTTTGTATCCTATTTCACTGTTTGCTAGGAAAGAAGTATTCATTAGTAAATACTTTTTGCACTTTATTGACAGGTACAAAGAAAGTGATTTGATAAGACTTGACATTCTGATTAATGGTGATCCTGTGGAACCATTGGCAACAATTGTTCACAAGGAAAAGGTAATACATAACTCTTCTTGCTCCCCCCCCATTTTAGTTGTGGTTGAACTCTTACCATATAGATTGAAATGGTATTTTGGTGGGCGTGGAAACGTAAAAGAGAAAGATAAACTAAAATTTTTTGCAAGTAAATTCATGTAACTCAGACGCCTTTATGAATTTTGCTCAATCTCAAGCTTATATTGGGTGATTTCCATAAATAATTCAGCTTGTACGTGCAAGAGATTACCTGCCAAATTGTCGATGCCATTTATACTCTTTTTGGGTCTGAACAATGCCATATTATACAGGATTATGAGAAATCATTATATCTGCTTTACAGTCACAAAAATATTTTAAGGATAATGATATTTAACTGAAATACTAAGTAATTATAGCAGAAAGGTTGTTAACAAATGAAGAAATTCTGCACCCCCTTGTTCTTTCAGTCATATGCTGTTGGAAGAGCTTTGACACAGAAACTGAAAGAGCTTATACCACGACAAATGTTTAAAGTACCCATTCAAGTAAGATTTCTTTATATTTTGCTAGATAATTCTAGGAGATTGGATTAAGCTAAGAGCCACATTTGTTAATTTATCATGCCTTATATATTAAGCTATACTTATTTGGCTGAATTTGTACCATATATAATACATCCTTGACAGGCATGCATTGGTTCAAAAGTGATTGCCAGCGAAGCTTTATCAGCAATTAGGAAAGATGTTTTAGCAAAATGCTATGGTAAGACATGAATATCCCTTTTTAATTTTTGTAATAATCAAAAAAGCGATATTTCTCACGGTTGAAGGACCCATGAAGGATCTAATTGTTACTTTCATAAACATGATCCTTGTAGGCGTATTAAAGCTCTGTTTTTTTTAAATAATAGTTACATACCCATGCACACAACTTCACAAACCATGCCCTCACCCATTAGGAGCGTATATCCTTACACTACAAGGCATATTAAAGCTGAGTTATATAATAATTATATCCACTCTTTTTTTATATTGTTTTAGGAAATAAATTTTTTCCCCTTTTAATATCTCTTTTCCCCCTGCTATTCCTAATCTGTTTCTCTTAACTTTATAGGTGGAGATATTTCAAGAAAAAAGAAGTTGCTTAAAAAACAGGTACTTTATTTACTATATATGTTTGGATTTCATTTTGCATTTGCACTTCACTACTTCCAAAGAAGCAATTGATGAGAAAATGTGTCTTCGTTATGGGTTAGTTATCATGGATTTTATTAAAAATCCTTTGTTGTACCCAATGGAGAGAAAATTTAGATCTAAAAGTTTTTTCTCAAGTATATATATAGTAGTAGGCATTTTACCTGTTGCTAATGGAATGTCTTTAGAGCCCGGCCATGTATCATAGCGGAATATCAAGTTCCGAATCAGAACTTTTAATTGTATTTTCTTTTTATTTTTTTAAATAAATGATAAACTTAAGGTTGATTGTGCAAACCGTGAAATGCTAATAGGCATGTTAAATATTAAAGTCCGTGCTAATGGCTAGGTTACCAGTAGTTTCTACTTTCTACAGTTTTAAGGGCAGGGAGAAGTCTATCCCCAAGTCATAGACCACTAGAGTTGGAGCTCCCAAGTTGCAATTTTTGAAAATTACTCTTTAAATTACCGTTCTTCCTCGTGTAGTTCAAACAGTTAAGTTGCATTTTAAAAATCTTATACAAATCTGCTTGAAATGATACAACAGCCGTATCAAATCATTCTCTAACATAACATGTGGGACCCACTAGATGCTATGTGAATTAATTTACTTCTTAAACTTATTACTATTCTTGGCTTCTTGTTGACAGGCCGAAGGGAAGAAAAGAATGAAGGCGATTGGTAAAGTTGATGTTCCTCAAGAAGCCTTCATGGCTGTGTTGAAACTTGAAAAGGAGGTATTATGATAAATATGCTTTATTAGGCCTTTAGCTTTGTTTTGTTATGATTGTATCATATAATGATAAACTAATTCATAATGGTAAAAGCTTGTAGTGGCCTCCATGTTTCTTTATTTATTTGTTTATTTTTTTTTCATTTTTTATACAATTAAAAGTGGTTTCGATGCAATAGCACGCAGCTCAAGTCCACCAATTTTCATTATATGAGTAACTACCAAATAGTTCAAGATATCCTGTCACGAATTTCCATTATATCCTTTTATATTTCCTATTATAAAACCTTGAAGTGCATGGAATGACTCTTTCATAAATTAGAGTTTATTTCTAATTATCTGTCAGATGTACAAATCTCTTAACTACAATTTGAGTGGTTTTCCATAGGGAAGAATCTTGTGTAGAATTATTTTAGGTATTTTTCCTCTATTATATGATATGCGAGGTTTAGAAGATGTTATGTTTGAAGAGAGTTTTACATGTAACAGTTATCTTGTCAAATAGAATTAATTACACATGTTTGAGTCATGTATAATTATTGAACCAACTGTTCTTAGTTAAGTTACGTCAATTCAGCATGTAACTGTTGTATATATAAAAGAAGAATGATGAATCTTAAGGAAATTTATATTTATTTTTGCACCCATTTTTTTATAGTGACATGTATTAATACTATTTAAAAAAATTAATTATTTTTTTAAAATTTTCAAAATAATTTTAAGATATGACACTATAAAAGTATGATCACAAAGTGGTATTAACATTTTCTTTTAAGAATGAAATACATGATTCTTTTCTAAATCAAGGGAAAAGAAAAAAGGATGAAAGAAGCATATTTATTTCTTAGTCTTATTGTCTGTTAATGTTAGTAATATTTTTAAAAAAAAATTAGAACATAAAATATTTAATTATTTTGACATTAGTGTTTTTTAATTTGAATTTATTTTTCTCAAATCCAATACAAATCACATCCTTCAAACCTCATTGGATCTCTGATCCCTCTTTTGTTTTTTGCTCGGCTTTCTAGTTTTCGTTTGATGTAAATAATAGTACTTTTGCCTTTTCCAAGATGTTGGGGGATAAATTTTTTCAGATATTTTAGATTAATAATTATTAGTCCTTAGTTATTATAAAATTTATTTAAATTTTTTTATTGTTATGAATTAATTAATAAATTTTCAGTAAAAATATTAACACGGATTATAATTATTTATATTTTTTATATAATTTATTTATTTAAGTCTTATTTATTTAACAATTAAATAGTAAATTATTAGTATCTAAAAAGGTAGAAGGGTGTATTGATTTTTTTATTTATACAAAAGTTATCATTTAGTTTTTAATTTTAAAAATGTGATATTTAATGTATTTATTTATAAAAATTGTGTCAAAATAAGGCATTTAATAGTTTTAAATTTATTTTTTTAAAATAAAGTTATCAAGCCTATTTCCAATCAAAGGGTTGGGTAAAAAGGCAGAATGTCTTTATTAGTTATGTTTAATTTATTTTTTTTTTGATTGATAGAGTGGACGTAAATGAAGAAAATATCTTCTTTATATCTATTTAATTTTTTTTCTTTTTTGGGTTCTTTTTTATAAATAAAAGAATTAATTAACATCTTATAAGTAGAAAGATTAATGAATATATTTTTTTATAATTAAAAGGATTAATGAATAGTTTCTTAAAATTTGAGAATTAAATAATATTTTTATTAAAATTATTTATATTTTTACATAATGTTATTTGAAGTAAATAATTTTTTTCAATTAATTATATCTCATTTTTTATTATCAACTAACTAATATATATGTATATATATTTATATTCCAAACTATTAATTAAGTTGCTACGTGAATAGATTTTATATAAATCGCATTTTGTTTACATGTGGTTTTAAGTTACTATGATAGTAGTTGGGACAAATTGCAAACTCGAAATAAAAAATGCCGTGTAATTTCGGATTTGTAGAATTATGCACTCCAATTATTTTGAAAATAAGCATGTAATTTTGTTATTTTTAGGTTTGATTAAAATTTTACAGTACAAGTTAAATAAATCCAAATCACAATTTTTTGTTTAAATAAAATAAAAGAATACACGTGACACACGTGATATATAGTATAATTTTGTTATTTTTATAATAAATAAAGTTATAATATCTTTAATTTTTTGCATTTATATATATAAAAAAAAGTTTTCAAGTTTTTTGTTACATATAAATTTTTTTAGAATATTTTTATTTGTTGTAGCTGGAAACTACTAAATTATTCCTACTTAATAAATGCATTTTTTTATTATATATAATATCTAATTTCAATTATGTTATATTAATTGAATTAATTTTATTATTTTTTTAAAATTATAAAACTTAATCCACCAAATCCAAAAAATTAAAAAAATTAAATTACATATTTTAAATTTTATTTTACATTATCGAAAAAAAGTTCTACATTTTACAATAATTATAAAACTAAATTGACATTTTTTTCTAAAAGTTATAAAACAAACACGATCCAATTGATTTTTAGTCAAAACAATACAAATTAGAATATTTATAAAAACTCTTAAGCTTTTTTAATCCTCGTCATCCATCTCGGCCAACACTCACCGAGCAGCTCAACGAGGATAATAGTCATCATGGCAAAGATAAAGGCTATAATTTCTCGTCAATTATTTCATTAAGCCCTTGTTGATTGCTTGGCAAAGCACTTTGACGTGATCTGAAAAGTAGCTATTTTTTGTTTGAAAAAATATCAAGTTTTTCAAAAATACTCGCACTCACAAAAACAAATGTAATGTACATGGGCAATCTAAAGGTGCCAATTACATGTTTCCACCCCTAAAATGATGTATGTATCATGTCAATATATAAAGTTTTTAAATTCTATGTGTGTATGCAACAAGGAGAGTAATTGATTTTACATAGAGAATGATAATGCACTAAGTAAAAATAAACAAATTTCATATTTTTCATACGTAAATGACAAAACAAAAATAACATGACTTATAATATTACTTTTTTGGCTTTTTGAGACAAAACATTGCATAGTCCATACATAATGCATAAAACATAATACATTCATGCAAGATGACTTAAAGAAGTTCATTCTTGTGAACAAACATTAGCTCATAACTAAGGCACCTCAACAAACCTAACTTTAATACATTTATCTTGTTGTACTCTATCCATTTTCACGATCTCATAACTCCAACTGAACTCCAACGTCTAATCTTATAGCTCTAACTGAGCTCCAATATTTGTAGCTACAATTTGTAGTCTAACTAAATACTATCATGTTATCCCTACACATGTACATAATAATAGGTTAAGCACACTTAAAACATGCTATGATATATTGGACAGATGATAAGATTATTTTTTATTTTTGTTGAATGATGTTATAGCTAGAATGATATATTGAAGACTAAATTTTTTTCTTTTTGCTACAATAGTATTAAACAATTGTAATGTTTTTTTCTCTTTCTAATGCAATAATATTAATATATCTGTATATTGTTGCAATCTATGAAAGGTCCCAAAACAGGTTTTGATTGGATAGAAAGGTAAATTAAGTCGTTGAAGCTTGGGAGATACTACAACTGTTGAAACCACATGATATATTGTTTTGATTGATACAATGTATTGATTGTTGTAACAAATACTTTCATTTTTACTATCATAATATGGAAATTGATAAATATATTTTTGATTAATATTTATACCGCTATGTAATGTTACCATTGAACTAACTATAAAATTCAAAAAAAAAATAAGGACATAAAAGATTTAGTATAACTGTTAGTATATGTTATTTTTCACCGTTTTTGTAAGTCTATTTAATATTAAGGATATTTTTAAAAATATTTCAAACTTAAGGGATATTGTAGTTTCTCTTCTTTTTTTTTGTAAACCACAAGAATAATTTTGAAGATTTTATAAATTTTAAAGATATTTTTATTGTTTTTCCATCTTAATTGATATTTCTATTAAAAAATATCCTAATTAATATTTTTTATTTACTATAGCAAAAATCATTAATTTTATAACAATTAAATATTTTAATTTTTATAAAAATAAAAATATTGTTATAATATTAACAAAATTTACTCTCACAATAACACTGCCTCAATTTTATTTCCATCAAAAAGTAAGTTAAATATTTGTAAATTTCATTTAATTTACTAGTAAAATTTATACATAAAATATTAAAAATAATAATATAAAATTAACACCTTGATAAAATTCATTTGAATATAAATAAAATCACTTAAGATAAAAAAAATGTATATATTTTTTATTTTTTACTTATTTATATTTATTACTATTACTATTAATCTATATTAATATAATTTTACAATCACTCCCTGACATTATTCAAATAAATGGCTTCGTTTTTTCGTTATAATTTTTATATTCTTTCACATACTGTTCTTTTGTCTGCACTACTTCTCTTCCTAAACTCCCAATCTTAGGTATCAATGTAATCTTCTTACATCTTTTTCCTCTGTTTCCTTTTCATAATATTCTAATGTTGTTCAAAAAGTTCACTTTTAACTTTCAGCATTTAAAAAATTTATGCATGCCGGTTCTTATATTGTTTTCTTCCTCTTAATCTTTAAACTCATGCTTGTTTCTTTATTATTTGCACTTTGTTATTCAAGGTTTTCAAATATATTACCAAAATTATTTTTTTCCTTTTCACATCCTTTTCCTCCTCAACTAATCATTTTATTTCTTAAAATTCGTCAAAAAAATATTGTGTTATATCTTCTACTTGCTAATGATAATTTGTGATTATATTAGCTATCCCAACAATAATGAACACTTTAGAAAGCATCGAAGAAACTAATCAATTAATCTGCTCAACATATTTGGCTCTCATATCACAAACTCAAAGACTCTTAGGTAGACTTGAGGAAGTCACTGTGCCTACTACTTGGAAAGATGACATGCATGCTGAAGTGTTAGCTACTAGCGAAATCAGCTCCTATATTTTAAAAACTACATTTAATATTGCTGTAAATTTAAGCTTTCATGTTAAAATCTCTTGTGTGGATCGAACAAACAATATTTTTAAATTAAAATTTCAGCACGAGGTTGACTGTAATAAGATTTTGAGACTTTGTGGTTGGGAAACTAAGGAATTGAAGAAATAATCAGAAGAAAAAATAAATGGTTTTTTCGATATTTTTTTTTCATTTGTACAGAATATCTACATTATTTATATAGACAAATATTAATTACTATTTCAATAATTACAATAATTGAATCATATGATTTACAGCTGCTTAGTAGGCGTTATGCATATTGGTAGGCGTCGGCGTCGGTGTTGGTTCAATATTTGTTGAATGAGTTGCAATGTTTGTTGAATTCAACACTCTACCTCAAGTTGGTACATAGATGTCTTTCATGACCAACTTGACTGAAACTTATGTGAATACTCGATATGAGATTGTTTTAGTGAGAATATCAGCCAATTGATCTTCTAACTTAATTTTTGGTAATTTCAATAAATTTTCTTCTAACTTTTCTTTAATAAAGAATCTGTCAACTTCGATTGATTCTTTAGCAGGATATCCCAAATCTTTCAAGAGAGATTGTAACCACAAGGCCTCACAAAGCCCAAGTGTCATGCCTCTGTATTCAGCCTCTGCGCTTGAACGAGCAACAACATGTTGTTTCTTACTTCTCCATGTTACAAGGTTTCCCCCTACAAAAGTGAAGTAGCCTGATGTAGATTGTCTATCATTATTGATCCAGCCCAATCAGCATCAGTATATACTTCTATTTTTTGGAAATCTCAGTTTTTAGTGAACAATACTTCTTTTCCAGGAGCAGACTTTAAATACCTCAAAATACGAATAACTGCATTAATATGTTGTTCTCCAGGATTATGCATAAATTGACTAACAATACTTAAAGCATAGGCAAGATCTAGTCTTGTGTGTGCCAAATACATCAACCTTCCAACAAGCCTTTGATATCTTTCTTTATTTGTTGGAACTTGATCAACCTTAATACATAAATTTAATCCTTCTTATACTGGTGTATTAGCTAGTAGATATGCCGACATACCAATTTCTTTTAATAAATCTAAGGCATATTTTCTTTGAGATAAGAAGATTCCTTCTTTCGATTGAGAAACCTCAATCCCAAGAAAATATTTTAAAGAACCAAGGTCTTTTATTTCAAATTCTTTGGACAAATAACTTTGTAGAGCTTTCCTTTCTTTAAGATCATTTCCTGTTATTATCATATCATCAACATATACAATAAGTGCAATGATCTTACCATACCTTTTTTTTTCAGAAATAAAGTATGGTTTGAATTGCTTTGCTTGTAACCAAATGCCTTCATTGACTTTGTGAACCGGCCAAATCATGCTCTTGGGGATTGTTTTAATCCATACAATGATTTTTTTTAATTTGCACACTTTTTCATCATGGATTTTGGATTTCTTGATTCCTGGTGGTAAATCCATGTAGACTTCTTCAATTAAATCTCCTGTAGAAAGACATTTTTTACATCAAACTGATATAATGGCTAATCTAAATTTGCAGCTAGAGATACCAAGACTCGAACATTGTTAATTTTGGCTACAAGCGCAAATGTTTATGTATAGTCGATCTCATATGTATAAGTGTATCCTTTTGCCACCAATCTTGCTTTATAGCGTTCAATTATACCATCTGCTTGATACTTTACTAAAAAAATTCATCGACATCCAACAATTTTCTTTGTTGGTGGACGATTGACAAGTTCCCAAGTTCCATTTATTTCTAAGGATCTTAGTTCCTCATTCATAACATCTTTCCATTTTTGGTCAACTAAAGCTTTCTGCACATTGTTAAGAATAGATACAGTAGATAATTGATTCACAAATGACATGTTTGATTTTGACAAACGATGTTTAGACATATAGTTACTCATGGGATATTTGACTTGACTAGAAATCTTAGGTTCACACATGGCTTTAGGAATACCTCTGTTAGGATGCGGTGGAAGTATTTTTCTGGCTGGTTCAATAGTTGGAACATCCTCAACAAACAATTGGTTAGGTATATCAGCAACTTATGGAGTAGGAAACTCGTACTCACTTAGTGGTAATAATGAACTTGCTTGATGATCTTGAAGTTGATGAGGACTTGATTCCATTTCCCTTGAGTCTTTTCTATATTGAGAGTTATTACCATCTGAATTCAGGTTATTTGTATTTTCCTCATATATAATTTTTCTTTCTTCATAAGGAAACAATTTATATGTAAGGGTCTGAATTTCAGCATGGTTGTACTCCCTCTGAAATTTAGGTGTAGAAGAGAAATACATTGTATCTTCATGAAAAATAACATACATGGTGGTAATCATTTTTTTGTAGAAGGATGATAACAACGATACCCTTTTTGTTATGTGGCATATCCCATAAAAACACAATGTATTTCTCGTGGATCCAACTTGCTACGTTGTTGTTTACGTAGGTATACAAATGCCACACACCCAAAGACATGAGGAGGTAAATTGGGAACACTTGGTGCAACAATTGCTTCAATGATGACTTGTAGTGGTGTTTGGAAGTTAATGGAACTGGAAGGTACCCAATTGATCAAATATGCAGCAGAAGTAAGTGGTTCTCCCCAATAAGATAATGACATATGAGCTTCGATCAATAAGGCACGAACAACTTCCAATAAGTGTCGATTTTTTCTTTCTACAACTCTATTTTGCTAAGGTGTATCAACACAAGTAGTTTGATGAATAATCACTTTTGATTTAAGATATTCTTGAAGCTCATAACTCTTATATTCTCCTCTATTGTCACTACGTAGAACTTGAATCTGTGTTTTATATTGAGTACGAACCATTTTATGAAATTTTCTAAATAATAAGTTTACCTTACTTTTAGATTTCATTAAACAAACCCAAGTCATTCTACTAAAATCATCAATAAAGGTAACAAATCAACGTGATCCTCCTAAAGTAGAGACTTTGGAAGGACTCCATACATCAGAATGTATAACCATAAACAGAAATGAACTTTTATTTAAAGTTACAGGAAATGAGGAGCGATGACTTTTTGCTAGTTCACAAACATCGCACTTTAAAGTAGAAAGATCTAAGTTCAAAAATAAACTTGGAAATAATTTTTTAAATATCCAAAAGAAGCATGACCCAATCTCTTATGCCATAGCCATATATTTGATTCATCTTTTTTAGATCCAGTTGCTACCAGTGCATGATTTGTTGAATCCAAGTCCAAATAATACAGGTTTCCTTGCCTAACATCACGACTAATCGTTTTCTTTGTTTGGATGTCCTTGAACACATAAAAGTTAGACCAAAAAAATAACAAAACAAGATAAAGCAGTGGTTATTTGAGAAATAGATATAAGGTTATACTCTAAAGAGGGAACAACTAGTACTGAATCTAAATTCAAAGTACTAGTGAGAGACAAAGATATTTCCATTGTGTTACCATTGGCAGTGCAAACAGTTTTGTGTGAAGATGGTTTTGAGATTTGTCTATAATCGAATATCATATGATCAGTTACACTTGAATTAATTATCCATGTATTATTAAAAACAAGAGGAAAAACTTTAAGCATATTACCAACATTTGCTGAGAAGCTTGCAACATGATCCTTTGTTGTTTCAACAATGGTGGGAGTAGACATCTGTCTTTGATTTTTCTTCTGAGAGTCACAGTTGTGATCCCACCAGTTAGGATATCCCACAAGTTCAAAATATCGTTCTTTTGTATGATCTTTTTTATGACAATAGGTACATTTAAATGTTGATTTATCAACCACCCTTCGTCCTTGCTGATTTAAAAAAGAACAATTTTTAGATATCATGGCAGAAGCGTCAGCGTCTCCAGATTTTTCCTTCAATGAGATTCGATGTACTACCTCTCGTCGAATCAAGGAATAACAACCTTCTAAATCTGGGATGGTTTCTTTTAGTAAAATTTCTCCACAAACCTACTCAAATTCATCATCTAATCCAACAAGAAAAATATGTACCCTTAGTCTTTCAACAGACTCCTGATACGATATTAGATCATGAGGTTCTTTCGTGACCACCTTATCACGATGGTCTAGTTCTTGAAAAATTTCAGTCAACTCTCCATAATACTCTGAAAGTGATTTTCCATTTTGTTTGGAAGTAAAAGTTTTTTGGTTTAAGACAAATACCTATAATTCGTCACTTCCATCATAGAATGCTTTTGTCAAAACACCCCAAATTTCAAGAACAGTAGGTATGCATAAATAACGCTTCATGATTTCTGGATTCATTGACATAAGTAGTCATCTCTTCACTTTTCGATTTCTGCATACCAATTGTATAATTTTTTGATATTTTTTCTGGTTGCAAATTTTTGTCATAAATATAAGAGAGTTTTTCTCTCTCTATAATATATATCTCTATTATTTGAGACCAAACATCATAATTAGTCTCAGTAAGAATGATTTTAACATTAAAAACACCATCAGAATGGACAGATTGTACAGTAATTGGAGTTGATTGCTCCACAAGTTATGAAATTGTGCCATCTGTCATGATATTATAGTAAACAAACTAGAAAAATAGTGTAATAATTTCAGAATTGGAAAGAAAAATGCAAGAACCGGTATAAAGAATATTGAATCGATGGCTTTTTTTAAGAAGAAATGGACCAAACCTGACAAAAAACACAAAACCGGGTAAACATTTGGGTTTAAAACCTTGAAAATTGGACCAAACCAGTTTTCAAAAGACAGAATTGAAAAAGAAACCAGGTTCAGATCTTTAAAATGGATCGAACCGACCAAATTTGGAAAAATCGCCAAAAAACTGAGTTTAGACCCAACCGAACCTGAGTTGAACCGAGGTGCGGACTGGCTATGTCCGCGAGCTGAACCGAGCCGACCCGAATGCCACGTCAGCAAAAACAGCCACATCATCGTCTTCAACCTCCAGATGGCGCGTGATGGAGCATGGAGGCACGTGAAATATTGTCTTTCCTTCTAGCGACACGTGTGGGCACGTTTTGACCTTTTCCTCTACCCTATTTTTACCAAAATGCTCAGAATTGTGTTTAGGTGGGACAAATACTGCTTCAAAAATGATATTTTTAATTAATATTTGTTCGGGTGTTTAAATGATATTTTTTTCTGAGAAAAAATATTTTTTAGAGAAAGAAAACTCAGTTTAAGAAAACAAAGGTTTCAAATTTGTATAGAGCAACGACTTGGCTCTGATACTACGAAGAAATAAATATTTGAAGAAACAATCAGAAAAAGAAATAAATGGTTTCTCCGATATATTTTTTCTTCATTTGTATAGGACAGGTACATTATTTATATAGATAAATATTAATTACTATTTCAACAACTACAATAATTGAATCACATGTTTTATAGTTGTTTGGTAGGCGTCGTGTATATTGGTAGGCATCGACGTCGGTATCAGTGCGGTATTTGTTGAATAAGTTGCAGTGTTTGTTGAATTTAACAGGGATATTTGATTGTGCTTAAAAAAAATGGTCCCATCTTACCCCTTTGGCTGTTGTAGAATTCACATCCACTCAGTTTTGGATCCAAGTCCATGATCTCACACCTATAGCTATGCTTAAAGAAAATGCTATCACCTTTGGAAACATTTTAGGCAAGGTGACTGATATTGATTTTGCTCATAATGAAAATCTTTTCTTGGAAAGGTATCTAAGAATAAGAGTGGATATTGATGTTTCTTTTAACATTATCCTTGGCTATTTCCATATCAAAGATGACAACACTCTTAGCTGGATTCAATTTAGGTTTGAACGCATAACTGATTTTTGTTGTAAATATGGTTCACTCTTATTCCAATAAATTTTCTTCTAACTTTTCTTTAATAAAGAATATGTCAACTTCGATTGATTCTTTAGCAGGATATCCCAAATCTTTCAAGAGAGATTGTAACTACAAGGCCTCACAAAGCCCAAGTGTCATGCCTCTGTATTCAGCCTCTGCGCTTGAACAAGCAACAACATGTTGTTTCTTACTTCTCCATGTTACAAGGTTTCCCCCTACAAAAATGAAGTAGCCTGATGTAGATTGTCTATCATTATTGATCCAGCCCAATCAGCATCAGTATATACTTCTACCTCAATGTTCCTCACAGCTACCTCCACCACAAATCACACCACTACCTCAACCTTGCAATACCTTCTTTGAAGTTCCTACCCTTGTCCCTTCCCTTTTTCCTATTAACTCAAATATGGATGCCATCTCTAACTTTTCATCTCATACAACAACTATCCTGAATCCTTTGGCCGTTAATACTATAGAACTGTCTCTCAACACCACTTCCATTCCCAAACCAAAAAGAAAATACGAGATATGCCAAGGCCCAAAAATTGCACTAGTGTCTGATTTGGATTCTGTTCAAAGTGGAAATAAAAAAAAAATCAATACATTTTAGACAAAAAAAGAGAGAGGGTATTTTCCGATGAGGCTTCCAGTTTTGTTCCTTTAACTTTGGACAGCACCACTCCACATCAAGATTGTTTTGATGCCCACCATCATTCTTATCCCTCCCTTTGGGTACCAAGGAATTCAAGTTGATTCAGTCTGTATTTCTACTACTAGAGCTGCTTGTACTTCATCTCCTTCTGCTAATACTGTTTCTACTATTTTTGCATATATCCCTACTATCCAAATAGGTGAGTAAGCAACCCTTAAAATGCTCCGAAGTAGAAAATGAGAATCATAAGTTGGAACTACTATAAATCGTAAGTCTTTAAATATTTAAGTAGATTAGTTAAACTTTCTAATCCAAATTGCATCTTTTTTTCTGAAACTAAAACTAGTAGTAATTTTTGTCTTTCAATTCAACTTAGATTAAGGTAATTATGACAGTTTTTGTCAACCATAGTTAAAAATCTACAAATTCGAGCTTCTGATCATGCTCATATTCTTCTCTCCTTGAATGAATCTAGTACTTTTCTTCCAAATCCATTTCGTTTTATAGTTGCTTGGTGTAGTTATTCTTCAAGTTTTGTAGTAGTTGATAAAGTTAGGAAATTTAAAGATACTCGATTTACACGATCAATTTTTTGCTTAAATTCAATTCAATTAGCAATCTAAATGGTGGAACAAGCATCACTTAGCAAAAGATTCTAAATGGTGGAATAAGCATCACTTTGACTATTGTGAGGACACATTGAAATTAACTGAAGGTTTATTACCTAAATTCAATGTGGTTCTATCTCTGACAATGATAATAATTATGAATTGCAACTGCTTCAAGATATTGAAGAGTAACAGAGTCGTCTAGAAAGTATTCGAAAACAAAGATCAAGATAAACTTGGCTTTTAGAAGAAGATCGAAATATTAAATACTTCTACACTTAACAATGATAAGAAGAAGTCACAATTCCATCAATTGTATCAAAGATCTTCATGGTAGATGGTTTTCTTGCAGGAATGATATTGTTATATGATTTATTGATAAAAACTATTTCATTTTCTTAAAAAAAAAGTGTAATTTGTGTTGTCCAAGATTTATCCAAATTTGGTTACTTTAATCCTACTTTAAACATAAACTTTATTACACTCATTGGTAAAGTAAATAATATTCATCATTTTAGACTCATACATATGTATAATGTGATTTATAAAGTAATTTCCAAAATTCTTACAAACTCAAAAGTAACTTAATAAGTTCATTTTTTCTTTTCAATCTGATAGATGAATTTATAATAAAGTTATTATTAGTAATTAAACCCACGTTTGGTTGGAGGGAATGGAATGGAATCAGAATCGATTCCTTCCATTTTGTGTGTTTGGTTGAACGGAATGGAGCGTAGAATGAAATCTGATTACTAAAAGAAAAGTAATCACAATTCTTTCTCCCACCTTTGTTAATCATTATTCCATTTACATCTAAACATTTTTTTCCAATTTTACCCTCACCTAAAATATAACCTTAAATTCAAATCCCAAATTCTCAAACCCAAAATTCCAAAACCCTAAACCCTAAACCCAAAATTTCAAAACCCTAAATCCAAATCCTAAAATCCTAAAACCCTAAACCACTAAACCCTAAACCTCAAATCCTAAACCACTAAACCTAAAACCCTAAACTTTAAAAAATAAATCCCAAAACCCTAACACGTAAATCCCAAATCCACTAAACCTTAAATCCCAATTCCAAATCCTAAAACCCTAAATCCTAAACCCCAAATCCACTAAACCATAAACCCCAAATCCCAAATCCCTAAACCTAAACCCTAAACCCTAAAACCCTAAACCACTAAACCCCAATTCCAAATCCTAAAACCACTAGCGTTAAACCACTAAAACCACAAACCCCAATTTCCAAATCCACTAAACCCTAAACCCTAAATCCAAAATTCTAAAACCACTAAACTATTTTTAGAAAAATAATAATTTTAACCCTAAACCTTAACCTACAAATATAACCCCAAATCCTAAATCCCTAAACCACTAAATCACACATCCCAAACCTCGAAACCCTAAACCCTATTTAGAAAAATAATAATTTTAATAATATATTTCTTTTTAATTAAGTAATACTTATTTAGAAAAATAATGATTTCAATAATGTATTTTTTCTGACGAAAAAAATAGTAATTAAATGACATTATTTGAACTTTACATCATGTAGGGGTATTAAGGTCAT
This sequence comes from Hippophae rhamnoides, assembly GCA_033030585.1. Lineage (NCBI taxonomy): Eukaryota > Viridiplantae > Streptophyta > Magnoliopsida > Rosales > Elaeagnaceae > Hippophae > Hippophae rhamnoides. The sequence continues at coordinate 40,369,323 of CM065434.1, forward strand.
TTACAGCTTTTTTAATTCCATTTCAATGGTAAACCAAACACTATAATCACGATTAGAGCTTGATTCAGGTCGACAAACAAAATTGTTTCCTTTCCATTCCGATTCCGATTTTGATTTCATTCCACGAACCAAACGCCACCTAAGAGAAAAAAGATAAGGGAGGCCTTTTAGGAATAAAAAAAATATGCAAAAAGTTTATGCTGTGATGGAATAGAAACTCATTATCAAAATTTTAAGAACAATTGGGGTTTTGTGATAAATTTAGAAAGTCAATTTATATTTATCTTAGCATTGTTTCTTACTCAATTTTGTTGAATAGAATACCTTTTGGTAATTTTACGAGTGAAAGGAATTCAACAGACTGATCATATTTCTCATCATCTTTTTATTATTAGAGTTGAAATGTTATCCAAATTATTAATTTATACAAAAAATAATGATGATTTTCATGATATCAAAATTGCAAAAAATGCTTCTACTATCAATCGTTTTCTCTACGTAGATGATCTTATTGTGTTTTGTAAAGAAAATCTTACAAAAATTAATATTATTCATCATAATTTTTAGAAGTATTTTAAATGGTATGGATAGAGAGTAAATTAAGGTAAATCTTGTATTTTCTTCTCAAAAAATATTTCTTATTATTTAAGATGCTAAATTCAGTTTGCTATTGGAATTTATATTGTTAAAGGACGTGTTAGATATTTGGATCATAATTTACTCTACCATAAACATAAAAGTAGAGAATTCAAAAAAATCATTATAACCTAATTATCAAATCTGATAATTAGAGATTTTATCTTTTATCTAAAATAGTCAATGTAACTTATATCAAACTTGTCTTATTTGTTTTACCTTCATATTCCATGAATACTTTTAAATTATTTAAATCTATTCGTGACAAAGATAACGCAATTATCAAGAAATTTCGATGGATTTCTTCTCCAAAATATAATTCTTATATATATATATATATATATCTTGTTTATAAAAATTTGTATCTTATTTGTTTCAAAGGAGTTAGTCGTGTTAGTTTTAGTAAGTTTAAATATATTAATTCGAGTCTTTTATTAAAATTGTGTTGTTAATTTCTTAATAATGTTAACAAAATTTGGGTTAATCTTTTTCAAAACAAATATAAAAATCCAAAAGAATTTCTCATTTATAAAATCCTCTCTTCTGATTCTTAGATTTAAAAATATATCTATTTTTCTTTGAATTTACTTAAATTAGGAGCATGTCTTAAAATAAAAAAAATGGTTATTCAATTAATACGTGTCATTACCCTTAATTTCCTTAGATTTCAAATTTTAAATGTCTTACTTTTGTTATTTCTCTAGATACTTTAATTAATATTCCTATTGTAGACAAAGATCTTCTTCTTCCATATTGAAAGAGTTGGGATTTTCAACTTATCCACCAGATTTGAGATTTTGATGTGTTCTTATATTTCAATGCTTCAATCCGTGTGAATGATATTTTAGAACCTTGGTTTTAGATTCATAATTCTAAAGGTATATTTAATACTAAAGAAATCTTCTGAGATTTACTCTCATATTTTAAAAAGTTATGGTTCTTAAAAATTCACTAAAGAATTAAGTTTTTTGTTGGAGATTTTTTTTTATTATCTACCTAATAGATCTAATATTTTAATATCTTTTGTTTTTCTATCATAATGAGCCTGAAATCCCCTAATATTTTCTTTTCTTATCTTATCAATTTACTATTTTTATTTGTAATAATTACATTTTCACCATCAATTTAAACCTTCACAAATATTTCTTTCTTTGATTTATTTATTTGTGAATTCTTTAAAGTTACAAATTACTTTAATGATCCGGACTTTATTTTGATTATCTTCATTTTTTTTGTTCAAATTTTATATGATTTTTACATCTTATATTCCAATAAATATTAAATATTATTGTTAAATATGATTATGATATGACCTTATTTTTATGTTTATTTTATCTCAATTATTTATGAATTTTAATTATAAATAAAGGTTATATTTTTAGAGAAAAAAATATTATTATCAAATAAAATATTTATTTTTAAAATTAAAATTTTTGTTCTGTGACTTATGGAAATAACTAATCCCTAATAGAATGTATAGTAATAATTTTTTTAACTTTAAAACTTCCAAGGAAATACAATTATAATCTTTCTTTTGACTTAATTCTCTACCCAATAAACACCACACCCACGTTCACGTACTTCTTCCAATCATTAACAATAATAATCTTTAATATGAAAAAGTTAGTATTTACGCTCATTTAATGATAATGTTAATATAATGATAATTATTAATGATAATTTTATTTAATAATGATAATTTTAAAATATAATTAATATTATAAATAAAATAAATAAATATTTTTGGTAATATTATTAGCTTTAAACAGAAATCAATTTTGACCACCGGTCCCCAGTTCCCACTTGAAAATGAATACCAAAGTTATTTAGAAAAAAGAAAAGCATAGTTGACTGAAGACTTGTTCTTCTGCTTAACATCCACTCTGGCGATTTGGATTAGAGTTTCTCTCCTCTTACGACCAACAAAGAATCGAAGTAAGAAGTTAATTTATTTCTAATCTTCGAGTAACGGTTCGCTTTGTTGATTGATGAAAATGAAACGTTTTTGAGATCAAAAGAAGATAATTCTCTAAAGGGTTGGATTGGTGGAGGAAATGGCTGCAAACGCCTCAAGCGCAGCACAGAAAGCTGCGGCTGAAGCTGCTATTAGCTCGGTTGGGTTAGGGATTGATCTCACCGTTGACTTGAGGCTCAAATACTGCAAAAGCTCTCCCGGCGGCGTTGACTCTCGACTCATCGTCATGGACGATGATTTTGTTAGAGATATTGGTATTCCTGGTGGGATTTGTGTTCCTAATGTTCCCAAATCGATCAAGTGTGATAAAGGTGATCGCATGAGGTTTGGCTCCGATGTTCTCTCTTTTCAGCAGGTACTTTTGTTCCCTCTTTTGTCTTGTGAATTTTTATTATTTTTCGGAATTTGATTTAAATTTAGTTGTTAAAAAGTGTAAATTATGCAAATACAAAGTTATGAAGTTTTTCCCCCCTCTTTACCATAAACTTGGAGCTCATTTTGCTTCTAGTCGGGCGGATGAACTTCCCCTCTCAACTTTACAAAGAAAATTTTAGGTGTAATATGTGGAGGTTTCAACTGGGATGGGATGTCCAGGTATAACTCATGAATTTTGTGAGCCTATCCCAATCTTGTCCCACCTATATTTTTGATGGGTTAGGATGATAATTAGATGGTATTATAATGGGATATTCCATTTGTCCCAAACATGTCTAAATGATAAGTAAAATTTGATAAAACAATGAAAAAATAAAACAAAATTATCTATAATAACCATTATTATTTATAATAATTATGAATCCATTAAGAACAACTTTAAATGGGATAAGATAAGATCAGATTTAAATAAAATGAAAGACAACTTTAACTATGAATCTATTAGGGACCTATTAGGGACGTTAAATAGATCATCAGATGTGATGGACAATTCATTTGACATCTGTAATAATATCTATATAATTTTATATAAATTACATATATAAATTGAAACTATGCAGTTAGATTTTAAATTTTAAGTTTTTATAACTCAATTACCGACTAAAGCTCAATGATTTAAAGGAATTACACTCAAATGAAATTCATTTAACACATTTTTTATTGAAAAGCAAACAATAATTCAAAAATAAGTAGTATTACTTTTTATTGTTTATACGTGCCTTCCTCATTTAAAATGCTAAATCCACCGCTCGCCTTCGACCAACTTAATAATAAGAGGGAGATCACATGCTCTAATCTTTCTGTTTCAGTTATTAATGACATAATTATAGAACTAATTAGTATCTTATTTTTAACTTAAGTCATTTCAAAATCCTTTTGTTTCTCTTTCTGATTTTATTTCTGTCTATTTCTTTTTTAATCCTTTGAGGAGAATATATTGTTTCTGATTATAGACAATATTCTGTTGTAAATTCTAGGATGTGGGGCTAGGATGGTGTTTTCTTATGTAGTACAGAAGTACGATACCGGTAACGAATAAATTTTAATTTTAATACATTGCTTGTTTATTTCTTGCTTGCAGATGTCAGAGCAGTTTAATCAGGAACTGTGTCTTTCTGGTAAAATACCCACAGGTCATTTCAATACTGCTTTTGAGTTTACAGGAAGTTGGCAAAAAGATGCTGCCAACACTAAAGCCCTTGCATTTGATGGTGTTTCCATTACCCTCTACAATGTTGAACTTGAGAAGTCTCAGGTAGTTTTGCAAGATCACGTTAAACGAGCCGTGCCGTCATCGTGGGATCCTGCTGCCTTGGCCAGGTGACCTTTTCCGCCCCACCTTGATTCTTTGAAGGCTTTTAAAGGCCATGAGTGAAATGAAAACCAACGAGTGCATACCAGCAAAGACAAACTATCCATGAGAGGCTTCGTTAAATAGCGTTCATACAAGTTTTTGTCATCATGGTTATAATGATCTTGTTATTTGTCTTTCGAAGAAAAAAAAATGTGCATAGTTTATGTAAATATCATTGACATTTATTTATATTTAACCATTGGCAAATGACGGAGTACGGAAACTTATCAACATTGCATGTTTATTTCCAGATTCATTGAAAAGTACGGTACTCATGTAGTAGTTGGTATTAAAATGGGAGGAAAGGATACAATTTATGCAAAGCAGCAGCATTCATCAACCCTCCAACCCTCCGATCTTCAGAAAAAATTAAAAGACATGGCAGACAAAGTTTTTATAGATGAAAGTGGACCAAACAGAATGAATACTGAGAAGGAAAAGGTCCGAAGCATCCTGGAATTTATTAAGCTTTTATTTTCATTTGTTTTCCCTCTTATTCTTCGAGTTCCTTTTAAGCAGTTTCATATATTCGAATGATATAACTTCTCCAACTTGCTATGCTAGATTCATTGCTCTAGAAAAATAGCATAATTGACCTGTATTCTGAATTTCTTTTTTTTTTCCAAGATGGCCAAGGAGCGTGGGTTAAATATCATGGACTTGCTTCCATCCGGTTCATACTCCAGTATAGAGGTATCTTTAGGGAACATTATTGTACTCATGCATTCCTTTGCTTCAAATTTAATTTCTTGGGAAATTCACGTCTTTTTTTTTTCCTACCACTTGTGGTGAGGTTAAACCACCTACCTTTTACAAGTTTAAGGGTTTATAACAGTTGAATGATCACCTCCAATTTTGATCAAACAATTATACTTTGTACAAAAGTGAACTCTCTGTTCGAGAGGTGTTTCAGATTTTTACTCTAAGACCATTTTATGTCCTGATCTATTATAATTTGTAAAGATAAAGCTATAAATAATTTTAACTGCTTTTATTTTGATGGCCGTGTGTTTGATTTTTCCATCTGTAATTTATGCATTGGTTATGCTCTCTACCCTCTATGAGACCTTTTTATCAAAGTCTAGTTTTTGAGTTCCACTAATGACTATCCAATGATGTGTACAATATTTTGCCTACTTCAGGTGCAGGATATTAAATTTATGTGCAAGAGGAAAGGTGGAAGCTTGTATAAAAATCTATCCCACAGTGACTGGTGTCAAACTGTTCACTATGAGCCCGACGTTATATCAATGTCCTTGGTTCCTATGTCTTCATTACTGAGTGGAATAAATGGAAGTGGATTTTTGAGCCATGCCATTAATCTTTTTCTTCGCTGTAAGCATGAAATCTTTTTTTCTTAAATACTTCCACCATTTTTTTAATGTCAACTGCAAAAATGCAGTGTTGTATGTTCCTAGTTGCAACTGTGTGATTGATTAGTTTTGTTTTCTCCACAAACGTGTGGAATATGCAACCAGCAGCAACTTATGCAGCAATTAATAACATGATAAATTATAATTATTTTGTGTGGTGAATTGGCGCCAAAGAATTTTAATTTAGAGGGATGGGTTCATGTAAGTCTACTGAACAGATGCCTGAATTTTCTCTGCACATTTTGAGCTATGAGGTAGAATGCACAATTTAGCTTTCCCTGTTTATTGCTACTCTGTATATACAAAAGGGCTTGCTACAAGCATGAGGGTAACTTTCTAATCATTTCTTCCTTTCTTTATTAGTTCTTTTTTGTTCTGAACTGCAGATAAGCCACCCATTGAAGAATTGCATCAATTTCTGGATTTTCAACTTCCCAGGCAGTGGGCACCAGTATTTGGTGAGCTTGCCCTTGGTCCTCAAAGGAAGCATCAAAGTGGCGCTTCTTTACGGTTTAGTCTATTGGGTCCTAAGCTTTATGTTAACACAACTTCGGTAATTTGTTAAATTTCTAATAAATTTTGGAATGCATGTTCTTCCACTGCTTTTATGTGAAATAAAGTTATCTGCATTTACAGAGTTTTAGTATCTCAATTTCGTCATTATGAATTTCAAAACAGGTGGATGTGGAAAAGAAGCCAGTGACAGGTCTTCGACTGTATCTGGAGGGAAAGAGAAGCAACTGCTTAGCCATTCACTTGCAGCATCTTTCATCCCTGCCAAAAACCTTCCAGCTTCAGGATGAAGTGAGAGGCAATGTTTCGCATCCTTCGCATGATCGCAGATACTATGAAAAAGTGAAGTGGAAGAGCTTCTCTCATATCTGCACAGCACCTGTTGAGGCTAACGATGATCTATCCATTGTTACCGGGGCTCACTTTGAAGTTGGAGAATCTGGTATGAAGAAGGTTTTATTCCTACAGCTTCATTTCTCTAAGGTAACTGGGTCTACTGTTGTGAGACAATCTGAGTGGGATGGTTCCCCTGCTGTGGCACAGAAATCTGGAATCATCTCAACGCTGATCAGCACTCGTTTCTCAACTGCTCAAAAACCACCCCCTAAGCCGTCTGATGTTAACATAAATTCTGCTGTATATCCTGGCGGTCCTCCAGTGCCCACCCAGTCTCCGAAACTTCTGAGGTTTGTTGACACCACAGAAATGACAAGAGGGCCGCAGGACTCCCCTGGCTATTGGGTTGTGTCTGGGGCAAGACTTATGGTCGACAAAGGTAAAATATCCCTTCGAGTTAAGTACTCTCTTTTGACTGTGATTTTACCTGATGAAGATGTATCAGAGGAGTTCTGAGGACGGGGAAAAGAAACATAGTATTTATACACGAAGGATTTTGGAAATGGTTTCTGGGAATTCTTACCACTCATACTTTCGTCAGATAATGTGTTGCTAATCTGATGTGTTTATTGTATATAAATTTTTTTACCTTTTTCAGTGTAAGTTTTTTTTTTCTTTTCTTTTCCTCCTCCTCTTCTCCTTTGGTGAAAGGGTGTGTTTTAAAGTGTCATTGGAGAGAATCTTGCATATAATGAAACACTACTATATATTGGAACAGAGTTATCTTTAACTCTTAATTTTTATATAAAAAAAAAGTGTTAAAAGTAAAGACGATATCAACAAGGAGTATACAACATGTTATATATATCCACCTGTTGATACACTTTCATCTTTGATAATCATTTCATTTGTTCACATTTGTTATGCTTTCTGTTTATGAACTATGAATAGAGGGAAAATTATTTGATTCTTAGTGGTAACTTTAGAGTAAATTGACACGTGGAGGACAAAACTACCACAAGGGCAAGAGGTTTGTTTTATGTTTATTTTTGCTATTTTGGTTAACAAATACCTGAATTGAGCATGCCCGTAACATACAAGGACCACCAAATAAAAAGGGTGACGAGGGCACACTCGTAACTTTGGGCAAATAAACAATTTAATTTCATTCTCATCTGGACATTAATCATAAGAATGTCATACAAAACCTTCAATTATGTTGCTTTCAGCAAAATTTTCAGTATCAATTTGTATTTCACGCCAAGTAAATCTTCTCAGCACATCAAAAGAAACCAGAAAATTTCAAAAAAAAAAATATCACTTTGAAATTTATATTAATAAAAATATCATCTAATAATATTGAATGATTTTTAATTTGACAATATTTAACATTGAATGGATTCAAATTATTGTAATTTAATTTGAACGACATCGAATTGAATGATATTCAACGTAAAATAATGTCACTCTTTTTTTTAATATTGAAATATGTAAAATTGATTAATAAGATATTATTTTTATAGTTAAAAGTTATAAGGATGTTGTTTTTCTCGTTTTCTCTAAAAATTCTTATTTTATTCTTACTTAAAAATTTGCATTGAAATGAATTATTATTATTATTATTATTATTATTATTATTATTATTATTATTATTATTATTATTATTATTATCATGCTATTCAACTTCATTTTGGGGGTAATTAGCTTTTTTTAACCATTGACTTTTGCTTAAGTTGTAAAGTTGTGTTTTAAGAGATGAATTTACAAAAATGGGTCTTTAATAAAATTAGCAGTGAGGTTAGAGGCCTAATCAGTCATTGGAACATATACATAACAATTATTCTACATAATGGAACTAAACTTTATCAACCTCGTTTACGACTATTCTACCAAACTAAGGTAAGCTCAAATCTAATATTTCTTGTACATAACATAAAACATGTTAAGTATGCATTTTTTAACTCTAATTCTAATACATCTATGACTAAATATATAAATCTTTACTAAAATACAAAAGAAAAGGAAAAATAACCCTAAAAAATAAAGAAATATTTATAAAACTACAGTATGAAAAAAGAGAGATAAGCTAAAGAAGCTTCATGAATGATCCAATTCATTAGTTTCACTAAACCAAAAGGATAGAAAATGAGTTTTGCTTTTGAAAAATAATCTATCTGGTCATAGCTTCCAGAGGACCTCAAAAGAAAGATATAAAAGGGTCACAATTTTACTTGTTCTAAAGTTGAAAATAGCCCCTTTGATTTTAACTCCTCTGTACTTTGCTCCTCCTATGGATATAGGAATCGCTTATTCTGATCCATGTTCAGTGTATGCTATAACTTTAATTCCAAAAGTGCTTAGAAGACCTGCTATCATATCTTCTTTTTTGCCCTTTTGGATGTGATTTTTTTGTAAGTCGTTTTAATGTAAGCGTTCTAAAATGAAGTATAGTGATTTTGAGATTAACATTTAGATATTTGGCATAAAGTTATTAGAAATGGTTTTAAGCAGTAAGTTAATAGTCAATTTTGGATGGCAGCATAATTATAACACAAATAATACTCTTAAAATTTTAAAAGCACTTTTTATCATAATGCAAACAGTACCCTCTAAATACTTTGATTTATTTTGAAGTATAAAAAAATAAAATGGTTTCAAATAGGCTCTTTGTTTGTTTTCTCTTGTTCAAAAATCCATTCTTTAAGCTACAAATCTCAGAAAATAAATAAGCTTCATGCTGGTTTAACTATAAATCTTCTCGTTTTAATCTGGTAGTTAATAGTTTAAAATTTCACCTCCTCATCTTTCTATCAATTAGAACTAATCATGTGATGATAAATAGATATATAATGAGACTTATAATACAACCCACTAATTTTCATAATATATCTCATATTTTCTTACTTAATTTTTCATGAAATAAAATATTATTAATTAAAATATCTCATTTATCTATATTGTAAAAATTTAATAAAAAATATGATAAGATATTATATTTAAAATTAGACATTATAACTAAAATAAATAATATTATATTTAAACAGGATTTTGAGAATATTATACTATAAACATGAAAGATACTAAATAAAACATAAGATAACATAAAATAACCTATTTTATATCTCTAATGAATAGTGGTTAATTACACATAATATCATTTCATTAAATAAAATAAAATAAAATAAAAATTAGCAGAAAAATATTGTTTTTTTTCGTTGCACTCAGTTGTGATTATTTTTTTTTTAATCCAGTGTCGATCAATCTATTAAAAAAATGTCAGCTCAAATGAGCAATTACACTAAGAAAAAGTCTACTTAATATCATCACAACTAATGTTGAAGTTAATTATAAAATAAAAAAATAAATCATATTTTAACCAATAATTATCAACCACATCATAACTTATTGTATAAACAGCTTAAGCCTTAATCAAAACTTATTCTATAACACAATTTAATATTTTATCCATTCATCCTAAAAAAAATGCAGAAAAATGGAATAAAATAAAATAAGTGAAATAGAGTTTAAGATTATAATCTCTATATACATGCTCCCTCGTTTCAAGTCCAATATCAAACAAGACTTGCGCGTGAGCATTGTTTAAATTTGGAAGAGTCCTATCCAACATACCACGTTTTTGAAAGAAAAAAACACAACCTACAGTCTTGGAAAAGATAGTAAGGCTCATCACTTAAAAAATATCCTATAAAATCCTTAATAGATAGATCACATTCCAAATCTTTTAGGGAGGAGGGGGGAGGGGAGAGAAACAAAAAGACAAACATGGGAATAAGATTATAACAAGTTCATTATCATCATCAGATTAATCAAAAGCTCTTCACAGCAAATTGTATCCCTTTTCCATACCATCCATTCCCAATCAGCAAGACATGGTAACTGTCATTTGTAAGAGCCCTCTTGAGCATCACTTGAGTCAGCTTCCAGGTCAATCAAATGCGCTGTTAACCACAGTTCTAGAACCCTTACTCTTAAGACCTAATGGAAACATTGAAGATGAAACAGAAATGAGACAAAATTTTCATGATAGTACGAGTAGTCAGAACTGAGAAGAATATGGAGCAAAACAGGGGCCAAAAAAGGTGACACTCTCCATCACCACACTAGTACTAAGCCAAAACCAAATATCAAAGAACCGTGTGACTAAAAATAATCATCTCCTGGAGAAAATCGAGCATGCAGGTCAAACATACATATTTGAATAGGCCAACGTGGTCAATGGCAAAAGAAATTCCAAAAAACAATATTTTGGAATAATTTTTATCAATTTCAATAAACTGGAGTACTACATCGAATATTAATTTCTTTTTTACTTGAGCAAACCCCGCACCAGAAAAGAAAATTAAAAACCACAATACCAACAAATACAAGAGAACTTTTTATAACAGTAAGTGCTTCTTAGACAGAAACATTCACCATGAAAATATATGCTGTCCACAACCATAACAGAGAGAGACAGAGATACGCATTAAAACCGTTGGATCTCGATATCTGAAAATTCAATTCATCTAACATAATTATCCATTCCATGCATCAGATTCGTAATCCATTATAGAGAGAGACAGACAGAAAATCTGACCTCATTACTGAGACAACTGACTAGTAACCGAAACTTTAGTACTTACCACTTAGAAGGAATTAGTTTATATTAAAAATAATTATACTTGGTCTCAGTTAAGACGGCTGATAAGCATCATTATTTTAATTTTTTAAGTAAACTACCAGATAAAACATGCAGAAACCAAAACACATTTAAAAAAGGGAGCCAAAACTTGTATTTAAAGGAAAGGACAATCTTACCGTTAAAAGGATAATAACAAGTGAAGTCAAACAATTGAAGAATAAGATCATCAATGTAAACTGTAAGGAACTGGAAGGGGTATATTTTACCGAGTCAGGAAGATGGCAGTAGGATTTCCAGGTGATGGAGGATTCTGCTCTATCAGTTTAACAAAAGAACCAGCTTTTGTATGAGCATCAGGGTTGGTGATAGACAAAACTTCAACTTCCTCAAGGCCAATTTGTCTCTTAATCAAGTCCAAGTTCTCCTGAAGGACAGCAATTTCCCCAAATGCTAGCTTCAGGTCTAGAGCCTGGACCCCAATTGCAACTGCTTCATCTTTCTTGAATCTCAAGAAAGGCATGCAAATTTTTTGGGTCTTCTTAAAATTGTCATCTGGACGAACAGGAGTATTCTGTACAGCCTCCAATATCTCCCCATCCACATTGGGGGCAAAACTACGAGTGTTATGGTCAAATCTTTGCTGAAGCATTCTTAAACACTCTGCTTTCCATCCATCATATTGCTCATTGACATATATCAACCCTATAAACTTGTCCTCAGTAAGTGATGTAACAGGTGTACCCTTCTTGGCGGCTTTCTTTGAACCTAAAATTTGCTTTTGAAGTAGCTTCCTCATCATGACTATTGAATCTTGCAAATACTTGTTGGCATTTTTCAGTGCTAAATCTGGAGTATCAGCCACAGGCCATCCAGCCTTAACCACAAAACCAACCTTCTTTAAAAGTACCCTCCAAACAAATTCTGCATAGTGTGGGCAGATTGGTGCAATAAGACGTGTTTGAACATCCATAAAATGCAATACTAACTCACGGTTCAATCCCCCAGATCCACATGAGAACCTGTATTCATCCCGGGCAGCTTGAAGATCATAAAAGCCCGTCTTAAGAGCTTCTCTAAACATGTAGCCCTTGTAATGCTGATCAGTCATTTTGATAGCATTATTGATCTCATTTGCAAACACGCGGTCAGCATAAGTAGAAGGAGGACCTGTCCTCAATGAAGATTCAGCAGCAAGAACTTCTTCCATCCATGAGAGCTCCTTAGTGAGACGTAAGATGGCAGCATTTGCAGTATCAAATACAAAATTAGCATCATCAACACCATCACCAGCATCAGCCAAAGAAAATCGTGTTGCATCAGAAGAAAATTCCTCAATTGCCTCCCTAAGTGTCCTAAAATTGCCGGTAGACTTGGACATCTTCTCACCATTAAGCATGATGTGGCCATTGCATCTAAAGCCTCCTGGCCAGTGTTGCTTGGACATAATTGCAGTATGATTGTAGATGCAGAAAGTTAAGTGATTCTGGATTAGATCCTTACCCGACACTCGAAGATCAAATGGGTACCAGTATTCAAACTCCTGTTTCATCTTGTTAAGAACTGACAAAGGGATATCAGATGATTTTGGATATGGACCACCACATATAACATAATCCCACACATCATCAGTCATTTGTTGAGGTGTAATTGGAGATCTACTGGTTCCATACATGTCATCATTGTGTAAAATGTGAGCAATTGTGTAATATGCCATGTAAATAGTTGAATCAGATAACGACTCAACTAAGTATTCTTCATCCCAGGGGATGCGAGTCCCAAGCCCAAAGGACCTTGAGCAAGCCCACTGGTTAAGCCAGCTCAAAGTGTGCTCAAATCCATGTCGTGTTTCATCAGAATAAAGATTCATGTTCGACAAGCACTCCTCGGCCATTTTTTTCCACTCTGGTTCACCATATATAATATACCATTGATCTGTGAGAGCCACTACACAATCATCACCAGATCGTGATACTACCCGCTTCTCTGGTTCACTATACAAAATTGCCTCACCTGTTTCTATAAGTTTGCTCCTTAACAAGGGCTTTGCTTCCTGAACACGCCTACCTGCAAATTCTCCAACAAGCATTGTTCCTTCAGTAAATCCTTTCAAGTATGTCAATCTCTTTGCCTGCTCTAGTTTGTCTTTCTCATTCTGACTTTTAATTTTCAGATCCGTGCACACTTTTTCAGCAGATTTATCGCCAAATTCTGGAATATTGATGATAGGAACAATCTCAAAGGGCATGACCCATTCATCCTTCACACCATATTTTGCCCTAAGAGCTGGTTTTGATTTTAAATCATGCAGAGCCATGTAATCATCGGGAGCATCACTAGGTACACTGGTAACAATGCCAGTACCTTTATCTGTCAAAATGGTCAGCATGGGCAGAGCATAAATAATATCATTGAATGAAAGTGGCGACTTCAACTGAAGGCCAATCAAATCATAACCGGTCAGCTCAACCAAGCAAGTAGGCTTCTCAGGGACCCTTGAGTACTTCTGATATGCAAGATTAAGTGCTGCTCTCTGTGTAAGGATAAAGACATCAGTATCATTGATTTCAAAAGCTCCATATTTCCCATCAGGCAAGACCCATGCATTTGTTTGTCCATACATGGTCTCAGGTCTCAATGTCGCTGCAGCCAGAAATACTCTTTTTCCCTCCAACACTCCCAATCTAGGAGGAAAAGGTGGAAACACTTCCATCTTGAGGAGAGTGTACTCTTGGGGCTGAACTCCTTCACCTGATGCCCTATCATGGTCAGCACAAGGCTGCCCATCCAGTGGAGAGTATATTGTGTATCTGAGGTCTTTCACTATCTTACCCATCGATTTCAGTTTCCTCATCTGCCACCTTACGAAGGAATCATAAAACAGATTTTTATCTGTAGTTACAAAGGAACGCCTCCAGTCACAACCCAAGCCAAAAGCCTTGAGGTCTTCCATTGCCAATGGAGGGAAGAATTCCAGCCACTTATATGGATCTTGGAATTGAGCTATATGAGAGTCATCAAGGCCAAAACTCTGCATAATCTCCCATTGGTATTTCTGACCACCTGACTTTGACGTAGCCTTGGCCTTTTTGCCTTTGAATTTGTCTGGAGGTGCTCCTGAATTGGAATCCTCTGCTTCTGGTTCCTCATTCCCTTGTTCCTCAATTTTATGAGGAAAAACCGGTGGGTTTCCAAATTCTTGGATTTCCCGTGCAAGTTTATCAGCAGATGCCTTAATAGGCATACCAGTGCAATGGAAGCCAAAAGGAAACAACACATTGGCACCTCTTAATCTGTGATAAGCTGCAGCAAACTCTATTTTTGAGAGAGAAAATGCATGACCAATATGCAAGAAACCATTCATATAAGGATATGGAAAATTGCCAAAGAACTTCTCTCCCGGTTCTGGATGCTTCTCAAGAGACTCCGACCTGAAAACTTGCCCATCATCCCACCAATTTCTAACTTTTGTCTCAATTTCTAGGAGGCGGTCTCTCCTAGCAAAGCTTTTCCCACCTTCTGCAGCCATATCACCAAGATGACAGAAACTGGACACAAATAAAATAAATCAATAAAAAATCCACCAGTTACATTTCAACTTCAAACAGGATTACATTACATGAACATGCACTTGCAGAATAGATAATAAATAAACAGCAAAAAGCCAAAGAAGCTCGGCTATAAGAAATTGAAGCCGCTTGGAGAACAAGTAGTGTCAAAGTCAAATGATATTCCTATGCATCAAACATATAGTGAAATAATGTTTCTTCAAAAGATAGATCCTGTTAGCTTGTCTATAGAATACCCATCAGATGCCTCCAATAAATTCAAAATCAAGAGAAACGGTGAGCAATAAAAGAAATAGATACAACAATTTATCACCAAACCCAATAAATCTAGCTTATTAAAATCTACTCAGACAGTAAGATTGAACAGATTTCACACTTGGGCATAAGGGGCGGCTCAAGAGCTTGTGAGGCCCTAGGCCGCAATTAAAAATAAGACCCTTGAAATGTATTGAGAAGTTGAGAATAACACATTTGAATGATTGAAAAGGTCATAAATCCTCATATCAGATAACTATACTAGCTCATATCACAGTATCATATATGCAAGGTCGGCAATTCTAAGATAAAACTGAAACCAATAAATCAAGATAAGGCAGAGATTACCTATTACAAACCAAAAGCCAACCACGAATACGGTGCGTCAAGAGAGTTGGAGGATACTTGACGGCCAGCGTTGGTGTGTAAAAGGGAGAGAACGCCCTGAAATTAGGGTAAGTGAAATCCAATATACACTGGCTTTTGGGGTTTTGTTTTCATATAATTTTTTTATAACAAAAATAATATCAAATATATTCCACTTATATATTTTACTATTAAAAAAATTATTCTTCCTCTCATTTAATTAAATATTATTTAAGTTAAATTATGATAATTTATAACATTTTTTAATTAAAATTTATTTAATATTATTATGATCGATTTTTATTATTATAAATTTTAGTGTTTATTTTTTTCTTGTAATTTTTTTCTTTTTTAGTTTTCTCCGATTTTATATATATTTCTTAATAAAAATAAATAATGTTTACTTTTCTTTAAAAAAAAAGTCAATAACTTATAAATTTAAATATATATTTATACTATACGTGGTAGAATTATTTTTAAAAAATGAAAAAAAAATTTAGATAAATTTATCATGTCTCGTGTGTTACATTATAAATAATTAGATACAAAACTAAGTGAAAATTCGTAAGCTAATAATTTTCCTTAGCTTAAACTCACCTCGACCACCATTGAAACAATAAAACCACTAATGTCACTAACCTATCCCACGAACCATCAAATCATATTTATCTTGGACAATCTATTTGGTCATAAATATGTAACGAACATACGATTTAATAAGTACGAGTACCCCGCTAAGGTATAGCAAAGATATATGACTGATTTAACAAATGTCCTAGACCCAACGAATTTGGTAGAGCGTACAACCCAGTCGACAAAAGTACCTCATAATCAAACGGCGAGGTCTTAGATGTCAAGACCTGGTGAAACTATGATATCTTGACGTGATCATGGTCCTCCCTCTCCGTGAGCGACCTGTATATAACGACCTCCCTTTATTAGTGTGTAATACTTGTAGCGATATGCTTTCTATTTTTACTATATATGTAACCATGTATACAGGTCACTTATACGTAACTTACCACGTGCGTAGGATGTCATACACATATATACCCCTTAAATGAGGAGAATACGGAAGCTATTCATTGGTCCATATTTCCACTTCTCTATAAAAATCACTAAAATCCCTAATTAGAAAATTCTCTGCAAACAATTGGCGCCGTCTGTGGGAACTCAAAACTTTCTAGTCCATAGTTGGCATTTGAGACCTTCATTTTTATTCCTAGGAGAATTATCTCATTTTAGGGACATTTACTTGCACACAAAAAATGGACATGAATGGGTACGAGCTGGAATAACGAGCGCTCGCATAATCCGCTTTAAGGGATTTGACTCTGAAAACAGGGCGACCATGACGAATTATGGCTAATGCAGACATGGAGCGTTAGTCCAAATCACCCTGTCACGAGCTAAGTTAACAAGTGTCGGTTGTTCTTAGACCCAGATCAACTGTAAACACTACCATGAACAGCATGAGTTGTCACCAATTGATTTTAACACACAAAACCAGATAAACAGTTCGTGAATTGACAAGAAAATTTATTGGTAGGATATGGCGTAAACTGGGAGTGGCGATAGTGCATACCGAGTAAGACTGTGAACAGTGGGCTATATAAACATTATCTTGAACGAATTGGGCCAGGCTCGGCCCATGTGAAAAACCCAATTCGTGCAAACAGATACACAATCTAAATCCGCAAATGCTAGAGTTCATAGTAGAAGATTGATGGCATCTCTCTAATACCAACCGAGTGTGAACTGCTAACAGTGCGCAGATCCAAAATAATCCACTCACACCTTTTCATAAAACCAAGAAACAATCTCCACGAGATGAATTAACGGCCTGAAGAGATGAAGAACCGAGCAGAAGAGAGACGAGTTGGGCTGGATACGTCATAAATAGGGGTTGGATCAGTTGAACCTGGTACGAATCCCTGAAAAACAAGTTGGGCTTATGCGATTGAACTACCGCGAACTGAGGAAGAACGAACAAGGTGTTGATCGGTTGGACCTGGCGAACTGAAAAGGGACGAACATGTGCGTGACATCGCTTGAACAAAATGACATGGGTCATTGAGGCAGGAAAAGTGAATCGTGAGATCGCTAACAAGGACAATCAGTTCTGATGTTTAAATGAACAAGACAAGCGCGAACTGCTACTAGTTTCATTCCTAGCTCGTTTCGTGCCATTTTTGGCCGTGAACGGATTGAGCTGATACAGATCATGGTGCAAATCAGAGAGGATTGGGTCAAGAGATGTAGTTGGTGCATGTCGTTATTGTTAGACGAGGTAGTGGTAGCATGGAGTAGATCGAGCAAACCACAAGCTGGAACTTTCAATGGTGCGTTAAGGGAATTGCGAACTGTGTTTTGGTCGCTCAATAGGCTGAAGAAGATGACAAAGGTGTTGATCGCGAACTGGGCCAATTTCTATAGAAGAACTACACCCGATTGGTTTATGTAAATGATGAACGAGATACTTGTTGCAAACTAGTAAGTGGATTTGCTTCCAATCTGATAGCAACTCCACCATGAACAACCACAAACCAATGCGCTATGAACGACCTATAGAAACAGACTGAGAAGATGAGTTTGTGGGTTGTGGACTCTTGAGCGAAGTGGAAACAGACTTTGCCAATCTGTGCGCAATAAACGACCTGTAGAAATGGGCTAAGGAGATGTGGGTTGTGCAAACTCTACTAAAGAGGAAATAGACTGTGCCAATCTGTGTGCAATGAACGAATTGGAAATGGACTGCACAAATCTGTGCACAATGGACGACCTGTAGAAATGGGCTGAGGAGATGTGGGTTGTACAAACTCTTGAATGAAATGGGCCTAGCTCGGGCCGAATGAAAAACAACCCGCTATTTTTTCTTTGGTACCGATTTTTGAACTCTCTCAGTTATAGCAACAACATTAAGTAATCCAATACTATGTATGAAAGCCCTGAAGAAATACGGGTTGGGTTGGAATAGATGAACCCGATATGTTATGATTTGAGGAATAACGGACTAGGAGTTTACCGGTTGGAACTGGCGAACTAAAAAGAGACAAAAAGATGCCCCACATCGCTTGAATAAGAATGAAACGGGTCATTGAGGCTGGTAAAGTGAATCGCAAAATTGCTAACAGGGACAATCTATTATGATGTTTAAACGAACAAGGCAAGCTGTTAACTGCTTCCAGTTTCATTCCAGCTCGTTCCGTGCCGTTTCGGGTTATTTAAGAGTTTTTTCCTCTATTTTATGGCTTGGTGTAGCTGGTTTGATTATCGACCAGCGTGCTAAGTGACGAACTAGAGGTGGAGTTATGTGCTAAGTAAATTCACAGCATCGCGATCTGAAGAACGGAACAAGTTGGGCGACCAGCGAATAAAAAGAACGACATGGAGAGTTATAAGTTTGGTTGGTTAGATCATCGACCAACGTTCATTGGGGCTGGAAGGATTACATCCGGGTTATTAGAATTGAATCTCCGATAAAAAAAATGACCCATTTTTGGTTCGCATAGAAGAACTGTGCAGTAAGCAATAAATAAAGTCATAAACTGGTTTATACCCAGTTCAGTGTTTAATCACACACCAAATACTAAGTACTAATTTATAAGAAAAGCAGTAGTTTCTGAATTACAAATTTTCCCAAATATGGTAAAATTGCCTTTCATGAAGCCTAAGAATCAAAACTGGAGTGGAAATTGTAAAAAATATCACTTTAATTCTTGGATTCCTTGTTGATTCAATCACTTTTGGATCGACCTATGTGAAAAGGTGAACTGTGTTACCCATCGTTTGACATCTTGTCTCTCTAGTCTCGCTTGCACATATTACTATGTTGATGTAGAATGAACTGTGCCTGTTCGACCTGTTACATAGATTGCTTTGAGTTTAGTACTCCTGCGAGGTGACATTGAATTGCTGGGATTGATATGATAAAGTGGTATGCAACATGCTGTTTTTCACCTTGGTGGAGCTATCAGTTCTATATATGAGCACGATGTTTTTCAGAGACAGATGTTGGAATTGAATTAAGATAATAAGTAGGAAAGCAACTTAAGGAATTATGTTTTCAAATTGGAATTGTGAATGAAACTCTGTGATAGACATGAGCGCAACTGGGGTTTTGTGATTTCCGAAACTGTGGTTGTTCTATACATGTTGTCCACTGGAAATGGTGGCACCATTGAACTTTTTTTACATACAGTTTTATACGTTTACTACTTTAACACCAGTTCGTGATTTCTGTTGTGCTATACGTCTATCATGGAAAACAACAATCTTAAGTCTAAGAAAGAACTAAATACTGCTCAACATGATCCAAGTATGCCACGGGTACAAACATAATGAATATCGCCATAAATATAAGGATGGAGTTTCCAACAAAAATAAGGGAAGCTTATGCACTTCAAGCAAGGTGTGTTTATATGATGTATGAATTGATCATTACATGCCTTTCTTTATATGATGCAGGGGTCGATTTTGGCGACTGAGGTAAAGCTTGGTGCATCTTGAGATATGTGCAATCCATGTATCGCGAAAAGAAATTATAAGAGGGTCAACACTTCATTCACATATGACAATACTTCGATCTTCGAAGACTATTTAACGACGTCTATTAACCAGGTATGACTTGTAAAATTTACTTGTGTTGTCCTAGCAATTTGGTATTCATCAAGATATCGACAATTCATTCCCGTGTTGATGGATTTATCTAGTCGTATTATTTATCCCATCATGACAAGAAAGATTTTTGATTAAAATTATTATAAAGTGGGACTATTCACTCCATATATGACATATACGACCAATTCATTATCCAAATATTGATAAAGTTATTATGAAGTCCGCACCGTGTTTTCTTTAGGCGCGTAAGGTCAATACATGAACTCCCATATTTAGAGTATTTAACTATGAGTTTGTCAAAGTATTGACTTTCTTCTTGCAAGGAAAATTTGGAACACATGTGGGTAAGGTTTTCACCCTCGCATGTCGCACATTTCGCAAAATATTAAAGTGATCAATTCCTCAAAGTTTGGAGCACATGTGGGGTACGGTTTTCACCCTCGTATGTCGCCTATCTCACGAAATTTATGCCCCGTGATTGGAGGAGGAGTCCACTGACCCCCCACTCGAGATGCGGAATATGCTCGCAATCATACTTTGGGTGTCTTATTTCATGCCCCCAAGTGGGGACAAGTCATTTGACCTTCTCACTTGAGATGCAAGACACTCTATTGCCTCGTGATTAGAGGAGGAGTCTCCTGACCCTTCCATTCGAGAGACGGTATGTCTTATGCCCCGTGATTGGAGGAAGAGTCTCTTGACCCCCTACTCGGGATGCGGGATACGTCCTATGCCTCGTGATTGAAGGAGTCCCCTGACCCCTCCACTCAGGATGATGGATACGCCCTATGCCTCATGATTGGAGGATGAGTCCCCTGACCCCCCCCACTCGGGATGCAGGATACGTCATATGCCTCGTGATTGGAGGAGGAGTCCCCTGACCCCCCCTCCACTTGAGATGCGGGATACGTCTTATGCCTCATAATTGGAGATGGAGTCCCCTAACCCCCACTTGAGATGCCAGATGTGTTTCAACATGGTAAAAATGCAAGTATTATTAAATGATCCACTCATAATCCGAAATACGTCTTAAGAAAGAGACTTGAGTTCCAGAGCAAAAATGATCTGAATGTGAGCGCATGTAAGGGGTTGGATATTTCACCCTCACATGTCCCATCTAACTGTGGATCAATATTTCACCACATTATATTGTATCTGAATGTGAGCTATTAATCTTTTCTGAAAAGTTCCACCGCTTCCTTCAAAAGGGACCTCAGTTCACCCTACTACTTCGATATTAAAAGCAACATAGACATAGCAATTCATATATTTTTCATTGAGGTAGAGCATTTAGGTCCCTAGTTCATTGGGGTAGTTAGGGTATATGAGCCATCTTTTCGCTATAAGGCGATGCTTTACTCCTAGTTTGAAAATACCATATCATAGTGTAGTGCGGTGCAATAAAAGCCCCACTTCTTAAGCTACGTGACAAATAAGGGCTTCGATATATGGCATCCAATAGCAAGGCCATCCACCTTCCTTATTCGTAATGATTACTTAATTGTTCCTATGTAACAATGGAGTGGCATAGTAACATTCGCCAAGCGACCTGAGAGTCAAGACCTGAAAACCAAGATCTTCATGTCAAATTAAACGACCTGGGTCACCTATGCATACAAGACCTAATCAAGTAACTCTTATATGACGGCTTTTTAGGCAACATTTATATAACGATCATGTAGCACTCAAATGACGACCTAATTTTAAAGTTAATAACGAAATCCAATGAGAGATGAAGTGTTTACCTTTTCAAACTTGAATTAATAATATACCATATCATCATAGGATAAACCACCTCTTTTCTCTTTTGAGACATGTTAAATAAAATTAAGAAGAATAAATTACTTAATGTAAATATTGGTCGTTTGAATCTCGACCTAAAAATAGAGAATGGATCGGTTCTCCCTTTGACGTCATTAAACAAATGAACTAAAAAATAGACTAAGTATTTTTCTAACAAGCATACAGAATGGAATAATAGGAAAACATTTAAAGGGTCGAAATTATCTAAAAATAAATTTAAGTTAAAAAGTATGGTAAAAGTAAGTTTCTTTACTATTTATAAAATGAGCGGAAAGCTAAAAGGTTTAACTAAAAAATAAAATTAATTAAAGGAATATTGTTTATAGTTAAATAACCTCGCGATTGAAAATTGTATCGTCTGAGTGACCGTTATATACTTAGATACATTGAATCATTTAAAGTGGTTTATTTAAATTAAAATCAACAAACAAGTATTATTCCCTTGACTTCTCAAAATCAAAAGAATATGGGAGTTAATGTTTGGTATTAAATATGTAATGGACATACAACCTAATAAGTACAAGTATCCTGCTAAGGTATAGCGAAGATATAGGACTGACTTAACAAATGTCCTAGACCCAATGAATTTGGTAGAGCGTACAACCCAGTCGACAAAAGTACCTCATTATCAAACGGCGAGGTCTTGGATGTCAAGACCTGGTGAAACTATGATATCTTGACATGATCATTGTCCTCCCTCTCTGTGAGCGACCTGTATATAACGGCCTCCCTTTATTAGTGTGTAATACTTGTAGTGATATGCTTCCTATTTTTACTATATATGTAACCATGTATACAAGTAACTTATACGTAATTTATCACGTGCGTAGGATGTCATACACATATATACCCCTTAAATGAGAAGAATAAAGGAGCTATTCATTGGTTCATATTTCCACTTCTCTCTAAAAATCACTAGAATCTCTAACTAGAAAATTCTCTCCAAACAGTCATGAACAAGTAGATGTATCCATATAGCTTGATTTTTTTAACTCTCATTCAAATATAACTAAAGTTTACACATCAAATTTAGAATTGATTTAATTCGTCTTAGACATTCATGGTTTAAGAAAGTATCTCAAATAATTAGCATTTAAATTTCAAGCAAACAAGCTAGTAGCATGATATTACATACTTATTCAATTCAACATAAATTTTAAATGAGATTTATATTGTTATTAGAATTATTTTTCACTATTAATGTTTAAGTTTTGAATTTTTGGATACTATCTACATTTTGAATGATAGAAACATGCAGTTAATCTTCACGATTCTCAAACCTAACTTATATTCTACAAACTGCAAAACATTAATTTTGATGCATATGCTTGTTCATGACCAAGTAGATTGAATAAGAAGAATTGGTGATGTGTATAATGGAGCATGGGGTATCGACATAGGTGATAGTACTATTTCAATGGTAGCCGAGGTGGATTCAAGTGGAGAAAGATTAACAACAAATTTTAGAGTTTTTTTTAAATTTTAAATCAAAAATAGTAAAATTTATTGAAACCTAAATGTTATGAATGTAAAATAGAAAGAATGATATATTTGAAACTTTTTCATTATTCAGTTATATGTTTATAACAAATAAATATTAAATGATAGAAACGAAACAATCGTAATAATTTAACGTTATATTTGTAGGATTATCTTCACACGTAATATTCATCTCAAACACCATTTAAACAGTAAAACCATTCATGTCACTAGCCTACCCCACACACCACTAAATCATATTTGTCTTGCACAATTTGTCTGGTTATGATCAAGCAAACGTATTAAGGTGGCTTGATTTTATTAACCCTCGTTAAAATATAACTAAAGTTCACACGTTAAATTTAAAATTAGTTTGATTCGTCACATACACTTATGATTCATAAAGTATATCAAATAATTAGCATTCAAATTTCAAGCAAACAAGACACTAGCGTGTTATTACATACTTATTTAGTTTACCATAAATTTGTAGAATATAAATTACAAATCTAATTAATCTACCGAGATAAATAGGTTATTTTTAATGTATCAATTTATAATTTAATAACCTAAACACAGTTATCATGTATGTAATCGCGTGTAAGAATAAATTGTAGAAATAAAAAATAACACATGATATTTTTATGTAGAAATAACATAAACCACAACTATGACTTAAGAGGAAAACTATTGATCCATCAGAGCAACTAACTTTCTATTATGAAAAACAAAAATGTTAATGTACAAACTCATTTTTATACTACCATTCTTAGGATACTGTCATAATTTATCTTACTTACGAACCACTGTCCTATTTTCACAGTTTTCAAAATTAGCGTTAGCGGTTTTCAGACTAACGTTCCAATAAACTTCCCGCTAATTAGATACGTTAACAAATTAATTACAAAATAGTTAGCACAAATAATATAAGTGTCTATGTATGTTCTAAAACATATTTAATAATGAATAATCTTAACTAGATGAATTAAAACATATGTCATTTAAATCAAATCAAGTAGAAAACCATAAAACAAAAAAATCAAATACAAGTTTAATAAAAATAATTTCTTTAAAGATTAACAGTCAAATCAAATAATTATGATATGATAAATACAATTAAACAAAAATAAATAAGAAAATATAAGAACATATTATCAAAATATCATAAACTAATTAGATTTATTAATCAAATATAACCACTTATATTATATAGATTAATTAAATAAAAAAACTTAAAAAATTATGATATTATATTTATAAAATAAAGTAATTTATATATCATGTCTTATTTAAATATTATATTTTAATATCTATTTTAACGGTAAGATTATAATTAATATAAAATAAAATTTATATGTAATTTAAAAATTTGTCAAAGAGCTATTTCCCACTGTTATTATTACTTTTTTCATAAGAAAATATTTTCCCACTGTTATTGGGCTTTTGGCTTTCTTAACACCTACACTGTATCTAAAAGCTAAACCGTCCATCTTTGGGTTATTTTTCCATTTTCCATTTCAATCCAAAAAACACGAAATAGCTATCTCCTTCGATCATGAGCAACGAATAGTAAGCTCAGTTTCCCTCTCCCCAAACACCTATTTTCCGTCATTCCCTTTCAATTTTCCTTCACGTGTCTCTATTGAAAAAAATGGTTTTTCTAATAACTTATACCTCCTTTTCTCTTTCTCTTTGTGTTTTTCTAGTGATTATCTCTTTAAGCTTCTGTTAATCGGAGACTCTTCGGTGGGAAAATCGTGCCTGCTACTTCGATTCGCTGTGAGTTCATTAACTTTTTCATTTTTAGATAACTTTTATTCGTTTTGTTTTAAGTCAAATGGCTTTCGAAAAGGCAATTGGGTGAGGTGATGGAAGGGGTTGCGTTTAGGGTTTTGAGGTTGGTTGTGCATTGATTAAAACTTTAAAGTTAATTTATTTTGATCCCCCCTCCCTTTCCTCTCTCCTCCTCTTTTTCTTTGGTTGCAGGATGATTCCTACGTGGATAGCTACATAAGCACTATTGGAGTTGATTTTGTGAGTCTCTCATATGTGATTTTTGTATTTACATGTATATTTTGGCTTACCCATCATGGTTTAATTGCTAAGTGTTTTTGGTGTCTCTCAGAAAATCAGAACTATAGAGCAGGATGGGAAGACTATCAAGCTGCAGATTGTGAGTTGACGATGTTTTGTATCAAAATTTTAACTGATTCTCTTTATATTTTGTATCCAAGGCAGAGTATTTGGGTCATTTTAGTCCTATAACTCTTCAATAATAGCACTTTATTCCAATTTATTCTAAATTGGATGTGTTTAGTTTATTAACTTTTAAATAGAGTTAATTAAATCCAATTTTTTAAAAAATGTTAACTTTTCAAAGGTTAAATTGGATTTCTCTTAGAAATAAAAATAATTACAAAGAAACTCCCCTTTTCCCTTAGAAAAAGGACAAATTTTCTCATTCTCTATCTCAATTTTTTCTCTTAATCTCTCTTTGTCCTCTCGTTTCTCTCATCCCATTATATTTGTGTAACTCTAATTCATTTATTTACGCATTATAAATTTTATTTTTGCCTGTGAAGTTTTTTGAATTAACTAATTAGGTGAGAGAAAATGATAATATTTTTTTAATGAAAAGAAATAGAGAGGCTTATAGAAGAGACACAAATGGGAGATAAATTATTTTTATTTGAGAAAAAAGTGTATTTTTTTTAGATTTTTAAAGTTATTTTTAAGAGTATTATAAAAGAGAAATCCGATTGTACCTTTAAACGTATTATTTTTTAAAAAAATTGGACTGATTGATTCTATTTAAAAATTACTGGACAAAATCTACCCAATCTAAAAGAAACAAAATTAAAGTGTTCTTATCAAAGAGTTACAGAACTAGATTGACCCTACTCTCCAAGGTACGGTAATAGTTAGTCAGGACTCGGGAGTTCTATGATAAGATTTTGGTGGTTGCCCCTTAGCACATTTTCCTGTTTCATACTATTTATTCTACACATTTTGATAAGTTATTTAGCCAGCCACTTCCTCAATTCATTTGATTCCAAAAGGAGTGGTGCAGAGTTGATATATGCTATATTACTTGAAGTCTTCATTTTTCGTGAAGTAATCGTATTCAAATGACATGACATAGACATGGTTGTGGATACTCGGACACTCCAATTTGATAAAAAATTATGGAGAATTGAGAAAAATAGACATGTCCAACACCCGGATACGTATCCAAAAGTTTACTAGTCTTGGTATCCTAAAAGAGTCCACGTAGCACATGATATATGTTATATGTGAAAACTGAAAATGTACTTAGGATTTTACCCCTTGCAAATGCTGCTTGGAGTCTGTGAAATGCAAATCATGCTGGTACAGAAATTTTGTGTTATGTAGTGAGATTATTAGATGGATAATAAGCTATAGCTGTATTTGTTATATGGAGGATACATTTTGATATAATTGGGATAGTGATGCCTAATGTTATATTTCTTTTAGTGGGATACTGCTGGGCAGGAGAGGTTCAGGACCATAACTAGCAGTTACTATCGAGGAGCTCATGGTATAATTGTAAGAAATTGCTACCCTTTTGTACGGGCTCTAATTTTGTTGCATCTGCAGTGACTATATCTCATAATCATTTGTAAAAAAATGACTCAGTTGTTGCCTCTTCTACTTGCATACTATGAATTATGTCATTTCATTAATGGGAGTGGCCGCAACCTATAGTTACAAATATGTCATTTATTACCCATAAATCCTATTTATATCTGCATTCATAAAACTAGCAATTATATCTCATAACTCATAAAGTTTTTTTGTTGGAATAATATCTCATAAGTAGAGTTTTAATATTTGATCTGTAGTCCATAAATCCATAAATGTTAATTATTGAAGTTGAGGTCTTACTTTGAAGGTCTTGGTCTGCCAGGTAATTGAATAACCTTTAAAGCCTTTTGAACTAAAAACCCAAATAATATGTTTTTTTTGGAGTGAAACTAACTTACAGGGACAAAGGGTAATATTTTTTTATGTTTGCTGAGGTTGTAAATTAGAAGGATTGCTACTTGCTTAGTAGCAGAGTCAGCGATAGTTGTCCCTTAATCAGTTTCTTAATATAACAAAACATAATGAGTTCAGTGGTTGGGTTCAGAACCATCTCACATGTGCCACTTATCCAAGTAAAAATATGGGGAATCAGCTTAGGTCTTTGTTAACATCAGCCAGATTCACTGGATTCTTGCAATTTATGATTCTTTTTTACAAGCACAGTAGAAGTGAATGTTTTGATGCACGCCTTATTAAGACGACTGATTTTTTTCTTTCCATTTTTTTGGGTATTAAAGAGACAACAATTACTTTTATACCGTATGCATATTTTTCTCTGTATGAACCATTATAATTTTATGTCATAGTGCCTGATCCAATCTGTAATCTATGCTCTGGTGTCAACAATTTTATGTAATTTATCTCATAAAGACTTGTAAGGTATTAACCTTTCCCTAATGGTTTATTTGTATTGCAACAGATCGTCTATGATGTTACTGAAATGGAGAGTTTCAACAATGTCAAGCAGTGGCTGAACGAAATTGATAGATATGCAAATGAAAGTGTCTGCAAGCTTCTAGTTGGAAATAAATGTGATTTGGTTGATAACAAGGTTGTGGACACTGAAACAGCAAAGGTAAACTTTCTTTTTGTATTTAATAGATATTCTCAATGGCATTATTATTGCTGGTTCTATTTGCTATAGACATTCCTCTTGATAGAATGTATAAAAGTGGTCTTTCTCCTGATAGCTTAAGCTAGTGAGAGAATTGATTTTCCCGTAACTTTTAATGTGGTATCGGAGTTGGAAGTCCTATATTCAATCTCTAATAACTCCAATTGTCGAATTGCATAGTGTTTGGCTTACATGGTGCATAGAACCAATACTTGTGAGAGTAATAGATGTATTAAAGTATAGTTAACTTTTTTCCCAATATCTTAAGCGTTTGGAAGAATTGGTGATAAAAAACTTTTAACATAGTATCAAATCTGGATGTCTTTTGTTCAAACCAATTGCAAGTGTTTGGTTTGCATGATGCATAAAGTCAACATTTGTGGGAGAGTGATAAATGTAAAAAAAATATTATTTGACATTTTTTTCAATAGTTTAAGTTTTTGAAAAATTTGATTTTTTAACAATTTTTAACATGGTAGTAGAAATGGTGGTCTTATATTCAAATCCCATTAACCCCAATTGTTGAATTGCAAGTATTTGGTCTGCATGTTACTTAGAGCCAACACTTGTGAGAGAGTGATAAGTGTATTAAAGTATAGTTGGTTTTTCTCCCAATAACTTAAGGTTTTAGGAGAGTTGGTTTCTCAACAATTTCTAACAACCTTTGCTTTTTATCCTTTTCAAGTTGAATCTCTACACATAAATGTAAGTGACTTTTTCTTTCAAAGGGTAATTGACAACACTAGATGCCGTTAAAGTGCAGATGCAATGGTCCTTTATATTTTAACCTAGTTCAGGTCTCATTGCAATATCCCTTGTCTAAATATGCTGCAGGCATTTGCTGATGAGCTGGGTATACCATTCCTTGAAACCAGTGCTAAAGATTCCATCAACGTGGAGCAGGCTTTCTTAACCATGGCTGCAGAGATCAAGAAAAAGTAAAATCTCCTATGAACTCTTTCCTTCTTGTTATGCAAAATTATTTAAACCTATACAATATTGCAAATATGTGCTAGTGTTGCTATATAGGTATTGGTCCTGCCCAGAAAAGAACAGTCATCAACTGTATACTTCCATTTTGAAATACCAGCCCGAATTTGACAGGCTACTGTCTAATATTTACCATATTTCATTTTCAGTTAAGGCCTATAACTTTAAAATGAAACTGATGATATTGGGATGGTAATTAGGTTTTGGCGTCATGAATGAGTGTTATTTGATGGGAATCTGAATGGATGTAGTTTTGTTATTGATTCTTAGGCCTCTGACGTATTAATTATCTTGACTAATGCATTTAAGGACAAATTGGAAATGGCTTCTTCTGCTAAATTTTAGTGGATTTGGAAATATAATTGGGTCATGTTTTTTTGGTAGTAATGGAATTGTAATTTTGAACTTCCCTTTTATTGGTTTGATTTTTAGGAGAAAGGAAAAGAATCAATTTCACCAATTGGTGGAATACTCTTTTAGTCTTTTGCAACTGCCAATGGAATACCTAGGATGTGTATATATTTATACTAATTTATACAAGTTTTTCATTTTTCTTTTTCCCATATTTCTTCATTTGAAACATAATAAATGTTAGTTTCCACTTTTATTCTTATTTAGGCATAACAAACTTATTTTTACAATCTATCCTCATTTTGATGTAATTGTTCAAATCAAATATAGTGATGGTAATATTATTTTAATTAAATTCAAGGGTGAGGTGCCTTATAAGTGTTTTAGATTGGATCATTTGTGTTATTTGATTTCTTAAATTAACAATGGTGTCATTTTTGTCATTTATATTTTTTTTCATTTTTTTTCCTATAAATCTTCATATGTTATTTTTCACTTTTATTCTTATTTAGACATAAGAAATTATTTTTCCAATTTACCCTCGTTTTAATGTCATTGTTCAAATTAAATATAGTGATAGTAGTATTATTTCAATCAAATTCAAGGAGGAGGTATCATACAAGTCATTTGTTTCATTTAATCTATTAAATTAGTAATAATGTCATTTTGTTATAAATTATATTTTTTAATGATTTTTTATTAAAATATTAATAGTTTATGTTAAGTGATTAAAGCGCTATTGAAATATAAGTTTTTAATAATAATAAAAGTGCAATTTAATATGAAATTGTTTAAGAAAAAATCAACAACAATAATATTCAAATAAAATAAAATAGTGGCAATTAATAAATATTAAAACAAGTATTTTGTGAATTTTATTTTTCATATTGATTTTCATTTTATTATTGTTTTTAAAGACTTATGTTTTCAACGCGATCAATCACTTGATATAATAATAATAATATTTTAATATAAAAACTATTAAAATAATATAATTTATTTTTAATTAATCTTTTTTTAATAACTAAAGGATTAAATAACATCATCTCTAATCTAAAAATTAAACTATACAAATAACTTAATTTAATAGAATTTTGTAATATTCTTCTCTAAATTCAATACCATTACTTTTTTATTCCGTCCATAAATCAAAGTTACCTTTGTCTTTCATCGCTATAGTAAGCGATACGTACCACATAATGCTTTGTTTTTTTATACTGATGTGCAAGGGTGAAATTTCTTTGATTCCATATCGTAGATGGATGTTTCCCTGCCATTTTTCAGTCCTTTTTTTCTTTTTTCGAAAATTTTAGCTTCCACTATACATCTTGTAAAAACTTTCTGCAGAATGGGTAACCAGCCAACTGCAACCAAGTCAACAGGAACAGTTCAAATGAAGGGACAGCCAATTGAGCAGAAGGGAAACTGTTGTGGTTAGTTATTCCTGTTGATAAATCTCTGTTACAAACATGTAAGACTAAAACTATGTTGTCTGAATCATATGGATTTTTTTAGAACTATTGTTAAAAGAACATTACTTTCTAATATCCCTTCTAATGGGTAAAATGAAATTCCAACTAGTTCTGGTGCATTCTAAATTTCCTTTAGAATTAAAACTGGTCATATTTTCAAAATTCTCTAATTGTTGAAGTTTGTAATTTGTCAAACTTGAGTTTTTTCCATTATTAACCAAGTATTACTCTACTTGTCGAGTGATGCGTAAATGTTAAATTGGAGGTTAAATTGGAAAAATGAGGTGATGTGGTAATTGTGAGATGACTTATTAAAAAAGATTAATTATATTACAATATGTGGATTGATTCATAGATCATAAGTGACTCGCTTATGGTCGAAGTGCAGACAACCACATTAGTATTTAGTATCATTCTTATTCCTAATCACCAAATGGTTATTTTTTATTTTATTTTCTATTGCATGTTGAAAGAAAAAATGACTCTTAACTAAGAGAACTCACAGGTTTGACTTACCCAAAGCCTTGGCTTAGTTGCTCTTTCCCACAGTTCCACTTTTGGGGTACGTGGTTGAAAACCTAAAAGTAATTAGTCATTGATGTAATTTTATATAGTATGCCCTTAGGAGTTATTATTCATTACTCTTGGAACATATTACTCACTAATCAAATCTCTATTCACCTCTTACTTAATATTTGTTTTTTTAAAACAATTTTTTTAATAATCTTGAATTTTATTGATCTAAAATACTACGTCATTACATCATATTCCAATAATTTATGTAGCAGGACTCATGTTGCATCAGTCACTAGTATTTTGTGTTTTGTGACTATGTTAGTAACTTATTGTCAAGAATTCCATGAGGCTCATGTAACCGAGGAAGAACTCAGAAGCGTCAAATTGCAAATGCTAACATAGCTATTGCCTACGTTAGATTTTAGGTCTTAAAGCTCAAACTTATTGTTCTTCACATAACTTAGGTCTTAGGTTTTATATAGTTTGAGGAGGGCTAGTGATTTCACATAATCAGTACAGTTATCACATTACAATTAAAGGCTTATTGAATTCTTCTCTCTCGTTATCGTATTTGTAGTAATAAGCAGTTATACGATTCAAATCTAAGCCACATACAAAATCATATAGTGTTTGGGAGCTTTGTATTTTCTGGATTGATATATATAATCAAACCACTTGATATAGTATTATATAAGAGAGGAAAACCATAAATTTATTTGTTTGTTATTAATATCTCAAACTCATTGCATAAAGGTATGAATTGTTTTTCAGCCTTGATCCAAATTTGTACTTAAAATTGAAAATATGGTTTAACAATGTAGATTATCTGAACACATGTTTAACAGTGATTGAGTGGCATTTATGGTACAAAATTGTACTTGAAGATATATCATGGTCTGTTGGGGTTCGAACAAATTCATTTTCGTAATTGGAGTTGTCGAAGCTCCGGCAACTTTTGAATTTTTATGGTATGTATTATTTTTTTTTGTAACATATGTCAAAAAGTTGTAATGTAACTCAAAAATAAAAAAATGTCCAATAAAAACTTGTTTTAGCAAATTTTTAAAAGTAGCATTCATTATCCATGAATTTTATTTGAAGGTATTTGCTACTTTTTTTGTTTTTCAAAATAGTTAAAAAAATCTCTGATATATAAATGACTTATTTATTCAATAATATTTTATTTTTAATCTCTTAATAAAAAATATATGTTTATTTATGTCGTAAGAAAAATAAATATATGTTTTTATTTTTGAGGAAGTTAAAAATAAAATTTAATATATAAAATAGATTATATCATGTAATTATAATGTATTGTAATGTAAGGGGGGAAAGAAAAAATAATAGTGGTCTTTTTTTATTAAAAAAAATCCTGATCATGTCAGGCTTTTTTCTTCTGATTTTTTTTTTTTACTTGCAATGACTTGTTAACAGAAATAGCTACAATGGAAATTCAAATTTAAATATTTGTATTGTAGCAAACATATAAAATAAAATTTGTAAGTAATTTCTTCTTTTTTTCTAGTCGTAACACAAAATAAGTAGGTGTTGAAGTTGCAACTTGGAATAAATATAAAATGATTTTTGAAATATAAGATATTAAGATATAATTTTTATAAAAAATTAAAGATATTATAAAAATTTGAAGATATTAAGATATAATAAATAGTCTATTGTAAAATAAGTAATTAAAATATTTGAAATAATTAAGTATACCATCTAATCGTAATTACTATAAATAAATAAATTTAATTAATTATTTATTTTTTTAAATATTTATATATATAAGAAAAAAATTGTATTGAAATGATTATTTATAAAGAAAAAAAAAGAAAAAAAAATTAAAAATTAATATTTTTGATATTTTAGTCAAAAAAAATTATTTATATATATTTTAAAGATAACAAAATTATTAATATTTTTGCGATAATTTAATCAAAACATATAGATATCATATTTTGATACCAAGATACTAAAAAAAAAATAGATATTATCGCAATAATATCACAAACAATGTGTACATTTTCATCCCCAGATGAGACATCAAATATTATTCAAAAAAATGTAACGTAGGTTTTAGATTTCATATCTCTATATAATAACTTTAACTCGGTTATATCCACCCAAATATCCTTTAATTTCAAAAAGAAAATCCTTATATATATGTACGGTTATAAAAGTTTACTTATATTGCATAATTTTATTTAAAAAATATATTTTAACTTCCTTTATATTAAATACATATTTTTTATATGTTTAAAAATATAATGTATATATTTTTTATAAAGTAAAAAATATTTTTTATATAAAAGATTAAAAATAAAATTATATAAATGTCAAAGAAATATATTACAATATAATTTTTTAAAATAATAATTATATTACTAGATTCCAGCTTCAAACTTTTTAATTTATAATGTGAGATTTTTTTTAATAAAAAAATTTAGATATAATATATTATATACCATAGTTAAATATTATTTATTAATATTGTCATCATTTTTAATATTTTTATAAAAATAAAACATTAAGAAGAACTCATTCCATTACTCATAACACGCGAGATAAGATTTTTACATAAAAAAAAGATGTCTTAAAATAAAAAAAATCGTGTTTGTTATTTTAATAATACTTTAATTTTATTTTTGATATTTTTTATTAATTGATACTTTGTTGATACTTATATTTAAAAAAAATCAATGTATTGTAATCTTTTATGTGATTAACACAAGTAATTTTAATAAATGATATTTTTTAAATTGATTTAGAAATTGAATTTCAAATTTTTACTATTGATAATAATTTAACATAAAAATAATAAATATTATATAATATCTAAATTGAATAAATGAATAACAATTAATATAAAAATAATTAGAATCTACATATTTATAAAAGCTACTTAATCTTAAAGTGAGAAAGTGGGAAGAGAAAAAAGAGAGGAGAGGATTGAGAAGATAGAAATGGAAGGTTAAAGAAAATAAAAGTAAAAGAAATCACGAGAGAGAAGATAAAAAACATTAAAAATTAAAAATATTTTTTGAAAAATATTAATAATCTAACACATATTGAAACTTTTAATTTAAAATTAAATTTTATATTGAATTAATATATTTTATTAAATATGAATATTATTAAGTATTAATAAAATGGGTAAAAAAATGAAATTATGGTAGATAGTGAACTCAATTTGTTTTGTTAAATGCTATTTTTACCCTTTAAAAATACCAAATTGAATGAAATGCGAACAAGTTGAAGGGGGTATTGTTGGTAATATGAAATGAACTGCCAGCCTAAAGTGCATCCAATATGTTATTTTCTTCACTTCCAGAGCCACTTCTCGATTTGGGGGGATTTACATCTTAGATCGATTTATCAGTGAATTGCTGTCTTTAATTTTGAATTTTGTTCTTTCTTGAGATCTTATTCTTCTAAGAATAAAAATGGCGAGAAGACCGGACGAGGAATACGATTACTTATTCAAGGTTGTGTTAATCGGCGATTCAGGTGTTGGCAAATCTAACATCCTTTCCCGATTCACACGCAACGAGTTTTGCTTAGAGTCTAAATCCACCATTGGCGTTGAATTCGCCACCCGTACCCTCCAGGTTCACTCTTTTTTTCCTACTCTCTCACTTCGATTTGCAAGTGTTATCGTACTCTTAAGTATACTAAAAGTATTTTTGTCAGTGGGTAGTATGATTTCTTTCTTCTTTTCGGTTTTCTTTAAACTTCGATCGATTTTGGATATGGGTTTTCAAATGTTGGTTTTCATTGTGAAAATTGGATGAGTTTAATTTCTTTTTGAATTCTAAATATATCGGAATTGGATCTGCTATGTTGTTTGCTTATAATGACGGGTTCTTTCAGTTTCTTGCAAAATCAATTATCTGTTTCATTCTCTTGCCATTTAGTGTTTTTTCTAGATGTTGAGAGTTCAGTACATAGTTTTTCACTTCGGATTCGTACGTGTGATTAAATAACTGTTTGAACCGGAGTTCTACTGTCTCAGTATATCCACGTGGGGTCCATGGTTTTTACGTTGATACTCCGCATCGATTTATGTTTACAGTGGGCGGTGGGCGGTGGGCGGCTATGCCATAACTTGACACATGTTTCTTTCGCTATTCCTAGGTTTTGAATCCTAGATAATACTAGGTTATTCCCTAATAAGATCTTAAGGGTCATGACTGGGATTCGAAACTCAAAGAGAGCGAAAGGAATATGTGTCAGGCTATGACCGTTCCACTGTGATCATAGATCGGTACGGAGCATCCTATATAGTACCAACTTGCTTCCCAAGATCTACTTAAGGACTAGGTCCTGGGTTCGAGAGTTGGGAAGAGCGAAAGAAACACGTGTTAGGAAAGAGTTGTCCTGTCTAATCAGGAACTAACTTGAGCATCAACTTTCTACCTTTGGATCCCACGTGGATATCCCGAGATGTCTTGTGCTCTCTGTAAAGCTAGGCACGGTACAAATAATAACCACTCTAATATTCACTCATTCAAGGATAGGACATAGAAGTGAAACTGATTTTTATAATACACTTTTAGGGTCCGTGAGTTATGGCAAAAATCATTTGTTGGGTTACGTTTTTTGTAAACTCCTATGTTTTATCATAGATACGTTGAAGGCTTTGTTTTTCATGTTTTACTAGTAGGTTGGATTATATTGTTGAGCTTGGTGGTTCAATGGATCTTGATTCCTTTACCATTTGAAGAAAAGAGAACGATTTGATTCCTCTTAATTGTACGTTGTCGGTTAGTTATAATAGTGATACTGATTTGTTTCTGTATGCTCAGATGCATGAATTTAAATCCGGTTCTAAGAGTGTGATTCTAATGGTTCAAGTTAGATCTGGTTTTGTTTCCAATCTGAATATATTCAAGAGATCGTATCTCATGAGTTTGATTATTGATCTATTATAATTCAAGTATGAGTGTAGCCGTAGGTCTATGTCCAGAATTATGAATTCTATTGAAGTTCCAAACTTCTAAATGTAATTATCTTTCTGCCAAGTCTTTTTTTTGGGATATATGTATAATTTTACCGAATCCTTATTTTCTATTGGATTTGGTTCTGGGTTCTACTTGATGCTATTCAAACTTGACATGTGAGGGTTCAAGTTATGTTTCTTTTATGGATATTTTGAAATAAATACACTAGTAACATACACGCTGAGATTCAAAATCCAAACCTCGCAACCCTTATAATTCTCCAATGAGAGAACATGTCAATCTGTTACACATATCCGGGTATTTTGTTACTCATATTTAGTGCTTTGTTTGTGCCTTTACAGCTAGGCTCTAGTTTGCTTGCATTCACTATAATAGTCGACCATCTGATCTGCTGGGCTGTACTCTACCTACCATTCTTGGATGGGCCTCCTTTTTATAATATACCATAAAATCTGGAGATTGGTACTTTTGGATAGTTTTTATTCTCGTTTTGTTATACTTTTGACCCTTATTTTTAACTAAGACAAATGAAATACCTATACTTAAGTTATTGATACATTTTTATCTAAATTCAACAGCAATATCAATGATTTGCGATAGCTTAGAGGTACAAAATATTACCTATTACTATTGAAATTCACCAAAATATGTACCATTAATTTAAATTAGGTTATTTGATTTGTTCCGGTTAAGAATATTATATAAGGGTCAAAAAGGATATTAAAACAAGAATAGGGGCTAAATATAAACTAGTAATCTTGTAAGGGCATTTATTGTTCAGTCCATTAAGCCAGCATCAGACTTGGGGGAAACCGTACTAGTTCCATAGACTTGATTCAATCTCTAGTTTGAACTATTACTTGATGAAATGATTTCAAATTTTTTTTCCTTGTGGAGGGGTTTATTATGAACTGTTTGATTGGAGTTCAACTGGTTATCACTGTGTTCTCTGCTTTGATCTTACCGTGGCCTATGGGTCCTATATGTTGAATGCTGACATGAAATAGCACATAATTAAAATTTTCTAAAATAACATGTTAATTGTACGTGTCATGTACATATGTTATATATACGTACTATATAATTTACATTCATTTATCTAGAGATTGAATATAAGTTAGTTATATACATTTGTATATGTTAGGGACAAGCTAACATTCCATTTTAAAACCAATTCGACTATGCTCCATATGTACATATTATTTTAGGCCTCAAATCCCTTATATTTATCACATATCAAGTCCTTCATGTTCAGGTTGAAGGAAAAACTATTAAAGCTCAAATATGGGACACAGCAGGACAGGAGCGTTACAGAGCAATAACCAGTGCCTACTACAGAGGTGCTCTTGGAGCCTTATTAGTTTACGATGTAACAAAGCCGACAACGTTTGAGAACGTAGGCAGGTGGCTGAAGGAACTGAGGGACCATGCAGACTCAAATATTAGCATTATGCTGATCGGAAATAAGACTGATCTTAAGCATCTAAGGGCAGTAGCCACAGAGGACGCTCAGAGTTATGCTGAGAGAGAAGGACTATCATTCATTGAAACATCTGCTCTTGAAGCAATTAATGTTGAGAAGGCATTCCAGACAATTCTAGGGGAGATATACCGGGTTATCAGTAAGAAGTCACTTTCTTCCGATGAGACAGCACCAGCTAGCATTAAAGAAGGAAAGACCCTTGTAGTTGAAGGAACAGAAGCCAACACCAAGAAGTCTTGTTGTTCTTCATCTTAAGGTTAAAGCTTTTACTCATGCTCTTGTTCTTGTTGTCTTCTATGTCCTCTGTTTTACCACATGAGCTTTGGTCAATTTGTTTGGACTATATATTTTCTATTTGTACTTGTTTATTATTATTGGTTTGTATGTTTAAAATATAAATTGTTTATTCAAAATTGAATTTCTGAATTACAATTTACAAGTCATGTCTCATGATCAATGATGGTCATATTTTATAGAAATAATAAAATGTTAGTTTTCTCAACATTGGGACAAATTTTATTAATGGGACCAATTAATCTTTTAATTATTAATATAAATATTTCCTATCAATATGGATGGACAGAAAAACTCGCTTATTGCTGTTTATCAACATTTATTAGTTTTTTCATGAAAAGTAACTCAAAGGAATGCCTCTGACTCTGAGGTTAACCATTTCATGGAAATAAAAAAATAAAAAAAAAAAAATAAAAAGAGGGCCAGATGTGATTAATTTTCCGAAGGTTAAATAAGTAAATAATCATAATTTAAAAGTGACATTAAATTCTGTTTTTTATTTTGTAGAATAGAAGCTGCCTAGTACACCAGTTATTGCTCTTTCTCTCTCTCTGATATTTCCAATCAAACATCGCATCACTTTTTTCATTGTGGATCTTGTACTAAATAAGAATTATTATTATTATTTTTATTTATTTTTTATCTTTAGGAAAGAGACTGGATGGCCAGATCGGCATAAATTTTAAGTCATGCAAATAATAAAAATAATATTTTTAAAATTTTAAAGTTATTATTTTTTTTTTATTTTTTTTGAGAAATAGTAAAAATAATACTTCTTAAATTATGTCATTTAGATATATTTAATATTAAATTTTGTTCAATTAAATCTTAATCAATATTATTGGGATGTTATTTTTATTATTATAAGTTTTAAGTTATTTGATTTTATATAAATTTACAAATTATTTTCCTAAAATGTTAAATGTAATAGCTATTTTATAGTTATAAAAAAAACTATAAAACTATAAAACAGAGATCAATGGTTAACGGTTGAGCATCCTTTTCTCACATTTTTTCATTTTAATGAATGCTGCAAAAACGTACAGGATAATGCTATATTTTTCAACTTTAGATCATCCCAGGTTTTGTGTAACATATTACAACTGGCTCATGTTTTTTAATGTTCGACGTATGTTATTATTTTTTTATTTTGTTTCACAAAAATTTTATTAATAAAATCAATTACAATTTTTTAGAAAAAAAAAATAATCAAATACAATTTTAAAATCAAGTAAAACAAAATTTTACACAAGGCAAACTATTAACAACCTAACACACTATTTAATGGGAGAATAATTGGATGCTAAGTTATTTAATCTTATCACAAATCACAACTCAAAGGTTATTTATTGTTTATACAAATAGAATAACTATTTGGGATGCTTCAAAAATATGGATGTTGATAAGGAAAATGTTCTTAAAATTTATGGATGTTGATAAGGAGAATGTTCTTAAAATTTCATTTAGTGATAGTTTGATTTGGTATTTTATTAAAAATTATACATATTATGTAAATTTTGACTATATAATGACATATTTTTTCATGTGTAAAGTTTTTATCTTTTATTTCATCTATTGTATGAGTCAATTAATTATTTATTTTTGATTGTGTTTTTATTAGAGAAGTGTTCTTAAAATATTATTTGAGCTTAAAATGTGTATGAATTTTTAAAGATTTGATTTCATGTTAACTTCACTGGTTGTTGAAACATTTAGATGGTAAGGTTAATAAGGATGTTGATTTGCTCTATTGGATTGTAATATGTTGACATATATGAAAAACATGTAATGTATGAGTATCTGAACAAATAAACACGTCATATTCTCATATAATTATTTCATTAAAAGTATATCTACAAGAGATTTTGAAATATGTAATTTTGTAAGTTTTAGTCATTGTTTACAAATAGCATGTTTTTTTTTTCTTCTTAATTTCAATTCATTGTTATAGTAATATGCTTTGTCCATTTGACACCTTTGAATTTTAAGTGTATGTTTTATTCTTATTAATGACAATTTTTATTCATTAAAGAAAATAATACCTAACACATTAGATAAGAGATTCATCTCCATTCATCCAAAAAAGCAATTTAAGGAATCCATAGTATCTAAATTCTAGCTAGTAGTAGATGACTCTCCACAAATAATTCATATCTCACCAACTTAATCTAGCACAATAAAAAAAGAAATGGGTGATAATTTCAATTATCATCCTCTAAGTCATCGTCACTTTTTTCTTCTAAGTGCATCTCCATGGTTACCATATGTTGAAAAATGTTCAACTTTTACTAACATAAGTTAAAGTTAATTTTGTCATGCAATGTGTTTAAAAAAAAGTGTTTTTTAATATGAAAACGATGCTTTAATATTTTAAAAAAAAATCAAATGATATTTTGATGTTATATGAGTTTATAACTTAAACGAGTTTACGATAAGTATTATCGAATTCAAATAAAAAAAATGATTCACTAAAACGAAAAGATAAAGGTATTTAAATTTTCATAGCAAATGAATTTTCTTTATAAGCAAAATAACACAGTGACTTGTTCTAATTTCTAAACAACTATGATGAAATGTTAGGATAATAAATGACTTAATTAGTTTATATTTTTTTTAATCTTTAATTAATTTCATACATAAATAATTAAAAAAATTAAATTAAGAGTTTTTTTTCAAATTTTATAAATTATATATATATATATATATATATATATATATATATATCTTTAAACTTTAAATCATACTATCAAATTCTTAAATTTTAAGACTTTAGATATATAAATCACAATTTGATAACTAAAATACAAATTTGTTATTTAAAATTTTGAGAATTAAGACCTAAATTTAAATTTTAAAAATTTGAAGAATATCATATGATTTAAAATTTTATGAAGTTTAAAAATTTGAATATTATATCATGTAAATTAAAAAATTTAAAATTTGTAAGTGAATCTAATTAAAGTTTAAAGATCAAAATATAATTTAATCTAAGAATTTCATAGTCTTTTATGTTATTTGACTTGTACGTGATAAAAATATATATTTTTTAACTTTATTATTTTAATCAACTTATCAATTATATATATATATTAAAATGAAATATCTTTATTTTTACTTATTTATCCCTTTTGCTCATTTCAAAGAAAGTAAATGTAATTTGCCATTATTTAAACACAAAAAAAGTTATATATATATTATAATTAAAATTACTTATCTTTATTTTTACTTATTTATCCCTTTTACTCATTTCAAAGAAAGTAACTGTAATTTGCCATTATTTAAACACAAAAAAAATTAACTTTTTAATTATAATTGTATGCTAACGAGTCCATGATTCAATGATTCATAACCTATTTATAGAGAAAGAAGCCTATATATTTCAAGAGTACGTAGGCACATATAACTTAAGAGGGACACGTCCTCCTTTTCAATATTAGAAAATATGCCTTTTATTTATAATATGTGTGTTCTTGTCATTTTTTGGTGTATAATTTGATTGATTTTTTCCATGATTTTTCCCAAAAATATAGTATATTTTAAGTTTTAATGAGTTTTATGAACTTTTATATCTCATACAGAATATACATAAAAACTAATAAAATCGATACATTTTGCTTCAATTTTATCTCAGAAAGAAAACTTAGATTTTTAAATTTATATTATAAATTTTTCAATATTTAAAGCAACAATAGTCACTATTTAGTGGAGCGTAAAAATATTAGTTTCCTATAAAAATTATTTCAGTTTCAATCATTTTTACAAATTATAGCAAGATAAAAAATATATTTTTAACAATATATCACTTTTTAGTTTATTCTTCAATTTCTATTTTCTTTCAATTTCATGATTTCTTTAATAATAAATTCAATTATGATAATTTTAATTTTACTTCTTTGTTAATCTATAGTACAATATAATAATAATTATTTTTTAATTTTTGTTCACAAATTTTATCTCTAAATGTTTATTCTATCTCTAAATACTTATTCTAAATTTTCTTTAACAAAAATATAAGTTTACGTTTTATTTTATATTGTAAAATTACTTCATAAATTTCATATTCATTAATTACATGTAAAAAGTAAAAAAAATAAATATAACACACATAAAACTCATAACAATAAAAATAATATCTTAATATTAACTCAATTAAAACTAATTCATACTCATTTCAATTCAAAAAAATTGTGTTGTTTTTATTGTTATATATTTTTTGAGATAATTTTTTTTAAAAAAATTATTCATAGTTTATATGACGTCTTTTTTGAACAAAATTTTTTAATAATGTCAATGTATCTTTATATACGTAGAAAGTCTAAAATTCGAGACCTAATTAATAAATATACGAGTAATGTAATTATTTTAAAAAATCAATTAAAGATAAATTATATTATTTTAATAATTTTTATTTTTTTTCTCAAGTAATTAAAATAAAAATATTTAACAATAATAAGTGAAATTTAAATTATTTAAATATATATTTTTAATGATATTAAAAATTAAAAATTAATAAAATATTAAAATAAAATAATAGAAATTAATAAATATTAAAAATAAAATATTTTTAATTTTTTTTAATATTAATTGTAATTTTTTTATTGTTTAAAATTTATGTTTTAATCGTGTTTAATCACTTGGTATAAAAATAATATAATTTATTCTTAATGAATTTTTTTATACAAAAAATATGGGACTAAATGAAACTATTTTTAATTAAAGAGACTAAACAACACAAATAAATTAATCTAAGAATTGTTTTACATTTTTTTCTTTAATTTAAACAATATTTAATTTATCCCAATAAAAAAAATATTTATTTTCATATATATATTAAAAAAAAGAAACAATTTTTTTTTGAATTTTA
Source organism: Hippophae rhamnoides (assembly GCA_033030585.1). Taxonomy (NCBI): domain Eukaryota; kingdom Viridiplantae; phylum Streptophyta; class Magnoliopsida; order Rosales; family Elaeagnaceae; genus Hippophae; species Hippophae rhamnoides. The sequence continues at coordinate 40,412,327 of CM065434.1, forward strand.
AAATAAAATTTAATATATAAAGTTACCCCATCAAATTAAACCTCCAATTATTTACTGGTATTTTCTTAATATAAGAGTTAAGACAAAGATATACGCACAACACAACAACATCGGTTTCTCAGTACGGTGGTAAGCTGTTATATGTTGTAGAAAACTATGTAGTCAACGATAGAACGATAGAAGCGGCTACATGTCAATTATTCTGTTCATAAATGTTTTAAATGGGCCCATTGTATTGGCCCAATAGATCCATTCGACCCGAACCGACCCGGATATAAGTATTTACTATCAGTATCTCGTTTCCTAGCTCGCGAAAGGAAAGCTATATCTTCGCCTTGATAGTAGTCTCAGTAAATGACGGAACAGTCACTCATTTAGTCTCGCATGCGCTCTCCGATGAACGTTAGCATTATCGACCGATCTCCACTCTCTTTTCTTCTGGTTTGCTTTGACTGTTTTTGTTGGAACTTATTTTCAAACTTCGGAAGTTGATTTCCTGAAAAGCTCTTCATTCTCGGCTGGAGTAAAAGCTTTTCCTTTAGACTCTCTCTTGAATTTCATTTTATAAAACAAAAAGGAAAAAAAAAAAAACTAGTATTGAATTAAGGAAATGAATTCATTCTTCTTCTTTTATTTGACAGGTACGATCTGAAATCCGTGAAGCCATGGCTCTGGTGAGTTTTTAATTTTGCTGCAGATTTACTGTTTCTAATTCAATTATGTGTTACTTTACTTTTGGTCGTTTAATGTTTGGTAAGTAGTCGGATACCTTTTTGAGCAAAAAAAATACCTATCAAATGTTTGAAATTTTCGTTGATATCTAATGCGTTTTGCTAAAAGAAGTGATTTTTTTTTTTAATTATGGTTTTTCGTCAATACTTTGCGTGCATGTTAAAATTTTGTTAATTGTGCTTACCCAGTTTTATGGTGGTTCGAATTATTTGTTAGGTCTTGCATTCTTGGAGCTCCAACAAAAATGCCATTAAGGCACTAATCGTAGCTGAGTATACTGGAGTTAAAGTCGAACTGTCTCCAAATTTTGAGATGGGTGTTACAAACAAGACTCCCGAATTTCTCAAGATGAACCCCCTTGGGAAGGTATAACTACCTGTCTACTTATATTGGTGGTTGTGCTAAGAAATATTTGTGTTTAAAGTTAGTATACTGAGATAGATTGTTAATAATTTTAGGTTCCTGTGTTGGAAACTCCAGAGGGTCCTATCTTCGAGAGCAATGCCATAGCACGTTATGGTAAGTCAATGTATGCTATGTTTCTCTTTCTTTTGGGTTCAACATACATGATGGAGTTTTATAATCTTCGAGTTATAATGCAGTTGCTCAATTGAAGGCCGACAATTCTCTATATGGTTCTTCAAAGATTGACTGTGTACGATCTTCATTTCTATTTTTTACAATGCAGTTAGTCTTTTCTTTGAATTAACATATTTACATATCCTAGATTTATTTTTTAATTGTTATTAAAGGCATCCCAGATTCAAATATGCTGAAATATTAATCTTCTTATCCTTAATGATTTCCTTTGAATTGTTCAGGGCTGTGTTGAACAATGGATTGATTTTGCATCATTGGAGATCGATTCAAGAATTGCACGCTGGCTGTACCCAAGACTGTATTTACCTGTATATGGGCCATACAATCCTCTTGTGAGTCACATTTTGTAACTGTTTATTCATATATTTTGCTTCCAGCCTTTATTTTGTGTTTGCTTTCCTGAATATTTTTCCAATTTAGTGATATTTTCAACGTAATTACATAATTGGTCTTTTTGGGAGCATGATGTTATATGTTAATTATTAATCTCATATAACGGGTGATCCTGAAATGTTTGCTTCTGTACCGTCTAAATTTGGAACTTCCTGTAAGGAGTTTGTTTTGTGAGTTTTTCTACATGAATTCCTAATGGTTATATGCAAGACAGTTCTTTTAAGTGTGATTAACTATAAGGAGTGTAATTGGAATTTGATACCTACAATTTTTGCTAATAGGTGCAACTCTGAATGCTTTTTGCTTTCTGTTCTATTATTTAATGACTAAAACAAGGCCTGGATGATCTAAATTGTTATGATTTTATTATACTCTTGTTATAAATGGTTCTTTTCTCCCTGATCTGTATTTTCTTTTGCTCATCTTTATATTCATCTTGAAGATTGAGGAAGCTATAATTCCAGCCTTGAAGAGGGCACTCAGTGCTTTGAACACTCACCTTGCTTCCAACACTTACTTAGTAGGGCATTCTTTGTCTCTCGCTGATATTATCATGACATGCAATTTGTATTTGGGCTTCACCATGATCATGACTAAGCTTCACATCTGAGTTCCCTCACATTGAGAGATATTTCTGGACCCTGGTTAATCAACCAAACTTCAAGCGGATATTGGGTGATGTGAAGCAGACTGACACTATACCTGTTCCATTAAACAAGCCTGCTGAGCTAAAAGAACTTTCTAAGTCCAAGGCCAAGGAGGAGCCAAAGAAAGCAACCAAGCTAACAGAACCTAAACCCGAAGCTGCTGAGGAAGAGGAGGCACCAAAGCCCAAACCCAAAAATCCTCTTGATCTTCTGTCCCCAAGTAAGATGGTCTTGGATGACTGGAAGAGGCTCTATTCTAACACTAAAACTAACTTCCGCGAAGTTGCAATCAAAGGTAACAGTTGTCATGGTTGTTTATTTCATCTTTATCTGAACATTCTAATGGCAAGTTTGTTTTCTTTTCTTTTCATCATAAAATTCCCAAACAGTTTTGTATAGCACCACTAGGCAATAAAACCGCTTAGCCGAATAGACTTTTTCTCACGGAGTGTGTTTCATTAAAATACAAAGGAATGATCCTGAGTATGGTAGCGTTATACAGGGTTTTTGTAAAATTTCTTATTTTATGAACAGTTTTGATAAATTTTTTGCATTACTGCAGGATTCTGGGACATGTATGACCCCGAGGGTTACTCTCTTTGGTTCTGTGATTACAAATACAATGATGAGAACACTGTTTCTTTTGTCACACTGAACAAGGTGGGTGGTTTTCTTCAGCGGATGGATATTGGACGCAAATATGCCTTCGGGAAGATGTTAGTGATTGGATCAGAACCACCATTTAAGGTGAAGGGTCTGTGGCTCTTCCGTGGCCAAGAAATCCCAAAATTTGTTCTTGATGAGTGCTATGATATGGAGCTCTATGAGTGGAGGAAGGTTGACATCTTTGCAGAAGCTCAAAAGGAGAGGGTTAACCAGATGATTGAAGACTGTGAACCTTTTGAGGGAGATGCTCTTCTTGATGCCAAGTGTTTTAAGTGAAAATTTAATCCCGTAGAGGGTGATTTTGTCTTAGCATTTTGGTGTCTCGAGTTACAAATTATTAATCCTTTGGGCAAATTTTTTTTTTTTTTGGGAATATGTTTACGATTCTATAATTTGTAATTATAGAAATTATTCTTATGGCTTATGTATATCAATGTGCCCCATATGAACTGAATTTTGTGGAGAAATCTCGATTTTGATTTTGACTCATAGGGAATGTCTCCATGGGAGATGGTGTGAGCTTGGTAATTATCCCTTACCCCGCTTATTTTTTTTATTCCGTTTTCTTATAATTTTTTTAAAATATATTATATATTTGTAAAAAATTTGAGTTACTTAAAATGAATTTTAATCAAAAATATTATTTTCATTAATAAATTAATGTTTTTATTATAGAAATTTGATTTTATGATACATCGTGTAACAATTTTAAATAATGATTATTAAAATAACAAAATAGAAATATTAATTATAGTTATAATTAGTACTTAAAATTGAATTTATTAGATTGAATTGAAAAAATAGTAATTCAAGTTTGTTAAAATTTAATTACTAATCAGATTTGATAATAACATAAAAATATATATCTAAAATATATAAATTAATTGATATTTATAATTTAAAGAGTTTAAAATTAAAAATTATATATATTAATTCAATAAATATTGATTTATATTAATTATGATTATTTTATATTTATAGGATAAGCAAAATAATATCAAAGAAATCAAAATTTGAATTTAGTAATATATATTCACAATGTTTCATAAACATACTTTTAAGTTTTGATAATAATTTATAATTATGATATTAAAATGAGATGATTTAAGTTGATATAGCAACAAAATAGATTTATCTACAATTTTGTATTTGATGAAGAATATCTAAATCTGATTATTTCGAACCTAAAAACGATTTGAAATACAAATTATTGCATTTTAATATGTGGTAGTAATTTTGATATATCTTTTTATATAAAACTTCAAATTAGATAACTCTTGATCCTTTGAAATAAGAGATGTATCTACGGTTTGTATTTTTTAAATATTTTTTAAATCAATTATTTTTAAGAAAAAATCACCATGGCATTATTAGGATTCAATAAATCTTCATACTCCAACGTTATAAATTGATAGGGTATTTAACACTTGGGAGGTATCAAATTATTGTAAAGAATTCTTACTTTTATTTCTTCTTCTTTTCTGTAAAATAAGTTATATTAAAGTTAGAGCACGTTTAGAGACGAATTTAATTGTGTAATTTTTTTATTCCCTCGTTTTAATTTTATAAGTGATTTATAGTTTATAATTTTATTTTGAAAAATTATTTTATTCATCTTTTTCTATAATTAATATATTATATTCTTCAATTTAATATTAATTCGTTCATGATTTTTTATCAATAACTTTTAATTTATAATTATTATATTTATTTTATAACTTAATTTTTTATTATGAAATTATCATTTTGATATATTTTCGATCTTATATAGTTTATAATAATAAATCTTGCTTGTTCTTCAATGAAAATATTTTCTTAAAATAATTGTATTAATTTTATTATTGATCTTTAGCTTTATTTCTTCTGATTGTTTGTTTAGGATGCAGAGCAAGCAATTGAATAGTAAATAAAAATCAAAGTTGATAATATTAAAATAAAATAATTGAGTGAATTAGTTAATATTTATTTTATTTTCTTTAAAAATTCCTTTATTTAATTATTGTTATTTTTCTTTATTTTTCAATTATCATTTTTCTTTATTATTTTGTAATAACTTCTTTTATTAATTTGCTTTTATGTATAATAGATACTTAAAGTTATATTACATAATAACTTTAAACGTGATTAAAATTTGGCCTCATTGCTAGAGAAACATCATACAAAAAGGTCTCTTTTTAATAATTCTTTTAATTTATATATAAGTTAAAAAAACATAAAATTTTTAAAAAAACAATAGTTACTTCTTCTATTATTATTGTTTTATTATTTTTTCTTGCTTTTTACATTATTGATTTTCAATTTTTTTTAAGTTACTAATTTTATTTCTTTTATTCATCAGTCAATTTTACATTAAGAAAAGCAACAATAATTGTATATTTACCTGAAATATTAAGATGTAAGAGAATTTTATCTAGAATATTAACTCTTGAAAACCAGAGTGTCAATAGTTTTTCACGGGGATGTTGTTGTGTTTAGAATAGTGATTTTTAAGGAGACATTGTTCCACCGCTCTGTACTTAGATCATTTTTGATAAATATTATTTACATTACTACATAATTAATATTGTTATTTTCCTACAAAAAATATTGATTTTATTATTATCTCTTATTTATTTGTTAGATTTAGTTATCAAATAAAAATTAAAAACTAAAAAAAGATTAAAAGAAAAAAAATTTAAAATGGTGCTAGAATGTACGAATCGATCTAGAGACAATAAATAAAGATTTTTTTAAAATATAGAATTAGAATTATCTTTGATTCAACTCCTTATTCTAACTCATCTTTGAGCTCTGAAAGTATGAGTAACTATGAATCAATCTAGAGACAATAAATAAAGATTTTTTTAAAATATAGAATTAGAATTATCTTTGATTAAGTCCTTATTCTAACTCATCTTTGAGCTCTGAAAGTATGAGTGACCATGAGGGTAACCCCAATGAAACTCTTAAAGGTTACCTCTATCTTACTCGAACAACCATATTATTATGAATAATGTTTCCCCCTAATGCATCACAAATGGATTTCAAGCCTAGAATGATACTATTTTTACCCATTTTTTATGGCTTAGATGGTAAAAATTCATATCTATATAATAAATAATTTGAACAGTTATTGGCTACTTTTCATAGCCAACAAAATGCTATAGATTTTGTTAGGTTAATTTTTTTCCCTTTCTCTCTAAATGACAAATCAAAGACTTGGTTATATTCTTTGAGATCGAGATCAATAGGTATATGGATGGAAATGAGTCAATCCTTCTTTAATAAATACTTACTCCACCATAAGATCAATAACCTTAAAAGATAAATTCAACTTTTTTTCAAAAAGATAGTAAAATATTATACCAAACTTGTGAGAGGTTCAAAAAGTTAATGAACATATGCTCATACCATGGGTATGAAAATTGGCACTTAAGGAGTGTCAATTTATAAAAATGACGTGCAACGACGAGTTTCTCCAAAAAGACCCTGATGAAGCCATAGACTTACCTAAACAAGTTAGTTGAAAAAGCCCATACATTAATAGAACCTAACTCTATATAGCACCAATAGGTTGTGACCAACTAGAATCTATCATCTAAGATAAGAAGACAACCTTAAAGTTCAACTAGAAGTTTTGACTAAGGAAATAGAGGCCATATAAAAAAAATAGTAAAATTACTTATAAGGTTGCAAGGGTAGAAACTCAAGGTAAATGTTTTATTTGTAGAACAATGCTTACTTAGCTCAAAATTTCCTAACATACAATGAGATGAAAGGGGTTTATGAAGAACCATGTAATAATGTAGAAATGTTTAGAAAACCTTACTCAACTACTCAAAAACATATAATTTTGGTTGGAGAAATTGTCCAAACTTCAACCCGAAGTCTCACAACCCATATAGCCTAATGAAAACTAAAAAACCGAGCCACAAAAAATTATCAATACCTTAATATAATACATAACCTAATAGGAATCCTTTAAAGGAGACATTATAGTCATTTATGGAGGTAAAGGTAAAACTAACTATAAGTTTAAGGTTGTACTTACACAAGTGGTGGAGAAAAATAATGAGATCAAAAGCTATATCAACAAGCTGACCAACACTATAACCATATAAAAGCGACAAAAGTTCTCCATTCAACCCAAAATGACAACATATGGCATAAATATTTACTATGGATGCATACAGTGTCAAATAAGTTAATGATATTTCAACTCTTAGTGGTAAAATTTTATATGGACCGATTATACCCAATCCACTAGCCAACACAAGCACTAATACCATCACGAGTAATGCTAAAGATGTCATTTCAAAGGAAGCAAAGAATAAGTTTTGGTTCAAGTACCCTTTCTTCAAACTATGATATCTGGATTGAGATCCTAGAATACTTGAAACAAGTTAAGATTAATCTTTCCTAATTATATGTGATTAAACATATATTCGATTATGATAAAGTAATCAAGGATCTATACACCACAAAAAAGAGGCATCATGTCAAGAAGAACATTCTTGATAAAGCAAGTTGATGCAGTGATAGCATAGAAGACACTGTCGAAGTACAAAGATCCAAGTTGTCCCACAATTTCCTGCCAAAATTGGGACATATGAATTTGGACAAGCTCTTTTAGATCTAGGAACAAATGCCAATTTGATGCCCACTCTGTAAACTTTCAACTTGGACTTGAAAAGATCAAACCAACATATGTAGTACTATAATTGGTTGACTATTCTGTTCAAAGTCCAAGAAGGATATAAATAGATAAATTCTACTATTCGATTAACTTTCTATTTTTTAATACTCAATAAGTGATTGACATAGAATAAAAGATTTGACTCGTTCTAAGAAGACATTTCCTTACTATAACAAATGCATTTATAACTCTAAGAGTGATTTTATAAAGTTCTCTTTTAAAAACTTGATTTTAGAAGTGAAGTGAATATTTTTTGTATTGAAAAATAATCACGAGATAAAAATGAATGCTATCAAACCAATATGATAGATACATTTATTCAAAAAAAAAAATGCACCAATATGATCATTCTAAAAACCCAGAATGTATTATCTTTAATCATAAACCAATAATATTAAATTACATCATAGCTAAGATACAAAGAATAAAACTTAAATCCAAAATTTAAGTCTTTTATACATTCGGAAGATATTTGACAAAAAGAATAAGAAGAAGGCCATGATACTTGACCCTTCATACATTAAAATAATTCTCGGAAAATTAGTATTTAATTTTTAAAGGTATATAAGATTTTATAATTTATTAGAAGACAACGTGCATTAATTTATTTTTTTAAGATATGCATTTATTTTTTTATTTTTTTTACTTAAAATCAAATAATATTTTTGTATTTTATTGTTTAAATTTTCAAATTTATTATTAAAAAAATTATTTAAAATTAATTAAAACTTTTAAAGAACTCATGATATTTAAATATATATAGTAATGAATTACTCGAATCTTATATATATCTTAAAAATGAGAATTAAAATGTAAAAATAAATATAAATTATTCAAATAATTTTGCTTTTATATTATATAAAAATTATACATATATTATATTTTTAAACATAAAAAAATATAAACATTTTAAAACCTTTAAAAATTAAATGAGTTGGATAAATCTCTCAACCATATGTTAGATCATCGAACAAACACACTCCTTCTGCAGCTCATCTCACAATAATCAGGTACGAAAAATTTAAGAATTATAAATATTTACTAAATAAAATTATTATTTATTATATATAGAATAATTTCAATCAGTTTCATTCTACAGTCCCAGTAATCGATCAATCTTCTTCTTTGCATTTCTCTCCCTCTCTCTCTAATTTTTGTCGGAATTGAGAAACTACGATGCACGAGCTCTGCTTTCAAGACTCTTCAGAACACTTCAAGGTTAGTAGCACAAGATTTTTCCGGAGCTTTCTCATCGATTCTGGCTTTGAAATTCAGTGTTTTCGGTTTTTGCTTAATCTATGTAACTCTATGTTTGATTTTCCAAATTTTCATATTTTTTTTCAGGGTCTCGTTATATGTTTTCCCTTCTGATGAAAATATTAGCTGATTTTATTTGTTTATTTATTTTTAGGATCGTGGTTAATTTGTGTGTTTTGGATATGAGCGGTGTAAAGGTTGACGCTAAAAATAATATACCTGAAATTTGATAAACGATCTAACTAAATTTGGAAAATGTGTTATTTATGAAGTTTTAACTTTAGTTTCCCTAGTAATTTCTGTCAGATTCTTTGTAGATTATGAGTCACGACAATGTCTTGGTTGCCTGGACATTCCTATTTTATTTGACGAGGAAAAATTAGAAATAAAAATCTCCTTGTATTTCATAAGATAAGGTTGAACTTTTTCCATATTCAAAAGAAAAGGAAAATGCCAAAAATGTGATTGTTATGTATTGATTTTAGTTTTAAAGCCTGAAAAATATGCTAAATTGTTTATTTTCAAAGTTTTATCATCTCAATCCCTTTAATTTGCTTTTGCCTGTATGTATAAACATGTGCACGCATATCACCAGAACATGCCTATAAGTTGCAATTGTTTGAAGTTTCGAAAAGTTGTGTTCGCATTTGGCATTCCTTTAATTGGCTTTATAGAAGAGGACGAGAAGTCAATTAGTTGATCCATTTGGGGAATTTTGTAATAGATGTGTTATCTGTCTACATGTAGGTTTGTCACACTTCCTCTTTTCCGTAATCTCTTAAATGTCATTGTCAGTGTCTTTAGTTTATTTGCATCTATAAGGAAGGAATGATGCAACGAAATCCTTAATGTTATCCATGTACTTTCCATTTCAAATTCTGTTTCTGAATGTGTAAGATTCATTAATTTTATGTAGGAAAATAAGTGCTCGGATTGTATTGGTGGCAAAACTACAAACCACCGACAGGGTTGTGAGTATTAGCATCTATTACTAGACAGGTATATCATGGCATCTGCAGGACTGGGGAACGGAGGAGTTGGCAGTTCACGGTCTGTTAATGGTTTCAAGAGCTCATCTAGTTCAGTTGACTGGCTGGGGCGTGAGATGCTTGAAATGAGATTGAGGGACAAGTCAGATCATGATGAGGATAGAGTAAGGCACCTGCATTTTTAGTTAAGCTTTTCTCTGTAAGAAACCCTGGCAAATCCTTGTTTGTTGTCATGAATCTCAAAATAGCTGGTGTTGGAATGAATCTGATGTAATTTATGCCAAAATTGGTTTACCGATATTGTGATTTGTTAGTTTTTAAATTTCTAGTTTGACAACCCTTTACATTTTCTCTGTTGTAGGATGGTGAACCGGATTTTATTGATGGTGTGGGTGCTGAAACAGGACATGTAATAAGAACTACTATTGGTGGTCGAAATGGTAACACTAGGCAGGTTGGTAGAAAACTAGTTTGTTAAGTGTATGAAATTAATATTCTGATATTATTTTAATTTTTTTTTCACACACTCTGTGTGCCATTCTAACCTTTCTTTGATGCTCTAATCCTTCCATTCTATTTGGTCAACAGATAGTCAGTTATATTGCAGAACATGTGGTTGGAACTGGTTCCTTTGGTGTTGTGTTCCAAGTAAGTAGAACTACAGTCTTTGATTTTTGAATCCATTTTTCAATTGTAATGGCAATAAATTGCTGCTTTTTCTTCGTGCAGGCAAAATGTAGAGAAACTGGAGAGATTGTTGCTATTAAGAAGGTTCTCCAAGACAAACGCTACAAAAATAGAGAATTACAAATCATGCAAATGCTAGATCATCCAAATGTTGTTGGTCTAAAGCATTGCTTCTTCTCAACAACAGATAAAGAGGAGCTTTACTTAAATCTTGTACTGGAATATGTTCCTGAAAGTCTTAACCGTATAGCAAGGAGTTATAGCAGGATGAGCCAAAGAATGCCATTGATATATGTTAAGCTTTACACATATCAGGTGCAAAATAACTTGTCTTGACTTTGTAGCCACTTAAGGATGCTGTCATTTTATGGCTTGAAATATAATAGTTGTTCTTAAAATTTGAATGTGCTTTTCTATGGATATTCTTCAATCTACCATTTAATATTTGCTCTTGATTTTATTGCTTCTTATTTGGACGCTTGTTGGTTATTTTCTTTTAAAAGTTTCTAATTTTGTTTCATGATAGGATGATATGTGGGGCTATTTTTCATTTGGAATTTTGTATGCTATGTTAATAGTATGCATGGTGTAACGTGAGTTCGCTTAGCGGAAATTCGATCATTTGGCACCAAAACTCTCCAAGTCAAGGCCAACCTATCACCTTTTGAGTTTAAGACATGACTCTTATCCAAATACTTCAGTGCTCCTCAAGAAAATACCAACTAGAACTACTCTTAGTGAGACTTGCATGCATACGACTTCACAATTACTTCTTTGCATCAATGTTATTTAACCAAGACGCTCGCCCAATCATAAGGTTCCTCATCATCTAGGCATTATGCCGCATAACTGCTTATCCAACTGTGTAAATCACACATATTGATAGCAAGTAGTATGACAATGTACCAAGACTTAGTCAACTTCTTGTTCCTCTCATCTGGTCTCTTCATACACACCCTCGAATAGACAACTTGACACAAAGGGCCACCTGCTTGCCCAAAGATCAACTTTTTTTTGCACGTCTCATGCATACATGCTCGTTTCTCCTCATCACACTTAGACTTAAGCTAATACATATGTCAACTTATCTTCAAATCAACCAAGTAAGTGTGTCTTACATGCAAGTAAGTTCCAATCAATTAGACTCACATGTTGCATGAGTGTGCAAGTCTTTTGATCCGAAGCCTACACATGAAGCCTTCATCTTAGTACGTTGTCACCTACTACCGTGCCATCAAGCCTAAGGATTCTTATTGCTTGGTTGAACCCTTGACCAATGCACACCCACTCGACATGACCACCATAAGAGTTGTCACATTCGCACTGTGCCTTACTTAAAGCAATGCTACCTAGCTAGCATGTCCTTACTCATCGATGAACCATCACTTGTGCAACACTGCCCACATGGCGTGTTGCGTTCTCACAAAGCTACATTCACATGCTTACATCTAATAAACCATTGGCATACATATTCCCTCTCGTGTAGCCTCCCGTGTGGAAACGTGCGTAGTATCGACCTTTACTGCTCATCGATACTGTCCCTAAGACTCCCCGTAATTGGCACACTCTCATGGCTCAATCAATGCACACCCCATAATCATTCTCTAGCTCACAGGTAGCTCATTTAGCACATTGTGCCTATGGGTGCCTGGAATAGTAGAGAGCTTGACACCATGCCTCCCCCTAAAGAGATCTTAGAGTATTTTTTCAACTTTTAGGAAGAAACATCACATTACATGAGGAGGCATAAGTAAAAAATAAATCAATAATAATTATTTTGTCAATTATCAAAGTCCCCCTCATGTGGTCATGATATCCTCCTCTCACTTTATTCCTTCGAAGTCCTTGTCGAAGTGCTCTAAAGAGTCTTTAAGCTCCACATATTTTGATTGGCTTCTAGCATGCAACTTTCCTATTACCTCTTTTAGAATCACCCCTTATGATGACTTTTACGCGCCCTTCTTGGACTTGGCTTGAGATTCACTGTATCTATTAACCCAAACAAAAGATCCACTTGAACAAGTCATTCCTATTGATGCAAGCAATCTCCACTCGACCGTGGGCAACCCAAAATGATTGGCTCTTCCTAAGAACCTAATCAAGTACATACCATGGACTTGCCCTCTATGATACATCTCGCAAGATATGGCTCACGAGCCAATTGCTCTTTCATTGTGGCATCTATCATCAATTCTTGGTGTCCACTTCCCAAAGTCATAATCATAACTTGCCTTAGTCCCCCTGGACAATGTTTGCAATTCATGCTCTTTGGCTCTTTTGACATGCAAAATAACAACTATTTATGTGTACTTGGTGCTCCTTGGCCCTTTATAGTGTACTACACTGACAATATCTGTCGGCACTTAATGCTTGCAATACTTTAATATATGCACATAGCGCTCCTTGGCCGTTCCATGATGCTACCATTCAAGTATGTTACTCATGCACTCGGCGCTCCCAGGTCCTTTTGACGTGCAATCTCTACACAATAGTGTGCACATCCCTTGGGCATGTCTCTCTTGCCAACTACATCTCCTATACGATACCATGTGCCTTCCCAAGCACGAGACAAATTCACTTCTGCTACTCTTGTACCTAGGTCTTCCAAGTGTTCCACGGTCCCTTCCTACAATGGAACAATATCTTCACATCATGAAATTTCTTATTCTTTCTCAAAATACGGCTTTTCTTCAGCTTTAGCACTCCGCGACTTTCTTAACACCACCAACAAACAAGGGGCCCATACACTCTTGTCTTTCTGATTATCGTCCGTTGACATTAACAGGCTATGACCCTTATCATTATCGCTTCACCTCAAATCACTTTGGTGCCCCAATGACTCATCCAAACGTGACATTAACCATTCGACGATCCCAATAGTAATACCCTTGGTTTGTAGAGCTCTACTTCACTTAGAAGACATAGGTGTTCCACGGCCTTTCCCACGATCGATCCCATTAGTATCGGTCTATGTCTCACCTTGGATACACTAATCAATCCACCTTGGTCATCTTGACACTCTTGTCATGGCCTCCTTGGCCATCATATCTCAAATTTGGAGCTACTATAGCCTCTTTGGTTGGTCCTCGTGACCTCCCATGTCACATTATGTTGCTCGTGCCCTCCTTGACATTTCGATGAGCAAGCACTCTACAACTGTCTTGAACACACTTCAATCCCCAACAAGGTTTCTTTCTCAAAGCAAACATGACATCACAGTCAGCCAGACGCATCCGACTTATTCTTCATGGTATTATTTCAAAGCACAAAAGTTGTCAAGAGTTATTGTAGCAACTGATAATAACAAAATTGAAACTCAATCATGTTGGCAACTGCATACCAAACCCATGGCTTATAAGTCCTCAAATCATGAGAGAAATGTGCTTTTACAATTGACCACTTGACGTAGGATGCGTTACTTGTGGCTTGTAACTTCTATGGATGCAACTGCTACAACAACTTATAGTGTCTTGCAACCTTCCATGACCATAAGCAAAAGCAAACCATATGGCCACCAACTTCACCCACTCACAACACCCAATCAAGGAACTCTGCTTGCAGGCACTTCTGACAAACAACGCCTTAATGTCCATCGCTTGCGGATTTCTTTACCTACACACCCAAGTTTATACTGACTCAAACATGCAGGGTTTTGCTACCTTGAGTATTTTGAATGATGCAACCTTTGCCACCAATACTCGCTTGGTAGACAATCAGCTTCAAACAAATTGTTGAAGTCCTTGATCTGACCAATCAAACCCAAAAGTGTTTTGAACCATTAGTATTAGGTTCATGGAAACTTAAAATCCAACACTGAGCATCGTTCTGCACCAACACACCTCTTCCATGAGCGTGACCTAGCTTTGATGCCAATTGTAACGGTCTGCGAGTTTGCATAGCAGAAATTTGATCGTTCGACGTCAAGACTCTCTAAGTGGAGGCCAATCTATCACCTTTCGAGACTAAGACATGACCCTTGTCCAAGTGCTTCAATGCTCCTCGAGAAAATACCAACTAGAACTACTCTCAATGAGACTTGCATATATGTGATTTCACGATTGTTTTTTTATATCAAGGTTACTCAACCAAGACGCTCGCCCCATTGTAAGATTCTCCATCATTTGGGCATTATGTCGCATAACTACTCACCCAATGTGAAGTCACACATAGTACAACAATGTACTAAGACTTAGTCAATTTTCCAATCCTCTAGTTGGGTCTTTTCATACACACCCTCGAATAGGCAACTTCATACTAAGGGCCACCTCCTTGCCCAAAGGCCAACTTCTTCTTGCACCTGTCATGCATGTATGCTCGTTTCTCTTTAGCACATCTATATTCTAGTTAACTCACATGCTAACTTATCCTCAAGTCAACTAAGGAAGCGTGTTTTACATGTTGTCCAAGCGTGCAAGCCTTTTGATCCAAAGCTCACACATGAAACCTTCATCTTAGCATGTTGTCACCCACTACCGTGCCATCAACCCTACAGATCCTTATTGATTGGCCGAACCCTTGATCAATGCACATACTCAATCAACATCACCGTCATAAGGGTTGTCACATTTATAATGTGCTTTACTTAAAGCAATGTTGCCTAACTAGCATGTCGTTACTCATCGATGCATCATCACTTGTACAACACCGCTCACATGGCGTGTTGCGTTCTCATGAAGCTACATTTACATGTCCACATCGAATAAACCATTGGCATACACATTCCTTCTCGTATAGCCTCCCACATGGAAACGTGTGCAATATCGACCTTCTGCCTAACTGATACAGTCCCTAAGACTCCTTCTCTTCGAAAGACATTGGTGCACCCTCATGCGGATCACGACACATGGCAACTCATTTTCTCTTTATATGGTTCTAAATGATGGATAGAGTTTGTAAAACTAGGTGATGCATGTGACTGATGAATGTTGGCGTTTCTGGATGGTGCTTTTCATTTCACTGGTTATTTGTGGGGGAAGGAATGATAAGACTAAGGTGGCGTTTGGTTCGTGGAATGGAATGAGAATCGGAATCGGAATCGGAATGGAATGGAATGGAAATGAAACAATTTTGTTTGGTTTGACTACTGGAATCAAGCTCAGAATCAGGATTATAGTGTTTGGTTTACCACTGGAATGGAATGAAAAAAGCTGTAAATGACCTTAATACCCCTACATGCTGTAAAGTTCAGATAATGTCATTTAATTACTATTTTTTCGTCAAACAAAATACATTATTGAAATCATTATTTTTCTAAATAAGTATTACTTAATTAAAAAGAAATATATTATTAAAATTATTATTTTTCTAAATAGGGTTTAGGGTTTTGAGGTTTGGGATGTGTGATTTAGGGTTTAGGGATTTAGGATTTGGGGTTATATTTGTAGGTTAAGATTTAGGGTTAAAATTATTATTTTTCTAAAAATAGTTTAGTGTTTTAGACTTTTGGATTTAGGGTTTAGGGTTTTAAGGTTTAAGGTTTAGGGTTTATGGTTTTAGGATTTGGAATTTGGGGTTTAGGGTTTTGGGTTTTGGGATTTATGTTTTAAGATTTAGGGTTTAGAGATTTGGAGATTTGGGGTTTAGGGTTTTAGGGTTTAACGTTTAGGGTTTAGGGATTAGGGATTTGGGGTTTAGGGTTTTAGGATTTGGAATTTGGAATTTGGGGTTTAGGGTTTTGGGATTTATGTTTTAGGGTTTTGGGTTTTGGTATTTATGTTTTAAGGTTTAGGGTTTAGGGATTTGGGGTTTATGGTTTAGGGATTTAGGGTTTAGGGATTTGGGGATTTGGGTTTTAGGATTTAGAATTTAGGATTTAGGGTTTAGGGATTTGGGATTTATGTGTTTAGGGTTTTGGGATTTATGTTTTAGGGTTTAGGGTTTAGGGATTTGAGGTTTAGGGTTTAGGGTTTTAGGATTTGGATTTAGGGTTTTGAAATTTTGGGTTTAGGGTTTAGGGTTTTGGAATTTTGGGTTTGAGAATTTGTGATTTGAATTTAAGGTTATATTTTAGGTGAGGGTAAAATTGGAAAAAAAATGTGTAGAAGGGAAGGGAATAATGATTACCAAAGGTGGGAGAAGGAATTGTGATTCCTTCTTTAAGAATCGTATTCCATTCCGCCCTCCATTCCGTCCAACCAAACACGCAAAATGGAAGGAATCGATTCTGATTCCATTCCATTCCCTCCAACCAAACGTGGGGTAAAGGGTTAAATAAAGAGAGTTTGAAACAAGTCTTTGCTTTTTATGGGATGAAGTAAGGACATGGTTGAATCTTTTGAAAGTACAGATTTTAAGGTTTTAGAAATGGTTGGTGCATAAGGCTTGGGTTGTAAATGAAGTTTGGTCTTATAACCTGGCTACTTGTGAATTTTTTTATTATAAAATTAATTGAACTGTATTCTAAGTAGAAATTGAGAATACTATAGTGAATATGTCGGTATATATATAAATTATTTTTATTGTAATTAATTTAAATCGAGTATTGTTTATGCCTCTTAGGTTTCCAGTAGTTTACCATTGTTATTTTAATTGCTGCAGATCTGCAGGGCTCTTGCTTATATCCATATCTACATTGGTATTTGTCACCGTGACATCAAGCCCCAGAACTTACTGGTATGACTTATCTGAAGCATTTATTGTTTATTGTATGAGCTTCTCTTGCTTATATACTGCAAGTTATTTGTACAGGTGCATGTATATTTTATGCTGTTTACTTCCAGGTGTTCTTAACAACAGCTACTAAATCCCAAATTTTACTTGTATAAAAATTCATTGGTGTTTGCCCAGGCTGGAGAATTGGCAACCAAAGCAGATTTTGTAGGCAACAGTTGGAGAAGAGGGGAAATAAGCCATGTTTCTCTTTAACGTCCTCAATAGTATATTATTTACCTTTATCAAAAGCTTATGGGAAATATACATTTCTAATACAGTTATATTTGTTGTTTCAGCTGTGCTCGATATATCTGTGGATGCTTGACTTTGTAATATTATCACATGCACCTGAATTTATGTGCTCATGCATCCGCTTGGTTTAGAACAAATTCATGTTTTATAAACTTTCATTGTACGAGAGATTGTTTATGTGCATGTCACCTCAATATATGATCATATATCATTTTCTAGGATTAAACTAGTAGAGTGAGTTTTAATCTCTTGTATGTATCTGTTTGGTCATCATATGTTGGTGTTGGTGAAATGACACGCTTTCGAATCCAGGTGAATCCACATACACATCAATTGAAGCTTTGTGATTTTGGGAGTGCCAAAGTGATGGTAAGTTTTATCTGCTCGTATTAATGAATCATCTAGTTTATGTTATGATTTTGATACACTCTCTTTAAGTAGGTTAAATTACGACAATGGAGAGTCACTAATCCTTTTTGCATATTATCAGGTGCAAGGAGAACCAAATGTTTCTTACATCTGCTCCAGATATTACCGTGCTCCTGAGCTCATATTTGGTGCCACAGAATACACAACTGCTATAGATATATGGTCTACCGGTTGTGTGATGGCTGAATTGCTACTTGGGCAGGTAGCTTCACTCTAAATTTCATTTGATTACATACAGTTGTCTTGAAAATTTTGTTCTGTATTTTGATATTAAATATTAATATTTTCCTAACGTAATCTTGTTCCAGCCTTTGTTTCCTGGGGAAAGTGGGGTCGATCAATTAGTTGAGATCATTAAGGTGAGTTTACAACATTGTGGAATTATAGCCTCGTATAATGGCTAATGCAGTACTGTAAAATCTTGTTTTTCAAACAGTACCTGTTAACTTTGCCATTCTTATTGGCAACCTGAACAAGGGGGCAAAAAGAAAAGAATAAGAAAGATACTTGCAGTATTGTAAAAGTATATAGTCTATGTTTTTGCGATATACACTGTAATTCAATAATCTTTTATTCCTATTTTGAATTTTGCTAGAACTATCATTTATGTAACACCCTCCTAAGTAATCTAAAATAATTGTTCCATCTTTCCCATGCATATTGTATATCTTTCAGGTTTTGGGTACACCAACAAGGGAGGAGATAAAGTGCATGAATCCAAACTATACTGAATTTAAGTTTCCACAGATAAAGGCTCATCCGTGGCACAAGGTCTGTTCTTTCTACTGCTATGCTTATTATCTTTCTCATAGTTTAGATTTTTTGTCTTACCAATTCCTTGTAGGTCTTTTTGGTGAATTTGTTTAACTAAGCTGTGCTGCGGAAAAAAAAAATCAGTAGAAGTGAATTGACTGATGTTCACTGATATTATGTGTTATCTATCAGGTTTTTGGAAAACATCTACCTCCAGAAGCAGTAGACCTTGTTTGTAGGTTTTTTCAGTATTCTCCTAACCTAAGATGCACTGCTGTAAGTGCACTTCCATTGCTTTCGATTATTGGACAGTAGGATCATATAATGCTCACAATTATTATTTTTTCTTCTCCTTTTGCATTGTTATTGTAGTTGGAAGCTTGCATTCACCCTTTCTTTGATGAATTAAGAGACCCAAATACCCGCCTTCCTAGCGGTCGCCCTCTTCCTCCTCTATTTAATTTTAAACCCCAAGGTAAGTTTAAATTGGCATCAACTATAATAACCTTCATATGCTGTTCATGTTTCTAGTTTATTCGAACTAATGTTTTTGGCACCGATACGTGCCATTCTCCACTGTTTCTCATGTTTCCTGACTATATATTTTGTGACAGAGCTTTCAGGCATTCCCCCTGATATTGTTAGTCGACTTGTTCCCGAGCATGCTCGTAAGCAGAACTTATTCATGGCATTGCACACTTAGGTAGGTATGAAATATCTTGCCTTTATGCCATCCAAATGGGATTGGGTATTGTACCGACATCTGTAAAATGTATCTCCATTTCATCTGTTATCTATCATGTCCTTTGTCCTTTTGGGGATATCCGATAACATTGGAAAGATGCCTATCATGTCCTTGTATGAAATCAAGTTTTAGGTTAATTTAAAAAATCCCAGTTTTTAAGGTTGCCTGCAGTTGGAAATTATTTATTTATTTTTGTTGTTAGAAAATTACAAAAAAATAACACCATTCAAACTTATAATATATAAAATAACACCTCAATAATATTGAACGAGATATAATTAGATAGCGTTGAACATTGAATGGGTATCGTAGTTCAATTTAAATGATGTCCAATTAGATAGCTTTTAATGTAAAATAATGTGTCAATTTTTTTTAATAGTAAAAATGTATGAGTTGGATATGAGGGTACTATTTTTGTGTTTACAAATTTTAATGGTGTTATTTTCTCCCTCTCTTTTATACTTATTAAACCTTTGAAAGACAATGTCTTAGTTGTTATTTTTGCTTGCTGCAATCCCCTTGCAATGATCTGTAGGACCAAAGGTGTGAAACATATGGCTATTCCTTGACCTGATTTTTGACCAAACAAGTTCTCATTTGAGTGTTGTTCGCTAATGATTTGAAATTCATTACAAGTTTGTGAGGAAAGTTCTGAATGATCTTACTCGTCTATTTTCCTTGTTTTATCACCAAATGCATCCAGATTAGCTACCTCAAATTTCTACAGGGAACTCCTTTAGACAAAGAAAACATGGTCTAAGATTTATCTTTTAGAAACCTTCAAGTTAGAAATTCACTTTACCTTGCACCATTCATGTACAAATTTTCTTTGATTACTGCAAATCTTCTACGCTTATTGTTATTCTACCCAATGTCTTATTTTGACGAGTAATTCTATTTCTTTCAAAGATGGGATTTTTTCCCCTTCTGTACTACATTAGTACATAAAGGTATGTACATTATAGGAGGGATATAGACTTAAATATCTTCACAATGATTAGTAAAATTAGAGAGAGTAGTCATTGTTATTGGGATATTTGATGACTTGTATTCTAAGTCAATGAAATTCAAGATTAGTATAATTTTTTTTTCTAAAAAGAATTATACTAATCTTAATTGATCGGTGAAAAGTACGTTAAAAAAAATAATGAATAACAACTCATTAAAATCATTGTGCATCAGATGCATCACTGCATGAGATATAAGGTAGAGAAAAAGCTTCTAATTTTTTAAAAGGTTGGGTTTTAAAAAACACTCTGTAGGTTTGAGGGTCAACTCTCTAATAAGATTCGGATTTTAAACTCCCTTTCAGTCGTCGCTATCCTCCTGCCTAGCCTTTTGCCATCACCATTTTCCTCCTACTCGCCTTTCCATTTCTTCCTTATCATCCTTCCTCTTTTTGGGTCAATAACCTACTACTCCTCCTTTTCCTTTTCAAGCCATGTTGCCTGGCCCATTGTGTGACATATTTCGGTGCTTGTTGGTGGTGTTGCCTCTAGACTGGTGGCCTTTGTTGTGCCCTGAGTATTTTGTTGTTGGGTGACTCGACGTGTTTGGTTTAGGTGCTGGTGGTTCTGATTGGGCATTGGTGGTTACTTGCTTGTAGTCTGTTTTGTTGTTTTATTTTATTGTCTCGTTTTATGTTTATCTTATTGTTTATTTTGACCACCATTGGATTATAGGTGTGTATTTTGTCTTGTAGTATCTATGTATAGTTTTTGTTATGTTCTTGTGGGTAGTCGGAGTTGTTCTTAGATGTTTTTTATTTTGTGGTTATATTGGGTGCAAATGTTTTTAAAGGATATAGTAATTTTTTATCGTTTTGAGACTAATAATGGTTTGATTGACACATCTAAACATTAAAGTGACAAATAATATGTAGCATGTTTAGATAGTTTTAAAAAAATTTCTAATAGGTTTTTGCGATATCTTACTGATAGTAAGTTTTGGATTATCTATAAATTCATTGTTACATTGGAATAGATAGATTAGGATTATTTTTTAAACTTTATTTAACTCTTTAATGATATTTCTATCTTTGTTATTAAAAAAGAAAAAGAAAAAACAGAAGTGAATTAGGAAGGAATTAAAGCAGAAAAACGGATGTCTTAAAAATGTAATCTTGTCAGTGTTTACCTGTACAGGTTCTTTCTCATTTTTTGCCACAACATTTTTGATACGTTAACACAATAAAAAAAAAGACGTTTGAGTGATTATGTTTTGTAACGTAATCGCTAATTATGTTATACTATTATTATAAATAAAAAGTATGACTTACTAGAATATGACTTGACATTTATAAATTATTATTAGATAAAAATCACACAAAGTTATTTTAGATTAAATTATTTGTATTTTCTAATCCTTCTTATTGAAAAATGTCTACTCCTTAGATTGAAAACTGTATCGTTTAATCATTTAATTTTGTAAAAAAAAATTAATTAAAATTTCTTTTTATTATTTTAATAATTTTTTTATCAAATGATTAAACGTAATTAAAATATAAGTTCTTAATAACGTTAAAGTTACAAGAAAAGAATTAACAAAATATTCATATTTAATATTTGTTAATTTTTATTATTTATTTTAATATTTTATTAAAAATTAGAATATATATTTAAATATCTTTTTATTTGAATTTTATTATTGTTTATTTTTTAAAAAACTATTTCATATTAAATTTTATTTTATCATTATTAAAAATTTATATTTTAATTGAAAGAAAATAATAATATTTTAAATTTAAAATTATTAAAATAATATAATTTATCTTATATTTTTATAATTATAAGAGATTAAATAATAGATTTATGTAACACTTAGTATTTATTATTATTAATTAATTTTTTTTCTTTTTTTTTTGTAAAGGTTTCGTACAATGACAAAATATAATTTAATTTTTTTTATAGTATTAAAAAAACTGGTAAATTTGGATTTAAAAAAATTACAAATATGTACAACATAAACAAATACCAATATGTGTAAGTCTTACCAATTATCACTCCTAATTCTTCCTTTGCAAACTCATTACAGATAACAGATCACTCTTCTTTTTTAGGCAACAAATCACTCTTAATCCAATGTATATAAGATTGATTTTCTCAAAATCGATGTAGTCTCCCAAGGCCTCTATAAAGCAATTTCCTTTTTAGATCCTATTTCCGTGAAATAATAAGTAGACCTTTTTCAAAAAGATAATAGTTGGAATAACATTTCTTAAACATTTACCGGGAAAAAAATGGAGGTGTTTAGTTAATTATTTAATATTTTGAGAATACATTCCTTATAAATCACATTATTTTCTTATTATTTATTATTTATTTTTTAAAAAAGAAATAATTTATATTAATTTTATATTTTATTGATTTATATTATTATAAGTGGATTGGAATCCCAATTAAACAGGTTTTAACTTTTATATATACAACAGTTGTATAGACAACAGTTTTCACCAAAAAAATGCGGCTAGAGGAAGAGAGCACACAGGTTTACGAGCACAATTTTCAACAACAGGTTACCTTCATTGCACATATAGTCAATGCTAGATGGTAAAAATGAAAGTGATTAAACAGACCACCTAATCACTTATCATCTACAACAACACTTAACAATTAAAACAAGAGATCGGATTTAGAGTAACATATTATTATAGCTTGGCGGTATGTCTCTTAACACCTCTCTCTCTCTCTCTCTCTCTCTCTCTTCTTTTGAATTTTAATCCTTGTTATTGTAATCATTATTTTATTAATTGTTGCTGCAAAATCCATTCCTTCTTTTTCTTCTGTCTGAATTACGTGTTCAGTGGTGTTTTAAATAACGGAGGTGGACATTTGTGGTGCAGGTAAAAGAATGCATTAATATTATAGTTTTAAATTAGAGTAGTTTAGTTGGATTCTAGAATTAAATTTTCTCTTTTTAAGTCATGGGATTAAATTGTTAAGGTTAAAAGTAATTGAACTAAAACAATATTTTTTTTTTGTAAAAATAATAATACCTTTCGTGTTAAATTATAATTTTTTTGAAAATATTACTAAAAATAATAAAAATAACATATTTATAATTTATAATCATAAAAAAATATCTTTCTATATTTTTATTATTAAAAATAATTTATCACGTTTATCTAATTAAATCTGAATGTATTTTAATAAGTTGTTATTTTGGATGATGTTACTTATTTTATTTAATTTTCCAAATGTTATCATATTTTGAAGTGATAAAGACGTATTAAAATATCAATTTTCTTTCTGTTTACCTTTGATAACACTATATTAAATAACGTAAATATTTTAATTTTGAATACATGTTAAATTTACTTAAAATGAATGTATGGTAAAAAATAATAGAAAAAAAATTATTTTACCTATTTAGTATTTTACAAATACTTGATAGGAGAGGAATGATAACCAATAAATTTAATTAATTAATTTAATTTTAATAATATAGATATTATTATAATTTATCATATATTTATAATTAGATATGAGTAATTCAATAATAAAAAATACATCATTCTCTTCAAATCCTAAACCATTTTTTTATATGTTAATCTTTTACCTGCTTAAATATTTAGTTGTATAATAATTATTTTATAAAATTGTAAGTTGACTGTTGATATATGATATAAATTAAAAAAACTAAAATAAACCTTTAAACCCTCCAAGAGACAAAACCCCATGCTCTATCTTTTTATTATTCTTCGTCTTCGTTTTATGGTATCGCAAAAGCCCAGAACTGAGACTGAGAGTTGAAAATTTTCAGTTAAAAATACAAAGTGAAGTGATGGCAACATTGGCAAGTACCACCTTCAGCCTCAACAGAGTTTCATCTGTGAGATGCCACACCAACACTTTTCGCAACCTTCATCGCTCCACCGCCTTCTTCTTCGTTGAACCTCTCCGTTCCATTTCCGCCGTTCGTTGCGATACTCATCGGTCATCCGGCCATCTCAACGGCACACGATTTCTTTCCTTCAATTGCTTTGCTCAAAAATCAGAGCCATTCTCTTCTCTTAGGGTCAAGACTAAAGATTCTGGTAAGAAAATTAAAATCCAGCTCTTGAATCAAACATATTTCATTTTTAAATTGAATCATTACTCCTAAAATTCTATTATTAATTTTTTTTACTTTTAAAGTGAAAAAAGAAAATAAAAATATCGCCGATAAAAAAATCATGTGGAATTTTTTTTTTTGTTTTGGAAAAGTATGAGTCATTTTGTTTGTATTGTTAGCATATGTTATTCAAATAATTTTTATAAATGATATATAGATCGCTTATTTTTTAAAATTGAAGCAATGTAATCACTATCTTTAAAAGTTGTGACTAAATATGAAAAAATAGACACTTTAATCATATAATTTTAAAAATCGAGTGAATATTGCAAAAACTATATGATTAAAGTGTCACGAAACAAACAAAATGACTTGAAAAATCATTTTTTAAAATTAAAACACTTTAATCAAATCTGCAAAAGTTGTGACTAAATATGACTGAATTGTTCTTTTTTATTGTAAAAAATAGACATTTCAATCATATAATTTAAAAAATCAAGTGATTTGTGTCTCTTGTAAAATTTATATGATCAAAGTGTCTCAGTGAAACAAACAAAATGACTTGAAGAAGTGGTGATACATTTTTTTCCTCAAAAATTGACGAGAAACACTTCACTAATTGATTAATTATAGTTACTTTTTATTTTATTTTTTTTGTTTATTTGTTTATGGGGAAGTATTTGATTTTATTGATAGCTTATGCTTACTTGTTGGTGCAGAAGAGAGGGTTGTAGTATTAGTGATTGGTGGAGGAGGAAGAGAACATGCTCTTTGCTATGCAATGAATCGATCACCATCCTGCGATGCAGTCTTTTGTGCTCCTGGCAATGCTGGGATTTCCGGTTCGGGGGATGCCACTTGCATCCCAATCCTTGATATTTCTGATAGCTCAGCTGTAATTGCATTCTGTGAGAAATATAATGTAGGTCTTGTTGTTGTTGGACCAGAGGCCCCTCTTGTTGCAGGTCTTGTTAATGATCTTGTAAAAGCTGGAATCCCTACATTTGGACCCTCTTCGGAGGCTGCTGCTTTGGAAGGTTCTAAGAATTTTATGAAAAGTTTGTGTGACAAGTATGGAATTCCCACTGCTAAGGTTTGTTTTCTTTATCTTGGATTATGAAGATAAGGAATTTCATTCGTTGCTTTAATTTTAAATGTTTGTTCTAGTTTTATCGTAAGTTCTTTATAGGCAGCCTCAACTAAAGAGTTCAAAAATCTGTCTCATTTCTCAATTTTTTGGACTTGGGAAGATAGTTTTCTTTGACTTGTTTTTGAATGTAGTTGAGTGCTAGTCCAATCTTTTTTTATATTTTCTTTTTCCGATTCAATAAAATAGTATCTATGTTCTATCAAAAATAAAAATGAGAAATTGTGTGATTGTGTTCGTTGGGGTATGAAAAGATGGTGCACTGATGGGTTTATCATGCAAATTAGATATTTTTATTTATCTGAGGCTGAAAACCTCTTGAAACACCATCATATATTGTAGGCTAATGACGCTGTAATAAAACAAGATATATAGCAGTTTGTCAAAGATATACCCTTTTACTATAACCATTTAGTGTCATTTTCAATATAACAGTTCCGCACTAATTAAGTGATCGATTGATACAGTATCAAGTATTTACGGATCCATCTGCCGCAAAGAAATATATACAAGAGCACGGAGCACCTATTGTTATTAAGGCAGATGGACTGGCTGCTGGAAAAGGAGTTGTCGTGGCCATGACACTAGAGGAGGCGTTTGAAGCCGTTGACTCCATGCTTGTAAAAGGTGTTTTTGGTTCTGCAGGCTGTCGTGTCATCGTTGAGGAATATCTAGAAGGGGAAGAAGCATCCTTTTTTGCACTTGTGGATGGAGAGAATGCTATTCCTTTAGAATCTGCTCAGGACCATAAACGAGTAGGAGATGGTGATACAGGACCGAATACTGGTGGCATGGGAGCATATTCCCCGGCACCTATATTGACAAAGGGACTTCAGGAGATAGTCATGAAGTCTATAATTATTCCCACAGTGAAAGGAATGTCAGCTGAGGGTTGCAAATTTGTTGGGGTTCTATATGCTGGCCTCATGATTGAAAAGAAGTCTGGTTTACCAAAGCTAATTGAATACAATGTGCGGTTTGGAGATCCAGAGTGCCAGGTACCTTAACATTTTTCCCAAATGAAATTGCTTGTACCTAAGTGATGTGTGAACATTGTTAGTAAGTAACATAATCTCTCCTTTCTAGTTAATTTCGATATGCCTTGTGTTTTTTCGTATGTGTATGGATGTCATTGCAAGACTCACCCTGATTCTTCTTCACCTTTATAATCCTTGCTTCTTTTATAGAGGATAATTTTGAAACTAATGTGGCTACAGACCGTGCTCAAGTGATACTTTTAGATTCACTTCTCCAAAATTCAATGAATTCTCCCATATACTTGTGCTGTGTCCTCGTACGATTTTCTTTTTTTGCTCTTGGAGTATGATACATTAGAAAAAGTGGCACACACAAGTCATGTTAGAGATTTTTTTATGCAAGATTACGTTTAAGATATGATAACACAACAACATTGAAAATATTGCATATGAATAATGATCTAACAACCGTTGAAATATTGCATATGAATAATGATCTAACAACCGTTGAAATATTGCTGGTGAATCCTATAGTAAAATGAAGTTGATCTCATTGTTTATATTTCTCTGCCTGCGATATCGGTAAACAGGTTTTGATGGTTCGATTGGAGTCTGATCTTGCACAAGTTCTGTTGGCAGCTTGTAGAGGAGAGCTGAGTGATGTTTCACTAAACTGGTCACCTGGATCTGCTATGGTTGTAGTGATGGCAAGTAATGGATACCCCGCAGCATACGAGAAAGGAACTGTAATTCAAAACCTTGATGAAGCAGAACACGTGGCTCCATATGTTAAGATATTTCATGCTGGAACTGCCCTAGATTCTGATGGCAATTTCATTGCTGCTGGGGGTCGTGTTCTTGGGATCACTGCGAAGGGAAGAGATCTTGAAGAAGCCAGAGACCGAGCATACCAAGCTGTCGAAGAAATTGACTGGGCAGGAGGGTTCTACCGACAGGATATCGGTTGGAGGGCACTTCCTCAAAAACAATTTGTGACAAAAGGGTAAAATAGGTCTGAAAAATGCATTCTTCATTAAGAAAACAAATGTATCACAAATTTAAAGCCTGATTCCTACACACGTGATTAGCGCTAGCTAGTAAAAGGAAGAAGTCATTTTTAGGTTGTCATCCTTTTATCATCTTTCTTGTTTACGGTTTGACAGGATAGTCCTTTAATTTCATAAATATTATAAAATTATACATGGAAATTTTCTTTCCCCCCTTTCTTCCTTCTTAAAGGCTATCCGCTGGAAGTTTTCTTTTTAAAGGTCTTAAAACAATAGGATTAGGTGAAAACTATGTTACATGTCGTTTCGAATTTCCATTATTATTATGCATTTGGGGCGTCTAATATTTTTATTTTCTATAAAACTTAGGCATCTCATACAGTCGTACAACACCATTGTTGGAAATATTTAAATGTGAACGAGGATAATTACTAACAGTTTTAAATTATATCAAATAATTTATTAAATATGTAAAATTAATGTAATAAGTCAAACATTAATAAGTATTATTTTATTCAAGTCTATAATGGGATGTATTAGATATATTTATATTGGTCATGATTTAACAATTTGATAGGTATATAATATGACCCATCTCATGGTCCCAAGATCCCAACCGTCCTTAGATATGATCATAAATCAAGGGCTTGGCTTGGCTCTGTGTCCTCTACTAGTCGGGTTGGAGGCCAAGACTGGCACCTTTCTTTGACTAAGCTTATGAATCGATAGAAATGATCGCTAGCATTTTACACAATCAAAGGACCCGTGAACAAAAGATTCATCCCATATTGATATTGAGACAAAAAACATTCTCTTCAATTAACTTTGCCTGTAGGAGTAGTGAAGAATTATAGAGATATGATTGGTATATATATATAACTTGTTTGAAATACATTATTTGAAATATTTTTGGTACTCAATACCTTGTTCATTGTGTTGGATGAGTTAAAATATAGAAGAATCCAAAACTGAAATTTTCATTATTTAGTCAAGGTTAGTTGGACAACACTAACACTTACAAGTCATAATAGTACTAAGAGGTAACAAACTGAGAGACATTGTGTTTCACCTCTAAGTATGCATATATTGATACACAAACACTTCTTGTATTCATATGCATAGGTGAATTGTTGTTGCAATATTTTAAATCTTCCTGTATTAATATGTATCCTCTCAATGCAATATTACACAGTAGTTTGCTCCAAAATTTGGAGATGCATTGCTTTATATGATCATGTTATTGAATATTCAATGAACGGTTTTGTTATTTAAATGGGAGAATAGTTTGAAATATTAAAATATGAACAACTATAATCACTTACAACTCTAAATTATATCAAATTAAATTATATCAAATATTTATAAAATATGTTAAGATAAAGTTGGTGCAATGTATTTTATTTAAATTAATAATGAGATTAACCAAGCATATTTATATTATATAATATGTCCAAGGATTCATCGCACTCATTAATTAATTTAAACACAGACATTAAATTTAAGGTTCTATAATATGCTTCCATTATTATAAATAGAACATTTAAATAACTAGATGGATAAACCAATCAATGACATAGCTTTAACTGCGGCCGTTGTCTTTAACTTTTACACAATAAATCTCTAACCATTTGACAGATACACAACTGAATCACCAATAAATAAAGATCAATTGCATCTACAAACAAAATATATATATATATATATATATATATATATATATATATATATATATATATATATAAGAGGAAGACATAGACATATGGCTATGGCTATGACTATACTAAGCAAGATTATGATTCACAAAATCTTCAAAAGCATCCAAAGCAGCTACTGAACTCTTGGGGAACCCATGTTCAAATTTAGCACTAAGCAAAAGAGCTCTTTTCTTCATTTCTGCATCACCCATCAGCTTCTCGATGCCTTCAATAATCTCATCCTTTTCAATCTTCTTTGACATATCAACAGAAATCATATAACCAATTTTAAGATAACTCACAACCAATTTGGCATCATAATGTTGATCGCCTCTAATTGGCCATGCTAAGAATGGAACACCAACCCCAATTGCTTCCATTGTTAAATTCTAACTATTATGTGATAAGGACCCACCAGTTGATGGGGGAATGAGTATCAAAAATTGTGGTGCCCATACACTTTTTATCAAATCTTTATTCCCAACATGTTCTTCTAAACCATGTGGATAATAGCCTTCTTTTGGTTCACCCAAACCTTGATTATATAGAGGACCCGATCTACCTAAATTAGGTTGAATCACCCATATAAAGGACTTCTTTGATGCTTCCAAAGCTTGAGCCAATTCTTCATACTCCTCTATAGTTGGACTCACTTCCATTCCAAACAACACGTATAAAACGGAGCCATATGGCTTAGAATCTAACCATTGGAAAACTTCATCTTCATCAACATTTCATTTTTGATTAGTCCTAATTTCATGATCATGAATCACAGAGCTAATAGATTTCTAGAATTTTTCATGTAGTAGGGAACCCACACCCCAAATTGGCTTTTCCTCTTTATTTTCTATGTATGTGATAAAAGGTTGCTCTAGTTCTTCACACGTATTGATCATCAAAACTATAGTCCACTCAACTTCATTTACCCAAGGAGGTGAATCACCTAGTTTAGGTTGGCCTATTCTATGTCCCCTAAATTTTGGAGGAGCAGTATTTTCTTCATGGGCAGGGAATACAGGCCCAGATAATGGCCCAAATCCAAGCCCACTACGAGTTAGTCCATGTGGAGGAGGAAAACTTGATTCATGGGGCGGTCCTGGAGGCCCATGTGGTGGTCCATGTGACTTTCTCTTAGTGTCTGAATAAGTCACCGCCATTTCTTCGGGTAATTCAGGAATCAAACGGGTCTCACTGGGTGTGAGAACTAACGGTTGAGATTTCCACGTAGCGTATTCCATGGCAGCAGAACAAGCACCAGAGGTGAAGAATCCAATGGTTGGAACTTCAAATTTTTTGAATATCTTAGACAACCAAATCTTCATAACGTCAAGTATTACACATACGGGTCGGATTTCAGTTCCGGCAAGGAGATTCTCAATGCCAATTTCCATCTGACCGTGGTGCTTCTGGTGTGGGTGGGGAGGGTCAGACCCGGTTTGTGGAAGAGAAAGAGTTGGTGGTGGTGGTTGAGAAGATGAGATTTCAGATGGGATTTCGGCGATTTGAACAAGTGGGTATTGGAGAAAAGAAGAAGGTACGGAAGAAGAAAGATTAGAAGAGATAATAAGGGTGGATTTGAAGTTTCTAGAAGCAATTTGCTTACAGAGTTCAATACTAGGCAAGAGATGACCTTGCCCAAAAAATGGGACTATCCAAATCTCCTTTAAATTAGACATTTTATTGTTGTGTTTTAGGCTACTGATTCAATATTATATTACCACTGATCAAGTGTTATATATAGAGAGAGAGATAAGAGAGATGAAGGAATTAAAGAAGAAAGAAGGTGACAAAATAAAAAAAAAAAGCTTAATGAGGAAGAAATAGGCAATTTTGACTTTGCTTACTGGTTGGTGTGAAGGAGGGTTTTGAACGGTTGTTTTGAAAGAATGCAAGACAATGGAAGACATAAATAAAAAGAGGTCGGTCCGTATCCCTAACGCGTAATGGTGGGGTTACCTTGGCTTGAAGTAGTTATTTTTGCCTCTCCTTTTTCTTCTTTAATTTTGAGCAAATGCTATCGCAAATCCACATTTGACTTCTACATACATCCATTTTGAATAAGGAAAACTGTATTTTTATTCTATCATATAATAATTGTGTATATTCTCGATTTTATATCGATTTAATATTAATTTTTATCTATTATGTCATTTTTTATTTTTTTAAACTTTGTAAATAAAAAAAAATCAATGATAAAAATTCTCCTTATTTCCTTTAAAACAAAATAACCCTACCGACTCCGACTCCGACTCATATGGAAAAAGAATTGGGTGAATTACTTAAGAAATGTTGTAATGAATAGCACAAAATTTGTAGATTTTTAGTTGATTTACATAGATTATATTTAATTTATATAATTATAACAAAATTTTATTTTAAATCATTGATTAAAAAATTAAATCATAATATATTATTTATTCAACATATTATCAAATTTATCAATTTTATTTATGTTATTTATAGAATATCAATTCATTGAGATCATAGGAATGATAATAAATAATTAAAATTAAACTTATTAATTTAATTATATAATCAACGTATATATTACAATCATTTAATTTATCAATTAATCGTAAAAATATGATTTTAATTTTAATTTTACGAAAACATCAATTCTACTTGATATTCTAAAAAACTATAATATTTATTAACTTTATTTGTGTAATTTATGTTATTAATTTTATAATTTTATAATTTTATAAATATAATATAATATTTATGAACTTTTTTTTTAATTTTATAGATATATTAATTCAATTAATAACAAAATAACTTTTGAGCAGTGACTTAAAAATCAAATGCATTTTAGCAAAAAAAAAAAAAAAAAAAAACTGAGAAACTCGACCGACATGCAAAATGTACCTCGTTATGTCTTTGGTGTCCCTTTTATGTCCCCTAATAATTTTTTGGCATACCAATGACAACAAGTACTAATACCCAAAGTAATCCTTACTGATACTTGACCAAAGAACAATATATCTTAGGATAAGGATTGATAGAACGTGTAATAATATTCAGTAAACAAAAACCCACTAACCAATAAATAGAAAGAAAAAAAAATATTCACAATTTGTTCATGTAGTATATCTAATTGATAATATATGATTAACCTATAAATGAATTAATATACATAATAGATTAAGAAAAATATATCTTAGGGTTTTTTGGTTGATGAATGCAACAATCACTGATTGCTATTGTATTTGGGAGATTGGGTTTAATAAGCAGAGATGGCAAGAGATGGGAGGGGGAGGAGTTTAAAAAAAATAAATAATATAAAAAAATCAAAATAATCATTTAAAATTAAATAATTTACAATTATTTCACTCTTTTACGTAAATAAAATTTGAATACTTTAGATATATCAATGATATAAAAGTAAATACTAAATGTGTTTTTGATATTAACTTTATAGATGCATGTATCTCGATGATTTCTTTAATCAATTTTTATTTTCCGCTAATGTTCACTGTCTCACGCAGTAGAAGCATAAGATACTGTCTCCACATCGACCAGAAAAGCATCAAAGCTGCTATAAGAACCCTTAACCCAACGGATCTTATCGGGTTGAAGCAGCCCAGTTTCTAACACAGATAAAAGTCGAGCCTGGGTCTACGTGTTTAGACCTAATCGCTCTACTACGCCTCACCACGCTAATGTTTACCTTTGTCCACGTGCATGGAGGAGGTCATAAGATTCTTTGTCCCACATCGACAGAATGGCAAAGAATAGGCATAGTCTCTATATGTTTGAACCTAATTGGGCTATACCAGAGTCTCACCGTGGCGCTAATGTCCGCCGTGTAAAGGAGGATCATAAGATCTCGTCTCCACATCGACCAGAACAAGTCAAAGAAAGCTACTTATAAGTAACCCTTAACTCAACGAGATCTTATTGAGTTGAAGTTAGCCAGCTTCTAACATAAGATCAAAGCCACTTGGGCCTCTACGTGTTTGAACTTAATCGCCACCACAATCTTACCGCGACGCTAATGTTACCTTTGTCCGCCGCGAAAGGCCATTGTTAAGATCCTTATCCACGTCTACTAGAAAAAAGGCAAGAAACGCTATGTTCTCAAGAACACTTAATTCAACGAAATCTTATTAGCCGAAGCCAGCTTTCTAACACTATCTATTTATATTTTTATAGTTCTGGTCTAATTTTATAAGATATTTATTTATAATTTATTTATTCATATTACATTTTCTATAATTTTAAAGATATTTTTTTCCTTTCTCGGGACTATAACAGGTTTTAAAATATTTGTTTTTCGCGACTGGGAATTTTCTGTATTCTGTTTCAATTCTTTTAGATAAATTCAAAACTCAGTTTTCTGATAATTATATATGATTTTTTAAAAATATTTATTGCTTTCATTAATCATCTATTCTCTCTAACCTTATTGCTTTCATTCTAGTCAATCTGGTCAACTTCGTCTTTCTTTTATTTATATTTATTTATTAGCTAATAACAAGAACAATTACCATCTGTTTTAGTTTTTTTTTATTTTATGTTTCTATTCTAATACTTCTGTTCATTTTTCAAAAGTTATGTTTCCATTTTTTTTTTTATAATTGATGTTACAACAGTTGGATATTTTTATTTGTTTTTGTGACAATTCTTATATTTTTTTACCCTTCCTGTATCTCTCTTTTACAACATTATTAATCTTAATTAACTTTACAATATTTTTATCACTAAAAGTTTTAAAGTACGTTTATGTTTTCATGTACAAATGTGTTTTTAAACTGTAAGTTTTTACTACTACTCATAAGTAATTTTCTTTCTTTATGAAATAGTCTCATGAATATTTTATACATTATTTTTGTGATCTTAACAATTCGTTCTTAATTGTGTATTTTTTATAAAAGAGAACAAAAATAACTTCTAAAATTATCACTACATTATTTCAAATTGAAAATTCAATTATGAATGTTATTGAATCTATCGTGGATGGTTCGAATGTAAATCAAATAATAAGCCTATAGTTCATGAATTTACCTCGATGTTATGGATGTAGAAGTTCAATTACTTTAACTTCAAGATATGAAGGGATAAAATGATATTATATCTTACCCATTAAATTTGACAAGATTCTTGATTGAAGAAACTCCTAATTAACTTGAGGATGAGTAGGATTTTCAATCTATTAGTACTATTGAAGCATGAAAGCATTCTGATTACTCTTGAAACTATGTTATGAATAGCATAATTGACTCATTATACAATGAGTACAATAAGAAGGAGATGGGTAAAGACTTGTGAAAGTTATTGAACCAAAAGTATGAAATAAAAAAAGTTAGTGTCAAGAAATATTTAGTTGGTCGTTTTCTTGATTATAAGATGGTAGACTCTAAACCATTATACAGTCAAGTATATAAACTCTAAGATATCTTAACAAAGATGCATGATAAAGAGATGGTATTGAGTTAGACCTTCCAAGTTACATCTATTATTGAGAAGTTTCTTCCTTCGTGGATAGAATTTAAGACCTATCTTAAGCATGGGCAAAGACTTACTTATAAGATTTAAGATGGAAGAAAACAATAAGACTTCTTCTAAAATAGTGTATATCCTATCAGTACCTAAGGCTAATGTGGTGAGGTATGGTTAAAGCTCCAAGTACAATAAGTTAAGGGGTAAACGCAAGATGGGTAAAAGGTCTAAGTTAAGACCTAGAAAAGAAACTTTTAAAAAGTCAAGCTTCAGAGAGATTTGCTTTAACTATTAGAGAGTAAGACATAAAGCCCCTCACAATAAGTTTCTAAAGAGAAACAAGAACTGTGAGGTTGACGCTATCACTCTGAATCTCTGATATTAACTTCTTTGTAATCATCTTTGATGTGAACTTAGTAGAGTCAAAACCAAAAGAGTGGGGGATTGATACTGGTGCAACCAAGTATAATTGCTTAGACAATGAGCTATTTATCATTTTCAAACCTGTTAAGGATGGAGAAAAGCTAATTATGAAAAACTCTATGCTTCTACTATTGAAGGGCAAGAATAGTAATACTGAAGATGATCTTTAAGAAGGATTTGATTCTGAACAATGTATTGTTTATGCCTAAGATTTGTAAGAACCTTATGATCAGTTCGTTACTAAATAAGCATGGCTTTAGAATTATCTTTGAGTCAAACAATGTTGTGTTGACCAAAAGGGATATATTTGTGGGCAAGAGGTATGTGTGTAATGAACTTTTTAAGCTAAATGTAACAATCGTAATACCTAAGAAAGTTAATAAAGTTAATTTTTCAGCTTTCTTACTTGAGTCTTCCAATTTGTGGCATGGTATACTAGGTCATATTAATTATGATATATTGTATAGATTATTTAACTTAGATCATATACACATTTTTCAAATTGATTCCAAACCCAAGCGTGAGACTTGTTTTGAGGCAAAAATGATTGGACCATCATTCCATTCAATTAAAAGTAGCACTGAATCTCTTTACTTAATCTATAATGATTTATGTTATTTGAAATTTCTTGAAATAAAAGGTGACAATAATTATTTTATTATTTTTGTCAATAATAGTGCAAAATATTGCTATGTTTATTTGCTTAAAAGTAAAATGAAGCTATAGATAAATTTAGTCTTTATAAAACAAAAGTTAAGAATTAACTTAACATGACAATCAAAGTAACGTACAGTGTTCATAGTGGTAAGTGTGAAGCTCAATTTGGTGAATTCTGTGCATAAAACAGAATTATATATGAAATCATGATGCCTTATTCACCTTAGCAAAATTGAGTTATTAAGCGTAAGAATCGTACCTTAAAAGAAATGATGATAAATGCAATGATATTAAGTTTTAGGTTACCACAGAACTTGTAGGGGAAGTTATTTTGTCAACTAAGTACCTTTTACATAAGGTACTTGGTACGCTTGGAAACACACAAATATAAATGATCAAACTATATAAGTGATAAGTAATTTAAGAGCAAAGGTTGTCGAACCCATGAAAATTGCTATAATAAATACCACTATTTCTTAGTGTTTAACCATAAAGTACAACTTGTTGCCTGACCTTTGTAGTGCTTAAGCCTTGACACATTGTGCTCGAGCCTTGAGTCATGCTTGCACCTAGAAGCTGGATTTTACAAGCATCCTTACAAGTTTGAAACATCCAAGAATCGGCTATCAACTCGGTCTCACAATATGATCGAGCTTCGATTAGTTTATATTGTTATACCTTTCTGACACACTATGACATGTATTTCATATATAATCGACATGTGTACATGTAATGTTTTACATATATATATATATATATATATATATATATATATATATATATATGAACCTGGTATCAAACCAAGGAAATTCACTCTCAATTTTAATATTTCTCTAGCTTCAGTCTCTAAATCAGATCATCCAAACAATTAATGTATTAGTAAATTAACAAAATAAAGGTTTTGAAATTTTTTAAATAAAAATAAAACATAAAACATAAAACAATAAATGAAATACAAATATAGAGTCAAAAAATCAAAAATTAAGGATTAAATTTAAAAATTCTCATAATATTTTATTAATTAAAATCATAGTGTATGACTTGAAAATTACCCATAATCACATAAATAAATTAGTTAGCCAGAATCATAATTAAAAATAATAGAAAAATAAACAATTAACTAATACCAATACCTTATTACAACTCCATAATTTTCTCTTTAAATTCTATCTTGCCTTTAGTTTTTAATTTTTTAGTAGAACTACATATTTCTTGTAAATTTTTATTTCTACAACCTGTAACTTAATCAGTGAATGCTTTTATTGTTAATACTAGCTTATATATTAAATCTAAAACAATTTGGATAAACATATGCTTGTAATCAGGCAATATAACAATTGTGCTTGTATTTAGGTGCCTCATTATGTAACAATTGTGCCCCAGATTGTGAAGATTTGTTCGATCCTTTATCATTTGAATATTTTAAATATACTAATGTTAAAATGCCCAAAACCTAATTCATTTTTTTAATTTTAATAAATCACAAGATATGAATGCTTTTTATGCACTATGCCACAAAAAAAGCACATAAGATACTACATGAATCATTTAAGAAGGTAAAGTTAGGTCCAAAAATGATAAATTGTATCTTTATTAGATATGTATATAATAATAGTGCTTATTATTTTTTTGTGCACAAGTCAAAGATCAATGACATATAAAAGAACACGATAATGGAATCAATGAATGCATTGTTTTTTTAACATGTATTTTCAGGTAAACCTTAAGGGAAATGAAGCTCATCTAAATAAATTTATGAGACTATGAATGAATATAGTCAAGACAAAAAGGTTGAATAAAAGGTTGAACCCATACGTAGCAAGAGGATTAGGACAAAAATGTCCTATGGTCCAAATTTTAAGACCTACTTGCTAGAAAGTGAACCTCAAACCTATGAAAAGGCTATGAACTCTTTTGAAGGTTCTCAATGGAAAGAAATCATTAATAGTGAAATTGAGTTCATTTTGTAAAATCACACTTAGGAACTAGTTGATTTACCTCTAGGTAGTAAAACACTAGGATTCAAGTGAATTTTTATGGAAAAATGTAGACTAGATAGATCAATTGAAAAGTACAAGGTAATGCTTGTAATTAAAGGATACAAAAAATGACACGACCTTGATTAATTTGATACTTATTATTCTGTGATGAGAATAACATCTATAAGGATGATAATTTCTATCACAATTTTGTGAAATCTTGAGATACATCAAATGGATATGAAAACAGTCTTTCTAAATAGAGAGTTATATGAAGAAATCTACATGGAACAACCAAGGGTTTTTTTAGCCTAAGGCAAGAAGGAAAGGTCTACAAATTAATGAAGTCATTATATGGTTTAAAGTAAGTACCAAAATAATGGCATGAAAAGTTTGATAATACCATGAGGATAAATGGTTTTAAAATCAACAAATATGACAAATGTGTATATGTCAAGAACATAGAAGATGACTATGTCATATTGTGTCTTTACGTTTATGACATGTTAATTGTGGGTAGTAATAATCAAATGTTCAAATCCATTAAGAATATATTAAATTTAAGGTTTGACATGAAAGACATGAGACACGCTGATGTAATTATAGGAATTAAGATATCACGGGTATCAAGTGATCTCATTCTAATTCAATGTCATTATATTGATAAAATACTTGAGACATTCAACATTGGTGATTTTGAATTATTGGAACATCGATAAATAAAAATCTACACTTATCTAAGAATTGAGGTGAAAGTGTTTCTCAACTAGAATGTTTCAAAATGATAGGAAGTTTTATGTGTCTTATGTACTTGATGTATGTAAACTAAGTAGACACAGTAACAATCAAGGATTTGATCACTGGAAAGGTATTACAAGAATATATAGATGCTTAAGATACACACATATATATGAATTGTACTAAATAAGTTATCTAGATGTATTAGAATGATACGATAATGCAAACTACATATCTGACATAAAAGACTCAAAATTTACTAATAGATATATGTTCACACTAGATGATGTAGTTGTTTCTTATAAGTCCTTTAAACATATGTACATTGCTAGATGCATGATAGAATATGAGTTCTTCATTTTAGATAAATATGAAAAATAATTTGTATGTAATTTCTTAGAGGATATTTCAAAGTAGGTAAAACATGTGCCTACAATATACATCCATTGTGATAATCAATAGGATATTAGCAAGGGATAAACAATATGTATAATGAAAAGTCTTAACGTATACGTTGTAGATATAATATCATTAGATAACTACTCTCAATTGGAGTTATATTTATTGACTATGTGAAGTCAAATGATAACATGGTGAATCTGTTAACTAAAGAGTCAAATCGAGAGTTAGTTGATAAGTTATAAGGAAAATAAGATTGAAGCCCATGAATGAATAAGGGTTTGTAAAGAAAACCCAACCTAGATAAACCCAACCTAGTTGACTAGGAATTCCAATATCTAGGTTCAAAGGGACAACCTAGTTGTAAAGACTTAGTGAAATCATTATAGAGGTTTACCATCAAGTTCATTCCTATGATAAAAATTGTTGCATCCGTAAGATACAAGTTAAACTAAAGCTTTTAATGATTGTTACGAAGAGAATACCGAGTAGAGTATCCAGATTACTCTTTGTAGATCACTCTTATAAATAAGAGATCAACTATGTAAAAGAGAATTAGGATCACTTTGAAAGATAATTCTGTATGATTCAATTCTTTAGAAATTTTTATAGAACTAAGCTTATATTCATAACCAAAATGAATATAATAGTGAGAATTGAATTATGTGAGAGAAGATTCATGTGTGAAATATATCATTGTTTACATAAATGACATAACAGTTCAAAAACATTGTGTCTACTGATCAATTAGTAAGGTAAATATATTTTCACAAAAGAATATTCAAAGAATAATATCTATCTAACATATACAAGTTTTAATATGTTTAGCTTTATTTTCGTGTTAAAATTAATTGCAAAATTCTATCAATTTTCATTCACATGGTATCGTAAAAAAATATGAATTAAAATTGATTTGACTATTTGGTGAGAAATAATTTTGTCGTTATTACGTTTCTTTTTTCCTTATGGTTTCAGAAGCCATCCTTTTGCTTTTATTTCTTTAATTCCTTTTGGCCATTTGGGTTTTTTTTCTTTGTTTTGTCTTGTCGTGCTTTTAATTTCTTTAATCATTTTGTTAATCTAACTCTAGATTGATAAGAAGATATATAAATAAAAAATGTTAAATTATGGTATAAGTTTGTTACTAATTAATCGTTATATTTTGAGAGAGATTTTTGTTAGAAAAGATGAAATTTAATTAAAAAAATTTGTTGGAAAATGTGTTACTTTTTTACATTATTTTAAAGAGGTATAAATAATGAAGAGTTGGTTATTGGGATTGGCCCCAAAGGGCACCCACTTTTGTGGAAGGGGAGAGGACCCAGGCAAATGTGATACCACACACGCGCACGCGCGCGCCGCCGTCGTCCGTCCGATCGATCGGCCGTGCGTGCCGAGCCTAGTCCGAGTGCGTGTGCGTGAGGTGAGGTGGTATTTTCCTTTTTGGTAAAATAAAAAGGAAAATATTCTTTTAAGGAAAATTTTTCCACTTACAAAATGGTTGTTATATATATATTCAGAAAAAAAATGATCGTTATTTTCTTTTATTAAGAATATGACCGTTTGTCTTCTTTATTCAGAAAAAGTCATTGCTCGTATTTACTCATAAAAAATATATCTGTTATCTGTTACTCTTCATTACTCAGAATAACCGTTACGCTCTTAATTCCTAGACATTACCGTTTTATTCATAATTGCCACACGGTTTTTAAAATCTATAAAAGGAGGGCTTCAGCTCTCATTTGAAAAACAACAATCAGCAATTATCTCCCTACGAAAAAAATTCCCTCTACAATTTCTAAGTTTTTTTTTTAGTTTTCTGAGCAACAAATTTTCAGATGTAGCATTCTAGTCTTCATCAGTGCAGTGAAGTTCTGAGACAAAGATTAAGATTCTGGGCTGTTTTATCATGGGGACGACGAGGCTGTGTTTGCTTGCACAAATTGGACAGAGCCGCGAAACGTCTTAAAAAGAGCGACCTAGTCCGCGACTCAACCCAAGAATTACTTTCAAGTTATCGGTAATATTGTTCATACACTGTTTTTATAACTTGTCTCAACATTTTTTCATATTTTTTAGATACATATTATGAGTGAAAAAATTATCTTATAATACATGAATTTTGATCATTTATTTATTTAATTTATATTTTATGTTATTTAAATTTTGTATTTACCTTTAACATGTACTTATCTGGTTTATGTAATTCTAATCTAATTTTATATAATAATGATTCATAATTTGGTTATTCATACTATATTTCCTACATTTTATTTATCAATATGTTAAGCATTCTATTAATCTTGAACTTAATGAAACAAATTATTTGAAAAAAATGAAAGCTTAGTTTAGTTTTTCTTTTTTTTTCGTTTCATTTTTTCATATAATTTTTTTGCCATTCTCATTCATAAAAATTCAAAGTTAATGGGAAGGCATTAAAAAAAACATGTTAATAAAGGGACAAAAAAGATACAAATAATTTGTGACTAAAGATGCTAACTCTAAATAATTAGTATTTAGGTATATGATTGGACTTAAACTCAATATAATTTAAGCAGATATTGAAAGTTGAATTTGTATTTGTAAATTAGATGCCGTTTGGGTTTAAAAAAGCTGTGAATTTGATTTTCGAATATTAATAATTATATGAGTAGTGTAATTAAAAAAAACAAACTTAATCATCTAAAAAATTATATGCATTATTAAAACATGTATAAATAATACTAATAGATCTCAAATTATATTCTACATTTATGATTAAATTTGTTAAAATTTAAAAAGTTTCGCAACCAAATTAGTAAGAAAAAATTATGATATCAAAGAGTATAAATGATATAAGTTAAATAACCAAAAATATTAATAAAAACTTCATTCTTGAGATTAATCTACAAGTTATAGTTGTCTACTAATTAATGATTCAACAGTTTCAATAGTACAAGAGGAAACTGTAACAAAATGCACAATCCAACTCAAAGATATACATACATACATATATATATACATACATATATATGTATATATAACTAGTATGAATGTATAAACTAATCTTGCAATGTACAGATCAAGGTTCAAACCTTAGTAGAGATTGTTATAAATATTCTTCATTGCCGGTGGTATTAATTGATAAAAATAAGGTATTCCCATAACGAGAATTGTTTTTGTTATTATCAGAATAAACTTTTTTTTTATTTTTATAAACACCTAATCACCAAATTTTAAACATAAATTTTAAATTATTTTAATATTAGTCTTATTTATTTC
Source organism: Hippophae rhamnoides (assembly GCA_033030585.1). Classification (NCBI taxonomy): domain Eukaryota; kingdom Viridiplantae; phylum Streptophyta; class Magnoliopsida; order Rosales; family Elaeagnaceae; genus Hippophae; species Hippophae rhamnoides. The sequence goes on from CM065434.1 coordinate 40,454,576, forward strand.
GAAAATATCGATTCCAAGTAGTAGATATAGCATGACTTTACTCCCAAATGTTCTTTCTTGAGACCAAGGGAAGACTTTCTGCCATATTAAGTCCCATAAATGGGATACTCATCACAATACCCACATTTGTTGCACGTTCCAATTCCTCTGTAATATCTACTTGAGGAATGTGATCGACTCCTTAACATCTCAGACATGCCCATCGGCGAAGAATTCGGAGACGAAATAGGAGACGTTGTTTCGGCCCCTATAATCTTGTGAGGATCAAGCGGTGGTTTAGAAGATAAATGATTATAGTAGTGGTTGTGATTTTGATGGTGTGGATGGTGATTATGATTGTTGTGATGATAGTAATGCTGGTGAACATGGTGAATACCATGTTTTTGAAGGTTATCAAAGCCACATAAACTTGGTGAGCTTTTAACTCTTTGCATGGTTACTCTACCATTTTCATGGATTGATTCGAGGGCACGGGAAGGTGAATTTGGGGAAGAACAAGCAGATGAAAAACTTGAGGTGGGATAATTAGCATTAATCGGAGGCGATTGTGATCTAGGCGATCGGATTATGCCATTGACAGCATCAATGTATCGTTGTTCAATACCATGAATCTCTGTTGGGGTTGGTTGGTTTTCAAGGACTATTGGCTTTGCAGGGAACAAAAAGGTCCTTAACCTTGGACTCCCTTCATTTTCTTGGCGATCATATTCATGAAACATGTGCTTTAAATCTTCATCTGTTTTAACAGATACTAAGACGTCTAGCTCATCAGGGACTAACTGGTACTTGAGAATCATCTCTCCATTAAATTGTGCATTAAGTTTCTTCATTAGCTCTGTTAATTATAAGAAAAACGCCAAAAAAAAAAGGTCAAATTCTCTCACCCTTGTTTTTGAATGATAAAAGCATATTTAAGTTTTTGTTTATGACCAAATAATCAAAATAAAACCCATAATTTATAAAATGCTTTAAAATTATCAACCTGGTCCAAGTATGCATTGTTTTGAACAACTTAGCTATATATAGGAATGGTGATCGTGATAATCATAACTACAATATTAATTTTTTTTATTTCTTAAATTCTCGCAAAATGCCTTTGTGAAATTTATCATATATGACACACTTTGAAAAGAAGAAAAAAAACCAATATTCAAATAGGCTAAAAAATATTTTAATAATTAAATTAAATTATTAAAATGAAATATTTTAATACCAATAATTCTATATAATTTCCATAGAAAATGTGCACCTGGACTTTCTTTCTTTTAGCAAATGTTATGAAGGATAATAATGCAATTTTACTTTAGAAAAATGCATAGATTATATAAATAATTGAAATGGGGTTATAAACTTAAAATTTTCTCGATAAGTAAACAGAGACAAACCAGAGAAAGTAATGTGGTGATGGACGGCGATAACACGCGTTTCACCACCAACGTACTTGAGATGGCCATCGGTAGGTCTTGGGAGGATTTTACCGCCATGACTGCACAAGAACTTCACCTTGTTCTTCGGCGAAGGCAATTCCTCTCTTTCACCCGCCATTTATAAAACTCAAAACGCTATGATTTATATTATTAATATCCACGAGCCTCTATTATTCTTTTATTTTCCTAAAAGAAACGAAAATAAAATTGAACAAACCAATGTATTTGTCATATATGACCCAGAAAATTGAGAGGGAAATTTTAGGGGAAGAAGGTATACGATTTTTTTTTTTTTTTTTGTTTTTCAAAGAAAGAATGTATTAATTGAAAGATTTTTTTTAGGGTTGAGATTTTAAGAAGAAGAAAAATAAGATATTAAATTTTAAATAGTAAAGTAAAACTAACTAGATAAATAATATTAATATTGTTCTGAAAATAGTAAAAATAAAATAAAATAAAATTGAATAAATTCAAAGGATTCTTCTTTCGGTTTTGCTTTGAAAGAGGGATTGAATTATATACGCTTTTATTTTCCTTCTTTCTTTCATTTTTACTTCTTTTACGGAACCCAATTGGATGTTTGCAGACAAAATAACAATAATAATAAATAAATAAATCAAATGCACTGTTAATTTTCATACTTCTTAACCCATTTAATTTGGTATTTATTTAAAAAAAATTGTTTAATTTAATTATTAAACTATTTATATTGTTTCCAATTAGTTATAAAACCACCTATTTTTTCTAAAATTTAATTCCACTGAACTAAGACAATAATTTTTTCAAAAAGAAATAAAAACAATAATATAAAGACTACTAAAACCTACTTTTTTTTTTCAAAATAAAACTCAAAAAATAAAATATTAAATAAAAGCCATTAAAAATTTCTTCTCCTTTTTTTAATAGAGTTAATAAAACAACATTCTTTTTTCTTTTTTCTTTTTTAAATAAAGTTTCTTCTAGTTTTAATATATATATATATATATATATCACTTTTTAATTAGTAATTATTAAGATACATTTGAATCTTAGATTTGTATGAAAAAAATTATGATTACGAGGGTTAAAAAAGAAAAGAGAAAGAATTAAATAATACAATGTTATTTATGAGTTGATTAAAGAGAAGAGTTAATAAAAATTCTATTGAATTTTTTTTTTTTTTGAAGAACCCTCTCTCTTTTATTTTTTTAACCCTCATAGTTTACGACCATTTTTTTCATATAAATCTATTATCCATACATAGTCTAAGAATTTTAGAAATAAAAATAATACATTGTGCTTTTTCCAGTATTATGTTTATTTAAGTTTAATTAAATAAATAAAATTGGTGAAAAAAAGATTTAGAGACATTTATATTATGAATAAAAGGTAATAATTATTTATTAATTATTGAAAAGTAGATTAAAAATTTTAATTTTAAAAAATGTTAAAAATATAGCACATAAATACATACGTCCGTATTCCTTGAGTTACTTTATCAAATTTCATATTTTTTAAATTATAATTAATTTAAGTAATATATAATAAATCAATATATATATATATATATTATTTTTTACATTTCTTAAAGTTTTAAAATTTTAGTTAATGTTTTAATAATTAATGAATTTATAATTTTTTAACCAAAAGTTATTAATTATTTATTATTATAATTAATAAAATATTATTATAATATTAATAATTTATATTACGATAATATCGTTATCTTTATATTATTGTTCTTATTTTCTTTAAAAAATTGATTGATTTAAGTTAATTGTCATTTGTTTTATAAATAAAAATTGGATTAATTTTCTCCTAATCCTATTTTAAGAAAAATTAATTAAAAAAATTGACATAAAAAGATTTTTGGATTTTTTTGAATACAGGCATTATTTTATATTTAAAAAATTATTGACTTAATGATGTTGGCTTTTCGATTTTTTTTATTACTGAAATTATCCAATAATTAGAATAATATTATGTGTATCATTATGTATTTAATAAAATATTAATGTTAAATTAAAAAAAAATAAAATATTAAAATAAGTAAAAAATATATTTATCTATTAATTATGAGATATTGGTTGATGTAGATATATAATTAACTAAAAATTAAAATAAGGGTTTAATGGCTTGGCGGTGATGGACACCATCATCACTTAGTTTCATGTTTTAAATATTATTCATAAAATTTTATTAAAATTTAAAGAGTAATTAAATTTATTCCTTTATAATATGTGTGGTTTGTATTGACAGTAAAGAAACAATCCCTTAACACTTAGAAATTTACCTTATCTTTTGGTTGAAAATTCTAAAGTAGTAATTGTCAAATTTGGTCAAACCACAAACCTCTGTACCATCTTCTAGTGCTTCGAACACAGCTCTCTGATTAGGGTTATAACTAACTTGGCTCTATACGAAACACTAGTAAATTTGGACCTTCCAACTAGAGCCAGAGACACTGTTCTTGATCAAGTCAAGTAATTAAACTCATTCAACAAGACTGAGCTTAATCTTTGATTTGGATTGACATACACCTCATGCATATTCATGAAGGAAATCAACGATGAACTTTCAGCTTCTGATCCTAGCGTCTTATCTTCCGTCATTTCAAAGATTGAAGATGTTAAGATAATAATAAAGCAGAAGAAAATTAATTTTTCTGCTCTAATACAATGTTGAAAAAACAAGAAATAACTCTACACAAGAGTTCTTATTATTTTATTCATGTTTTCGTTACAATTGTATAGCTATTTATAAGGAAATTTTACTACTTCAATTACTCTTTGAATTAAGCATCCTTGTTTTGCTCCTTCAATTAAGGTCCTTGTTTTATTCCTTGAATTAAGAGCTAATATCCAATAAATTTATTGTTAAATCAATGCATTTCACTCGGTTTTGTACGGTATCAACGTTAACTTTGGTGATCGATACCTGAGATTTGACTTGCTCTAAAGATCCTTAATTTGTTCTGCATGTTCTTGCTTTCACTTTTATAATGAGCCAATCAAAACACCTAAATCGTGTATTTTGGTGATGAATTTATGCATTTATTGGCTTCTGATTTTGTTTGTGTATGGAATTGGGGACTGACTGTTATGCTATAACTGTGAGAATTTGAGGTTAAGTTTTTGACTGAATTTGGGTTTATGTAAGAGTTCGATCTGTCTTTGGTGAAGGATAGTAATGTGCTGAGTTTATGGCCTTAAAAGCTTCCAGCTCTGCAAGCTGCTGAGATTGGAATTGGGTTAAGTGGTAGTTGTTATTTGTTAGAATTTATGATTGGGAATGTAACCTTCATACAACATTATATACATGCTTCGGATCATTGTATCACAAGTTAAATTTTACACCAATAATTATACTAAATTTTTATTACTTTTTAACCCAAATCGTAAAATATTACACTAAAAAAATATATTTTTTTATAAAATATAATATCTTTTTTATTTTTATCAATTTTTTTATTCAATCAATTAAACAATTTATATTAATATTAATATTAATTAATAAATAAATATTAATTCAATGAATTCCTATATTCATTTTCATAAATATTCCATTAATATATTTTGAAATAAAATATAAATTTTTATATCAGACTTATTGAAACACAATTAAAACTTTATGTTATTTTAGTAAATTTTTTAGTCATTTTATATCATATATTTAATTTTAATTTTTTATATATAATAAAAAAATTAATAATAAAGTAATAATAATAATAATAATATTGTATCAAATTTAATATAATATTATTTATCTTATATATATTTAATTTCAAATCGAGTATTGTTGGATTATATATATTTTTTAGTAGATTCAAATCAATTTTTTTAACTTTAAATTTACTTAAATCAACTCTCAAATTTAAATAATATAAAATATTATAAAAATAATAACATATAAGTATATATTTTTTATAAAATTTAAATTTAATTAATACTTGTTCTATTTAGCTTTAAGATTTACATTAAAATTATTTCATAGAATTAAATTAGAATTATTCATACTTAATCAAATTTTGAATCATTAGGACATGTATGATCATTAAAACTTTGATCATATCGAATTAAATTTATATCTAAGAAAAAAGTATAGTTTTATAAAATATGGTAAATGTTCAATTGTCTTTATGCTTATTAAAATAAAAATAATCTGGATTATAAATTTTTTATGATCGTAAATATTATGTTACATTTTTATTCTCTCTTCAAAAATTTAATAATAATTAAGGACTTTTGTACGTAAAGAGCCAATCAAATCATAAAAAATTATATAAGATTATCACAAATTTATATTATATAGTTGTAATATTGTTAAAAAGCTAGTAGTAAAACTAATATATTATTCTAATACAAATTTAAAGCCTAAGGACTTTAAATCCAAACTTACCTATGGATAAATAATGTCCTATATCCAAATTTAAAATATCGTGTTAATTATATATAATATTTATATAGATTATATATATATATATATATATATATATAAATAAAATCATATTTTAAATAGAATTATCACAAATAAGGAAAATTACAATCAATTTGATAATAATCCATTAACATTTGATGAGTAACTCATAATAAATAAAATGTCAACTATCATAATCTTTGTAATTAAATTTATATTTTAATTCGTATAATTCATTTAGTTGTGATATAATAAAAAAAATAAGACAAATTTTATTATATATGATATATAACTAGTAAACAAGATAACACAATCGTAACTATTTATATTAAATAAATTTATTATTAAATTAAAAATTTCATGTTTTTAAAATAGAAAATAAAACTAATATTTTCTTTCTTCCTACAAATTTGATTTAGTTTAATACCAACGCTCATATGATTGCATAAATATGATCGTTATCTTATTTCAACGATAAGATTAGTATGCAAAACAAATGCATTTGAAAATGTGATGTTAAAACTAATACGTTTACTTTGACAAGTTTAGATACTTTTAAAACCGTTAAGCTAAAATTTAGATTAAATTATTTGTAAGGTATCAAATTGTGATGGAGTTAAATTCCGTTTTTTCACAAGAACACATTAAACTTATAAAAATTAATTCGTAAGTTTATTATTTTGTTTAAAAAAAAGTTAATTTAAGTTAAGATTTGACTTAAACATTAAAAACCAATTGAATCAATCAGATGAATCATGTATGAAACATTCCAAGTAAATTTTTAGTGTTCTAATAAGTTGGATTTAGTTTTACATTTTTTTAAATCGAACGAATTTATTTGATTTAGGTTTTTTATAGAAAAAAACCCATACAAATTAAATCGAAATGATTTATTAAAAAAAATATTAATATCAATTATATGTAATTTAAGGATGAAAGTAATATGTATTTTTATTTTTTGGGTGGCAAGTTAACTAAGTTTGCTTTAGTTATGTTTAACTCTAGATAAAATATTTGGATTTGATTATTTTCTATTTAAAATTTATTTAAATAATAATACTATAATTATTATAAATTAAAACTGAGCCAATTTATCAATCAAATAGGTTGTTCGTTAGTTCAATTTTGTTTTATGTATATATTGATTTTTGTTTTTCAAATTTTCGAATCAATTAAGTCTAGTCTGTTAGTTTTTCATATAAAAAATTTACATAACCAACTTATATTCATTATTAATTTAAGTGTATAATATAAATTTTTATATATAAATTTTAATCTTTTTTTAAGATGTTAAATATATGTTTAAGGTATATTCATGAACACGTGAAAACTATGTTTTCTTTTTATAACATTTTAACTATATGTTTATTTTTTATTGTATAATATGAATAATTTTAATTTTTATATTTATAAAAACATATTTATATTAAAAACTTTAATTATACATATTTTTTTTGAATAAATATTTAAAATGTATAAAACTATTTTTAAACAAAATTGTATAAAAAGATTGAATATATATTATTTTGTAGGGGTTAAAAATGAGATGAGTTATAAAACAGAAATGTATTATAATATAAATCTAAAAAAATAATGGAAGGCAGTAATTAGATTTTATGGTAAAACAAAAGCCCATAAAAAGCCCACGAAGCAGGAAACACCGCCAAAGCCTTAGTTTGACCTGTAATCGAACAGTCAATATCAATTCTTCTCCAACTAAGGAATTGATCTGAGCCGTCGAAACCCTGCTTAAGGGCTACGCTTGCACACTTCTTTACTTTCTCTCTACAGTCCGCTCTTCTTCTGCTCCTCTTCGAAACCCCTCTCTCTCTCTCTGTATCTCTCCGCGGGAAACCGCTTTTCGAATCAAAAAGTGGTTTTCCGTTTTTCTCAGATCGGTTTCTGCTGTTTTAATTCTCATTATCTGAGGTTCGTTTCTGTTTTCCTCTCGAATTATTAATTTTTGCTTCAGTATTTCTCTTAATTCTCCGGCGGCAATAGAAAAGATCGTGATGGGAAATTTTGTGTTTGTGTCTATTTTCTAGGGTGTTCTCCAAACTATAATTTACTTATAGCATGAAGTTAAGGTTTTTTACTTGAAAAGTCTTCACTTTTTAATTTTATAAATTACGTTTAGTAGCTTTAGACTCGGAGATTCGATAATTTGTGTTTGTGCTACTTCTTTGCTTGGTTTTCTGTTCATTTCTGTAAGTGAACCAAGAAGAAAAATGAATTTTTTTATATTTTTTATTTTATTTGGGTTAAAGGGTGGCGTGTCAAGCTTACAAAAAGGCATTGATTGATAGATAAATGAAATTTCCGAATTCCTCTGCATCATTGCTCTATCTATTTTCATTTATTTATTTTTGGGATGTTTCATTTAAAAGCCAATTGATTTTTATTGGTATTCCTTAGGTCAAGGTAATTTGGGATTTTTTTTTCTTTTCCTTTTTAAGTTAAATTTGTATTTTTGTTTTTGTTTAATCAAATTGATAGAATAAATATCTACATGTCGTTATCAGTATGAAGCAGAACCTTATGTCGTCTTGTGGAAAATAGAATCGTAACTTGGATACCTAATTTATTGGTTGTGCATTAGTATAGTACATATTACTTGCACCCTCTATTTGATAAAAAATCGATAATTCTTATGATAAGAGTAAGTGCAGTATAATTTCAATGATGGGAAAGAAAAATCTGGCTTGACTACTGGTTACAGTAAATATTTTTTTTACCCCCCTCCCCTTCTTCTTTTACTACGTACTTTCTCTTATTTAGTTTATTATTCTTTGTTTGCTTATAGATTGATTGATATCTGAGAACTGACAATGGCAGCAGACAAGAAAATTGAGAACTGTATCCTTTTTATTCATTCCAGTTGATTGCTATTTATTCTCTTAGGCTTGGTGTTTTGGGGAAGAAAACATGCCTGGTCATTTCTTGGTTTGATGCTTCCCAGGAAAGCCAACTCGCGTTCTTGTTGTAGTTTTCTTACAAAAGTATTAGAACCCCCCAACCCCAGGAAAAAAAAATGCTTCAGTTGTTTTTTGTTTCTTAACTATTCAATCCAGCTGAGCCCGTTGCTGCAGTATTGAAGTCAGATTTCACTGCTGCTGTGGGTGCCCATGAAGCGGTGTGTACAACTTTGCTATTATTGCACTATGTTATTCCCGCTGTTCGATAATAAATACAAAAGTAGATATGGATTTTGGTGGACAAAATTTGACTATTAATTGTTTAAGAAGCTAGAGTATCTAGTTGCATACGTTGCTGTATAGTGTTTACATAACAAATATGTTGGATTGGGGGAGCCGAGTCCATAATATAGTCCTTTATTTTAAAGGAAATGGGTATATTTTTTTGTTTTGCTGAGAATTATAAGTTCTCTCTTTTATGAAATATCATTTTACCTGAAGCAGCTTCATGAACTAGGAGTGCTGTGTAGCACTGTAGCCTGTTCAATTTGGCTTGCCTAATTTTAAAGTTTTGGCAGTTGTATCTTTAATGAATGTGCTGGAGGCATTAGGGATTTGATAGTTTGTTAATTAACCCTGGATCTTGTTCTTTATCAGACAATTTTTTTAGCTGATTCTTGTTAGTATGAATGTATGGTAGTTGTGAGATGTCTATGCAGAGACCCTATTTATATATACACAAACTTCTAAGGTTGAATGAGTAATGTGGTTTTGTAATTGGTGAAATGTTGTGGTAATGTTTATTGTAAGCACTCCGATGGCATTTAATTTGCTTATTGTCTCTCTCTCTTCTATAAGTCATGTACTTTTCTTGCAGGCTTCAGGAAAAGATGAAACCTCATCTGATTTGATCTCCTCCATATCATCTCTTGGAGATGCTACCTCTAGCATCAAAGGTGAGATTGATCGAGGGTCAGTTGGAGAGCATGGTGTTTACTATCCACCTACTAGCTGTTACAATTATTATTACCCAGGTTAGATGTTGCAATGGTTTTTGTTTTGGAACATAATCTGTAAAGGCTGCGTAAAATTAATGACTTGGTATATAGCTAATACATTTAACTTTAAGAATTTATGTTCCTTGTTGCAATAGGCTTATATCATGGTAGTGTCTGTCAGACCAAAATTAAAAGAAAGGAATTTAGATAGATTTTCTTCATCCGACTTTTTTATTTGAGACAAATCATGTCCACTGTTGACATTGATACATGCACTTTCTTTGCAGTATTAATAAATGAATGTGATAAATTTGTGCAAATGAAAAAGGCTTAGTATCAATTTTAGTTACGGACTGTAATATTATATCTTCAGTGCTTTAATTACACATACACTTGAATATGTACTTTGGTTTTTCCATTCTTAGCTGGTCCTTATATAAACTCTTTATTGTATTTAAATTAAATTAGATTTAAAGCAGTAAAGCCTATTGATATTTAATAATGTTGTTTGGTTTGTGTAGTGATTTAAATTATAGTTGACGTATTTCTGTGTAATTGAGCCAAAAAAAGGTTTGTTTACGTCTAAATCAGTTTCACAATTTCTCTGTTATTTGGGCAGGATATGGGGGTTCTTATACGCAACTGGATGATAACACATACTTTCCTGTTAATGGTTCCCAATCAGTATGTTAACAACCCTCTTCTAACTATTGAAATCAAGAAATGTTAAATCAGTTTATCACACAATAGGATTATTGTATGTAATTGCACATCTTATCGGAACTGCTGACACCTTTTATTTGATTCCCCCAGGGTTTGCAATCAGACAATGGTTCCCTGGTATATTATCTTCCTGGTTATAACAATGCGTATGCTTCTGGAAGCGTTGCAGGAGTTGATGGGCAAGGTGTTGGTCAGCAACAATATTTTTCTTCTTCAGGTTATCTTCAGCCACCTGTTTCTTATGGTTCTGAAGCTCTGCCTTGTTATTCATGGGATACCACATATATCAGAGATGTCCAAAGTGCAGGAAATGTGAAGTCAGGTTCAGTGAAGTCAAATGGATTCAACTCCACAAACTCTAGCGGCAACTTTTCTAGCAAGTTTTCAAAATCTGTGCCCCCTGTGCAAGCTACCAAATCATTAAACAAGGTCTGTATATACTTTTCGAGCAATTTTTCTGTAACTAATGTTTTATGATTTCACAGTTTTGCTATCTTGGTCCACAGAGCAACTGTGTTAATATTAAATAAATTTGGATAATTACAGTTTGTTTAAGATTTGTGATGATGTGATAGAATGCATCCAATTTTTACTGCATTATGAATTTATGCAAGTTGTATTTGCCTTGGCTTCAGTATAATAATTTATTATGTTAGCACTGCAATATGTATTTAGTGCAGGATATTATGAAGTCAAGAATTCCTTGTATAAATTATAAAATTAGTGTATGTTTGCATTGAGTTTTACTGTTGTGTCATTTACATTGGCTGTACGATATGTTGAATTATGTGAACATTTTACATTACGGGTGCCTCATTTAGGTTCTGATATATCAGCTGGTCTTTTGAAGGGGTACCCTCCAGCTGGAACGTTTTCATCTTATAATCAGAAACAAGGCCTATTTCCATATAACTTTCCAATGAGCTACTCGCCAAATGGGAGAACTTGGAATTCAAATGATCGATTGAGGTCAAAGGACAAAATGAACAGGAATGAAGACTTTGAAGGCTCAACCGAATTAACTCGTGGCCCAAGGTCCCACAGCAAGAATTCTTTGGATTCTTCAGTTGAGAAGGAAGAACTGGGTGTTACCAACAGAAGGGATAAATACAATCTACCTGAGTTCCAAACTGAGTATGAAAATGCAAAATTTTACGTCATCAAGTCCTACAGTGAAGATGACATTCATAAGTGTGTCAAGTATGATGTCTGGTCCAGTACTCCCAATGGAAATAAGAAACTAGATGCAGCATTTCATGATGCTGAAGCAAAAGCAAGCGAGACAGGCACTGAATGTCCAATTTTCCTTTTTTTCTCGGTGAGTTTGATAAATATAACTTTTTGAGTTTTTTTACTTGGCCAAGAGCCTACATAGTTTTTTAGGTTAGGTCATTTGGGTTGTTTAGCCTTGTAGTGTTTTTCTTATACTATTGTTTTTAAGAAAAAAGGGTCAAGGAAGAACAAAATCAATTTTTGATCATTTTTTTAATTAAATTTATCACATGGTTTCACTAATAGGGGTTTAGAATTGACATTTTAATCATTATTCTCGCCATTTAACAATAATCTCAATACTTTAGTGTCATTCTTTGTCTTTTTTTTTAAAAAATTTAAAGTTATGTTTTATCCTAAACTAAATAATTATATTTTAATCACATGTGTCAAATAATAATATTTTATTGTACATTTCACTAGAATTTGACTTTTTTGTCCTCCTATGGCCCCTTTCGCAATAACAACTGTATAAAAAAAAACTTTTTCTATTTTAGAAGACTAATGGTCACTTGAAACCTAACGGACGAGATTATGGCGGCTCTTTTCCCTATTTTGCTAGTTTCTTCAGTAATTATCTCATTTCACAATTGTTCTTGAGATTTGATTGGTTAAAAAGCAACTTTGTTGGCCAACTTTAGTTTGCCCAAGTTTGTTTTGACGGTAGGATTAATGGAGTATGAAAAATACCAGGTCTTCTAAAAACAGTTGTGACGGTAACTTGTCAAATATATAATCTCTAAGTTCCGTCGTCGTTGTCGTCGTCAAGATTTGTTATATACTTATCTAATTTTATTTTTTGCCCAGGTAAATGGCAGTGGGCAGTTTGTTGGCTTAGCTGAGATGACTGGACCTGTAGATTTTGATAAAGACATGGACTTCTGGCAAGTTGACAAGTGGAGTGGTTTCTTCCAAGTGAAATGGCATATCATAAAAGATATACCCAACTCTCAATTGCGGCATATTACCCTTGAAAATAATGACAACAGGCCTGTCACTTTTACCAGGGATACCCATGAGGTACTGTCCTTTTCTTTTTCATTTTTTGTGACGTGTGTCCTGTTCATAATTGCCCTTTATATAGTTTATTTTTTTGAATCCTTGCGCGTGTAGGGTATGTTGTACTTGATCTATAATCTGCCGAATAACCTGTCCTTTTATTCTCATATGGGCAAGTTTTGCTTTTATGTTGAATAATGTGCTGCATGAATTTATATTTCCTGTCTTTCAAAATTTAGAAAGTGCTTGATTATAGTTTCATTCTTTTCTTATGACTATTCTGTTATACAACTTATATTTGCAGATTGGGATAAAGCAAGGTTTGGAGATGCTGAAAATATTCAAGAACTTCACATCGAAAACGTCATTGTTGGATGATTTTATCTTCTATGAAAACCGGGAGAAGTCTCTTCGTGTGAAACGGGGCAATAAGCCAGCAACTTTAAAAATGGAGCTTTCTGTAAGTTCTTTTGCCTTAAATTCTATTGCACTTTTTGCATTGTAAAATGAATTCATCAACTCTGGGATTCACTTCCAACGTTTATTTCTCAAATTGCAGCATTCATTGTGCAATAAGAGATGTTATTTCTGTTTGCCTTGAAGTTCGTTTCTAATAAAAGTGACCTTATAAGGCTTATAACAAAGATAGTTAAAGTTATTTTATTGTATAGCCCTTTCATGCTACTTTCAGTTTTTACCACGTCACATATGGAACATACATGCTCAACCATTTGTAATGCGAATAACTATGGCAACATTTTGCCTTTATATTTTAGGTTTGTTACATGTTATAATATTGATAATTGAGCTGTTGGAGAATATTTTGAAGCATAAGTTTATTTTATAGAAGGATGGACACATGTTTAATGACTCTGATAAATTTGCAGAAGCCTGTAAATGCAGAAAGGAAAGCTGAATTTGAATCTGTTGGAATGAAGATGACTTCTGGTCCTGCATCTCTCATTAGTCTCACCAAAAATCTTTCCCTCAACTCTGGCCCTTGAAAAGAGTAGTGCAGTATTATTGTACTTGTTTGTGTCCTTTTCTCCATAGGCAATTTTATAAGTCTAGTCATAGCTTCATAGGTTTATGTGTTTGTGTCTGGTTTTGTTTTATCTTGTCTTTTTCCCGCAGTTTTCATTTCCGATCATCATTTTTTCTCCTCGTTATGTTATGAGTCAATTTGAGTTTTCAATGTGTGCTTTTTCTATAATTAGTTTATCCTTTTGACCTTAAGTAGAAGATTGAGGTTTGTAGCTCTATTTTTCAGTTTTAATGCAATGAAAATTAGTTGGAATTATGGTAGCCACGACACAAGTCATCAAAAACTTTCTTGTTAAAACAATATTTATAACGTTATTATAACTTGTAACTATAAAAATAATATTTTTTTTTGCATTTTTATTAGGAAGAAAAATCTCAGTTTAAATTAAAAAATTTTACATCCATTAAGACTTGTTTAATATTGAGTTTTGATGAATTGAACCTTAATTGTTATTTGTATGTTATTTTTGATAAAATTTTATTGGTAGTTAAGGAAATTGAACGGTTTACTAGGTTTGTCTGGTTCTATTTTGATGTACGTACAGTCGACCAAGTATGATTGTTGAAACAGTGAGCCAAAAGGAGTGCTAGAATGATAATTTTGGAAAACTCTGTTACCTTTACATTTTAAACCATTTACTATTTTCTCCCTACTTTGAATATAATGTAAGAAATTTTTTGTAGTGTATGCCTTAATTTATGGAAGTTGATATATATATATATATATATATATATATTTTTGTTTCAATGAGTAATTATATTAATCTAACATATTATTAACATATTTAAATATCTGTATGTGTGTGCCAGATCGTAAATTTCACATGAACCTTGACTTTTATTTGGTCCACAATATTGATCAAAGTGGTATTGATTTTTTATAGATCAGAAGAGTGAACATTGATGATGCATGGCTAAAAAAATCAAAAAAGTAGACAGAAATTCAGGAGTTTTTATTTAAAAAATAAAATTAATTATGCAGGTAATTTCAAAAATTGAAAATTATAATGATAAACATTTACTATTTTGGATTTGACAACTCTTGATATGTGTATTATTATTTTTTTTACAACGATTGAATCCTGAACACGACGACTATGACACAATAACAATAAAATTGAATGAGAATTATTCACTTATTCTTTTATAATTGTTCCTTACTATTTAAAATAAGGTAAAATTAATTGGATAATAATAGTAGAGATTTGATTAAATGTAGAGATTTGATATCTTTTTTATTTAGTTAGAAAATACAAATTTGTTATTTATCGTAAAAAGATTATTGAAGGTAATACAAGTAAGTTACTTTATGTATTTTAATTATAGAAATAATTTTTAATATTTATTTATTTATTATATTAAGTCATAGATTATTTATTTAAATTATTTATAAATTTATGGTATTATTATTATTATATTGGATGATTTCTTATCAATACTTAAAATGATTTTTTAATGCTTAATTTGTTAAATAATTTTAATTTATCCATTGTTTACTCTTTTTTTTTATATTTTAAATGATAATTTATCATGGATTTTCTTTCATTTATAATTCTAATAAGGATTCTTTCTTTCACATTAAATCTTAAAAAATGTTATTATTTGTTTTTCAATTGATAATTAGATACTAAAAATGTATCATGTCAAGATTCTACGATGCTATTCATTATTATTTGTCATATGTTTCAATTATGTTTGGAACTAATATTTTTTAATTCGATTTTATTTTCTCTATAAATTTGAGCATTAATACAAGCAATCTAATTGAAAAAAAAGTAAGTAATGAATATGATGACATGTTTTGGTACGTACATAAAAATAAATAAAATTTATGATTACATTATTTTGTGTAATTTTCATCAATAGTATAATTGTATATTATGTAATTTTTTATTTAAAATAATATATAATATAATTGTATATTATGTAATTTTTTATTTAAAATAATATATAAGTAAAATGTTAATAATTAATTTTTCACAAAAAGCATTCACTTAAGAATATGAACAATAATGTATTGTATTTATGAATAAAAAATAATTATTATATTAATTTTGATAAAAAATAAATATTTTTAAAATATTAATTTTACTTTTTGAAAATTTGGACTTAAACTATGAATAGACTTCAATAACTTTTTTTACGAGAAATAACCAGTATCAAATAAAAATGGTTTTAAAATATACTTTAATTATAGGTATTGGATTTTTGTTACTTTTTATCTAAAATATTTATCAATTTTTTTAATATAAAAATAAATAAAAAAATAGTAACATAGTAACATAAATACAACAATTTGCTTTCCCACAATTAGGGTAATGAATTATTTATATCCTTGAATTTTAGCTTCGGTTGCTGTTGGGAAAATCGGGTATATTTTCCCTATTCCCAAGTGAATTCTTTATTCACATAGATTTAAATGAATAGAACTCAAGCTAACCACAAAATAATGCTAAAATAAACTAAGCAGAGATATTGGAAACAGAAATATTAAAGCGAGAAAAATAATATGAGAGAAATTTAACGAGGTTCGGTATAAATGTTACACAGGTCGTGGGTCGTTGACCGCTTCCATTATCTTGAATGAATGAACTTCAAAATTACAACTAATTGGGCAAAATTGAAATTTGTCCAAATTCTGCTTCTACAAAGAGAGGAAGATTTACAAATTTTGGGATGTTTTACAAATGGTGAAGGAGGGCTTTATTTATAGCCCCAATCCAACACCCTAATTCTAACGATGTGGGACTTTTCTAATTTTCTCACTAAGGAAGCGATATATAACAAATCTCCTTAGCGACTTAGTGGTTTTAAATGATTTCTTCAATTGCTAGAATCAGCAGACGCCTTGACGCGATTCAGATTTGTAGGATGTTAATCAAGTCCACTGAATGTTTGAACTTGATTGATGTTACCACCTTAATGCGTCATGCTCTGCGGGATTATATGTCGTTAATCTTACGAACTAGTACTCCTTAACTGATAATCTCTACTTGAAAATGATATGACGTCGATGTGCTTTGTCGTCGTGGTAGACTTGGTTCTTTGCTAAATGAATAAGCTTCTGACTATCACAAAACACCTTGATATGTTTTGACCAACTCCCAGTCTTGAGAACAAAGTAACCAAATAGCTTATAGGCCTGTATGCTGCCGTATACTCTACATAGTGAAATAAAGCAGCGTAGAATTGCCAGGTAGACTTCAGTATTTGGTGCTCTAGCGAGTAAACAAATAGCAGGTAGTTGGCCAAGCGCTTATCTAAATCTCACTGCGTAGTCGAATCACGATATCATTGCCACGTTGACGATGGTATTATCTATTTGAAATACTAAACCAACGTTTACGTTATTTATAATATCACAGTAGAATCCATTTCACGACGACCAATGTCCTTTACCAGGATCATGCATGTATCTTACGCTTCTGGCTGACGCGTGTGAAATGTCGGTCTTTACAGCGCCATTGCATACATGCTACCAGCGCATTTGCGTATGGTACTTTTGCCATATATTCTCGTTACGTGCGTCATTAAAGGAGATAATTGAGCACTAAGCTTGAATTGAGGAACTAGCGGAATGCCAGGTTTTGTCTGTTCATTCATACCAAAGCGTTGTAGTATCAACGAATATTGACTGCAGGTCGAACTAAGACCACTTTCTTCACTGTCTCTACTTATCTCACGTCTGAGAATCGCTTGCTTCTCCCCGAATCTTTCATCTCGAACTCTGACTTAGTTGAGCCTTCAATTTTTCAATTTCTATTTGACTCTTCGATCTGATCAACGTATCATCGGACGTCTGATAGGAGATAGACGGAATTCGTTTGTAGCTTGCGAAAATACACCTGATGATCGTGTGTGCTTACGGTATACTTTTGTTGCAACGCTAAGCGATCAAATCGTTTGTACCCTTTGCAGAGATTGCTTCAATCCATTACAATGATTTGTTGACTTACTGGCCCGATTCTCTTTACCGGTATGACAATAAACCCATACGGTTGAGACATATAGATTTCCTCTTCTAAGTCAGCGTGTAGAAAGCGGTTTTCACATCAAGTTGAACTAGTTCCAAATTGAGCGCTACGAGCCAACAAAATTCTAATGGAAGAATGTTTTACAACTGGAGAAAATACCTCATTATAATCGATTTCCTACTTTTGAGCGTAGCCCTTAGCCACCAATCTTACCTTGTAACAAACACTATCTTTGTTAGGAAATCTTTCTTTTTGCAAACACTCATTTGCAGCCAATTACCTTCTTGCTCTTAGGTAGTTGTTTTAACTTCCATGTCTTATTCTTCTAAAGAGACATAAGTTCTTCATCCATAGCTTCCTTCCATCTTTCAACTTCAGGGCTTCTGATTGCTTCTTTATATATGGAAGGAACATCATCGTCGCTGCAAACTAAAAGTGCACGGGCAGCGTATTCTTAAAGCGAGCGGGTAGGTCTTCAAAATCCTTGTATCGAGTAGGTACGACCTTGACATTTTGTCGTCGTGGCCTATCAATGCTGAGTTTCTTCTTGTTGCTATGGAGGTTCTTGAGTTAAAACCTCTTCATCGATTCATCTTACGTCTGATGGAGGATCAACACATCTTATCTTCGCTATTTGGATTAACAATTTTTGCTCACTTTCTTTCAAAGTGCCATCAATCTTCTTGGTTACCTTTCTCGACAATGCGAGATTCATCGAGGTAACATCTACTGCTAAAGATTATCTTTTTTCGTTTCAAAGGCACCGTAGTCGATATCCCTTAGAACGAGAAGGGATCCCCCCGAAAAGATGGCTTTCTTGGCTCTTGGGTCCCGACTTTGATTACGTTACATGGTAGTATGCAATTGAACCAAACACGTATGAAAATCGTGTCTCTAGCATGTTTTCCGGACCACCGTACCTCCATGGCGTTTTGCCTTCAAGAAGAGCGAACGATGGTAGACGGTTGTGAGATGACATGCATATGTCCATGACCTCGGCCAATCTTGCTTGCCTAAACCGGACATTTGACAACGTACAGAACCTTTTCCCAGTGGTCGGTTCGTACGTTATGACTCGTTTTGTTGTGGTGTTTTTCGAATAGTGAAGTGTCGCCTTATCCTTCTTCTTCTGAAACTTTCATAAATGGATCATTTGTGTACTCGGTGCCATTATCGGACACCATCGTACGGCAGTCTTTTTACCGGTCGAGTCTCGATCATCTTCACTTGAGAAAAATACCTAACACTTCATCCTTTTTGTTCGCGAGATACACCGAGCTCTTACGGAGAAGTCGTGCGAAAGTGACATAATAATGTTTGCCAGCTCATGGATGGAGTTCTTGTTGGCCAAATACGTCGGTATGGATGTAATCAAAATGCCGCTTTTGTATTATGAAGAAGCGGTGAAAGCTTACTCTTTTACCTTCCCCAATACAATCTTTCGCGAAATTCCAACTTAGGTTCTCGCATTTTAACGAGAGCCTTGCTTTACTAGAATTTGTAAAGCTTTTTCTGGCACGTGTCCCTGACGCATGTGCCACGACTTGGTAGTTTCTAAATCTCTTTCTTCATCTGCAGCTATGGCGATCTTTGTCCCGATAACGTACTACCAAGGTAGTAGTACATGTTATTCTTCCGAACACCTTTCATCGCCCAGTGCTCGAAGTAACCTTGATACCCGTTTTGTATGGTCACGGTGAAGCCTTTTGATTCTAAGACTCTCTGACAATGAGATTCTTAACTTATCACGGAACATAATGAACATCTGTCAAGATCTGGTTGAACCATCTTGATTCTTCAAATGAATTATCTGGAATTCCCCGAAAACTTTGCATGGATAATCATTACCCGTGAAAACAACTCCATCGTCTAGTTCTTCAAAGTTAAAGAACCGCTCCTTGTTAGGAGACATATGGAAAGTACATCTTTGAATCAAAAATCCAATCACCAGGATGAGATGATGTTGGACGAACCAACCAATGCAAAATCGAATGCGAATTGCTTTCGGCCCTCTGTGTGCGTCGGATTGCCTGACTTTTCCTTTCTTTTGCAACTTGGACAATTTTTCTTCCAATGGCCTTTCTCATGACAAAAGGCACGTTCATCTTTACCAAGTCTTCCTTTTGATAGAGATCTACCTCTCGCTTTATGTTGTGTTTGCGGACGTCCTCTTCTAGACAATGCATCTATTTCTTCATTCACTGCTTTCTCTTTTATCTTTCTTTCTAATTTCATAACTATACTGAAAGCGATCTGAAACTTCCTCAAGCACTTTATCCTTCCCGATAGGTAAGCTCGTAATAAGATGATCAAACTCATCGGGAAGGGAGCTAACAACTTGTCAAGGCTAAATCTTCATCTTTAAAAGTTTCATCCATATTTAACAAATGCTACTAATTGATTAAAAGCGATAATGTGGTGCGTTTATTGTAGTACTAGAAGGTATTGACGGAACAACAACGAATAGAGCCAATTTTGCCCGCTCTTCTTCATGAACTTGTTCTCAGCGCCTTCCATGACTTACTTGCGGATGTCTCGCCCGTGAACGTGTACTTTTGTTCTCTTGAGAGACACGCGAGCAATTGTCTACGTACGATCGGTTGATATTTTTCCCTATTTCATCTATACAAAATGCGGTTTCTCTTCTTGATGGCGATGTCTGAACCTTGTTGAAAGCGAGAGCATCTAGAACTTCGCCTTGCCACGTCAGAAATGATCGGTTCCGTCAGCTTTCTCCACCTCGAACCTTGCGTTCATCGTGGATTACTTAGCGTGGATGGTGGCCTTTGTTTGAAAGAAATTTTCTTCCGTGCATTTCTTCAAATTATGGCCAACTATGTTATATTCGATAGCAAACAAGCGGAATACAAACAAATGCCTAGGTAGAAAACCTTGACTCGATACCAATTGTTGGGAAAATCGGGTATATTTTCCACTGATCTAAGTATTCTTATTTATGATTTAAATAAATAGAACTCGAGCTAACCTACAAAATAATCTATTGGAAATATAATGCTAAAATAAACTAAAACAGATATTGAAGAGAAATATTAAAGCGAGAAAAATAATAACGAGAAATTTAACGAGGTTCGGTATAAATGTTACTGAGTCGCAAAGCGTCGTTGACACTTCCTATCTTGAATGAATGAACTTGAAATTACAACTAATTGGGCAAAATTGAGCTAATCAATTACCGCTTACAAAAGAGAGGAAGATTTACAAATTTTGGGATGTTTCTGAATGGTGAAAGAGGGTTTTGTTATAAGCGCATCAATCCGTAGCATGGTCTGCTGCCGTGTGGGATTTTACAATTTTTTATTTGGAAGCGATATATATATAATGATTTGCAAATATATGCTTAGAGTTAATCACTTGCAATTTAAAAAAAATTCTTAAGCTGTAAACTCATAATAAGTGTCTTAATGATATCGCTAATAATAATCTTTATTATCCTTAGTAATATTTATTTTATTTTTAATAATAATTATAAATTAAAATTATTATTATTAAATAAAAGTATAATTAAAGAATTATTTTTGTAACAATATTAATTATAATATTAATATTTAAATAAACTAAAATATTTTTTTTATAAATTAGATCGTATATGGATATACTAGAGACCGAATTGAGTACCAAGTAATACCATAGCTTTAAAAAAATTACACAAAATATTATATTTAGAATTTTATTATTTTTAAATAAGTATAATTTAATCAAAAATATACTAAAAATATAAATTTAATCAATGTAAAATATTAATGGATAAATTTTTTTAAATAATAAAATTATTATTTTGTAATCGTAAATTTCTCAAGTATATTTAAATTTAAATTTTTAAACATTTTTTTTTAAATAATGGTATACCAAGTTATGGCTATGTATAATTTTGATATTACGGGTAAAACTTTTACTCCACCAAGACAGACTTCACAGTGGAAAACCGGAAACGTATAGGGAGGTAGAACAGGTACAAAAATGTGACCAAACAAAAGGTTGAGCAGCTTAAACCCTGTCTCCCGAAACTCAGACTGACAATCCTGTAAAACCCTAGAGTTTGAACTACCGTTTTATTTCGAAGAAACTGCAAAAAATCGAAATGACTGAAAACCCCATACATCCTCTTTATACGAACGCTGAATCCTCTGAAAGGCCTTCAAAGGTCGCGAAAACTGCCGAAGATATTAGTGACGTTGACGAAGAGCAAGAGCAACAACAACCCATGAGCCAAAATCCAAGACTTCAGCGTTACCTTGTTGCTATTGAGTATATTGGAACTCGTTTTTCGGGGTCCCAGCAACAACCCAATTTTCGGACGGTTGTCGGAGTTATCCAGGTAATTTCTTTAGCTTATTAGATGAAGTCCCTTTTCATTTGAAATTAAAAAAAATGCCGTCTTTTCTTTAATGCAATTGCTTGATCGTGTTCAAGTTCTTCCTTTTTCATTTTCCCCAATTCATATTAATGTAATGCCTTGGTTAATTCTTCTCAGTTTCATGGTTTATGTATGTAGGATGCGTTTCATAAGTTCATTGGTCAACCAGTTTCAGTTCTATGCTCCAGTCGAACTGTAAGTTGATGTTTTTTATCTTCCTATTATTCATTGTTATTAACGATTGGAATCATTAATTGATTTGGATATTTGGTATTTAAATAATGGTAGGATGCAGGAGTGCATGCCTTATCAAATGTTTGTCATGTGGACATAGAGCGCATAAGCAAAAGGAAACCTGGTGAAGTGGTATAGCAGCTTCCAATCGTAACGTGTTTCACTCAATTTACCTTTTGGTTTTTTGCTAGAAAATAATTGTTTTCCTGTTTTTGATTTTTTTTTGGACAATCGGTAAATACCTGTTTTTGGTGTTTCACTTAAATAAATAAAACAATTACACTTATGGGTTCGTTTTTTTTTGTGTGCAATATCATGTTTTCTAAAATGCAGTTACCACCCCATGAACCTAATGTTGTAAGAAGAGCTGTGAATCATTTCTTGCAGGTTTGGTCAGGCTTTAAGTAAAAATTATATTTAGCTCACCTTGTCTTCTTGTGAGCTTATTTGTTAGCGATGTGTTTCTTACATTCTATCTACTTCATCACCAGAAGAATGAAGGCGACATAATGGTAGTTGATGTTCGAAGTGTTCCATCTAACTTTCATGCTAGACATAAAGCTCAAGAACGCACGTGAGTAGTAGTCATTGATTTGAGGTTAATGCTTCATTAGATGAGTCAATTTCTATTCTGTACACAATAGAATTTTATCACTAAGAATTTTATATTAGTATGAAATTAAATGGTGCATTGATGGTTGATATAATAATCTGGGACTATGTTACATCTTGTTGGCATTTGACATTTTTTGGCTCTAAAAAGTTAGAACTAGTGGAGGACAATTAACTTCAATGTGATCATTTCCATCTTCTTCCATATCCTTCACGTGGTTTAGTAACAGGCATTAATAAGGTTTTAGGTTTGTAATGTCGCAGTATTTACACATTTATTTATGATTATGTTAGTAAGAACTTTCAAGTATGAACTTCTATTCAACCAAAAATACTTTTCAGTTACTTCTACCGAATTCTATCAGGACCAGAACCTTTGTCAACTTTTGAGAAAGATCGTGCATGGCATGTAACTGAGGGGCTAAGTCTTCAGGCTATGCGGGTCTGTTAACAATTTGAACATTTTATGTTTATTTAATACATTTAAAACATAACACATTTCATGTATGGTCCCTTGTCTCCACGCAGGATGCTTGCAAGGTTCTTGTTGGACACCATGATTTTAGTTCCTTCAGAGCAGCTGGCTGTCAGGTTCTGTCTAATGTCTTAGACAGTTGGATGTATTTCTTAACCTTTGTGTAGTTGTGTATTTATTTAGAACTTAAGGTTATCCTTAATTTATGTGGCATAACGCTTCATGTCATTGTTTTGTTTGGAAGAGCAGGACATCAATATAACTCCAAGTTCTTTCATGTCAAATAGCCATGTCACCATGTTCTTAGGTGTCCTTTTTTTATTTATTTATTGAATTTGCATGCAATAGTTGACCAATGCTTATTTATTTGATGAATGCTGTTAACAAGAACTAAATATGAATTTCAAGGATAACTTGATAAGTATGTACCTCTGCATCTCTCTCTCTCTTTTCTTTTTTACTTTGGACAATGCTAATCAATCTTTGTTGATATTTTTTGGCTCAAATTTTAATCTTACGTGATTTTGTATTGCATTGTATTCCTTTGGCCCTACATAGTAAAAATGTCTCAATTAAGGAGAAAAATCTTGTTTAAACATTTATTGAAAAATTCTTTCATATTTTTTTTATTGTTTATGTGCCCTCTTAAATCTTACTCTCCATGACGGGTTACCTTCATTTTTGATATGTTATACAGCTAAACAATTCAGAGTTTAAAGTATTAATATTGAATTGTTTACTTTAAACTCTGAATTGTTTGTTGTGAAATTGAATTTGGATTTTGGTGTACAGGCAAAGTCTCCAGTCAGAACGCTAGATGAACTAAATGTTACCGAGGTGGCTTCTACGCCTTATTTTCCTTCATTAATGGAAAGGGAAAGGCAACATAATTGCTTAGCTCAGGACAACTCTCATGCTGCTCTTAAAGCACCTGAGACTGACCAGCCTTTGGGCTCTATTTCTAGTGATGATAATGGGGCGGGATGCTTCAATGGTGGAACTGATGTAGGATTTGGTGTAAGGAGGAGGCACCGTTGCTACGTGGTAACAGCACGAGCACATTCTTTTCTTTACCATCAGGTTTGTGCATGGTCTTTTTACATATACTTTCCATCCTTCCCGTCTTTTGAAGGTGTTTATAAATTTCTGTTTTCATTACTTTAGTAGTTTAGTTAAATTTCCAATTTGGGTTGGCGCTCTTGTTTTGCAAGTATTCTAGGCCTTTTGCAATGTTCTTTTGATATGTTTCATAAAACTATCAAATGTTATATTGTGAAATATCCTTGAACTCTTTAGGAATACGTCTATTCATTTTAATTTTCTTTTTTATACTTGCTAACAGTGGCAGAGTCACAAAATTTTCCCGGTTAGGCTGGTATATGCACCTATTATTTTACATAGAATTAGTACTTCCGTTGATAAAAAATTTCAATAGTGAAATAAGCGAAGATATAAAATAATTTGAGAGACAATAAATCTTATCCTCAAATATATATTTATATAAATAAAATCATAAAATATTTCTCAAATACAATATTGTATTATTAAAGCATAGAACTCATCTGTTTTCAGATCTGAATGCATATACTTTTAGCAAATTCCCTTTCACTCTATTTTTTTTTTTTTTTTGGTTGTTATATAATAGAGCCAATAAATAAATAATAATTGTTATTTTTTGTCAAATGATATTTTATGTGATTCATACCTGTGACTAGAAACAAAAAGATGTGAGTCGTATAGGTTAACCACAAGAAATAATGAGAATCGGGTAGTATTCGGTGGAGGCATTGACAATGTAAGCTTACAAAACTACTTGCGTATTTATTATTTTTAAAAAGAATATTAAGTTATTATGTATTGGATTTAACACTTTTTTTGGATGTACGTTATTGAAGTAGAACTATTGACTGGATTAAATACATGAAGCAAATATTGCGTTTAGACTGAAAGGTATACTATTTTTTTCCTCCCTAAAAGTCAGCCCAGACCTTCCTATGAGATGTCTTTTATAAGAAACTGTTGTATTTTGTGTTATCTTTAGGGCGTCTTACTGCCAAAGTTGTTTTCGTTATTGCTAGAGTAAAGTTTCTATTTTTAGAGATACTTGATTATTAAGTTGAGTAAAAAATTTAAATTGTTCAGGTATTAGTCTTTTTTTGCTTTAGAAAATATCAATTCCATTTCTTTATTCTTGACTTTAAATCATATAAAATTATTCAGGTAAGGCTGCTTGTTGGCACACTCAAGTCTGTTGGTGCTGGAGATTTAAATGTACCTGACGATGGTGCGTTTCCTCTCCACCCTCCTTAAAAACTTACTAGTTTAAACTTTTTCTTTCCGTGTTGTAATAATATAATGAAACGTCATCAGTTGAAAGGATCTTGAATGCAAAGACTATAACTGCTGCTAGTCCGATGGCACCTGCTTGTGGCTTATACCTCGGACGTGTGAAATATGATCTGCCATGATTATTACTTTACGAGAATACGAAGCATGGATTATGGAAATTCATATGTTTGATGCAAACAAAAAATTTGTTGAAGCACCAGCTCTAGTTTGTAGCTGAATTTGGAATCCAGCCAAAGGAAATATTTTTGGTAGTGTCATCAGCCAACGGATTCTCTTTTTATTACAAGCCTTGCACAAAATTTGTTGGATGAGATCTCTTAGAGAATGCCCATTTTAAAATAAGTAATGATGGTGAGTATTAGCTTATATCTGGTATGATTCGAATTTGTGAGAGAATATTCAAATAAGTAATGATGGTGAGTATTATGCAACTAGTGAGTAGTCATGTATTTGCAAGTGTTTTTTTATGAAAGATTAATTCATTCATTCTTCGTTCGTACAATTCCTTTTTTTATATATATATATATATTTGGTGTTTTATGTTATCGTCCTGTATAGTTTCATTTAATTAAAAACTGGCACCATTATAGCATTCCATCTTGTGGAAGAGTTGTGACTCAGACATGTATCAATCAGATACCAAATTAAGATCTTTTTGGCTTAATAAGAGTGAATTAATTAGTAATTGCTAGACCACGTCTTGTTTTTTCTTTTTCTTTTTTCCTTTTCGAATGGAGTTCTTAAATTATCAGTAGTTAAAGAAATGAAATGAAAAGGTAGATAATCTGGACTAAACATGGCTTGACAAATGAGTAATAACAAAAGATTCATATTGTAGGTCAAGGATGATTCTTTTAAAGAGATTTTAGAGACCTCGATATTGACAAATGAGTAATATCCATATTGTTTGATAAAAATATCAAGATATTATCGGAAATGTTAAAAATACAAAAGAAATATTTTTTTGTCAAAATTTCATGAATATTTTCGTGACATTATCATTAAATGTTGATAAATATCCTTTAAATTTATTTATAAATTTTGTAACTTAGCGATACTTTTGTTTTTCATAATTTAGATTATACTATGTGATTAAGTTATCTATTTATAATAATATCTCACTTTAACCATTCTTTTTATTAAATAATTGATTTATTGATAAAAGTTTATAAAAAATAATCTTTTAATATTTAAAATATTATCAATTGATTTATAATACAATAATATATGCTCCTTGTATATAACTTGAAGCGTGAATTTGAAACCCATTAGTATAAATGTTATTTAAAAAACTTATAATTATATTAAAAATTATTTAAAATATTAATTATATATTCAATTTGTTTAAATAATAGTAACATTATTATAATTTTAATTAAAATAAATTTAAAATATTATCTTTTAACATTTTAATAAATTATACATTTATAAGTATCGACTAGTATGTATTAAATAAGAAAACTATTATATAGGATAAGTAATTAACTATTTTGATGCTTTATAGTCTTAAAAAAAATTATAATTTTGATAAAGTTCTAAATTTTCATGAATTTTTTCAAAACGTTTATCGACAACCACAATATCTTCCATATATTTATAAAATTTAAATCTAAACATTTCAACCCATATCCATTTTCAACCTTGCATCCATATGGTGGTAAGATTGCAAGTGCTGCCTTTTGTTTGCTTTGCTGGTCTATTTTGGTGGCAAGAAACAGCTTGGTGTTTTCAAATAAGTTGATGAAGGAGACTAGATTGGCAGGAGATTTGATTCATGTTTACGTATTGAATCAAAACCTTGAAAGAATATATGACGTCCGGGAATTTGAATCTTCCCAAGAACCATCTAAAATTGGAAAAAGCTAGAAGATAAGTGAGATTCTACAACTGTCAAATTGTAAAGGTCAAATAACTAATTAGTACATTCTACAGTAAGCGTTAAATATTTTACAATTCCATGTAATGACTGTTACTCATACCACGGTCACAACTCGCAAGTTCGCTTCTCGTATACAGATTGGACTGTATTGCAAGCAAAGGGTATGATTTGAATGAAGACCTGCCTGCAGACTATGCTTTACGGAGAGGATGCAAGAAGCACTGCATAGATTAGAGACGTCTGATTTTACCCCCCAACTTAAATAAGCATATATAGCACCTACTTCATGAGCATATCCATGGCTGTATGAATAGAACTAGTTCGAGCAGTACCCTTGCGATGAGCCAAAGAATGTGGTCCATTCCAAAGAGATTTACCTTTTCGAGGGAACAGAACTCCACACAATTCTAAAAGCATCGGATTTTCAAGATGCAGGTTTCTATTTACTTTTCCTTTTTGATGCCGTTCTTGTGACTCCTGTAGATTAGATTATACAGATCATACCATTAAGTTTCCTCGCACAAACTTAAACCTGGAAAAGATATGGTACATTCCACTATATGCAGTATTGACTTTGATAGACAACTACACCATAAGAATCCTCAAAGCTTTAAAATTATCCCTAAGGTTCACTATTAGTGGTTCATCAAACAGTGTCTCAGTCCAGTCCTGCAGTCACATGCTACTTTTCCCAAATTGCTATTCAGTTGATTTTTGCTAGGGTGAAGGGCAATAGAATCCCTCATTTGCGAAATAGGAAATCTAATGATCCTTTCAACATAAAAGGGGGAGCTGTAGAATATTTCTCTCCCCCCACCCAAAAATAAAAAAGGTTTAATACCTAAGAAAGAGAGGAAACAAAATACCTTATCCTTCTGCTGTTGGGTTGTTATAAATCCTTCTTCATGCTGCTTCAATTTTTCTTCTATATGAGAATCTTTTTTGTCTCCAGAAGCTAACTTCTCTGCTACTATTTGTTGAGATTGTTCACCAGCAACTTCTCTTGACTCATCATACTGGCGTGGTGTTTCATTCTTTTCTTCATTATTCATCTCCATTTCACTTTCCTCCCCCTCCTCCTCCTCCTCCTCCTCCTCCTCCTCTTCCTCCTCTTCTGCTTCTTTCTTGGCTTCAGGCACATAGTGCTTCTCCTCTTCCTGCATTTTCACTTCTCCCTTCTCTTCTGTTTCAGCATCAGCATCTGCATCTGCTGAAGATTCATCCATATTTGATGATGAGTTATTACCAGAAGGACTCTCTGCAGGTGACAAATCCTGTCTATCTTGCTTAAACTCTTGAGCAAGATTATTGTCGCTAACTCCACCTTGGCTTTTAGCAATTCGAGCATTTTCTTCACGTTCTCTTCTCCGACGCTTTAGAACACATATAGCACATAAACAATCATATTTATGGCGCCTTCTGCAAAAATTAAACAAAATTCACAAAAATCAGTAAAATATTATTTCTGCAAGAATGGCAGAAGAAAAGGGAGTAGCTTGTACTAATTTCTCTCAAGAAGAAAAATATCAGTTCATGGATATGCACTTGTGTCTACACATACAGGTCTTACAATTATATAATTCTAAACTCAAACCCCTACAAATGCACAAAAACTGTATTTGTTATCTGTTGAATACATGTAATGCGCAAGAAAATATAATTATAATATTAAGCTGGAAATGAGATTATAGCTTAGATCATAAAGTTAGGAAATAACAGATAGCAAATTACTTTCCGAAATCACGTATAAGAAATGTGACGTAGCACATAAGTTGATGTTAAGATAACATACCCATGACCTTTTCGGGACGTCTTTTTTGAGTGACTTCCTTTTGCAGGCACTTTTACCTGACTGGATCGTACTGCATTATCTTGGACACCCTCACTCCCTGACACAAAGATTAATCATCAAAGTTAATTTTGCTTTCATAAAAAGAATTGAAGGCTGGGATCTCCTTGACGACAAAGGGTTACAAAAAGGAAGCAGACATGCATATTTATATCTGCATAGACAAGCATGCACATCCAATATGTCAGAATACATACTGGATGCAAACCTGAAAGTAAAATTATGTTTTATATGAACATGATATGCAAGGCTAGATCCATGCTTTGGCAAGGAAATATATTTAACACAATATAGATTTTTCTATGAGCACAGGAAGAACAAGAGTGACCTTATTTCTGATTTCTGAAATAGTATTTATTTAAGAAAACAAGCTTTAGCTTAAATCCTCGAGCAAGCAAATCACCCCCACCCCTCTTTAAAACAGCCAAAGCCGAAAGAACCTCATGTCTAACCTGCTATCTAAAGAAGGGAAAAAATAAAGTTAAAGTCTCTTATTATTTAAAATAGATGTATCCCAAGCCCCGTAACTATATTAAAGAAAAAAGAGTCAGAAAGTCAAAGGAAGTTGAATGTTAACTATAGATAACAAAATATGACAAGGAATGGAAGATACACATTATCGTGAAGAATAAAAAAAATATTTCAATCATCTGAATAACACATTGTGGTATTAAAAAGCTAGATTGCAAAATTTTGACCCAATTTCAACTAAGTAAAGCAAATCAGAAGGTGACAATTACAAAAAAGATAAAAGCATGAAAGGCTCACCATTACTTCCTCTTGATTGTCCATTATACAATCCAGCGGCTGTCCAGTACTTTGTAAAGTTCTTCTTCACCCGTCTCATAAGATCCAAAATATAGTCACCCTTATTGTTGTACTTATAACAGTTACCCCATATGTATTGCACATCGTTGAACACATCTTCAGAATTCATGTACTTATCACCTTTTTCAAGATTACTACATATTGTGCCGAAATCCATAGGGGTATCTATCACATCAAAATAATCCTAGTTCCACAGAAACCACAAGAAGATGTGAATAAATTGAGTACACAAACTGCAACTAGAAAATATTATGGCATGAGTTGAGAACTAACATTTTTCAACAAAACCTATATGTTTACACCGAACAACTAAAACAGACCACACGCAAAACAAAAACACAAAAAAAAAACTACATTTAACATTATCAACAACGTATACAGTTAATTAAGCATGAAAGTTTGTTATACTTACAGGTATACCTAAAGCTTCAGGATTAACAGGAACATTGAAGGGCTCAGCTGCTTCCATTTTCATTACCTTCTTTATAATCTATGAAGTGATAGACATAACCAAGTATAAAATGCATCAGCATTAATTTGGTCAGCAACAGAAACCAACAATAAAACTTCAAACATACACATGGCAAAATATTAGAAACCCCAATTTCAAATTACCCTCAAAGCAGTGTTTAATTCTTGCTTATCAAACACAAGATCCTGATGAGGGGTCTTTGGTTCTTTTTGGCCAGGACTCTCACTCTTCACTGGTCCAGCATCAGTAGTCTGATTATTACTTGACCCTGAAAACTTTGAAGACTTTATTTTTATGCTTCCAGCTTTCTTTGACACGTTACCAGGTAAACCAATTTTAGCTTCAGGCAATGAATTGGCACTATCTTCCATTCTGTCGGGAACTAAACCTTGTCTATTCAAACCCAATTGCTGGCTACTCTTCTCAGTATCACTCTGTGTGGGTGCATCAGAACTAGTGAGTTGAGACTCCATAGCTTTTGGAGTTTTAAGCTTTACTTTAACACGCCCGACTGGTTTTCTCACTCCTTTATTAATAGACCCATCAATATTAACACTTAAAAGATTTAGGGGTTGATCAGTACCTGTCGAAGAAGGAGTATCAATCTCCATTCCAGAGTCGTACTTACCATAATCCTTCTCGAAATCGTCCAATGCAGAATCATTTTCAGCGTTTGGAATAACCCCGCTTGAAATTGCCTCTTTTGCAACTACATCAGAGGCCCCTTTTGGCTTCTTCCCTTTCTTGTTCCCACGCTTCCGCTTCATCTTATTAAAAATATCGAAACTTCTCCGTCTTCTTCTATACAAATTAACAAAAAGAAAGAATCTTTATCAACTGGGTTCGATTCGATCTGTAAATTAGAATATCATAAACCCTAGAAAAGTTTCTTTTACCGGAAAATTCTACAGCTAAGAATTTCTATAGCAGGGGCCGCTCACAGGGCATTTGAGAAGAGGATTCAAAGGGGCGTCAAAATACGCTCGAGGAGTTGATTGAGGCTACCCTGGGTGTTCCTTTATTTTTTTGATTGTTATTTATTACTATGAACTCTGGATACACACATCGATAAATTTGGGAAAAACAAATATTAATTTTAATAAGAATATCAATCACATGAAAAAGGTTAAAGGGGTAACAATTTTTTAGGTTTGCGCGTGTTGGTCTAAATATTTGTTTGAGTTGTATGTACCAGTATTTTTTTATTTATGTTTCGTAAGGATGTGAAATTTATTACGAGTTTGTGTAGCTGTGTATAATATCGAAATGAATTGAATTTTTGAGGTAAATTTTGATTTTATTTTATATTTAGTTATTTTTTTTATTTAAAATTTTAGTTTCGGTTTTTATTTTAGACTCTGATAATTCGAATCAAATATTAAAATTTATAAATTTTTATTTTATTTTTCATATATGTTTAAATATAAACACTTGTTTCTCAATATAAATGATAATATGGATAAAATTTATTTCTTATAATTTTTATGTTTAATTATATTATAAATTAAGAATAAAATATAATACATTTTTAAAGGATAAATAATAAAAAAATTATCATCTTTTAATAATCATGATTTTATTTTCATGTTAATTTTTGTTTTCAATTTTACTAAAACTCACAAATAGAAACATATATACTAAATTTTAAATCCTTAAAATCTTATAATTTAGACCTTATATCTTAAAACTTATACTTTATACTTTATATCTTAAATTTTATTTAGTATGGAGATATTAAGGTAATATATAATATTTTTTATTTTATTTTAATTGTAAATCAACTACTGTGATATTGATTACTTTTTTTTATTCTAATAATAAAATAAAATAATAAAATAATATTATTATTTATGTTTTATTTAATTTTATTCTCATTTTTATTCATTTTATCAAACATTGCCTTATAATTTAATATTTATGAATAAAAAAAATTAATATATTAAATATATACAACATATTATTATTTTTAATTTGTAAATATTTATTATTTAAAATTTTATGTTTTTAAACTAAAAAAGTATTAAAATTCAATTTTTATGACTAAATGAATAATAGATATATTACGGTTCCATAAATTTTGATTTTCATGTAATATAATATTTTTATTTTTATTTTGAATTAATTTCATCTCAACATTCTTAATTAAGTCTAACAGTGGTATGTTTGTTGGCACATTTTTATGTTTATAGTTGATAAAATTATAGTGTTATTGATTAAAAATTAAAGATTTAATTTTCAACCTCATTCTCTATATCTAAAATGAATACTTATACTTAGAATTAAAACAAAAAGTCATGTTATGTTAGTTTGTATAGTACTGTTTTTCATTCTAAAATTATTTATTTATAATTATAAAAAAAAACACAAATCTTTGCGAGCAAAAATAATAGTAATTAAATATAACTTAAAAAGTCATTTGTATTTAATTGGGTTGAATTTGTGTTATAAATTATCAAATGAATTATTACCCTTACATAAACTTACACTGTATTTTTTTAGCACGCCAAATAAATATTATTAAGTAACACATAGTTAATCTTAGTTTTATATTCTAATATATTATCTCATATCTTATTTAATATTTTTAATAAATTTATCGGTCAAAGTTATCACAATTAAGGATAGGCAAAAAAACCGCGGGTTCGATTATCCGAATCAGCGGTTTGATTTTTAACTAATAAATTTTGAAGACGGGGACGATTTCGGATAAAAATCGAACATAAAATAATGGATACGGTTATACTAAAAACCGTACTCGTACGTACCCAAAATTAATTATATTTAATTAATTAAATTATATATTTAATAAATTAAATTATATATTTAATAAATCAAAAATTAATTATATATATTTTTTGAAATTTTTTCGTTTTTTTTTCATAATTACCTCGAACCGTTACCTGCAGATAAAAAATCATCTTCAAACCGTAACGATTTTTGGACGATTTCGAATATAGATTTTATAATTTGATTCGGTGACGATTATATCAAAAACCGTCCCCACCCGTCCCATGTCCATTCCTGATCACAACTCGTGTCATCTCTATCGTATAATATGTAAATAACCTATTTTAAGCAACATTTAATTATTTTATTTTATTAAAATTTTATATTATAAATAAATATATTACGATACATCTTAATTTATATCATAATTCATATCATATACTAACTTTACATCATATCTTAATCATATCTTAATTTAAATGCATATTAGAATATTACATGATAAACCCTTTTAAGGGGTGTTCTTATTTTTAACCTTCTCCCTACTTTTGAACATATATTTTTAAAAGCACAAAGATTACTAGGGATTTAGCAAATTTGGGGATGATCATTGAAATATTAACAATTTAAGTATTTAACCAACCATGGAATTAATGATGAATGCATTGTTTAATTAGTAGCCCATAAACTAAGAAATGTATTCCGCGAATAGAGTTTTTCAAAAACTAACATTTGACAATTATTTTTCCCAATACATGTAATTTTTAGAGGACATTTTAACTTTATATCAAAGGTAAAAGATAGCCATTCATATATAAAATTAAGCAATTGGAGCCAACATAAGAGAAAAAGTTATTGCATTTTTATGACATAATAAATTGAAATAAATAAAGTTGACACCTAACACCAATATTGACTCCTTACATCTTTACTCTTCAAAAAAAAATAAAAAACAACAATAATAATAATAATAAATAAATAAATAAAACTCCCACCCTCTCTTTACAAACTGTACAGAACAAAATTCATGAAACAGTTGATAGAAATTAGCTCTTCATAAAACCCTTTGTGTGGAAACTACATATCAAAATGAAATGTTCATCATGTCCACCACCAAGTACTCCATCATTATTGTCGCTGCTTCTCTAGAGCAATGCATATCTGATCGTAATTTACCTGCATTTTTATTTATTTTACCAAGGTTAATATTTTTAAATGTCTAACAACTGAACCAAGTATGAAAAAATGTTGTATTTTTGTTAGTTTGTGAGTATATTTAGGTCACTTTCATTTCAGATTGTTTAGTAATTATTCCTTTTTTTTTTAAATCAAACAATACTTGATATGATTTAAAATATGAATAATTAAATTTTAATTCTAGATCAATGGGTGAGTCTCTGTACAATTTTTAAGAGAATATAACAAAATAAATTTAAAAGTAAGTCGTAAAAAAGGAAGTTACCATATAAGGATAAAGATTCATAGTTGGAATTGGTTGAAATAGGGAGGTTGAGAGGACATGATGAAGAAAGTGGAAGAATAGGAATATTTTCACAATTACAAATTTCAATCATGTAACCATCTGGGTCATGAAAGAAAAGCTGATCAACTTTAATACCACCATCTTCTACCACTGCTGTCACATACTCAATGTTCATAGTCTCTAGTTTCTTCATTACTAGCTTCATATCTGAACATTGGAATGATATGTGATTATCCTTTGGATTTATTCCACCCTTCTTTGTTTTCATGTTCTCTGACTCTAGCAAATGAATTCCAATTCCATAGTTGAATAACCTGTTTATGAAGAATCATTTTTCTTTTAAACAAATACTAATATATTTTTATTTTAAATGAATTTTTTTTATCTATATATATATGTGTGAAATAAGGAGGAAAATTCTTATAAAAAAAGAATAGCAATTCATATATATATTTTAGATAAAAATTATCCAATTCTCTTGTATTAAGTTTTATGATGTCTTTAGTCTCCCAAATTTAAGAAAATACAACTTTGAGAATATATACTAATTAAAAATAAGTAATTTTATATTAAAATATTATGTTTTTTTTTGTGATTAAAAAGTGATTAAAACTCAAACCTTTAAAATATTTTATTTAATATTTGGTTACTATTTTTATTTTATTTATTTTTAAAATAAATATATATTTAAATAATTTTATGTTAATATTATTATGGTTAGTTTTTTATTAAATTTTATTTTTACTCTCGTTAATAACTAGTATATTATTAGATTTTAATTACTTGATGTAAAATTAAAAAAAAATATTTTAATAAAAAAATATTAAAATTATATTATTTATTCTTAATTAATCAATTTTACTAAAATTAAAATTAAAAGATTAAAAAACCATTTTAAAATAATGATTAAACAACATCAATATATAACATACCCCTCCCTACTACTCTAACCGTAACTAAAGCTCACAACTACCCAACCAATTTTCTTACGCATCATTATAAAATTTAAATATCAATACCTTTCATACTCCAATAATTAATAAATAAGTTAAATTAGGTCACTTTCAAAAGCTTTTTAAATTTTAATTTTATTATATATTAATGATATTTAAACAAGTTAATTTTATTAGTATGTATTGTCTATTTTTATCTTCCTAATTAATTACATTCTATTATTGTGTTATAACCATCTAATAAAATAAACATTAATAAACAAGCCATAATAATAATAATAATAAATTATAATATCTAATGACATTTTTTGTTGTTGTTAGATAATATCACCAAATTTTATGTATCTACTACATAGAAAGTGTTTAAAATGAGAAGTATACTTAAATTAAAACTTGAAAAGCTAGATATATGAAAAAAATGAAACAATAAATACATAAAGTTAGGAACAGAGTGACAGTGAAAATAAATATTAAAGCATACCAAGCTCCTTCAAAGTTGAAAGAAGAGGGTCTTTTGATGAGCACAAATCCCAAGACATCCTCATAGAAATTCACTGATTCACTCACTGATTTGCACACATATGACACATGATTTAATGATAATAGTGGCAATTTTGAAGAAGATGACCATTTCTCCATGTCCTTAAATCTCTTCTAAATTTTCTCTCTCTCTCTCTCTCTGGCAAGTTACTCATATCTCAAGCGTTATTTATAAAGCATGAAAGGAAGAAGTAGGTAGAAAACTATAGGTGGAAAAGGAAATTGTAAAAATATTTTAAATTAATTAAAAAATTAGAATTTTTTTTTGTAAGGAAAAAAATTAGGGGTGAAAAGATTAAAACTTGTAACGAATATGAGCACATGAGTTATTTTTTAATCATGATTAATTATTAATTTTTTATGTGTTGGTAAATATATTGAGTTTTTTTATCGATAAAAATATTACTAAAAATAACAAAATTCTTTATAATATAAAAAAATTATAAATTTAAGTAATAAAAAAAACCAATAAGACATACATTAACACTCTTAGATACGACCGTGAATTTTGTTACGAGTCTCACTTAGTTTATCTTAATAATTTTTAAAACATGTCATTAATTTTTATATTAAAATAATCTTTTTATATATAAATAAATATACATGTTAAGTGATAAATAAAGTAATATTTTACGTAAAAGTTTCTCTAGTTAAGCATTTAGTTTTTTTTTTTAAGTATACTTTTGTTTTTTGTTTTTCCATCAAATGTTTGATTTGTTCAAGTCCATTCATTTATGCTTTGCTAGTGGCAATCTTATCCCGAAGCAATTCAGGTTTGGAATCTAATTAAAGAAAAAAAAAATATTTACCACATGTTATAATATATATAGATATAAATAACATGTGACTGTTTATGAGTCACAGACTTACAGTAATACACGACGAACATGCATGTCCTACCTTTCGTACTGATTTTTGTATATTTTCTTTTGGTTTTTTCCAGGAAGTTTCGTATGTGATTTTCAGACATTAAATAAACATAGTTTTGGTTTGAATATCGTTATAAGTTGGTTATTTTATTTTCGAATATATTAGTTATATTTTTAAAAAAATTAATATATTTTAATTATTTTTTTATTAATTTTAGTTTTTGGATATTTTTTATGTAGAAAAAATATATTTTTTGAATTAAATTTTATTATTGGTAGACGTTTTATCTGAAAAACATCTCAAAAAGATAAAAATAAAAAAAAAGTTATAATTTTTTTTAAAAATTTATTAAAAATATTAAAATATAATAATAAAATGATTAAATATATATATATATATTTGGTGACCGGATTGAACTGTATTTTGCATTTCTATCAAAAGGAGAAAGAAGAAAAACAAGTGATATGTGAATGCAAGTATAAAAAAGGCTTCAGGTTTGATGACGTCATATTTTTGTTATAGATGTCACGTAAGGCATGCTTAACCAAGACCAAACCGCTTCAGATCTTCCGTCGTCATATTTTGTGTCATATTAATTAAATTATAATATAAGATAAGATAATTAATTATATATTTTTATTTTTTCTCTTAATTTTTTACTTTTTATAATTAATTGAAAAATTAAAAAAAAATTTATTGATTTCACAAACCAGACTACACATAAAAAAATATATTTTTAACGAACTTAGTCTATCATTTTTATTTTTTTAATAACATTTTATATGATCACGCGTTTGTTTAGGATGAAATTTAAATTCTCATTATTTTAAGAACAATTTAAAATATACGTTATTATATTGTAAAATTATTATTATTATTATTATTGTGATTTGTGGAGGGATTTATGAATAGAAATAATTTTTTTTATAATATATAATGAGGATTAGAATTAGTTAACTTTACGAAGAAATGTCAAATTTTTACTTATTAGGTGAACGGGGATAATTTCTAGTCATCGTCAATACGTCCGAGAAGTCCAAAATTTTGTTTTTATTGGGACAATAAGAAAATATTTTTTATGAATTTGAAAAAGATACAACATAATATACAAATAATAAATACATAATTAATGCTTTATCATGCAACACCAGTATACATGAACCTCAAGGAAATGAAAGTGGCATATTCTTGATATAGTAAGAAACTCAGTCTGTCATCTTGTTAGTTTCACACCTCACATGTTAAATTTGTACTTCGACATCGAAGAGTGAGGTTCACTTGTATTCTGGGTTGATTTTAAGATTTGGATTTAAAATTGATATCTTTTAAGTTAAAAAATAATATTATTATTATTTTTTAATTAGAAAAAGATACTATGAATTTATTTTATTTTGATAAAAATATGTTTAAATTATCGATGTTATTTTAATCCTTACAACTTAATAAGAAATCTACATGCAGCATCAGAAACCGTATCTCTAAATGATAGAAAATCATGTATACATGTTACATTACAAGACGTGTGAGAAACATATATAATTAACTCCAAGACACTAACTAAATTGTTATAGATACATGTGGTAG
Source organism: Hippophae rhamnoides (assembly GCA_033030585.1). Lineage (NCBI taxonomy): Eukaryota > Viridiplantae > Streptophyta > Magnoliopsida > Rosales > Elaeagnaceae > Hippophae > Hippophae rhamnoides. The sequence continues at coordinate 40,493,553 of CM065434.1, forward strand.
ATTGTAATAACAAAATCCAAGGCTAAGATTTCTAGCCAAACAAAGGAAAAAATGATAAATAAAAGAAAAAAAGAGGAAAAAAATGCTCGAGTTTGACATTCAATATATGGATCGAGATGTGAATAACGTTAAAATCCATGGTTTGTTTGTGCTTGCCATCATCTTTAGTACAAACTTAATTTGATATGACATTCTTGTTTTAATTACATGCCCCAATTTAAAGATCTGAAACCAGCTGGGGCGTAACATCATGGGGGTTAGACTGGCTGTAGTAATTACGGCCATCTTTTTTTTATTTAAATAATTATTTTATTCTTAATAATATATTATGTTTATATGTAATTATTTTAATACATTTTTATATGTTTTAATAATATTTATAAATGAATTGAATAAAATGGTTAAACATTGTCATTTTTATTCAAACAATAGATAAATATTAATTAATTGTAAGCATAAAATTATAATAGTATATATTATATAAAAATATTTTTTAAGTAAATATGGTATAATCAAAAAATATTTTATATATTTAAATTTAATTTTAATATTAAAATGTAAATGTCAAACATTATAATAATTAAAAAACAACGATAATAAACTTTAATCTAAAGCTATTAGAATTTTTTTCATTAATATCGTAAAAAAATATGTATATTTATTAATTTTTTATTTTTTAACGATATGTATTTTTAAATATATTCTCAAAAATTAAAATCTTAAATCATATTTTGTTATTTATATTTTAATAAGTTTATTTTAATTTTTAATACTTATAGTTGTGTGATATTAATACTTATCAAATTATTATATTTTTATATTTTTATTTATATTAGATAATTTTCGTTATAATTTTATTTATCTCTTGTATCATAAAAACTCTCTTTCTAGATGTATGTCATGATATATTTTTTACTCTTATATATTTAAATATAACTCTTTATTTTGTATAAAAAAATTAATACCTCGGGTCAAAACATATTTCTAAAGCCTTATTCATGTATCTGACAAGAATTGACATGGAAGATATAAGTACATTTGCTTATGTATTTAGAAAGTTTGTTATTGCAGAACCCTCGACATTCTCCAATTTATCCGTCTTGTAACGGCATTCCCTTTCGAGTCATATAACCACCACACTTCCTTTCACCGACTAGTAGCCTCTGATCTACTTCAGATTATTTCTTCAAATTTCGTCAATTTTATATTCAAAAATCATAATTTCTTGGTTTGTGAAAACTCAAACAAATTGGTCGGAAATTGCATGGATCGAATAAGTGAAAACTCAAACAAATTGATCGGTATATATATATATATATATATATATATATATATATATATATATATATATATATATATATATATACTTACGTGACGGTAATAATAATTATAAATTAATCTACTACTAAACAAACTAAAGGGTGTTTTATTAACATCACTTAAATATATGATATATTTTATTAGAATTTTCTGTTAAGTTTAAAAATCATAACATTTATTTTATAACGATGATTTTTATAAAAAATATTAACACCGTTATTAATTTTCAATCATAATTGATTAATTATGATTTTTTAATGTAAAAAACATTAGTATTGCACTCGATTAATCCGTTAAAAAAAATTAAAAATTAAAAGTTAAAAAACAGATAAGTTAACAAATTTAAAAGGAAGTTACTTAGGCCGAAGACAAATGGACACCTTGTTTGAAGAATCTTGTTGTTTCAGTGTAATTTGGAATGTTTTGTTTGTTTATGAAATTTTGGAACAATTAATAAAAAGGTGTATAAAATTGAGAAGATCGAGGACTATATACGAACATGGGAGGCATTACCTTATTCCATAAAAAAAAAAACAAAAAAAAAACCAAGTTGTTGGATAAAGGATAATTTAAGGTACAAGTAGGATGAATGAACTTATTTGAAAAAGTCAATATGGCTCTTGCCAGTTGCCATCGTCTCAATTTAAAGAAAAAACATATGAATTATTGATGCACTGTTTTGAAAGTGGGAACAATTAGATAACAGAGAATGACATGGAAAAAAGAAGAAGGAGAAATTAGTTTATATTCGTATCTTTTTCCCCCACGTTCACATTGTATATGAATAATGTTTTTTTTTTCTTTTCAAAGAAATAAAAACATACATTACTGTGTTATTATTTATAATAATAGTTTAAATATTTAATTACATGGATTATTTTTTTATAGATAAAGTTTCATTTTTAACGTCTTTAATTAACGCTAATATTGTTTAATATAATATAAAAGAACATATGTTTTTTTGTATGTTTAATAATATAGTGTATTTTAAAAAAAAATTACGATATACATATTTTTTTACACCATAAAAAATATTTTTTTAAGAGAAATAAAAAGTAAAAATATATGAAAAATTGAGCATGTAGTATTATTTTTTTTAATATCAAAAGATAATTAAATTGAATTGACAATCTAATTTAAAAAATAAATGATTGTTAAAATACATTTAGCTCATTTTTTGCCCTCGTTATTAAAAAAAGAAAAATTTTAAATATCACAAATTTAGGACAAATCTTAAATAATCTAATAAAATTTGATTGGATAGTATTTTAAGGTCAACGAATCAATTTCAAATGAAATTATACTAAGTATATTTATATATTTTTATAATACATAGTAGGTATTATTTAAATAATCCTATGCTATTTTTATCAAACTTAACAGTTAGCTTTCAAAGTTGTCTTTTTTATTCTACAACATGAAGTTTTTTTATTTTCCTTCCCTGTATATCATCCTATAAGAGAAACAAACTCAGATCTCAAGTATATTATTTTTTTCTCCACTTATATAATTTTACATGTGTTTTTATTCTATTAGAATAGGGCTTACTATTTTTTTTTATTTATTTTTAAAAATTATTAATAATATATAATTTTACACACATATAGTAGAAAATACTTAAAGTTGAAAATAATATTATTTAATAAATATGTGTAAAAAATAAATTTCATATTAACGCCCAAAATAATATTTAAATTTATACCCCCAATTACGGAACCAATTTGACTAACCCATGTGCGTACAGAAATATAATTGATCCCTGTAAATCTTAAGTTGTAATGAAGTATCAATTTAAATATATAGCAGATTGTGATAAGAAGTATATAGATACATTTTCATTTTTCATATATATATATATATATATATATATATATATATATATTGATAATTCATCAACTTAAATAAATAAAAAATACTCCTATATAAATTATTAAAAGAAGAGATGTTTTGCATTAAGTCAGTCAATATATTATTTTTTTTCTTTTAAAAAAATGTAGCTAATGTTAATACTAGAAAAGTTCAGTTTAGCTTATCTTTGCACGTTTTCCATGAACGGTAAAGCATTACTCAAGATTAATTGGGCAAACACGTGATCCTTTTGGAGGGTTTGACTTTTTAAAAGAGCACATAATGTTATTTATTAAAATAAAAAACACATTATATTATTATTATATAAGAGTAAATATTTATTTTTCAAGATAATTTTTCTTTTCTTTTTTTAAAAAAAAAATTATTACTATATATTACTTTACATATTGTTTAAACAATATGTTTAATATAAAAGACAAATAAAAGTTCTTAATTATATATCAATTAGAATATTTTAACTTATTTTTTTTTAATAATTTAACACTTTTTGATACAATTTTTTTAACAGAAATACAGCTAATTAAATTTAAAAACTTTATTATTTTTATTTAATTTTTTAATCAATTTTATAGTTTTTTTTATTATTAAAAAAAATTTATAAAATTAATATCTCCATAATAATTGAAAAAATCTAAATCTAAAATGAAAAAATTAACCATTTATTATATTATTATCTTTTCAAAATAAAAAAGAATAAATTACAACAAAAAATAATAGATAAATTAAATTATTTTTTAAGGTAACTAAGCATTTATCTTTTGTATATAAAAGTACGAACTTTCGGTGGTAGAACACATTTTTTTAAATTTTTATTATTTTTATCCCAATGAATATCAAAATATTTATATAATAAATATATTTTTATATTTTTTTATTAGTTTTATACACTAATAAATATTAAAATGTTCATATAATAAGTAAATTTTTATAAATAATTATTTTACATAATATAATTATTTTTATTACATTACGTGTAAATAATTCATAGAGTTAATAATTATCAATTTAATGAGTGATTGATAAGTTCACTTATAAATAGATTATATTTTTCTAACTTTTTGTTATTTTTTATACCGATAAATATCAAAATAATCATATAATAAATACATTTTTTTATATTTTTTACACCAATAAATACCAAAATATCTTATAATAAATATATTTTTTATAAATGTTTATTTTGTATAATATATTTATTTTTATTATATTAAGTTTGATAATTCATGCAATTAATGATTAACTATTTAATTAATGTTCAAATAATTCACTTGTGATCATATCATATTTTTATTGAATTTTCATACAATAAGTATAATTTTATGAATAATTATTTTGTATAATATAATTATTTTTATTTGATTAAATGTGACAAAATCATACCGTTAATAATTAACCATTTAATGAGCATTCGATTAATTCATTTATGAGTAGATAAAAGTTTTTTGAACTAATAATTTTTATATTGAGATCATATTAATTAAAAAAAGATTATTAATATAAATTATTATTAAATTAAATATTTATTAAATTTAATCAAATTATATTTATTATTCACGTAGTATTAAATTATTAGATAGTAAAACTATTAATTAAATATAATACATTATTATATTTAATTTATTTATTAAATAAAATTATGTAATTGTTCTCAATATCGTAATAAATTATTCACGTTTATATTATATTTAGATTCTATTGTTAATAAAATTTATCCATCAATATACTAATAAATAAATTATTTATTTATTTTAATAATATTTTTAAAAATTACTTTAAAAAATATTTTAATATTTTTTCAATTATAATAAAAATAACATAAAAATTTTGATACAAATTTTTTTATATAAAATAAAAAATTTGAAATAATAATTATTATTATATATTTATTAAATTTATAACATCAATTCGTGTGTATAGAAGAATTCAAAAACTAGTAATATCAAAAAGACACAAAATCCTCTGCGTGTGAGTTGCGCTGTCTTTCTCGTCACAAACACATAGTATCATCCAATCATCCACCGTTAATGTGAACAAACCTTTTCTGAAAAGAAGCTGTGTTAAGCTGTTGGTACTTGGTATTTTATTGCCTACCAGCTAAGGGTATAGTCACGATTCAATATATTATATAAAACTGTTTGAATTAAAAAAAATGAAAATCTTATTTTTATAAATTAAATATATTAATTTTTTTATTATTATAAATATTTAAATTATTTAAATTGAATTTTTTAAGTACTTTTTTAAAGATTTTGAGACAATTTTTTATTCAAACATTTATCGATATTTGTTAATAATATTAAATTCAATTTTTTTTAAAAATATCTCCTATGATAAATAAGAATAAAAAAATCTATATACAAAAAATCTGTTTTAAATTAACTTATAGAATAATTAAATTACATTAATTTTAAAAACAATAACTAATATATTTAATTTTTAAAATAAAATATTAAAACATCGTATTATTCAAAATATTTTCATTGTAATTATTGAGTCCTATGTTGAAATGGTGCAAAAAGGTTTAAATATTTTGAGTTTGAAAATAAGAGAACGACAAATGATACACTGTCGGTGAATATCAAAAACTACTTTATAATATTTTTTGCTCGTGTTGCAGCTGTAATGGCGGGCGCGCACATTCACATATATATATATATAAAGGATAGAAGGTATATCCTTATATATTTGATAATTTATATAGTTTTTAAAAGTGAATTATTTCATTTTAATTTAAGGTTTTTATAATTTGTATAAAAAGTTGGACTATAAGATTTTTTTCTTTTTTAAAAGATTAATAATATAAGTTTTTTAATTATGTCAAAAAGCACTTATTTTTTTTATAATATTTTATAATAATTTAATATTTTGATTTTGAAAGGTAATAACACGATAACAAATAATATTTTTTCATTTATTTTTATTTTTTTCTCATATTTTCAACTATTATTGGCATTTAATTGCATGTATTGTTATTTAAAGTTTTAAATTTGATTATTTGTACTTATCATGTCACATTTTCGACTAATTTTTTTTAAATATTTGAAAAATTAAAATGTTACAAATAATTTAAGAATCTTCACGCATTTATCTATTTCTTTAATATTTTTATATAAAAGTGGAGTTGATTTTTTTTGGAAGTTTTTTTTAAATTGACAGTTATATTAAACTTATTATTTTTCAATATAACTAAAATTTACACAAATTTATGTTACAAACAATAATTATTTATTATAAAATTTTCATCATAATATATTATACATCTATCACTAAACAATACTTATATTTTACAAAGACTATACTATAAATGTTTAATTTTATCAATTTTATTCTATAATTCTTTAAAAAAAAGTAAATTAAAATTTGATTATTTATCATTATTACGTCACTTTTTTATAATAAAACAACTAAATTGTTATAAAAAAATATTTAAGAGATTAAATTATTCTAAATAATATAACTAAAAAAATCTTATATGCATTTTTTTATTTAAGTTTTTTCTCTCATCATCCTACCATATATATTGAAGTTCAATAGTTTTTAATATATCTATAAAACAAAAAACAAACTACCTATTTGAGATTTTTATACTTTCGTACAGTTTATTCTATGTGAAAGTTATTATTTTTACTTTATTATTTGAGAATTATTTTTAAACTTACAATTTTTCAATATAACTAAAAATTATGACGATTATAATAATTATATATTTATGACTAAATTGAAAGTTTTTATTATACGAATCTAATTAATTAGATAAGTGAATAGATAATTAATAAAAATATGACCAATTAAAATATTACAGATGATTAGATATGCAATCGCATGTAAATAAAATAATAGAGAAAGATAAAATAACATATAAAATTTTTAGGTGAAAATAACCAAAACTATAACAATAACATAAGAGAAAAATCACCAATTCACTGAACTACTAGACCATTCACTATGAAAATATCTTTGTTTACAAGCTATAACTTAAACTACTATTCAAGATAATGTCCCAAGTAATCTATTTATAAGGCGTTGCTTTCCTTCAAAACCTTCATAATAAAAGTATTTGGATCCGAACAAATGTTTCAATAATTTGAGTCATACAAGCAATCGAACCCGTTCAACTAGTATATGAAAAGTTAGCATAAGAACATAAGTGCAAGGTGTGACATGAAACAGATTCAATAATAAATAACCCTAATTAAAAGATTCAAGAATATATAAGTTAATATTAAATTATCTAGCAACCTTAGAACAAGCAGAGCACGATTTCAATAAAGATAACTTCTTTAAAGATAAATAATTAAATCAAATAATTATGATATTACATATATAATTATTTAATCTAATAATTCAAAAAAAATATAAAAAGCTATATAAACGTTTAATTAAAATATTATTAAATAATTAGGCTTATTAACTAATCAAATACAACTATCGATATTTGAAAGAAGCTTAATATGATTTTATTTTTGCAAAACAATTTCAAAGGGAGAGCTTAAGATAAAAAAAATTGATGATCTTATGGTTGAAGAAAACAAAAGGCTTTAGGTTGTTTAAATAGAAAATATTGAAAACCTAATGATAGGTTAAAGTCCAATTACAAATCTATCCATTAAACAATTTATAGAACAATAAATAATAGGGACAATATGGTAATTGAACCAATAAGTTTGATCAATTAAACCCCTTTAGATCGATCTAGACAATGATTAATAAAAATATGAGGCCAAGTAAATTGAATTCGATCCATCTAATCCTCAATCAATCAAAACCAAAACTTTGTTAGATCTATCCCAATTTTAAAATTAATCTGAGAGGATTTAGATCGTAATAAATCAATACTTAATCAATCTATTTCCTTGATCGATCTAGTCATTACTTGATCAATTGAGCAAATATATGCTAAAAATTTCCATGTATCTAATAATAAATATAACATGCATAAGAACAAAAATATACATGAAATATGTTCATTTAAAGCTTACTAGTTTCTTCAACTTGAATAGTGAGCTTGAAAAACATGCCTAAAAACTAAATTACATTTAAATATAATTGTTCATGAATACCGTCAACACTCATAAATCTTACATAAATAATACTCATAACCTTTAAGTTTTACCAATTTTGTATTATACTTCTCTAATTTTTTTATTTATATTTTATCCTCTAACATGTGTCTTGTACGATCCTTAACTATTAATATTTAAAAGAGAGAAAATAAATAAATATATTTAATCATGACAAATTTCATTAAGTTTTGATACGATTGAAATAAGAAAAACTATGTATTATAAGTTATGATATTATTTTAATTGATGTAACGATTAATTATTGTTTATCTATTAGTTGTGCCACGTAAATTTTAATTAATAATTGTTTATCTATCATTTGTGCCACAACTTTTGACATAAAAAAATACTCGTTAGTATTTGCTTAGTAGAAAATGCAATGAATTGAAATGACTGATAATCATCCAAATCTATTATTTTTAACAAAAATGTACTTTAGATTCGTGACTATTAGATAGTACATTATAAGTTTTTTGCCTATACTAAAAGGTAAAAAAAGTTATTTTACAAAGATAATGGACTTATATTGCCCAACTTTTTTTTGCGAAAGTGTGATAACACAAGTGTATTATCTTTATAAAATATACTTCTCAAACTCTTTTTATAAAGATAACGAACTTATCTACTCTACTTAATAAGTAGTAGATTAAAATACATTTTTATTAAATATATTGGACTTGAATTACCCTTTTACTAAAAAGATTGTATTTATTCTATTCATACACATGTTCATATAATTCGATAAAAATACAAGTATTTATCTCACTAAAGCTATAATATAACTGTTGAATTACTGGCTAATCTTGTTGAAATTTAGAAGTAGACAAAGCAAACTATGGACAATGAAAATTAATATTGAAATGATCGTCACGAATTACGTGTAATGAGTACACAAATATATGTATCACAATAAGTAATATAATGATAATAAAATATCGTTCTCACGATGATTTTGTTATTAGAAACTAATTTCTAAAACTAAAAAATAAAAATCAATTTTTTTTATATTTTGAGAAAGTAAAATTAAAAGAATTAAAAATAATTAATAGTAATTAATTAACCCATAATTGGAAATTAAGAAGATAAATGAAAAAGTATCTAAGAATACTTAATCCCTCAATTTATTTTCTAAATATGTGAATCACTAAAACCCTCTATATAATTACTAATAAATTATATGATCAATTAAATCTAACCTAGCATGTATTTATCTCTTAAGTAAACTACATATTATATAGTAAACTTAATTACACTATCATGTCAATTAAATTGTTTACTATTCAATAAGTTCATTAATTATAGATCACATAAATAAGAATCATACATATCTACCTATAAACTATGCTTGTTATTTAATTAAGATAAACAATTAAATAATTCTTTTAAATATATTTAATTTTCTCTATAGATAAATTGTTGGCCAAACAATAAATAACATAAAAATTAGATTAAATAATATAATTAAATTGAAATCAAAATTGAGGTAAAATGTTAGATCATCACATATAGAAAATTAGATTTATAAGACCCATAGATTAATAAATTATCTAGATATAATTTTTTTTCATAAAACTAATATTTTTCTTAAAGAAAAACATAAAAAATGATAAAGAAAGAGGAAGAAAAAGAAATACAATCAATTTCTTGAATTTTAACATAAATTAATTTTTGTATTTTTCTCTCTTCTTGGTATCAAAAATCGATAAAAATAATTAATTTTTGGCTCATTAGGGTTTTGAGGCAACTATGTGATTAAATTAGGTCAGGTGAAATCTAGATCGTGAGATGAGCTTCAGATCAAAGGCTAAGATGAAAAAAATAAAATTTAATAGTGTTGGTCAATAGGGTTGTGGCATATGGCATGAGAGATTAATTGGATGAATCAACATGCAATGCGTGGTGATCGTGTTCAATGCGCACTGAGTGAGTACCATGTGGTGCACTATGATTCGCGGATACAGATTGCGTGGTGCCGAGGTGAAAAGAGTGGATGAATCATAAGATGGCACGTGACTTCCCGTTGACCACACGACAAAACTCAGAATAAATGTTGTGTCAACATGTGCCATGACTTGCACATCCAGTACATGTGACGTGCTTCGATTGGCTCTATTTTCTTGTGTAGCGTTCATGTGGCGATGGCTGATTAGTTCCTCTGATTACATGGCATCTATGTGGTGTATATTAATTGATCTTGCATTAAAAAATTATAAAAAAATCCAAAACAATTCCAAAAAATATATTTTCATCTATTTTCACTAAAAAATTATATTTTAATATTTCTAACCAAAAGTACTACTTATTGAATAAAATGAACAAATATAAACAAAAAAGTGCACTGGTGACTTTATTTTCATAGAATCATTATATGCTCAAACTTAACTCTTTACTTGTCCTCAAGTAAAATCGAATATAACTAGATAAAATGAAATGGATAGTATATTCACCAATATATATATATATATATATGTATATGTATATATATATATATATGTATATGTATATGTATATATATATTAATACATGCATATTTAGTGAAAATTATCCTCCTCAACAGTCGTACAATTCTATGACATGAAAGCTCACATATTCATCAATCAATGTTCCATAAATACAAAGATATACAAGGTTTTTGACGAATTGATTCATGTGTGTATTACATATGATATCATCCAATGTATTCATGAAATCAACCTATATGAGCATGCCGATCAATTCAATCTTAGAACAAGTCCTATAAGTCTATTTTTCACATCCACTCTTCACTAATATAAATATGCACTTAACTATACATTGATAAGGGCTTTTCAAGCTTGTAGTGTAAGGCTTAGGTAGTAGTCAATAAATAAAGACATTTTGACTCTTTCTACACCTTAACTTTTTTTAATTCATCATGCACTTTTTAACTACAATTGAGCTTTTACTTGATATTTTAGTGCTTTCTATCTTATCATTCTTTTCAAGTTCTTTTATTACACATCTTTTTTTATAACTTCATGATACTCCCAAACTTATTTTCAATATAATTTTATTTTTCTTTAAAGGGATAATTATGTTGTGAGTTTTTTTTATAGGATGCATTACATTTTACCTTAGTTTATAACATAATACATGATTACATTTTTTCATACAAATTAAAGGTACAAGGGTAACAATAATACTTATTGATTAGGCATAAAATGTAGCTTAAAGATATGAAGGGTTCTTAATTGGGCTTAAATGGGTGACTAAGAATATTAATAATGGTTAGCTTGAAAGTCTCGATCAATTTAAATAAGGCATAAATAATTTATTTTGCTAAATACTATTTATGATTTACTTCAAAAGATGATCAAATGGATTATAAAATATGGTAGATCTCATCAATTTGTATAACTCATCATAAATTGTTTCTCAATAAGCACACCAAAATCAATCATGAATATGTCCATAAAACTTTGAACGAGTCAATCAAAATTAATAAGCATGTCACATAATTAATGTAAGTATCCTGACGAACATGTTGTATTCTTTATCCTAGTCAAGACAACCAATTTTTATTATTGAATTCATATGTTTCATATCAAGCATACATGCATTTAATTTCGATATATGTATCAATTTCTACTCAAATCATGATTAAAAAATATCTTAAATATTTTCCTAAAAATTGAAAATGCGTACTAAATACTAAATCAAAGAATGAACTTTCTTCCCCCAATTATAAATTTCACATTGTCCCCAATGTGCACATCTAAATAAGAAAAAGTAAAAGAAAAGAAAACTCCCTTAGTTTTGGCACACTACATCTATCGTTAAAATGTTCAATCTTGTTGTACCATTACTCTTCACATTTACTCACCTACAAAAGTAAAATAATAAAAATATAAGTAAAATAACGTTGAGTTACCTCCCAATCAGCATCACATTTGACGTCCTTGACTAGACTGTTATATCAACTCCTAAGATACATCATTCTGTGTCCATTTACTATTAAGTTTGTCCAAAAACAGTTTGAATTTTGAATTGTTCAATAATACTGTATGTTTCGGTTTGAAAACACGGTGCTCAGTTATCTTATCATGTCATTTTTTTCTTTTTGGCATTCTTATATAAATTCTACCGTAACTTATCTAATTTATATATTTATAGCATCTTTTTCACCTTTCTATTGGACTCTTCTGCTTTCTTACTTGATTGGAGATGGTAGGATAAAAGTGTAAGGTCTAATCTTAATGGCCTTTTAATAGATGATTTGAGCTTAGATTCTGTCTCAAAATTCTCTACAACCATATTAGGTATACATATGGGAGGTGTAGCCTACAAATAGTTCCCATAATTAACAATATCAATCATAAGTTCCATACTTTCAAAATTAAAACAAATATAGTTATTTCTTGGCAAGTTTACTTCATTGTTCACTGTATCATGTGTAATAATCTCAAGTGTAGGCGACTCAACAAAGTTTTTTAAGTTATCATCATGATTAGTAGCATCTATCCTAAAGCATTCATACACATTATCAATATCAGAGGGTTCAGATGTTTTAAAAACTTTAAATGTTACTTGTTTATCTTGCACTCTTCCATGTCTAGTACAATAAAATTTGTTGAAAAGATGAACTTGTCTACTTTTATTAGCACATCTTATACCACACCTCGAGGTCGCTTAATTGATAAATATGTCATTAATAATGTTACTGAAGTGAGTTTGGCTTTTCCAATGGCCTATCTCTTGAATACTGATAATGGTATAAGGTTAATGCTTTTACTTAAGTCACACAGTGCTTTCTCAAAGTTTATGTTCCCAATTGTGCAGGAATGTCAAAGCTACCTAGATCTTTCAATTTTTGGGATAGTTTTCTAGCAATGATGGCACTACAACCTTCAGTCAAGGTTATTGTTTTATTATCTCAAAGCCTTATTTTCTTAGACATGATGTCATGTAGAAATTTAACATAAGAAGACATTTTTCAAGTGGATCTACAAATGGTATATTTATATATAGCTTCTTGAAGACTTCTAGTAATTTTAAAAAATGCATGTCTAACTTTTGTTTTTGCAGTTCTTAAGGGAAATAAATAGTGGGTTTATAGAGGTTTTTTTGCAGTTCTTAAGGGAAATAAATAGTGGGTTTATAGGGATTTTTTTGCAGTTCTTAAGGGAAATAAATAGTGGGTTTATAGAGGTTTTTTTATGGCTGAATTATTTCCTTTCTAATGCTCTATTTATTCACTTGTACATCATCTATTTTAGCTTCATGTTTTTACTCATCCTTTTGAGTCTCATGTTTCTCTTCATCCTTTTGAGTCTCATGTTTCTCTTCTAGAGTTTTACCACTCCTTAAGACTATTGCATCGTAATTTTCCTTACTTTCTCTTCTTGGATTTATAATTGTATCACTTGCAAGGTTACAATCAATAAGAAATACAATCAATTTCTTGAATTATAACATCAATATCAATCATCTTAACTCGCTACCAAAATTATATCTCCTTTTTATTTTTTTGTATTTTTCTTTCCTCTTTGCACACAAAATTGATAAAAAATAATTAACATTAGAATTTTTGAGGTAATTATAGGATTAAATTAGGGTAAGGTAGAATTTGAACCATCAGATTATTTTAAGATCAAAAGCTGAAATGAAAAAAAAAGAAAAATTAATAACATTGGCCAATGAGATTGTGACATATGGCACACGAGATTAACTAGGAGTCATGGTCAATGCACACCGAGTCAACGCCACATGGTACGTTGTGATTTGTGAATATGGATTGCATGGCACCCTGTTGACCACGCGATGAAACTCGAAACAAATGCCATATCGATACGTGGCATGGCCTGCATCACCTGGTACAAGCAACGTGCTTTGATTGGCCATCTTCGCTTGTATAGTGTCCACATGACGACAACTGATAAGCTCCTGTACTTACGTAGCATATTCTAATTGGTTTTACATTAAAAAAATTATAAAAACTTTAAAAAGTTCCCAAAAATATATATATTTATCATGTTTTTTTTAAAAGTTCATATTTTAATATTTTTAACTCTAAAAGTGCTACTTAATAAATAAAAAGAATAAACATTAAACATAAAAATATACTGATGACTCTAATTTCATAAAATCATAATGAACACATATTAATTTAAATTTTATTTATTTATGCATTAAAAAAATACAATGTCATGAAGTCCGGTCATTGTCTATAGTAGATTTATTGTAGATTTGAAGTACTTAAAAGAAAAAGAGTTCCCTACTATGAACATTGTGAAGGCTAATCTTAAATATATTTCAAAGAGGGTTTATGTTAAACATGAATTGAATTTAGTAACCAAAAATTCAAAATTTTCATTACTTTTTATCCACTTAATTTTCATATTTTACATACTTGATCCAAATTTAAAATAAGACTAAATTCTACTATAACAATTGGAGTTAACATGTTAAAAATATATTTTTTAAATTATTTAATCTCTTAACACTTGAAATTTAACTTATTTATTCAAATATCTTTGAATTTCAACTATAATGGCTAAATATTAAAAGTTTGTGGGAAAAAAATTACACTTCTTTTTTATTAAAAGACTAAAGTACTAAAAATAATAAAATTATTGAAAGAAAAATATAATTCACCCTTAAATTACTAATAAATGTAGTAATGTGAAGTCCGCGGAAGATGGACCTGAGAAATTTAACTGTGCATTGATTTACGGCTATAATTATGAAAGGTATGAGATCCAGTTTTAATCATAAATATGTGAATGGTATAGTTATTTAAAATAAAAACAATTTTTCTATGATTGATTATTAATGGAAAATAAGAGGAGAAACATCTCAGTAGAAGACTGGATAATATAAAAAAATTTACTTAATACAGACACAAGGATACATGTACCAACTGAAAGTGACTGGGTTGAGCTGTTAAAGTTGTGCAATATCAACAATGGCAGGGGGCAGAGTTGACAATGAATATGCAAACCATTCTACATTATTATCGTTTTTCCTAGTTTCCCACCTTGCTTAATTTTGGGACATCTTTAATATTCTTAAATTGAGTTTTCATTACTTGTCAGTTAGTAAATATAAGAGTATTGAATGTAATGTAATACTCTGATACATTTCTCGAATATGATTACAAAACTAGTAATAATGAAATATGATTTCATGTTAAGAAACAAAATTTATATCAATTTGACTAAAGTCAATCCTAACTTGCTAGTAATGGGAAGATCTTCTAAAGCTGCCTCCATTACTACTATATGCCTCAAAGTGAAGCACAAACCCAATTCTATGGGGGAAATGGGGCAATCCATAATGTCCATACAATGCTATTGTGCCAATGAAGATTACACATTTCAAAAAACTAATATACACGGCCTAATTTTAAGACAATAAGAAGAAAGACATGTAATCAAAGCACAACTGACCCAATTTCTGAAACCAATGGAATTAGTACCCTATAGTTATCCTAGTTAATATATTAATACCCTTTATGTCCCATATTATTAAAAAAAATAAATTTAATACTCAAATTCAAGTATTGATACCCCTTTTGGTCATTTTGAATCATGTTTTCTCCTTTTTGGATAAGGGCATTTATGAAAATTTAAGGAAATAAAAGGATGATATATTTTCTGCAAGATAAAAAAAATTAATGTTACTGCTTTTTATTCTATATTTTTTATGTCATTTTGTTAAATTTTTTAAACTTGAATTATTAATGATAATATCAATGTATTAACACAAAAAAAAAATAATTAAATAGTAAATTCGAACTATTCTAATTATTATTATATGAGATTCAATACACTAGTAATATATTGATTTTTAAAATAATCCGTTTTAATGCCTCAATTTAATTATTGGTATCTCTTTAAAACATTAAATTAATTATTAGTACCAATACTTGAAATAATATATTAAAACGGAATATTTTAATAACATGTGACATAAAAGGTATCAATAGTTGAACTGGGGTACTAAACTGAATATTTTAGTAACACGAGACATAAAGAGTATAAAGACTACCAATGCATTAATTTGAATATATGTAAGTTACCAAACCTGGACACGCGTGTAAATCAAGTTGCATTAGAAAGTTTGAAGAGGCATGTAATTGAAACACAACTGCTCTGACCTGTTTGATCCCCGTCATTCTCATTTTGTGCTAAGAATTGCCCATTTGACCCATTGGACCAGAATGCACAATGATCTTGCAAATGCTATATGCATGGCAATACCAATCAGAGCTAGATCAAATGGTTCTACCTTCCTATCCAGCATGTGTCCCTCGAGCAAGCTTTGAACTAGCAGCTTCAGTTTTACATTTTTCCTGCAGCATAATCCATATCTATTAGAGATGATTTGTGATTAAATTGCATTTTTTTTAAATTCACTGCAAAACATAACTAGAAGCTGACGCACCAGATGCAGATGCTCACTTTGGATGAATATCAGTCTATTACACGAACTCTTCATTTTTCATGAAGTATTAGAATGGGAACCACCCACACTACAATACATAAAAAAATCACACATAATCGAGGAAAAAAACCATTCTGACATCAGCATAAATACCCAAAACATTCTCCAAACGAGTCATAAAGTGCATGTACCATAGCAACCACTCGATAGTTGAATCTGCAGAAACAAACACCAGAGCATTATAATCAGGTGTTTTGCTCATCGACGTCAACAATATAAATGCATCTCGTAGAGCATAGTTGGAAGAAAAATGACTCCTGAGTGCTTAGCCGAGGATCTGACAATTGACATAAAAATTAGACTCTTGACAAAATTTTAAAGCACTGTATCATCCAATTTAGGCAAATTCCAAAATGTTTAAATTTTAAAGGAAAAAATAAACTACATAGAAAACAGATACGACATGAACTTCTACTAGATAGGGTGGTGTAGTATAAGTTTGAACAAAATCAATAATAGCCCCATGAATTACAAGTAACAATGAAGGACAGAATTTACATGTAAAGCAGCCGCATAAATTTCAAGTACATGTACGAGAATCAAAAATAAAATAAACAAATTAAGTCGATTGTCAAGCGTACAAAAACCTTTCCTTTATTTTGGAAAAAGGCAAACAAAGGAGTTCATAGGAGTGACTGGTCCATAATCATCAGGTAAGTAGTGTAAGTAGACGGTAGTTTGTAAAGAATTCACATGTATTTCCAGTTTTTTTTAAATAAGAAACACGTGTTTTTTCACTCTGAGAAATTTAAATCATTTGTAGTCTAATTAAATATATTAAGTGAATAGTTAATATACAATTAATAGAATGTTATAATTTGTATCTAATGGTAATAGCTAACATGTGTTTACAGTACAGAAGAATACATGTATATATAAGTATATGAATCATAGCAAGAAAATTTTATGCTGCTTATTTCAACCCCGTATATGAGAAATTTTTTGAGTCGTAAGCCCCATGGGTTAGCCCAATTCCAAAATTTTAACCCAGTGAATGGTGAGATTCATGGTACCTATCTTAATCAACGTGGACTCTCTTTTTTTTTCGCCCCCCTGCCTCTAACAATATATTCATAATGGTAAGGAAAACCAAAATGTTTACAATCACAAAACAATTAGCAATTAATGCATCATGTTCTTAATGCAACCGTCTTATGCCTCATGCCTCAAGTTGCATCCCTTAAAATAATTCAAATGCTATATCATATTATCATATGGTCACCATGATAAAGATTGTAATTTTTTTTCCTGAGTTGTCTTATCAGTTAGATAGGATTTATTGATGATTTATAAACGAATGTTTACAATCTATTTATACAAAAGAAAAACAAAATTGTAATAATTACAAATAAACATAATTATAAGAGGCATGTTCTTAGCCTATATTCTCGCCAAGTTGTTGGTGGTACAACTTGCAGTGTGTTGGTTGTCTGGTTATCTCAAGTTCTTTAACATTCCCCTGAGTTAGAATATATGTTAATTATTCCTAACTTGTTAAGTAAACGAAGCGTGGCTTCGGATTTGGTAAATATATCTGGTGGTTGCTCTAATGTAAAAATATGATAAGTTTTGATCATTCCAATTTGAATCTTTTCTCTTACTAGATGGCAATCGATCTCTACATGTGTTTGGTTAAGCTCATGAAACAACTTTGGATTTGATGCAATGTGAAGAAGTATAAACGATTGTCACAATATAACTTGGTTGGTTGAGAGTGTTTGATACCCAAATCATCCAAAATATATATTAACAGTTCTTGTAACATGTTCTTTGCCGTAGAAGCGATATTCTACTGCGCACTTGATCGTGAGAAGCGTATTTTGTTTCTTAGTCTTCGAGAAATTAGCGAGTTTCTAAGAAAGCATCTGATATCACTGTGGTTGATCGTCGTGTATTTGTGCATTTTGCCCCGTCTGCGTCACAGAAAGCATTTAGTTGTAATGAACTAGTTCTTTGAGAAAAAGAGACCTTTCCGCAGTGTGTTTTTGACATATCGTAGCACTTCGTTGAGCGCTAACCAAATGTGGTTGTCGTGGTTTATCCATAGATTGACTAAGAATATGCCTGCAGTCTAAGTCGGGCCTTGTGATGGTTAAGTATATTAATCTCTAACAAGTGCCGATAGGATGTGGGATTCTTGATGAATTCCCACTTGACCTTCTTGAGGGATAAATTTTGTTCCATAGGTGAATTGGCGGTTGGCACGAAGATAACCCATGTCTCCAATATTTCAAGTGCGTACTTAGCGTTGTGAAACAATTCCCTTCTTTGGAGCGTGAAACTTCTATGCCCAAAAAATACTTTAATTCACCGAGATCTTTAAGCTTGAATTGTCTGTGAGATGATTCTTGGTTTCTTGATGTCTTGTATATTGTTTCTGTTATGATTATATCATCTCGACAAGAAGAAGCGAGGAGAAGGAATTACCGCGGTTCGGACGAACGATGAGTGATTATACTTGGATTGGTTAAAACCGGTAGCTCTTGATGAACCCTTTGTCATTGAGGCTTGTTTGAGTCCGTACAAAGATTTATGTAGCTTACATACTCGTGTTTCCCCGCTTCGTCCGAATCTAGGTGGAAGGGCGTGTAGACATTTTCATGAAGATCCGCAATGAGAAAAGCATTGTTGACATCAAGTTGTCGAAGATGCCAATTTTGAATAGCGACGGCGAGGAGAAGCTAGAAACGGTGACAAGTTTGATTCTTGGTGCAAAAGTTTCTTGGTAGTCAAAACGCCTTGATCATTTGTATCCTTTGGCCATTGTCAGCTTTGTATCGTTCCACAGAGCCATCAGGATTATACTTGATTTTGTAGACCCGTTTCTGACGACTTGTTTCTTATTTGGAGGAAGGTGTTGAAGAGTCCAAGTGCCATTAGTTTCAAAGAGCATCTAGTTCTTGTTTCATGTCAATGATCATTTTGGATCATTGAAAGCTTCGGCAATGAGGTGGTTGATTCACGAGAATGGAAATAGAAGTAAGCGAAAACCACGATGTGCGGTGATAATTGGTCGTAGGTAAGTACACATGAGATAAAGAATGAGAAGTACCTTTGTCTTTGGACGATCTTTGAGTGAGGCGAAGGGAAGGGCCCAGGAGAAAGGTAAGGAAAGCCTACACATGATATTTTTGAAGGTAGCTAGGAACGTTGGTGGATCGGCCAGCCATGTGTGATTGGTGTTGAGAGTTATGTGTGGTGGAGAAGTTGATGATGATGTTTACGGAGATGAATTTTGAAGATGAAGAGTGTCTGAGTTGATTATTGGAAGGGACGAGATGGTGTATGATCAAGTGATATATTTGGATTGGTTGATTGACGAATGTTGGGTATGTCATCATAAATAGTATCTTGATGGAGGAAATAGAGTTGGAGTGTTGACGGCGGTAGTGAAATAAGGAAATACGTGTTCGCGAAAGATAACATCACGAGGCAAAGTGCTTGCTTGTTTAGGTGTAGACACGGTAACCGCTTTGATCCCGGATGGATACAATGAATATGCATTTATGTGACAGCATCAAACTTGGTGAGTCGATGTGATGTGCGGAACCTGAAAACAAAGGAAACCAAAAACATGAAGATGTTAAACACCTAAGAGTTTTGTGAAAAAGGATTTCAAATGGTGTTTTTCCTTGAGAACAGTGTTGGAGTACGATTTATGAGGTATGTGGTAAGAATGAAATCTCCCAATTGTTTAGGGAGCTTGGCTTGGAAAAGTAATGCACGAGCCACGTTGAGAAAGGTGACGATGTTTGCGTTGTGACACCATTTTGTTGAGAGGTAGACACAATGGTGTGATGCGAGATTCCTTTTCTAGAAAACAACTTCGGTGTAAAGTTCACGGTCCCATTATCATTACGAATGATTTTAACTCGGATCTGAGTGTGTTTCAACAAGATTAATGAAAGTGGTGAGAAATGTACGTGTATCATATTTGGTGTTTAAGAGATAGAACCGTGTATGCGTCTTGAGTAGTCATCAATGATAGTGAGGAAATAACGTGCTCGAATTAAGTCTTTGGAATACGATAACCACCCCAAATATCAACGTGAATTAGTTCAAAATGTGCTTTTGTTTTGATGGAACTTAAAGGAAATGGATTACGAGTTTGCTTAGCTAGTGGGCGAGATGGAGCAAATCTTAATAGAGCAAAAAGGTATGTTAATGTAAAGAGAAAGCTCACCATATGGCTTGTTATTAGATAGATGACGAGTCGTTGATACCGTAGATGAGGGTTGGTTGGAGTAGTATTTGAAATAGAGAAACATTCGGACCTTCTTGAAATAGTCGGGTAGTATAGTCCTACTTTCTCGGTTCCATCCCAATCATCTTCCCTGAGCATTTGTCGTGAGAACAAGGCACGTATTATTAGTGAATGTGACATGACAAAGTGTAGTTGAGTTAGCTTGGCTATTGAAACCAAGTTTAATTTGAAGGAGGGAACCACATGCAAGCATTATGGAGTATGAAATTATTGGAAAAATGTACGGTGCCAATATGTGTGACATGGGCGAGTGAATGGTCGGGTAAATGTACATGACAATTAGTATTTGGAATGCTAGAGCTCATGGGTTTTGAGAAGCAGAGGCAATGCGATCGAGTTGCTCGTATCGAGAATCAGACGAGTTTGAATGGAAAACATTCGCATTATGATATATTACAAAGAAGTAGTCATTTGTCTTACATGCTTCACGATTTGGCTTGATTGAGAAGTGTAAGAAATTTCGCTGTGATATTGAGCATATGTAAGGTTGTGGGATGGTATCCTTGTGTTGGAGTTGCTTTCCTGAAGATTAGTATGGTGAGCTTTGGAGGAGAAACCATAAGTTGCATCTTTCTTATCTTGAATTGATTTTTTCTTCCGACACATGTTGATGTAATGTCCATTCAAACCACAGAAATCACATTTGAGGCGTTTTCGACAGTTTTCATAATTGTGTCCATTGAGACCACATAAATCACATTTAAGGTGATTTCAATAATTTTTAGAATTGTGACCGATATTATTGTATCGATTGTACTTGAGATGTGAGTTCATTTGTGGGTAATTTTTGTAAGAATATTGTGTATGAATTTCATTGGTAGTTTCAGACATGATTTTTGAGTGAAAAATTCAAAAAAGCGGTATAGGGTTTAATGTGTTTTAGACAATAATGACTATTTATGAAATAAATAATGAACTGAAATATGCTTTATCTTATAGAAAATGAGTCAAGGATTACGAGGCAGAAAATTTTAGCGCATGAGAGTCGGAAAGTGGGTGAGCCGGCGTGCGGGTGGCTAGAGCAGCGATTGCAGCGGTGGCCAGGCAGGATGAAGACCAGAGCCAGGACTAGATCGGATGGGGACCGAACCAGGTGAACGACACGTCGTTTGCTTCAGCGGCGTGCGAACGACGTGTCGTTGGAGTCGTCTTCCTTAGCAGTTGGCGCGTGTTGGCACGTTTTACTCCGACGAGGCGCGTGGAACGCCGGTGAACACAGGGAAGGCGCGTGAGGGCGCGTTGTTTGGTATTTTGGCTTGATTTTAATTACAGATTGCTCGGATGAATCTGAATAATATGATGGGATGAAATTGAAATTATTTTTTGAATCGAAATTGATTTTGAAAAAAAAAACAGATTGAGGATAAAATGAAAAATTTCTGTGAGCTGAATTTTCTTGGAATTATTTCATGGCTACGATCTGATGTAAGAAATGGATTTATTGATGATTTATAAAGCGAATATTCCTGATCTATTTATCTGAAAGAAAAACAAAATTGTAATAATTACGAATAAAAGCGTAATTATAAAGTATTCTTAATGATCTATCGCTTCTATGAGTTGTTGGTGGTACTTCCAGGTAGTGTGTTGGTTGTCGCGTAAATTTGCATCTGAGTTCTTTAACAAGGACTAAAATAGGAAGCAAGCTAATGAACAAAGCAAACAGTCAAACATCTTTAAGCAGATAAGACTCAATTGCTATAAAATACTGAAGTGCAAGTCTGGTTAACAGTAATGGAATATTGCAAAACATAACAAAGAAACAAATGACTTATAGAAAATACCTAGAAACAGCATAACTAACCAGTTCAAGCACGACCTAATGCAGTAAATAGTCTTCTGTGGCCAGAAGCTAAACCAACAATCGATTTACCCCTTCTCATTGGCATCTTATTCAAGAGATGAATATATCTATATCTTATGCCCATTAAAGGGTGCTTCTCAATCAAGAAATCCTTCCTATAAGCCTCTCTAAGAACTACAGTCTGTGTCCTAATCTTATTAGAAATATAAAATATGCCAGGGTGATGTCTCAACACCTTCTTAAACATTGATCCAAATCCCAAATACTCCCCTAAGCAAAGCAAATTTTCTCCCTCAGTCTTCTTGGACACCATCAACCAAAGTAACTCATGAAGAACAGCCACAATCCACTTCTCTGCCTGATCACTACGTGGCTCTAAATGGAACCCATTTTCATAAGGAGAAATGTAAGGCAAACACTGCCATTTCTCAACCCAATCCTTAACTTTCTTCACCAAATCAAAACCTTTTGGAAAATTCATTTTAAATGCAATGAACTTCAATTTTTTCCCACTTGGATCGTCAAACTTCATCGCCCTTTTCTCTAATTCAGACACTGCAAGTTCTTCCCTCCATGAAACAAGCTCCAGAGCAAGCTCTTTTCTACCAGTAGACCTATCTTCGACCTCACAAACATCAAAATAGTCGGGAAAATCTGAAAGAAGAGTACCCACAAAATTATGAGGAAGACCCAAGTCCCATTTCAATCTCTCGATCAAGTAAAAGGGCAATTTTGTTGACCCAGTTAACATCAAGAGCTTCGAAAGACGGTAAACGGAATCGTATTTGTGAGGAAGATACTTGTGAATGGCCCATTCTTCTTTGTGGAGAGAGATAGCTTGAGGGGTGAGCTTAACGCGAGGAGGTAGTCCAGGACTGGGCTGAAAAATGGAGAAAAAGGAGGGGTATTTCAGGAAAAAATTATAAGAAGAAGTATATAAATTGAGATGGGGTTTGAGAAGAGAAGCAGAGGAGAGAGGGAGAGATTTGGAGGGTTGAGAAACGATTTGGTTCTTAAAGGAAATGGCTTGTTTGAGGTCCTTTTCTCTTTGGACAGCGAAGTCCAAATACGGGTCTCCTACCCACTTGACTCGAGCTTGGACGAAGGTTCGAATCCGGTTCAACCGGTGGGGGACTTTGTTGTTGATAACCATACCTGGCTCTGTTGTCTCCGATCATTCTCTGCTACTACCGGAGAGTGGAGAAGAAGACAAATGAAAATGGGCCTGGATTTAGATTTATTGGGCCGATTTCCTAATAGCCCAATATGTCTGTTTTTATGTTAGCATGTGTGTCTCTTCCTCATTTAATTACTATTAAAATATTATCTAAAAATCACTTTTAATAATTTATATCAAATAATTAAAAATATTAATTTTCTTCAAACTATTATATTTTGAAACATTTCTCTTGATACTACTTCTAAAATAAAAATATCCAAAAGAATCATTTGTAAATAGAGGTGTTCATAAACGTGCACGGACCGTACTAAACCGTAAAATCAGATTGGATCGAACGGTTTTACAAATCAAATGGTCTGGTCCGGTTTGTATTTATTAAAATCTTTTTTAAACGGTCCGGTCTGATTAAAACCGGTTGAATTAGACCGGATTAGTTTAATAAATATATTAAAATTTTTACATTATTTTTCATTAAAGATGTCTAAAAAATCGAACCAAATCGAAAAATCAAATCGGATCGAATGGTTTTATAAATCAAACAATCTGGTCCGATTTATAATAATTAAAACCATTTCAAACGATCCGATTCGATCCGATTAAATATTTTTTTCCAAAATCGAACCAAACTGGACCGTTAGACACCATACTTGTAATACTTGTAAAACATGAAGGTAAGTACTAAACATGAATATGTCCAACCTATATTACTATTACTAGAGTGCATTGGCAGAACTTATTATGAATTAAATTTGATGGAAATATTTATTTGACAAATGGATTAAAATACAAAATAAAAATCCATATAACTATAAATTAAAAAAATTAAAAAACTCAACATTTAACATATTTTAAAATGTGAGATTTTTTAGTTAAATTAAACATATAAATACCTAAAATTCTTTGTCCGATACATTTTTATTAATTTCAACTACCTAAATGTATTATCTATTCCTTAACTCAAGCTAGCATTTGGAATTAATTAGTTGTTACAATCTCTTGCACCTATGAGATGCATTACTAATATTCATGTTGGGTTCATTGCTTGGTAGTGATATGAGTTTCTTACGAGGCCATACAAGTTATATCAAATTCCAAGGTGGATAATCAAACATTATTATTGAGTTACTTGACATGTTTTATGAGATTTACAATAAGATTTTATCATTCTTAAATTATTAAAAAAAAATATAGTTTAATCTGAAAAGAAAAAGAGAATAAAAACATTATATTGAATGAAATACATAGTATCAAAGTATTGTTTTTAATTAAATATATGTTATATTTATTTCATTTTAATGATTATATGTTTAAATTTTTTAATTTGTAGTGAGATATTAAGTATTAAAAGTTTAAAATTTATAATTTAAATAGAATACAATTTTATTTTATTTCTAATTAAAGCGAGATATGTGGTACACCTTACTTATATATATCGGCCCCTGTTTGTCTCTAAAAGTTTGTTGACAAGAGTGTTGCTCTAACTAGTAACAAAATCTTAAAGGGTTAGTGAAAATGAGAAATATGTCAGTGATCTTATAATTTTAGACAAATGAGAGCATTAATCTAATAGTTTTTATTGTAGCATTTTGATCCCATAACTTAAAAAAATATATACTTTTGTCTCAAAAGGAACACATATAAGTTTTATAACTTTGAATTTTTAGCAGTAAAATGTAGTTTTTCTTAAATTCATGAGATTAAAGGGTTTTAATAGAAACAACCAAAGTAATCATTTTGTATCAGAGCTCATAAGATCTCGAAGATCTAACAGTGGAAGATAGTAGTGGTGAGTCACCAGTTGTTTCCTCAACACCTGTGATAACCAACACTATGCAGACAGTGAAGAATTCTTTTTTCTCAATCAGTTCTTCAGTTGTTTCTTCCCTGCCAAACAGTCCATCAGTTTCTTTCAAACTTGATAGGACAAATTATGCAATTTCTTAGCCCTGCAATTGCATACAGTTTGGACTCAATTCTGGATTCATAAAATGTGATTCCACCTAAGCAGATCACAGTAGGAGATGAATGGAAATTGCTAACTGTTAATCCTGAATTCTTGATCTGGAATCAGAGAAACAGTTTATTAAAGAGTTGGATTTCCAATTCAGTCACACAAGATATGCTTTATCAGATCTGTGGATCGAGTATTGTACCAGCAGCACATATATGGAATTCATTGGAGTTATTGATTCATTCCTATTCTTGTGCAAGAATCATGGAGTTATGGTCTCAACTCCAGCAAGTACGACGTGATAATCTGACAATGCAGGAGTATTTTTTGCGAGTTAAACCCATTACTGATCATCTGAATGTAGCAGGGGATACAATTCCTGAAAGAGAGGTTATTATGAATTAAATTCACTAAATGTATTTACAAGATACATTACATTGAAGATTAATACATGTATAAATATAGAAAAAAGGAAACTGCTTTTTCTAAAAGTGCTTTTAAGAAAAGTATATTAGTTGCATACAACTAATATACAACTTATAAAGTATATTAGTTGCATACAACTAATATACCATTTAATGATTTATTAACACTCCCCCTCAAGTTTGCGCGTAGATATCAATCATGTTCAACTTGCTTAGTGAGTCATATAATGACTTCTTGGAGACTCCTTTGGTAAGCATATCTGCAAGTTGTTTTTCTGTGAGAATAAAAAGAAAACTAATAAGTTTGTCATCTAACTTATCTTTTATAAAGTGACGATCAACCTCTACATCTTGAGTGCGATCACGTATTTATCGGATTTTGTGATATATCAATGGTCGCTGATTGTCACAATACATCCGTATAGTATTTTTTGAGTTCGAAACCCAAATTTAATAACAAAGTTCTTATCCACATCAATTCACAAACCTTATGAGCCATACCTCTATATTTGCCTCAAAGACTTTAGATCGTGCCACCACTTTCCTCGCTTCTTACTTTTCCATGTAACCAAATTTCCTCCCACAAAGGTGAAATAACCCGATGTTGACTTCTATCATGTGCTTCCTACCCAATCGCATCCGACTGAATCCGTAGACTTCAAGAGAGGATTGTTGTGTTTAGAGAACATTACTCCCCTTCCTGCGATTTCAAATACCTTAAAATTCTCAAAACAACATTCATATGGTTCTCACTTGATCAGGCGTAGGCCCGACTCACCACACTTACTACATATGCAACATCCGGACTAGTATGAACTAAGTAAATCAAACGTCCAACCAATCTCGATACGGGCTTGATCGGTTGGTATCCGATCCGGATACTCGCTAAACAATGGTTTTGCCTCGATAGGGTGTCAATAGGTTTGCAATCCAACATTCCGTCTCTCGTTAGCGGTCAATAATGTACTTCCTTTGACACGAGATATATTCCTTCTCTTCCTCGCTACCTCAATTCCTAATAAGTACTTTAGTTCACCTAAGTCCTTCATTTCGGTGTTAGAGGCTAGTTGTCTTTGTAATTTATCCATCTCAATAGTATCATCACCAAGTGATTACCACATCATCAACGTAAATGATTAGTGGCATTACCTTCCCTCGTTGATGTTTGAGAAAGAGAGTGTGGTCTGAATTACTCTGTCTGTAACCAACCTTTTGCATGAACTGTGAAAACCTTCCAAACCAGGCTCGATGGGATTTCTTGAGGCTATACAAAGACTTCCTCAATTTGCATACAAAATTACCAGGAGAATCAACTACATACCTAGGTGGAAGACTCATGTACACCTCCTCGGCTAATTCTCCACGAAGAAACGCATTCTTGACATCAAACTGCCGAAGTGGCCAGTTTAGGTTAGCAGCAAGTGAGAGCAGAATCCGAATCGTGTTCATTTTGGCAACAGGAGCAAAAGTCTCATCGTAATCTACACCATACGTTTGAGTAAACCTTTTTGCTACAAGACGAGCTTTATACCGATTTACGGATCCATCACCATTATGTTTTATAGTAAACACCCATCGATAACCAACTGCCTTTTTTCCTTATGGTGATGACACAAGTTGCCAAGTATCGTTCTTTTTTAATGCATCCATCTCTTTATCCATTGCCTTCCTCCATATTGGATCTCCCAACGCATCCTGCACTTTGTTAGGTACTGATACACCAGATATTTGATTCACAAATGATTTGTATGACTTAGATAATCTTTTAGTGGACATGAAATTGGCTACTGGGTATTTTGATTTTGCATGAATATTTGGTTCATACCTTTTGGCTGGTTGACCTCGAGTAGACCTATTTGGTAACACATACTGTCCAACATTAGACTCGATGTTATTAGTATCAGTAGGTGTACATACCTCAGATGAGTGACCTTCAGTACCATGGAGTTGTTGATCAAGGGTAGGAGTAATGCCTGAGGGTACGCTCTGTCTTCAATGTCATTTGATGTAAGTGAATTTGGTGCTTGAATACTTGAAGCATCCGTTTCTCGCAATGACCGGATTCAATGAATTAGAAGTCTCATATGGTCTCATTGAAACATCAGTTGGTGACTCACCAATGCCTCCACTCACCATGATACGATTCTTGAAATATGTATTCTCCCCCGACGAGCGATTGTGGTGAGGAAAAATAACTCATGTCTCGAAGGTAACATCCATAGTAACATAATACTTTCTAGTTGGTGGATGAAAGCACTTGTACCCTTTTTGATAACTTCCATAACCAACAAACACACGTTTAATTGCCCCGGGGCATCTAATTTAGAACGTTGATTTTTAGGAACATGCACAAAAACAACACATGACCAAATACTCGAGTAGGAAGATTATGAAAGGATGATAAGGATACGTAAGATGCGAGAATCGGAATGGGATTTTTCCGTTAAGGACACTAGACGGGAGCGATTGATGAGATGCGTAAGCCTCGTACATGCAATCACCCCAAAGATATTTTGGCATATAAGCACTAAATAAGAGTGCACGAGCCATATCAAGTAAATGGCGATTTTTTCTTTCAGACACTCCATTTTGTTCTGGTGTTTGCGGACAAGTAGTTTGGTGAATAATCCCATATGTTTTGAATTTTTTTTGAAAAACATGATTAACATATTCCCCAATTGTCAGAACAGAGGATCCGAATGATGCCATTATATTGTCTTTGAACAAAGGTATGAAAATTTTGAAAAACGGAAAAAACTTCATCTTTTGTTCTAAGAAGAGAAATCCATGATAACCTTGTACAATCATTGATAAATGAAACAAAATATCTCATACCCAATATAGTGGGTTCTTTAGATGGTCCCCAAACATCAGAATGAATTAATTCAAAAGGAATAGTACTTTTAGTAGAAATACTAGGAGAATAAGTAACACGATGGCTCTTGGCCAAAACACATGTCTCACAATGCAACACAGTCTCACTAACACCAATAAATAAAGTAGGCATGGTTTTTTTCATAAGACTAAAATACGGATGCCCTAAGCGGCGATGCCACAACCAAATTTCACTTAGCTTATCAGAACTAGAAGTCAATGTAGTGCTTGCCCATGCTCCTAGTTTCTCCCCTCCATAGTTCTGATCCAAGCGGAACAATCTGCCCCTCAGATACCCTCGACTAATTATTTCCCTGGTAAGAAGATCCTAAAAAATCACATACATAGGATAAAAGGTTACAAAGCATTTAGATTCAATATTCAACTGTGGGACAGATATTAAGTGATGAGATAAGTCAGGTACATATAAAACATTATGGAGCTGTAAAGATGGAGTGATATGAACTGACCCTTGTCCTAAGACAGGAAAGTCCTCACCATTAGCATTTGTAACATAAGACACTCAAATGTGGGGAGATAACTCATTAAAATAAGATTTATCATAAGTCATATGATCGAGATGCACCAGAATCAATAATCCAAGTATTAGACCCAACATAGTGAGAAACATTTAAGGTCGTACCAATCTTACCACGACCCACTATTGAAGCCGTAGGGATACCTCCACATTCCAAAGGATGATTACGTCCATAGTAGTAGTCCGGTTCCTTGGACAATTTGCATCATACCATTGCTTTTGCTTTAGAACGAGGCACCCGTTGTCATTTTGGTTTCAAGTGTGGATATAGTTTCAACAAGTCTCACGGAGATGCCCCCGTTCATTGCAATAAGAGCAGGGAGAACGAAGGCGATTGGTAAAACACATGGTGGAGGCCCCGTCGATGAAATGGAATTGAATTTCTTTGTTGGAGGAAAGGTGCCTTTGATTTAGCTTGAATGGCTAGGCTTGATACTTCAATATGTGCACGATGAAGACTCTCTTGAGATTCGTCTTTACGGATGTATGTAAAGCGTGAGTCAAGCCTGAGGATCTAACATTCGAAACAATTCGCCTTTAGCACTATTATGTTTTATATCAAGGCCTCTTAAAAAGCATGCACTGCTCGTTCTTCTCCTTCTCGGTACCACGAAGATCTTCTCGATTTTTAATTTTGTACGGGCGTTTAGTCAATTTCGGCCATACATTTTTCACTTGGTAAAAAAAGAGATACCGTTGCCCATTTGCCGCACGCGTAACCTTTCGCACATGAGTTCATGAACTTGAATAAAGTCAGACTCATTTGTATAAAGATCGCTTAAGGTATTCCATATACCCTCAGCAGTTTCACATTCCTCCACCATTTGTAATATATCATCAGTGATTGCTCTAAATAGGATTGACATGACAAATCCATCATCATCTTCCCACCGAGTATAGGCTTCTATATCATCTTGACTAGGGGCCCTGATTGATCTAGATACATGTCACATCTTATGTATTCCACGAAGATAAACATACATAACTTTTTCCATGTTCGAAAATTTGTACCATTAAGTTTAGTACCCCCGAAAGAACCAATTTCTGAACTCTTAACAGAAACTTCAAAATTTAGAACTTCATGAATTCTGGAAACTTGATATTGTCTTGAATCTTCCATTGAAATAATAATAAAAAGTATATTGTGCAGCGAAATAAAAATTTTTGTTTTGGTTTTTTTTGGGCGGGTTGGGCTGATAAATGGGCTGATGGGCTTGAATTAAGGCTGATAATTAGGAGCAGATGGGCTTGGAGTTGATGAGCTTGGAGCAGATGGGCTAGGAGCTGATGGGCTAGTAGCTGATGGGCTAAGAGTTGATGGGCTAGGGTTGGGCTGATAATTAGGGCTGATTTTGGCTGTTAATTAGGGTTTTAAAAATCTAAAAATTTAAGAAACATAAGAAACAATTTTAAGAAACTGCACACCAGGTTTCGGCTGGACGTTGCGCAGGGTTAAACATCGCGTAGGGGCGCGGGGCTGAACGACGCTTGGGGCTGCGCGAGGCTGATGGCGTAGGGTTGCGCATGGTTGAACGGCTCAGGGCTGCGCAGGGTTAAACGACGCAGAGCTGCGCGGTGAATGACACGGGCTGAACAACGCGGTCTGGACGGCGCGGGTGGACGACGGATCTGCAACTGCAGCGCGAGTTAAACAATGCGAGAAGACGGTGGCGCTTGGCGACGCTTCTATTCAGAAACCGGTAATTTTTTTTCTTTACTGCTTTGATACCAAATTAAATTCACTAAATGTATTTACAAGGTACATTACACTGAAAATTAATACATGTATAAATATAGAAAAAATGAATCTACTTTTCCTAAAAGTGTTTTTAAGAAAAGTATATTAGTTGCATACAGCTTATAAAGTATATTAGTTGCATATAACTAATATACCATTTAATGATTTATTAAAATCATGTACATAATTAGGGGGCTAGGATAAGATTATAAAGGTTTTGTTAAATCCATGAACATAACAATAACTGAGCCTTCTTTATTTTAACTTCAAAGTCTGCTTCTCACAGAAGAACAGATGATTCTTGAACAAGGGAGAAATGATGAACAAAGAATCTTGCAAGCACACAAAGTTTAGTGCACTCACTGTGCAAGGAGGTTCAAATGCACATTTCAAGACTGATAAAAGAAGTCCTAAACCTTGAAACCTTCAGGATTTCTTGAAGAACCAAGGTGCATCTGGTCACTCAGTCAGTGGAAATGCAAACAAAAATGTGTACAAAGGAAATAATAAGCAGTCTTCTGTTACGTCATCTGATAAGGGAGACAGGCCAAATAAATGCTGTGAAATCAATAACAACTCATCTAGACAAAGGAAACGTGAATAATTGAAAATAATTAACTAGGAAAAATGAGGAAATCAATTAATGAAGCATGATATCAATATTTCAGTCACAACATGCGCCAAGACTTGAGTATAATGAGCGAGCTAATCAGCATACAACAATGACATAACAAAAATAGCATTTTTAAAAAGCATCATCAGCCCCATAAAAGGCATGTCATATCATCATTCTTTGTTTTCAATATAGTGCAGCTGCGTTACTAATGTTTGGAGTTGTTGTAAAAATAACTTCTTTAAAGTTATCAAGAAAAGAATAACATTATTTTTATATATATATCATTTTTTCTCGTAAGTGTTAATTCTATGTAAGTGTTAATTCTATGTATTATGTAAGGTAAACATTTATAATTCAACAATCGAATTATCGGACACATTTATCACATAAGAAATATAAGGAGAAAACGTATTCTCCCTAACGGAACATAACCATTTTTATGCTCTTTATGTCCCATTTATCTCATAAGACATTTTGTTTACTAGTCGTGTTGCTACTAAAATTCACTTATCTAATTATGTTAAACATATATCCTTAGAATGTGTTAAATTTGGGCCTAACTCCATCTCAAAACTCAGGTTGTAAGATGGAGGATTGCCCTTGTTTATTAGCGCAACGTGGGTGCGATCCCCAGTCGATGTGGGACTTTAACAATCCCCTTCACATCGGCAAGAGTCTGTCTCCTTGAGACCGACGAGGATGTTTAGCTTATGGAGCCCAAGTGGCGGAATGCATCACTCACTAGTGGCAAAACAACTGCACCGACTGGGTAACCTACTCTGATACCATGTTAAATTTGGACCTAACTCCATCTCAAAACCCAGGTTATGAGATGGAGGACTGCTCTTGTTTATATGCGCACCGTGGGCGCAATATGTTAAATTTGGGCCTAACTCCATCTCAAAACCCAGGTTATGAGATGGAGGACTGCCCTTGTTTATATGCGCATCGTGGGCACGATCCCCAGTCGATGTGGGACATTTTAACACTCCCCCTCACATCGGTAGTTCATCGATAGACGGTGGTGGGCTTATAGCTGTGTGCCACAAGGTGAGTTTTTTTTTTACCAACTCTGATACCATGTTAAATTTGGGCCTAACTCCATCTCAAAACCCAAGTTATAAGATGGAGAACTGCCCTTGTTTATATGCGTAGCGTGGGCGCGATCCCCAGTCGATGTGGGACATTTTAACACTCCCCCTCACATCGGCAAGGGTCTGTCCCCTTGAGACCGACCGGGATGCTGAGCTTATGGAGCCCAAGTGGCGGAATGCATCACTCACTAGTGGCGAAACAACTGCACCGACCGGGTAACCTGCTCTGATACCATGTTAAATTTGGGCCTAAGTCCATCTCAAAACCCAGGTTATGAGATGAAGGACTGTCCTTGTTTATATGCGTAGCGTGTACGCGATCCCCAGTCGATGTGGGACATTTTAACAGAATAAGACAAGCATATTAGAAGAAGAAAAGAACATGGCAACTGAAAATAATTTATCATAAGAAAGAATTATGCCATGAAAATCATTATTATCAAATCAAAACAATTCTAATATAGTAACACAAGGAAAAAAATATGCTCTTTTGAATAGCATTTATATAAAAAATATACAAAAACATATGTTACAGTAACATTGTAAAGCCTAGAGCCCTGACTAATAAATTATTCGTCTTTTAAATGTAATGTGATGTAATGTGTATACCTTTACATATTATTTATGAAATTAAGTGATGATATGTTTATAAAGGGTAAACATTTTACATGATATAATATATTTTAAAATTTTTTCTTAGAAATAAAACCGTAAGATTTTATTGAATTGTCAAATCATAGTTATATGTTTGTTGAACTTTCAAGTCAAGGTCATGGTCCGTAGATTTATTGTTATTGACCAAAGCGGATAAACTCGTGTTATATAGTGTATCTCCCATTTCATTGTAAGTAGGGAGATTAACTCTCTACATTAGTTGGTATCAAAGTTATAATTATACTAAGTCACGTGAGTTTGCGTTCTTACAAAAACGTAAAACTCTCTAAGCGAAATGTGTATAATGTAGAGTGTGTATACACATGTTTTATATTATTTTAAAATATAAACGATGATGTGATTATAAAGGGGAGACATTATTACATGGTTCTTGCATAGTATGACGTGTACTTAGGTTTATTCTTAAATACAAAAATTCTTGTCAATGGATGGAAAAGGTTGAGGATCTGAGATGTGATTTGGGTTCGAATAAGATGATTCCGAATCTGGGTTTGGATCCGATAGCAATGCGTGGGTGAGAAAAGACTCGTCTTCATCGTCTTTCTTGTCATCGAAGCCTTCAAAGTGGGAATGTACATTATAGCGAGAGATATGAGAAATGAAGATTAGAGATGATGGCAAAGAATTCTTAGAGTTTAAGATTAATATATATATTATTTATAAATAATAATGATATAAAAAATAAAATATCAATAATTAAAAGATATATTTTAAATAAAAAAAATATTTACATATTAATAATATCCTTTTATTTATAGTTAAAAATTAAATACTAACTTTTAATTTTTAAATCTTAAACATTAAATTTTAATTTTTAAATTAATTACATTTAGAATTATTTTAATCTTTTAAATATATATATATTTTTTAAATTATATATTTTAATTATTAAACATATTATTTCTAAAATTATTTTAATTTTAGTATAATAATTAATTTTATTATTATTGGTTAAAGGTACAATGATAATAGAGTTTTTTCTTCCGTTTACAAGGTTTAGGATTTTTTAGGTTTTGATAGGGTGTGTTAGTCTGGTTCCCTGACAAAGAGTATAAAACTTGTTATCTTTTTACTTATTTGTATGATGAAATTTTGAGGACTAAAGATTAAGATTTAATGATGTGAAGTTTTGTAGATTAGGAAACAAGGAATTTATTGTGATGATCCAAGACTCCATTTAAGAGTCCTTATCCTCAGTATACGGATAACTATTATTAGAATAAAACTTATAAAATATTCATTTTAGATATATTATTAATTAAATTTTAATATAATTATTATCCATGAAAATTTGAATCTTTTCGACAATATTCTCTTTATTTTTTTCCCTACCTTCTTCTTTTTATTCTTTTTTTTTAACATGGCTAATAGATGGTATCAATAAAGATAATTAATGAAAAGTTTTTTTATATAAATAATACCCATTATATATTTATATTATTAAAAAAATTAAACATATTATTATTCTTGTATGTTTGTTTTGCAGATCGATTTATGATATAAGTTATATGAATTTTCAATCACATCGAATTTAAAAAAAGATGAATTATAATAAATTAATTTAATTTAATATTAAATATTATTTAATGAAATATTTTTAATATTAGGAGAAATTTTTAAAAAGAAATTGCTTCTTTAATATTTTTAATTATACATATTTTTCATTCGAAATTTTGATAACCGTCAAATACATTGATTTGACTTAGATAAAAAAAGAGAGCACCTCCTTTGGGTTTTATCATCGCTAGGGTCCAATATTATTATTTTTTCTATTATTATTAAAAAATGTAGTATAAATAATCAATTTTTAAGTAACTTTATTTATGACATTCTAATTATATTAATTACATGATTTTAAAATATGTGACAAATTTTTTTAATTTTTTACAGAAAAAACAAATATTTTTTATATAATTTTAAAATTATATAATTAAAATCTCCTAATTTTAAAAATAGAATAATTTATATATCCTTACAAAAACCATATGAATAAATGACACAAATAAAATAACTTTGAGAATAATTTTTATCGGATTTGATATATTTTTTATACTCATATTTTATTAAAATTTTTAATTATTGATCATATTTTAAAACAAGTTTCCTCTTAATACCTATATTATGAAAATGGTCCTATTTAATACCTATATTTTATAAAATGTTTAACCTTAATCCTTTTAGACAATAACAAGTGAAATAACTCTATTTTAAAGTATTTTAGTAGAGGTAAAATTAAAATTCCATTAAAAAATATTAATACGTTTTATTTAATATATTATTCGTCGTTATTTATTTTTCTTTTAATATAAACAAAATGTGAACTAAGTTGTGCTATTTTCTAAAATGAGAATACGTGTAAGGGAGAGTTTGTGAAATTTGTTGATTATTGTGTTCAAATTTGTACAAGTTGGGAAATTTGAGAAAAAGAGGTTAAATTTGTTATTTTAAGGATAAAATTTGAAAGAAAACACAATTTCTTTGTGTTGCGTAAGACTATGAAAACTTTTAAAACTCGTTAGGATTTGTAAATTTGTAACGGGAGAAAATAATATAAACCTAATGAAAGTGTTTGTGGTGAGATCCATCGATAGAAGACGACCATCATATGATAATTTTAAATTTTTATAATGTTTGAGATTTTAAGATTTTAAGATTTTTGTGGTTCTTTGTAGTATATTTCTATGATGTTGTTTAAGGAATCATATAAACGATTTATAAGTTTGAGTAAGATTGATCTAAATGTTTAAGATGGTGAAAGATATATAATAATTTTAAATGAACATATTGAGATATCTACGACAATGAAGGATACAATGCTCAAAGTTGAGCACATATTTTGTGCATGATATATCTTACAAAGTTTTGCAAGGGATTAAACATTTATCTTCCTATATATTTATGGTAACGTGCTAGGTCAACAACATTGTGAAAATTTAAACAAGGAATGAAGAGTTTGTTCGTCGGTGATCTCAAATCTTATGATTAGTTTTCTAAATCAAAATTTTACCTACATGGGATAACAACAAAGGTGGGAGACCAAGATTGAGACATGAATTATTTAAAGAAAAGAATGCTAAAGGAAAGGCATCCCAAGTGAAGCATGGGAAAGATGTTGAACCAAGCCAAATGAGACGATTTGGATAACAAAAATGGTGTAGCATTTACAAGCAAACTAGACAGAGAGGGTGCAAAAGAATGCAACAGCAACCAACTAGTGAGGTAAACTATTTTCTATTATCTATCTTAATTTTAAATGTTTTATATTTAATTGTTTAGTATTTCACACTATCTGATCTATTCATTACATCAAATAGAGTGCTGTTGTTGGAGAAAATTCATTTAGATCACAGAGGGAATCCACTGAAGTACCCCCCACTTGACATATTTGATATGTTCACACAAGAGGTAAAATTCATTTAAACTTATTTATGTGAATATTTATGATTTTTATCCTCAATGCATGATAACTATTTGCATGACAGACACAACAAGAAGAATTACACCTTCAAGTACCCCCAAGCAATCACTGTGTAAGGATCAAGAGGTAGGCTGGACACGTCAAACACAACATCAAATGTGTAACAAACCCTTCAAAGTCATCTGAAAATGTAACCTATAACATGTGTAAAATTTTAATCTGTTTGTAAACTTGTTTAATTTGTTATTTTTGGATGTAAACTGTTTAGCCTATAACAGTTTGGATGCAAACTGTTTTGAATTTTCTGTTTGTGGATGAAACTATTTAGCCAAAAACAGTTCAGATGTAAACTATTTGTGAAATTTGATGTTTTTGGATGTAAATTGTTTAGCATATAACAATTTGGATGTAAACAGGGCGAGAAAATCTGTTATTTTTGTTATAAAGCTCCTTAATTTAAGGAGCAAAACATGGAGCAAAACATGGAGCAAAACATGGAGCAAAAAAGGGAGCAAAACATGGAGCAATTCATGGAGCAAAACAAGGAGCTTAATTCAAGGAGCAATTTAAGGAACCATTAATTTAAGGAGTAATTCAAGGAGTGAATTTTCCTATAAATAGATGTGTAATTGTAATGAATTAATTATCCAAAGTGTTCATTCCAATTGAGAGAAAAGCTTAGAGAGAAAAGCTTTTGTGAGAGAAAATTGAGAGTAATTTTCTTGGATGTAATTGGATTGTGAGTTGTGAGTGTTGTAAACACCCTATGTAATTTCTCCCCTTTCAGTAAAAAGATCTGCAGCAGGTTCGGAGACGTAAGCAAGATTGGCTGAACTCCGTTATCAAATTTGTGTGTTATTTTTCTATTCTTGTTTTTTCATAAATCTGGCTTATCGGGAATTTGCGTTATTTACCAACAACTGGTATCAAAGCTATTGGTGGCGATTTCTGTCAATTTTCTGCAAGGTTACTATTTATGTGAATAGTGAAAATTTTGTTGACGATATTTGTTCGTTGACGGAGGTGTTCTAATACACAGTGATTTACAGAAATAGTCAAAAACGATCCAGAGGAAGTCAGATTTTAGTGGGAGCAATGGCCGCAGATGAAGGAAGGGTGAAACTCGAGAAATTTGATGGCACATATTTTGGGTTTTGGAAAATGTAGATAGAGGATTATCTGTATCAAATAAATCTATATCAACCTCTCTCGGGAAGAAACCGGAAGGTATGAAGGAAGAAGATTGCAATCTTACAGGCAGGCCGCCGAGTTATTAGATTGACGCTATCCAATGTTGCCTTGACGTAGCAAAGGAAAAGACCACGGCGGGTCTTATGGCGGCTCTCTCCGATATGTATGAGAAACCATCAACCTCGAGACAAAGTGCACTTGATGAGCGTTTGTTCAATTTGCGGATGAATGAAGGCGCATCGGTAGCTCAACATCTCGATAGACTCAACCGCAATCCTGGCAGGTTGAGTTCGGTGGAAATTAATTCGATGAAGAAGTACGGCATTAATACTTTTGTCTTCTTTACCAAAAGTTGGAATGCTATTGTCACTGTTTGTGAGTAGCTCGTCGAGGAAGCGATAAGTTAAAATTTGACGATGTTCGCTGATTTGGTTCTCGGTGAAGAGATCAGACGTAGAGAGTCGGAGGTGAATCGTCGACTTCGGTTTTGCGTACGAGTTAAGAGGAAGAAATTCAGCAAAGGGAATGGACGTGGCGAGAACAGGACTACGAGGTAGATCAAAGGATAGGAGGTCTAAATCCGAGGAATCCTAATAATTCCCTTGGCTCGAAGACTATCGAGTGTTGGGGAATTGTGGAAGAAGCAGGACAACACAAAAATTAGTGCAGAGTGCCAGAAGGACAAAGCAGTGAAGGCGGAGCGAATGTTACTTCAGCCTTATCGGGAGGAGACGATGCATTGATATGCTCTTTAGAGAAAGCAAGGAAGAATCTTGGGTGTTAGACTGCGGAGCATCGTTCCATACTACTTCACAAAAAGAATTCTTCGAAAAATATGTCCCTAGAAAACCTTGGAAAGGTATATCTTGGTGATGATCGGCAATGTGCTTTATTATTGGCAAAGGTGTAGTGAAGATTAAGTTGAACGGATCTGTTTGGGAGGCGAAGGATGTCGAGGCATATTCTCGATCTCGAAGGAACTTAATCTCGGTGGGGCGATTGGCCGGTGAAGGCTACCTTACGATCTTCCGTGGTGATGATTGGAAGATTTCAAAGGGTGCGATGACGATTGCTCGAGAGCGAAAAGTGGCGCTCTTTACATGACGGACGAGGCACGTTTTTCAATCACGGTTGTAGCGAGGCAATGGGAAACACCAAATACGTGGCACCGAGAGACTAGGCCACGTAGTGAGAAGGGGATGAAGATTATGCAGCCTTTCTGAGGGAAAACTTCAAGGTCTACGGTCTGCGAAGATAGACATGTGCGAAGGTGCGTACTTGGAAAGCAAAGAGAGTCGGCTTTCGAGACAAGTTGCGAGAATCCCCAAAGAAGGAAAGGCTAGAGCTTATTCAACATGATGTTTGGGGACGATGGCCGTACTCATTGGTGGGAAACGCTACTTACGTGACTTTCATCGATGATCAACTCTTGGAAGGTATGGGTTTACTTTCTAAAGCGTAAGTCTGAAGTATTTGAGGCTTTCGGAAGATGGAAATCTATGGTGGAAAATGAGATAGGTTTAAAGATCAGCTCGAGCCAGATAATGGTGGTGAATATGAAGACACGGATTCAAAAATTTACTGTATGAGCACGGGATCGAGAATGGAAAGAGCGTACCGGGCACGCCTCCTCGACACGGTGTGTGGGCGGCGTATGAGCCAGAAACGTTGACGAGAAGAGGCGAGAAGCATTCGTATAGAGTCGGGTCTGCCCGAAAGCGGTTATGGTTAGAAGCGATCAACACGACGAAGCTTACTTGATCAGCGGGGCCGTACGTTCCATTGGAGCGTAGAATACCGAGGAGGAGGTATGGAGCGAGAAAAGAGGTGAAACTATCGTATCTAAAAGTTTTTCGGTTGTGTATCATTTATGCATATCGGTGATCGAGGCGAGGAATAAGCTTGATCCCAATCCAAGAAATGCACGTTCATTGGCTATGGTGAGGATGAGTTTGGATACCACGTTAGGATGACGAAAAGAAAGAAAGTTATCGAAGTAACGGAGATGTGATTTTCAACGAAAGGGTGATGTATAAGGACATGCGTAAAATAGACGCCAATGACTCGGAAAGCGAGAATGAGTTAGTATTTGCGGTCTGAGATGATGTCCCGGATACTTCCATGAGAACCAATTGTAACAAGTCCTCGGCCCGGAGGAACTTGTTGGACAAACGGTACACGGCATTCGACACGCCTGACCTGCTTCTCGACTCACCGTATTGAGAAGGTCTTACCGACCTCGTGTGCCTAACGGAGATACATAGACTATATATTCTTTGGCGATGGATGGGAGCACGAATGCTATGATGAAGCTTGTCGGACTCGAGATTCCAACAGTGGGAGCTTCTTTATGAAAGAAGAAATAAAATCTCTCATCTCGACCCGGGACATGGGAACTAGGCGGAGTTACCTATGGGAAAGAAAGGCAACTTCCTGACAAATGGGTATCTAGGGTGAAGAGAGATGATGGTTCCAAGAGATACAAAGCCCGCCTAGTTGTCGAAAGGGTTTCAACGAAGGAAGGAGTTGACTACCTTGGCGACATTTTCCTTCGTTGTGAAGATTAATACTATCGGATCGGTATTGAGTATTGTATCCATCGAAGATCTTCATCTTGAACGAGTTGGATGTGAAATTTGCATTCAGCCATGGAGATTTAGATGAAGAGATATACATGTACCGGCCCGAGAAGGTTTCTCGAAGGAAAGGGAAGAAGAACATGGTGTGTAGACTTAAGAAAGAGTTTGTATGGCACGAAACAAGCCGAGACAATGGTACGAGAAGTTTAATGACTTCGTACACGAGGATGGTTTCGAAGTGCAATGTTGATCATTGTTGCTACTTAGAGATATAGGTCAGTTATATCATTTTACTACTTTATGTTGATGATATGTTAGTAGCGAGTTCGGATATGAATGATATTAAAAGGTTGAAGCGACGGTGTCGAAGGAATTTGACATGAAAGACTTGGGTCCGGCAAGAAGATTCTTGGAATGCAAATCACAGAAATAAGAAGAAAGGATCATTGCCGGTTATCTCGGGCGAGTACGTCAATCGTGTTTTGCAAAGATTCAACGTAGATGGGCGATGCGAAGCCGGTTAGCACCACTTGGCCGGTCATTTTTCGCCTGTCTAAGGACCGGTCCCCTCGGACGAGAGGAGAGAGAGAGAATTCGTGGCTGGGTTCCTTATGCCTCGGCCATTGGAAGTTTGATGTGCGCAATAGTGCATGCAGAGACCGGACATTGGCCGTACGGTGGGAGTTGTTAGTAGATTTATGTCGAATCCGGGGAAAACTCATTGGGAAGCGATCGAGTGGATTTTGAGGTATCTGCGAGGCCTGCG
The DNA here is from genome assembly GCA_033030585.1 of Hippophae rhamnoides. Lineage (NCBI taxonomy): Eukaryota > Viridiplantae > Streptophyta > Magnoliopsida > Rosales > Elaeagnaceae > Hippophae > Hippophae rhamnoides. The sequence continues at coordinate 40,535,381 of CM065434.1, forward strand.
AGAAAAGTGCTTGTACTTTAGTAAAGGAGAGTTAAAAGTACAGAATGCGTGAAACGTAGACTTTGGAGGTGAAGTTGATCCGCAGAAGAAGCACACAAGGTTATATATTTCTTGTTGGGTCTGGTGGTGTTAGTTGGATGTCACAAATACGAGAAAATTGTCACTCTATCCACTGAGAGGCTGAATATGTGATGGCGAAGCTAGTAAAGAGATGATATGGCACTCGAGGTTTGTTAATTGAGATGGGATTCAAACAAGAGAAGAATGTTACGTATAGTGATAGTCGAAGTGCAATATACTTGGCGAAGAATTCGGTATTTCATTCTAGAAACAAAGCATATTGGACTTCGTTATCACTTAAATCGGTTCTTTGTGGAAGATGATGTGTTATCTTTGGAGAAGATTCAAGGAAGCAAAAATCCGGCCGGATATGTTAACAAAGGTGGTGACTATTGACAAGCTGAAGTTGTGCTCGTCTTCGGTTGGTCTCTTAATATGAAGACTAGAAAAGGCTTTGCATTGATCGAGGTGTGAAGGCAGTTGAAATCGGTCTTGAGGGGAATTGTTATAAAGCTCCTTAATTTAAGGAGCAAAACATGGAGCAAAACATAGAGCAAAAAAAGGAGCAAAACATGGAGCAATTCATGGAGCAAAACAATGAGCAATTTAAGGAACTTTTAATTTAAGGAGTAATTCAAGGAGTGAATTTTCCTATAAATAGATGTGTAATTGTAATGAATTAATTATCCAAAGTGTTCATTCCAATTGAGAGAAAAACTTAGAGAGAAAAGCTTTTGTGAGAGAAAATTGAGAGTAATTTTCTTGGGTGTAATTGGGTTGTGAGTTGTGAGTGTTGTAAACACCTTGTGTAATTTCTCCCCTTTCAGTAAAAAGATCTACAGCAGGTCCAGAGACGTAAGCAAGATTGGTCGAACTCCGTTATCAAATTTGTGTGTTATTTTTCTATTCTTGCTTTCTCATAAATCTGACTTATAGGGAATTTGCGTTATTTCCCAACAATTTTGGGATGTAAACTGTTTATGCTTTAGACAGTTTGGATGTAAATAGGGCTTGAATATTTGTTGTTTTTGGATGTAAATAGTTTAGCTTATAATAGTTTGGATGTAAACTGTGAATGAGAAAACTCTGTGAAAACTGACACGAAATTGTGTATGTGATGTGGAATTGGAAAACAGGTTGTTTGAGGTGAAAACAGGTTGAATAAGGGTTGTTTATACTAGTATGAGAGTCGGTTATAAAGATGAAGAATGTGGAAAAATTGGTGTAAACAGTATGCCATTTCCTCAGGTTAACGTGGAAATGTGGACAATACAGAGCAAATGTTATAGTATACCATCTATGTGCTATTCGCTCGACTATTATTCTATTTCAACAGGTGGGATTTTCAGTGAAGAAGTTGAACATTAACACTAATAGCACATCACACTGGGACACTTGATGTTTTCTTCCTTTATCAATTTCACACTAATATATATAGCACATCTCACTAGGACATTTGAAGAAGTTGAACATCAACACTAATATTATTCCTTTCTCAATTTCTCACTATGTCACCTTAATTTATCATCTCTTTAAAATATGAGTTTGACAAATGGTTTTGTGTTGTCTCTTAAAAACATTGCATGTATGTATTGTTACTCTATATGGCTTGCAATTATCAGTCTAATTATTTTTTAAGAGATACATTAGATCATGAAGTAAAAGTTGGTTTCTCACCTTCCATTTGTGTTTTCTCTGCACATTAGCATAGGACACTTGATGTTTTCCTTACTAAACAAATAAGATTTCAACTTATAGATAAACAATTCAAATTTTCTTCACTTGACAACATCAAGCGTTTCAGTTTAGGTGATTCGAGAAAGTGATAAAACTAACAGATTGTAAATTAATAGTTGATAAAACTGTCTAACAATCTATTGGATATTAGTTCTTAATTTAAGAAATAAAACAAGGACCTTAATTCAAGGAGCAAAACAAGGAGCTTAATTCAAGAAGTAAAACAAGGAATCCTTAATTCAATGAGTAAAACAAGGAATCCTTAATTCAAGGAGTAAATCAAGGGATGCTTAATTCAAAGAGTAATTGAAGGAGTAAAATTTCCTTCTAAATAGCTATACAATTGTAATGAAAACATGAAGAAAATAATAAGAGCTCTTTTGTGTAGAGTTATTTCTTGTTTTTTCAAAATGATATCAGAGCAGGAAAATTAACTTGCTTCTGCTTTATTATTATCTTAGCATCTTCAATCTTTGAAATGACGGCAGACAGCCGAGATCGGAAAATTTGAAAGTTCATCTGCTTTCCTTCATTGAATATGCACGAGGTAGATGTCAACCCAAATCAAAGATTAAGCTCATCTTGTTGAATGAGTTTAATTACTTGCCTTGGTCAAGGTAGTATCTCCGCTCTGCAGGTGGAAGGTTCAAGTTGGGGGTTCATAAACAAGCATCGAAGTACTGATATTTCCTCACCAACCTACGAATCCCGGCTTAGTAAGGATCAATCGGGTTATGTCATGGCTCCTAAATTCCATGGAACGTAAATTAGGCCGAAATATTCGGTTCGACCGCATACCAATCCATGGGAGACGGTCGAGAAATATATGGCGGTCAAAATAAGGCTGCATGAGTTTTCAATTAAAGAAGGGACATCTCAAACTGTGACAAGATGGTAAGCCTTTTGTACAACTCTTAGGAAGGCATGAAAAACATGTGGAATGAGTTAGAAATATATCGTTCCTCATACAACTGCGTAGCTCGCCACGAAAAAGAAAGCGAAAGAAGATAAGATATTTCAACTTCTCGATCTCGATTCAACGTATGAAGATATACGATGCCACATACTCACGATCTTGAACTTCCTTCCTTCACCAATGTATGTGCGACAATTCAACGTGAAGAAGTAAGGAGGAAAGTCATGAACAAGGATACAATGGCTAGTGCACTGCGAGGCAGAGCCTATCTAACCAACGAGAGAAAGTACAAAGTGGAAAGCATCCAAACTTGGAGTGTCAACACCGCAACTATACGGACCATATTAAGGACACATGTTGGATTCTACATCCATAATTAAAACTCGATTTTATAGAGGATAAGGGTTCTGTAAATTGAATCATACTACACACGCAAATCACGCTTTTGCCTCACCTCTAATGGGTCGATCCATTCAAAAATTTCACAAATAATATAGCTGAACTTATGAATGAGCTTTATGTGATCTTCAAAGTAAGGCAGTAGCTAGAATCGGGATAGCATAAGAAGAGGAAACTCGACAAAGATTCTTGCTAGGCAAGTTTGCGGGTTTCTTGGCGTATACAAAACTCATACCACGTTAGGACACATGCAAGGTATCATAAAAGCCTTTAAAGCTCTTAAAATAAATATGTTGCATGATTTTGGGTTGTATATTCAAGTGCCACGGATCATATGACAAACCATGTGTCAAAGTCTCATAAGTTTGAAAAATTAGCAAATCCTTCTCAAGTTTCAATTGCAAATGGTGAGAATGTAAAGGTTTTAGGAAAGGAAAAAATAAAATTAATGTCGGATGAAATCGAGTTTGGCGGTTTTATATGTATCTTCCTTTCCCTTCCAACTTACGTCTCAGTAGGAAAAATCACAAATATCTTGAATTGCTTAGCCATTTTTTCTCCCCACAATGTCATTTTTCGGGATTGTGCCACCAAAGACGATCGGTGAAGGTTTTACTTAGATGGTCTCTATTACATATCCAAGAGCAATCCCTGAGGGTTTCAAGTTTAACCCTATCCAAGATAATCAATTGTGGCATCAACGCTTAGCTCACTTTCTCCACCAATTTTGTCAACTTTATTTCCAAAATTAGGAAATGATGCAATTGCATGTGAAACTTGCCACTTGTCTAAGGCCACCAGATTGCCTTTTAATTCTTCCTTGTCTGGGGCTAGTAAGTGTTTTGAACTAGTTCATTCAGATGTATGGGGACCAACTAATGAATCTTTTGATGGTTATAAGTATTTTGTGATTTTTGTTGATGATTTTTCTTGAGTCACGGTTCTATCTTTTAAAGTCTAAGAATGAAGTTATGGAAGTATTTAAGGACTTTCATAACCTTGTTAAAAATCATTTCTCCTCTAAAATTCAAACGCCAAGATTATACAACGGCACTTGAATACATGTCCTATATCATGAAACAATATTTGAGCATTCATGGCATTATGCATCAAACAAGTTGTGTTGGCACACCTCAACAAAATGGTGTAGCCGAACGTAAAACTAGGACTTACTTGAAAAACTAGAGCATTAATGCTACAAATGAATGTACTCAAAGAGATTATGGTCCCGAGGGGTTACGATGCTACATCATCAATAGATTACCCAGTCGAGTCTTGGATTTCAAGTCTCCCTAGAGGTCATGAAAGGAAGGAAAATTAACCCTCTCACACCTTAGAGTCTTTCGGTCAGACCGTTTTGTACATATTCAATCTCATCATCGAGATAAATTGGATCCCTAGAGTTGTTAAATGTATTTTTCTTGGTTATTCATCTACACAAAGGGATATAAGTGTTATGATCCCCAACTTAGAGATTAATTGTGTCTAAAGATGTTCGATTTTATGAAACTAACCCTTTTTCAAAGAAGTCACATGAAATCACAAGTCAAGGGATGACATCTTGGATGTGTTTCCATTACCAAGAATCGAACTTGAAGCTCTACAACAACAAGATCCCAATGTCAACATTGATACATCTCACTCGAAAGTAACAATGAATGGTCTCTTCTTAATGGTACATCGTGAAGATGGTGATAATCAAGATGATCCTCACAATATGGTACAAGATGTGAACGAGTGTGAGATAACTCCTCCTACTCCACGACGTAATCCAATGCGTGTTAGGCAACCTCCCACAAGACTTCAAGACTTTGTCACCTACAAACCCACACATCCCATCTCAAATTATGTGTCATATAAGAGAGTGACACCAACCCATGCCGCATTCCTCAGCACTATATCGAGTTACAGCCTCAAAACTTTCAGCGGGCCAATAGCCAAGAGGTGTGGAAGGAAGCCATGCAAGAAGAACTTAAAGCCCTAGATCAACACAACACACGTGGAGCATCACCAAACTTCCAAAAGTAAGAAAGTCGTGGGTTGAAAATGGATTTATAAGCTCAATTCAAGTCGGATGGATCAATTGAGAGGTATAAAGCAAGATTGGTGGCTCTAGGATTCACTCAAACATTCGAGGTGGATTACAAAGAAACATTTGCACCGAGTTGCAAAAATGAACACATGAAAGAGTGCTACCGTCTGTGGTCGTAAACAAAGAGGTGGTCCATGTACCAAATGGATGTGAAGAATGCATTCTTGCATGGTGATCTCAAAGAAGAGTGTCTATATGAAATTGCTACCTCGGGCATCCTCAAAGCGATGAATCTGGATTTAGTGTGCAAATTGCACAAATCCATTTATGGTTTGAAACAAGCCCCACGAGCTTGGTATGCCAAGCTAAGCTCGATTCTTACTAGTGTTGGTTTCAAAAGTAGCAATGCCCGATTCTTCACTATTTGTTCGCACAGAACCATGGGAAAATTGGTTGTCTTGATTTATGTAGATGATTTGATAATTACGGTGATAATGTCGATGAGATTTTCAACCTCGAACAGTCCCTCGTACAAAGGTTTGCAATTAAAGACCTTGGGATATTGAAGTACTTTCTTAGTATAGAAATGGCAACCCTCATATGACGGATTCTTTCTTAACCAAAGAAAATATGTCCTAGATTTGCTCGAGAGCTAACATGAGCGATGCTAAACCACCATTACCCCTCTTAACAACAAGCTTAAACCTAGCTTGAAGTGGCACGCCACTCACGGATATAAGTTATTACCGGCGGTTGGTAAGTTGATCTACCTAACAATCACCTTGGACCGACATCACATATTCTCGTAGCATTGCGAGCCAATTCATGACTTTCCCGACACTTGAGCATTTGACCCTTGTTAAGGATCTTATGCTATTTAAAAGGATCAGTGGGTCGTGGTATCATCATGAAGAAGAATGACAACACACAAATCATGGGGTATGCGATGTTGATTGGAGGGAATGCAATCGATCGCGAGTCCACCACTGCTACTATACATTTGTCGGTGGAAACTTGGTCACATGGAAGAGTAAGAATAATCATCGCTAGATCAAGTGCCGAAGGCGAGTATCGCGGTGCAATGGCTTCCAATCGCGTGTGAGTTGATATGGCTTAAAGGTCTTCTATGTGATTTAGGTGTTCCTACAACTCTTCCTATGTCCTTATTTTGTGACAATTAGGCAGCCATACATATAGCATCAAACCCAGTGTTTCATGAGAGGATGAAACACATTGAAGTTGATTGTCATTACATTCGTGAACAAGTTCAATCACAAGTGATTCAGACACATTATACAAGAAGCTTCGACCAATTGGTTGACATCTTCACCAAGCCCTTGGCTTCTCATCAGTTTCAACGACTTTTATCCAAGCTTGGATCCATAAACCTTTTGGATCCAGCTTGAGGGGGAGTATTGGATATTAGTTCTTAATTCAAGGAATAAAACAAGGACCTTAATTCAAGGAGCAAAACAAGGAGCTTAATTCAAGGAGTAAAACAAGGACCTTAATTCAAGGAGTAAAACAAGGAATCCTTAATTCAAGGAGTAAAACAAGGAATCCTTAATTCAAGGAGTAAAACAAAGAATCCTTAATTCAAGGAGTAAATCAAGGGATGCTTAATTCAAAGAGTAATTGAAGGAGTAAAATTTCCTTCTAAATAGCTATACAATTGTAATGAAAACATGAATAAAATAATAAGATCTCTTTTGTGTAGAGTTATTTCTTGTTTTTCCAACACAATCATCAATTTCTTCTCTCAATTTATCATTCTCTTTCTTCAAAATATTTGTTTACTCCCTCCACTTTTTCATTTTTTTCTTTTACTTTCTTTATTTCTTCCTTGTTTTTTGTTTAACCGATTAAGCAGACCATTCACAACTAAAATATATCTATCAATGGGTTAAATGTTACACCATTTAAAAAAATCATTCATAACTTGAAATAGATTGAACCCTTCTGTTCACATTTTTGATTCGTCTTTAGAATAAAAAAATAAAAAATATTAAATATGTGAACAAGAAAAACAAAAAAACTAAACATTTCAACAGTGATCATTCCCTATTTAATGAAATCCAATTAACAAACTAAAAGGGTAATCATAATCAAGTAGTCTAAAGATACAGTAAATCTATAGGTATTTTTTAATAATTATAATTAACTAGAATGAGGAAGAAAAAAAGCAACTGATCGATAAATTTGCTTAGCAAAATCGCATGAAGGGCAACACGGTAACAAATTGAATTTCCAGGAACAATTTCACTCTGCAACATTGATTTCCACAAAACAAAACAAAAAAACCTTCTCCAGAAAATAGTAATCATATAGAGCACAACAACACAAAATGATAAAACATTTCAAGCTCACCCCATGCATCATAAAACCTCCTATCAGAATTTTGTGTTATCCATAAACTTGGAGATTTCACAATTCTACCACAATAATAAAGTGGTAGAGTCTCTATAGATGTAACTTCTGTCAAAATATTATGATTGTATTTCTGTAATTTTCTGTTCTAGTTTCTCTATACAAGAGTATAGTATTTGTATACTAAGAAAAACGGAAAGGAAACCAATTATAATATTATTAATTTCCACTATTATTCTTTATGGATCCCACATTATTGTAATGCTCCATATTTTACTTGAGTTATTGTTGTGACACAACTCAAATACCAACACTCCTTCTCAAGTTGGTGCATATATGTCTCTTATGCCCAACTTGTCAAGTGAGTTGTAGAAGTTCCTTGCAGACACAGATTTTGTGAGTATATCAGCTAATTGATCTTCTGATTTAACAAATGGAAGCTTAATAATCTTTTCTTCAAGATTCTATTTGATGAAGTTCCGATCCACTTCAATGTGCTTCGTGCGATCGTGTTGAACTAGATTGTGAGAGATGGCAATGACTGCTTTGTTATCACAAAATAAGTTCATTTTAGAGTTAGGAGCAACACCAATCTCAGTTAGAAGTTTTTTCAACCAAAGGAGCTCACATATTCCCTTGACCATTCCTCGAAATTCAGCTTCAGCACTGGATAAGGAAACTACATTTTGCTTCTTGCTCCTCCATGTAACAAGATTGCCTCCCACAAAAGTAAAGTACCTAGCAGTAGATTTCCTATCCTTCATATTCCCTGCCCAGTCTGAATCTGTATATCCAAGGACTTCCAATTGACCATTCTTTGAAAACATAAGTCCTTTCCCAGGGGAGGATTTTAAGTAACGAAGTATTTGCATGACCGCATCCATATGGTCTTCAGTTGGGCAGTGCATAAATTGACTTATGGCACTTACAACATAAGCAATATCAGGTCGACTATGAGATAAATATATGAGTTTACCTACTAACCGTTGATATCTCTATTTATCTGCTGGTACTTGGTCCACATATTCTCCGAGTTTATGATTTTGAACCATTGGAATATCGACAGGTTTACAATCTAGTAGTCCTGCCTCTGCTAGTAGGTCAAGAGTATATTTCCTTTGGGAAAGACATATGCCTTGTTTTGATCTTGTTACCTCAATACCTAAGAAGTATTTGAGCCCTCCCAAGTTCTTCATTTCAAAATCATTTGACAATTGTTCTTGAAGCTTAGAGATTTCTTCTTTATCATCCCCTGTAATGATCATGTTGTCTACATAGACTATAAGGGCTGTTATCTTTCCTGGTCGATGTTTTAGGAAAAGAGTATGATCAGAGTTGCTTTGTTGGAACCCATATTTCTTCATTGCTGAACTCAACCTACCAAACCACGCTCGAGGTGATTGTTTTAGTCCATACAATTCTCGTTGTAATCTACATGCAGTTTCTTTTCCTGATGTAACAGTATATCCTGGTGGGATATCCATGTAAATATCTTCCTCAAGGTCACCATGAAGAAAGGCATTCTTCACGTCAAGTTGGTGCAATGGCCAATCTAAATTTGCTGCAAGAGATAACAAAACTCTCACAGTTTTTAGTTTAGCCACAGGTGAGAAGGTTTCTTGATAATCTATCCCATGTTTCTGTGTATATCATTTTGCTACAAGCCTCGCCTTGTATCGATCAACTAACCCATCTGCTTTATACTTAATGGAGAAAATCCACTTGCATCCTACCATTTTCCTCCCTTGAGGCAACTCGCTTAACACCCATGTGTTATTCTTCTGCAATGCCTCAAATTCCTCTTTTATAGTTTGAGCCCATTTTGGATCAGATAAGGCTTCTTCAATGCTACTCGGAATTTGACATGAGGAGAGTGTTTGTGCAAATGCCCTGATAGGTTCTAATAACCTTTGAGTAGATACATAATTTGCTATTGGATACTTGGGTTGTCGTTCTTCTCTTTCTGGAGAGTATCGATTTGGAGATTTACCTCGATTGTGTCTGAAAGGTAAAACATAACCAACATATGTATCTATAGCATTAGTTTGTAAAGGTGTGATAGGATAGCTTACCTCAGGAGTGTTCTCAGCAGGAGGATCATTGGGTACTAGAGAATGGAGGGGTACATCAACCACTTCATCTTCTGGAGATTCAATTACTACTTCAGCTTCATTCCTTGGAAGTTCAAGCTCGGGTCTAGATACTGGCTCCTCCATATTATTGGAACGATCCGAGTATGTTGGACTAGTGTCTAATATTCTAACATCAAGCCAATTTCGTTCTTCACCATAACTCTCCTCCTGAAGAGTGTAATTGGATACCGGTGATGGGAAAAAACATTCTGATTCGAGAAAAGTGACATTTATGGTAATATAGGTTCTTTTAGTAATTGGATCATAACATCGATAAGCCTTTTTTTGTACACCATACCCCAAGAATACACATCGGACAGCACATGGATCCAACTTAGTTCGTTGATTTTTATGGAGGTGGACAAAAGCAACACATCCAAAAATTCGAGGCGAAAGCATCAAAATAGTAGGCAAGGGAAGATGATCAGATAACACCTTTAATGGAGTCTGAAATTGTAAGGTTTTTGTGGGCATACGATTCAGTAGATACACAGCTGTAGTAACAGCATCACTCCAGTATTTATTAGGCATATGTGCACCGATTAGTAAGGCCCGAGCCGTTTCTAAAATATGCCGATTCTTCCTCTCCGCAGTCCCATTCTGTTGTGGGGTTTGTGAACACGAGGTTTCATGGAGAATACCATGGTTGTCCAAGTATGTCCGGAATTGTTGATTAACATACTCCCCTCCATTATCAGACCTAAGTATCTTAATTTTTTCAGAAAATTGTGTCTGAACCATGGTGTGAAACAGGTGAAATGTAGCAAATACTTCATCTTTATGTTTGAGAAGGTAAAGCCATGTCATTCGTGTACAATCATCAACAAAAATAACAAACCAACGATGACCCGATGACGTAATGACCGGAGAAGGTCCCCAAACATCAGAATGTACCAAAGCAAAATGAGTCATACTTTTATTCATGCTTATAGGATAAGACGCTCAATGACTTTTTGCTAGGATACAAGTATCACATTTGAAATCTGAACGTGTGATATTTGAAAATAAACTGGGGAGTAGGTGCTTTAAATACCCGAATGATGGATGCCCAAATCTACGATGACATAGCCAAATCTGTCGTTCCTTGTTACCAACAATATGTTGCACGTGATTGGCTCTTCCTGAACTAAGGTCATCCACATAATATAGCCCTCCTCTTCTACTACCATGCCCAATGATCTCCTTGGTGAGAATATCCTGTAGAAGGCAAAAAGTAGAATACATCAATACTACACAATTAAGGTCTGAAGTGACTTGACTTACAGACATTAGTCGGTTTGACAGAGAGGGTACAAGCAAAGTATTAGATAATGATAATGAAGGAGATAAGGTCACTGTTCTAGCTCTTGTAACTGGATAAGTGACCCCATTTGCATTGGCAACACGGCTCTATCTTGGCTGGGTTGTATTGGAGAGATCGTTTGGGTCAAATGTCATGTGATCTGTAGCTCCAGAGTCCAGAATCCAATCCTCTTTATCACTACGAGTAGAGATGTGAAATGCTTTACTTGAAATACCTGGATCTTGGGAAGATTCGGCCTGAGAAGTAAGGTATAGTGAAGCATTATTGGTAGCCACAGCGGCTCGCCCAGTGGTGTCCCGTTTCTTCCGTGCTTGAAGATAATTCCACCATTCTGGATACCCATGTAGTTTGAAGCAGTTTTCATGGGTGTGTTTGGAGTTTCCGAAATGGCCACATTTCATGTCAAGTGATGGTGGATTTCCCGTGGATTTCTTGCTACCCAAGGAAGGTCCTATTTTTGGTGGCATTAGATTATGGTGTCCCTTGACCCTTTTAAAAGCCATAACTGCTCCGGGTGTCGTATCTACACATGTGATCATCATAGTCTGCCTAACCTCTTCCCTACGGATGAATCCATAGGCTTGTTCCACCGTAGGGAATGGTTTGATCTGAAGCACATCACTTCGAGTTTTATCCAATCTATCATCAAGTCCATCGAGGAAGGTATACACTCGATCTTCCTGTACGATGGAGTTGTATTTTTGTATATCAATCGCACACTCCATTGGATTAGGACGAGGAAAATCAATTTCACGCCACAACCCTTGAAGGTCATTGTAGTATTTTTCAATGGATCCACCCGCTTGCTTCGTACGAGTAATTCGACGGCGAAGATCATACACTTGAGACGTGTCTGTCCCATCATAGTAAGTGGTAGCAGCAGAATCCCAAACCTGTTTCGCAGTTGGAAATCGGATAAAATTTGCAATTAAGGAGGGGTCTATGGAGTTGATCAACCATCCTTTGACAATGGCATTTTCAGTACGCCATCTCCTAAATAAGGGGTCGGTTTCAGCAGGTTGAGGAAAATCCTCATTAATATATCCCAGTTTTTCTTTGCCAGAGATATACATCTCCACCACCTAGGACCATAAGGCATAGTTGGATCCTCCCAACTTGATACTAATGGGAGCAGTCGACGCTTCAGTTAGCGGAGGTTGTGAGCTGATTTGAGCTCTAGTTAGAACTTTCGTCATTTTTGCCGTCAAATCTTCCAATATGAAATTGGTAGATAAATCTCTAGATTTAGCCATGAAACATTTTTTTTACAATTCACACACACTATATATAAAAACTTTCGTAACCCTAAAACATTTTTTTTTCACTTTGCGCAGCTTCCTCTACGTAACCCTAATTTTCCCTTTCCAAATTCGCGCAGCTTCCTCAGCGTAGCCTCTTCGACTGCGTTCCTCAGCGCAGCTTCTCTGACTGCGTTCCTCAGCGCAGCTTCTCTGACTGCGTTCCTCAACTGAGTTCTTCAACTGTGTCCGAGCCAGTCATCACTTCCAGCTTGTGTGAAGTCACAACTACTGAAGGCTTGCGGTGGAGCAGTGCCTTCCTTCTTCTGATGGACAATCAAGATGGTCGAACCCTAGCCAACAACAACTTCCAGATGGAGCTTCCATCTTTAGTTAGGTTTTTCCACCTTCCACCTTCCACCTTCAAAAGAGCCGTTGGTACAACTTGTGTTCTCTAAACCTGAAAAAATATTCACAGAAAGCAGAGCAGCTGAAGCTGCTTGTTTTTTTTTTGTTTACAGGAACTGATGAGTGCAGATGGTACCGCCTTTCATTAGGTTTTTTCCTTCTATTACTTTCAGTTTTTCATCCATCCTTGGAACCATCCTCAGGAAGTTGTTTTGCCCCATTTTTCTTCCCAAAGCTAGAACATCTTTTGAGAATTTGCTTCAACTTTGTTTTTTTTTGTTTTACAGAATTGCAAAGCTGAAGAATAGTATGGTTTCCCCACAGCAGCAGCTAGAATGACTACCCTAAATCCCGGCAAAATAGTCAGCCAAATACTCACAGATTACCACAATCTGTTGAGCATATCACACCAAATCAGCCAAAGGAGAACATAATCAACGTAGCAGGTAACTTACGTTGTAACAGGTAGCAACGTAATTTTTATTTCTTTAGATCATCTGCTCTGATACCATGTCAAAATATTATGATTGTATTTCTGTAATTTTCTGTTCTAGTTTTTCTATACAAAAGTATAGTATTTGTATACTAAGAAAAACGGAAAGGAAACCAATTACAATATTATTAATTTCCACTATTATTTTTGTCTGATACATTTGCTTGTTATCTGTCATATTTTACTTCAATGTTGTCTTACACACAACTCAAATGACAACAACTTCTTCCATTAAAAAGATGGTTATAAGAATACATTTCTTAATATGAGATGAGGAAGAGAGAAAAAAAGGAGATGAAAAACTGATTTCAACTTACAGCAGCTATAAACAACAGAAAATGGCGCCAGTAGGACTCTTATGGTGCTAAAAAAGATTGGAAAACATTCATCTAGGCGGGAAGGGTAACAAATACCCATTTTACCCCTATTTAAAAAGCCTTATTGGAGCTATTTTGCCCGTTATTATTTAAAAAAAATAGAGTAATTTTTTTTAAATTATACATAAATACTAAATAAGAACATTTTTTTTACCATAAATATTAAAAAAAATCCTTATAAAATATAAATAATAAGCAAAACTTTTAATAAAATATTGGTAAAAAAATTGCCAAACCCTTTTTTATCCAGTGGCATTTTTGAAACTTTCAGTGAAAATTTCCACTTTTCCCCGTAAATATTTAACGTGGTGATAAGAATCTCATCCCGGATCGACTCGTCACATTAATTAACAACCTTACTCACAATCACTATCCTCTTACATCAGCATCACGTGACCGTTCACCTCCCTTCCTTATCTTCCGTCTCTGCCACAAGCCATCTCATAACTCGTAGATTAGGATACTCTCCTCCATATTCATATTATATTTTTTAATTAAAAATTAAGTATTTATATATATTTTTTAAAATAAATAACATTAATCCTACATTTCATTACTAAATTACTGTCCACTTTATAAATAATTAATGAATATAATAGGATAAAATATCGAGGATAGGAGACAGCAATTATAAATTTATAGCAAAATTGTGAATTTTCTCATTATTTTTAAACAAAAGCTATTTCATTATCTTTTAAATTGTTCGTTTATTACAAAAACTTATGAGATTGTTTTTCTTTTTCCTTCATAATTTTTTTGTTTGTTTTATGTTTTATTGATTTTAATTTACATTATATTCATAATTGCTTTATATATTTCAATTAATACAGAAACAAAATTGTAGTACCGTATACTCTCCAACTTAAAATAAGTAATATAAAATCACGTGAGAGTCACCTGAGCTTGGCTTACAAAAAAAACTTGCTTCGTGAGTTAACACAGAGCTTAAAAAAAAATTCATATTTGCTAACAAATGCAAGCTTCTTTTTCTACGACTCTTCAAAAGTGGAATCATTAATGACTTTATGTTATAAGTTTAATAATCAACAAAAAGAGAAAAATAATAGAAACATAAATTAAAAGCATTGGCGTTCTTTATAATTTACTAGAACATAAATTAAAACATCATATATGATATAACTAAAAAATTTGCAAATCTAACAGACAAGTTAAATATAAGCTTGGATAGATCCTGCTACTGCTTGGAATGTAAAACCACCTTCTTTAGTCCGAGCAAAGGTCCCATTCTTGACTTCACCCAATCTGCACAGCTCTTTATTTTAATCAAATATTGCAATTTCATTAGTCAATTCATCTTTCCATTTAAATTTGCATATAGTAAAACTTCCAAAAGAATATGATTGAATAATACAATCCCAGGGTATACAGCACAAATACCAAAAATAACTGATAACCTGCTATGTGGAAAGACGAGATAAGAAACCGGGGAAAAGCTTGTATCTCCCGAGTTCTTGCTGGCCTCATGGTCGGTACAGTTCACAGCCCAGGAAGCAATATTTGAGAGTCTGCAAGCATGCTATTTGAGCAGAAATTCGCATTCAAGCATCACATCAATTGTTTGTTTTCTTCTAGCAGCAAACTTATTATGGAGTCCATGACGTCATTAGAAGAAACAATAACATCCACAGGCTTTCTAATCAAATCCCTCAAAATAGAGTTAAGCATCCATCTAAGTTCCTTGAACAGAACAGCAGTTTGCGCTGGTGCTCTCACTTTTAACCATCCGTCGATGATGACAAGCCCAGTCTGATGATGAATGTCAATGGAGCCACCAAACAGCAGAATAGGGTAAGGTGAGATGACAGTGGTATCTCGCAGAAAAACTTTGGTGGTTTCAGCTTTTTCAAGAAAGACAATAAAAGGATAGCCAAATTCTTTTAATCGATGGTTGATGGAAGAAGGGTGTATATGAACTTGTCTTCGTCCATCATGCCAGACTGGAAGATCCTTTTTGGCAAAACCAATTTCACGGAAAGCAACATTAGGGTACAAACCTGCACATAGCAATGCCTTTACTATCGATGGATGAATCGAATTCTTATTGAAAGGTTGTGTTACATCAGAAAGCCAAGAATCAAGGTTCTCTCTCTTTCGCCTGTCAACCTGGTAAGGTTCAGGAAGATTGATGAGCCCAATATCTGACAACAATGTTCCAAACTGTATCCTCATATCCCTTATCATATACATAACTGAACTGCTTAAAAAATTTGAATTACAAAAACTCCGTGCTGCTTTGACCCCCTTCTCACTCAGAGTCTTTTCCCACTTACTATATGCAATGGCCATTAAAAGATGATCTGATTGCCAATCACCATCACATGGGTCACTCCAACCATCCACCTTATCAGTCAAAAGTGACAATTTTGCCCTTTCAACATTTTGCTCCTTATCTTTTGGATAAACAAATGGAGATTTGTAGCTCAAAAATGCAGAAATCGAGAGAATCGGAGACAGGCAACCAAATATTGCACCATATAGCATCATCTTCCCAATCAAAACATCAACAGGAAGTTTTGCCAAATGATGTCCAAGAGGTGTCAGCAGTTCATCCCCTTCAAGAGCACCAACCTCGTATAAAAGTGAACTTGCTGAGGTGATAGACTCCTCCTTGGGAGGTTCTAATGCCTCGGACAAAAATGGTTTTATATATCCCAGAGAAAGTGATTTAATTTGTAAACAAAGCTCCACTAATGGCATTCGAAGCATCTCTGGAATCTGATAAGGGCGCATGAGTTTTTCAAACCGATAGCGTGTATACAAGCAAAAGCAGATTCCAGGTTTAACACGCCCAGCTCTTCCCCGCCGTTGCTTGGCATTTGCTCGAGATATCCAATCCTCAACCATGCTTGATAATTTCTTCTGTGGATTGTAACGACCCTCCTTGTGTTTTCCACAATCAATAACATAAACCACGTCATCTATTGTAATACTGGTCTCTGCAATGTTTGTAGCTACAATGACCTTACGTATGTTCTCAGGAGGCTGTAAAAACACCTTCTTTTGATCAGTTGATGCAACAGATGAATGTAGGGGAAGAATCCAATCAGAAGATGCTCCACCAAATCGGTATGAAGCAGTTAGTCTTTCAACAAATGTGTAAATTTCAGTGACACCAGGAAAAAATATAAGTATAGCACCCTCACTACATGTCTCATCAATGTGACACACTAAATCTTCAAGAAGATCATAATCGATGACATCTTCACACAATCTTCTCAAATTTTGTCGTGTGTGCTCGTTATATGATTGGTATAAATCTGGAATATAATAGGGATTAACATACTCTTGAAGAGAATCATCACCCCATGCAGATAAGGCAAGATTCTTCTTCCCCCTATGATGGCTTACCGGACCTCTCCGTTGAATGTTTGATTTTTCATATCCTAAAGATGCTAGAGAATCTGATGCAAGACGATAGTCCAGACTTTCATACACATCCTCAAGAAAGTATGTCGTTACGGGATGTGTTCTTCCCTGAGCAGTAATGACTGGACAACTCCCGAAATAATTTGAAAACAAAGTTGAATCAACAGTTGCAGACATAAGAATAACTTTCAATTTTGGGGTCTTTTGAGCAGATTGCTTCGCAATTAGATTCTTTAAAATAATGAGCAAAAAATCTCCCAGAAGGGATCTTTCATGCACTTCATCAACTATGACATGGGTAACACCGGTCAAGTTTCCATCCCCCATAATTCTCCTCAAAAGAATACCTGTTGTACAAAAAAGAAGCTTCGTTTTTTCATTCCTTGCACTATCAAGACGAACTTGATAACCAACTAGGGAGCCATATGAACCAGGTGGAGGTTCACAGCGCTCATCTGCAACCCTATCGGCTACAGAAATAGCTGCTATTCTCCTTGGTTGTGTGCATATGATGTTGCAGTTTCCACCATATCCAGATTTGACCATATCATCCAAGATAAATTGTGGAACCTGAGTTGTTTTCCCCGAACCTGTTTCTCCACAAACAACAAGAACATTGCTCTCTTTTAGATGTTGCAATATGTCATCCTTTAAATTTGCAATAGGTAGTGCAGCTCTAGTTTTCAACATTTCTCTGTATTTATGCATTTTCATTTTAATCTCTTGTTGTTGTCTCAAATAGGAGCTATCCAATTCTTTGAGATTGTTTTCAACTACTAGATCAACACCAACAACAGTTGAATCCTTATTTGCTTCAAAATCAAGCTGTTGAGAGTTTTCAGGAAAAATATCAACTGAAATTTCAGCAGGAGCTCTAGAAGAACCACTTGCATCTAACAGTGATTCCACAAATCTAGTCCTTCGATCTTTCTCTCCATCTTCTATGCTAGTTGATGATTCTCCTAGCTTCCACTGAATGACCAGAGAAGCATAAGGCTCTGAAATTACAAGATGACTCGGGAGACCAGGAAAAAGGCGAAAAAGAGCAAAAGCTGCCACTTTATTTTGTGCATCCTCAGCAGATTCAAAAGTTTCACCTTCATCTGGGAGTTGAATGGTGCTTAGTCCCCCAGCAACTCTGCTCTTACCCCTCCCACTAGCTTTACGCAACACATTGACAGTATAAGAGAAGCGACCACCCTTTCCATGCACTTTATTGAACTTTGGGGCTTCCCACCCTGATTTTTGGCATAGTTGATGAAGAATAGCCTTAGGAATCTTTGGAGAATCTCCCTTTCTCCAAACACCATCTAATTTCTCCAAATTTTTCTCATTTGAAATCTCTCTCAACTTTTCCCTTTTCTGCAGTTCAGAAACATCAGAAGGCAAGACTCCATTAGATGGTTCGTCTTCTAAGAAGAAACTACCAAGCTCTACATCTATTGCGCCTTTTTCTGCAACAACCTTCTCTTCATTTAAGGGAAGCTCTTTGTACGACCAGCACTCCATGTCCTCTCCAATTCTTGATCCCTTTGCATATGTCAATCCACTTTCTACAGCAGGCAATGGTTCTCGTCCAGATGACTGACGGGGCATGGAGCTAATACATGTAGCTTCAGAAGCAGCACGGATAGCTTGTTCTTGCTCAAATTCTGATGCCAACGCATCATCTGACAATCCTGCTTAGTAAATTCAGAAAGCATGTAATATAAATATAACTTGATAAGGCTTCAAAGAATAAACAAAAGTTAAAATGTACCTAAAGCGGACAACTCTTGCTTGAGTTTACGGATGATATTTCCTGCATGTTCCTGACTTTTCCTGTCCCCTTTTTGCTTTGCTTCTAGTGCTTCCAACCTTGCAGCATGGTACTCTGTGGCAATAATTTCGTGGGATCTTGGTTCAGAGACCTATTAAGAGAAATGAATTTAAAGGGGACTCATATTGTGGTTTTTCAAAATAGCATGCAAAAAAGTATTTAGTCACCCATAATTCTAGTAGAGTAGTTTTCGCATTCTTTTTAATTTTACTAGAGCAGCTTAGTAACTAGAGTAGCTTGGTATTTAGAGATTCTACTAGAGTAGCCTAGTATTTAGAGAATGCTTCCATTATTTTGGATTGCAACACATATGAACCTGCAAAAAGTATAATATGAGAAGCTTTCATTGACTAAAATTGGAGTTCTAAAGACCTGCTCACGAGCGTCCTGAAACGGAAGTAAATACTTGAATAGCTAAACCATCTTTGAACATTTGGACAGAGTTAATATTTCTTCATATACAAATGAATGAATGCTATTCTCAAATGTATTTTTTGGGTTTAATTTAATTCACATACCAATGAAGCAAAAATATATAAGACTAACCAATCTTCCCTTTCTAAGAACCCACTGATCAAACAGTGAATGAGAAATTAATACAATCACCAAGAGTTTCTTTAATTCTGTTTTTAGCATCAAAGCAAATCAGATTCAATGTTCACTAGTAATATGCCTTCAACTTCCCTCTTGGCTCTGGCAGCAGTGACACATTTTGAATTTGGTCCATTATTATGAATCATTCAGAGAAATTTAAAAACAAAAAAACATATTCCTGATATACCCAAAAATAAAAACCTACATATTGTTATGATGAGCACTCTCAGCTGTTGAATGTAACAAAATGAGCTACCTGCTCCCTACATGATTATTAAATCCCTATCTTGAAATGTGCATTGCAAATACAGTTTTCTTTTTCTTCATCCTTTCAGTTTATGCATACCAATAATTACCTTTTCTTGAAAGAAAAAGAAAGAAATACAGTCATCCTGCATCATAAGTCCTCTTGAGAGAGGGGCTTGAATGTTATGAGCAAGAGACCCAATAGTGTAGAACACAAAAAATTGATGCTAACTAGAGAAGCCTTAGATAAGGATTGATTACTGTGAGTCAAACCAAGAACATGAAAAACCCAATTACAGAGAGAAAATTAAAAGAGAAGAATTACCCAAAACTGTGTTTGCTTTCCCTTGGCCCTTGCCTATATGTTTTTCTTCCTAGGCAGTTGCTCAAAACTACTCGTTTTGAGCAACCAATTTATAGCTCAAGCAAAATGACAAAATCTAACCTTCCCACTCAAGAAAAGAAATAACAAGTAAAACGCATCACACTAAGTAAATAAAAACAAGAAGTAAAGATAGACAATAGCATGCAGATGCTCCTGCACCACCCTAATTATTTGTTGATCTTTTTCTAAAGTAACCATTGTTTCTACATATAGAAATAAATCAAACATATTTTACAGTTATAATTTAAAGTACCTTCGCAGTTGAATCTTCGTCAGTCAAATCATCTTCCCAAGATTCATCCTGTGGATATGTATAACATTATTAGTTTTGATTGATGCAGTTATTTCAATGGAGTCACATCCAAAAAGAGCGATATTGAGAGATTTTTTTTTTGCAAAAGATCATCTTTGACCGATGAAACTTTTAAGAAATTAAATATGAAATATGCATATCATAAAGGAACTAGTCAATATATGGCAAAGAAAGGAGTAAAAGAAATCAAATGTGGAAACACACTGTTAAGATTTCAAGGTTAGGGACATCATACTACTGCAATTCAATGCGTCCTATGGATGATTTTACCCTCCCTTTTCAACATTGCAATACACATGTTGTGCCTTTACGTTTTTTTCCCCAAGATTTTAGTGCTTTAACATTCTCATTTAGGTTTGAATAAAATCTTAATTCTCATGATATCGGGGAACTAAATGTGGAGTCAAAGGCATATGTGAAATGTCCGCTAAATGCTTTCTTCCTATACCTCTTCCTGCTCCTGAACATATCGTTTGATCCAATCTGCCTGAGAAGGTTGGCATGAATCTAGACTCTCATCATCCCACCGTTCCTTAGTTCTAATAGCAACACCAGGTGTATCCTCATTAATCTCACGAGACTGATCCACAGAAGAATTCCAATCTTCACGACTAGTCAATATGACACCAACAGAACCGCTGCCTGGTACATTGCATTTCCCAAATGAATTGGGACGTCAATATCCAAAAATCTAAAATGTAAACCTTTAAAATCTGAAAACTAGAAGTAACAGTTAAACCAAACGTCATCAAGCTAGTAGAGCCATTCTTTTTGCCAAAAGTGTACCTTCATTTGTATTTGTATGCCTCCCACTTGAAAACTTCAAAGGAAGCTCATCACCCGGCAAATTCAAGCATAACCAATCAAGAGCAGCCTCAAACGTAGCACCTTCCTACTCAAACAAAAATCAGCATATTCAATTCATAACATTAATCTTTTATAACAGATTACAAAAGCCAAAACCTACTATCGACAACCAACCTATCATCAACCAGAATCTGAACATTTCCAGGTACATAAATGATGTCAGAAATTTTAGTTCGGTTACTTACCCAGAAGCCAAACATATCATTTGAAACCCCTCACTATCCATACGAATATATCTCTCTCACTACTCACTCACTCATTAACCTATCAGGAAGGCAACGCAAAAATATATACAAATTCCACAAATCGATATAAATAAATTACCCTAAGAGTAGAGAGAACGAGTTCGATTTGATC
The DNA here is from genome assembly GCA_033030585.1 of Hippophae rhamnoides. Classification (NCBI taxonomy): domain Eukaryota; kingdom Viridiplantae; phylum Streptophyta; class Magnoliopsida; order Rosales; family Elaeagnaceae; genus Hippophae; species Hippophae rhamnoides. The sequence goes on from CM065434.1 coordinate 40,556,811, forward strand.
ATTGGTGAAACCTTCACAAGAGAGCTTCTCGTACACGGCTTTAAGTTTCTTGGCCTTTTGAGCTGCAGAAAGTGACTCGTCGATTGGAGCAGCCTTACATGGTAGAGTGGACCGATCGGAATTAAGAAGGAGCCGCCGGAGCCGGTTCTCGTTATCGGCTGAAATCTGAAGCTTCGGACCAGACGAAGACGTTTGCGATTTAGCCGCGTTGGTTAGATTCTGATTCTGATTCTGCTTTTGTTGATGCTTCTTTTTCGGAGCCATTTTCGTGGGTGTTCTCTTTTCTCTTTTCTAAATTTTTGGACAAGATCGAACACTTTGAAGAAGAAGAAATAAAGTGGTGTATTGAATTTATAATTTTAATGATTTTAGTTGAGTTTTAAAATTTAGGATTTTTGATCTAAATCGTATTGTAACGCTAACTCAATTACACTTTGGTTTCCTCCTCTAAATTTAGAAATACTAAGTAGGTCCGCTCGTCCGCCACGAGCTTCGACGGGCATATAAAAAAGGGATTCGCTTCGAATCAAAAGAATTTTTCTCTTCTTTTCTACACTACGATCTTTCTTCTTTTAAAAAAAAATTTAATTTGATCGAGGATTCTCTCAGGTATAAGATAGATTGAAGCTATAATCAGAACTCTAATTAAGCCAATTGCATAATTATGACATAATATAGCTAAGCAGATCATAAATTGGTAGAAATTCTTCACTTTAATCTCTGTCGCTTCTCACTCTTAATCTCAACGATCTTGATAGGATTCATATACGCTGGGCCTGTCCTTTTCTTTCTTGTTTAATGGCATCCCTTGGTTAATTTTACAAGCTTCTTCGTTCATTTTCTAATTAATAAACTGAATTCATTTACTATTGTAATTTAAAAATACTATTAGTTAAATCAAAATTTTAAAACTCAAATTTTTTTTATTTGTAAAGTAAAAATTAAAAAAAGTTCCCTATTAGTCTCACACTTTCTATATCATATTTCTATCTTTTACTCACTTTTTTTATCTCTCAATTTTTATATTTTATTTTTTACTAATGAAATAATGATGAGAGACAAAGGAGAGAATGAATCTTGAGAGAGAGAGGAAGAGAAATTGTAATTTGTTTTTTTATATTTTTTATTAATAAAATATATAATTTTTATTTTATTTTAAAAAAAATTAAATTTTTTGAATTAATTGATAATATTTTTAAATTATAAAATTAAATAAACTCATCATAATAATTACAGAATTAAAATATATAAAAACTATATTTATAACCAAAATCATTACAAACCTAACTTATACCTAAATTTGATAAGTTAATAAGATAAAATATACTCATATTTAATAGAGCATCAAAATGTTATTATGAATTAATAAATAAGAAATGAACTTGTAAATTAATTTATATCATTTTATTTTAGATAATTATTTAATAAAAATAATATAATAGATATAAATATAAAGTTTAAAATAACATTATAATTTGTTTAAAAAAATAACATTATAAATTTTCTTATAATATATATTTTTTTAATTGTATGTACAAATTATGTGTACATGAGTATCTAATTGTTTAAAAACATATCAAAAAAACTTAAACCATTAATCTATAAAAAAACCATTGACCTACATTTATTATATTACAAAAGTAACATTAGATATAATTTAATTCTTATGCATAAGTTTGATAAAAAAAATATAGTTAGAACTTTATAGCGATGTTATAAGTGCATAATGTCGTATATAAAGCGTAAATTTAAGTCTTATTAATATCTTATACGTACTATCTTTAAAAATTTAATTTTTTAAAATTCATTTAAGAGTTGTGATATTATTATTATGTGCAAATAATGTTTTAAAAATTTATTTTTTTAAATTTATTAACTTCTTTTTAAAAAAGACTACGACGAAGCCAAATCGTTATGTTTAAAATTCTAATTTTTAAATTCATAATATAAATTTAAGAATCTTAATTTATTGTATATAAATGGTGCTTTAAAATCTAATTTTTAAAATTTATAGTATAGATTTCTATGGTGCTTTAACTTAAAAAAAAGACCTCAATAATAACAATAAAAAAATTATTTAAGTGTAATTTGATTCATACATGAGTTAGATAAATAATATAATTTAGGTATAATTTGATTGGTAGAGTAGACAAATGACATGATCATAACTACATAATCTAGTGATACATGTAAATTATTAAATAAAAAATAAAAAAATAAAAGTTCAAACATTGATGTTGTTACGTTACATAATTTTGATAGTATCATTATATGCATTTTTATTAAAAAATGGTACTTTAAAATCCATTTTTTTTTCACATCATAGTATGAAATTGACTTTAATTTTTTTTGTTTTGAAAAATACTTGCTTAGTATATGAATAGATAAATGCTATAATCATAACGGTATAATATAGTGATAAATGTAAAGTTTTTTATAAAATAAAAAGTTCAAATATTGGTATTATCATAATACATAATTTTGATATCATTATTCGCATATTAGTAGATAAATGATATAGTCATAATCACAAAGTATAATAGTAAGTAAAATTCAATATTTGATATTATCAAAATATATAATTTTGATATTATTATTGTATGTAAATTTATTAGAACATTCTATTTTAAAAACATACTTTTTTTATATTATAGTATAAACTTAACTTTTTAAGTAAATTTTATTAAAGAAAAACGACAACAAAAACCAAAAAAATGAACAATGATTGACATTTTTTTATACATACCATAAAAAACATCTAAATATTTAAATCCAATAATTTTTCAAAAATAAAGTGAAAATTCTTTATTTTATAGAAAAATAGATATAACATAATAAAAACAACCCTAAAATCTAGATAACACTATCATTCATTTTTGTTGGTCAACATTACCATTTTGTGCGCCATCATCCATAAATTACCTCACAATCCGTAAATTACCTCACAAACCTTTTTTGCCAACAATGATGATGAGCAATAGCAAAAAGGAAAAAAATTGCAAAAATGAAAGCCATTTCTCAACTCATCATTGATAATGGCATCATTAAATCGTAACAAACTCTACTAACAACTAATTTCATCATATATTTTTTGTAATTTTTTTATATATGATACAAAACAATTAATTCGTCCGTTTATAGCGAGACAATACCTACTCCATATGGCACAAGATTGTTTACTTTGATCTAAAATTATAAGTTTAACGGGCTCACGGTTATGACTTGACAGTTCAGTGAGACCTCACGACTTTGCTTTTAGGGAAAAATCTCAAAACACATTATGTAATTTAGAGAGTACTTACCCCTTATAAGCACATCATCATTTAGCTTTCTAAGCAATGTGGGACATTTGTAGGCACACTACATCATACACCCCTACTTAAAAAGTCTTACGTCCTCGTAAGAACGTAAGCCTACATAGCCCAATAAGGTTATAAATCTGATACCAACTGATATAGAATGGTTAATATGTTCACTTATAGTGGGACAGGACCTACTATACGTAGAATGAGATTGTCCACTTTAGTCTATAACTATAAGTTCAACAAGCCCACGAACATGACTTGATAATTCAACGAGGCCTCACGGCTTTACTTATAAGAATAAATCTCAAAACACGTCATACCATTTAAATAGTAATAACCTGTTATAAGTACATCACTACTTAATTTTCTAAGTAATGTGAAACATGTACAAACACACTACATTAATATAACTATAGAAGATAGAAGGTGGAAGAGAAAATGCAATAAAATGATTTTTGTTTTTCTATTTTTTAATAAAATAGATAATTCTAACTTTATCTTTAAATAAATATCAAATTTTAAAAATATAGACTTAACTTATTTATTTTTAATATTATAAAAATAAAATAGCCCACTTTAAAAATTATAGAATCAATATATCATTTATTTAAAGTTATATCATTATTTTGACTCAAAACCCTAAAATTTCGGTATTCTATTAAAAAATTTACTAACTCTATGAAAATTAAAATTTTATAAATTACATAAAAATTTAATTGTATTTAAAATTTTATTGATTTTAAAAACTTTTAAAAAATCTCACTTAATTTTTGTTTTGTTTTGAAGAATTTATAATAATTTTATTTTTATTACTCACCTCCAACTGTATTATTTATTCAACTATTATCAATGTAAATTCATAAAAATCATCGAATAAAATCCATTAAAATCTACAAGAATTTGACAAAATCTACCCGTCTTTAAAAGTTTTTAAAATCTTTAAAATTTAGGATAAGGTGTTATAAAAATCTCTTAAATTAGGTCATTTATGTCATTTAATCTCTCGGATTATAAACAATTTTATTTAGTCTTTTAACTTTGTAAAAATGATTGATTAAAGATAAATTATATTATTTTAATGATTTATTATTTAAAATATTATTATATTCTATTAATTAGTTAGAAAGCAATTAAAATAAAGCTTTAAATAGAATAAAATTGAAATTTAGATTAGGCTAATTCAAGACAACTTAAACTGATCTATCCCACACGAATTGAATAAATTATTTATATATATATATTAAATACAACATAACAAAAATTGAATAAATTATTATTATTTATTTAAGTAATAAAGTTACAGTACATATATTTAAGTAATAAATACAACTCTCATTGCATCCTCTCTAATAATAATTTTATTTTGCAACTTTATTTATAATTAAATAAGTTTAAGTTTTAAGTTTGTTTAGTTTATTTTATGTTTTCAATAAACATATATTTATATTGTTTGTAAATTAATATGAACGACTAAACCGCTTAGTCTATCAATATAATATGTTTGTTTGTTAATTATATGATCTTATTGTTTAGTATTACCTTTGTTATTAACTCCTTAGATCAATGGTGTACTTATGGTATCACAATTAATGGAGATTTTGAATTAATATGTTACAAATGCTAGAATTTGTTTATATATACTATTTAAATTATAGTTAAAATTATGATATTATTGTACCAAGTATTCAAAGGGTATGTGAAGTTATGAAATAATATGATTCTTTTATTATAATGTTTAATTTATGGATTTGTACTAAGTTTCTTGGTATTACACCAAGGGGTACATCAAGCGTTCAGAGTATAATGCTTACTATATTATGATGTTTAACTATGATATCGGTATATGAAAATTTTGGTTTTACCAAGGGATATATGGAGTTGAAATAGCATAACATGTTAAAATCACTAGAAGTCTTATTTGTTCTATACTGATTACCAGAAGCATTCTATCGATAAATGGTAGTAAATCTTAAAGGATAGAGTGTAAATCCATTTTAAGTCGAGTGATGTGGATGGTATAAGTAGACAAATGGATTGTCTATACAGTGTGAAGATAAGTAATAAATATCTATGAAACTTCAACCTATTTTAGGGTCGGTAAAACGATCATAGTACATTCAAACTAGTAGTTAGATTAAGTCATATAGTTAAGGAATATTACCTATAAAGCTTCAACCCACACATGTTCAGTAAAATGATCAAGTAAGTACAAACCATTAGTTATATGAAATTTTTATTTCTTAAAAATAAGAACTATTATGAATTTCTTCAACCCATTAGATTGATAAAACGATCATCGTAAGTATAGGTGATTATAGTTAAATGAAAATTTAAACAATATAAACAACGAGTTCTATCTTCTGTAAAATTAGTTCATATTTTCTTCTTAATTTCCGTTGTCAAAAGTTAATTGAGTATCTTGATAGTTAATAGTAGACAATAATTTTAAAAATTAAGATTCTTGTTTAAGATTTAAAGATATTATATTGATGATTAGTAATGTCATAGTTTACAAGTTAAATTTTATTTTATTTAAAATTTTAAATATGTCTTTTAGTACAACTTCTTCATTTTCTTTTTTAACTTCTTCTAATAATAATTCTGTAGGTTCAGTTTCTATATCTTCCTTTTAACCTTCTTCTTCTTATTTTCAAAACAATGAATCCACTTATGATTCATATCAAAACAACAAAAGAGAAAAATAACTTTCTTTCGAACAAAATCTTTTTTATTACCAAAACTCTTTGATTACCAAAACTCTTTTAGCAAAATCCAAAAACCTTTACAAATTGGTAGCACAAAAGCTTATTTCAAAAACCAGAAATCTTCTAAAAGGGATTATTCTGTCAAAACAACATAAGGAGATGAAAAGATCTCTTCTGACTTATCAAACAAAATAGAGTGGGCTTAAGCTCTACACAAAAAACAGCTAAAAGCTGCAAACTCCAAAATTGGTGCTGAAAAAACACCAGATAAAAGGAAAGAAAATATTTCAAATCTTTCTACCAAAAACAAGGAAAGAGATATCCAAACATCCATTCCTTCCAAATCCTAACCTAGGCTTCTTACCTTAGGACAAAACCAGGAGATGAATCAATCACCTCCTTCATCATCAACACCTTCAAACATATCCTATGAAAAGGAATATAATTTATTAGACATGGAAACCCTACGTTTAGACAGATTTTTCTCATAACAAAAAGATCAAAGAATGGTTTCTTCAAACATACTCAAAAGTGCTAAGGCTAGCAACTTTAGAAAACACGCTAGGTATGTCTAGGAATACCAACAAAACATATTATTTTTTGATTGGTTAGAAATCTATTGGGAAACCAAAGGTCAAACCTTTCCTTTCAAAATTGACTCAAAACTAGAAAAAATTATCAAAACGCTAAACTTTGAACCATTTAGTTTAATTAAAACATCACCAATTACTATAGTTAACCCTAAATCAATTAGCTTAGTTGAAACATCATCGGTCTCTATAGATAATCCTAAACCAGTTAACATTGAAGACTTTGTTAACATAGAACCTATAGCTATAGTTCCAAAAATATTATCACTTGAACTTCTAGTTGACCCTATAGTTCCAGTTATATCATCACCATAACCTATAGTCCACCTTATAGTACCAGAACCATTATCACTAGAACCAATAGTTAACCCTATAGTTCCAAAAACATTATCACCTGAACTCATAGTTGACCCTATAGTTCTAGAAACCAAAAACATTTCACAAATCATTAATAAAGAAATCACAGAAGAAGATTTTAATAGATTACTGGATAATGAATGGGAAAACATATCACCAGTTGAACTAATTAATTCAATTAACATGTTCAACACCAAAAAGAAAACATTAGAGAATATTAGCATTGTCTCATAAACGGAACCTAATACCTTTAAATCATTTCAGGAACAGTCTCTTGAGGTTGCAACACAAATATCACCAATAAGCATTATACCAACTAAGTCCACAGGTTTAGGAACCTAACCAAACCTACTCATTCAAAATAGATATAATGCTTCATCCATCTATCAATGGAATATTGATGGCATGAACGATAGAAAAATCTTAAACCTATTATAACAAATGACTATGATGTCAAATGCTTATAAAATCCAGTTTGGAACTTCAGACAAAACAATTGTTGAACTCCTCATAGTTGGCTTCTTTAGCCAACTAAAAGGATGGTGGGATTTCCATCTTACCAAGCAACAACAATTGGATATATTAAATGCTATCTAAACTGGAGAGAATGGTGAACCCATTCTCAATCATAATAGAGAAGTTATTCAAAATGCAGTACCCACTTGGATATCTACAATATCATTTCAATTTTTGGGTGACTCCTTACACATAAACGATTAAAACACTGAGCTCCTTTCAAACCTTCGGTGTTCAAAATTCAGTGATTTTCACTGGCACAAAACAACTTTCCTCAGTAGAGTTATGCTAAGAGAAAAATCTAACCAACCCTATTGGAAAGAAAAGTTCCTAGTAGGACTTCCTAAACTCCTAGGAGAGAAAGTTAGATGATCTTTTATAATCATCTCACCTACGGTGAATTGATTAGTTTCACTCAAAACCAAAAGGTTCAAATATGTAAAAACTTGGAGTTACAAAACCAACTCAAAAGGGAAATGCATGAAATAAAGAAATAAATAAGTTCTTACTGTAAACAATTCAACGATTCCCTTAGTGAGGACAAATATTGCTATACACTTTGCAGTAGTAAAGCAACTTCAAAACCATACAAGAGATCTCCCAAATATCTAGAAGCCTCTTCAAAAATAATCACTTGCTACAAATGTGGCAAGAAAAGCCATGCTTCAACGTACTGTCGAGTTTCCAAGAAACTCTAAAAATCAAAACTTGAGTAAGAGACTCTCCAAAAGTTCTTTACTATTCCCATCAAAACATTAAATCTGAAGCCCATATCGAAGACTCTTCTAATAATCGAAACTATCAAAATAGTAAATTAGTCATAACTAATTTTGATAAACCAAAATAAGAAAACTTTGTAAAACAAAGAATTTCTATATATCAAAACTTTTTCCAAAATGAAGCTTGTAAACTAAACTTTCAAGAAAAAAGAGCTAAAACTCCAAATGCATTCTTCATGTATATTTTCAAAACATAAGTTTTGACAAATTCAATTTGCGCCAAAACACCAATGTATAACAACATTCTATTTTAAAAATATCCTTAAAACTTTGCATTATTTATCTCGATGATATAAAATGTTTCAAAACTTTCTTTTACACCAGTTAAAGAAATCATTCTTACCCGGGGAAGAAGAATAAGTTGATTGACCAGAACACCTCATGACATAGGTATGAATCCTTTCTTACAAAATTTTTGTGTATTATCAAACTTCAATCTGGCAAAACCTTTTTTTTACATATTGATTTGGAATTACCAAAACAAAATTTAAATCTTGCCTCAAAACTGATTTTTACAAAATGGTAAGCTATATTAAATATATCTTTGATTTTAATATAGAATTTATCAAAGGTAAACTTGTTGCCAAATTTCATAACTATTAAATCATAACCTTTTAAGGATTGATTATAAATCAAAAATGGAGATTTTCAAAACCTTTCAAAATTCCCTTCAGAATATTGAAGATCAAAAACAATTAGAGGCCCTAACCTTTACACATATAACTTCTAAACTTATTAAAATAGAAAAGAAGGATTTTTCTCCTCTTCTAATATTATCACTACATCAAAGAAAGGAGAGTCATCTCCAAAACTTTTCCCAAAATCATCTGAGTATATTTTGGAAAACTACTCAGAATATTAACAAGGATTTTATAATAAAATTCCTTATATCTCAAAGGAAGAATCTTCTTCCAAAATAAATTCCAAAACGGAGAAAGGAGAAACATCGTCTCCAAAATATTTTCAAAAAACATCTTAGTCTATTTTAAAAATTACTCAAATTAATATAACAGTCAAAAAAGGATTTCAAAACAAAAATCCTTATGTTTCTCCAATAAAATCTTTTTTCAAAACTAACTGGTTATATTTTCAACCAAACTACTCAGGCTATTATGACAGCAAGGATTTTATGACAGTTTCTTACATTTCTGTATAAAAAATATTTTCAAAACTAGAATTTTGTAATAAGAATTCTTTACAAAATATCTTCAAAAATTGGTTCTATGGAACGTGTACTAAGTGCTCCTATTCATTCTTGTTGAATATAAATATGTCATTAAAATAGACAATAAAAAATTTCCCAATGAATGGCTTGAGGACTTGGCTCATCTATCTCATAAACAAACTAGAGGAATTACATAATTCAAAAGGTAGTATTTTTCATTCATACAGACCTTCCCTTGTTTTAAAGGTTACTTTTCACTCATCTCCTAAATGGATTCTAATCCAATGATACCCATTTCTTATGTCTAATTAAGAAAAAAAATTTATGATCCCACTATCTTTTGAAGCATGTCTTCAACTCTTGGAATGGGGAAATAATATTTGAAAATTATCTTATTGATAGTCCTACTGTCTATTCACATCTTGTGACCTCCATCCTTCTTGGAACTATAAAAGCTAGCATTACATAAGAGCTAAGGCTCTCTTTAACTTGTTTCCTTCCCAGTAGACCTTCCATGATGGTTTGAAGTTCATTATGATCCTTTGGACTTATCCTATGATGGGGAAAATTAGGAAGTTTTGACCCATAAGTAAAATCTATCTTGCATCGTATGTTTCTTAAGGGAGACAACCCTATTATTAATACTTCTAGGGTAATATCATTGAATTCTTCTAGCAATGAATTCAACAAAGGGTTATTTTTAGAATTATTAGGATGACTTTCTTTTAGAACCAACATGAATACTATAGAATTCCTTTTATAAAATTTCTCTAATTCAAAACCAAAGCTATTATAAACCATAAAAGCTGAATGGTTACCATCAATTGTTCTTTTAGGTTTTGTATGTTGGGGCATTAGTATTATTTTCTTATTTTTAACATAAAGTCATAAGTATTCTTTTTATCCTTATGAATGGTATCCTTGTCAAGTTGTTAAGGTCTTTCCAACAAAATGTGGTAAGTATCCATCTCAATAATGTCATGATCCACTTCATTTGTGTACTATTTTTCATTGAAAAGAGAAATGATGCAAATTTCAGTCACTTTAGTCTGATAACCCTTTTTAATTCATCCCAACTTGTAAGATTTAGGATATTTGTGTGTGCCCAAACCCATTACATTCACTAAGACCTTAGACATTGCATTTTCACTACTACCTCTATACACAATAACATTACAAACCTTATTGTTAATAGGGCATCTTGTCTTGAACAAAGCATGTTAACAAATTTCCTCAAAGGACATTCACTAGACTTGTGTCTACATATATTACATTTAAAGCATTTTTTTCATTATAGATCTGGAATAAGGGTTAGGTTTTGGATTTATAATAGGTTGTTTGTTGGAATTTTTGGGATAATTAGCATAATTAATGGTAGATTTGTAGTGTGATCAGGTTGTATTTGTATTGGAAGGATAAAGTAGTTTTTCTAAGTTTATTTATGGGATCTATTTCTTGTATTAATATAGATGATCTAGTGAATTGATTTTCATACATGGAAACAAGTGTAATAGCTTTTGAAAAATTGGAAATGTTTCTCACATCTACCAAACTTCTTACTGGTTCACGCAAACCGGTGATATACCTCATTACCTCCTAAGATTTACTCATTTAAGTCATTACGAGCTCGTAATTCTTGAAGTTCATCAATGTAGGTAGTCACACTCTTCAAGCCTTGTTGACAATAGTGATATTGTTTAAACAGAATCTACTGGTAATCAGATGGTAGAAACTGATCATACATAAGTCATTTCATCCAACTCTACGACCAGATAGAAAGTTCACCATGCCTTTTCCTGGAAGATCGAACGCAATCCCACAATGCACTTGCAACTCCCTTTTACTTATATATCACCATTTTGACTTGTTTATCATAAGAAATTTTCATATATTCTAGGAAATTTCCATAACCCAATCTGAAAATTCCCCAATATTAACTTGGCTAGCATATAAGAGTATCTCATTTTTAGTTATGAAACTTTGATAATCATTAAGACGTGGTCGAAGATAAGTGGATAGATGGGATTGTCATTCAGATTCTTCAAATGGGTGATTAACTAGGCCATTTTAGGTTAAAAAATTTGGGAAATTACTGGGGTGAGATCGACAAACTGTGGATAGTTGGGGTTGAGAGTCAAATTCTTCGAATGGAAGGTTATCAAGCTCTGGTTGATGTAAAATGTAGACTCAAAAATGAGTCTCGTTCTTCTAATCTTATTTATGTAAATACATTATAAAAGCTTTTGTAATAGGCTCTTTATTCATGTTACGCTAACCAGTATTGAATTTCTTTGCCATCTGAGTTTAGAAAAATCCAAAAGATCTGATACCAAAATTTATGTATGAGTCTTTTAAGCACTAAGATGAACATAACTTAGGCTAAGAAACTATGCTATTATGGACTAGACCAGTTTATCAATATTCGAAAGGAAAATAGAATTCACAAAGAATTCGTTACAAAGAGATGATGACAAGAAGTGATAACCTCACACAAGAGTCTTATATAGCTAAAAGGTAAGAAAAAGTAGTTAATCAAAACTAAACAATTTTGGTATGATAAAGGAAATAAAACATAAATAAATTATAAAGCAATAAACAACAATATAAAGATAAAAAACGTCAATGTAATATATATATATATATATAAAGTTTCAAATAATGAGACATAATATCAAACCAAGATAAATGTATTTAATAAAAAATGTCATGTCATTGATTTATAATTGTAATATATAATAGAATATTTCTTTCTATTTTTCTCTTTTTTTTGTTCAATTTTATAAGAAATTGTACGAAGATGATTTAAGGATACTATTAACAGGGTAAAATTTTGGATGGTTATAGAATCTTTGGATTCAATGATAAAAAAATTCAATAATATTTTTATCAATAACCAAAAAAGAAGCAATAATAATTTTTTTCCTTTTATTTCATTTTATATAAATATATTGTTAATTTAAAAACTAAACTTGTAACCAAATAAACAATAGCATTCATACAGGTTTGTCAAATTCTAATTAAAAACACTTATAATACAAAAACAGTTGTAGTTGCTTGTATGATAAATTTAATTTGATAAAAAGAAGATTCTCGTGAGGTTCGTTTAAATAACAATTTGGCCTCCTCAATTTTGTTTTATTGTTAGATTTTACTCGTTTTCTACGTTATGTAAACTTTTAAAAGACAACTAAACTGTCTTAGAAACATTTAATTTATTCCTTGTAGACATTTAAATGTTTTTTTATAAAATATGGGGCAAAATATATTAAAGCTAACATTTTTTTAGAAATAACATAAAATTTTATTCAAAATATCACACCAATCAATTACAACTCATCATGCCCACACCTAAACACAAAAAGCACATTCATGCACTAATGAAATAGAGTTCATTATCCCACGTGCCTCTTATACTACTTGACAAGCAATTAAACTATAAAGTTACACTTTAAACATACCCATTGTACCTGACACCACAATGAAAAGAAAGTTATGTTTTTAATAAATTCATGAATCGGATAATCCAAAAACCAATAAACAACCACATATTTGCCAACTATCCAATTAGACACAGTGCTACAATCAGTCTCAATAACCACCCTATTTCAACCATTCATCAAACTCGTTTAAACAGTAGCATCAATAGGTAAAATCTCTATTAATGACAATGGATTGGGTCGGATCTAAACAATGTTGGTGCGATGAACAGTGTTGTGACAAATTTAATAATTGCACTAAATTTAATGTTTTGACCCCTAAACCCAATTCCTAACAATCACATTAATTGCACCATAATCATCCATAGCATAAAATGAGGCATCACAATGTACCTTAATATGCCCTATAAGAAGTACACACCAATGCATCACACTTGCTTTACCATTCCAAGCCTCACGTATATTATTACACCTAGAACCATCATGAATACCACAAAACTCTGAAACACTTCTTTTAGCAACCCTAACCAACTTAATTGCATCAGAAGACTGATGCTCAAACACAACTACTACGAGCCATCTGTATTTGCCAACAAAACATACATCAACTAAGAACGAACACATGAATGATTATATTAATAATCATAACAGATTCGCATCAATTATGGGTATATTTAGATAAAATCATCGTTTATGAGCACATAAAGTTTTCCCAATGTTTAACCAATAAGATTTATTTTTCATTTATTTAAAAATATATTTAATTTAAAAAATTAAATATTAATATAATTCTTACTCTGGTATATTATTTAAAATATTGACATTAATTTTCATCTTTTAAATATTTAGCACATGCTTCTAAGTAAAATAAAAAGTATAAAAATAAGAATAAATAAAATTTAATTTAATTATTTGATCTATTGTGTGTTTTATTATTAAAAATATATTTTTTTATGTAATTATATGTATATAAAAAAGAATATTAAGTATAGTTTTGGTATTACAATAACCATCTCCTCTCCAGTTTTATCGATTATGGTCATTTTCGTAGAAAAATCATCTAATTTTTACAAATAATCATAATTTCAATTATTAAAATACATATCCCTAACATCAACAACTTCATCATCACCATGTTCGCCAACCTCCAACAACCTCTTATACAACCATTTCCCAAAATTAGACACCCTAGAAGCATCCATCCCTACAAACAAACCAACCTCCATACATGTTGAACCCAAAAGTAACATATGTTTCAGTCTCCTCATGAGTAGTACATATATGACACAATGTATCAGTTTGGATTCTTCTATACATCAAACTAGACCATGTAGCCACAAAATTATTCACTTCCTTTCAAAAAAAACACCCTTACCTTATTAGGTATTGGAAACCTCCAAATCATGATCCAAAGCTTAGAAGGTACTTACCTCGAGCTAGATTCACCATTACCACCAACCCCACTCTTGTGCTCATGCAACACGTGATGACATGTCCTCACAGTAAAGTATAGTAAATTTCTATTTCTTAGTATGAGGCCAGAACAAACTATCCACCTTTTTTTATTAAGCTTTGGAAAAGACAGAACTTTCCTGGCAATCCATGGTGAAAGAAATTCCCTCACCTTACCCATATTCTATTGTTGAAAAAATAAGAAATAACTCTACACAAAAGAGCTCTCTAGTTTGTATTATTTTCTTCATATTTTCATTACAATTGTATAGCTATTTATAATGAAATTTTACTCCTTCAATTACTCTTTAAATTAAGCATTCCTTGATTTATTCCTTAAATTAAGGATTCCTTGAATTAAGGATTCCTTGTTTTACTCCTTGAATTAAGCTCATTGCTTTATTCCTTGAATTAAGGTCCTTGTTTTATTCCTTAAATTATCGTCCTTGTTTTATTCCTTGAATTAAGGTCCTTGTTTTATTCCTTGAATTAAGGATTAATATCCAATACTCCCCCTCAAGCTGGATCCAGAAGGTTTATGGATCCAAGCTTGGACAAAAGTCGTTGAAACTGATGAGAAGCCAAGGGCTTGGTGAAGATGTCAGCCAGTTGGTTGAAACTTCTTATATAATGTGTCTGAATCACCTGTGACTAAACTTGTTCACGAACGTAATGACAATCAACTTCAATGAGTTTCGTCCTCTCGTGAAACACTGGGTTTGATGCTATATACATGGCTGTCTGATTGTCACAAAATAAGGACATAGGAAGAGTTGTAGGAACACTTAAATAACACAGAAGACCTTTAAGCCATATCAACTCACACGCAGTTGAAGCCATTGCATGATACTCAACTTTGGCACTTGATCTGGCGATGATAGTTTGCTTCTTACTCTTCCATGTGACCAAGTTTCCATCGACAAATGTACAGTAGCCAGTGGTGGACTTGCGATCGATTGCATTCCCTGCCCAATCAGCATCATAATACCCCATGATTTGTGTGTTGTCATTCTTTTTCATGATGATACCACGACCCACTGATCCTTTTAAGTAGCATAAGATCCTTTTAACAAGGGTCAAATTCTCAAGTGTCGGGGAGCGCATGAATTGGCTCACAATACTTACAGAATATGTGATGTCAGGTCTGGTGATTGTTAGGTAGATCAACTTACCAACCAATCGCTAGTAATAACTTATATCCGTGAGTGGCATGCCTTTTAAGCTAAGTTTGAGCTTGCTGTCAAGAGGGGTAAAGGCTGGTTTAGCATCACTCATGTTAGCTTCCTTGAGCAAATCTAGTACATATTTTCTTTGGTTAAGAAAGAGCCCCTTGTGCGAGGTTGCCATTTCTATACCAAGAAAGTACTTCAACATCCCAAGGTCTTTAATTGCAAACCTTTTTCTGAGGGACCCTTTGAGGTTGAAAATCTCGTTAGCATTATCACCTGTAATTATCAGATCATCTACATAAATCAGCACAACCAATTTTCCCATGGCTCCTGTGCGAACAAATAGTGAGGAATCAACATTGCTGCTTTTGAAACCAACACTAGTGAGAACTGAGCTTAGCTTGGCATACCAAGCTCATGGGGATTGTTTCAAACCATAAATGGATTTGTGCAATTTGCACACTAAATCCAATTCATTGCTTTGAGGATGCCCGGGTGGCAATTTCATATAGACTTCTTCTTTGAGATCACCATGCAAGAATGCATTCTTCACATCCATTTGGTACATGGACCACCCCTTGTTTACAGCCACGGACAGTAGCACTCTTACTGTGTTCATTTTTGCAACAAGTGCAAATGTTTCTTTGTAATCCACCTCGAATGTTTGAGTGAATCCCCGAGCCACCAATCTTGCTTTATACCTCTCAATTGATCCATCTGACTTGAATTTGAGCTTATAGATCCATTTGCAACCCACAACTTTCTTGCCTTTTGGAAGTTTGGTGATGCTCCATGTGTTGTGTTGATCTAGGGCTTTAAGTTCTTCTTGTATGGCTTCCTTCCACACCTCTTGGTTGTTGGTCTCATGAAAGTTTTGAGGCTCACTGTAACTCGATATAGTGCTGAGGAATGCGGCATGGGCTGGTGTCACTCTCTTATATGACACATAATTTGAGATGGGATGTGTGGGTTTGTAGGTAACAAAGTCTTGAAGTCTTGTGGGAGGTTTCCTAACACGCATTGGATTATGTCGTGGAACAGGAGGAGTTATCTCATACTCGTTCACATCTTGTACCATATTGTGAGGATCATCTTGATTATCACCATCTTCATGTAGTGTACCATTAAGACGAGACCCTTCATTGTTACTTTCAGTGAGAAATGAATCAATTTTGACATGGCTGGGATCTTGTTGTTGTGGAGCCTCAAGTTCGATTCTTGGTAATGGAAACACATCCAAGATGCCATCCCTTTGACTTGTGATTTCATGTGAGTTACTGAAAAAAGGGTTAGTTTCATAAAATCGAACATCTTTAGACACAATTAATCTCCTAAGTTGGGGATCATAACACTTATATCCCTTTTGTGTAGATGAATAACCAAGAAAAATATATTTAACAGCTCTAGGATCCAATTTACCTCGATTATGAGATTGAATATGTACAAAACAGATGCAACCAAAGACTCTAAGGTGTAAGAGGTTTTCCTTCCTTTCATGACCTCTAAGGGAGGCTTGAAATCCAAAACTCGGATGGGTAATCTATTGATGATGTAAGCAGCTGCCATAACCCCTTGGGACCAAAATCTCTTTGGTACATTCATTTGTAGCATTAATGCTCTAGTTTTTTCAAGTAAGTCCCAGTTTTTGCATTCAACTACACCATTTTGTTGAGGTGTGTTAACGCAACTTGTTTGATGCATAATGCCATGAATGCTCAAATATTGTTTCATGATATGAGACATGTATTCGGTGCCATTGTCAGACCTTAAGGTTTGAATTTTAGAGGAGAAGTGATTTTTAACAAGGTTATGAAAGTCCTTAAATACTTCCATAACTTCATTCTTAGATTTTAAAAGATATAACCATGTGACTCGAGAGAAATCATCAACAAAATCACAAAATACTTATAACCATCAAAAGATTCATTAGTTGGTCCCCATACATCTGAATGAACTAGTTTAAAACACTTACTAGCCCTAAACAAGGAAGAATTAAAAGGCAATCTAGTGGCCTTAGACAAGTGGAAAGTTTCACATGCAATTGCATCATTTCCTAAGTTTGGAAATAAAGTTGACAAAATTGGTGGAGAAGGGTGAGCTAAACGTTGATGCCACAATTGATTATCTTGGATAGGGTTAAACTTGGCTTGAAACCCTCTGGGATTGCGCTTGGATATGTAATAGAGACCATCTAAGCAAAACCCTTCACCAATCGTCTTTTTGGTGACACAATCTTGAAAAATGACATTGTGAGGAGAAAAAATGGCTAAGCAATTCAAGGTATTTGTGATTTTTCCTACAGATAGAAGTTGGAAGGGAAAGGAAGGTACATATAAAACCGCCGACTCGATTTCATCTGACATTAATTTTATTTTTTCCTTTCCTAAAACCTTTACATTCTCACCATTTGCAATTGAAACTTGAGAAGGATTTGCTAATTTTTCAAACTTATGAGACTTTGACACATGGTTTGTCATATGATTTGTGGCACCTGAATCTACAACCCAAAAATCATGCAACATATTTATTTTAAGAGCAGTTTTAAAGGCTTTTATGATACATTGCATGTCCTCTTATGGTATGAGTTTTGTATCTGCCAAGAAACCCGCAAACTTACCTAGCAATGATGTCGAGTTTCCTTCTTCTATGCTATCCTAACAGTCAATTCTAGCTCCTCTTGTCTTGCTTTGAAGATACAACATAAACTCATTCATGAGTTTAGCTGGATTCGTTGTGAAGTTCTTGAATGGATCAGACCCATTAGAGGTAGAGGCAAAAGCATGATTGCACGGTGTGCAGTACGATTCACTTTCTGTAAACTCTTATCCTTTATAAAATCAGGTTTTAATTCTGGATGTAGAATCCAACATGTGTCCTTAACATGACCCCTTATAGTTGCAGTGTTGACACTTCAAGTTTGGATGCTTCCCTTTGTACCTCCTCTCGTTGGTTAGATAGGCTTTTGCCTCAGGTGCACTAGCAATTGTACCCTTGTTCATGACTTTCCTCTTTACTTCTTCACGTTGAATTGTTGCATATACATTGGTGAAGAAAGTTCAATATTTATGAGTATGTGGCATCGTATATCTTCATATGTTGAATCGAGACTGGATAGAAGTTGAAATATCTTATCTTCTTCCGCTCTCTTTCGTAGCAGAGCTATATCGGTTGTATGAGGATGATATATTTTCAACTCATTCCACATGCTTTTCATGCTTCCTAAGAGTTGTACAAAAGGCTTGTCATCTTATTGCAGATCTGAGATGTCATTCTTTAATTGAAAAACTCGTGCAGCATTGTTTTGACTGCCATACATTTCCTTGACCGTCTCTCATAGTTGGTATGCAGATTTAGAATAACTGAATATTTCAGCTAATTTACGTTCCATGAAATTTAGGAGCCATGACATAACCAGTTGATCCTTACTAAGCCAGGATTCATAGGTTGGTGAGAAAACATCAGGTACTTCGATGCTTCCATTTATGAACCCCAACTTGGACCTTCCACCTAGAGCCAGAGACACAGCTCTTGACCAAGGCAAGTAATTAAACTCATTCAACAAGACTGAGCTTAATCTTTAATTTTGGTTGACATCCACCTTATGCATATTCATGAAGGAAAGCACCGATGAACTTTCAGCTTATGATCCTAGTGGCTTGTCTTCAGCCATTTCAAAGATTGAAGATGCTAAGATAATAATAAAGCAGAAGCAAGTTAATTTTCCTACTCCGATGCCATGTTAAAAAAATAATAAATAACTATACACAAAAGAGCTCTCTAGTTTGTATTATTTTCTTCATATTTTCATTACAATGTATAGCTATTTATAATAAAATTTACTCCTTCAATTACTCTTTAAATTAAACATTCCTTGATTTATTCCTTAAATTAAGGATTCCTTGTTTTATTTCTTGAATTAAGGTTTTTGTTTTATTCCTTGAATTAAGGTTTTTGTTTTATTCCTTGAATTAAAGATTAATATCTAATATCCATCCATTCCCATTCACATCAATTAAATAAGCTCTCCATCTCACACCCTCCACAGTAACAAAATACAACCCTTTGAGCACCCCTAACACAAAGAATTAGGCTTTTCTAAAGTACTCCAAGCCTTCTTAGCTAAAAGTGCTAAACTAAAACTCCAAATGCTTAAAACCCAACCCACCAGCCATTTTACTCTTAGCAGCCTTATTCATTGAGCCCCAAGTAATACCACCCTCATTTCCTCCAATAGACCACTAAAACCTAATCATATCAGTCATAAGACTTCTACAAACATGCAGGAAGGGTCTGTGCTACAGATTTCAAAAGCCTCTCTTATACAACCAATAGAGAGAAGTCTTGATCGCCAAGCAGAGGACTTAATTCCTAAACTTTTCTTCAACAACCCATATATGATGAACAAGGTGACAAGGGATCCCTTTGTTTCAACCCTTTACTAGGTGAAAGTATTCAGATTAACTCTTACCTCACTACTCAACTTTGTTTATCAACTAGATCAACTACAGTAATAGAACATGACTTGCGAACCCAATTAAGCAATCAAATATTAGATCAATATCCACATCTTCAACTCTCTCAAACACCGAATGTCATGCGCCTCAACATCAATCAAAACATTACAATGAATAAAGAATCCGATCGCAATGATTACTTGAGAAATTTAAGCTCAAACAATTAATAACGTTGATTGCGATTAAGAAATTGAGGAAGAAAGATTATATTAAAGCTAACATTGCTAGGGATTTGATCGTTATTAATTATCCTCAAATACAAGGGGCTAGTTTGTTACTTTAGACAAACATCAGGAGATTTTACATTTCGCCCAGAAATAATATATTTCTTCTTGTGGAGCTACAAGAAGATCATTAAACCATTTATAATGTAGAAGCAATATTTCAGTTTTCTTGTGCTCAAAACTCAAAGCCTTAAATATTCAATCAAAATTAATAGTCAAAGCAGTTTATGCTGCCTCTATTTTTAGCAACAAAAAGGTAATTTCTTCTATATAAACTTTAGTAAAAATAAATAAAATAAAAACTTAATATCATTACATTACAAGGACTTCAAAAATGTGATAAAAAAAATGTTGAACATTAAGGAGTGCAAGAATTAATTTTGATTAATGTGGTTCTCAAATATTTTAGTCAATACAGTCGTAAAACTTGCACAGCCTACAAAATTTGGATAACCAAGTACTCCCATGAATTGTGGTTAAACACTGTCATCTTAATGACAATAAAGTTTAATCACCGAATCAGCACCAGCAGTGAACAGCCAAGGTTGCCTTGGATGGAACTTGCAGTCCATCACACCTGTGCAACAAAGCAACAGTTGATCATTCGACATTGGCAAAAACCACAAGACAATAGAACTAGTTTAAAAGGGCACATAACCACAAAATTATTTATGCGAGAGGATGAGTACCTACACCCAAAGTGTTCTTATTAACCACCATCCATGTCAGTGGTGGTCAATTATTACCACTTATGTCACTTATACGAGGAAAAGGGATAGAACAATTCATGTGGGTCATGTATATTTTACTTGTGTCTAATCTAGGTCCCACTTATCACCAAAACAAAGATCAAAGTGGCATACCCATGATGGGTAGAGACAAGAAAAGTTTTCCTTACATAAAAGCATTCTACATGAGTAATAACGAAAAATGTTTCTTTTTACTATCCTTTTTTTACAAGGTAGCAAGTTTCCTGATCTTAACTCGGTTCAAAATGACCATAAAACTGTACGTTCCGCCCTCACCATAAATAATGATGACATTTAAAACATTTCACCACACATTCACATAATACACCATTTTTCAAAACCCTTGGCAAGTGGAAATAGGTATAGTAGTTTAATGCATGTGGCTAAGGATCATAGAGACAAGATAATAGTTCAAACCTCTCCCGTCTGAGCTTCTATGCCCTCGGAGGATTTCCAACGGAACAATCAGCGGATTCTGGTTTAGATCTGAGTATACTGTGCCATGGAAAACATAAGCAGTGCAATCATCAGAGCAGGATGCAAATAGAGGATAGGACCGATGGAAAGCAACATTAGTGATGTCTTTAGGATGACACCTGAGAATATTTTCAAAACAGCATTAGACAAAGGATACATAATAACTGGCATAAAACATGCATCTGGGACATGATATACTGAAAGATTTTGTTGATAAGAAAGATATATATTGCTATTAAAAGAACCTATTGAACTACATTATAGATGACGTCTACCTAAGAGAGAATCATAATTTTACAAAATCAGCAAAGATATTCAGGCAATTTCCTTAAAACTATCACATACTTGAGAGTTCTGTAAGGTTTAGAAGAAAGGTCCAAGTCAAACCAACAGAGTTTTCCTTCTTTGCTTCCAACAATTAGATTGTCACCTGCAAAGAATACAATTACCAGATTGGTAGGAGTAGGATATTAAGCACACTAATTGATAGCAAAGAGAGAGAAAAAAGTTGATAAAACGAGGAATATCGACTAGAATACTAATAAATCTAAGTTGGGCTAAATACAATATAGGTCCCCAACCTTTGAGGACTAATAAATCTTAGTCCCTATCTTTTCAATTACATGCAGTTATTTCCTAAGCATTCGAAATTGGTAACATAAGGACATTCCAATAGTCTCATTCAAAAATATGTAAACAATGCAATGGAGCTGCAAGACCATGTGACATATATTTTTAAGCATTACATGGCAGTCACATGCTAGTCTAGCAATCACAGGCACTATCTGTTCACGCAAAAGTGACAAATTGTCATTGTTGTTACCAATTTAGTATGGTTGGGGCACTAACTGTGTACAATTGAAAGGATAGGAAGCAAAGCATATCAATTCTTAAAGAGAAGGGGCCAATAAAGTATTTTAACATTGAAGTTATACCGAAGAAAACAATATATGAAACTTACCAGCTGGATGAATAGCAATAGAAGAGATTTCCCGCAGTCCAGTCTCAAGTTTTTTGATAAGCTTGTGCTGCAACAGATCATAAACCCGAACATCCTTCTTTGTTGAAATGAAGAAGTGGGAACGAGTAGGGTGGAAAACTGATGAAACCGGAAGTCCACGCAACTTGAATGGAAATCTCTGAGTTTGCTTGCTAGAAAGCCTGTGTATTAGAATCGATCTTGATTCTCGTAATGGACAAGTCAAGGAAAACCTTAGAAAGAACAAATTTAAATACATTGCACCATCTTATGTCATGGTATCAGTATGTGAATACAGAAGAACATGTAAATGTGGTGCATCATGGGACCTAATCCAGTTAAACATTAGATTTTCAATTATCTTAAATAAAGTCAAAGACATGTTGATTATAAAAGAGCTTGATGTCTCCTAGTTGCCATGGCTCAAGAATCCATGCTCTAGCCAGCAGATCTATCCATAAAGCAACAACGATACACTCAAATCAAAACAGTCCCAGGAAGCAAAATGGATTAAAAATTAGGGGTCACTAACCAGTAAAAAAAGGGTAATGAGAACAAAAAATATTCACATTTTTAAAATTGAGAATATCATCTGCAATTAGATTTCCATAAAAGAAAAGAAAGGATATCTGCAGGCACCACTGTTGAGAAGTAATCTCCTTTACGATGCCACTCAACTGAAGATACAGACTGCAAGAACCAATCAAATCAAACAATAAACATTTCACATAAAGGCATTCATGTAACAACTGGGGGGAGAAGTATTTACCTTGAAATGTGTCAACCTTACACCTCCATGTTTATCATCCTGAAGCCAGCTTACAATGGATGCAATCTCACCTATTTGATGCAAAATATATCTTGAACTCTTGAAGTCTAATGTTAAGCATTTTATCTAGGCTACAGAGAAAGCAATAGCTGTATTATACTGACCAGAGTCATCTTGTGACGTAGGTTTCTTGACATGAAGAAGTTCATTAATTTCTTCATGTTTTTCATTCCCAAAAGCAGCATTCAATAGAATTATATCCTGTCCCCTGCAATAATTAATTACTATTCAAGCTAACTTCCAGACCATCTTTTTTATGGGTATCAACACATTACATTTGTGTTTCTTACAGAATAAAGGCAAGGGACCACATAGTCAAGAAAATGAAACAAGCCTTACATAGAGACAGCCAGTATGGGAAGCTCACGCACAGGATTCCATGCTACACACTTAACAGCTTCACCAAACTCCCAGACTCTAAGACATCTACCAGTTTCAACCTCCCAAATACGCACAGTTCCATCCATTGAACCTATCCAGACCACAATGACATCAAACCATATAATAAATTTTTTTATCTTTCCTCGGTAAAAATGCAACGATATTTTTACTGAAGATAAACAGCTGTAAAATTCTATGTGTTTACAGACCAGATGCAATCCACTGCCCTGAAGCTTCGACCGAGACTGACATAACTGCACCGGTATGACCTTTGTACTCCAGATAACATGTTACAGGATATGGCCTGAGGTCCTTTCGACTTGGTAGCTTGGGTTTCAAGGACTCAGGATCAATGTTTATCTGTAAAATAAAAAAATAAAAAAACCATAATAAACCTAAAATATTTTAGAACTATACAGTAAAATTCAAAACGATGCTGCAAAAGCTTAAAATAACAATGCAATAGCATCAGGAAAACTCATATAATTCTGAAATTTTCACTTACTCGTTTTTTCCGAACTCTAGGGCACAAGTAAAGATCCAAACATCTTTCAAAGGATTCCCTAACAGCATTCTCATATGCAGGGATGCTTCTCATAGATGTGAATCTTTAAAAAAGAAAAAAAAATGATTAGGTTGTTACATTTACAAGTTTCCAACAAGAATTAAATGAATATCATGAGATATAATACCTTTTTGGTATAAACTTGGGGCGGTCTTCATCAAACATTAACTGATATTTATTGATCTCTTCTTGTGTCGGGATATATTCTAAAGAGGGATTGTAGGATTCCTCATGCCCTGACAGAAATATCTAAGCTATAATTTTGGCCAAAATTATCACAGCTAAAAAGAGATTTGCTAACAAGTTGGCAATACCTGGCAGTTTTGGCTTTGGTGCAGGAATGTAAGCTAAATGCTTAGATTTTTCAGTTGATTCTGAGTCATCTCCCCATAAGTGATAAACAGGTGGTTCTTCTTTAGGCTTGTCAAATTTAATATCACCCCTACGTATAGCTCGAACGATCTTCAGAACCTGTAGATACACAAGAGAATAAGAGAGCATGAATCACTTAATTTCCTGAAAAACCCATTAAATTACACTAACAATACAAAGATGAACAGACATATTTCAGCATAAAAAATATTAATTCACCAAATTTACTATTAGAAAAAAGCTGAAATAGAATAAAGTCATACCTTCTTAGCTTCCCATTTTGAAGGGATGAAACGTCTCTTAGGTTCTGGCTCATTAGACAAAGGATGTTTGGCATCATCCCATTTGAACCAATCAACATAAGACTGCATCCATAATGCACAAAATTCAACTATGAATAAATTATTCAGATTACTGGTGTTTTAATGATTGATAATGAAATAGTAGTCAATAAGAAGCATCAACGAACACCAACACACCGCATAGGGATCAAAATCAACATGTGGTGCCTTCCCTCGAAGCAATCTGCTAACCATCTTGGCCTCTTGCTTTGTAAGTTTGACTACTTCATCATTATACTCATCGAATATTTTGCGCCTGAACAAAGAAAATTACACTAACATCAAACATAGATATTAATAGCATACTCTTTTTTTGGGTAAAAAATAAAAAGGAAAATCACTAATATATTTTGCATAGCACAAATAGAGGGTAGGCAAAGACTTCCATATGACAGAAATACATCAAAAGATAAAAGAAAATGTTGAAAACTCACCAGTTTTTTGAGTCATCAGCACTAGCCAGAAAAGATTGCAATTTGTCTTCTCTTTCTTTCTTTTTTATTTTCTTTCCTGTGACGTCATAACCAATATGTTTCTCATCCTGGTACCACTTCAAAGGAACATCTCCAACGGTATTTCGAGGAGCCACCTATTTTGGCATACACAACAACAAAGAAGCAGCACTTTACTGTATTCCGAAAAGAATACTCTAGAGACATAGGTCATATTTGCTACGACAGAAAAAGGTTTTCAACATACCTCATCTTCTGATGAATCACTCTCCTCAACATCAGGTCGTTCTGAGTCGTCACTTTGGTCACCATGGTCATGGCCATTAGCCAAACTAATACCATTGTCAGCAACCACATTTCCCTGCCATGAGAAGCCATAAAAACCTATTAATCCAGAACCACAAGTATATCCAAAATTCTCATAAAGTACCAAACAAGGAAGTGGGAAAGATATTTCTCATTTACCTACAATAGGGTAAGGAAAACCAAGGTTAGGTGAGAAAGAAATAAAACCATGAATTTCAAATCATTAAGAAAATAGAGGCAAGTATTTTGTACCTCATTTTCAGATGAATCACTTTCTTCAGATTCTGAGCTGCTCAACAATTCACCATCCTCCGAGCCATCATTCTCGGAGAAATCCTAGAGAATAGCAGAGAATGTGAACAACCAGAATAGACCAGTCTTTGCAAAAATACAAATTCAACCAAAGTATCATTGCACAAAACATTAAATGAATGCAAGTCTTGTGTACCTCATCTTCAGATAAGTCACTCTCTCCAGATGCTGGTTCCCTCAAAGATTCAGAATCTTCTGAGCCATCATCCTCATAAACGTCCTGTAAAAATATAACATCACATAAAATTGTTTTCAAACTCCAAATAAAGACACCAATTTGATCACACAAATTCCAAGGGGCTTATGCTCCCCACCACCCCTCCCAAAAAAAAATTGGTGCTGATGTGGATAACTACTAATCCCAGAATTAAAAAAAATTAATAACAGAAAATGTCACAAAGCATAGCTAATGAACTCTAAAGCATCAATGGTTCTCTTATAATACTTTCTAACATATTCTAAAATACAGATACAAAAATATCATTTTTCCCCCTATAATTCGACATACCTCATCAGAATGAGACTCGGTCACAGGATTGAATTTCTGTTCAAATTCACTATCTGACTCAGAAGAAGATGCTGGTTCTTTCTCTTTAACTTGTTGCTCCTGCTCGACTTGAGTGCTTTTCTGATTCCTTTTGTTCTTATTCTTCTTATTATTATCTTCTTCATTGTGCTTTTGCTTCCGTCTCGCCATAACTTCTTTGTATTTCAACCCAAAATTAGGTTTTATGATTTTATTTTGATTGATGCGAGTGGAATTATTTATGAGAAGAGCATGACAAGGGAAAAGGGAGGAACAAGAAGAAGAAAGGGTTTAGGGTACGAGAGGTTTTGTTGTTCGAGGGTTTCGCGTTTTGATCACAATTAATTTTCTCGTGTGTGCTAACTTACTGTACTCTCGTGTACAACCAATGATAGGGTTGCTAATTCTTGACTCTCTTTACTCCGAAAAAGGTCTCCCAATAAAATATAAAAAATAAAAAATCGATTATATTACAATGATAATTTACTTGTTATTTTTATTAAATATAATTATATAAATATGAATATAATTATTAGTAATATTATAACATATCATTTATTATTTATTATAAATTCATGATAATAACTTTTTTTAAAACAAAAATATTCATGGAAACCGATTAAAATAAAGACTTAAAAAATAAAAGTAAAAACTCCAAATACATTATTTCATAAAAATGAGTATTATTTTTCTATCATTGTTTAGAATATATATATATATATATATTAAAGTAATAACTATCTTGTTTATCTTTTAGTTATTATAATTTATTTAAAAAAAATATTTTTTATTAATTAAATAATAAAATATTAATATTTAAAAGACTGATAATTATTTATTAATTATTCTATAATTTATTTAAAATTTTATTTTTTATCAATTAAATAATAAAATATTAATTTTATGCTTAATGTTTTATATAAAAATAAAATTTAATAATAATTAATTTTAATATTTTAATAAATTACTTCAAAATTAATATATAATAATAAAATCTATGTATTTTGCATGTGTTTTAAAAAAATTAAATAATAAATAACAATGTTCTAATATTTATAAAGTAAATAATATTATATCAAGCTATTTTGACCGAGATAATATACATTTTTGATACTGAATAATTAAAACTAAAATTAATACAATATAATTAAAATTACATTAATTTTAAAAATTATAATATATATATATATATATTATAAGTGTATATATATATATATATATATGTGTGTCTAAATTATATCTTATAATTTTTTAAACAAAAATATCCATATATTATAAAATAATGACTATCATTATCGTTGATTTTTTAATTATTATATAATTTATTTAAAATTTTTATTTTTTATTAATTAATATTTAAAATACTAACAATTATTTGTTAGTTGTCATATAATTTATTTAGAATTTTTATTTTTTTAACAATTAAGTAATAAAATATTAATTTTATGATTTCTTTATATAATAATAAAATTATTATACATTTTATTAAAATAAATTTTAATATTTTAATAAATTATGCTCTTATTTATGACTCATATATAATAATCAATTGCACGAATTTTGAAAGTGTTTTAAAATTTTTAAATAATAAATAATAATGCACTAATATTTTAAAGAAAATAACATTAGCTCAAGCAGTTCTAATTAAGATAGTATATTTTATGAAACTACACAATTAAAACCTAAATTAACACAACAAAATTAAAATTACATTAATTATAGAAATATTTTGATTTCTATGATTTTTCTAAAATATGGATAAAAAATCTAAAACTAAATTGAAAAAATATATATTCATGGTATCCATCTACCAATTAACATTAAATATAACAAGATATTAGATGAAAAAGAAAAAGAAAAAGAAAAATCAATTAAATTTATGAATATTATTTGAGCCAGATATTATAACTTGTGATGTATGAATATAAATATGAAACAAAGTGATCATCATTCATCATATAAGAAGAGTGATAATTAATATGTAGAATAATTTTCTCAAAATATATTTTAATAGTCTTGTAACTTATATGTATATTTGAGTTTCTAAATACTTAGAGACTTGCAACACTTTGAATGAAAATAATAGTAAAAATATTTAAATATAAATAAAATGGAAGAATGAAAAGTATAATAATACAATCATTATTACATCTGATTTTTTTACATAGAGTACTTGCTTCAAAAATAATTTTCAAAATCCTATTCTAATACTTTTTTTAATTCAACATTATTTCCACGTATAAGATAAAATCAATATAATTATAAACAAAACATAAGGTGCTACTCTAACTCAACACTGTTTTCATGTATAGAATACTGTCAAAATTGTATTTCTCTGATAATTATCAGTATATTTCAGTATATTTCTGTTCTGGTTTTTACAAGAGTTTACAATGTATATAAGGAAAATGAAAATTAAACAATATCCATAAAACCTGCACATCCAGGTTTTATGGCTCCACTAATATCATTGTTCCGCTCCACGTTTTACTCCATCGAGCATTTCAGGTTCCGCCATCAAGCGTGTTTTAAGACACACCAACACTCCTCCTCAAGTTGGCGCATATATGTCTCTTATGCCCAACTTGTCGTTGAGTTGTTCCTCGCATACGTACTAAGGATATCACCAACTGATCTTCCACTTAACAAAATGGAAGCTTAATAATCTTTTCTTCAAGATTCTGTTTGAGGTTCCGATCCACTTCAACGTGCTTCGTGCGATCATGTCAACTGATTGTGAGATATGGCAACGGGCCGCTTTGTTATCACAAAATAAGTTCATTTCAGAAAGTTGTGAGCAACACCAATCTCAAGAAGTTTTTTCAACCAAAGCGAGCTCACATATTCCTCGACCATTCCTCGAAATTCAACCAAAGACTGGATAAGGCAACTACATTTTGCTTCGCTTTCTTCCACAGTAAACAAGATTGCCTCCCACGAAAGTAAAGTACCCAAAGAAGAGATTTCCTATCCTTCATATTCCCCGCCCAATCAATCAGATATCCAAGGACTTCCAATCGACCATTCTTTGAAAACATAAGTCCTTTCCCTGTGGGAGGATTTTAAGTAAGTATTCGTACGATCGCATCCATATGGTCTTCACTGGGGTTGCACGAATCGACTCACGACACTCACAAAGATAAGCAATATTGTGTCGAGTATGAGATAAATATACGAGTTTACCTACTAACCGTTGATATCTCCGTTTATCCGCCGGTACTCGTCCACATATTCTCCGAGTTTACGATTTTGAACCATTGGAATATCGACAGTTTACAATCTAGTAGCCCCGCCTCGCTAAGAGTCCCGTAGTATATTTCCTTCGTGGAAAGACATACGCCTTGTTTTGATCTTGTTACCTCAATACCTAAGAAGTATTTGAGCCCTCCTAAGTTCTTCATTTCAAACTCATTTCGACAGCTTGTTCTCGGCCAGATTTCTTCTTTATCATCCCCCCGTAATGATCATGTCGTCTACATAGACTATGCAAGTACGTTATCTTCCCTAATCTATGTTTTAGGAAAAGAGTATGATCGTAGCTTGCTTTGTCGTGGAACCCATATTTCTTCATTGCCGAACTCAACCTACCAAACCACGCCGAGGCGATTGTTTTAGTCCATACAACGCTCGTCAGTAATTTACATGCAGCTTTTTTTCCCGATGTAACAAGATATCCCTAAAGGGATATCCATGTAAATCTCTTCTTCAAGGTCGCCACGGCGAAGGCATTCTTCACGCTGTCGGTGCAACGGGCCAATCTAAATTTGTCGCAAGAGATAACAAAACTCTCACGCTTTTAGTTTAGCCACAGTATGAGAAGGTTTCTTGATAATCTATCCCATGTTTCGTGTATATCCTTTTGCTACAAGCCTCGCCTCGTAACGATCAACTAACCCATCCGCTTTATACTTAACGGAGAAAATCCACTTCGCACCCTACCATCTTCCTCCCGAGGCAACTCGCTAACACCCACGTGTTATTCTTCTCAGAAGGCCTCAAATTCCTCTTTATAGCTTCGAGTCCATTTTTGATCGTATAAGGCTTCTTCAATGCTACTCTGAATCGGGACACGGCGGGCAGTTGCCAGGCAAATGCCCCGATAGGTTCTCGATAACTCAGTGAAAGAGATACATAATTTGCTATTGATACTGGGTTGTCGTTCTTCTCTTCCTATACGATTCGAGGTTTACTCGATCGTCTCGAAAGGTAAAACATAACCACCGATGTACGTATCTATAGCATTAGTTTGTAAAGGTGTGATGTGATAGCTTACCTCAAAAGTGTTGTTCTCACAGGAGGATCATTTCAAGTACTAGAGAACGGAGTGGTACATCAACCACTTCATCTTCCGGAGATTCACTACTACTTCAAATTTTCAGCCGAAGTTCAAGCTCTGGCCCTAGATACGTTCTCCATATTATTGGCACGATCCGAGTATTGGACTCGTGTCTAATATTTCAACATCAAGCCAATTTCGTTCTTCACCATAACTCTCCTCCCAAGAAAGTGTAATTGATACCGGTACGTGGGAAAAACATTCTCGATTCGAGGAAAGTGACATCCACGGTAGTATAGTTTCTTTTAGTGTTGGATCATAACATCGGTACTCTTTTTTACACCATACCCCAAGAATACACATCTGACAAAGACATGGATCCAACTTAGTTCGTTGATTTTTACAGGTGGACAAACGCAACACATCCAAAAATTGCATAAGCATCAAAATAGTAGGCAAAGGAAGATGATCGATAAAACCTTTAACGGAGTCCGAAATTGTAAGGTCTTTGCAGTGCATTCGATTCAAGAGATACACAAACAGTAGTAACAAAGATCACTCCAAAGCATGTACAGGCATACGTGCACCGATTAGTGTGCCCGAGCCGTTTCTAAAATATGCCGATTTTTTTCTCTCCGCAAGCCCCATTCTCGCTGGGTGAACACGAGGTTTCACGTGAGAATACCACGGTTGTCAAAGCATGTTCTAATTGTCGATTAACATACTCCCCTCCATTATCGTACCTAAGATCTTAATTTTTCGTAAAATCAGGTTTCAACCATGGCGTGAAACACGTGAAATGTAACAAATACTTCATCTTTATGTTCGGTAGTAAAGCCATGTCATTCGTGTACAATCATCAACAAAAATAACAAACCAACGACGACCCGACGACGTAACGACCGGGAAGTGTCCCCAAACATCGAATGTACCAAAGCAAAAGCGAGCTACACTTTTATTCACGCTCATAGATAAGACGCCCTACGACTTTCATAGGATACAAGTATCACATTTGAAATCTCGAATGTGTGATATTTGAAAATAAACCTGGGAGAGGTGCTTTAAATACCCGAACGATTTTGATGCCCAAATCTACGATGCACATAGCCAAACTGCCGTTCTCGTTACCAACAAGATACAGATGTGATCGCTCGTCCCGAATCGAGGTCATCCACATAATATAGCCCTCCTCTCCTAGTACCACGCCCAATGATCTCCTTGCGAGAATATCCCGTAGAAGGCAAAAAGTAGAATACATCAATACAACACGTTAAGGTCCTGCTCGACTCGACTTACGTACATTAGTCTGCTTCGACAACAGTGGTACAAGCAAAGTATTAGATAATGATAATGAAGGAGATAAGGTCACCGTTCCGCCCCGTAATCGGATAAGCGACCCCATTTCGCATTGGCAACACGGCCCGTCTTGGTTCGGGTTGTATGGTAGATCATTCTGGGGTCAAATGTCACGTGATCCGTAGCCCGTAGTCCGTAATCCACTCATCTTTCTCATTACGAGTGTAGATGTGAAATACTTTACTTGAAATACCCGGATCCCGGGAAGATTCGGCCCGAGAAGTGCGGATAGCAGGCATTATCGTAGCCACCGCCGCCGCCCAGCCGGTGTCCTGCTTTCTTCCGTGCTTCAAGATCATTCCACCATTCGGGATACCCACGTAGTTCGCGCTTTTCACCGGTGTGTTCTGGAGTTTCCACAATGGCCACATTTCATGTCAAGAGCATGGTGAATTTCCCGTGGATTTCTTGTTACCTAAGAAAGGTCCCGGTTTTGGGCGGCATTAGATTACGGTGTCCCTCGACCCCCTTTAAAAGCCATAATCAGCCCGGTGTCGTATCTACACCTGTGATCATCACGGCTCGCTCGACTTCTTCCCTACCGACGAATCCACAGTTTGCTCCACCGCAGTGGAAATGGCTGATCCGGGCACATCACCTCGAGTTTTATCCAATCTATCAAGTCCATCGGCGGCGTATACACTCGATCTTCCCGTACGTATGAGCTTGTATTTTTGTATATCAATCGCATACTCCATCGATTAGGACGACTCAAATCAATTTCCCGCCACAACCCTCGGGCGTCATTGTAGTATTTTTCAATAGATCCTCCCGTCGCTTCTCAGATGCAACTTGACGTCGAAGATCATACACTTGAGACGTGTCCGTCCCACATAAGTAGAAGAACCGAATCCCAAACCTCGTTTCGCATTGGGAATCTGATAAAGTTTGCAATCGCGAGGTCCATCGAATTGATCAACTATCCTTCGACAATGGCATTTTCAAGACGCCCATCTTCTAAACGAGTGGCCTGCTTTCAACAAAGCCGATAAGATCCCCATTAATATATCCCGGCTTTATCTTTCGCCGTAGATATACATCTCCACCACCCTCGGGACCACAAGGCATACTGATCCTCCCAACTTCGATACTAATGGAGCAAATACGCCTCCGCCATGGGTCAGAGCCGATTCCGAGCTCTAGTTAACTTCCGTCATTTTCACACAAATCTTCCAACACGAAATCGTAGTTAAATCTCTAGATTCGCCATGAAATCTAATTTTTTTTTCCTTCCGTTTTTCCTTTTTTTTTTTTTTTTTTTTTTTTTTTTTTTACAAAGCGTACACTATATAAATGGAAAAATGTAAAACCCTAACCCTATTTTCCGTTCTCTCTCAAGCTAGCTCTTCTTCCCAAGCGCCGTTCTCTCAAAACGTAACCCTAAGGAAAAAATTTCCATTCGCGTTACTCGGAGAACCTTCTTTCTCGCAATCGAGCGCGACTTTCTTTCTACAATGATGGCCCTGCCGTCTTCTACAAAAGCGCGCCCGTCTTCTCGCAAGCTACGAAACCTTCTTCGCAACCGAAGCGACTTTCTTCTTCACCCGAGTGCGACACTTTCTTCTACCAAATGGAGCGCGCCCGTCTTCTACAAGTAAGCCGGGCGCTCTTCCTCGCAAGCTGGGGCAAATGGTCCCCGCTCTCGCAGCGAAGAACCAAGGTAACCTTCCACTCGCTCCTCCGTCTCTGAAAAACCCTCACTGACCGAAGTTGATTCGTTTTTTTTTTTCAAAATTGCGCAGAAACAGACACCTAATCACAGTCGCATTTGTTTCCATCTTTTCAGTTTCTTCTTCTTCCTTTTTTCGTGGTGCGCAGACAAGATGGTCACAATCGATCTCAACTTTGAAATCGTAACTCAACAAACGGAAAACCGGCAGCCTACAATCGCAGCCACACCTAAACCAGTAAATCGAAATCGAAATCGAATCGTAAATCTGATTGTAAATCGGAATTCGAAATCAAGAATCAAAGAAATCTCGCAAATTTGCAAATCAAGAATCAACATAATGGTAGTTTCATCATAAATCACAGTAGTTCATTAGTTAGCAATATCCTCGCTTCGATACCACAATGTCAAAATTGTATTCGATAATTATCAAGATATTTCAAGATATTGCTCTCGGTTTTTACAAGAAGCTTACAATGTATATAAGGAAAATGAAAATTAAACATCCATAAAAACCCGCACATCCAGGTTTTATTACTCCACTAATATCATTGCACCGGCTCCACGTTTTACCCATCGAAGATTCGCAGCCGCCATCGCTTTTAGCACACACCAACAAATACAACATGATATAATTAAAATAAATAAATATTGGAATGTTTGAGAAAGAGATGTTGAACAGAGAAAAATGCTGCAAAAAAATATTCGGTAAAACTATTTCATCAAAAGAATTACAATGACTAAGGAAGTCGAAAAAGGTAAAGATAAAATAAGGTGAGATAAAAGTAAGATAAATTTTAATTTTAATTAGTTATAATATGATACTTTTATTTAAATTTAAATTTGAGATGATAAATAACTAATTTTTTTTAAAGAAAATTGTAATAAATATACTAACGTGAAAAAGATGGTTCTTAAAATTGCATTTACTTGTTTACTTTTTTTTTTAATTTAAATTCCAGAATATAAGTAACTTATTCTTAAAAAAAACAATGTTATCATTTTATCTCTTTAAAACTATAAATATGTTTTAAAGATGTAATTATATTAAGTTAATGGAATTACTTGTAAATATCTAAAATAATTTCAATAAAATCAACCAAAATGATAAAAAAAAATGCCACATGGTAAATATATATAATAATAATAAAATAATAAGATATAAAATAAACTAACAAATGTATCACCGAATTATTAATAAAGTTACAAAAACATCATCTAATTTTATTGGGTTACAAATATAAAAATAGAATACCATAAATATTACAAAATTACAATCCCCATAATATATATCATATTTTTGTACGTGTTATAAATATACTATCAAAGTATTATAAATTATATTAAGGGTATATTATTGTAATATTTATTTGTAACACTTTTAAGTTATTTACGTGCATGTGGTTTGCAGCTCAATTAGTGTCATGCTAATACATTCTCCATTTCAAGTAGTAATTAAAACCATGGATTTTTTTTATTGATATAAAAGAAAGTTATTTGTGGTTTAAATAGTTATTTGACAATAAAACTCACTATTTTATGTTTAAAGTCATCAGTTTAAAATTTTTATAAATTTGTTAGAAATAGTCTGAAGTTACACACCAAAATACCCAGGTAAGTTGCTTGAAGGTACCAAAACAAGTATACTAATATAAGCTTTTTCTCGAAATAAAAAATTTAATAAAAAATATTTCAAAAATGTGTAAGAGCCATATAGATGAAGTCATGAGGCCTCTTATTCATATGAAGTCCACTTTCATCTAAATAAAGAACACCTTGATGCAGACTAAATTTGGGTACTTATGTAGCATTTAGGCATTAAAGTTTCTCTAAAATACTCAAATTAATGTGAATCTAAAACTTTTACCAAAAACAAAAAAAAAATGTTAAGAGCATTCTTTCAATCCACGAAAGATAAGTGCGTATTAAGGTGGTGGTTATACAATTTGACCTGATAGATAGAGGTGAGAGATGGACAAAACAGATCGGAGCAAAAAGGGATCAAACATTATCTATTTTATTATAAACAGTTTTGGTGCAAAAGTTAGATTAGTTTGGGACACCATTCAGTAACTACTTTTTCAATTACAAAAAAGAGAGTTATTATTTCATTATCATTTGAAAAAATGTCAAAATAAAAAATAAAATCATATTTGATCATAAATATTACCCAATCCAACTTGAACACACTTATCTAAAACGGTTCAATTCAAACTAAACCACAGGTCAGACTGTTTTGAATCAGGTCCGATTTGAACCTATCTGTTGACATCTCAATCAATATTTGCAACAATTAAGCCAACTAGTTATGACTAACAACATTTAACTTAGGCGTGTAGAATACCTAGAGTTCGAATTCAAGTCCCAGGTGCATGAATTTGAATTGTAGTTATTTAAAAAAATTAAAAAAATTGCAGCAATTAAACTGAGTTGTGAGTGCGCCTTTGTAAGCAATTCAATTTATTGCTTGATTCCATTAACAAATTATCCCAAAGTATCAACTCTTCATAGCCTTACTAAAAAACAAGCATGATGTATACAAAGATTCAACTCTTCAATAGTTTTCAATTATTTAAAAAAAAACAAAAAAATGTTCAATAGTTTAATCAATTGGAACGGATCTCTCATGTTCTACAAAATAGCTGTATGGCTAACAAGCAATTTTCATTCTCCAAAGTTAATGTTCCTGTCATACTATGTTGAGCACAACAGGATTTTCGAAACAAACAGAAACGAAGTTGCTAATCAAATTGTTGAAAAAGTAATCTTAAACATAGCTATCGTTACAACTTACAATGGGGATGAGCAGGGCTAAAATACCGGAAAAGAACAAACGATTTAAAACACACGTCAAAATTGTCAAGTCACTTGCACAAAAACTCCAAGCATTTTGAGCTGCCCTCTCACCATGTCCAGGAAATGAAGATTGGCTAACCGATAGGCATTGGTGGTACGAAATAAAACCTCAACTGCATCAGCCATGTAGCATTAAAGACCAAGTTTTGAGAGAAGCTCACGCCATCTTGGAGTTTCTTCATCAAAGATGTAGGTCAACGGAGAAACTAAAACCCCACTTCCTCCAATCTGCAGCAAACATTGATGCCAAATAAACTATGTTTTATAAACCAAATTATGTAACTGAACAGAGTCTACAAGCCCAATATGGGCCAAGAGTAAAGCTAGGAATAGAACCTTTCCAGTGGTTCAAATTAAAAGTATTGCTTGGCCCACAAAAGGACGTTAAAGTCTCATCCACCATAGTTTCAGCATGTATCCCAAAACTCTATAATGCACATCTATCTATTCGCTTGCATACATGCCAAGTTTCCAACTAAAACTAAATAAATAAATAAAAGTCTTAAACCTCACATTGGTTAAACAACTTCTCTACTAGTTTAGTACAATGTCTACAATGTGATAAAAAAAGGGTAACAATACACTATAGAGAGTAGCTCAATTAAGCATTGATGACTTTGGTTTTATGAATGCAAATATATAGATCAATAAAGCTGATATTACTCTCCTATTATTTCAGAAAAGGGAAGAGCATAAAGTTTACGTAATATATTATGCTTATATTACTCACTGCTCTCAGTTGTTTTAAGGATTTGTAGAGTGCCATTTTGGGCACACATATGACAATAGCATAGTAATCAGGCACTATCTTTCCATCGCGTTTGCAGAAAACTGGACTAACAGTGGGTCCCTGACAGTAACAATAAACAAAAATTTAGAGAGGTTGCAAAATCCAAAGATCATCTGATAGTCAATAAAGGACAATTTGTTGGTTGATTTGTTCTCTGCATACATTGAACATGAGTCCAAAGGAAGAAAAGGAAGGGGAAAAGAGTCACCTGCAACCCAGATAATGAAGGCTGACTCAAGACTCGCTCAGCCACTTCCTCTGCACTACATCCTCTCATGTTTGCAACTACCTGCCAGGTAAGTGTGAAACAAAAGAATAATCTGAAAACCAAAAACAACCATAACACCAGAGGTATGATATACTAACCGTGAATTGACCCATTGCTCTGAGATGAGCCTCAAATCTTTCAAGCATCTCATGTGTTGTATCCATTACGCCTTTGCGGTGGATCAGCGACCTACGGCTTGCAACTAGAACTGCCTAAAGCACATTTGGATTCCAAGTTAATACATAATGTAGGAAAACAATGAAATAATACCAGCTACTACAGGCATCTTAAAACTCCAAAATCAGATGCTGGTCAAGGTCCACGATAAACCCTGAAATCTTACCTGACTTTCTAGCACAACTCCACCTTCAATTTCTTTCAAATTGTTTTCCCTTAATGTTGTCCCACTACTCACAAGGTCCAAAATAACATCAGCTATACCCATCTGCAAGTAGTCACATTTTACAACAATATGTCAAAAATGAACAGACAGGCAATAGAAGATTTAAATGCAATTAGACAGAATTTTAACTTCTATTTTTCATGATGTTCTAAAATTCCTACTTTGAGGTCAAAACCGCAAATTTCTAATGCTATGACCTGCAGGTATATGAGGTTAAAACCAAATGATACTGCACCAAGACGATCCAGACTTCCAAGATCTTGACCCATAAGTGTCTATCATGTTTGCCTAAAAAGTTGGTTTTAGCTTGAATTGCTAATATCCCCCATCAAACAAACGTTCCTTTGCTTTTTCCATATTCTTGATATTGAATTTTATTTTATTGTCATTATTATTATTATTATTATTATTGTTATCACTGTAGTGTTTTTCTAAGTAGAATGAACATTTGGAACAGAAAAATCAATATCAGAAAAACAATATGCTAATGAAAAACAATATTTCAATATACTAACACACTAAACTTGGTCTTAATGCGTCATTGTGTTTAAACTCAATTTCACCAATGCTAAATGATTTTTTTCCACTTCGCTGAAGACTTGTTTCTTATAATGGCTAAACTATGAAATTTAAACTCTGATTAAATGGTAGTTTGTTAGTAAGAAATAAATGAACCAGAATTGAATCCCTTGGCCCAACCTAACCAAAAACAAAAGTCTAAAAAGATGAAAGCAGTGCCAATCTCCTTTATGATGGTAGTAATTACGAAGGCTCAACATAATAGGTTTATTATAAATTGTTACGCAACTGGAAGAAAACAGTTTCATCACAAGCAGCATAATAATTTGTCCTTCAGTTCTTATGAATTATATCCACTACAATTTTCTTCAAAAGAAGTAAATCTTACCGCAGGAGCAGCCTCTAGTGCTCCATCAGCAGTTGAAAAGGTCACATACTTCAATCCATTTTCTTTCATAAACTTAGGACCCAGCTGCACATAGAGATAAAGTAAGAACATACATAACGAAAAAGAGAAAAAAAATAAAAATTCCACGAATATAATTGAGATACATTAGAATAGAATAATCTAAGAAACACTGGCATACATAAGTGAAGCCTGTAGCAACACGCAAAGGTTTATCTTCCGTCCATTGGGGCATTTGTGCTAATTCCCTCAGAGAATTTACATTTTCGAAAATTCCATATTTTGGAATCTGAATGAACAAGAAGATTTCCACAATATCAAGAGCAACAATAGTGAGAATAATCAAGAAATTGGAAAATACTCGTACTTAAAAAACAGTACTCACAGCAAGGGACAAACGGCACTCTCCAAATTTGAGAGCATCATGAACAAGGATAAGATCTTCATTCCCCTAAAAGAACAATTAAAGCTAGTAATCTCCATGCAAAGCATAAAAGGCTAATGATTTAGCTAGAAATACAGTTGATTAACATAATAACCAATAAGATCCTACCTGCCCATATTCACTAACAATATCTAATCCCACAATTCCAAGGTCCAAATCTCCAGACAACAATTTCCGTACAATATCTTTAGGCCGTTGAAACCACACTTCAGCATTTGACAGCTACAACAAAATCAACCATTTTTTAAAATTCTATTACTTACAGTTCTCAATCCATAGCCATCATCAAACCATCCAATTGGTAAAGAAAATTGAAACCTGAGGAATGTCTGCCACATACTGTCTAGGATTGACTTGCTTCACCGACAACTGACAGTCCTGTTTTTCAATTAATAGCCAAAAGAGGAGGGGGGAAATTACTATGATCTTAAAGGGAGTATTTAAATAGAATTATTATTATCATTAGTATAAATTATTTAAATAATTTGAAAAAATAACAAAAATAAAAAACTTTAGAGCATGTTTGTAATACAGCACTAAAGACTATGAATGTGTAATTTTTTATACATTTATATTTTTTATACATTTGAATGTAAAATAAGACCATATCATATAATATAAAAATAGTAAAGTTATGTAAAAATCTAATTAAGTGTAACTCTAAATCGTACCAAACACATAAATTAATCTGTCTAAATTCTTAATTATAAAATCATGTCTTAATTTTTTCTTTTATTTCAAATTAAAAATATTTTTTAAAATATAATAAAAATAAGTTAAATATTTATTTAAATAAATTTTATAATAAAATATTATTTTATTAAAATATTTAAAAAAACAATTTTATCCGAGTATATTAATTGTTACCAAATACTTTATAGAATAAATTTATTCCAATATATTTATACTTAACTAATATTGTGCATCATGCCTTTAAAATTTATAATTACAAAAATTACATCATTATATTATTCATACATTTTAATTATTATAAAAACAATGGCACATCACAACATCCGGTTAGACTTTTAAATTAAACTTCAATATTAAATGATATTCAATTGAATATGTTTAATATAATTTTATTAATATTTTTGTTCGTATTTTTTGTAATTTCCCAAATAATTTTACCTTAAGAAGGTCGAGTGTGTCTTCCGCTAATCGACCTTTGCTGGCCAGACCCAAACGAATTTCGGCTCTCTCAGAGACACTCCCATTGACTTTCCCATCAACTATCGCAAGTTGAGATTGTGACATGCAGCGAAAGGAAAACGACGTCGTTGACAGCGTCGACGTGGGTAGTTTAACGGAGATGTAAAAAGGCGGAAACGAGGAAAAGATGGGGAGAGAGGGGGACGGAAAGGAATGGCATTTGGGTAAGGTCGGAAGGATGGACATACTGTGTTTAGTAGAAACAGGACAAGAAGATAGAGCAAGTGTACTTGAGACTAAAGTCTGAGACTACTTTCTCTCTAAGATCAGAGGGTTCGCGGCGGAGAGAGAGAGTATGGAAATGAAAGAGAAAAATTAGATCAATAGATAATTATTAGCTAAAAAGTTAATACAAGTGAGGTTATTACGTGTAATATTAAATTTTTGTTTCTATTTATTTATAAAAATTGGATGTTTTAATGTAAAAAATGATACATAAGTAGTATTTTTTTTAATAATTATATAACTATATACATTTTTTATAATAATAAGATTAATAACATCTAATTTTTAAATTATAAAATTAAATACATTTTTTTAAATAGACTATTTATACCTAGATTGATAATTATGTGTCTAATTTTCACTTTTATTAGGTGATATATTTTTTACTTACATATTTACTAAATATTTGTGATACGATAAAAAAAAATCATCTAAAACCATAATTATATAGTCCCACAAATCCCTTATTCTTGTACCTTAAAGTACTTCAAATATTCTTATTATCATTTTATATAAACATCTTGATTTGTTAAATATTATTATACAAAATTTATAAAAATACTCCTAAATTTTTGCTTCATTACTATATTTTTCATGAAATTTAAATGCTCATAATAATAAACTCAAACAAATTAGTAATATATCTCAATCTGATCAAATTTATGTTACTAAATGATAATAATAACTAACGATTGTTACTTTTCAAATATAATTTAATAATACAACCAATACATATATTTCAATTTGATCAAATTTATGCTATTCAAATAGTGATAACAAGTAATAATGTTATATATCCAAATTATAATCAATATGTTTGAATTTCTTACTCATTAAAAGCCACAATGATAAATGAATTTTTTTTTCTGGGATAGTGTTACTTGTACACCAAATTTACACTGTTTCCCTTGGATACCATCCATGCATATTATATCAAAGTCATAATAGAGATTATTTTGCATAAAAATACAATAAAAAAATCACATTCAAACGAAGAGCCACACCCCTCTTTTTTAGTGTTTTTTGTTTGAGGATTACGTGGCAAGATCAAGAAGAACGAAGGTGACCAAACAAACTATGTTTGACGAGAACAAATGACATTTCTCACTTGTTACGTGGCCTCATTTGATTTAAAATTTCTTTAAACTCCCTTCTTTGATTGGAATATAACGGCTAGAAATAAGTATGGCTTCTAGAACAACACGTAATAATATGAATGATTGAAGGAAGAGAGAAAGGAGGAGAAATAAAGCTTGGTTGAAAGAGAAATGGAGATTAGACCATGGTTTAAAGCAAAAAATAAATAAATAAATAAATTTGGAGCTGACTTGTTGCCAAAATGGTGGTGAAAGATGGTGACATTGTTCACGTAGCAATAAATTTTTAATGACGCAAGCTGCCCTTTATGAGTCATGTGATTTGCATGTGTTGAAAAATTTAACATTTTGAAATGGCAACAGGAAATTGAATTTATACGTTCATTTTCTCAATTTAAGGACCCTAAATATACAAATGAAAACGAAAGACTTCTGTACTTTTTCG
The DNA here is from genome assembly GCA_033030585.1 of Hippophae rhamnoides. NCBI lineage: Eukaryota > Viridiplantae > Streptophyta > Magnoliopsida > Rosales > Elaeagnaceae > Hippophae > Hippophae rhamnoides. Next base: position 40,599,280 of record CM065434.1, read on the forward strand.
TGCAGAAGGGGACTTATGCATCGGCAAACCTTTCTGAAAATGCGTTTTGCCTATATTTGAACACTGTCACAGGCTAGCTCAGGAAGCTGATCTAGTATCTTTGAGCCTAAACCAGTTGCTCGTTGCTAAATAGTTTCATCAAGAAAGTCCAATATGGAAAATAAAATATAAGAGGAGCTTTCTGCCTATAATATATACGGATGTGGTGTACAACACAAATCCACAAAAAGAAGTGGGGCAGGAAGCAACATATCATGGTGAGCTTTCCATTAGTACTGTCGTAAGCAAATCACAACGCAATATAGTGATCAAATGCTTGGTGAGTAATAAACCAATTCTATTGGATTTCTATAACAACGGCGGACAAATCATGTTCTGTCCCATTGCTTTTGTTGGTTATCAACACTACCAGTCCAGAAACAAGTTGGACAGAACTTACATCCGATTTTGTTGAAATGCAAGCAGAAGCTTAGACCCAATACAGTTCATCAGAGAATCTCTGAGCCTTTAGCATGTCAAATTCAACTAATTGGTTCAAAAGTGTCACCCTTCAAGCATGGCCTTGGCAGCATCTATGAGTATAGGTCTAATATCATCAGAAGCTCGACCAAGAACCGTGTATCCTTCCTTGTCTTCCACATCAACATCTGCTCCATGCCTTATTAAGAGGAGAGATGCCTATAAACCACACACAAAAAATCACAAAGATCTTGAGAAACCTTGAATTCTATCATAATCATGCTGGGAGTGTTAAAGAAGGACATGCACATCAGGAGATTCAGGACAACACATTTAGAAAGATCAGTCAAAGTATGTGACGAAGGAAATACACAGGCTAGTCCTATACGATGGAAGATATAAATGTCACTTTTTATTATCATCTTTCAATATCTCCTCATCGAGAACCTCTTTTACCATTATCATTAATACAACAGTCCTTTTATATTTCTTCCTTTCATATCAAAAAGCAGATGATAAAAGAAAACACAGAACATTTCCGCAGCACATTGAAGCTCAATCAGTAATTAAAGAGATTTTAAAAAGGGTACTGACTTCAAACCTCATGGAACATCGTATTAAAATTCACCATCGGCTTACATCGTTTTTTAAAACCAAAAAGATTTCCTAACAACCTTAGCAAAAACAATTAATATCATCTCAGTTCATTAACTTTTTTTTAAGAAACTATTTGTATCTCAGTTCATTACATGAATTAAGAAACATCACCATGCCTAGAGATCCAGGAAGATTATCCCAAAAGATAGGAATTAGGAAGGCATTGAGAAACCTCAAATCAAGATATGCTTAATTGCTTACTGTGAAAAGCATAGATGGGTTTTAAATTAGAAAGTTCTCAGTTAACATACAAGGCAGCCACTAAATCGAGCAGCATAATCATATAATCCTGTCACGCATGAATGGAGTTTGAAAAAGAAGGAAGGAAACCAAGTTAGGCTGCAGCGAGTAGATGTACACAGCAGCTAAAACTTAACTGGATAAGGGAAACAAAGTATTACTTATAACCTATTCAGGAACAATATACAAATATATATATATATATATATATGTGATCACTTTTTGTCCAAAACATGGAAAGTGAAAGTAGTGATATGCATTTGCTAAAACTAATTTGATTATAAAGCCTATGTAAACTAGAAAATCTTTTCCCAATTCTATAACAAAGAAGATAGGTTGCACAACCAACAATGAGAAACAGAGATCTTTTTCATAAGCACAAGTACATGGTAATATTATTAAATGCGCTCTGTCGCCACACCTCCAACCAAACCTACCTCTTTGTTATGGAAAATCACTGCATTCATAAGAGGAGTCTGACCAGCTTTATCGACAGCATCAACCTCTGCTCCTTCCTCAATTAGAAATTCACACAATTGTGAGTTCCCAGTGCTAGCTGCTCTATGCAATGGGGTGCAACCCACCTGAGAAAATGTAGGTCATGTAAATAATATGCAAAAAAAAAGAAGACAAAATGAAGAGTAGTTACAAGAAAAAAAAACATTAAGGGGAAAATAATAGAATAATTGATGTAAAAGTAACAAGCCTTGTCTTTTAAGTTGATTTTAGCTCCATGTGAGATCAAGGCTTCAGCAATCTTCAACCATCCCTTGCTGGCAGCATAGTGAAGAGCAGTTCGACCACCATCATTCTTTATATTAACATCAGCTCCTGTTAAGAGCAAATAAATGAGTCAATGAATTGATGGCAAATTTTCAATCTCCTCACAAGTTAAACAAAGAAAACAAAAGGCATGTGCCTCTAATATATCTGGTAATTTTTAACAATATTAATATGGACCTTTTAAAATGCTCTCACAAATCAAGACCATAAGATGAAGAAAATTAACATTGTGATATTCCAAAAGTTTTGCTATGAATTATCTGAATATATGTGCTCTGTGCATGCAAAAATTCATAGCAATGACACAAAAGGGTGGACGATAGTTCAATGCAAGTCAATCAGGAATGCCTTGTCAAATAAAGCATCAAGACTAAAGGAAGAAACTGTCAAGAATGATATTGGTGTAAACAAACACATGCCACATGGCACGATATGATAGGTCCCAATAAAAAAGGATGACTCATTGACCAGCCGAGTGAGTACTGAATCTTTAAATGAGTATATTCCATGGGTATTCCCTTAAAGGATAATTAACCAGAATTACAAGATAATTAAAGAGAGATAATCACAATACTAAAAAAAACCTATCTAAATGGATAAGTGATACATATCAGATAAAATCCAAACCCTATAAATATTCACATGACTCGCTTCACATAACATAACTAATATTTCTATATAATTCTTATATTTTTTATAGACACCGAGAAAAGATCATAGTTCTTCATTCTCTACAGTTATTCATACTAACTTAGCTAGACAAGCACCGAATGACGATAAAATAACAGATGCTTGCCACTACGAAAACCACGCTCGCAAGCCAGTCGAACAAAGTTTGCACGAATAGTCTAGAGTCAACCAACCTATGAGGCCCAGACATCGTCCTAATGGCCACCCATCTTCGACTACCTCGGGTCTAGCCAAAATGTCAGCAGGGGAGCCAATTTGTTACTGATTACATAGAAGAATTTCAATAATTGAGGGCCAAAAATGACATGAATGAGACTAAATCTTAGAAAGTTCTAAGTTTGAGAGAGCCTATAAAAAATCAAGTTGAAGTTAGAAATGTGGAAAATCTACCAGTGGCGGTCCCTCTTGCTACTAGGTATGAAACCCGGCTTTTTAAATTTCCAAAAACTCCTTTCATGAAAAAACATTCACTGAATTCACCCTTGATAAATCCATCTTCCCCAACTCGACAAATTCAGTACCCAATAACCAACCCTAAAAAAATGTTACTGATCAACAACTCAATGATAACTCTGAAATTAATTTGGCCACTTTTGAACCACTTATTTGTTTTAATATAATAATATAGGTGAAAATGCATCAAACAGGTCAAAAAAGGGCAAAAAAATAGGACAAATACAAGATCAATAAGGGAATATATCCATCTAGACATTTGTAGACCGATTAAGGGCTCATCACTAGATCGATTGACAATGATCGACAAAAGATTAGATCGATTGAGCAATAAGGATTTTAACGCGTCATCCTTGAATTGACTGAGGGCTCCGTAAAACCATATGTGGTCAACAAATCACACAAACGTAGAAAAATAAAACACCCACTTACACAAAATTTCTCAAATTTACATTGAATTACCATGCAAACGTGTCAAAATCCAATCTAGGCATCGAGAACACACAAGGCAAGACACCAATAGTGCACCGCATGATCAACCACCGAGTTGCACAAAACAAGTCGAACAACCTTGAGCTGCACATCCGACAAGCGTGAGACAATCAACCGTGATCTACCCCCCACACATTGTCTCACCGCAGGCCCTCAATTCGTACTCCGTACCACTTCCACCGTCAATGTGTTCTTCTACCTTGCGTACAAATGCAATGGTTGTAACTCCCCACGAAAGGCATAATTCAAAAAAGCTCGCAATCTCACAAAGTGATGAAGCCGCCAATAGGCCATAAAGTAAAAATCACAATCAAAAGCACAAAATGCATTACATAAAGTTGCAACATGCACATATGCACAATAAAACTGAAATGGAATGTATATATATATATATATGTTCAGAAAACTAGAAGGTCTACAAACTAAAAGGAATCCCAACAAGTATCCACACTTTGGGGGAGAAAAGTACATCAAATGAACTTAAGGAAAAGCATAAAAAATAAAGAGATAGCTTAAACATTTTTGCGGCCATCTACACACTGAGATGTGCCTTCATCGGCTATAACGCATCCACTGTCTTCTTGAGGTCACCACCCTTTAACTGTCTTAGACCATCCCCCTAGTCCCAGTCAGAAGTCACTACATCATATCTGGACGCATGTGCCTCCACGTTCAAAAAAATCCTCTCTAAAAGGGCCATGTCAAGAAATACAGGACGAAACTGTCTCGTTGTAGTCACAAAACCATGAGCCCAAACATCAGAAAAATCCAAGGCCAAAGCCTAGGATGCCTGATATTCGATGACTGTCGTGCTCTAACAACTCTGAATTTGCTCCTAGGATGATGTCTTAAGGGATAAATAATTGGCATTATTCACAATTGTCCATAATAGATAATTGAGAGAGAATCATGATCCTATAAAAAGCCTATCTAAATAGGTAAGGGATATGTATCAAGTAAAATCTAAAACTTATATATATTTACATCACTCACTTCACACAACATGATTAATATCTCTACACAATTCTTTTATTTCCCGTAGAAACTGAGAGACACCATAATTCTCTGAATTCCTCTACAACTAAGTATCGAAGTGTTTTTAAAAAGACACCACATCGGTGTCCCAATTATCTTCCTATACAAGTTCCAAAGGGTTGCTGCAAGATTGTATCCATGAAAAACGACATTAACAAATAATAAACCCAATTATCCCCTCTTTACTTGTCGTTCAATGTCCAGTACTGATATCTGTCCTTAATGAATGGTACTGAGCAACAGTTCCCAACTTTTCTTTGTTTGCGATCTCCAAAGATGCCAGCATAGATTTAGCTCTAATAAGCATGTCGAGAGACAAATGAATTTTTTTTATCATCTTAATAAGGTATCAGAATCAAAATATGTTTCAGAAAGCACCAATATGATAATCAAGCAGTTAGAGCCGAACTTTTAATTAAAAAAAGAAAAAGAAAAAAAAAGTGGCTTAAGACAAACAGAGCACAAAAATGCAAATATCACCTTTGCTAAGCAAAGCATCAACTATTTCTGAATTCCCAATGCTAGATGCAGAATGAAGAGGTGCCCATCCTTCCTCATCTTTACTATTTATCACAGCCGCTGCTTCATCAGTAGCTAACATTATCTTCAACAACTGATTACCATACAGAATACAAAACAAAAATTAAATTAAACTATGAATTTGTATAGCTACGAATGAATTTAATCCTTCAGTACAATGTAAAATTCGAAACTAATGTAAAACTAAAGGTGCTATAACACCAATTGAGAGTCATAAATCTAAACAAAAACCTATAAATTCCCAGTTTCTCTTCTCTTTTCGCGTCCAATTATTTGGAAATTAGGACCACGAAGAACACTAGATGCTATCAGTTTCCCGCATTTTTTCAGAAACTAATTAAAGCAGATTATTAAAGAACGAATAGAAACACGGACCTCAAGGTGACCCGAAGAAGCAGCGACATGGAAGAGGGACCGACCGTCCTCGTTCCTCAGAGAGAGAGCTTTAGAGAGCTGATCTTTAGACATAGCTTTGAAAACCGAGGAATCTCCTGCCTCCGATGCCTTGAAAAGATCTTCAGTTTTGAGCGGTGGAGAGTCGATTTCCATTTCCATATAGAACGAAAGATTGATCAGAAACGTTTGGGTTTTTTAGAGGCTTTTGAGCAGTATCAGGAAAAGCTCCTCCGATGCATTTGAGTAATTTGACGATCAATGATGGTTCGAGATGCCCGAACCGCTTATCTCCGGTTTATTTAAAAGGGAAAAAAGGTAACTAATTATTTAAAATATTATTCAAAGACTGCTTGAGATATGATGCATAACCCTAACATATTTTGTGGGTCCATTCAAGCAAATATCTATAACACTCAAAATTCATGGAAGTCGTACGATACAACGACTCCTTTGTTTGGAAAGGGTAAATATTTCTAAAGATATTTTAAATTTTTCTAAATTACTGAATTAACATTTAAAATTTATAAAATAAAAAAAAAATTATTTATTTATTATAATTAAAAATAAAATTTATAATAAGTGGATAAATATATAATATTTTAATATTTTATTTAAATTAAAGATAATCATAAAAATAACTTCATATTATTATTTTTTAAAAAATTAATAAATTATATTATTTATTATTTATGTTAATTTTTTAAAATATTTATCGTTGGGATATGTTATATAAATTTTTTCTCTTACTATTAAAAAATTAATTAATCAGTTAACCATATTATGAAAAAAAAATTAAAATATTATTTTTTAATTCACTTAACTTAACTAAAAAATTAACTACTATTCATGTAATTAAAAAATTAATACAATATTTATTTATATTAATTTAATAATTTATTATAAAATAAAATAATTATAATTTACCCAAATGAATTAACCTATAAATACTATTTTTTATTGTTTTTAAACTTTCATAAATTAGTTTTAACTTTTTATTTCATTGCATCAATTGCATTCACATTTGATAAATTTAATTAAAATTAGCATTTAAACCTTTTAAGAAAATAAACAATTACAAAAAATTAAATAAATTAATATTTTTAAAATTTATAACAATAAAAATAATACTCAATAATATTAAATATGATTCAATAAAAAGAATTCGATATTGAATGGATTTAAATGACTATAATTTTATTTAAATAAAATCCAATTAAACGACGTTAATGCGAAATGATGAGCTAAATTTTTAGGTGATATTTTTAGAGTATAAGTTTTATGGAGTATTATTTTTTTTTTATTTTTTTAAAAATTAAAAGTTAACAACTTTACTATATCTAATTATTTAGAATAAATAATAAAAATTCATTTAATAATTAAACAGCATGGAGGAGGATGCAAAAGACTTAATTAAGGTTTTGATGTAATAATCCAAATTCTATACTATTAATTGAGTCATTAAAATCATGGATGAAGTAAACAACCAATTATCTTATTTTAGCATGATCAAAGTTATATGGGTGCTTAGAAAGATCAACTCTATAACTCATACAATCGTCCAAAAAAAAAAAACTTTACTTTAAGATTTAGAAGGATTTTTTCAAGCACAAGATATTCCCTTGATAGATATAGTTGAATAATATATTTTTGTACATTTTCGTCAAGAAACAGTCTTTGTACTAGGGAAAAAATATAAATAAAAATATGATTTTTTTTAATACTGCAAAATATAGTTTTTGTTATAAATTTATCAATTATCACGTTGGATTATAAAAAAAATAATCACTTTAAATTCCAATTAAATCAAATTTATTCATTTAATTTGAACAAAAAAAAATGTTATATATTCTCAGTTTGCTTTTGCTTTTGTTTAAAAGCATTTTTAGATAGGAGTAATTTTAAAAAAGTAAGAATATGTGCTTTTGTTAGTAAACATAAAATGGGTTTTTTGAGTTATAGAAGTAATTTAAATTTTTTTCCCTCATGTTTGGTCCTAAGAGCTTTTTGCTGCTATAAGCGATTTTATAAAATTGTAGAAGCAAGAACAAACGGACTCGATTCATTCTGGTCAATTTATTTTCCACAAACCCCTTAAATAATATATAGAAAATCAGTTTATATGATGTTTATGTAATTAAAAATCTAATTTATTCATTGCTTCAAAGCATCGTTGATGTGGTTCACTGATTATTATCCAAATGCAGCAGCAATGTAATTGTTCTTTGTCCCTCTCCCAAAGCAAAGCAAAAAAAAAAAAAAAAAATTCTCTCTACCAAACCGAGTCTTGCAAATACAGCTATACTTAAACATGTTTGTAAAGAAAAATGTTAATAATTTTTTTCATTAAATTTAGTGTGGTTTTATTCATTTAGATTTATAAATATATTTTTTAATCCCTCGATTTTAAAAATAATATGTAAATTAAAGAAAAATAAATACTTTTAAAGATTTTTCTATTAAAATATTATTCTTTAAGGTGAAATAGATCAAAAAGTGATAAAAATTTGATATTTTAATAATAATCTAATAACAATTAACATGAAATCTATTTTACAAAACATTTATTTTAATATTTAATTATTACCATTATTTTTATTTAAATAATTTTTTAATTTTTTAAAATAAAAATATATATTTAAATAATTTAATGTTAGAATATTATCATTATTAATATTTTCTTAAATAATTTCATATCAATTTTTACTTTTATTCGCATAAATGACTTATTTTTTATCGTATTTTAATACTTGATAATCAAAATAATATTACAATAAATAAATTATTAAAATAATATTATTTATATTTAATTTATATATATTTTTAAAATCAATAAACTAGAAAAGTATTTTAAAATATAATTGAAAAAACGACACCAAATTAATTTTGGAACACTCACCTAAAAAAATATTCCAAATAAAGCAATTTTTTAAGAAGCGTTTGAAAAGAGAAGCAATTTAATACGAAAACGTTTGTTGTTTGGGAAAAAATAAATAAATAAAGAGCACTTGTGATCGTTTTAAAAGAAGTGTTTCTACTTCTTGTAATTACTAAAGGAAGCTTAATGTTATTCATAATGGTAATTGGTGTGCATGTTTGGTCAAATTAATTTAAAAAAATCAAAAGTACTGAAATTTTTTAAAAAAGTAAGTAGTTCTGTAAGTAGATACTGTTGGGAAAAATGGATGGTTTTAAAGAGATAAATTTCACATACCCAGGATAATTTCCCAAATTAAAATAGAATAAAAATGACACCAAGATTTTAGCGTGGAAAAACCTTTCAAAACGAAAAGAATAACCACTTTAACCCAGAAAGCCACTTAAACTTCCACTATAATAAGACGTGATTACACACTTCACCTTCAAAGCGATCTCTCACAAAAATACAACAAATACGTATCTTCACCTTGGTGGATAAAACTTCACAAATCATTCTCTTAATTTCTCTCAAAATTTCTAAACTCTCTCACTCTCTTTTTGTTTTCTCCGCTTCGACCTGTTTCGAGATCAAGCCAAGGCTTTATATAGCCAAAACTTCATCCTTCTCTCCTGATTACACGAGAGATTTTGACTCTTTTTTTTCTTTTCTTCTTTTCTTTCTTTTCTTTCTTTTCTTCCTTTTCTTTCGCGCCTGCAGACTTTCTTCTTCCTCTTTTTTTTCTTTTAGGACGTGGCCCACATTAATGGGACCAACAAATCTCCCCTCCACCTTACGTTGACACGGCTCTTCCATACCGCAATCTTTCTACAGATAACAAGTTTTCTCTACTACCACGGTTTTTGTCATCATATCTCGCCTGTTATCATTGGTATTTAACCTTTTCAACTTTCAAATAGTTTATGTTCCAACACATCACTTAATCCAATGATACCTTACGCCAACGTGGTTCGACCTCGAGTAAGGTCGGGTTCTGCTAAGATGAATCGCACTCGACCGTCGCAATAAAGAATATAATTTTCGTTCGATGCAACCAGAGAGAACTTTTTCATCCACAGTGATCTCCTTACAACCTTCAAGGATTGCAACGTACTCGCTTCTCACAGATTTAAAGCAATACACTTTTGTAATCGTGATCGCCATGAAATGGCCTCCCTCCAAATGTTATTGTACCCTGGATATAGATTTCGCAGATTCACGTCGCGCCACCATATCCGAATCAGATATCCTTCTAATACGTGTTTATTATTACCAAAGCATAAACAATGACCGAGGTTCCTTTCGAGATACACATGAGTATCCATTCGATACCGCCCAATGTTCCTTTCCGGGACTTTGATAGAATCGGCCATTACAACGCTAACAAAGATGTGCAATGTCTAGCCTAGTACATACCATAGCGACATTAGATCGCGCTAACCGTCAACGATACAAGGACCTCGCTCATCTCTCGATTTATCCTCCTCACTGGCGGACATTGACTCACATTAAGTTCGTTGGCTCATGTTGACAACTAATAGCTTTAGCTTTGCTCATGCTGAATCTTTCAAGAACTTTTTCAACATATCGCTGGGAAAGCCGATCTTTGCTTTTGCCCGTCATGGGTAATCGCATGCCAAGAATCATTGCAGGTCCTAAGTCCTTCATTCGCAAAGCGACTTGCTCAACTCCTTCTTTAACTTGTTAATCTTGTCAATATTTTGACCCACAATTAACATATCATCAACATAAAGCAAAAGAATAATAAAATCACCATCGAGAATTTTTCACACTTAAGACGCAGTTGATCACCGCTCGCTTGTATTCATTTTTCTCCATGAACGAAGCTTTGACTTTTGTACCATCGCCTTCGTGCCGTCATTTTGCATCATACAAGCTTTTCTTTAGTCTCGCATACCAACGCTTTCGCTTTTGACTCGAAACCTTCAGGTCGCCCATATAGATTTCTTCATCAAGATCACCATGTAAGAATGCGCCTTTTACATCAAGTTGTTCAACTTCCAGATTAAGACTAGCCGCCAAACCAAGAACAACTCTGATTTAAGACATTTTAACCATCAAGTGAGAATATTTCATCGAAGTCAACGCTTTCTTCTCGTCAATCCTTTCACAACCAATCTTGCTTTATAGCGTGGTCATGCGAAAGCCGCCTTCTTCACTTTTGATTCGTACACCCACTGTTTCTCGGTAGCTTTTCTTCCCCGTGGTAGTTTCATCGTGTCAAATGCGCGGTTCTCACAGTAGATTTCATTTCTTCCTCGCACGGCTTTAAGCCACCGCCTTACGTCGATCGCTGATAGCCTTGTCATAAGTCTCCGGTTCTCCCCTTCTGCTAGCATCACATACTCGTTGTGAGAATATATACGACCAGTTGTCGCATTCTGCAGATCTCCCTCGTACTTGCCGTCGACTTGCTCGCAGACTTGTTCTGCTCGAATCGCCACCATGCGGGATCGACATCATCGCACCGGCGTGACTCCCCCGTCATCGGGATTTATCGCGAGACCGGGTCCGTATTAACCGGAATTTCATCTCGACCGTGGTTTCTGATTTCTCAAAGTCCTCGATTGTTCGTCTTCAAGAAATATCACGTCTCTCGCTCGACAATCCTTTTCATACTGTGATCCCAAAGTCAGAGCCAAATTCTTCAGCGGGCATATCCCATAAAGATACATTGTTTCGCTTTTCCATCCAACTTGGACCGCTTCATCTTCGGGATGCGAGCAAATGCTCTACAAATACCGAATACTTTTCAAGTGTTTGTAAGAAACGCCCTCCCCGTCCAAACTCTTTCCGCACGTCGTAGTCAAAGGAACTAATGGAGAAAGGTTGATTAAATCGATCGCCGTCCGTGATTGCCTCCTCTCAAAGGTGTTTGCGCTTTGCATTCGAGAGCATACATCTACCTCTTTCTCTGCTGTATGGTTCGTTCATTCTCTCGCGACACCGTCAGGCTTTAGGTGTCTTTGCACCGATTTTTCCAGCCTCGATGCCAAAACTTCGCAGACTTCTTCAAATGGTCCACGATACTCACCACCATTATCCGCACGTACACACTCTCGCACGCCCCGCCGCTTCTCTCTCCACTTTACACTTGAACTCATGAAAACTTCACGCACTGATCTTTAGTTTTCAAAGCAAAAGTCCATACTTTTCTTTGAATGGTCATCAATAAAGGTCACAAAATAAATGAAGCACCTCCTAACGACTTACAACTCATCAGAGCGTACATCTGCGTGTATTAAATCTAGAATATTTTCCTTTCTAGACGGTGCGAGATCACGAAATGCAACTCTACGTTGTTTTCCCATAATACCAACACAAGTTCGTGCATGTACCTTTCATTCCTGGCAAGACCTCATTTTTGGAAAGAATTTTTGAGACCTTTTTCACTCATGGCCGAGTCGCTATGCCATAGCTGAGAAACTTCTTCCTCGTGGCATTTACTTCCCCCACACACTGGCTTCCGTGATGCAGTAGCGATGTATCTTTCGCTTTAGCTATTACTGCATTGCTCAAAGTAGCTTCCACTCTTCTCCACCAAAATAATTATCAGATCCATCATCATCAAGATACCGGCAGAGATTAAATCGAGGCATGATATCGTGAACACGCCACATCTTTCGTAGTAATCAGATCCAAGATTAGTCTCTTAGATAAATATTTCCAATGCCGACAATTTTGGATGATCATCATTTCCCATCCTCACATCGGCCCAAAATCACCTCGAGCGTAGGTTTTAGAAGAATTTCCCGTCACAGGTGACATGATAGAAGTCATCGAGTCAACTACCCAAGAAGTTGTTCGCATACAAGATCGACATAATCAAGATCTCAACGATGACAACTTCTTCAACGACAAATTGTGGTGTCATTTGTTCAGCCGCTTCTCGATTGGATTGTTCCGCCTTTAACCTTCTACATTCTCGAACGTTGTCCAGCACCGCAACGACATGACACTTCACGTCATACCTGATTCAGACTTTCGACCGGTCTCTTGTCGACTTTGTTACGGGATTTTTACTTTTACTTCTCCCCCGCCATTCTCGTCATTGCTTCTCGCATGACAAGCGCTTGAGTTGTCGAGTATAGCCTTCATATTTTCGCTGAGACTCTTCGCTTAATATTCTCGTCTTTTACCATATCCACGGTGTTTCATCGTCGTGAGTCAGCTTTGCTAACCTGGACACAACCAGAGTATCCCAACTTTTTCGCAGAGAACTCAACATCAACAACGTCAGAATTGCCTTCTACAAATACATCTTCATAGAGTTGAATTGATCTACAATGCCTTGAAACTCACTCATATGTTCTCCGATACGTCTGCCTTCTTTATACTTCAAATTGACTAATCGCCGATCGATTTGCTTTATTCTCGCTGTTGAAACTTTCGTGATACATTTTCTCCAACTTTTGCCAAAGAACATGTCACGCGTGTTCATTAGCAAAATTTTGAAAAATGCTTTGTCGATCCATTGTCCGATTCGAAGAAAGACACTTTCTTGCTCGTAACGGCCCATTCAATGTCTACATTTGCCATTTTTTCTCCTTCTATGATTATAATCAGCTTCCACATCTTTAATGTATAAAAGATCCTCCATCTTCTGCCCAAATTGTATAATTAAATGCGTAATTTTATCATATTACCTGCTTCTCCATTTGAATCGTCACTACCGTGTTTCACCGAACTTGATACTTTTCTCGACAATGAATAGATACCCGTGAATAGTATTCGTGAATAGTACCCATTAATAGACCCGTGAATAGTATCCGTGAAGATACTCATGAATAGTACAATACAAAGATATATGAATAAGATCAGATACGTTGTACGCCTCTTACTAAAAATAACTTCGTCTGATACCACTTTGCTGGAAAAATGATGGTTTTAAAGAGATAAATTTCACATACCTGTGATAATTTCCCCAAATCAAAATGTATAAAAATGACACCAAAATTTTAGCTGGAAAACCTTTCAAAACGAAAGAATAACAAATCTTAATTCAGTAGGCCACTTAAACTTCCACTATAATAAGACGGATTACACACTTCACCTTCAATGATTCTCAAAAAAATACAACAACATGTATCTTCAATTTGCGATAAAACTTCACAATCGCTTCTTAATTTCTCTCTCAAAATTTTCTAAACTCTCTCTCACTCTCTTTTTGTTTTCTCCGCTTCGACCGTTTAGATCGTTTAAGCGCTTTATATAGCCAAAAACTTCATCCTTCTCTCCGGATTACACGGAGAGATTTTGACTTTTTTTTTCTTTTCTTCTTTTCTTTTGGCGCACCAAAGACTTTTTTCTTCCCTCTTTTTTTTCTCTGTGGATGACCCACATTAGTTGGACCAACAGATACAAATATTTTAAGAGAAGTGATTTCTTTATAAGTAAATAAGTTTTTTTCTTAAAAAAAACCTTTAAAAAGGGTCGGTACTCCACTGATCCCATAAATATCCCATTTCATATTATTGATTTGGTGCTAGTAAATATGAATGGAGTGAAAAAGAGAAAGGAATACGTTAATAATTATAATTATTTTATATTAATTTTAAATATAGATAGTTAATAATCATTAATTTAATTATGAATTGATAATAATTTTTTTACAATTTAATCATATTTATTATTTTTTAACATTTATTTAAAAATATAATTTAAAAAATTAAATATTAAATAATACTTATTTTATTGTATTATTTAAAATATTAACATTAATTTTTTTAACTATTTATTACATATTTTTAAGTAAAATAAAATAAATATAAATATAAATAAAATTTAATTTAATTTAATTATACAAAATATTATATATTTTATTATTAAAATTATATTTTTTTGTATAATTATATATATATTGTAATATTAATATACGTTCAATTTTGATTTATCATATTTTTAATATTACAATAATTATCCATTTTCTACGAGTTATTGTTTATAGTTAGTTAAAAAAAATCATCAAATTTTTACGAATAATTTTAATTTTAATTATCTATGATTAAAATATACATATTTACGTAAAAAATACAAAAACAAAAGATAATTTCATTTTGTCATGTGAACCATTAATTGTCTTTTTAACCGTTATCCAATTTGTTCCACCGATTAGTACTCTTACTCTTCTACTATTACTAGTTTTGGATATCAAATTGCATTAAATTAATAATATAATTTTAATGCCACACAAAATATTTTTTACATAAATCATTTTATGTGAAAAATAGGGGCTTTCAAATTGATATTTAGTTAAAGGGGTTCGGCATAATTTTAATATAATTTTTTACATAAAGCATTTTATGTGAAAAATAGGGGCTTTCAAATTGATATTTAGTTAAAGGGGTTCGGCATATTTTTGAAATATAAGACATAGCTTCATTTCTTTTTTCTTTTTTAATTTATCCATCAACGTAGAAAAAGTGACAACAAAAATCAATTAGCTCACTTTATATAATTTTTCTTCATTTTTTTTTTCTCTTTTTTAAAATTTTTATTTTAAAAAACTACTTCACTCATGTTAAAACCTTCTTTTTCAATAAACAGTTGAAAAAATAAAAATAATAAAAAAATAAGTTAGTGGATCTGGCTGTACATAGTAGTAGATCTGAGTTCTTCAACTTCAATAACTAATAAAACTGCTACGATATTTATCTATTAGTTAAATAACTTGATCTCAAGGTCGGGTTCAGCTAGATCAAATAGGAATTATGTATTCAGTTTTCGTATAGTTTCCACATTTCATAATCTGGGATTATACACAAGAGGAAGATTGTGGATTTGTGCTGAGCAAACTCTCTCTTTTAAAGCAACAAATAGAAATGCAGAGAGAAACAAGAGTTAACCAAATTACTACTTCTAATCCCAGACAAAATAAATCAGATCAAGCAAACTAGCTAATTTGTATTTCTCAGTTAGTATATATCCACTTGAGTCTGAGCACACAACCACCCTCCTCTGTCCTCTGACTCTCAAGTGCTTATATTAAATTAGAGAGGATGAGTATACAAAACCAACATATTTTTCATTAATATTAAAAAGGTTATTGGATCTAGTGAAAAGATATAAAAAAAAGGACCAGGAAAGGAACTGACTATGTTACCCCCAAAAGGACGACTTTTAGTATGGATTATTGGAATCCTGCTTTAAGAAGGCTTTAAACCCATCACCACAGCACAAAAGCTTAACTTTAAGAAGGCTTTAAACCCATCACCACAGCACAAAAGCTTAACTCCAGAGGGGTTTGCATGTTTTTATTCCTTCAAAAGAAATAAGATATAAATTGACAAAGCTTCATTCGAAATAAATATGCTACTTTCTAAATAATATCATATTGTTTTCCTAGTTTTACTTAAAAGATTAAGTTTTGGATCTGAGAATTGGTAGAGAACGAAAAAACACGTGTCAGGATATAACCGTCCTACTAGTCAGGAACTAATTTGAGCATCAACGTCGAAATCCCCTAGACCCCCCATGTGAGTATCTTGAAATGCTTTGTACCCTTTGCCGAACTAAACATGGTACAAATGGCAAAAAAAGATGTCTTTTGATATTTGTACTGCACCTAGCTCAACGGAGAGCACAAATCATGTCGAGATATCCATGTGGAGCTCAGGAAGTTCCAACGTTGATACTCAAATTAGTTCTTAACTAGCAGGACAGTCCAACCAGTCCAGATGGTACCAACTTGCTTCCCAAGATCTAATTAAAGACTAGGTCATGATTCGAGAGCAAAACAAACACGTATCAAGATATGATCGTCCTATTAGTCAGAAACTAATTTGAGCATCAATACTGAAACTCCTTGTACTGCACGTGGATATCCCAATATATTTTGTATCCTCCGCTGAGCTAGCCAGCCATGATACAAACAATTGTCAATACAACTATATCAGCCTTATGCTTTTTATTTTCTCAAGAGTTTTTTTTTTCACTCTTCCCTTATTGTCGAGAATCAGAAAGGAATCGATTAATAAGAACATCAGCGAAGTTGAAAATTTCACTGTCTGTATACTCAACTCAAAGTTGGCTGTAATCGACCAAAAAAATAAAAGCTCGGTCTCATGATTTATGTTAGATGTTTTTATCAATGCCTTCCAAGTTTCAACTGCAATTTTTATCAATTCTCAATTCCAGAACATGACATAGACAGGTGATTGAAAATGTAACAAGCCTAGATGCACATATGAAAATTGTTTCTTCATTCGGTAGAAAATTTATTCTTCATAAATGAACTCCTGACAATCATATGGGCAGTAGCAGAGAATTTGACTAAAACAGAAAAAAAATGGGAGAAGAAAAGCAAAACCATCTTCCTCACCAAAATCGCATCCATTTTGTTCAGACGTTTTCGTGTAACAGAAACTGAACTTATTTCTCGAAACATTACAGTTTTATTCAACACTTTACCCACCAATACAACAATTGTAAACTCTTCCTGCACAAAGATCTCATCGAACCATTGTCAAATATCTGAATTTTCCATCATTGGGTAACTTAATAATTAGAAGATATTAAAAAAAAAATCTAAAATAATGGATAGAATACCACAAGCTACTTCTTTTATATCTAAAGTAATAAGAGAAGATGAGCATGGAATTAATGCAGTAAACATCATCCAAACTAATGGAGTAATGTGACTCAGCATCTAATTCCAGAGTACCCATTTTCAGTTAAAACTACAGCTACCACACTACCAGTAAAGAATACAACATATAACAATAAATACAGACCAAATTTTGCTGCAAAACTGCATATTCAGTCTTGATAAAAACAAGCAATTATACCTCTCAAATTCAACTCATTTGGACACAGGTTTTTGCAAAAGAGCAGTCAAGTAAACCTCTTCATTCTTCAAACCACTGGAATCGTTCTTGTTAGCTATTGCCCACTTCACCTTTCTGTACCCAAGTTTCCCAATCAAAGAACTGTAAACCTTCTCAAGATCCAACCTTTTGCTGAAGAAATGATCCAACCATAAATACCCACCAGCTCTCAACACTCTATCCACATCAAAAATCAAGAACTCCAAAGCTGTAACTGGTATCCACCTATTAACAGCACGCCCACATCTCACAAGATCCAAAACCCCATCAAAAATCGGCAACCTCTGTTGCAATGGCACATGAAGTGGGACCAACCCTCTTAAAGCCACAGCCTCATTGTATGGCGCACCATTATTCATAGTTGTGGTCACAATGGTGACATTGTAAAGCTTCATTCTAGCTGCAAAAGTTCCAGTACCGCCTCCAATATCCAATCCAAGACGAAGAACAGAGTTAGCTGCTTTAGCAATCTGGAGCAATCGTGGGATAGGGAGGTCCAATTCGGATTTAAATGTCATAAAATTGGTAATTTCATTATTTGGGTCAAAACCCATATTAGGATTTAACCGATTGAGACAACTGAAACCCTTGCAAGAGTACCTTGTCCACAAGACATTAGAGTCAGGAAGTGAAGAAGGGAATGGATTTTGGGGAAGAGAAGAAGTGGGTTTTGGGGGGGTTCTGGAAAAACATCTGCGTCTAGGAAGAGGATGACAACCTCTAATTATGAGAGACTCAGCTATGAGATCAGCGTCTAATGGACAAAAAGAGAAAGGGGTGTAATTCATATACTTGTGGAGGAGTTCAGGGTAACTGTGGCAAGAAGAAGCTATAGGGTTGAGTTGGGAATAGAGTAAGAGATCTGATGGGATAAAGGGTTTGTTAGTTGAGGTGATTATGGAAGGAGTTGGATGGTGAAGAGTGAGGTGGTTAATGGTGGCTCTAATGGTGTGCAGTTGACGGAGAAGATGGTCAGGTACTGGTTGATGGGATAGGATTGGGGATTTGGGTGATTGAATAGTAGTTGAGAGATGGTATAGGGAAAGTATATTGGTGGCCACCATAGCCAACAAGAGGAGTAAGTTTAGATTCATAGTAGACCCCATCTTTTCCACAGTTTTTCTGAATGCTTTTCTTCCTTATTTCTTCGGAGTTCACTCTCACACTCACTCCTCCAGGACTAAAAGGTTTTCAGCTTTATTACATTTCTTTTTATTATTATTAGTTTTGAAGTGTAACATGTAAAATATAAGGTGAAGTTAGCAAACCATCTCTTTCTTCGGGTTAATGGTTTGTTTAATATTTTAAAGTTATTTTATATTTAAAAAGTTCTTCATTTAAGTTTTCTTATTTGTTAAAAAATATAAAATAATAATCTATAATTAAAAAAATTAAAAAAATTAAAAAAATTAAAAAAATTAAAAAAATTAAAAAAATTAAAAAAATTAAAAAAATAATAATTTTTTACAAAAAAATAAATGTAAGAAATAAAAGTTATTTATACAATAATTAAATAAACTTGAAGTATTCTTCTCTTAAAAAGTTACTCAAGCTTTTTGAGAAAAAAGTTTCTTTAAATTTTTTTTCTAACTTTTCTTAATAAATTTTAAATAAAATTTTCATTTTTATATTTCCAAAATTATATATTAAACAAAAATTTAATTAAAATTCTAATTTATCTAGTGCCTAATGTTATAATAACTCTACGCTTCATGTTAAAATATTATAAAATAAAATTACCTTTTAACCTATAAAAAAAACTCAACATGCACATATTAAGTACAATTAACACTATAATCTTTGCATGTAGTTAATTTTAAAAAATTAAATGTAATAATATTACAACTTTATTACTATTTTGGAGCCACGGTAACTGTCCACAAGATTTATGAGTCGTTATTACACGTAATTAATAAACAAATTTATTTATTGAAAGATAATTAACAATTTTTATATATCTATACGAGCATTATTAATTTATAAATTTAGCTATCAATTTAAACAAGATTAATTTGGAAGTTAAAAAATTAGTATAGCGATAATATGGACAAAAATTGAAATTTTGAAATTTAAAAAAAATCATGCATTCTATTAATTTGTATTTTTCCATTTTTTGAAGTAGGAAACAAATTGGCTTTTAAAACAAAGCTTCCGAGAATTCTGATGGCATTTTTTCAGCATATAGTACTTCAATTTTCTATATAATATATATGAAAAAAAAACCTTAAGGCTTGATATAATATATATGGAAAAGAAATTAAGTGATTATTTATCCGAAAACTTTTAAAGCAGGGAAATCAATAATGTTAAAGATATATATATATATATAGGATACTCCTTTCTAAATCTCAACCACTAATATATGTGTAAAGTTTTTAATAATTTCATAACATGTCATTACAGCAACCATATAAAACTATGAATATTTCATAATAACGTATTATAATGACATCTTAAAGAAAGATTAATCTTTCTTAATTTGTTTAGTAGTCTGATTTAGTTTTTCTTTATTTCAAATAACACTTTAAATAATATAAAAATATCATTTATATATATATATATAGGAGTGTCCAAAAATTAAATTGAATTAAATTAAATCGAAAAATTGGATCGAATTTAACCAGTCTAGTTTTATAAATTAAACAGTTCAATCTGACTTGTATTAATTAAAATTATTTTTTAAATGATTCGATCTAATTATATTAATTATTAAACTGATCGGACCGAAACAGATCAATTTTAATAATATATTAAATTTCACATATCATATATCACTTCTCACAAACTATTGATTAAATTTATCATATTTTAATTAAACATATATCATTAGGTATATCATATTTATGTATTATTAACCGGACAAAATCATTGAAAATCGTTAACCTAACCAGATCAAAACGTTCGATTATAATATTTTTAATAATCAAACGGTTCAGTCTGATCCAGTTAGAATAATATGAACGGTTCGATTTTTTAATTTTTTTACTCAAACCAAACCGAATTGGACCATAAACACCCTATATATATATGCCCAATAATCGGGTTAATACATTAGAACATGATTTAGGACCTACATGCAATTTCTATTTGGGGTGTTTTCTTGGTTCAAAATTTTGATGTATTTACTCCATGTGTAGTTTAGAAATAATATTAAAAATACTTTTAAGTTTTAGACGTATCTTTAAAGTTTTAAAAATTTTAAAAAAATCCATCAAAAAATTAAATTTAAAAGAAATTAATAATAATATTTTATAAATAAAAATAGAAAAAAAAATAGGAATTAAATAATAAGAAAAAATTAAAGATTATCAGAATTAAAATTAAAAGACATATGAATATATTTTTTAAGAGAAATGATAATTGATAAAAATAAATTTTAATAAATTCAAAAGGTAAAATTAAATCTTAAAAGAAAGATAGATTTAACGATTCATCATTATGAAAATTATTCTCAAAAAAAAAAGAAATATTTTATTATGTAATAAATAATAAAAAAAATAGTAATGTACAAATGAAAGATGATTCCTAAACTAATAAAAAAAATAGGATATTTTATATTTATTATTTATAACACGTTGATATCTAAATATAAAATATATAAAAATAATTAGTTAAATTCTTAACCACTTAAATTTGCAAGAGAATCAATTAATAACTTTTCTTCGATATAATCAGAGTGATATTGGATCATAAACACAAATATACCTTCTAGTTCTAATCTCCTCTCTACCCTAAGATTGGTGTCCGTCAATTATGTCAAGAAAGTAGTATCTAAAAAAAGGGATCACACAGCTTATCATTACTGGCCCCACCACCGTTATCTATCCTTGCCATGATCAGTCGATCAAGTACTAGAGCAATTATCTGTCACTTAAACTCTGATCACAAACTCTTGTAATAGTAATTATAAGATGAATTTTAAGAATATTAAATTTGATATTTTTCGTTACTAATGTAGTGGTTGTGCTTAAGCGTTCAATCCATGGAAGCGGTGTGGGCTCTTCAATTGAGGATTGATATGGTTGTTTTTTTCTTTCTCTATTGTGTGTGTAGGTTTTGAATCTGTGTTTCTTTTGGAATGCATTTGTTTCTATTCTGTTTTGGTGTTTAATGGTGCTCCTCTGTTAATTTGTTGATTTTGTGTCTTGCATTGTTGTTTTTATATTTATGGCCCTAATATACTTGCGAGCTAGTTTTCCTATATATATTGTGTGTCTCAATGGTGTTGCTGGATAGCAGCATTTTATGAGGCAGTGTTTAGGATTACTATCAGATGCTTCTCATTAGTTAACTTTGTTACTTTGGATAGAGTATATTACATAGTTTGTGTTTGTAAATTGAATAAAATGATATAATCACAAATTTTCCCTCCCAAAATCTTCCTTAACAGAATATCAAATAACAGAGAAATAGATAATACACAACACAAGAATTATAGTGGAAATTTCAAATTAGAGAAAAACCACTTTCGTTGTCAAAAGACAACCAGAGAAAAATTCACTATGTGTAAAATTGTTACAACCACACTCTCAGTAATTTTCTCACACACCCAAAAGACAAGAGCAATTACAAGCTCAAGAGAATTTTCCCACAAAATTCTCTCACTCAAGAACTTCTCATACAAGCTTTTCTCTATTTTTGGGATGATTATCAATGAAGAAATGAAGCCATATTTATAGCCTTCAAGTTCTCATTTAATATGCCAAACATTTCTTCATTCAACAAAATTAGGCTACCTAATTTTCCTATTCTTTATTCAAACAAGGTTAAGCACCTACATCTTTGACAATATGGTAAGGCACCTTCCATAAATTTTCTTCTAAATTAGACACCTCTTATTTTGACTAACAAACCTAATATTATTTTTAATCAATCATAACAGTTTGACACTACATTTGATGATTTTGTGGCTATTTTGCCTTTATCAATGAACTTTCATTTTTTACCAAAAAAAAAAAATTTTTTTTTTCAAAATAAAAAGTTTGGCTCATAAAAGACCTATAAAGATATTGCAATAATATTTTCATTAAGGAGAGAAAAACTAATTTAGTATCCAGACATATCACCATGATAATTTAGGCACAAGCAGGAGCCCTAAAATCCTTACTAATGACAAATACAAATGAGTGACGTGCCACCACAATTGGTGAAGAAGCATCCACCAATTTTGGTTTCATGTTAGGTATTTCTAATGATTCTGTAAGCTTCAATGGCTTCCCATTTAGTAGCATCACATCACTTTGAATATTTCCATCTTTTGGGGTCAAATGGTACTCTTCTCTTTTTGATTTGCTTGATAATTGTTTCCTAGATGGATGCAAATTGTAGTCATCTTCAAGCGTCACATTATAGATGGTTGAGTTTGACATGTTGATCAAAAGAGTAGCAATCCCAGGCTGCACAACAAAATGTATTCTTATTATTGAGTACGGATAATTATCGTTTTCGAAGAGTACGCGAGTTTTTATAGTTTGTATAAAATGAATGTTTTAGTCTTATTATTTTAAATTTGAGTATTTTAGTCTCATAATTTTGAAAAAAAATATGCATTTTAGTCTTAAAAAGTTCAAAATTATAGGACATTTAAGTGTATTTTTTTTTTACTGGATGGATGGTGCCCTTCTCTTATTTATTTTATCATAAAAGAGAAAAAAAGAGAGGTAAAAATACAAAATATTAACTTACTTTTTTCCTTGAACAATGAGTATAAGCACGTAAATATCTAGAAGTATCATGTGTCACTGAAAGTACTTCTGGTCCCATCAAACGATGCCACAAGAGTGCACTAAAAACAAGTAGAGATCAAATGAATAAGATTACAAGTGATAGCAAAATTTATTGAAAGTTTGAGAATCAGTCTTACCCATAATAATCTGGATTGGGAATAAATGATGTAGTATTAAGCAAAGCATAGTTCCCTCCAACCAAGGCTTGTCTACAATAAACCTTATTGTCAAAAGTTGCTGACATTCCTAGTTGATCCAAGTACCTGTGTTTTGTTTGTTAGTTTTTCTTAGTGCAAAAAATGGGAAAAAAATATCACAAGAATCTTTTTTTAAGTAAACGTATTATTTAGTTTTCTAATTTTAAAAATTGATTCATTAATAATTTTATTTATAAAAAAATATTCATTAATCCTTTTGTTTATAAAAAAAATATTCATTAGTCATTTTATTTATAAAAAATGAGTTATAAAAAGATTTTTTGTTAATAAAAATTTTTAACAGATATTAATGAGGATATTTTTGTCATTTATTTTCACGCTATAGAATCAAAAAAATTACAAATATAACTGATAAGGGTATTATCATCATTTATTTCATCATGTGACTAGAATATATTTCATAATTTTTATTTATTTTTAAATAAATAAAAATTATTAAATGTCTATTTTTTACACTATTTTTATAAATAAAGAAATTAAATGATAACTAATAATACCTTTAGTATAAATAAAAAGGACTAATATGAACTTATACCTTAAATTGTTTGGATAAATGTCCAAAAGAAATCAAAAGTGTTTAAGAAACTAACCAGAACCCATTAGCAAATGTGTGTGAAACATCTTTACCACCACTGTTATAAGCTCCCCCAGATTCTCCAACCCAAGCACCTGTCCATGGTCCAAACCTCTCCACAGTCTTTGACACATCTTTGAAAGTTTGAGCAAACTGATCAAGAAAATATGGGTCTTGAACTTTGTTGATAAGAGTAGGATCAACACCTAAAATTAAACTAAATATTATTAATTTGGGGTACTCCTTATGTTTCCTGTTTTATATTTACACACTCAAGTTAAACTAAAATTAATGAATAAAAAAAATGTTTCAAATTTAAAAAAAAAATGTTACAAAAAGAAATTCCTTATTAATTAAGATTTAATTAAGAAAATAAAGAAACTGAATTACATGTATATGTATATATATATATATATACACATACCTGGACCAAGATTGTAAATGTGATGTGAAACAACATGAACAACATCTTCTCCAGACAGTTGGAGAAATTTGTTATACCATTCTTGATCATAGAAACTTGCTGGACCAATAATTTTAGGTCTCATAGAAGGATTAGGATATAACTGTTTCACAATTTTGCTTAATTCTGTTATATCTTTTGCATATGCATCACTTTCTAATCTCGCTGCAACTCCAGACCCAGCTAGTTCATTTCCTATTTAATTAAAAAATTAAATATAAAATAAAAGTGAATAATTTCATAATTAAAAATAATTAAAGAAAGTAATATTTAAATATATACTTACCTAGTTCATATGAATCAATCTTGTATCCTTGATAGGCATTGTAAGTTATGAATTCACGAGCATTTGTAGAGTCCCAATTTCCTTGCCAAAGCGTGTGATCTTCTTTTGAAGGTTTCTTCCCAATCAAAGCATTCAGACCGAATGTTAATATCACCCTGCAAGATATGTGACAACATTATAGATAATAACTATTATAATTAAAAACTTTAAGTTTAATTTATTCTTAACCAATTTTAATGGCTATTTTTGTAGTAATCTGAAGACTATTTCAAATTCTCAATTAAGTTATTATAATGAGCTATTATGAAATGTTAATACTTTTCTATGTTTTTTGTAATAACATTAAGAAAATAGTTAAATAAAAACAAATATATTTATATATGTATTATATTTAATGATCATAATTTATTATTAATTTTTTTCAACTTTCATATCTGAATGAGATTTAGAAGAGAGTATCCGAGTATAATATTTGAACATAGAAAACATAAAAATTTAACCAAATTAAATTATACTTTAATTTTAGTCTAATTCTGTTGAAGTCTCAGAGTGTTAAGTTTTTGCTGCACTTATAAGTCTATGACAACATTTTCTCTTTTAGAGTTCTTTTGGAGGGAGTTAAGTCATGAATTTCTTTATGGTATCAGATACAGATGATTCAGTCGGTACTCGGCCGATTGTAGGGGATGGACCTTGCGCCTGTGTGAGGGAGAAACATTCCATATCCCCTATCGAAAATCGATGTGAGGGGAGTGTTGAAGTCTCACATCAACTGAGCATTATGTTTTCGTTGCACTTATAAGTCTATGAAAACCTTTTTCTTTTCAAGAACTCTTTTGTAAGGAGTTAGGTAATAAATTTCTTCAAATTCAATTCAATTTAATTAATTTTTTATTTAATTTTAATTAATTATAATAAACACCTAGTATATTTTTTTTTCATAATTGGTAGAGACTTATCGCAATATCATTAGATTAACAACATTATACTTTTCATGACGATGAAATTTAAGAGAGATAAAAAAAGATAATATCTATTAAAATATTAGTAATTATTAAAAAATAAATAAGTGTATATTAAGAAGTGTTGATTTATATACCCGGCATTAGTGAAGAAGTGAGAGAGTTGATCCCATCTCTTTTGGGGAAGACAACCTTGAGTGAATGTAAACATAGAGTTATTATCAAATTTGAAAGGCTTACAGTCTTTGTATGAATTTCCCACATTGTACACAAGTTGATCTTGAATTGAACCTCCTATTCTTATTCTCATAGACTTGAATGCTGCAAATTAATTTGTTGTTAATTTGTTAGCAACATCAACATAAACACAAATGAAACTTTTTTGTTTTACACTTTTAATTTGGGATGAAAATTAAGCTTAAACGAAAATCTCATGACATGAACTAACCTTTAATGGCATTTTTCAAGATCTTGTTACTCAAATTCTGCAAAGCAAAAGAAATCCCACAAATTTGAAAATGCACATACAAACAAACACCCTAAATAAAATGATTTTTTTTTTCTTTTACCAAATTGAGGACACCAGCTTCTCCCCAAGGACATTGATTGTAGTCACATTTTGTAGGAGGCCACCAATCTAAAGTTGCACAGATAAATTTTTTATCTGTTTTAGCTATCATGGTTTGTCCTTCAACTTTTAACTTAACATTTTCTGCCCAAGAAATTGAAAATATTGAAAGAAGAATGAGAAACACAAATTTGAACTCCATTGATATTTGAGTGACCTAGTTCTTCTATAATACAATCAACAAATTATATATATAATTTGGTCAAATATAGAATATTGTGGATAAACAACAAAAAGAATCTGATTTGTTATGATTTATAAAGATATCATTTTGATATTTAACATTTAACACAGTTTACTCCATATATGGTCAATACAACCTGTCAATTAATTTAAATAGATGAGTAATTAATTATGATAATTATTGGAGTACATTCTACCCAATTATATTTTATAATTTTATTAGGTAAATTTAAATTTCTAAATACTATTTATGCTATTTACCCGTAATAAAATATATTTATATTTTTAAATATTTTCAATTAAACTTTTCTAGTATATTGTTGACAAAAACTAAATTACACAATTTTATAATTATGAGTACTAAAATAAAATATAATGTATTTAAAATATTATATTTATTTTTTTAAATAGAGAAATTGATTTTTGATTTAAGCTCATAATAACTTATTAAATACTCGCTCGTATATAATTAGTAAATAAAATAATATATTCGGTTTATTTACTAATATATTTGTTAACAAATAAACAAATATATTGGTGTTTCTATTTAATTAGTAAATAAAATAAAATATATATTTGATATATTTACTAAGATATTTGATGATATTAACTTGTAAACAAATATATTGGTGCTAATATTTATGAATGTGGAGATAATATTTAAAATATAACTTTCTTTTGCTTAAAATAATGTGAAATGTAAATTATATAGATTATTTATATAAACTATTTTTATTTTTCTATAATTTATAAACATTTCACAGATAAACATTAATTTTTTTTGTTAATATAGTTAATAAAGAATATATATATATATATTATTTATTTTAAATTTTGAATAAATATCATAAATAAAAATAATTCTATAATAGTAAGAAATTTAATATCTCAAATTTTTTCAACTCATTGAAATTTATTTATTTATTTTTTTACCATTGTATAACATAAGTTTCAACACATGTTGTATAATTAAATAAGATAATTTAAAAATTACAATAATTAATGTTTATCAGTTTTCTATTTATCTATCTATATATATTTCAATATATAAGTTTAAACCATGTCTTATAAATTTTTTGATAAAATTATTGCATATTTTAGAATAATTAATATTAATGCTATTAATTATTATATAATTTATTTAAGATTATTAATTTTTAAAATTAAATAATAAATTATTAATAATTAAAATATTAATAATTATTTAAATTATAGTTATTTATATTAAATGATAAACAATTATCATTTTTGGTTAATTATTAAATCATAAGTCTTATTCTTTATCAATTAAATAATAAATTATTAATAGTTAAAATATTTATAATTATTTAAATTATATATATTTATTATTTATCATAATTAATATAAATAATAATTATTTTAAATTTTTATTAATTATATAATAAATTAATACATTTAAAATATGAATTTAATTAGTAAAATTAAAATGTAAAAACTTATATTAATAGTTAAAATATTTATAACTATTTAAATTGTAGTTTTTTTATTATTATTTATCTTAATTAATATAAATAATAATTATTTTCGATTTTTATTAATTAAATAATAAATTTAAAATATGAACTTAATCAGTAAAATTAAAATGTAAAAACTTATATTAATAGTTAAAATATTTATAATTATTTAAATTGTAGTTATTTATTATTATTTATCTTAATTAATATAAATAATAATTATTTTAAATTTTTATTAATTAAATAATAAATTTGAAATATGAACTTAATTAGTAAAATTAAAATATAGAAACGTATGTCGGGTGGATTACGAGTTTACAATCATTGATTTTGTCATAATCCAAGTCATTTTCTTTTTTGAACTTTTTTTTTTCTAAACAACTATATAGACACAATTTTTTTAAAAATAAATAGCAAAGAACAGTGACTTTTGAAAGTCAAAAACAATTAGTTTCAGTGGACTTGTTTTTTATGTATTTCTTTTCTTTTCTTTAATCGTTTAGGGATGAATAAGTTTGCTGGTATCAAAATTATATCTTCATTAATGAAAAAGTTTCCGAGCAATAAAAATTAATATTTTCATTTCTATTTTATTATATTTTAACATATAAGCCTTAAATTAAAAATATTATATTAGTATGTGATTAATAATTCACCAAATATATTAATTTTTAGGATTTAAATATAATACAATAATAATTTGAAGAATTAAACTTAATAAATAAGGTTTAAATGTGACTAAAAGTATTAACTTTTGTTTTTATTCAAAAATTAAGTATAGTTTTCTAATTTTCTTCGCACAATAGTTTAATTGTTATTCTAAAATAACGGCATATTCGTGATGTCATTAACAAATAAATATCAACTATCATTTGGCTTTTAATAATTTTATTATTATTATTATTATTATTATAATATAAAAATACCTTTAGTAGCGACCTCTGAATATTATTAGTACATCCCAATTGTAAAAGGTCTCGAGGCGTGTATGATCCAAAGTTCAAAACTTTCCTCATTTCTGTTTTGCAAAATAATAATAATAAATAGATAAATAAATCTTCATTTCTGACCAGAAAGAAACAGTCTCCTCCATTAAAAATCCTGCATTTCTCTTGTGTTAACAGAATAAATGTTTACATTTCTGGTAAAATGAAGTTCAATCCCAATGTCTACAAGTAGAAGATGCCTCTTACTGCTGGAGAAATGCAAGAACATGAAACATTTAAAGCAAGCTCACTCATTGATTCTAACTAGTGGCCTTGGCAATAACAGTTTTGCTTTGAGCAGGGTCTTGGCTTTTTGTTCAGATCCATGTCACGGAAGCCTTGATTATTCATGGAAGCTTTTCCAATATATTCAACACCCCACCATCTGCATCTGGAACACGATCTTAAGGGCTTTCTTGCTTAAAGGTGAATTCATCCAAACTATAGACATATATTCTAAGATGTTACAAAATAACATATCCCCTGATAATTATTCCCTTCCTTATGTGTTAAAGGCTTGTATTGGACTACAAAGTTCTTATTTTGGAGAATTAGTTCATGGGTTTTGTTTAAAATTAGGTTTGGTATTTGATATCTTTGTGGGGAACTCTTTGATTGTAATGTACTGTGCATTTGATACTATGAAAGCTGCACGACAGGTGTTTGATGAAATGCCTAGACTAAGTGCTGTGTCCTGGACAGTCATGATATCTGGGTATGCAAACGTGGGAGATGTTGAAACAGCAAGGCTCTTCTTTGATGTGGCACCTATGAGGGATAGGGGAATATGGGGTGCCATGATATCTGGGTATGTACACTCTTCTTGTTTCAAGGAAGCTCTCTACTTGTTTCGTTCAATGCAATCAACAGATGTAGAGCCCGACGAGGCCATATTTGTGAGTATGTTATGTGCTTGTGCTCATTTAGGAGCTCTGGATGTTGGGATTTGGATTCACAGGTATGTAGATGGTCTTAGGTTGCCTTCAAGCGTTCGTTTGAACACAGCTCTTATTGACATGTATGCTAAATGTGGGAATTTGAAGTTAGCTAAGAGGATCTTTGATGAGATGCCACAAAAGGATACTATTAGTTGGAATGCTATGATTTCAGGTATAGCAATACATGGAGATGGAGAGAGTGCCATTCAACTTTTTCGAGAAATGGAGAAGAGTGGAGTGAAGCCAGATGACATCACCTTCATATCTGTTTTTACTGCCTGTAGTTATTCTGGAATTGCACATGAGGGCATTAGATTGTTGGATAGAATGTGTAGAGTATACAACATTGAGCCAAAAAGTGTGCATTATGGATGTTTAGTTGACCTTCTTAGCCGAGCTGGGTTCTTTGATGAAGCAAAAGAAATTATTCAAAGAATACCTCATTCAAGTAACCCTTCCGAAGAAGGTATAGCTTGGAGAGCATTTCTCAGTGCTTGCTGTAATCAGGGGAAGACACAAATGGTTGAGATTGAGGCCGAGAAATTGTTTCAGCTTGAAAATCATAGTGGTGTTTATGTTTTACTCTCAAACCTATATG
Source organism: Hippophae rhamnoides (assembly GCA_033030585.1). Taxonomy (NCBI): domain Eukaryota; kingdom Viridiplantae; phylum Streptophyta; class Magnoliopsida; order Rosales; family Elaeagnaceae; genus Hippophae; species Hippophae rhamnoides. The sequence continues at coordinate 40,629,822 of CM065434.1, forward strand.
CAGCTGCTGGAAAACACGATGATGCGAGAAGGGTAAGGAACATGATGAAAAACAGAGGAGTAGAAAAGGGACCAGGCTGCAGTTCAGTTGAGATCAACGGAGTAATTCATGAGTTTATTGCTGGGGAAAAGAGTCAATACCAAATAGAAGAAATCCATTCAGTTTTAGAGAAGATAAACCGACATTTTATCATCCATGGTCAGGGAGAGCCTTTATTTTTAAACCATTATGGGATATGAACAATCTTATAATTACAGCCAATTTAAACACAAGTGAACTCAACTACTCATGAGGTCTCTTTTCCGTAGTAACAATGTTAACCCATTGACTCATCCATTGGGAATGTTTAGTTTATCAAGCTAACCTTTGATCATTAGTTCACTTTTATAGAGTTAGGTTCAACTTCATTAGAAGCATGCTTGAATTAATTTTCATCGAGGAATACTGTTGGATATTTTAGGACAACCAATACGATGGGAAAGATTCACAACACCACTTAACGGGTTCGAATCTCACTGCATATTGCAAGTGGGAGTGCCTCTACTGAGATGTTCAGAATATTGAATTGAATTGTCGTGCAAGAAGTTATAAGCTACAAGCTAGCATTTCCAGGCCAGAATAGCAGGGTTACGTTATTTACAATAAGAGCAACAGCATTTTGAGGACACAATCAAAATCATAAACCTGAGCCAGTAACAATGTCCTTGCAACTTTCAAGGACAATTTGGTTACATGATTTACATCGACAAAAAATTAGGTTGATATCTGGAACTAAACTGTTTCCGTTTCAAAAACTTCAAGAACTTTGTGGATGCCTATCGGGTTTACCCCTGGACGGAATGAATTTCCTCGGATGTACCTAGAAGAAATTTCAGCCAAGCAAAACCAATGAATTCATTTGTGCACAAAAAAGTACAGGAATTTTTCTCAAGTTTGTAGAGGAAAAAATGGAACTCACATTTCTTTCAACAAAGGGTGTTTATAGAAGGCATTAGGAATCCTCCCTGAAAATAGGTTGTGATCCAAGTATCTGTAATAGAAAAAGAAGAATCATAAAGGTTTTACTTAAAACAATACTTTGATAGATACAGACAAATTAAAAGCAACACAACAAAGTTATGTAAAAGTTACAAACACCCATGCTTGCAACGTGACAGATGAAAAAAATGAACCCACCTCACCAGAATGATGTAAAAGAAAATAAACGCATGGGGTGGTCTTCAAAATAGACCAAAAAAGCAATATGAAATTGTGCACTCATTTTTAAACAATTAGTACAAGCACCACTGTAAACCTAGATTTCTCAATTAACCCAAATAGAGAGATGATCTAACAGATCAAAAGATCATGACGGGTAAAACTATCCTTGAGAATTTCTGACTCCAGTGGCAAAAGAAACTTACAGATAAGTTAATTTGGGAATATGAGCGAGTTCAGATGGAATTATCCCGGAAATCTTGTTGTGAGAGAGATACCTGTGATCAAAAAGTAATCAATTGATTCAATTCTACAAACTTCATGGTAATTAAGAAAAAAACAATAGAGAAATTATGAGAAAAGAGTCCCATAACGATTTTTAAGCATACAATTAACAATGAAGCAAAGATTTATTAACAATACAAATCTTCTCTATTTTCTCAAGTAGAATTAGGGGCAAAATGGAAGAAAGAAGGAGCTTACAAAATTTCAAGGTTGGTCAGGTTGGCAAGTTGTGCTGGAACTCCTCCCGTAAAATAATTGTTATTTAAATACCTGCACATCACAAATACAAATAGCATCACAACTCCTCACAATATATACAAATTCACGGTTATTGAAATTCACAAACTTGTTTTCAACATACAGGTTGCGCAGAGCAGGAAAACAACCCTCAATGCGTATAAGTTCTCTTATAGTACCAAGCAAGTGATTGTTTCCAACATCCCTATAAATACAAAAATAACAACATAAATCAGCAACTAGAAACAATCATACAACAGCTTGCTTGATAACAAGAGTGACTAAAGCTAATAATCTTACAAATGCCGAAGATTTTGCAGGGTGCCCAATTCAGCTGGAATTCTCCCAGTAAAACGATTCTCTTGCAGATACAAGTAGCGAAGCTCTGGGAGATTAGCAAGCTCCTTAGGAATTTCCCCTTTGAAATTATTGAAGCTCAGATATCTGCAGATATTTCATTCATATAACCTCTTAACCAGTAAGTCGGGCCTCACAGTAAAAAAGAAACATATATTATAACTATCATAAAATACAAGTTACTCACAGATGTGTCAAACTCTTGAGTTCGCCGATTTCAGGAGGAATGACATCCTGTAGCTTATTCCACCTTAAATTGCTGTACAAACGTAAAAATTAGCAAAGGACAACATGAACAGTTCAAAACTTAAACTCAAAGACATATCACCTAGACAGTTGGGTGAGACGCAGATCTGTGAAAATACGTAGGCACTCAACAGGATAAATTTTGATAAATAACGGCCCTTACAGTATCTTAAGACGCTTCAGCCTTCCAATCTGAGGAGGAATAGGCCCTGTCAACTTGTTATTATGGAAATCCCTGCCAATGAGACAGTCACAACGATAATGATCATTTAAAAGAGGGAGGACATTTTTTTTCTATTTTCATTAACTTGGTATACAATGACCTGTAGGACACATTCTAGTCATTCTTTATACTTTTCTTGGGTCATATATGATTAGTTTTCAATTTGACATATCTCTTATACTCAAGTTATTCTGATGAACATGATCACAGTTAATTTAGTTATTATTCTCGCTGCAAAATTATTTCTACCAACTGAATTACACCCGAAATCATCAGAGCTCGGAATGCTTCTTTTGAATTACAACATTACATTTAAACCTACCTATTGGAGTAAGCTTTTGCATTTTGCAGGATGAAATTGTCAATGATCTTAACAGAAAATAGAGAATAGAGAACCACAAGTACTTACAGCCTAGTGAGATCAAGGAGATTTGTTACAGCAGTAGGAAAAGGTCCTACAATTGAAACAGCATACACCTCCCTGCAAGCAAAACAAAACATACCCAGTTGTAATCACGCCTCAAACTTTCAATTACCATGTTTTTATAAACTCGAATCTCTATCCAAATTCAGCAATTCAACTTCAAACACATCAGAGAAAAACCCAATGCATAAGCAAACTAGAAGAACACAAGAAACTAAAATAGTGGATTTGGTCTTTCAATCCTAAATACTTACAACTCAGTGACAACTCGGTAATCGCCCTGAGTGGAGCAAGTGACACCCGACCAAGGTGGAAGATCGCCATCTCCACAGGGATCGTCTCCAACCCAAGCATACACCACTCTCCATCCCAAAGAAGCCTTTATCTCGTTCAGTGCTTTCACTGGAAACAATACCCACAATTAGAAACAGAAAGAACTGAAATCAATGCGACGCAAATTTTTGAAGAAAACTACCGTCTCGTTTGAGGGTTTTGGCGCTGAGAAGAAGAGGGTACGTGAGGATCAGACAAAGTACGGCAGCTGGAAATCGATGCGCCATTTTGGGTTGCACCATTAGATCTAAGAGTCCTGGAAAAAGGAAGTTAAGAAGAAGAAAATAAAGGGATTTTTTTAGTAGGAATTTTTCAGGGTGATATTTTTATTTTTTATAATAACTCAATTGTTATATAATTTAATTTTTAAAATATATAATTTTGTGTTATTAGAAAAAAAAATGGATATATTTTCTATGCATATTTTGTACCATGTCTTAGGATAACAATTAACAACTATCTATTTTTTTATAAATTTAAACTTTAAACATTCAATTTTAAATTAAAGAAATATGTAATTATTATGAATTACAATATTATATATATATATATATTATGCATATTTTGTGTTACCCGCCCTCGTCAACCTTGGTTGCTTGAGCCAGTATTACCAGCACTATACGTGTATGATGAATGTTAAAAACACTGTCATTTCATATATCATTAAACTTTTAAAAATATGTATTTTTTACCGTTCGATTTTATATTATCATATTATAAAATTGATCTTATTTTCAACTCCTTACTATATATATTTATCATTCTATAAAAAAATATTTATTCATTACATTATAAAAAAAACATATATTTAATAGTTAAAAATAAAATTTAGAGTAAATTTATAAAAATGTTATTAAATTATTGTATTTATTTTATTTATATCACAAAAATATTTTTTATTTTATTATTCTCCGTTAAAAAGACATCACATCTCGGACAATTAAATAATATATTTGATATAAATTATTATTATAAATATATCATTTAAGTATCTAATGGTTCGAAATTTATTACTTAATTAAACAGGTTATTTAAAATATATTATTCACGTGTGACGATGTTAAAGAAAGATTAACATAAAGACATAAAAATATAAATAAAACAAGTATAATAGTTGTGTGATATGAACAAAAAATAATAATTTAATAATACAAATAAAATAAATATAATAATTTGATAATATTTTTATAAATTTATCTAAAATAAATTATATTAATTAATTATTTTTTAGTTTATAATATAAAGAAATCTAATGCCTATATAAGAGTGAGAGAGTCTTGTTGTGATTTTTATTATACAGGTATGTTCATTGGATTAAATTAACTTGAATAATAATAATAATAAATATTTTTAATAATATTTTTATATCTATATCATATATTTTTATTATTTAAAAAAGTTTGATATTTAATTTTATTTTAAACGTTGTTCAAGTGAACGTCATTTAAATTGAATAATAGTTATTTAGACATATTTAATGTTAAACAACGTTTAATATTATTATGATGCTATTTTTCTAATTTTTAAAATGTTATTAATATCATAAAATGAAAATCAATTTCTTAAAGGATATAAACAAAAAATTTCTAAAAAGGAACATAAACGATATATTTTAATAAAAAAATATATTTTAATATAAAAACTATATAAATTATATTTTTATCATTAATAATAACATTTTAATAACTAAGGTTTGTGCTTTTTTCAAAAATAAATTCCATCCATACTTTCTTTCCATCCACATGTTATGGTGCATGGTTGTTGATCCCAATTGATCCATACGTTAGATCGAAGTTGTTTGATCATGAATTATGGTTAATTGACAGTTAATAGCTCATTGAAAATCAGTTAAAATATACTTAATTCAAATAAAAATTTATTCCTATTTAATCGAGATGAAGTAACCTTCATGTAATTGAATACATGACATCAACTTCATCTTATTAAATCAAATTCTAATACAATTGATTTAGTAAAGTTTAAATTAAAATAAAATCAATTTATGAAAGTTTAATTTTACACTTAGATTATATACATTTTAATAATTTAATTTATCAAAAACATATATACAGCATGCCTAATGTAGAAATAGAAAAGGACAAAACCAAAAAATATAAAATTTACTAAAATCCAAATTAGAGAAAATAATAATAAATACATATTCATATCCAAGGTAAAGGTTCTACTTTTAACCCTATACATATAGAGTATACATAAATATTTAATGCATGCAAAATTTGGCATGACATATATTTAAAAGTCTAAGATGTCTCATTCACTATTTAAGGTGATCCCAATAAATTGGATACTCCTTAACAGCTCCAAATTTAAGAAACTCATGTGTTTCCTTTGAATTTCACCTCCAATTAATACCCTAATATTAATCGAACATAATTACAACACAAGAAAATAAAATTAAAAGGAAAAAAGGAAAATTACAAGAGTGTTCCATTTCCATGCTTGTATCTGCCATAAATGTTTACTACTTTAAGTACCTCAAAACAAGATTCAAAAACAAGCATGGAAATAGATTATCTATATTCTATCACAAGACCAGAGAAAAAAAAATCGAAAAAGAAAGAAAATTATATTTCTGATAATAATTAAGACTCATATCTGCATAAAGTCTTCTTGTTCTTCATTTTCCCTTCAGTATCAGAAATCACCTTCTTTTTTCTTGAAGTTTCTTCATGAAGATAACCCAAGAAAATGCAAAATAAACCCATTAAAGAAAGATATATAAATATATATAAATCGACCCTAAAATATAATATAAAAGGCTCGATCGACTTCATTGGATGTTTCTTTTTAATAAGGGATATTAATTGTGAAGTGGGTTTGGTCCAGAAGGTACCAATCTCTTCTCAACACCATATCTTGGATCAATCTCATTGTCGAGTTTTGAAAGTGGCGGAGGTGAAGAAAACAGAGAAGGTACTCTGTTTTGACTTTGAATGCAGAGAGAACGAAGGTGTTTCTGAGAAATAGAAACACAAGGATAGTACTTATGATTATGAAGCTTTGGGTTTGTTGAAGATGAAGTATGCTCTGTCATGGTTGCTGATATGAACTTGAATAAGATTAGAAATAGCAGAAAAATAAAGATTGAAGAGGGAGATTTCTTCATTGAGTTGAAGGGTTTGGAGAGAATTTGAAATTTGGTGGTTTGAAGGAATTAGAAAGGGAAGAGATGTGAGAGAGTGATAGAAGGTGAGAAGAAAAAGAGAGGGAAACAGGAGTTTTAATGCTAAACGAGAGACACATGGGACAGTCATGAGTTAATATAAATTGTCCCCCTAAAGAAAATGAGAAAAGGGTCACACTTTATATATACCTTAAATTTTCTCTCAGGATATATATGAGTCACGAATATTCGTAAGTACTGTGTCTCACAAGCCAATCATATTTCATGATTTTGTTTTTGTTTTATTACGAAGGATGATGCATTGCAACATCCACGAAAGAAATAAAAAAAATAGAATTAGTAGTAGTTTAAGTTTATTATTTTTAATAAAAATATATTTTAAATATATATTTTTTAAGTGAGAATACAAATTTACTGGAAAGAATTTAAATTATATTTATTAGATTTAAATAACTAATTTTTTTAAAAAAATTATTGACTGAATTATGATGAGATAATATGGGTAAAAAACTATTACATAAATAATGACGTGTGTAATTGTTATCTAAAAATATAAAATTAATATCTTTATTGATAAATCAATTTTAAAAATTTACTCCTTTCTAACCATCTATCAATAAAAAAAATGATAATCAGAATGAATAATTATAAAAAATAAAGATATATTTTTGAATAATAAAGATTTGATCATATGGAATTAAGGACAAATTAATAGAAATAAACATGTTTATTTCTAGAGTTCATTTACCAAACACTTTTAGATGTAGCATAGTATTTTAAAATCTTATGATATTTGATATAATTTAATATTGTGATTAAAAAAGAGGAACGATGAGTTAAATAAACATACTATTATATTAACCATAATTAACTCAAGTTACCATATTATTCTTTCTCTCTCTTTTAGTTATAAGTTCTCGTAATTTTCTTAATATCTCTCCTTTTCTTATAAGTTCTCAAGTTCTTACTTTTGTTCTCCCAGATAATTTTGGGTCATAGACTCATGTTTATACACGTTTATAGACTATATACCAAAACGTCTTTCAGTTCTTTGTGTTAATTTTTGTGTCCATTTTAATCTTTTTTTTTTATAAAATTAAAAGTAGAAATCAAAATTCAAATGAAAACTCCTTGATTTAAGCACGACCAAAATTTGATTGATACATCTTGCTCGATCAATCAACTTACTAATTCAATCAATTGAAACCGTGATAACTCATTCAATTTTTGATGCACAATGTTCTTAATCTAACATTTGATACTTGATCATCTATAATAAAATTTGAACATCTCTTATAAATTTACGTCACATATAACAATAAAAAATATATATATAAAATAATTCATCATCATAAATTTATGCAAGAAATAACTCAAGAATTAGATAAATAAATATTTAAACGAGATTAAAATATGAATATTTCTTAAGTTAGCTATTATATAGAGTTGATGCAACCCTTCCATCTAACTCCAAGATTAGTGAACAATAATAAATCCATCATATAGTCATCTATGTTTATTAGGTACTACAAGGACATTATCCTATTCAAAATAAAATTAGTTGATAATATAGCAAGACATTCACAATTATGTTCTATTTAATGTTGACCTCCCCTCGAGTTATACCAATCCATAGCTTTATATCTGAAAACTTATAACTGGATGGAAAAAATAAAATTAAAAAAGTAAGTTTTTATCCAGTATAATTATTTACAAAAGTAATTCATTGTACATATGTAAATAATAAAATTCTAAGTAATGCTAGCTTTATAATTTTTTTTAAGTTCAAACTATAATACTTATGTATTTTGTATGTTTGAAGTAAGAGTTGGAATTTGAACATTGAACTTTTGATCAAAAATATCATAACCTTATCATAAAGACTATGTGTACATCTTAACTTTATAATCAATTCATAATAAATATAATAATAAATAAGATAATTTTAGAAATTAATTCTCAATAATCATGACATGTATAAATCAAACTTCAAAAAATATTTGTATAGTACATTGGGTGAGAAATAATTAGTCTCTTAATGTCCATAAACTAAATTAACATGTACAAGGAAATGTAGTTAAAACATACCAACAATAAAATTTATATATATATATATATATATATGCAAATACCTTTAATCTCTCGTTTCATGTGGGATAACAAGTTCTCTCATGTCACAATATTTACCTCATACTCACTTATCTCATGTCTTAAGATAAATCATTGCATATTGAAGGTTTATTTAATTACGGATCTAATTAACTATATTTAGTGAATAAATAATTAGTAAAAATACAATAAATTTAAAATTTTCATAGACAACTATACATACAATTATGTGTAAATAAAATAACACGTGAGATCTTTAGGTGAAAACAATATAAGTCACAATATTGACTTAAGAGAAAAATCAACGGTCCAACGAATCATTTAACTATTTACTATGAAAATATGGTTCAATTACAGGGTCATGACTTAAATTAACTTCCAAGATAATTCCCCCAAGTAACCTATTTATAAGCCTTTGTTTTCTTTCATAGTCTCCACAAGAAAATTATTCGGATCTGGACTAATATTCTGATAAATTTGAATCATATAAGTTATCAAACCCGTTGAATTGGCACCCTTGAAAAGATAACACAACATGTGCAAAGTGTGTCATATAGCAGATTCAATTTTGAAAAACTCCTAGCTAGATTATTTAATAAAATATCAGTTAAAATAAAATTAACTAGCAAACTCTGGAACACAAGTTGAAGTATAAGTTTAATAAATATAGGTTTTTTACAATTAAATAATTAAATAAAATAATTATAATCACACACAATTTATTTGATCAAAACATTCAAGAATATAATAAAGAAGAAGTTTTTTGAACATATAATCAAAGTATCATAAATTAAATAGTCATATCAATCAATCAAATACAACTACGTAATATTTGATAGATTAATTAAAGAAAGAAACCTTAATAAATATGATCTTGTTTTTGAAAAAAAAATTTGAGAGAGAGAGAGCACAAAAATAATTAGAAAATTATAATTAATGTGGTTGCTTGAATTATGAAGAAATATGTTATTTATATAGAAAGGATTAAAATCCTAATGCTAGGTTAACGTCCAATTATCATTGTATCCATCAAAAGATTCAAGGAGAAATAAATAACGGGGACAGAATGATAATTGAAAAGTTTAGCTCAAGTAAAAAATTAAGTTAAAGTTGAAATCCCAGTCGCTCGATTGCTTTAACCAATCCTCAATTGATCTTAGGTATTAAAAAATAAATTTAGAGATTGGTAGATCGATTCTCGATCGATCAAGCATTAAATATCGATCGATCTATTTCAAATAAAAATAAAATCAAAGACTTTTTAAATAAGGTAAATCGTTTCTCGATCGATCTACTTACCTCAATCGATCTAACATGTCTCGATCGATTGAGTAACCTAAGTAAAAATGTTTCTATAGGTCTAATATGAAATCTAACATGCATAAACAGAAATATACCTGAGATATGTTCGTTTGGAGTTTGATAGTTGCTTTGGCTTCAAAACTGTCCTTGAAAGACTCACCTAGAAACTAAATTATATTTAAATATTTTGTTTACAATATCGTCAATACTCATAAACTTTGCAATCTCTCTTTTTGTCATATTCGTGTGATAAAACTTCTATCTTACTACATTATACTCATAGGAAAAATTCATTTTACACAATGAAACTATCCTATAATCTAGTGAGGCCAGAATCTTGACAACTTATATGTACACTGTAAAGCAAAAACATAAAAAGGTACACAATTTATCACAAAATACTAATTATTTATTAGATCAGTGTATATAATAATAGAAAAGCAAAGAAATAAACATAAAATGAGTAACAATAGATATAAATTATAAACATGGCTCCATCTATGTATCATATCTCTCAAAGAAAATTTTCAATCAATAACTCTCCTTTTTATTGAACTCACCCTCTTTATATATTTTTAATTAATGTTCAATAGCTATGTTCCTTTTTTTATGGTACGAAAAATAATAATATAATCATAAAGTAATAAGAAATAGATTGAGCAAGAAAGTAATGTATTTAATAACTAAAAAGATAAGTACACATTCTTAAAAGTTAAGCAACAATCAAAACAGAAAGCTAAAACAATATGTTTTCCAATAATAAATAAACTCCCACAAGTTCTACTACTTCCCTAAATAAATTAGAATAAAATAAAAATTTATAAAAATTGATATATATATATATATATATTATTTTAATTGAGAGAAGTAGACTTAACTAAATATAACTACAACAGTACATACAAAAGATAAAATTAATTTTGTTCAAAGTATAGCTATCTATTGCCAACATAAGTATATGTATATAAGACACATAAACATACTAACACATATGATGCTATATCGACAATTACCAAAGAGTAAAATATGTGTTAGAACTGCAATAGGATGTCAATTCATTCATTTATGATAAGTTATGAAAGATTTAAAGAAAAGAGTATCACTTAACATGAAAAAATTATAATTAAATAAATACTTGTACATAATAAAATTTTATTTACCAAGAGGGAACCTACTTAATATATTTTTTGTATTTTTCTCTCTTCATTTATTATAATTTTTGTACGAGGGATTAGTCATATATATATATTGTATAACCATTTTGGCTCTTTATTTTTGTGCATGCAATTATTTTTGTGTTTATCTATTTTTTTATCATATTATCATTAATTTTTTAAAGAAAATATGTATGAGCCAATAACTTAGTTGTGAAGAGTTCTCTCCCTCATTACAATAGCTTCATACATCACAATAAATAGCTATCTCAAAACTAAGTATCTCTCTATAGCAACATTTTATAAACTAAAAGATAGAACTCAAACACAATTTTATAGTCAAGGTTATCTAAAGCCCTAAAATCTTACAATATCAATCATAAACTTCAAGTATGACATGCATATGTGTCCGGTAAGTGTGTGAGTAGATTCAAGTCAACATCGATTACTATATATAAAAATATGTAAATGCATAAGTCATAATATCCATTTACATAATGTAAAATCAATCAAGAAGATTGGAATAATATGATAGCAGTATGTAAAATTTATGTCAATGTTAAAACAAATCGACTATTCATTTTTTTTAATTCTAAAACTAAAGAAACATTAATAAAAATAATAAATAAACAAGCTAACACCTAGGGTCAATTAAGCATTCAAACACAAGTATCTAGGTAAATAATGAATGACGGTTAGGTAACAAAAAAAATATTTTTTTCTAAACCAAACTTTAATGAATTTTGATTTCTTTATATCTTTGGTTGAAAATCAACTGCTTTAGTAATCATAGGCATTTTCTTGGAGTTATTGTTAGATTTCTCATTCATAGTATTCATTGTTGTTCCAATGTTCCCATTCTCGTATGTATTTTATTTTCAAATAAATCCTGATTTGAAAGTTCAAAAACATGTATATTTTTCATTTCTTAATCTCTAAAAATATCATTTGTAGTTATTCTGCCTCTTGTTCCTACATCGACGATCTTTGATGTAAAGGCAGATGATCTTGAATGATTGAATTTCCAATGTCACCTATCAACTTTATCGGATCTAAATCCCTTATTGGTGGCACACCCACACCAAGAATCAATTGGGTGATTAGACAACCATAAGAAAGGCCAATCCTTGGGTTACCAATTTAAGACTGGTTTATTATTTCATCCTAAATGATTGTATCTACATTGAATGTTATTCTTTTTCTAATACAATATAATATCTCTGCATGTAGATAGCCAAACTCATATGAGTACTTGGATGGCAACAAATTTGTATAGATCATTTTATCCAAAACACAGTAGAAAGAAATGAATTCACCCAAAATGTATAATTGTTTAGCATTATGATCAATATTGGGTGATCTAGAAAATTTGGTTAATAAATTTTCATTGGTAATGCTATATCGTTTTAGGTGAAAACTGACATCACCAGTGTTCATGATAAACAAAAAATTATTGATTCTCTGAGCCAAGATATCGACAATTTTATTTTGGATAAAAACCCTAAAATTTATTGGTTCAAGATGACAAATTTTTAGTCAATGTTGACATAAAATTCACAAACTAGGGTAAGGAAACACAATTTAGAAGGTGTGAACAATAATTGCTAACCAAGAGCCCTAATGGCTCGTTTGTGATTTCAATTCCGTGAAATTCAATCTAGGTAATTACATGTTCAAGTAAAATAGAACGTTTAGAAAAAGTATTTTGATACTTCAATTCAAATTCATTGTCCCATTATTGGGATGAATGTAGAAGTAAAGCACCAAAAGGAAGTACACATCGTCAAATAGCTATTTAAAAAACCGAGCATAAATCTGAAAAGATAAAAATACCCCTTGAAATGAGAAATACCCAAATTGATGAAATTTTCCTAAAAAATTGTAGAATCAAGGTCAATGAACTATTGTTTGGAGGAAATTACATAATCAAAGTCAGAAAATGTGTTTGTTTGGTGAGAAAATGAGAAAAATGGGAAAAATTGTTGTAGCGATTTCTGCTTAAATGTAATGTTATTTGTAAATATTGATGCTAGAAAAGTGAATAACAATCAATCTATTACTTGATTGTCGAATATTAAATCTCGATTAATTTACCAAAATTAAAATAAAAACCAAGGACTTTTTAAACAAGATTGATTGATTCTCGATGGATCTACTCACTTTGATCGATTAAGACATGTCTAGATTGATCAAGTTACCTAAGTACATAATATTCTTATGTGTTTAGTATGAAATCTAATGTACATAAGAACGTAGATATATATAAGATATGTTCATTCAATTTGAAAAGTTTTTGTGAAAGACTCATCTAAAAACTAAATTATATTTAAATATTTTGTTTATAAATATCGCTAATACTCGTAAGTTTTACGTGTATCTTAAAATAGTCTATTGTCTCATTACTTAAAACACAAATCACAATCTATATAGAAATTATGCAACGTAATAGAACATTATATCTTTCAAAAAAACTTTAAAAAAAACCAAAAACTTATCAAAATTCAAATAATGAATAACTTTCAAACGTTATATTTTACATGATATAACAATTTGCAAAACAAAAATCAATAAATGGCATGTTTCACAAAAATTCGGAGTACTATACTTGAAGATTTGCCAGGGAGTCCTAATATCATGTGTTACTTTCAATCTCAATATATATATGTGGACATGAGAAGTTGAAATGGAAGCAAAATAACTTAAAAGGTAGAAATTTTGTATGCTTATTTTGTTGAATAAAATTTAGAATGAACAACTCTAAATTTACTAATATTAGATCCAAACAAGTAAACAAACTACTTGTATTATACTCACTATAACACCTTTCAAAGGCAACTCACAAATTGAAGAGAAATACAAACACTCAAAGATAAATCTCTCAATTCACACTCAAACTAAGAATACAAAGACTTATTTGTTTTTGATGGAATGATTAAACCAAATGCAAGGTAGGCTATTTATAGTCCTCACCGTGCAATATACACCACACAAATATAAAATTAAGAAATAATCCTAGCCAGACAAATCTTATCTACACACTTCTCTTTTCTACAATCTTCAACCACTTCATTTATTTCTACAACCTTCAACTACTTCATTTATTTCTACAACCTTCAACTACTTCATTTATTTCTACAACCTTCAACCATTTCATTTATTTCTCTACCTCTTCAACCACTTCATTTATTTCTACAACCTTCAACCATTTCATTTATTTCTCTACCTCTTCAACCACTTCATTTATTTCTCTACCTCTTCAACCACTTCATTTATTTCTCTACCTCTTCAATTATTATTTTGGTGTTGATTTTCAACACTCCCCCTCAACACCAACTCTCACTATTTTTACTGTGTCAAGCTGATGGCGAAACATTTCGAACTTGCCAACGCTTAAGCTTTTTGTGAACAAGTCTACAACTTGATTATCTGTCTTGATTTGCCTCATTTCAATTTCTTCTTGCAGAACCTTTTCTCTGATAAAGTGATAGTGTATTTCAATATGCTTAGTTCTTGCATGAAAGACCGGATTCTCTGTCAAACGAATTGCTGATTGATTGTCACAATACAACGGTATTGCATAATCTACTAATTGATGTAGATTATTCATTAGCTGTATCAACCATGTACACTCTTGAGCTGCCATTGCCGCCGCTCGATACTCAACTTCAGTGATTGATAATGATACTGTTGGTTGTCTTTTGCTACACCAAGAAATTATTCCAGAACCCAGCTTAAACACATACCCAGTTGTTGATCTCCTAGTGTCATGATCTCCTGCATAGTCTGCATCGCAATAACCAACTAACTTGTTGTCTCCACCTTTCTTGTACAAAAGACCATAGTCAATTTTACTCTTCACATATCTCAATATTCGTCAAACTGCTTCCAAATGTGGCTTCTTTGGATTTTGCATGTACCGACTCATTACACTAACTGCATAAGAAATGTCAGGCCGAGTTAAGGTTAAGTAGATCAGACTGTCTACCAATTTTTGATACATTGTCGCATCTTCCAAATCTTTTCCTTCATGTGCACACATGTTGGCATTTGGCTCCATCGGCGTTGAAATTGGTTTGCATTCAAGCATTCCGAACCATTTTATCAAATCTTTATAATATTTTTGCTGAAAAAAGAAATATTCCTTCTTGTGTGCGATTAACCTCTAAACCAAGGAAGTGCTTGAGCTGGTCAAGTTCTTTCATCTGGAAACGGACTGAAAAATTCTCCTTTGTCCGAAGAATTTCTACCTCATTATCACCAGTTATGATTAAGTCATCCACATACACTAGCACAATAGCTATCTTTCCTTCATTGGCTTTAACAAACAAGCTGGAATCTGCAGGTGTTAATGAATAACCACTTTGTATTAGAAATTCAGCAATCTAACCATACCATGCCCTGGGTGCTTGTTTCAATCCGTAGAGTGCTTTCCGCAGCTTACACACATATTCAGGATGATCTTAGCTCTGAAAACCCATTGGTTGGATCATATAGATCTCCCGATCCAGCTCTCCATGAAAAAAAGCATTCTTCACATCCATCTACCACAATTTCCAATCTTTTTTACTACAAGTGCAAGTAGGACTCGAACAGTTGTAAGTTTCGCCACTGGACTAAATGTTTCATCATAGTCTAGTCCATATTGTCGAGAGAAACCACGAGCTACCAATCGTGCCTTGTACCTCTCGATTAACCCATCTGGTCTGCGCTTTATCTTGTAAACCCATTTGCAGGATATGGGTTTCACATCTCTTGGCTTTCGCACCAGATCCTAAGCTTGATTTTGCTGAAGTGCATCGATCTCTTCTCTCATAGCTGTCATCCACTCAGATCTTTGCGATGCTTCTTCAAAGGTCTCAGGTTCTATTACTTCTTCAATTATGACTGTATTGGCATATTTGGGATTTGGCCTTCGTGTTCTTGTTAACCTACGGAGTTGAGATTGTGGAGTTGATTCTTCTATTTCACTAGGCCCACATTCTTCATTTAGTTATTGATATATGCCAGTTTTCCAAGGATTCTGAGCTACTCTTTGTTCGGAACCATCATCGTCTGGATCTCTAGATTCATCTAACCTTGGTTGGAATTGAATAGTATGCTCCCCTATCTTTTGTTGCAACTTATCTCCAAATTCTCTTGAGTCTGGCAATGCTTTCTTCTCTGAGGACCACCAAGAAGATGCTTCATCAAACACCACATCTCGTGAAGTGTATCATATTCCACTCGTTGGATCACAATATTTCCACCCTTTTCTTTGGCTGTCGTATTCCACAAAGATACATCTAACAGCTTTCTTGTCAAATTTGCTCTGTAAATGATCAAGAATAAATACATAACACACACAACCAAATACTCGAAAGTAGCTAACTATAGGTTTCATGTTCCATAGTTTCTCAAAGGGTGAAACAAATTCTAACCTTGGTTGAGGAAGTCTATTGATCACAAAGGCTGCAGTCCTCATCGATTCAGCCCAAAACCTCCCAGGTACATTCTTTTCATGTAGCATACTCCGACAAATTTCTACAAGATGCCGGTTCTTTCTTTCTGCTACACCATTTTGTTGTGGCGTGTTGGCACAAGTGTACTGATGACGTATTCGACATTCCCTTATGTATTTAGAGAACTCACCTGAGCTATATTCTCTGTCGTTGTCTGTGCGCAAACAATGGATCTTCTTTCCAACTTCTCCTTCAGTTGACTCTCTAAACTCTTTAAACTTTGAGAATACGTCAGATTTTTCTTTCATAAAGAAAATCCACACATACCTTGAGAAGTCATCAATGAATGTCACCATGTATCGCATACCGCCAATTGATGGTTGCTTAACAGGACCGAATACATCAGAGTGAACTAACTCCAATGGTTCTTTTGCTTTAAACTTTGATTCCTCATATGGAAATTGGTGAGCTTTACCATATTGGCATCCTACACAGATTGTGTCTATTCGCACGTCTAGTTGAGGAAGCCCTTTAAGCATCGACTTCTTCACCATCATATTTAGCTTGGAATAGCTAACGTGACCTAACCGCATATGCCATAGATCTGCTATCTCATTTCTTCTTGTCTTGTCTACATATGCAGATTCTATTGACATCACGTAGACTGATTCCAATCGTTGCCCCTCCATTGTCGGTGTTTCTGAGATTTTGAGATCACAATACACCTTCACGTCTCGGGGACCGAACAAGACATAGTGGCCGGATGATGTTAATTGAGCCACAGATAGAAAAAATTTCTTCATTCCTGGGACATGATAAACATCTATAAGTGGTACTTGGTTAGTACTATATCGAGGCGTAACTATCGTCTTACCGATGTGGGTCACCACTACACGACCTCCCTTGTACTCAGACATGCTTTCCAACTTATGTTTATCACCTGTCATATGATTTGAGCAGCCCGAATCTATGATCCAATCATTCTTGTAATCAATTTGTTTTGATGTTGTCACCGTAAGAGCCAATTCTTCTTCCTCTATAGCGAATAATGCTTCGGCATCCCAACCATCTTCGCTATGCTCCTTAAAACTGGAAGTAACTGTATTGCTTTCAACAGGCTTTTTCTTACTCCAATAATATTTTGCCATGTGACCCATCTTTCCGCAGTTGTAACATTCATTGTCAAATTTTCTATTGTTATTACGGTTCTTCCAAGCTCCCCTTGGACGAAAGCCTCCTTTTCCTTGAGGAATTTTTCCTTTATCGCCATCATTTTTATATCCATTTCCATTGTACCGCTTGAAAGTGCCTTTGCTATTGTAGAGCGCTTCTTCTTCACCCTTCAGTTGGACTCCTCTCATTTGCTTAGCCATAGCTTCTTGACCGGCTAACAAATTCTCAAACTCAACAAGAGATGGTTGTGTCGGCCATCCTTGTATAGCGGTAACAAACCCTCGATATTCAGGTCTCAAACCATGAATAATTATTCTCTTTATCCTCGTTTCCCCAATAGGAGCTTTTGGATCTAACTCTGCAATTTCACGGCATAATGACTTTACCTTGTGAAAGTATTGGGAAATCGTCATGTCACGTTGCGCCATCGATAGTAACTCATTCTCTAGAATTTGCAATCTTGTATCATTCTTTTTTGAAAAGAGCGTAACAAGAGTGTCCCATGCTTCCTTTGGTGTTATTGCATCCCGAATATGCTCCAACATTTCTTCTTCAATTGTGGTCTTCAAAGCAAACATCACTTTGCCTGCTTTAAGTTTCCACTTCCGCAAGATGCCGTTTGCATCTTCCACTGTTGGTTGTCTAACTTCATCACCACCAACAACCTCCCACAAGTCTTTACCTTGTAGATAAGATTCCATACATGTTTCCCATGTGTTATAGTTTTTGTTGTTGAGCTTCTTGATTCCTCCAACTACTTGAAGATCACCCATCGTGTCGGCAAGACTTTGACTATACCGAACAAGCTTGACTAATAAACTTGCAGAGTACCAAACTCCTCACGACTCAAGATAACTCCACTAAGAACGATCTCTGATCGTCCCGCTTTGATATCAATTGTTGAGTAAAATTTAGAATGAACAACTCTAAATTTACTAATATTAGATCCAAACAAGTAAACAAACTACTTGTATAATACTCACTATAACACCTTTCAAAGGCAACTCACAATTGAAGAGAAATACAAACACTCAAAGATAAAGCTCTCAACTCACACTCAAACTAAGAATACAAAGACTTATTTGTTTTTGATGGAATGATTAAACCAAATGCAAGGTAGGCTATTTATAGTCCTCACCATGCAATCTACACCACACAAATATAAAACTAAGAAATAATCCTAGCCATACAAATCTTATCTACACACTTCTATTTTCTACAACCTTCAACCACTTCATTTATTTCTACAACCTTCAACCACTTCATTTATTTCTACAACCTTCAACTACTTCATTTATTTCTACAACCTTCAATTACTTCATTTATTTCTACAACCTTCAACAATTTCATTTATTTCTCTACCTCTTCAACCACTTCATTTATTTCTCTACCTCTTCAATTATTATATTGGTGTTGATTTTCAACATATTTGTCTTTTATTGATGGTACTGATGCATTAAAAATAACATTGGTGATTTTAACGAAACAAATAGGTGAAAATTATCGACAAATCAATGAAAATCCTACAATGACACCAAAACTTATTCGTCATTGCCAAATGTCATTAGTTAGCAATCAATGCAAACATTTCATTGTCTATGCATGATACCAATATACTCCTTAATTAGTCAAGTCTAAGTCATGAAAATGCAGCAACCATTTGTAAGAACCTCATGACTGTTTAACTTAGAGCTTAAACATACCACGTGATGAACTTTGAATATGCACGCAGATTCAAATTCATATTTGATAAAGAAACAAACACTTGATAATAAAATTCCCAAATCTTGAAGAAAATTGTTCATGATACAATGTGAAACAAGGAAGTGAATGAAAACTGTGTGAACTGATTTCTTTATTAATACAATTGTGAATTGTTACATATATATACCTCTTTACATTTTCTTGATATCCAATACAAATATTACATGTGTACACACACCTCTAACTATCTTTCTAGCTAATACAATACTTTACACTCCTCCTCAAACTTATGACTGATGCAATATCATAAGTTTGCCTATGAGAGTTTCAAATCTCCAGGCTTAGTCAATAAATCTGTAGGATAATAATCTAAGATAACTTCATTTTTTTTATATTTATTCTCTGTTAAAGTGTATGTCAATCTCAATATGTTTGATTCGTTAATACATAAAAGGATTTTGTGAAATATGCTTAGCACTAATGTTGTTACAATAGAGCAATGGTGGTTACTTGAAAAACTACCCTATCTCTCCTAGTAACTATCCTACCCACCGAACTTTAGCTTCCAAAAAAAGGCTAGAGTCTAATATTTTGATTCTATATAGATATGGAAAAATCCTTTTTGTTTATTAGATGACCACAAAACCAGATTATATCCCAAAAATACATAATAAGCACCTACATTTCTCCTATCATCAAGGAATGCAATCCAATATGCATCAGAATTGTGAAGTATTATTACATATATACCTCTTTACCTTTTCTTGATATCCAAGGCATAGATTATACGTGTACATACACCTCTAATTATCTTTCTGACTTGAAGTTATGGTGATCAATTAGCTATAACTCAATATTATGTAACTAATTTTAGCATATAAAAAATATAAAATTTAAGTCTAATCTTAATTACAAGTGTGTGACTGGTATAATTAATTATTAAAAAAAATTGTAAGTAAAAAGATGTAAACTATAAATATGACTAATTTGGATTATGCCTTTCTCAGTGACATTGTGATGGCCCAAGAGTAACCAATAATATTACTTTCTACATTCCTTTTTTTCTTTGTTTTTTTTTTTGGTTGTTCAGAAAGAGAAAAGCGTCCCTTCAGTCAACAGAGTGAATACAAGGATACAACCATGGACTCATCTCGAAGGGAAACATAAGATCAGTTAATTAAAAAAAAAAACATTTGAAAACTACAAGTTTAGACTCATATTAGGCTCAATGAAACATAGGCAAAGCAGGCAAAAAAAAAACTTAAAAACAAAAAATCCTTAGGAATGCGTAGTATAACGGCTAATGCAATTTTTTATTTTATTAGAGATTTTTTACACATATATATCATATATGTGTCTTTAAAGAAAAACATTTATAATATCTTTTACTATTTGTATACTGAAACATTAACAACTTCTTTACTTATTAATTTTTGGTTCATTTTTACATTTTATTCAACTTCTCTTGGATCCAGTAGTCTACAAATATCTAAATTAATACATTGATATTCTAAATGTGATATGTTGTTAAAAAGTCTCATTTTAATACTTCAATTTAAGTTTCGGTATTATTTTTATCAATTTTAATAGTAATCAAAGCGAAGATTTTATGAATCGTCAAAAGTTCATTTTTCTGGTAGTATTAATAATATAAATTTTTAAGTTAAATATTCATGAAAAATATTTTCATCATTATTCTTGTCAGGTAATCATAAAAAATATTTTTATAGTTTTAATACTTATTTATATTATTTATTTTTTAAAAGTAAAAATTTAATAATTTTTTTATTTTTTGTAAATTTAGTAGAAAGTGTTGAATACAACCTCTAACAAAAAAATCATTTTTTTTACCTCTAATTAATTTTCATAAATAAAAAAATAAAAATCTTTTACTAAATAGTTAAAAGGATATTTTGAATAAAAAAATAATTACTATTAAAAGATGATAAAAAATATATCAATACTTAGATTATGATATTAAATCATAACATTTTAATAACATTAAACATTTGAGATAACAATGTATTAATTAAAATACCTCTAAGGTACCATTCTCTCTTTTATTACTCTATCACTTACAAGTTGATCAATTTTACTTATGAATGCTTACTATTTATCATGATGGTTTAATATAAATAAATTTATTGAATTATTAAGTGATAAAAAAATTAAAGAGGGTGTAAAATCAAACAAAAATATTAAAACATATATTTAAGAACTTAAAAATAACTAAAAAAAGTTATTACTAAAAAGTAAATAATATTATAAATATTTTTCATTAAATATACATGTGTGAAAAATTTACTATCAAATAAAAAATTAGATTAAATTAATATTTTTATATACTTTTTATTAGATGTAAGTAAAAAATATTGATATAAAATACATAAAATAAATTATAGTATCACCGAAGTAATGAATCCTGAAATGTATATAAATTGCTTTTTTTTTCTCATTCAATCAAATATTAAGTTTTAATCAAAGATGATAAGAATTAATAATAGGATATAGATATTCAAAATTTAATTTAATTTAAATTTAAATTTTTTAATTTTCAAAACTTACAATAGTTATTAAATTTTTAAATTTTTTACGTAAATTAATAAATTTTATAATTTAATATATAAATAATAACTTATTTATTAAAATATATATTTATTAGTCAAAAAAATTAAGATCTATAGACTAATTTTTAACAATTTAAAAACTAAATAGTCTAGATATATGATTTTAATGTTTCACGTCTATAAGTTAAGTTTTAAAAATTTTAAAAATCTATGAAAAAATTTAACTAAAATTTAAAAATTAATGATATATTTTAACTTAAAAATAACTTGAGAAGAATGTCAAATAAAAAAAATTACAGAAGCAAAGAAAAAATAATTATAATAATAATAATAATAATAATAACCGACAAGAAAGGTAAAAATTAGGGAACATATAAAAATCTGCTTATTTAAAAAAGGCACAATCCTTTACTAGATGAAATGATATGTCTGTTTGGTTTAAGAAAGTACCTAAAAGGTCTATAAGCTATGAGCCTATGAAGCACTTCAAAGCATGTCTAAAAGCAGTAATGAATAGCTAGGATCTGAAAGATTTTTGACAGTCTTTTGAATAGGAAGCATCCCCTTCTTTCAGAAAATACAAACAAGATCAGTAAAAACTGATATATGAAGAAACACACCATATATTCGTATTTAAAGCTTTTCTTAATTTTTGCAGGAAGTTCTTCATATGTTTTTCTTTTTCTTTTTGATTTTATATAACTAACCCATAAGATAAAGCGTATTAACAGGGGATTCTTATTCCACTTGTGGTAGAGTCGTCCTGTATAATTTATTTCAGGAAATTTGAATAAAAAAACAATATTATTTGATTTTAACATTTAAATTAAAAAAGAAATAAAATAATTCCAAATGGAATAAAAAAAATATTGTATATTAACTTAAGATCAATATATTCAATAAAGTTTAAATAGTATCATTTAATTATTATTATTTTATCAAATAAAATATATTATTCAAATCATAATTTTTTAAAATAATTCTTACTAAAAAAATAAAATATATTATTAAAATTATTATTTTTTTAAATAGTATTTAAGATTTTGAGCTTTAAGTTTGAGATTTAAGGGTTTAAGATTTAGGATTTTAGATTAAGATTTATGATTGAAATTATTATTCTTTTCAATAGTGTTTAGTATTTAGGGTTTTAGGTTTTGTGATTTAAGGTATAGGGTATAAGACTTAGGGTTTAGAATTTAATGATATATTTGTGGGTTAAGATTCAAGGTTAAAATTATTATTTTTTCTAAATAGATTTTAGGATTTGTAATTTGAGATTTAAGATTTAGGGTTTAGAGTTATATCTGAGATTGGAGTAAAATTAGAACAAAAATTTAAGATGAAAATAGAATCATGATTTCTTAAGGGAAAGAAAGAATTCTCATTTATTCTCTTTTAAAAATCTATTCTATTTCATTCTCACTTTTCAACCCAACAAACATAAAATCGTAAAGACTCAATTCTGATTTTATTTTATTCCAATCAATTAAATACTATCTAAGTGTAACTCATTTGAATGAAAAATGCTTAGAAGCATTAATATATCATTTCATATCGTTTACGTATTATAAATCTAATAATTTTTTACATTTTAATGTAATTTAATCAATGAAAAAATATTATCCTAATGTGCCCATTACATATAAAACTATTTATTCAAGTAAACTTAGGTTTAGGAAAATACTAGTTAATATTTTTTTTAAAATAAACAATTATACCTACTCACATCCTCGCACTAACCTATTGAAGAAGTTGGAATTCACGTTACTATATGTTACTCCGATTCATCCATTTCAATGTCATACCAGTTTTGACTTTAGGTGTGTTTTGTGTGAATAACTTCATTTTGACAAATTATTCAAATTTTATTGACTAATGAAACTTATAGTTATATTGTAAATTACATAATAGAAAAATCAAATGAGATTAATTTAATAAAATAAAATAAATATCGTATACATCACATCTTCTTTAACCATTATTAACAACATCACCAAACTTTAATGATCATGTCAATGTTTTGATAGTTATCGTCGACAATCTTATTAGAGTTTTAATTGATATAATATACGTAAATATAACATGTTATTTTTGATACTATGATTGATGTAATAAATTATATACAAAAATATATATGAATGTAATATGTTATATAAGATGTGTTGTTTAAACTATGATCTACATAACATATTAAATAAAAATATAAATATATATATATATAATACATTATATATAAAAATAAAGATAAATATAACATATTATATACAAAAAATACATGTATATATAACACATTATATACATTATTTAGATTCCCTGAGTATCCACCGAAGATAAACTACACATTGAAACTAACATTCCTCACAAATTTCACAAAGAAATTGGAACTTCCTTCGACTACACTTGATAGATATGTTCTTTTTCTTTGCAGGTTTTTCCTCCCACTATTTATTTGTGATCTCTATTTCCTTTTCGTTGATATTCGTCGCAAGATGATTATTTCTCACGTATGGGAAAAAAGAACAAGTATTAATGAAAGGAAAATAATGGCGCGAGAGAGATCAAGGAGAAGACATTATTAGAAGTATGAGGTATATAGAAAGAGTACCTTAATTAGGTCTTGAATTGAAATATTCACCGGCACCGAACTCGAACGGGAGAGCGTATGTGGTGGCCAAATAAGAGAGGTACAGTAGATTTGGTGTTGTGTTTGCCAAGTGCCCAAGACTGAAGAGATATGAAAACCAATGACAAAAAAATATATATATATATGAAAAGGTTGTTATATTATGCATTATTCTCTGGTAAAAGATGATTTCCTTATGTTAATATTATGCACACTTGCTAAACAATTTAGCACGAAAACCCAAAATCTCTTTTCCAATGCTTCGCATCTAAGGCAATACAAACATAAATCAGTTCTTAACCTAAATAGCATGAATTTGCTAAAAAATAAAATTTTTACCTAAATAAAAAAATTAAAGCATAGAACTTATAATTGTAATATATCACATATATCCAAAAAAAAAAAAAAAACTAAACTACTCCTATTATTTTACTTATAAATTATATAAATATAACTTCATTAATCATAGTCGGTGATCTAATTGGATCTTTGACGACCTTTTTTGATAATATCGTTCTAACTTTGATAGCCTTCGAGAAAATATTTAAGGTTTATAATTTTTTTAAAAAGGTAAGTAAAATTTACATACAATGTTTTTAAAGAATATGTAATACATATATACATATTTTAGAATAATCATAAGATTAGACATTTAATATATAAACTCTTAAGAAATTGATTTTGTAATTCTAAGCCTATATGTAAATTATAAGTCAAGTGAAATTGTAAGAGTAAGAAACAAACAATAATTAAAAAAAATTATATGTAATATTTACATAAATATTATTTTACATATAAAATTTTGAAAAATATGTAATAATGCATACACATCTTTACAAGCTATACAATATAAGCCTTACAAAGTTACTTATTATATGTACACTAATGTTCCACTATCATTTGAAAGATTATCATTTTTAGAAAAACAGGCAAGTATTAATTATTTATGTAATGTAGTATTTTATGTAATAGTAATGAATAAATCTTTAATTGAGTGAAGCCGTAGTATTTCTGAATCTGATAATTGAGAAAATTATGATTATTAATTTGCTCGATCAACACTTGCCATCATGCTCTGACTTTAGCATCGATCCACATAGCACATCTATTAACAACCGATAGTAAATTCGTCCATGTATATCTTTATGATCTCTAATTCATCATATTTTTTTCTTTGAATAATTCAGGTTAAAAATTGTGTTGGTTAGTGTTAAGTCCCACATTGGCTAAGAGTGAGGCAACAGTGCTCCTTATAAGTCTGGGCAATCCTCTAACTCACAAGCTGGCTTTTGGGTTCAGAGTTAGGCCTGTGTTTCTAAGATAGTATCAGAGCTAGACTCTTGGCTTCCTCGTACTCCTATCAACCCTCGTGCCGTAAATCTGGACCGTACCGTAAATCTAGACTCTAGCCGATGTGGAGGAGGGATGTTAAGTCCCACATTAGCTAAGAGTGAGGCAGCAGTGCTCCTTATAAGTCTGGGCAATCCTCTAACTCACAAGCTGGCTTTTGGGTTCAGAGTTAGGCCTGAGTTTCTAAGAGTTAGGAAAAGATGAGAGCTTTTTTATGTTATATGAAATTGATGAAAACTTGATATTTAAAAGTAAGTAATGCTAGAATACCACTGTTGGTATCTGATGATAAGATAACTACTATCAATATATCTTAGAAAGCTCAAACGGAGAAGAAGAAGAAAAAAAGGAGTTCTCATGAGTTGTTTAAAGCACTTTAGTATAAATCAGAAACACTAGAGCCATTGAATATTGTTCAATGCTTCTATAACTTAATAACTAAAAAGTTCTACGTTGAATTTCAACCCCTTCGAGTTGGCTACTAGGCAACAACCTCTAGCGCCTCACACCATTGTGGTAGGAGTGGGCTTGCAAATGCACATTTAGACAGATTTTCTATCTTGATACAACCTTTAAAAGCATGGCCTCTATTTTTGATGCCATAATACCTTGGATTCTATTTAAAGCTTTTGACAAACTCGAGTTTTTTTTTCAAACCTCTAAAGGGCCTATTATTCAAAATTCAAGATTGATTCAGATTCTAATCAATACTACAAAATTGGACTTTAAATTCGGTTCGCTGAATCGACTTTAAATGATAAAACTTAAAATTTAAAGTTGATTTACGCTTTGAACTGACTTTAAACGTAAAATCGGTTCACGTGTTGAGCCGACTTTAAATTATTATTTTCTTTTTACATATTTTACTCATTAGAACCTATATTCGATCACATATAATAGAAAAAATCAAAATCTATTTAATAAATTTAAAATAATACAAATAATTGATTGTAATTACATAAAAATTAAACATAACAAATATATACACGTAAATATAATTACAAAATACTTATACAAAACCTATATAATAAAAACAATAACATACATAATACAAAAATTTATGTAAATAATATACAAAAAATAACACAAAGTGAATAATAAGTGCGTAGTATTAATAGAAATACTTACAAGAGTAAATAAAGTGACAAAACGAAGAAAATGAAGAAAAAATAATTTTTTTGTAAGTGAGAAAATAGATATAAATTTTTTGAGTATTTCGCTCAAAAAAATAGGAAATCTAGAAGATAATTCGGAGAGCAAGAAAACTCACCAAACTGCGCTGGAATTGGTGGTCATAGATGCCCAAAAAATGAGAAAGAGTGGAAGATGAGTGTCGATTTTGGGTTTTTGGGTGTTGTTTACAACACTTCAAATAAAAAATGTTGTGTCTCATAGGGAAGAAAGATGAGAAAAGAAAAACATGCGCGTTTATAGCGTCGGTTGACATGTTAAACCGAAACTATACATGGACATAGCGTCGGTTCTATGTATCAGCTGACGCTATCCACGTGTGTAGCGTCGGTTGACACGTAGAACCGACGCTACGTCTTAAGTGTAGCGTATGTTCATCACATCAACCGACGATAAAAATTACGTAGATAAGGTTAGTTTTTCAACAAATCGACTTTAAATTTATTATAAATTGTTTTTTTTTTAAATTGATTTTTAAATCTCAATTTAAATTATACATTTTATAATAGTGAATATTTACTCGATCTTCGAGATGCATCACATCATCAACAAAAAATACTACCACAAAAGAAATTACGCTACTGTATACAACATATTTGACATGCATGAGAAATTATCAAAAACATAAACAAAAATGTGAAAAATGAGAGGATTTGATTGTACTCTTTGAATCATTATTGTAATAGACAAACATATAAGAGAAATCAATCAGCTTGTATTAGCTGAATGTTGAATAATTAGCTTTGATTTGTAGGAGTACATAATCCTTTATCGTAGTTGGCAATGTCCAAGGTTGCACTGTATCAACCCAACCATAATATATATAGGTAGGAGCCGTATAGGCCAGAATGCATTAATGTGTTGACTTCTGCCTTTGACTAATATGTATTTATAAAGGTGAGGGCAAAAGATAATATGGTCTTCTTAAAGGAAGTCGTAAAACCATTTTGAAAAAATATTTAAAACGCTAAATGGGAAGCTATATTATGTAATTAATTCGAAAACAGTCTTTATATGGTATATTTTTCATTTTAATAACATTTTTTTTACAAACTACTAAGAACTTCATTCAAAATTAATAGTTTCATGCATATAAATATCAAATCATTTCTACATAAATTCAATAAAATTAGTTCTCACAAGATGTTCAATGACACACCAATGTGTTGACGATCCACTAGGATTTTGGTAACTTTTGTTAATGATTCATCAAATATAACATATTATATCTATATATATGTTTTTATGTAACTTTTTACATCTATATATTTTTTGTATCATGTTATATCTACATATATTTCTGTATGTAACATATTATATTAATCGTAAATCTTGTAACCCATTAAATATAACACGTTATATCTATATGTATATTTATATGTAACATGTTATAATAACACAATAGATATAATCAACATTACATTTAAATGTATCTTTATA
This sequence comes from Hippophae rhamnoides, assembly GCA_033030585.1. NCBI lineage: Eukaryota > Viridiplantae > Streptophyta > Magnoliopsida > Rosales > Elaeagnaceae > Hippophae > Hippophae rhamnoides. Next base: position 40,658,320 of record CM065434.1, read on the forward strand.
TATAACATGTATATTCATTGAAGCTTTGATAGGATCACTAGTGGTTACTATCAGAATACCTATTATCGAAGCACCGATGAGATCATTAGAGCTCCAATAGGATCATCGGAGATGTATTGAATATGATCTTGATATTATTTTATTGAAATTACGAAAGAAATTTTTTTTGATTTTTTTATTAAATAATTTAATATAAAAATATGAGTTATTATTAGTTAAAAAAATTAATTATTTTATTAAAAATAAAGTTATTTAGATCACTTTTGCTAAAAGTATCCTAATATATTATTCCAACAAAATCATTATCAAGTTTTTTTTCAATTTTTTTTTAATAAATAATGTAAATAAAACACGAGCAAATGAATAGTAAAGATTTTAAAGTTAAAAAATAATTATATTTTACAAATTTATAATTTATAATATTATATGATAACATCCCAATATTTTTCCAAATAGTTGTATTAATACAAATTTGACAATAATATCAATAAAATTCATTCTAATAGTAATTTTAAAAAAAATCAAATATAGTGATAAATTGTGATAATAATTATTCTTTATATTAAAACATTCATAAAAAATAATAATAAAATTATAAATAGATATAAAGAGTTTATTAAAGGCATAAAATAAATAAATAAAATCAGTATATAAAAATTCAAAAACCTTTCTCTGTCTATATTTAATTGATTTTGATTGGTTGGGTGAGAAATAAAACATTTCAATAACTAAATTGTCCTTTTTTTATATTAAATTATATTTTAAAATATGCATTTAATTAAAATAAAACTATTAAGGTCTTAATAATTGGTGAACTTGATATTTATATTTACCCTTATAATTATAAGTATTTGACACTGGGATGAGTAACGGTGTTCAACACGTAAAGATGATCGATATAGTAGTTACGGTAGAAGTCAAGTAGTTTCTGTTGTAAAATTTTAAATAGCATAAATATGGCACTACAAGGCGAGTGATATTTGTTTTCAAATGAACCGCTTTTTGAATCACTTAAAAATTAGGACGCAAAAAGTCAGGCAACTTCCGATAATCTTTATCAAATAAATTAATTAATTCTATTTAACTTAGGTATTAAAAATTTGATAATTTTTTAAAATAACTATTTTAATTTTATAATTTATAAGGTAATTATTTTGAATTTATTGTTATAAAATTAATCACTTTTAATTCTATAATTTATTAAAATAAAAATTTTAGTTCATCGAAAATATTAATGGATACTCATAGTAACTAACGTTTGTAATAAAATAACTATTCGTGTTACGTATAAAAATTATAAAATTAAAATATTTATTTGTATATAATAACGATATTATTATAATATATTTTTAAAAAAATTATGAGATATCTGATACTAGATACAATAATTATAAAATTAAATCACCTAAATTAAATAATTATTTTATTTAAAAAAAATTTTAATAGATTTATAACCTCAATTTCTATAAAATAATTACTAAAATGGCATTAACACAATATCAAAGCCATGTTTTTTATTAGGTAGTAATATTTTCATAATTTATAAATTGATATTATAATAAGAATAACTTGTTAATAATAATTTTATTAATCATTACCCTTTTCTTATCACACTTTGTTAATTATTTTAACTCTTTTTCAATAATTCTTAATTTTTGACTTTTTATTGAGGTGTCTTTCTTCGCTAATTACATTGTTTGTTTTTAGTCAAATATTGATATCTAGACAATAAAAAACATTAGTACATTGGATTTGTAAAAGTATGGTTTAGTTATAATTTCTTAAAATTTTACTTATACATTATTAAATTTTTAAATGTATCAAATTTTATTTTTTTAACATATAAATTATAATTGATAATTAAAATGCAATTTTTTGATTAAAATTTTCAACCTATATATAAAGTGTAAAGTTTAAACATTTAAGAACAAAATCATGAATATTCATCTAAGTATTTATTTAAAATGATCTATATCATATTTATACATGTTAAATATGCATTTTATTAATTTTGGTCTTATCTAAATATATGGTGTTGAAAAATCATGAAAACTATAATATGATATCAAAATTTTATTTTATTGAAAAATGATTAATAAATATATCAATTTAAAGAGTTCAATTGAGAATCTTACAATAAAGATAAAAATAAAAACAAGGTCTTCTCACATTTAAGAAAGTTTTTAATTTTAATTCTTAATGTATTTAGATTGATACTTTCTTATTTTAAATGTAACTTTTTATCTTTAATAAATTCTATTTAAAAGAAAACAAAACTTAACCAATCATCTAGTTATGTTTTAATTTAATTAATTAATATATATGATTTTTTGATTAAATAAATATCCAATTTCATATATTTCAATATCATGAATTCAATTCTTTTTTTTATTATATATCATATTTTTTTATTCTTTGCCTCAAATTTCATGGAAAAAAATTAAGAAAGAAAATTTTTGGTTTGAAAATTTTTTTTTTATTATAATTTAATGTATGTATTAGTTTACATAATATAATATATTAATAACTAGTCACATGAGGTAAACATAAGTCTAATAACTTTTATTAAAAATTATAAATGTTTTTAAAACAATTTACTAATAGAATACCACATCACTCATTCTATACTAATGTGTAATTTCTTTGGTTACCTATTCTCCTAAATTTCAAATTTAACATCCAATTAAATAATGTCACTCCAAGCATATAGTATTGTTATTTGGGTTTATAAGAGTAATGTTATATGTATTAAGTTGTTGTATGCATCAAATGATACATCAAGAAATACAAAGTTATAATAAAATAATAATAAAATTAATTAAATTGTATCATATTAATTGATTCATAACATCAAGGACATCAATTTTTAGGCAGGGAAAAAAAATGTATATACTTGAGATAGAGAATATAAATAGAAAGTTTTTTTTTTTCAAATGAACATCATTAAGTTATGCAGCAATCATATTAATTATTAGGATAATCAAAAAGTTTAATGGAGAGGTGAAGAGAAAGGAGTGCTAGCATTCCTCAAAAATTAATCGCGAAATTAGCAACGTCATTAAACAGCCCCTTAATTATCGAACTCAAGGTTTATTTTTTTTAATTAACAACAATTAATTAAGCATCATAAGTTACCGAATATCAAGCATCACAAGTAACTTTCTGACTGTTTCAGCAAAAAGAGATTATAAAAAAATTAATAATAAATCATAATAAGCAATTATTCTCTCTCTTTTTTCTATAGATAAATAAATAAGCACTTAGAGGGTAAAGTTTGTTAGGCTTAATGGTAGGTTCATGTACAATCAACTTAAACCAAATTTCTATTTGAATGATAAAAAGTTGCAACAGACTTTGATTCCTTATGATTCTTCCATAAACTAATCATCTCTATCAAATCTTCAAACTCAAGATTTTCTCAACCACCTCTTTCCATATTATCTCTAAACTATAAATGATCTAATTAGTAAAAATGATTGTTTTTTATTATTTCTCAATTTTAATAGTTAATAAAATCTTAAATTTTCAATATAACCTACTCATATTCCCTAACACGGCAACTATATTAGCATTTTCTTTTCTATATTTGATTTAAAATTTTATTTTTAATCACTATTGATCTTGAAAAAGGAGAAAAATAAAAATAAAACTTAAATTAGGCCATCTGTATTGTTTTATTTCTTAAATTAAAAATAATATCATTTAGTCCCTTAACTTCGTAAGAAATATCAATTAAAAATAAATTATATTATTTTAATGATTTTTTTATTAAAATATTATTATTTTTATGTCAAGTTATTAAATACAATTAAAACTCCAATAGATAAATTCACTAATAATATAAAAAAATTATAAAATATTTATTTTTAATATTTATTAATAACCATTATTATATTTTAATGTTTTATTAATTTTAAATTTTTTAAAAAATTAAAATATATATTAAAATAACTTTTTGTTTGAATTTTATCATTATTTATTTTTTCTTAAACTATTTCATATTAAATTTTACTTTTATTCTTGTTAAATACTCATATTTTAATTGAGGTTTTAATTATTTGATAAAAATAATAGTTTTAAATAAAAAATAATTAAAATAATATAATTTATCTTTAATTGATAATTTTTATAAAACTAATATATTAAATGACACATTTTTTAAGCTAAGGGACTAAACAATCCAATCTAAGCCATTTTTATGACACATCATCCTATAATATATTGATACATGTAACACATTTTCTTTATTTTTATATGGGCATATTTGAAATCAAAAAAGTTTAAATGGGAAAAAAACAGCTTAAAATTGAAATTTTTTCCATGGCTTTAACAGCACAGTGAATAACCTGATTCATATTTTATCACATTATTCACATATTCTATTTTCCATAATAAAAAAAACATTAACTGCCATTATGTTGATACAATGTTATTGACTTAAACAATAAAATAAATATTATTTACTCTTTTAAATATAAAAAATTAGATTAATTAAATGGAAGATGTCTCCTAAAAATGAAGAGAAAACTCATTTGATTAAAGAAAATGGTGGTTTGTTGCTTAAAAACAGTGAAAATGGTTAAAATGATTAGTATTATCCCTAAACAAATGACGTTAAACGTCATGCATATGATCAAAACTTTAAATATGAACAAAAAACATTGTACAGTTCAAAGTCCAACATTATTGGACGATTTTTAATTAAATAAAAGCAGTATCATAAGAGTATATTTGAGACCCATATAAATGAGTATAAATATAAATATAAGAATATAAATGTGTATAAATATAAATTTGAATACATACTAGGTACAGTATGTTTGAGAATAAGAATTTGACTCTAAAAGTTGAGTAATATATTATTATCAATTATCATAATAGTTATTAATTAATTGAATATAAAATTTTTTATATGAATTATAAAATGATTATGGAAATAATTAATAAAAATAATTAAATTGTATAATATATCCAATTATTATTAAAAAAACAAAACATAACAAAACATTTGAAGTGTCACTCTTTTTAATATTTCCCTTAAAGTTGGTGGTCCGTCATTATTTTCTAAGCACTTCTACTGAAACATTCAGGTTTTCATCATTGGAACAGTAGTTAAAATCTGATTATAAAAAGCTTAGTCAGATGCCACTGTTACTGGCTGATTATATTAGAAACCACTAGTTGCTAACTTTCTGTAGCTCAAGCTAACAAAAGATTTGAGCAAAAAAGGACAAAGGTAAGTAAACAGATCAATAACTACAAATTTGAAACAGTAGAATTGAGTCCTCAAGGACAAGAAGACTGAAAAATAAAATTCTTAACTGCAACAAAAAAAATTTGCAGGGATTTAAGACAAATTGAACAAAGAATAAAGGGGGAAGAAAATTTCACCAATTTGTCTGTAAATTCTTGAATTACCTTCATGACAAAACAGAAAAGCACTTTTCATCAAGAATCAGACTAACCCAAAAAATACAAATTCATGCTTCTAGCTTCTTTCAAACTCTTCCAAAGTCATGAATGCAACATGCCCATTTGCTTCTTCTTCAACAGGAGCTGGAAGATTAAGATCAAAAAAACGACTAATCTCAGTTTCAGAAGATTCTTGCCTAATCACCACAGTTTTGTCTTCATAACCTCCAATGAAATGAGACCTCTTGTGACCCCCTAAAGCTTGGCCTGATTTGAAAACCCTGAAGCATATTGGACATTCGTGCCCTTTACTCTTCTTATTAGACCTTGATTCCCTCTCATTATTGCCAGAGAACTTATTGTTATTTGGGTTTTTGCCACTGCATACTTCAATGAGCTTATCATCTGTCTCTATGCTATCTTCTCCACTCTCATACACTGATCCAGAGAACCCATTAGTCTTTGAATTGTTGCCTCTTTGTGTTCTTAGAGATCCATGAGAATGACAGATTTTGCTTTTCTTATGAGAATCTCTGTTGATTTCAACGTTGAATGAACTATTAATTCCCTTATTGAAAGAATCAAACAAGAATTTGTGTTTGCAAAAACCATCTTTAGTTCTCTTTCTCAACTCATATTTTGAAGAACTTCTTTCCACTTGATTTGTAGCTTCTTCATTCAGCAGATTCTTATCTTTTGTAGTACCATTCCCAAACTTAGCATCATAGCCCTTAATTCCAGATCCAGATTCTACTTCAAGCTTCTTGACAGAATCACCATTATTTTGAAACCCATAAGCAGAAACATCTGATTCAATCTTCTTAGGTCCATTTCTGAAATATCCAGAATCAGAATTCTCAGAAACAATGGTTTCAGTAAATTTTAGCTTTCCATCTTTTGCTTTTCTCATCCGCACAAGGTCTTTGACTTCAACCTTAATGGCACTGTTAAGAGCTTCTTTAGTACTACCAACCATATCAATAGAAGATGATTTTGCTTCTAAAATGACAGAGTTGTTATCTGAAGACTCAGCAAAGGAATTCAAGCATCCCTTATAACTAGAATCCCTAGACAACATCATCAAGCTTATAGCCACCTCTTGTTGTTCTTGTTCAATCCCAGAAACAGATGAAGACCCATTTGCCAAAGAATGATGAACTTCTACGTTCTTGTACTTACTAGTTCTTTTTGAGATCCTCCTCTGCCTTGGAGCTGAACTAGTCTCAGTATCTGATTGACTATCCATAACAAGTTTCTGGTTCCCATTACCCTCTGAATCATCATCATAATCATATTCTTCTTCTTCTTCTTCTTCTTCAGAGTTGTTAATCAGCTTTTCTTTCTCAGAATGACAAGCCATGTGTCCACAAAGGGCTTTCAAAGATTGAAACCCCTTTCCACATTCTTTACAGAATTTTTCTTCTCCTGTCAAAGGATTGATTGGATCGATAAACCTCCATGATTTCCTAGGATTCATTCTCAGCTCATACCCAGAATTCAAACCAGCTTCAGAATTACTTGAATCTCTCTGGCTCTTACTTATATCATTCAAAGATGAAAACTTTCTAATTGTAATTTGAGCTTTCTTTTCTTCTTCTTCTTGTTTTTTTCTCCCAGAATTCTTCCCATTCCCACTTAAATGTGTTCTTATATGACCACCTAGAGATTTCCCACATGGGAATTTCTTGTTACAAAACTTGCAAATGAATTTCTTTTTCTGATTCCCTTCCATAGTTTTGATTTGATTTGATTTGTTGATCCCTCAAAAAGCAAAAAAGATGGTCAGTAAACCAAAAAACACAAAAACCAAAATCGGCCAAGACTTACTACCTATTGCTGCATTTTGTCATACATATTGAAGGCCCAGATAGTGAAAGAAGAAAACAAAGGAACTAAATGACAATATTAGATCAAGAAATTGAGAAGAAGAAGAAAAACAGATCACAATTTTCCTTCTTTTTGCAGATGATGAACAAGAATTGAAGAGGTTTCAGATGTGACATTTTTTTATTTTTATTTTTTTGTGAAGTACGAGATCCGACCCACAAAAAGGTACACCTCAAAATCCCATTTTCCCAAGTACCCTCATCTTCTTTCTTCTTCAATGTTGAGAATTGATTGGTTTTGGGAAGGAAAATCTAAATTTTGATGTGAAAAGGAAAATGATGAGTCGACAATGAAGCATAGGAACAAGCCAAGGCCCAAGCTAAGTGGAAGAAAGAAAGAAAAAAAAAACGATGAAAGCAAACACATGACTCTTTCTCCTATTTTTTCTCCCTCTAAATACTTTCTCTCTCTCTTTTTTTTTTGTTTGTGTTATAGTTGGAGGAGAATTCCATGCATGGAAGCAAGAGATTAAAAAAGGAAAAAAAGCAGCACGTGTACTCAAATGAGGACCCTTCGCTGCTTTAAATGGACAGTCAGGATTTTTTCGAAAAACTTTAAACATCCATGCAATTAACATCCCACTCCAATTACTCTAAATTAATTTTTTTATTAATTATTATAAATTTAATATATATTTTTTATTTATATTTAAAAATAATAATTTTTTTTATTAATTACTATATATCTAAATTAATTTAATAACAAATACTATTTATGATAATCAATATAAAAATAACAACCCTATTATTTTTTTAATTTTTTTTTTTCTTTGAAGATCCCAAAGTTCAAGGAGCACCGGAGTGAATAGATATATGATATATGGCCCTCTGTAACTGAAAAATCCATACCGTGTCTTAATTTTGTCTTTGTTTGTAATCCTGTTAACTAAGCTAAAAGATCCAACAAAAAACAAACAAACAAACAAACAAACAAAAACACTAAATTTAAAATTTAATTTCTTCTCAATAACTTTATCATTTGTAATCTCTCTTTACCTCTCCTCTAATTCTCACATTTTACTCAAAATAATTTATTAATTTTTATTGTATATAAATATTATTTTTTTTACATTATTTTTAATTAAATTTATTAACATATAAAATAATTTTTATAATATTTAAAGATTAAGAAATAAAACTCTTATTTTTTAATAAAAAATTGTAACCTATTCTCTACTTAAATTTATAAATATAATAATTATATTTTTAAATTATTAAATTATTTTAATTTTAAAAAATAAAAAAAAAAACAACTTATAATTTAAATCATAAATTCAATATTAATATTAAAATAATTTATTCAACTAAGTGTGATTTTAATAACATTAATGATTATTTTTTTAACACAAAATTTATTTTACTTTTAAATTATTTTAATCCACAAAACATTGTAATTATTAAAAACAATATTTTACTTATCTATTACTATATTTAATTGATATTATTTTTTATAAACAGAATACTTATATTAAGACACAATTATCAATAAAATAATAACAATAACTTTTTTTATATAGAAAAATATTGATTATAAGACGATTCTGCCTATAATAAGTTTTTTTTTTTTGTTTTCTATACAACTTAACTATTATATTCTTAAATAAGTATGATTTTTTTATATACAATTGGATTTTATATTATTAAATTATAAATTTAATATTTAATAAATTAAAATATTTACTATTTAATTCGTGAAAAAAACTTTCACATCTCCATTACTGCTAACTTCATTTTGTTTTCTCTTATCCTTCTACTTTTTCTTTTCCTTGTAAATTTATAATTCAATGTTCAATCTACACCTAACCAGATCAGTAATGAGGTACTTAAAAAAAAAAAAAGTGGATTTCATCTTTCAAATTTCTAGTTAAACGTCTATGTCGTACTCTCTCAACAATACAATAATTGGTAAATCAAATGCATGATATATTTCACTGAAATAAGTTAATATAATATCATACATTAATTTTATTTTAATACAAATATTTTATTTTTTGAACTCAAAATATGCAAAGTCATCTTATTCTAATTAAGATTAGAATTTGTCTTTTTTGTAATCATGTTTAACTCAGACAAACAAACAAACAAAAACACTAAATTTAAAATTTAGCATCTTCTCAATCATTTTATCATTTGTAATCTCTCTCTACCTCTACTCTAAGTATCACATTTTACTCAAAATAATTTATTAATTTTTTAATGTATATAAAAATTAATATTTTTACTTTATTTTTAATAAAATTTATTAACAGATAAAATAATTTTTATAATATAAAAGGATTAAGAGAAGAAAAAAAAACTCTTGCTTTATAACAAAAATTAGTTTTTAATATAAAATTGTAACTTGTTATTTCCTTTACTTTATGAATATAATAATTATATTTCTTAAATTATTAAATTATTTTGATTCTAAAAATTAAAAAATTAACTTATAATTTAAACCATAAATAGAAGATGATATTAAAATGATTTATACAACTAAGTGTGATTTTAATAATACTATTTATTATTTTTTAATAAGTACACTATTTTAATTCACAAAACATTATAAATATTAACTACAATATTTTACTTATTTGTTACTATATATTTAATGATATTATTAAAAAAAATTCATTTTATTGAAAAATTATAAAAATAAATTATTTTATATTAAAAATATCAATTATAATTGTAGCTGAGTTTAGATACATAACTATGAATTATACCTATAATAAGTTTTTTTTTTGTTTGTTTTTTATACAACTTAACTCATCTCATGCATTCTTAAATCAATCTTAAGTTCTAAGTTTTCAATATATTTAATTGGATTTTATATCGTTAAATTATAATTTATTATCTCTAATTTATAAATCTTAAATTTAATATTTAACAAATTAAAATATGAATTATTTAATTAGTGTAAAAACTTTCCTATCTCCGCTACTGCTCTCCTCCCATCCATTTTGTTTTCTCTTCTCCTCTCCTACTTTTCCTTGTAAATTTATAAGTCAATGTTCAATCTACACCTAACCAGATCAGTATTGAGGTGCTAAAAAGAAATGTGGATTTCAGCTTTCAAATTTCTAGTTAAACGTCTATGTCCACTCTCCACAATACAGTAATTTGGTAATCAAATGCATGTTAGATTTCACTGAAATTAGTTAATATATTCTCGTTACATTAATTTTATTTGAATATAAATAATTTATTTATATTTTTTATTCGATAAATGAGCAAAGTCATCTTATTATTGAAATGAAAATAAAATAAACTTATAAAAATATCATCAAATTATTATATTTATATAATAGAATTACTTTTTGTTTCGTTGATACCACCATTAATTGTATTGTTTCATTTATATCATTTCATTAATCTTCATCTAATAACATCACATATCAGTGATATATTTAAAATAATTCAAATAATTAAGTGATATATTTAGAACAACTCAGATAGTTAATTATTATATTTGAAATAAAAATAATATATTTAGAATAATAATTTATATTAAATATAACAATTAGTTATCTGAATTATTTTAATCTAACATTTAATTATCTAATAATGTGTGATGTCATTAGACATAGACTAACATAATAATATAAATAAAACAAATACAATAATTATGTAATATAAACAAGAAAAAATAACATGATAATACAAACTAAATATATATAATAATTGAATTATATTTTATAAATTTACTTATAAAAATAACAAAACAAGAGTTAAGTTAACTTATTTTTCAATTTTTAACTTTATCTTATGTACTATTTTTCATTTTATCACTCAAAAAGATATCATATGTTTTATCACTTTAAAATGGGTGACTTTATTCAATGTAACTATCAAATTTATATTATAAGCATTTATAATTAATAATATAAAATTTAAAATAAATTATAAATAAAAAATAAATTAAATGTTAAAATTAATAATTAAATTTTTGATCAAAAAATTATCAAAATGTAAGGTTTTTTAAAAAAATTATTTTTTAATTAAAATATAATTAAGTTTACATATAAAATTTGAGCTTAAAATATTTTACACTTAATTTTAAGAGACATTATGTGTTAAATATAATCCGATTTTTATAAAATTATATTTTTAATGAAAAAAAGAGAGATATGTATCCCTTCATCACCACATAAATTCTCCCGAGTTTTATTTATATTTTTGAGTATAATACAATTAGTGATTTGCTAATATTTTATGATGTCAAACTATATGCAGAAAGTACGGGTTTGAGCTAAATTCATTCAACGAACCCTCAATGTAAGTATTGGTTTAATTTTTTGTTATTAAATTCACACAATTTTTAAAAATTATAAAACTATTTTTTTTTATTTTTAAACACAGAAAATATACTTTAAATTACTTCATCAAACAAACCCTTAATATTTTTCCTACATTTTAATATTTCATGCTTTACTTTTATTTTTATTTCTATTAAAATTAAATTTATATTCTTCTATATATATATTTAATATTTTATTATAATGAAATATACTTATCAACTTTTTTATCTAACATTTTAATTACGAGTATTATTAAATAGAAAAAAAAATAAACACGTCATTTTTTTTTTATCAAAACTTATGATTATTAGAGTTACTCTTAACGTTAAAATAAACGAAATAGATAATGAATCATCATCAAAGTCAAATTATAAATACATTGATTATTTTTAAAAAAACATAAAATTAAATCAAAAATGAAAATGTTATTTAAATTTGAACTTAGTTTGTATTTCTAAAAAGTAAAATAATATATTCCAAAGAGTATTATTTAGTGGAGGAATGAATGAGACATATGTGCTTAGGGATAACCAGTAAGGTTTGTAAATACTGAGTACGATTCTTATGAATTTAGTCAACTCCATTCCTTTGTATTTATCTGCTTGTCCAGTTTATTATATTATGCATTAATTGGCTTACATTTGTTTCCCACTTACATTTACTATTTAGCACACTGTATCTTCTTTTTGTGGCCTTAATTCAATTTATTTACACTCTAATTTATTGCAAATTAAGTTGTTTAATTAATATCAGTATCTATCAACCAATGAAACGTGGAAAAAGAAAGTTTAGACTTTTGTTAGTGTTACCACCTGTCTTCTATGCCTTAATTTGAAGCAAAAATTGAATCTTCCCTTTTATGAAGTGTAACCAGATTCATACCACTGAATAATAAGATGTATATATATATATATATAAGTTACTCATGATATATAAAAACCGATTTGATCCGATAAATATTAAGTTTTTTGTGTTTTTGTTTTCAGATGTTTTTTACTTCTCAATTGTAAATATTTTTTAGTTCTTGTTTTTAATAATTAAATAACAATTAAATTTATAATCTAAATAATTATTCAACTTATAAATTTCAATGAATAGTGTCGCACAACGAAGACAGAAGATTCATGTAGCTTACAGCTTGGGGTCTTGTATTATTTTTTATTTAATTGTATGTATACATACGAAGTTTTATTTTTATTAAAGGTTTAAAAATGAAATCATTTTGAAATAAAACCATATTTAATAATTGAATCATTTATATATTAAATTTATTTATTTATTTATTTATTTATTTATTTATTTATTTATTATTATTGCTTTACGAGCTTGGATCTAGTATACTTATTTGGTATTTGGGAATTTTTAGGTTAAGAAATTGGTTTTTTTTTTTAAACAAAACCTAATAGATTAATATTAACGTAATAATATTAAATTTTAAATTTTTATTTAATAAAATTATTATATAAAATTAAAAATAAAATATTATTTATACGAATTGTACTGATTCTTAAGAAATTTTTAATATAAAAAAAACCAATTCAACTCATATTGAATGGATCTGTAATTGTGGAACATAATCAACCTAATAAAAAAAAGGAAAAATTTAGGTTAGTTTAATTAGAATCGGATAAATTTTGAATACCCCTCTCTAACAAACTAACAGTATTTGGATCAACTTTCAAAGTTAAGAATTTGTCTTACTAAATATTGAAATTGTAGAAAGAATCTCTTAAATAATATATTTTAATAGTTAAATTTTTTTTATAAAAAATTACAAAAAAACCTACTATTAAAAATAAAACAACACACATCCTCTCCAACTTATTGTTTATTAATTTTAAAGAAAAAAAATGTATTTATAGTGCCTTTATTTTTATAAATTAAATAATTAATCATCTTACTTTAAATTAGTGTATTTTAGTGACAACATTGTTATATTTATTGACATTTTAAGTTATTTTTTTATCATTTTAATCACTTTATTTTTAAATTTGTTCAACATTTTAATATTTTTTTTCTAGTATCTAACAATCTATGTTAGTAAGATTCAATTCATTTAATTTAAATTTTTCTCTAAAAGATTCAAAAAATCAAAATGGATAAAAAAATTAAATAAATAAGTGTCCAAAATGCAATAATAATGTCATTAAATTGCACAAATTTTAAAAAAATAACTAATGTGTTTAGTTTTTAAACGTAATATGATAAAAATATCATGTTATTATTTTGTTAATAGGTTGTAACCATTGATTTGGGTTGATAACTAACGATTTAACACTCATAGATGATAATATGAAATAGACTTCATCATGTTAAATTTAAATGAAATCAATTTTATTTAATTGAAATTGAATCGATATAAATTTACCTTAATTTGGTAATATATAAAGGAGATTGAATTTATATGATTAAATTTAAATTTGTGAAATTCATATGAAATTAAATTCATTAAGTGAAACACATAAAAAAACAACTAACAAGAATAAAAGATATAATAAAAAATTTGGTATAGGAAAGACTTCAAATAAATGAAAAAAATCATTAAAATAAAATATTAAGATATTATTTTATTTTATTTTTTTAATAATATAAATATATTATAGTTGATAATAAATTAAATATTCACTCTAAATTTAATTTGATTTTAAACTTAATTCATGATTCGATAAATAAGATATGTTAATTTTAATCGAGAAATTTAAATTAGATCAATTATTACTTTTTGATTTTAAAATTTTATTTTTAATATGTCTTTTATAATTAATAATTTTATAGTTAAACATTTAATAGATTAAGTTATATTAAATTTTATTTATTTATTTGTACGAATGTATAAACGAAAATTCTTAATATTTAAGTAAACAATAAAAAATTATAAACTAAATATAATTGTTAATTGCTTTTTGACGTGAGACATTCTTAAAAGAGAGGATGACATGGCGCATCAGTTTTGAGGATATCGACGTAGTTGGTTGCTTGGTATATCTGTTTCACACTTTTACCCTTCTTTGATTCACAAAATCACAATTCAGAAGGCTTTTTTTAGGTTTAACTTCGCTTAGGGAGCAAGTTGTCACAGACCCTCAGTTCAGTAATCGTCCCATCTCCAACTCTGACAAATTATGAAATGAATTGATATTTTAAGTAAATAAAATTTAAAATTAATATAATTTTTTTTAAATAAAATTAATATGCAGGAGGTGAAATGAAAAAAATAATAATAATTTAACTGATAAAAAATATATTAATAAATAACACCTCTTGTGTAACTCTATCACTACTTTTATCTTTGTATTTATTATGGGAGTTCGATTTTCTAAAAATAAAAATATATATGGGAGTTCGAAGATAAACTAGATTTAAGTAAAGGTTATTATAACTTATAGCTGTTTATTGATCCAATTTTTACTTTCCTGTGACCATGATTGACCAACTCTTTATTATCATCCATTAATCACAATATAGCATGAAGGTTAAGCCATTAGAACTTTACTCTTTTCTTTCACTGAATTGAACAGTTCAACTAACTAGCTTCATTAATTGCCAAATTAGGAGGAGCCCTTAAAAAGAATTTTCTTTCTTGTTGATTGATACATTTTACTATTATCTCATCTTCACTCCATCACCACTTAAAAATAAACTAAAATTTTCCTTAATTATTTCGGTCTCACCTGATTTAAAAACAAAATCTATTTATGATAATCCGAGTTTATGTATATATAGAATTACTCATTTTTGTTATCAGGTGGAGGAGTACAAACTTATGATTAAAGTACATGTAATCATAATCATTGATGAGCTAACATTTTTGACCTTTCAAGAGATTGGCAATAAGATTCCAATGCCCACTAAATAAGTGTCCTTCAAGTTATTGTAGGCTTGGATATGTGAGATATAAAGAATTGATTGCAAAATTACTTGTTAACAAAAATCAGTAAAATTGTGCTAAGTAGATTGATACATGTATAACACTTTTGACTAAATAATGTTGGTTTGACGGGACTACCAGGAAAAATGAGAAGTAGCATATAAACCAAAGACAAGAAAATATCAAGAGCATTTTCAACATACGAGTTGAAAAAGTATTCCAGTAAAGAATTTACAAAAGGAGATGTATGTCAAAATTAATGATTAATGCATCAAAAGTTCTTTGATTACAAGCTTTATTTGCCAAATTCTAAGAAATTTGGGTCATATTAATCTTAAGGCCGCACTGAAAATTACGAGAGAGGGGCCTACCGAGAAAAGCTAAGATAAACCTGGCAAACCACTAGCTTGATGACCTCACTCATCCTTGGTCTCTCTGTCCTCCATGCCTTGTGCAAAGATATCTTCAATCATATTCCATGTAGGTAAAATATCAACAGTTTTACCAGAACCCATATGGAACCGGGCATCCCAGACTTTAGCATCACAAGATGAAAAATACAGATTATCCACCTCAACAGAAGCTGTATGCAAGTACTTGCTATAGCTACTTCTAGTTTCATTTACTTCTAAAGCAGCTCCACCATTCATCGGACCACAAGTGTTGGGCATGCTAGGCTCGCACTCAAAAGACAAACATGAGTCATCCTGGAAACTACATCCCCCTGTCGTGCTACCAGAAATATTATCTAGAGAGCCAGCTTTGTGACCTTTAACTAGCTCTGGCATGAATACTTCTGATATATGATCTATTACACCGTTATCTTCAACGGCATCTCCACTACCATGTCCTACAACAAAATCGCCATAATCACCGCTGTTGTCGTCGTCATCATCATCATCATCACCACTTTCATCAGAGATATCTTCATTATGCAGCCAGTGATCTTGATTAAGAGTCTCAGTTGCAACGTCCTCATCTTCTTCTAGAACTAGAGTAACATTGGCACTTTGATCTCTTGCATGCCATTCGTCGTCGTCACTATCAATGTCTAGCAACTTAGATCTATTTTGAGCAGCTCGCTTGCGAAGCATGAAAACATTGAAATAATAGCTGACAAGCTCCGTCTTACTTCGAGAAGGAAACGCTGCAGACAAGACTTTCCAAAAGTTTCTGCCGACAGATGCAGGATTAGAGTAAACAATTTCATGAAAAGCCAGATCTTCTTCTTTGGTCCATTTCTTTGCTACTTCTTCACCCATGTCATAGAATCCTAAACTTACAAACTTATCATTCCCAATGGCTTTTCTCAAATTTTCCCGCTCCTCCATTACATGCTGTCGCACACACCTGACAGAATCTGAATCAAGGCAGCCACAGTCAATTCTGCCAATCCCAACTACATCATCTCTTTCACCAGAAGGAGAGAGTGACCCTGGCATTTGAATAATGCAGGTCCCCATCACCCTTTCGTCAGTCTGATAATCAACAACATCTACAATTTCCAAAGACTGAGAGGAGTAACTGCTGGGTGTCTGGTCTAACTCTTTGTTGTTTTTGTGTCCTCTCCATGCTGGAAGGCTGGCTTGATGGTTTGGTCCAATGGGAACATGACGTCTAGGAGAATCATTCAAGGATGAAGAATAGACATCAACATGTGAAGTACAAAATATCCTCCGGGGAAAATCAAAATCTTGAAAACCAGAAGGTAGAGATGAAAAATAAGCCGTTGCTCCAGAATCAGCATCCTCTTCACCAGAATTGCTGGTCATCCACGAAAAAGGATTACTATTTTCTAGATCCTTGTCAACAAAAGTTGAAAGTTCAGCAGCAATATCTTTCTCATGTGTCTCAGCTGAATGAAATTTATAATCTCCACTCCGATTCTCAACTGGAAATTAACATTGGAAGAAGTTCAATGTGGAAGGTATAGTAAATTAACAGCACAGGATATTAGCTGCCCCAAATAATTGAAACCAACCATGCAGTATTGACTGCCATTTTTACCTTTAATATGAGGTTTCTGGTCTGAATTACATGAAACACCTTCCAAAAGATGATTTGTCTTAATACCGTGTTCAAGTTGTCGAGAATGCTTAAAAGAACGATCCTCGAGATCCATATCTTCAAATGGTCTTTTGCAGCCCATTTTGGTCTGAAATAATACAAATAAAAATTACAATTTGAAGAGCGCATCACTCATTAGAATTCATCTCACACAGGCAAAGGCAAGGATGTTATCGTGAAAATTGAGAGGGGAAGAGTACATGTCTGTATCCAATTGCCAGGCAAAGTCATGAAATTAAGATATCCCAATTATGGGACTCACATTGCATAGATAAAAACACATACTAGCAAGAGACTCAATTAGCAAACTGCAAGCTGGAAAAAAACTACCTGAAGTAATAGAAGCTGCATAAGCTTCAACATTCCTTACAGTATGTTTTACATTCCATAAAGTATAAATTACAGATTACAAACTTGAACGTGATACTCTACATAAGTGGGGCATAATCATTAACAATTATGAAGAAAAATTGACACAAATTATCTTTCAAGTTCGTTTTACGCAATATCTGTCTTTATCATTGACAATAACGATGTCATTTGCTACCATTGATGTTAGTAATAGTAGTGTCTTCTTTTCAGACACCCCCAACACCCCAAAAAAAAAATACTTTGACTACTATGTTAAGGTATACAAGCAAATCAATTAAAGATCCTTAAAAAAAAAATTGGGAAAAATTAGAAAAATAATTCATTACCAATAGAATAGATATACATGATTAACAAGCAGGCTAGACTTAATAACAAGAGTAAAAACAAAAATTAGAAAACAGAAAGATTATATGATTTTTTTACCTTCAGAAATTCTTCTTTTTGAATTCTGATGTAGGGAAAAGGACCTGGGACTCGAAGACAAAAAAAGGTAACCTAGATGGCTTAACTAGAAGAATAGGTCAAATAACAATATACCAAAATTGATTTCTTAACGTGAGGAAAAAGACCCCCTATCCAATTTAACGAAAGAAAAACGTTACAAAAATTTCAGAAACCCTAACCCTAAATTCCCAATATACAACTTGAATCGCAAAATCGATAATAAATAAGACACCAAACGAATACCCGCGTCAAGAGAAAACAAACCCCTATATGAATTTGAAAAAACAATAAAAAAATTCAATAGATCGAAATTTTCGAAACCTCTGAATACGCCCGACTGGAGTTACGTACAAAATTAAGACAATATAGGTGAGGGATATGAAATAGAACAGGAATTCGATTCGGATTATATAAGAAATTGGGAGAATAGAAGGTGGAAAAGGATCGATTTTATCATTTTAAACAGAAACCCTAGAAAAGTTTGGGATGGACAGAAGGATATATATTCGAGGTTAATCAAGAAAATAAAAACCAGATCTGAAATAAACTGAGATCGAATCGACGATTACGAATAAAAATTTGATGAAATTCGAAGAAATATGAGATGGATCAGAGACGGATCGGCAAGAGAAGGGTAGATGATGGAGATGGAGATGGAGATGGAGATGGAGAGTACGGTTCGTTCTTTTTTTTTAAAAGAAAAAGAAGCGGTCCGAAAGAAAAGGCCAAAAGAAATAAACCCGGTTTAATTTGAAAACAGCATAAGCGTGTGCGTGTTTTTAGCCTAGACGGCTGGACCAAACATTGACCAAGCGAAATCCAAATGAATACGACCCTCATAAACAATTATATATAAGTAATCATTTTAACATAATATTATTTTATGTTTTTGTTACCAAATATTTAGTTTATTATCTGCTCAAATAGTCTAATATTTTTAAGTTACGTGTGTAAATTATACTATTTAATTATTAAAAGATATATAATTATTTATAATTGATAAAATTTTATAAAATTATAGTAAATTATTTATTTCAAATTTACTGAAACTAAGGAGAGAGAATTAATTAATTTCATCCTATCCATTCCAAGTAGTAATATACTTATAGTATTAATAAATCATATTAATTAAAAATAGATAAATAATTTAATTAATTTACCGAGAAATTTAATTTGATTTATTTTATAAAGTTTGATTTTAATTATCATATTTTATAAACAATAAAGTTTGAATTCGAAAATATACGATGTATTCAAATTTAGATCGAAATTAAATTGTCAAATTTTATAATACGAATTACGATTAGGAATGAATATTATTAAAATTATAAATATTTATCTACCACCAAATTTTAGATGTTATTATAAAACTATTGAAGTTTGATTTCTTACTTACATATTATTAAACTTTACAATTGTTACAAAAATATCATTAAACTATTTTTTGTTACTTTAATACCATTAAATTTTGAAAAATATTATAAAAATATCATCGACTTTGATCAATTAAAGACAAGTTACACATGTTAATGATATTTTTATTACATTTGTAAAATTTAATGATATGAAGGTAATAAAAAACTTTGATGATATTTTTGTATATTAATGAAGTTTAATAGTATAAAAATAATAAATCAAAACTTGATAATATTTTTATAACGACTACAAAAGTTTGAAGGTAAACAAATTTATTTATTCTTATAGATAAATACATATTTTATTTTATAATGTATTATATTACATACCATAATTATAAAAAATTAATGTTTAAATTTAATATATATATATATATATATATAAATGTTAAATCTTTGTAATAATTTAACAAATGATAATCATAATTTTTAATATTTTGATTTTCTTATTTATAACTATAAATAAAATATATATCAATTTGAATTTTAAATATAATATATATTGTTTTTTATATATAACAATAATTTATAAAATAATTTTAATTTTAATTTTACCTTATTTGATTTGAAAAGATTGATCTGATTGATTTCAAATTAATTATATCATCAAATAAAATTTGAATTAAAATTATTCAGATTTTATTTCAAATTAATTATATCATCAAATAAAATTTGAATTAAAATTATTCAGATTTTATTTCAATCGAATTGAATTCAAATTAAGTAAACATAAGTTATTTTCACCTTAATATTAACCATCAGATAATATAACTATTAATATTATATATAAAAATGTAAATCACACTTTATATAAAATTTTGAAAAAATTTATTCACACATTTTTAGAGTAATAACTATATAAATTATTAGTAGCTAAAATATTTATAATTATTTATTTATTTATATTTTTTAAGTAAAAAACAATTATCATTTGTTTGATTAATTATCTTTAATTCTTATTTTTTATCAATTAATTAACATAAATTAAGAAATAAATTATTAGATATTAAAATATTGACATTATTTAAATAATAATTTTTTATACAACAATATTATTAAGTAACATAAACAATTATCATTTTATGGTTAATTATTTTAATTCTTATGTTTTTATCAATTAAGTAATAAATTATTAATAACTAAAATATTAACAATTACTTAACTTATGAATATATTTTTTTGATGGTTATTTATATTAAGTAATATAAAAATTATTATTTTTGATTAATTATATTATATTATTTATTTTATCAATTATATAATATAAATTAAGTAATAAAATATTAAAAAAATTATAGACTATAATTACTTATATTTTTTTAGACAAAGTTATTTATCTTAAGTAACATAAACAATATATTTTTTCAATTAATTATCTAGGTTTTATTTTTCTATAAACTAAGTATCATAAATTAAATAATAAATTATTAGCATCTAAAATATTGATAATTAGTTAAATTAATATTAATAATTATATTTTTATACAATATTATTTATATTAAGTAACATAAATAATTATTATGTTTTTGGTTAATTATCTTAGGTTTTTTTAGGAATTAATTAATATAAAATAAGTAATAAATTATTATTAACTAAAATAATTTTTTATATTAAAATTACTTATCTTTTTTATTAAGTATTATTATAAATTATAATTAGCTAAAATATTGATAATTATCTAGATTAAAATTATTTATATTTTTTATAAGGTTATTTGTCTTAAGTAATATAAACATTTATTTTTTTAGTAAATCATCTTAAGTATTATTTTTTATCAATTAAGTAAGAAATATTAGTGGTTAAATTTCTAAATTATAATTTCTTATGTTTCTTTATCAATTAAGTAATATATATTAGTGGTTAAAATTTTAAATTATAATTATTTTATCTTTTTTTATATAATGTTATTTATCTCAAATAACATAAATAATAATCAATTTTTGGTTAATTATTTTATGTTTTATTTTATTTATTAATTAAGTAATAAATTATAAGTAACTAAAATATTAAAAATAATTGTAACAATTCTTTGAGGGTATAAAATAAAATTGATAATGACCAAATATTCAATTTTTCAGTAAAAATAATTGTTTTCATGTTAGGAATAAAATAAAAAGTAACCAATGCTCAGTTTGTAGCTCTACAATTTTTATTGTAATAGATTTTTGAAAATTACAAGTTGGTTAGTAAAAGTAATTCATTTACCTTTTTCAATTTAATTCTTTTTAATGTTGGCATCCCTAATATTTTAAGTATAGCTCCTGAACTTCCTTCTTCAATTAATTGATTTTTGCAGATTGATAAAACTGGGGAAAAATTTGCTTTAACAACAACAATTTCTTGTAGACTTGTAGTATCACACTTGTGAGCTTTTTAAGAGAACAAAAAGAAAAAGAAGTTCAACTTATGTTTTATAGGGACAAGGGAACTGAATTATATTCATTTTTTAAAATAATGAGTTTAGCTTTGTTATTTTTTATTTTGGTTTAATTGGTTTCAAAAATTTTAATAAATGGTTAAATAAATCTAAATCGTTATTTTTCTTACCAAATTTTTTTTTATGAATATTGGATGAATTTTAACCATTTTGTATCATAAAAAAACTATAATATTTTTAAATTATATTATATTTAGATTAAATTTTTTTCTTTGTGCCATGAAAAAAAGGAATTTTAAACTTTTTGTTAGATATGAGTTTTGTTTTTCAAATTTTTATTTGTCGTAGCTTGAAAGTATAAAATTAGCTTCAAGTTAATTACGTATGCATAACAAATATATTTTTCTTTATGTATAATTTTTAATTTTGATGACATTATATTAATTAGATAAATTTAACTATTTTTGTTAAATTATGGAACCTAATCAACTCAACTCAATCTTCTATAATAAAGGATATTTAAGTCTATGTTTAAAGTCGATTCTGAGTAAAAATCCATTTATAATGAATTTTAAGTTAATAAGTTTATAAATCGACTTAAAATTTAAAGTTAATTATAGTAAAAAAAATGACTTTAAATGAACTTAAAATTAAAAAATATTTAAAAAATTCACACTATAGAGTTTGTTCTATGCGTCAACCAAGCAACATCACGTGTTGTGTCGGTTGACACGTAGAATCGATATTACGTGGCTTCTTCCCCCCTCCCCCCCTTTCTTATTCGTCTATCTCATCGGCTAATATTTTCAAACTCTCTTTCTTTCTCTCTCCCTCTCTCATATGCAAGCTTACTATCCAACACTATTTTTTGACCGTCAATTGAGTTTTATTTCCTAACACTTACCGACTTAGATCTACTCATTTTTAGTGCTTAAATATTTTTCTAACACTCACCATTTCTTATATTTTTTTCTTTATTTTCTCACTTATCAAACAAAATTTTCTTCTATTTTCTTACTTGTTTGGTTCTTGTAAGTATTTATATGAATTATTTTGCATGTATTACTCATGTTTTTATATTTTATTTTTTTTCAAATTTAAAGTTTATTTCTTATAATGTGTCTTATGTATATCACATGTTATTGATTATTTACATATATTTTTTGTGTTATGTAGATTTTTTATTTTTGTAAAATTTTAAATAAAACAATGTATTTTTTATCTATTTATTACTTTAATTTAATTTTTATATATATTTTAAATTTATTTATTCTGAATTTAAAATTTATTTTTGTAAGCTTATTTTTATATTATTAGATATTATATTTTTTAATTAAGTTGCTATATTTATTTAATAGCTTGTTATAATTTATATTTATTAGATTATTATGTTATTAGGTTGTTATAATTTATTCTTTCATATATTAGTAGGTTGTTATATATAAAAATAAAATTATGATAAATTTATTAATTGTTGGGATGTTTGTGTATTTATTTTTCTATGATATTTTAATTGATTCAAATAATTTATAAAATTTATGTAATAAATTATAATTTATACTGGTGATTAATAAATGCATGTTTATTGAATATTTCATAGAAAATTGATACATGTTGGATGTCAAAGCATATAACGAGCATGATTTTTATTTTTAGAGTATAAATTTTTTTAAAAATCGCTCGTAGAAATAATAATTGTGAAATCAATATGATTTGATCTCCTTGTTTTAAATGTAAAATTAAAAAAATTCATGTTATTAATAAAATTAAGTATCATCTTATCCCTAATAATATTATTTTTAGTTATAAGTATTGTTAATATCATGGACAAATAATTGATAATACTAGTGAAAAATAGATAAATAAAAATGTGAGTTGATTAAATATATCTTATTGAGATAGATATTTCACACACTTATAGATAAGAATGACTCTAAACTTTTAGAAAACTTTTGAAATATACCAAAAAGACATTATATCCATAAAGGAAGAAATATAAAAATATATTAGATTTGATTTATTTGTCCAATGTCAAGGCGAAAAACGATCTTATGGATAAAAGATTCACTTAATAGCTAAATAATTCACAATTATTAAAGAATTAAGATATCTATTTTACAATAATTTAAGACTAAATCAACATTTTTCTCAATATAAGAGTGGATGATTTTTCTTATTAGAAAATAAAAAATATTTTCTTCGAAGAATTAAAGAGATGAAAAAGAAAATTGAATTATATTCATACAACAGAATGAAAATAATTATAATTACAATAATATTTTATTTAAAGAATTAAAGAAACGAAGAAGAGAATTATTCGGAGAATAAAGGCAATTACAATACAAATTATATTAGTTAATTGCAATTAAAAAAAAGAACACATTAAGGATCATTATATGCAAATTAAGTAGTTTTGGATTAATATAGATATTATTTATAGTTAAAAATAAAATAGATAAAAATAATAGTCAATAAATAAAAGACACGAAAAATATTGATTTACTAATAATATTCATTTATTAGTTGTTAAATTCTAAATCCTAAACATTAGATTCTAAACGTTAAATCTTAAATCCTAGACATTAAACTTTACATTTGATAAGTACTTAAAAAACACTAAAATTATCATAATTTATTTTATTTTATTGATTAAATAGATTTATATTTGTATGATTTTATCATATTTTTATATATTTATCTTTTTTGAAATCACGGGTATTTTTTTTATTGTTTTTTAGGTATTTTTGTTCAAAAATAACTTAAAGACTCGAAGAAAAAAATACTGGAGCCAATACATCACAAATATATTGAGAAAATAAATGAGGAAAAATAAAAAATATGAAAAATTTGGACAAAATGAGTCAAAAAAGGCCAAAGTCGCCCATCGCGTCGATTCCTACGTGCACCAGTCGACCCGTGTTGAGTCTCGCCAGCAACATCACAATTACACACTCCTCGCCGTGTCCTGCGCGCACCAGTTGTCAGTTTTCCGCATTTATAGCCCGTCTAGCGAGATTTTTATGCCCCAGATGCGCGCCAACCTGTCCAAATGCGCCCAAACTCAAATTGAAATATTTTCCCTCTTTTTTGGCCTTTTTCTCATCTTTAAAAGGGACTATCTTCCCTATTCCAAAACACACACAAATTTATAAACTCTTTCTATCTCTAGAAAGTTTTATTTTTTTAATTTTTTTAGTTTTTATTTTTAAAATACTTATCTTTTTGAGAGGAACTAGTTGTGTTTTTATAAATTTTTAGTTTTTGATTCAATAAGTAGATATGAAATCTGTTTGGAGGTTTCCAAATAACAAAATTAACATTAAATTGTTATAAGGATTTTTTTAAGGTATTATTTTAATGAATTCTTTACGGTTATCATTTTATGTTTTATTCTTATATGTTATATTTAATTTATCTGTGATTAAATTTAACATAGTTGTTTGTTTGTAAATATGATATAATTATAACGTTGTTATGCTTGCGAAATATAAATAGATAAAATATTTTCATAAAATAAATTGATTTTGTTTTTATTTAAAATTTTATATTAAGGATGTTATAGAGAAATACATTGTTTTTCGTTACAAACTTAAATCTGAAAATTAGATTTTAAGGTTTAATTATTCGGTTAGATTTAGAGTAGTACTCTTTTATTTGTTGGTACAATCTCCCCGTAGTTAGAGTGAAACTCTATTTCAAAAGTTTTTTTTAAGAATTATTATTCGAAAATGTATTAACCACATATTTTCAATAATTGTTTTAAATCTTGAAAGTTAATATTTGGATAGTTAAATTTTTAGGTTTAATTTGGACACCTTGAATAAAATCCAATTATTTGACTCCGCCTAAAGTTGTGATTAGATTATTTGCTATTTTCTTAGAATAAAGCTGAAATTTAATATTTAATTAATTAATAGGCATCGACTAAGGATATTAGTTAGTTAATATTAAACAAAAGAATTTGGGTCCCGACTAATGATACTTTCATACTAAAAAGAGAAAATCAATAAATATCAATTTATATATTTAATAACTTAAATAATATGAACGAGCATAATTAACTTAATTATTATATCATTAAATACTACACTATTATTAATGATAAAATTTGTATTGTTGTTTATTGAATTTATATATATGTTTATATTTATTTTTATGTTATTAGATTAGGAAACAAACAAACCAAAATATCGTGACAAAATGTTTATGATTTAATTTTATTTTTAAGATTTTAAATAATAAATTAAAAACCACGTATATTTCTTTCTTAGATTGGCCCTAAGAGTATACTTATTATTTTTTATAAATTTATTTGTACACTTATGAGAGTTTTACAAATAATAAAACCATATAAAAAGAATTTTGCAAGATCAGTATTTGTAATGTTGGTCTTGCGATTCATTCATTCATCCATCAAATTCTAAATCTTAAATTTTAAATCTTAAATCCTAAACATATTAGATTTATGTTTATTTTAGTCTTTATAACATACATATATGTTTTTATTTTTTAAATGTACTCTTTTTATTCTTTTTTATCATTAAATATACTATTTTTATATCATTGTTGTTTTTTTGTAAATACCTACCCTCTTAGATATTTTATTTATACCACGTGGCATCCAATATTTTTGATAAAAATAATATGAACTATAAAAAAGCGATTTCATTTTTGGGCCTAATAAGAAAATGGCTTGTGAAAAGAGCCCAATGTAGCCGGATTCACTCTTCCCTCAATTGTCTCCTTTGAAGAGTCAAGGACTCCATCTTTGTTTACCGATCAACCATGGTAAGAAAACCTTCAATTTTAGTTTTCTACTAGAAAATCGACCATTTTGCCCTAATCTGTCAATATTTTTACCCATTCACCTTTCCATATAGATATATTTTCTATCTACGAAGAACTTGTGCTTTCTTAAGTTAGGAACTAGTATATATTGGTACAGATATGATAATGTCTACTAAATAGAGAATTAGAATCTACTGTAATATAAGACAACATAAAACGAAAGATATATCATTTGCCGCTTTATTTTAACTTTGTATTGAACTGGTGGTATTTCCATTTGTTTATGAATGCGTCTTAGATTCTAGTCTTCAATTTTCCATGTATATATGGAAAAAGTATTGAGTAAAGGGAAAATATGAGTAATGATTGAAAAATTCGAAACTTATGGTTTTGTTAGGATCCGTTAGTAACTTTTGAAAATTGTGGTAGAGTTGATTTCTAATTCTGGTGCGCATGTTATTTGCAAACATTTATTTTCATTTATGGGTTTGTTCTGCCATTAAATTGTCCGCCATCATTAGACCATTGTTATGATTTTTCATATTTTATGGTGCTCAGTAACTTATATTTTGATAGAACATTTTCTTCTCCATCTTAGCACTTAAATGTTTTTGAAAACGTATATTGTATTTATGACTGTGAACAAAGTGCAAGTGTGTGAGCTTTGTGTGTGGTGCACAGGGAATGCGCCATGTGCAAGTAAGTATGTGCATTAGTGCAAGGCTGTTGTAACAACTGGCCGCGCAAGGCATTCTGTTAGCGCAAGCGTGTGCAAGTTTGTTATTCAATTTTCTCTACAAATGCATGCATCATTGTAAGCAATATGATCAAGTAAACTAATGAAAATTTATATCATCTCCTTTCTTTCTCTAGCCTACTCTGCATATTCCTCAACTCATCCATTCACGAAGGCTTTCATAATATCCAGAAAAGAACAAAAAACAAGATAAACTATGCTTCAAACAAAGGGAACTGTAAGTTAATGTAAATGAAACTAGGTTGACTATTCTTGCTTCACAGTCACGTTCATTGATTAAGACTGGCTAGAGTCATGATCCGTTGTTCATGATCTGTTATCGAGACTTAAGAGTAACTATTTTGTAGATTCTTTTATGCTTCTAAACTCCCTCTTTTTCTCTTAATTATTTCTTGCACTACCCTAGTATTTATTACTTGCCCATTGACGAGCATATAATTGGATGGGCTCATGTGTGTTACCTGTATTCATGATAGTGATATTTTCTACGGTCAAAGAGAGGACCAGGGAACCAAAAGAAGAAAATGTACTCTCGGATCTGCCGTCAAAGATGGTGAACATGTTTTCGGTGTGGCCCACATCTTTGCATCATTCAGCGATACCTTCATTGTAAGTACATTTGGATCTTTTATCTTTAAATGTTTCACGTCTCTGTAGTATTGTTTTTCATTCTTGTTTGTTTTGCAGCATGTGACCGATCTCTCAGGCAGAGAAACCATGGTTCGCATAACTGGTAATTGTTGAGGAGTTACACATCGACCAAAGCATCAAGATAAGAAATTTTATAAGCGCAATCCTCACCCTCGCCGCTGCGTAGAGTTAGACTGCAGAATCAACTCAGATCAAAGTTGCGACTCCTGGCGATGGAGAAAACTACCCTATACTTACACCCGCAACCATAAGACCACCATCGTCCGTCGACACCGATGTGAGGGGAGTGTTGAGGTCCCACATCGACTGACCAAAGATAAGAGCTTTATAAGTTCTGACAATCCTCACCATTGGAAGCGCGTTTTCAGGAGTAGAGTTAGGCCCAAGTAAATCAACAGTAATGCACTCCTTCCTTTTCAAAAACAATATTCCTTCCTTTTCAAAAACAATATTCCCCGTAACATACAAATGTTTTATTTCATTATATTTACGCCTTTATGCAATTAAGCCTTGTTGTATAATTCCTTCTGTTATTGTAAACATCTATATATAGTTGCATTTATTGTCAACTTCTCATGAATTTGTCTTCCTACTTGTTTACGGGATAACAAACTTTTGTTTTAAGTCTGAATAATCATTCATGTCTCAATCCACTTTTTAACTATTTTTACTCATATATCATGAGTTATGATTTTGATATGCTTTCTTTGCCATAAAGGTGGTATGAAGGTGAAAGCTGACAGGGATGAGTACTCCCCATATGCTGCCATGCTTGCTGTACAGGATCTTGCCAGAGATGCAAGGTTGTCCCATTTCATATAATGTCACTCATTTATTGAAATCTTTTTCATAGATTTAATCGATAAGACTTTTTCTTGGAAATGCCCATTAGTATGTTAGGCATTACTGCTCTTCATATTAAGATCCCATTCCCATTCCCTACTGATAGCACCCGTAGAAAGGGAGTCAGAAGAGGAAGAAGGCTGTAAGTCTGCATTACTTATTCATGTTATTTTGCTTAATTACTCCCGGATCAGTTTTGAGACTCTTATGGTGTTTGCGTTGTATGGTCTTACAAGAAATGTTAGGTGTTTTGTTTCATTTTATCTTATATTTTATTTAATATCTATGATGTATTCATGGTACAATATTATCACATTTTATTTAAATATCATATCATTTAGATTGTAGAGTTCCAATGTCCTTAACTTTAAACATATATTGTATTATTTTTTCTTA
The DNA here is from genome assembly GCA_033030585.1 of Hippophae rhamnoides. Taxonomy (NCBI): domain Eukaryota; kingdom Viridiplantae; phylum Streptophyta; class Magnoliopsida; order Rosales; family Elaeagnaceae; genus Hippophae; species Hippophae rhamnoides. The sequence continues at coordinate 40,687,876 of CM065434.1, forward strand.
TTAAACTTGCGTTATATATTATTATTTATGATATTTTTTTATTATTTTTGGATTATTAACTATCTCATTTAAATCTATTAAAAATAGATGAGTTATGTCAATTATTATTTATTTCATTAAAAATTAAGTGAGATAAAATGAGATATATTTTGAAAATTAATAAATTGTTTCATGAATCTCATATATAATAATGTAAATTTACAAATCTGAAAATTTTATTTAGACTTGTGTAAAAAGAGTTGTCGTTAATGTTATGTTTGTTTTCTTCTGCTTTGTTGCCATTAGTTTCTGCATTTTTTGCTCTTAGTTTTCTATCACACTGCACTTTTGTGAACTGTATAAAAAGAACAGGTAGGATTTTTAAAATATGAATAGTGTTTGGATTGGGAGTATTTTGGAGCGTTAATCATGAATGGATTATAGTACGGTTACAATCCGATAAAAACTGATGAAATATTGAAGTAATTGTATGACTACTTTTATTATTATTATCGTAATAAAATATATAAATTATTTATTTTTTGTCATTTTATTAATTTTATTTTAATATAATTGTTAAATAAAATTATTATTCCTGAAGCATAATCATAAAAATATTATAAGAAAAGTTCCTATTAAAAAGCAAAAAAAATAAGTTAAAGAAATCCATAAAAAAAAAATACAAAGCACAGCTGTTGGACGAGAGTTACGAAAGCAATATAAACAACGAACATAAAAGAATTTCGAAAGTTACGCCTCTTAGTACCATTTTCCGTGTTTTTATGGTTTTTTAAAAAATAATGAGAGCATATCTTTACTATTTTTAATATTATTTTTTTTCAAAAACATATTATTTTAAAAAATAATTATTTAAAAACAATAAACAAATATTTATTTATTTTCAAAAGTAATTTTTTTTCTAATTTGTAAACATAGAGAATTATTTTTAAATAATGCGACCAAACATAACTTAATACTTCTAAGAACAGCAATTATGAAGAACTGGTAACTACTCTTCCTCCTCGTTATCACTTGGTTCAAATTGGGATGAATCCTCGTCTACATCCTCTTCATCTGTTATAGTTTCTATTTTGCAGACTACATATATCTCAACCTAAGAATATAAACCGAAATAATAATAAAAAATACAAGTTAATTACGAAATAAAGTTGCAGCTCAAATTGAAATATTCATAAAATAGCATTTTAACCTATAACAAACAAAGAATAACCAATTTAGTCTTCAACTTGTGCGAACAACTTAAATGTTTTATTTATAGCAAACCAAATTAAATAGCGATAGTTTTTCAAATCCCAGCAAAACAAACAAAAAAAAAAACTAAATATAAGGTTGAGTAGTTATACTATGTTTACATTTTAGTTCGAGTTTATCATAATATATTTCAATCACTATTTAATTAATATAAAAGTTAATTTAATTATTAATATAATGTAAAAATTTATTATTTTAATTGATTGATTTTATCGTTAAAATATTAATTACTTCAATTAAAAATTGATGAATTTAATCGAAATATTTATATCATTTATGTCACACTTGAATTGACTAGGATACATTATTCAATAATATAATTAAGTTATAACTCTTGTGTGTGTCACATAAATTTTTTTTTATCACTTTCGTACATAATAATTGATTGAAATTTATTTCAATAATACAAATAGTTAATTAAAACAATAAAAAATATTAAAGGTAATAAATTAATTTTTTTATATAACATTAATAGTTAAATAAATGTTTTTAACTTTTATATTATTGTTTACTTTCTCAATTTTTATTTCTAGGCACCCGCATATATCTATGTAAAGAATCTACATACATTTGTAATGTGTTACAAGTAAATGTAAAATCTTCGCATATATGTATAAAAAATTTATACACTCATTTAACTTTCTATTTTCACACAAGTATGTGAAAAAATTTCATGCTTAATCTCTACATTGAAAAGTTTCCTGAATTCATCATCAGTAAGTAAAATTATTACTTAACAATATAATTATACTAATTACTCCTATATCTTTCAAGTTCCTACCAATTTAGTCTAGAAACTAAGAAAGCAATTCTCACCTTTTTTCTAGTGGTATCACTGAATTTATCCGAGGAAACTAAATTGGGATTTAGTCTGTATTCATAGATGATCCAGGAACTCTTCTCACCATCTGGTGCCTTCCCCCAATAAAATAAAAATTGTTTTTTGAACCCAAGAATTACTTTATAATCACCTAATCTTTTGCAAAAAATCTCCTTTTCCTCCTCAATTTGCTCCCAATAACCTCTTTCAGTAATCCATCTTTTTAATTTACTTTCTTTGCTATATTTCTCATCTATGCAGGTGAAGTAATATGCCTCCTCCTCTCGGCCGTGCTTGTATTCCTCTGCAAATTTACAAAATATATATTATATATAGTTAAAGAATTTCTATGAAATTTTATGCTGATATAAAGTTATAGCTCTATTAATGTTTAAGGTTCATGTCTCAAATAGCCTCAAAGCTTAAACCTTATCTCACTTAAAGAAAACGAGTCAGTATTTAAAATAAAACTTTTATATTTTAGATGTTTTAAAAATATTTTCATGGCAGAAAAAAAAATACTTTTAACAAAATATAAAAATATTTATTTTAGTTTCAAAGTATATTTTGCATTTATTTATGAAATTATTGTTTAAAAATCAAGTTAAACAAAAACACAAACAAACAACACTCTGATGTATTAATAAAAGAGGATAATTCTAAACAATTAACCTCACTACTATCTCATACCCTTTTCCATTTAAAAATAAATTAAATTTATAATTAGTTATTATAAATCCCATTTGATTTAATAATCGAATAAATTATATCAATCAGTTAAAAATAAACACAAAAGTGGGGATTCAACACCTCATGGACATATATAACTACTAGAGTAATTAACAGAAAGTACTAACCGATATTAAGCTGGTCTGGATCGAGATTGTACAAATTGTCTTTTTGTTGGATCACATTGAATGGTAAAGGACGATCCAAAATCTTATTAGCCAAATAAAAGACGAGGAGCTCGTCATCTTCGGGAACAAATTTAAATCCCAATGGCAATTCTGAAATTCTATTGAAAACTGATTCACACACTTTTGAAGCGTTTAGCAAATTAAAATTTTCCTCAATTTTGATTTTGTCAAATGAGGAAGAAGATGAAGGGTCAGGAGGGTATGACATGTTAATTTATTATTGAAAAAAAAAATCCTATGTTTGCTAATGTTGGGTAATTGAGAATTGCCAAACGTTAACGTCTGGTGTAGTATTTATAGGAAAAATCTAATTCCTAAATAACTAATTAGCTAAAAAATTGGATCTAAATTATAATACGAAAACGGACTTATATTTTTAATTATAATTATAATTATAATTAAATTAGAATGTAGATTATTTTTTAATAATATTAGAACATGGACTCAATTTGCCGACCAAAACGGACGACTAGCTCTAACTTTAGCGTAATTTCACAAGTTTACATGTTTCCTCCTTTTATTGAGTCACTTCATTGTTAACTTAGTGGATACTGTCAAATTATGAAAATGTTTTAAAATAAGCATATTTTGAGAATATTTTTCATAAATAATAAATATTTAATATTACGAGATTTTGTAATATTTCATTTTATTACTTTATTATATGTGTCAAATTTCTATATAATTTTATAATTCATTCATATATATATTTTTTCAAAATTAATTTATAATTTAAGCGATATGAATTCTCATCTTATCACCATAAATCTCTAATTACACTTTATAATATTTTCTTTATTTAATAAAAAAATAATGTTTTTTTTAATTCTAATATTCACTATTTCGATTTTTACGCTACAAAGATTTGACTTAGGATTTGTGTTTTTTTTTTCAAACTTTTGAGGATCGTGATTCAAAGAGTGGATCTCCAAGTCTACTAATTATTTATTACTTATATAAATATAAACTTAATATAATTATTTAAAAAAAATAAAGACCTAATAATTATTTTAAAATATAAAAGTCTAAAATTAATAATCTATTAAATAAAATAATAAATATCTATAACAGATAACTGTTAACGATGGATAATTATCTAAAGCAGATACTTATCTACAAAAACTACCATAAAACTACAACAACATTTATTTTCCCTGTATATAATCACATTAATATCATATCAAAATATCTTACATCTTAATGAAATTATTAAATCTCATAACATAAATTCATAGTTAATCATTATCTTGCAGTAACTTGAGGATTGTAGAGTCAAAAACCATCTCATTCCCGTTTATATTACGGTTATCAACATCAAAGACTAATCTATGAGTTGTAAAATAAAAGTTCTATTAGTTTATACATGGTAGATTTTACGGAGAATAGCTTCATTCGATATTAACAAAAATTAATATCAACGGGTTTTAAAAATTAAAATAGATTTGTTATTTTAAAAATTCATTGACTTGATATAAATTACTAAAAGTAAAAAAGATTAAAAAAAATTTAATTAAAAAGAAAATGAAATTGATGGTATCTTTAGATTCAAGAGATATAAAGAGCAGGTATAATACTAATTTTTTTTTATAAAGGGGGTCCCACTAATCTGCTTTTCAATTTAATATTATTTGGCTTTGAACGAAGGACCACTATTTTCAACGGAATCCCTAATCATGAATTTGGAAACCATTTTAACTGTGTGAATTTCAACAAAGAACTGAAGGAAGATCCCACACATGACTGTGCAAATAGAGTAATGGAGGTATGATCAAGAGGAGATCTTACATTTACCTCAATTAAGCCCGGCAAGGAACCAATAATTTACTTTTTGATTAAAAAAATGCACCCCATCCAGGACCATATTTATCGTATTTAACAATACGTTACTTGGGGCAGATATTTCAGTAAACTTAATATCCTCATGTCATTGAGTTCAGGTTTAGCAACTGCTTTTGGACATGTATCAACACAGTGTACCAAAGTATTTCGTAATCCACATTCTTCTTTGTTGGAGATGGCATGTGTGGTGAGAAATACAACTTACTTGGTCAATTGTGTAAGTTGTTTATTTACCATAATCTATTTCATGAACTCCAACTATTGTTAGAAATTAGCACCTAATATCTCAAAGAGATTATAATTTTCTGAGGTAGTCTTTTTTCCCATAATTCTTCCAACAGTATTGTCAACTATGAACTGACATTGTTGTGTCAATCTATTATAGAAAAATTGATTATATAACTGCAGAGGGTAGCTATGATAAGGGCACAGCGTGAGGAAAAGTTTGAACCTATCCCAAACTTCGTGAAAAGATTCTCCCTCCATTTGATTGATTACGGGGGGTTGAAGCTAGGTGTCCAAAGTTGAACCTTAAAAATGATAGGTTTCAGATTAATTGAGGCGTTAGAACATACTCTATCTCTTTCCTCTGGTGAGTGAAGCAACACATGATAATAGCTTTTATCAATAGCTATAAGTTTCCAATTAGAGTACAATTTTCAAACTAAAGTAAGCTTTGCTTTTAAGTACCTGACCCCACGGCTTATCATCTTTATTATGCACAAGTTTATCTATTGAGGAGTATTTTCCAAAGCTCAAGACGAGGGTGGTATACCTTAGGATCTAAATATACACAGGTGATGTCACCCTTTTTCTTTAGAGGTGAAACTGTCTGAAGTAGGTCATCCGTAATAGCACCATTGGTAGCCTCGCTAGTGAGCTGAGCATATGTTTTTTTTTTTTTTTTTGCATACGTAGTAGGCATTTTGTTTGCATACTAGACCTTGGAGGTAAGGTGGAGTATTGGAAGCTATGGGTGTTGGTTGGATAACAGGTACGGAATCAACAATGGGTGGCACATGTTGAATGATATTCTTGGAAAGAATAGAGGACTCATTTTTGGTGTGCTCGGAAGCAAGCTGTTTTTGTTTGTGAATAGAATCAAAAGGTCTAAATAATTCAGCATGACTCAAGTAGTTACAAGTAACAGGGTTAGGAAGTAAAATGAGGCAAATCGTAATCAGATCAAGAGCATAAGCATGTACTGGGGAGTGAAATATCAAATCTAACTGGACAAGAAACAAGGCAATTTCTTCTTCTTCTTCCTTTTTTTTCCAAGCCTAAGATAGAGTGGACAACTAAAAAAACCTAGCCCAAAGCAAAATCAACAGATCCAGTCAAAATTACCTGAAACTGTGGTGGCTATACAAAGGCGGACTAGTGGTGGTTGGGCTGCTGGTATCAAGCGGACTGGTGAAGTTGCAGATGATAGTCGAGTTATGTGGATTCGAAGGGCATCATAGAACAGTGCCATAGAGAATAGATCTACTGAAATGGAAACAGTTACGCCGTCAAGCTTCTATTTACTTCTTCCTTAGATCCAGTGCCGTAGAAGGTCGAGAAGTGGTTAGAGCTGGAGGCGACGGACGACTGTGCTTTTGAGGGGAAACTTCTGTCACGAAGGAGGTTTATCGGACTTGGATCAATGGCTGCTTCTTGCTCTCATTCAAATTCCATACTTGTATTGCATAGAACTAAAGGTCGAGTGATGTGTTACCATAAAATCCACTTGTTTGAATTCACATCTTCAAATCAAGTTCGTACTGACCCACATCTTTAAGAACCTTCGTGAAGCAGACAGATATCAGGTTCTGAGAAAAGTACTTAACTGCTAAAACGTGAGTGTAAAAGATAGTGTAGATAAACTAAAAATAATAATTCAACATATATATATATTTTTCTTTTTGAGAATCACATATATTAAATAATTAATTTTGGAATATTAGAATTAAAATTTAAATAATTTAATTTTATAATTATTAAACAGTAAAAAATTTATAAATTTTTTTAAAAAATTAATTATATAATTTATTAAAATAAATATTTTAATTATATAATTTATTAAAATAAATATTTTAATTCTATAATTTTTAAATTAAATACTTATAATCATATTATTTATAAAAATTAAATATAATAGATACTTAATTTTTATAATTTTAATAAATCATATAATTAAAAATATTAATATTTAATTGAAAAATAACGAAATTAATATATTTATTTAATAATAATTATAAGATATTTTTCTCAACAGAATATGATATTGAGCTGACTAAAGAGTATAAAATGCTGAAACTATGGTTTTATCTTCGACCACACACTGAAACTGAATAATTTATTTTGAGGCAATCGTAGAAATATAAATCGTGGATATTTATACTTTACTAATCAAAAAATAAATACAATATATTTAATAATTAAAATACACAATTTAATAAAATAAAAATATTTTTATATATTAAAAATATAAAAATAATCTTAAATTAATTTATTTAAAATTTAACAATTAATAAAAAAATATTATTAATAAATTATTTTTTTCATCCTCCTTAAAATATATCTTCCAACTATTATCCCCTTATTTTTATTCCATTTACTTTTAATTTTAACCTAAATAACACCCCTTCATTTACCCAAACTATAGTGGGCTGACTAAAGAGCCTCATGTATAAAAGGCTGAAACTAAGGTTTCCTCTTCGAACACACACTGAAAGAGAAACCCTAGCCGTTGTCCCTGGAACGATCCTTCTTAGTACAGCCGCTATATTCATCGCCAGCCGTCGGAATGGTTTGTTCTTCCTCTCCTTTTTCTTATTATTACTAGCTAATCTTAAATGTCAAATCGATGAACGGGTTTAAAGAGGATTATTTCTACTGTTACATGTGTTTGCCTATTTCTTCTGTTTCTTATTTTACTTCTCTTTGTTTTTTTAAAGATGAAAATAAAGTAATTTGAGAATAATGAAAAACAAAATCGATGAAACTGAAGTGTGCTTCCTATATCTTATTTGACGATCTTTATAATTTACTGTACTCTTGTAGCATTCCACTTTCTGATTTTTGAGTATCTGGCCCTGCTAGATTATTTTTTTTCTCTTGTAATTCTTCATAGTTGGTTGCTTGTTTGTGCTTATCTGTTACAAGCAAACAAATCTTATTTTTAAGGGCTATGTTTTAGTACGTAATATAATGTGGGAAGATGAGACGGTGTTCTTAGAAATTATTTTATTTAAATTTTCTGTTTTTTTGGTTAATTTCTTAGTTATTGATTTGTGGTGTTGGTTTTATTTATGAATATGTATGTTTTGAGTTGTTGTTTTGTGACTTTTTTCATAAAATATTGTTTTGTGATTTTAAATTTTTAGTTCTTGGCATTATACTCGATACTAGGCTTTTTATATCACAAAAGAGAGGATAAGTTGTATTTAACTGCCTGCCCCGATTCTGCCTATAACCGTCCTGCCACACTGCAGTTTTTAGTCACATTCTTGGAGGGCGCTTCATTGTTTGCTTTTGGGGACATAAACAGCAAATTCCATCCCTGCCTTTCTCCTTCAACATCCCTATTATTCATCATGGTTTTCAATATCGTGGTTTTAAATTGATATTTTGAGTTTTGCAATAAGGCTTGCTTAGCCTCAAATGGTTTATTTGAGACTTGCTGCTTATGTAAATAGGTGTTGCATGACTATATTTCTCAAAATTTCTATGTTTATGGGATTTTCCTCTCATTGATGGGTTGTGTAAATCACAGTGACACAATACCTGACCCATATAGCATAAAGCAACTTTTTAAGGGGTAAAACAACTGAAATAATCTGTTTGGCCTCAAATATTCAAATTATACCCATAATAATCATCTATCATATGCTTCAGTATCTTTGAGTTTAACATAATCATAATCTTCTATCATATGCTTTAGTATCTTTGAGTTTAACCACGTTCATATTTCTGTGAAAAAGTAGGTACTTCTCACTATCTAATATTCTTAAATCGCATTTTGATTTGTTTTCATAACCATTCCAATGTTAAATTATGAATATGTTATTATATGTATGCTATCTAATATTCTTATTTGATTTGTTTTCATAACCATTCCAATGTTAAATTATGAATATGTTATTCAACTAGTGTGTTTTTTATTGGGACTAAAAAGGAATTTTTTTATATGTCCTCTTATGCTAGTAAAAGTAGTTTTTCCACTTCCAGTACACTTATTACTTGATCAATGATGGGCATAAAATTGCCTTTTAAACATCCTTTTATTCATTGAGTGTTTTGTTAAAAAGGAACTTTTTTCATCAGTCATCTTATGCTAGTAAACTTCAGCTTTTTCTTTAATTATTCTTGGACTTCCTGTATACCTATACCTACTCAAGGATGTGCATTTTCTTTGACAACTACAAATATGTCACCTATGTGCATGATGGTGATATTTTCTACAGTCGTCGAAGAGGAAGACCAGGGAACCAAAAGAAGAAAATGTAACTCTTGGACCTGCCGTCAAAGATGGTGAACATGTTTTCTGTGTTGCCCATATTTTTGCATCATTCAATGACACATTCATTGTAAGTATATGCTTGTGTTTTGTCTCCCAATGTTTCACATCTATGTGGTATTTGTTTTTCATTTTTACGTCTCTGTTCTGCAGCATGTGACAGATCTCTCAGGCAGAGAAACCATGGTTCGCATAACTGGTAGTTGAATTTTTTCCTTTTGCAATGTTAATTTGACTTAGCATATGAATGTTTTCCTAGCAATAGCTAGAATCATGCCTTTAATCTGATGTTTATAAATGTACATTTACGTAATTAAGCGTTGTTGTGCTAACTCTACCAGTCATTGTAAAAAGCTCTATTGTTGCATTTGTTTTTAGCTACTCATGAATTTGTTTTTGTAATTGATTATGCCTGATGCTTTCTTTGGTGTAAAGGTGGAATGAAGGTTAAGGCTGACAGAGATGAGTCCTCCCCATATGCTGCCATGCTTGCTGCACAGGATGTTGCACAGAGATGCAAGGTTTTTTCACTTCATATAATATTACTCATTTATTCTTCTTATGAAAGAGAATATTTCTTAAGTATGAGGAGTCCTTCGAGCATGTTAATTTTTTTCTGCTGTAGTGCTTCACCAATTTTATTTCTTTTCAATCAGGAATTGGGCATAACTGCTCTTAATATTAAGCTCCGTGCCACTGGAGGGAATAAAACAAAAACACCAGGACCAGGTGCCCAGTCTGCACTTCGTGCTCTAGCTCGTTCTGGAATGAGAATTGGTCGCATAGGTAAGCCATCATTTTATTAAATCAATATTCTAATTGATTGTCACAAAAAAAGATATTAGTAATTTATTTTTAATATACGACCAAGTTCCCCCTCACGGTATATGGAAGTTCTATTTTGCATCCTCCTTAATTTACATATCACCACTACCCAACACACAGCGGTAGTTACTAAAATGATATATGTATATGGCAACTGTTTTCAATACAAATGATGGAGATATATTTTTATCAAATGATTTTGACTGTTGAATATACATAATCTAATTGTTATGTATTTTTAGGTGTAATTAAATATTTTCCTCTTTTATTAATCACTCGATAAAGTGTCTGCATTATTTATATATATATATATATCAAATCTATTCTATGGATGTGGGATTAAAGATGTATAGTAGAATAATCCGTATTCTAAAGAACAATTGTGCCATTGATTGGGTTGATGCATGACCACCATTGTTAACTTGTGTTTACTTTCTGACTACAAATGTTTAGATCATTATGATGTTAACACATGTCCATCGTGTTTCAGAGGATGTTACTCCAATTCCTACCGATAGCACCCGGAGAAAGGGAGGCAGAAGAGGAAGAAGGCTGTGAAGCCTGCATTACATGTCCAAGTGCTTCTATCACTTATTATTTTTTGAGATTTTGTTACTCCGGACCAATCTTTAATTATCAATTTTGAGACTTATGTTGTGTACTTTTTGGCCGTTTGGTGAATGATTATTTTAGCTTTTTTAGGAAGGGTTTGATATTGATGCTATATTATGCTTTTGTTGCCTTTAGTTTCTGATTTTGTTTGTTAGGCTTCATATCATACTTAATACTCCCGAGTACCTCTTGTGACCACCGTTAAAACAACAGATAGGGGATATAAATGCGTTAGAACTTACGGTTTTGGACAAATGATCTCTCAAGTCCTCAGTCCTACACCAACAGTTTCCTTCTGCATCACAGGTTTAAGCCCCCTCTTATTCTTGCTAGTATCAACTACCTTTACAAAAAACAGAGGCTCCACCATCCTTCTTCATGAGATCAGCATCACGCATATTCACACTCTAACGATTACACTACCCAATACTTCACAAGGGAAAGCATCGATGGAATCCACACACCAGGTCAAAATTCACTCAAATTTGAATCGCTTGCATAGAAGCACTTTGAGAACTCACGTTATGAATGACAGAGCTTACTCTCAGTAATCTTACTCGTGATGGATTCAGTACTCTAATCAATAGGAAGATTGTGGAGTCGAATCTGGACCGAAGTATAATTGAAAGCTAAACCAGATGGAGACATACTTGAGAGTAACCTCTCTGAATTGTCAGCAAGTTTTTATCAAAACTTCACATGGATCTTCTCATTACAAAGTCCAAATATGCAATATCCTTGAAACAAAAAATTAACGTTGATCGATCCATCACCTTCATATCAAGTCCATCAGGTTTTATCTAGTTCTTGTGATTGACACGGAAAAGTGACTCCAATTTCTTAAAAACGACTCGCATCGCAAAAGCCAATCTTGTAATTAATAGAAACCAATGTCAAACCAACATGCGCACTCGGAGGAATTATATATCTCTTGTTTTTTTTTTTTTTGATTGGCCACGTTATATTGAATTTAAGTTAAGATATGAATCCATTGTGATACATAACAAAAAGGCATCAACAAAAGGTATTTAGGGAACAAAATTATATTTTTCGTGTTTGTACAAAATCTAAAGGAATATTGAGCAAATAATATATCGTGAGAGTGAGAACATCTAATCTACGAGTACATTTTTTTTCGAAAATTACTAAAAAATAACACCTCAAAATTACATAATAAAAATAGCTTTATTTTCTTGAATTTAGAGGAGTGCGAGTCTTGTTGTTTTGTTATTATGAGTTTTAGAGTGTTATATTTGTTATTTGTCTTAATTTTATTTAATATGAAATTTAAGAATACAAAATAAATGATAAATTTTATATTTTTATTAAAGATAATAGAAAAAATATTTATAAAATTGTAGTTATATTTATAAGAGAATAATAAGAAAACTAAATATAATTTATCGTAATTGAATTTAGTATTAAAATGTTACAAAATTGAATAAATATATTATTAAAGAATAAATTAAAGTGATTATATTATAAAAAAAAGTGTTGTTTTAACTTTTTTTTTATAGAGTTATAATTTGTAAAAATGAATCAAACTAGAATATTTTTGATAAGAAGTTAGAATTTTTGTACTCTGATAGATAGTGATCATTATTGTTTTAAATATTGAATAATTAAAAATATATATTACAAATACAATTTTTCTTTATACAATAATAAAAATGAAAAAAACAATATAACAATTTTGATAGAAAGGTTCATGAAACTTATGGAAACTAAAAATATATAATATGTTTGAAAAAAAATAAAGGGAGCACCAATCAACTTATTCACTAAAAAAATATTAAGAACATACAATTATTAAGAGAAAAATACATACTTATGACAATGGAGAATGAAAATAAATTATTTTAATCTTTTTGTTATTAAATTTTATATCATTACGAATATAATTGTAAATGATAATTAAAGTTTCTGAAAATATTACGTAGAGTTGAATATCCAAAAGTAATAACCAAATAATTTTAACTTCAATTTTCAAACTCAAAGTTGAAAAATTATAAAAGCATGTAAAATTTATTAATAAAATAATAAAATTTCAACATATGTTTGAGATACAATTATTTTATAATATAATTTGTATTTTACGTAATATTTATGTATGTATACTTAAATTTATAAAATGAAGTATTGAGATATAATTATAATTGTATATTTGTAAAATAATTTTTATCTAATTAGATAAATTTAAAGAATGAATTTAGGCGACTTATTGTAATAATAATAATAAATATAAGTAATATGTATATTTTTAGATTTTAGAAGAAAATAAGAATTATATGAGAGGCTATTGTTAATTGCAATAACTACAATATAAACATTACTCTCTGTACAAATATTGATCGAACGTAATGTACAATAGGATTAAATAAATAATTTAATTAATTCATTTAAATTGATAAATTTAATTTCGTATTTGAATAAAAATAAATTAATAAATTTTGTAGTTAAATTAAATTCAAATTGAAAAATATATAATACGTTGAAATTCAAATCGGATTGAGATTGAAATTGATAGATTTTATAATTCATTGTATTTGATTTATAATTAATTATTATTAAATTATAAGTAAATGTATATTTTATTTTATAATTTATTATATTTAAATATTATACATATTATAATTACATTATATTACTATTTTAAGTTTTAAATTTTTTAAATTTTAGTGTTTAAGATTAAGGATAAAATTTAAATAATAATTTTTTATATAACGAAAAGTGAACGAAATAACAATCTTTAAAAGTGATGCTAGAATAAAAATTTCACGTCTTTTAAAAATTATTTTTGACACTATTTTATGTCTATGATATAACCAAATATAAATATGCGTGAAAACAATTTTATTTCGGTAATTAAATAATAATAATCAATTAAGCAATTAAATAATAAATTTTTAGTATAAAAAATATTAATAATTTTTGAGATTACATGTATCTATTTTAAAAAGGTTACGTAGAAGTAACATAAGTAATTTTTTTTTACTTATCACGTAAGTTTTATTTCTCTATATTAAATAATAAATTAACGAATAGATTTGATTAATTATATATAATAATTTAAATAACACTTAAATTTAATAATAAGAAAAGTATTAACCTTTTGCAATGGGATAAGTAATAAATTAGTAATTATAAAGTTTATTTCATATGTATTAATATTATTTTATTACGAGACTTTTACTTTACAAATTTTTAAAGTTGAGAGAGATAAAATCTTTAATTACTAAGAAAATGAAAAAAAAAATGTAATGTTTAAAGTTGAGAGAGATAAAATCTTTAATTACTAAGAAAATGAAAAAAAAACTCTTATACATGATTTATGTTACTTGAAATATAGATAAATTAAACTTAATTACTCTTAATATTTTAAAATTACAACAATAAAAATAATATTCAAAATATTAACTCATAATTTTTTCAATATAAGATAAGAGTGTTACTTTTATTTTTATACAATAATATTATTTTAAGTCATATTTTTATTGTTAAGTTTATTTGTATCTTTTAATTTGAATTTTTTTTATATTTTATATAACTATTATTATTTTTTTGATAATTTTTTTACCATGTATATTTATTTATTTTTTACTAATTATTCTAGCTATTTATTTCATTTCTACTTTTTAGTGCCGGTTAAATTAACACAAACTTTTAAATAAATCAATAAGATTTGTTATTATTTTAATAATTATTTTACTGTGCAATAACGTATACTTCATTCGTGAATCAATGTCGGTTAAAGCCCTAAATTAATGTAAAAAGGTTGGGTGAGTTTATCATAATTTTTAATCGTAATCACATAGTCAAATTTATATAGTTTTATTTTGTAAATTTGATTTAAAATAATAAATATCTTTGATATTAATTCTAAAGAGATATTACATAAATTCTTGAGTTGTTATAAATTAAAATCATAATTAATTACTGTATTACTTTTTTGTAAATAATTTATTAAAAAAAATACAATTAAATAATTACTTACAAAAATGATTGGATTGTATCAATTTATTACACACATAGACTCAAATTTGAATTTAATTTGTATAATGTTTTATTTGTTTAATAAAAAAAGACTTAAATAACTCTTTAAAAAAAGTAATTTAAATAAGTAAATTAACAATTAAAATTTCAAAATTTGTATATAAATAATTTTTATATGTTTGAAATATAATATTATACTTAAAATTTATTAATTTTAACATATGTTTTGAAATTATGGATATCACGCACATACCTTTTATCAACATATCAAGTAAAAAAAATTGAATTTGTCTTGAACTTCCTTAAAAAATTTAAAATTTTTAAAGATGTTTTAGTGAGTTAAAATATTTTGATAAATTAAGACAAATATAAAAAAATACAAAGAAAAATAAACTTATTTGTTAGAGTATTGTTTAATCTAAAAAAAACTTTATTTATTCTAAAAAAATATTTTTATTTGATTAAAAAAAGGAAAAACTCGTTATTTTTTACACCAAGAAAAAACTCTTATTAAATTAATAAAAAAAAGTTAAAAAAAATAATATCATGATATTTTGATCATTTTATTTTTAGATATTAAATATAATAGTCATAATTTATTTTAGGTATTTGTTCAATTTTGAAGAATTTGATCGTTTATTACAAATTTTATTTTTTGATAAAAAAACTTAATTTTGAGCAAGATTTTTATTTTTTGGTTTATTTTTTTTAATGAATTGAATATTATTATCTAGTGGTTTTATAGATACTTAAGAAAAAATTGTCCAAAAGATTAAAAAAAAAATGAAAAAAGTGATAAAATTAGTTTAAAATAACTAAACAAATTAATAATATAACAATAATTTGATTGAAATGTATATCATTAATATATGTAATATCTCAGTAATATAATTAATCTATGAAAAATATGTAAAAAAATAGATGTGAGGGTGCGTTTGTTAAGTTGTATTTTTTAAATTATTTTATAAGTTAATATTATCTTAGTTTTTTAAAAACTTGATGACTGATAATACCAAAAAACCACCTTGACGTTAACTTTTGTAAGGTCTATTTAGGATAAATTAGCTATATGCGATTTTGGATTTATTATATTATAAATTTTAATATATAATTATGGATTTTTTAAAATTAACAATTAAAAAGTTTATATAGAATAATTATAGAAAATTTTAAAAATTAGAGTACACTTAAAAATTTACCAAATATCAAATGGAGTTACATATAAAATCTCTTATTGAAAATATGAATATATAACCTATAAAGTAATGTTAATTTTTTTTATTAATTTAAAAATTTTTATACTACATCAATTAATAAAAAAATAAGAATATATAGCTTATAAAGTAATGCTAATTTTTTTTATTAATTTAAAAATTTTAGACTACATCAATTAATAAAAAAAATCAGAATATATAGCCTATAAAGTAATGTTAAATTTTTTTATTAATTTAAAAATTTTAAACTATATCAATTAATAAAAAAATATAATGATGAACTCTCGAAATATAAAAAAATTAAATTTTTCATTTAATTTATGATAATTATTTAAATAAATATTTTAACACAAAAATAATATTTAATATAATAAACTTACAAACATTTACTCATTTTTATTTTCAATTTTAAAATATTATATATATAGAAATTAGCTTACAAATGTTAACAAATTATGAATAAAATGGTTATTATTTATTACACTTGATCTCGTTTAAAAGTAAATATTTGTGTGTTTAAGTGAGAATACATACTAATTAAGTTTAAATTTTATAATTTTAAATAATTTAATATTATAATTATAATATATAAAGTAATAATTAAAAATATATTTTAAAAAAATAATATATATTCCTATTGTAAGTTTTGCATGATTCATTTGATTTTCATAATTTATGTAGCTTCCTTCACTCCGATTAGATGGTTATTTTTTTGGAACTATTTATATCAAATAATCTTTAAAAAATGTATAGAATTGATTAGCCGATTTTTGAAAAAAAAAAATCCACTCCAATGCAAAATAATATCAATAGTATGAGTAATATATGCAAAATAATATCATTAATGTATGTTAAGTAATATCAACAATATATGTAATTTATGAAAAAAAAATTCAACATATGTAAAATTTGATTTTTTTTTCTTTTTAGTTTTTAAAACGGTATATTGTTTATATAAACCTGTTGAGAACCCCACCTATGAAATAATTTGTTTTGAGGCCTTAGTATGAATATCATAGGAATAAAAATGGTGGATATATATACTTAATAATAATAATAAAAAATACTTAATAAATAAAAAATTAAAATAATATGTTTAAAAATTAAAATATATAATTTAATAAAATAAAAAAATATTAAAATAACTTTAAATTAAATGATTTTTTAAAAAATATCTTTTGATAATTATCTTTTATTTCTATTGAATTTACCTTTAACCTAAATAACACCCATACACATTTACCCAAAGCTGACTAAAGAGCCTCATGTATAAAAGGCCGAAACTATGGTTTCCTCTTCGAACACACACTGAAAGAGAAACCCTAGCCGTTGTCCCTGGAACGACCCTTCTGCGTCCAGCCGCTATACTCATCGCCAGCCGTCGGAATGGTTTGTTATTCCTCTCCTTTTTTCTTCTTATTACTAGCTAATCTTAAATCTCAAATCGATGAACGGATTTAAAGAGGATTATTTATACTGTTACATGTGTTTAGCTATTTTTTCTGTTTCTTTTTTACTTCTCTTTTTTTTTAAAGATGAAAATAAGGTAATTTGAGAATAATGAAAAACAAAATCGACGAAACTGAACTGTGCTTCCTATATCTTAGTTGACAATCTTCAATATTTACTTTGCTCTTGTATCATTCCACTTTTGATTTTTGAGTATATGGTCTTGGTGGATTTTTTTCTCTCTTGAAATTCTTCAGAGTTGGCCACTTGCTTGTGCTTATCTGTGACAAGCAAACAGATCTTATTCTGAAGGGTTGTGTTTTAATATGTAATATAATGTGGGAAGATGAGACGGTGTTCTTATAAATTATTTTATTTTAATTTTCGTTTTTCTTTGTTATTTTCTTAGTGATAGATTTGTCGTGTTGCTTTTAATTATGATGTTATTTATGAATTTTTATGTTTTGAGTTGTAGTTCTAGGCATTATACTCAATACTCAGTTTTTGTATCACAACATAGAGGATAAGTAGTATATATCTGCCTGCCCTTTTCAGTCTTTTACCGTCCCGTGACACTCCAGTTTTTAGTCCGTTTCTGGAGGGCACTTAACTGTTTGCTTTTGGGCACATAAATAGCAGTTTTCATCCCGCCTTTCTCCTTGACCATCCCTAATATTCATCATGGTTTTAAATTGCTATTTTGAGTTTTGCAATGAGGCTTGCCTCATTAAACCTCATATATCTAACAAGTTAAAGAGTAAGGCTTAGTCCCAAATGGTTTATTTGAGACTTGCTGCTTATGTAATTTGGTGGTGGGTGATGAGGCTATTGAGGCTATATTCCTCAAAATTTCTATGTTTATGTGATTGTCTTCTCATTGATTGGTTTTAAATCGTAGTGACACAATATCTGACCCATATGGCTTAAGGCAAGTTTTCAAAGGGTAAAACAACTGAAATTATATGTTTGGCCTCAAATATTCAAATTCTACCCATCATTAGCTTCTATCATATGATTCAGTATTTTTGAGATTAATGTGTTCATAATCTGTATGAAAAAGTAGGTACTTCTCTTGCTAATATTCTTAAAATTAATTTTGATTTGTTTCCATAACCATTCCAATGTTAAATTATGAATGTTATTATAATTTTGTTATTATATTAATTTTATCTAATATTGTTTTCTTTTTATTCTTAGTTAAAATCAAGTTAGGCTTATAACTTGCATTGAGAGAAAATTGTGCCTAAGACTCTTTCAAATAAGGCTTATACCTCATACTACTTTGAGGCTTATGCCTCGTCTCATGTGAGAAAAACACATCAAGGCATAAAATTGCCTTTTAAACACCCTTTTATTCATTGAGTGTGTTTTGTTAAAAAGGAACTTTTTTCATCAGTCATCTTATGCTAGTAAACTTCAGCTTTTTCTTTAATTATTCTTGGACTTCCTGTATACCTATACCTACTCAAGGATGTGCATTTTCTTTGACAACTACAAATATGTCACCTATGTGCATGATGGTGATATTTTCTACAGTCGTCGAAGAGGAAGACCAGGGAACCAAAAGAAGAAAATGTAACTCTTGGACCTGCCGTCAAAGATGGTGAACATGTTTTCTGTGTTGCCCATATTTTTGCATCATTCAATGACACATTCATTGTAAGTATATGCTTGTGTTTTTTCTCCCAATGTTTCACATCTATGTGGTATTTGTTTTTCATTTTTACGTCTCTGTTCTGCAGCATGTGACAGATCTCTCAGGCAGAGAAACCATGGTTCGCATAACTGGTAGTTGAATTTTTTCCTTTCGCAATGTTAATTTGACGTAGCATATGAATGTTTTCCTAGCAATAGCTAGAATCGTGCCTTTAATCTGATGTTTATAAATGTACATTTAAGTAATTAAGCATTGTTGTGCTAACTCTACCAGTCCTTGTGAAAAGCTCTAGTTGCATTTGTTTTTAGCTACTCATGAATTTGTCTTTATTATGCTTGATGCTTTCTGCTGTAAAGGTGGAATGAAGGTTAAGGCTGACAGAGATGAGTCCTCCCCATATGCCGCCATGCTTGCTGCACAGGATGTTGCACAGAGATGCAAGGTTATTTCACTTCATATAATATTACTCATTTATTGGATTACTTTTCTTCTTATGGAAGAGAATATTTCTTAAGTATGAGGAGTCCTTCGAGCATGTTAATTTTTTTCTGCTGTAGTGCTTCACCAATTTTATTTCTTTTCAATCAGGAATTAGGCATAACTGCTCTTCATATTAAGCTCCGTGCCACTGGAGGGAATAAAACAAAAACACCAGGACCAGGTGCCCAGTCTGCACTTCGTGCTCTAGCTCGTTCTGGAATGAGAATTGGTCGCATAGGTAAGCCATCATTTTGTGAAATCAATATTCTAATTGATTGTCACAAAAAAAAGAGAATATTTTTTATTTTTTGGTTCGCACCGTGTGTTTATTTTCCAAGTGTACATATGCACGAGCAATATTCATTATTGTCCATCCTTATCTCAAACATCTTCAGTTCGATTTCCTAGATTTATTTTTGTTTACTAATTAGTAATTAGTAAAGAGAATCTACCTAATTGCAATTAAATGATATTTTAATTTGAGATAAAAATTACGACCAAGTTCCCCCTCATTACTTCAACATACTTTTACTTGGCATTAGACATTAGTTGTTTTTTCATTTGATATAAGAATTGTATTGACAGTCTATGGAAGTTCTATTTTGCATCCTCTTTACCTTACATACCACCATATGTATATATATTTCAAATCTAGTTTATGGATGAGGGATTAAAGATGTACTGTAGAATGGCCCATAGTTTAACGAACAATTGTATGATCGATTATGGTGATGCATGACCACCATTGCCAACTTGTATTTTGCTTTCTGACTACAAATGTTTTAAGTCATTATGATGTTAACACATATCCTTCGTGTTTCAGAGGATGTTACTCCCATTCCTACTGATAGCACCCGTAGAAAGGGAGGCAGAAGAGGAAGAAGGTTGTAAAGCGTGCATTACCAGTCCAAGTGCTTCTATGTCTTAATGAGATTTTGTTACTCCCGAACCAAGATATATTTAATTTTCAATTTTGAAACTTATGATGTTTACTTTTTGGCTCTTTGGTGAAAGATTATTTCAGCTTATTTAGGAAGAGTTTGATAGTGATCCTGTATAATGCTTTGTTGCCATTAGCTATTGAATCTGTCAGATTTCATATCATAATTGATGGTCATAACAGGGTGCCTCTTTTGGCCTCCGTTAAAATTTCTAAAATTGTTTACTTTAATTAGACTAATATTACTTAGATCGTAAAATCTTATAAATTTTTTTCTTTATAATATTAACAATCTATACTTTATATCTTGATCGTAAGTATAAATGTGAAATCATCTACAGTATACGCTAATATTATATATGATTTAATGCTAATTTCCTCCTTCAACAAAAGATATGTAGGAACCAAAATTATTTTCGTGTTCTTACAAAATCGAATGGTATATCACTATCCGGATAAATAGTATGTTTTGGTGTGAGTGTTGAGTTAGTATTAAGGTATTATTTTATTGTTATAAATTTTAAACTATTAAATTTGTTATTTAATTTTTTTTACTTGTAGTTAAGTAATATAAAATAAAATTTTAAATATATATTTTTATTAAAGAATAATGGAAGAAATATTTGGGAATATAATTTGTGAGCAAATATAAAAATATAAATATAAAATAGTAATTATATGTATTAAAGAATAATAAAGAAACTAAATAAAAAATTTCACATTTGAATTTAATATTAAAAAGTCACAAAATTGAATGAACATATAACAAAAATAATAGACTAAAAGTGATTATATTGTTAAAAAGTGTCGTTTTAATCTTTTTTTGTAAGTTTGTAAAAATGATTCAAATTAGGATATTTTTGGTAACAAACTAACATTTTTGTGCTCAGTGATCATTGTTGTTTTAAATATCGAAGGATTTGAAATATTCATTAAAACATAATTTTTCTTTATACAAGAATAAAAATGAAAGAAAAATATAATAATTTTTATATAAAGATTCATAAAACTTATCAAAATTTAAAATATACTATATGAAAAAAAATTAGAAAGAGAAATAATCAATTTATTCACCATAAAAATATTAAAAATATTAAGAACACGTAAATATTACAAACAAAAAAAAAAGACACATTTATGAAAATTGAGAAAGGAAATAATTTTTTTTATTAAATTTCACATCATTAAAAATATTATTGTAAATAATAATTAAAGTTTCTGAAAAATTATAACCAAATAATTATAACCGAAAAATAGGAGTTTTTTGAGTTTTTTAAGTTAAAATATAATAAAATACAAATAAAGTTAAATTTTATTAAAAAATATATATAAATTTAATATATATTTGAAATACAATTTTTTTTATAATATGTTATAATTTATATGCTTAAATTTATGAAAGAAAGTAAGAGGTATAATCACAATTATATATTTATAAAATAACTTTTATAATAAGGTAAATTTTAAAAAATAAATCTAGATGATTGGATTGTAATATTAAAAAAAGCCATCAAAATATACTTTTTAGATTTTAGAAGAAAACAAGAGTCATATGAGAGGCTATTATTATTTACAATAACTATAATATTTATTATTATAAAAAACATTAGTTCCCATAAAAAACAATTGCTCGGAAATAAGGTACATAGTACATATGAGATAAAATAGTTAAAGAAAAAAAAAACTAAAATTATTACACTTAAAAATAAACTACTTATTCATTTTCAAAAATAGTTTCACATCCCACTGTAAACAATAAGTTTAGAAAATGCATGTTTAAAATGATCGAATTTTTATATATTAAAAAAAATTATTTAAAAAAAACATATTTTTATTTTATACAGACATTTAACAATAAGGTAATACGTGTAAAAATAAAAATTTGAGAAAACAACGTTAAAAAATTTCGAAAAAGTTGCAAAATTACAAGAAAAAAAAGGTAAATTTTTTGGGAAAGTGGAAAAATGGGAAGGAAAAAAAAAAGAACGGAAAAGCCCCAGTGTATAAATGGCCCTAATTTCACTCCCTCCCTTATCTACACCAAAGTTGGCGATCAAAACTCCGTTTGCCGCCGGCTCGATCCTGTGAAGTATTCCGCTTCGTTGGCTTTTAGTTTGTAATAGGTAATCTCTCTGCCTTATCTTGATTTATTGGTTTCCGTTTTATCTTAGAATTTCCGACTTCGTATATATATATATGATACTGTGATATTAACTAATTTAGTGATCTGATATGATGATTTATGACCTTTTCAATCATTCAAATGTGTTATTCTCAACTTTTCAATACATGTCAAGGGCCTTATTTTTAATTGTGGTATAGGATCTCGCAAACTTTAGAGCCGGCCCTGGCTGATGGCTTTGGTTGTGGTTTGTGGGCAACCCAGCAGTGGAAAATCGAAGGCTTCCCTTTGCCTAGCCGACGCTCTCAAAGAATCAGAATCCAAAGAAACGGTAAAAATAATCAATGAGGATTCTTTACATCTGGATCGAAATCAGAGCTATGCTACCATGCCTTCGGAGAAGAATCTGAGAGGCGTGATCAGGTCAGAAGTAGATAGGTCAGTGTCTAAGGATAATATTGTAATTGTAGATTCTTTAAATGCTATTAAGGGTTATCGTTATGAACTTTGGTGCTTAGCTAGAGCTGCAGGGGTTAGATATTGTGTGTTATATTGTGATGTTGATGAAACCCATTGTCGGAAATGGAATGGAGAAAGAAAGGAAAAGGGTGAAGAATCTTATGAAGACAAGGTGTTTGATGATTTGTTTGGGAGGTTTGAGAGACCTGATAGTAGAAATCGTTGGGATTCTCCTTTGTTTGAGTTGTGGCCTCATAAAGATGGGATTGGGAAATCTTCTGCTGCTATATTAGATGCTGTTTCTTATTTGACAAAGAAGCTGGATTCTAGGTCTAGAGATGTTAAAGTTCTGCAACCAACAATTGCAACCCAGAATGCTAAATTTAGTGATGCTAATTCTTTGTATGAGTTGGATAGAGCAACCCAAGAAGTTATAAATGCTTTGGTAGAGGCACAGTCTAGAGCACTAGGAGGGCCTCTAAGTGGGGTGTCCATTGTCCCAGGGTTGCCAACTTTAGAGCTTTCAAGATCAGTTGGACTTCCTGAGCTTCGGAGGCTCCGACGGACATTCATCAAGTTGACAGGGCAAACCAGTTTGAGTGGTCCACCGCCACCTTCTGATGCTGAGAGCGCTAAGAGGATGTTTGTGGATTACTTGAACAGGGAATTAGGAACACATTGAAGGAGGGAATTCAGTCATGAATAGTGATGCTTTAAGAGTGCTGCTGTATTTATGGAGATGTGCCCTTTCAATTAGCCTGATTTTTTTATCTTTCCCATCTGGGTTCTGTGGGAACTCATTGTTTCTGTACTAACCAAGGTTCAACATGAACATCCTTCTCAATATCATCATATGTTGGTAAAGATCACCTTGGTAACCTGTCATATACGAGTGTTGTTTAGTTTTTAAATTTTTTGTTTTTGAATGTTTTCTTTATGGGATTATGGTTATGTATGCCTCCTATAGTCCTACATGTCCTATACTTCCTCTGTTTCAAACTTTGGTTGTTAAGAAATCATGAAGAATGAAGATGGTTAAATCATGTCCAGCTGGACTTGGGGTGTTACTTCTTCCATTTAAGTTGCAATTAATAAATTATGTAATGACTTTTTTAGTAGTACTATGTAACGAGTTTTTTTTTTAATAAATGAGGGTGATAAAGTTTAGAGTTCTTGTAATGCTTTCCATATTATATTATATTGTAGCAGTCTAGCAGATGTACTGAATCTGTTTTCGCCTTCTTTGCCTTGGAACCTATAATCTTAGATACTTTTACATACTGAATGAGTTTTCAAATGAAATATTGACGATGTTAACAAGGCAAATAATTTATGGCTTATTGGTGTTTTCACATAGAAATTGATGATGGATATTGATCAAGGATCATTGATTTATGCTTAAATACATACAGATTTAGATGGTTCTCTGGAAGAAGAAGGTGCCACTTTTTATTATAGTTCTACATCTGCAATCCCCAAAAAACTGAAAAGAATAAGGCGATTTAGGAATATTGGAATTAATTGTGTACTATAGAAAACTTGGAATAAGAAGAATATACAAGAGATTGAGTTGCCAGCTCTATTTTTTTTTTTTAAATTAATTCTCAGAATCTTCACCCTTATAAACCAAATAATTTTTTTAGTATCCTTTGTCCTAAAATGTTATAAATATTCTAAGTAGTTTACATGTGTTATATATAAAATGCAAGAAATTATAATCTCAAATTTAAATTAAAAATATAAGAAATATTAATATTCACGAACTAGAAAAAACTAATATACCCAAACTGATTTTTTTTTTGTTATTTGAGTTTGGATTTATGTTTCTAATTATAATCTCCAGTGCATATACTGTAGCAATCAAGAAAGATGTTAGTGCACTAGGAAAAAAATTAATTTTCTCAAAATTATGTTGGCTTAGTGCATACTTTTCAAAAAAGGGTGAAATACATCATATGTTCAATAGCTTAGAAGGTTGGGGCACATAAATCAATAATTTTTACTTGTTTATATAATTCATACGCATTTATAAAATTAAAATTAAAGTTTTATTTTAATTATTGATAGAAAAATTATGTTAGATTTTGTCTTGTCTTGTAATTAAATTTATGAGAATATTTTTTGTATCATTTATCTAGTTTCATATAACTCAATAATCCTAATAATCTTATTAAAATTGTTATTTAAAAATTATCTTCACAAATATTTTCACATAATGAACAAATAATATAACCTGCTTTAATTTATCAATCAAAGTTAAAAATAAGAATGTAATGTAATTTTGTGAAAGTAACAAAACCTAAATAATTCATTAAAAAATTATAGAATTTACATGATCTACTCGTATCAGGTATATGGATCTGACTCCTTCACCCTTTCAAAAACTATGTATATTGGTTATATTGCAGTTTTTTTCAAGCACTGGTATATACACCTTTGCAAATGCCTAAAATGATGATATTTAATCTTCTCTTTTACTTAAGCCGATTAATTAGCATTGTGTAACACTTAAGATTATAATGGTACCAAAATAAATAATAATTATTGGGTAAAAGTTTCTGGAGGCCATTAATTTTTATTTACCTTAATTTTATAATTATTGAATTAGATATATTATTTTTCAATAATAATTTTTTAAATAATTATTATCTTTCAATAATAATTATTTTAAAAAGTTACCTTTTTGAAGTTCCGTTGGGCATTTATCAATTAGACTAACTCCTGACCTGACGGGGATGAATTATTGGTTAAGATTATTGGGCACTAATGGCGTAATTAAGATTTATCTCTTTTTAATTTTAGACCTTTCTTGTAGAAGTAATTGTTATAATATTTACGTGTATCTTAATTTTTTAAATATTTAATTTGAAATTAAATAAATGAAAAGGAACCGGTATTAGTAAAATTTAATTTTTTTTTTATAATAAGAAAACACATTAATATTTTTCAATAATGCAACACCAAAAATAAAATTACAATAAATAATATATTTTTGGATTCATAATTTATTATCTAAAGAAAATTTTCTAAGACAAAATAAAAAATAAAGAAAATTATA
The DNA here is from genome assembly GCA_033030585.1 of Hippophae rhamnoides. Lineage (NCBI taxonomy): Eukaryota > Viridiplantae > Streptophyta > Magnoliopsida > Rosales > Elaeagnaceae > Hippophae > Hippophae rhamnoides. Next base: position 40,714,013 of record CM065434.1, read on the forward strand.
GAAAATGTGCCCATATGAAAACATAAAATTACGAAAAGGTCCATATCATCCGACAATAGGGATTGAACAAATCCAACCTTCATTCCTAAACCTCAAAATTGAACAAATTGCGCGCTTCCACTTTCAGAACATATTCAGTTTCTCTCTCTGTATCTCGATGTTAGTGTGGAGCGAAACCAACGGTTCAGATACGGTCAATGCGAACCCAAAACTTGCTCGATATTTAACACTACGACGATTACTCTATTTCCTTTTCTATATATAAACCCTTGCTCTCCTTTTTCTTCGCAAATCTTAACCTCCATTTTCGTGTTCTTTTAAGGAAAGCAAAGAACAGAGATATAAATAGGAAAAAAAGAAAAATAAAAAAGGGAAAGAGAAGAACAGAAGTTCGTTCGAGACTAGACAGAAGTAGAGAGCAAAAAAGCTCTGTGACTTTTTTTGGTGTTGGGTGGTTTTTGTGTTAGTGTGCGTTTGAATCTCTCTGTTGAAACGATGTCGTCTCCCAATAAGGAGAGAGAGACTCAGGTTTACATGGCCAAGCTCGCCGAGCAGGCCGAGCGTTATGAAGGTCTCTTATTGTTTCTGTTGCTTTATTGTTTTATTTATTTTTTTTCTTTTTTGATGGAATGTGCATTGCGATTGCCGCTTGTTCGCTGTTTTTTTTTTGTTTTTGTTTTTATCAGTTGGAGTTGGTGTTGATCGGATTGTTTAATTCTTCTGCATTGTGTTTGAATCTTTTATAAGTATAAATTTGTGAAATGATTTTTTTTTCATTCGTTTGAGGCCTCCTGTTGTCGATGAGTTAGTTTAAATCGAAAATTTGTGCTTATTTTTAATGCATTGTGTTTAACCGGTTTTTCTTTGGAGTTTTTCGCTGAAAATGTTAAAACGAATTTGAAAAAATTGATAGATTTGGTCAAAATTAATGTAATTTTGACAGTTCAGTAGGGCTTCTTTATAGCGAAAGGGTTGCTGTTTAATGCATTCAATACAAATTTACACTATTCATCGTTTACAGGATCTTTAATTTTTCATCATTTAGTAAACTTTGGGATAAAATACTTAGAATGCTACTTTTTTAGTCCATTGTTTTGTAGGATGAAATGATTTCGGTATGAATTCAATTATTATATGGCTGCAAGGTACTATTCTTTTTTGGTATCATCGAATATAAATGGAAATCTGCATGTGTGAAGATGGAAATGTTGTTTATGCATCTGAGGCTTTCGACTATCTTTATTTCCTTGTTAGATCTCATATTGTCAATTTCTCTATGTTCTTGGTTGATTTTTCAGCCAAGTATTGGTGGCAGATATTCTGATTATTTCATCAGCTATTACTTCCAGAGTTAATATTTAGCATTCTTAATATAGGTGCCAAAAGACTTCTCAAGCTTTTTGGATTTTGATTGCCTTTGCTAACTTTTCTTCCTTAATATCTGACGTATCTGATGATGAATTTATGTACTCTTCTGTCATGTGAATATATACTGTATGATGTAATTCTCTCTTAAGTTCTATGTTTGTTTAATTGCTCAGAAATGGTTGAGTGCATGAAGAAAGTTGCGAGGCTTGATGTTGAGCTCACTGTGGAAGAGAGGAATCTTCTCTCTGTGGGCTACAAAAATGTCATAGGTGCTAGGCGGGCCTCTTGGCGCATAATGTCTTCAATTGAGCAAAAGGAAGAGTCTAAAGGGAATGAACACAACGTTAAACTGATCAAGAGGTACCGCCAGAACGTAGAAGACGAGCTCACCAATATTTGTAGTGATATTCTAAATATCATAGACAAGCATCTGATCCCATCTTCCAACTCCGGAGAAGCCACAGTTTTCTACTACAAGATGTGAGCCATGTTTATTGATCACCTTGATTAACTGAATGTATCTATTTCTCTCTCTCTCTCCCCAAATGATATATTACACCATAGCAGTTGTGTCTATTCATTATATGTGCTGATAAGTTGCTTTTGCCTCACAATCAATTGGTGCCTGTGTATGTAACGGTGAGGATTATTTCATCTTGATCCCGTCTATAAAGACTCCTCAAAGATTTGACAAAGGAGACAAGGAACTATGTTAATTTTATCTTTCTTTAACTCCACTAAGCTGAGCATGTTCTGAATTATGCTAGTATTGTTTTCTATATTAAGCAATAAATTCAAATTACAATTAGTTATTTGCATGTTTCAGGAAAGGTGATTATTATCGTTATCTTGCCGAGTTCAAGAATGACCAGGAAAGGAAAGAGGCAGCTGAGCAGTCATTGAAGGGATATGAGGCATGTTTATTTTACCACTTTTAGATTACATGAATTCTAAATCAATTGGTGTGTATCATATTTACTTATTAATGTTACTCCTATTTAATGGGTCCTCCTGTTGCCATCTTCTCTACTAGTCTGCTTCAAGTGTTGCGAATACAGATCTCCCCTCAACACACCCGATCCGTCTTGGTCTAGCTCTCAACTTTTCTGTCTTCTACTATGAGATCATGAATTCTCCTGAGAGGTACCGTACCGCTCAAGCTTTCTTTCTCTTTTATAAGACTTTTCATTTAGTCATGTGGAGTAGTACTATATCTTGCTGAAAACTTTCAGGGCATGCCATTTGGCTAAGCAAGCTTTTGATGAGGCAATTGCAGAGTTGGATACCTTGAGCGAAGAGTCGTACAAAGACAGCACCCTTATTATGCAGTTGTTGAGAGACAACCTTACCCTGTGGACTTCTGATTTGCCTGAAGATGGAGGTACTGTATTGTTAGTGACTGCACATAACATAAGATATATTCTTTATCCAGGAAAATGCGTTTCTGATGCATGTACTCAGGATACAATTTCCATTTTCTCCTCCACAACTAATCTTTCGTTTGAAATGTACTCCGATTTGTTTGCACTTTGCACCATGAAAAGTTATAGACAGAAAATTCATGCATGAAATATGCTTTTGTTCAGGTGACGATAATGTAAAAGGTGAAGAATCCAAAGAATCAAAAGATTCTAAACCTGCTGAAGCTAATAGCTAAGGTAACTTCTATATGCTTGATTTGTATACTCTATTTCCAGATTTGTGGTCATTTGATGTTATCTAAAAGAAGGCAATCTGCTGCAGTTATGGGCACGTGACAAGTGGAAATGGAGCTACGTTTTTTCAAAGGCCATTCCGTTAGTACCTTATATAATCTTTGCAAGGAGAGAGGAATTTCGTAGACATATTTTATTATGACTTCACTATTATCTTTAGGCATCAATTAAGCAAGAATATGAGACTCGATAAATCTTCTTCTTTGTTTTGTTTGTTGTTACGCTTTGCTTCATAAACTCGTTATTTTCAAACAATGAATTATTGTCTTATTCTTTTATATTATATAATTTCTGAATTGCTCTTCTTTATTCCGGTCTGGATGTCAACGCAGTAGGGAAAAAATATATATATATATATTCTGGGGTAAGCAGAGATTCTCCTCTTCTTTGAAGTTTTTTAAGGGATGGTAGAATACTCACTGGAAAAAATTAATACATATTATATCTTAAATGGCTTAGTATCATCAGTCTTATTTTTATGTCTTATCATTTGTCTTATTAATTAAATTATTACACTTAATTATAAATTGAAAAGTAGAGAAAATAAAAAAAAGTTATGCTAATTTAAAGTAAAACATAACTATTTACCTTACCAATGATAAAGAAATGGAAGATTCGAAGCTATCTTAAATAAAGCCTAAATCAACATGAAATCTTCTCATTTTTTTTAAGGTAATTAAGTATAATAAATTTGAAATTATAATCAACATTTTTTTTTGTTTTGTTATTTTAATCATCATTACAATAATTCGAGACTTGATAGACAAACTGTGTAGTCAATAGTTCGAGGTGTATGACTAAATTTTTCTTAGATATACAAACCCACATATTTGAGATTTTAATCTCAAATTATACGATTCTTAACTCTCTAATTAGAAAATAATAGAAAACATAAAGGCAACTAAAATTTGTCATAGATTTACCAATAAGAAGATACGCTAGAAATTTGGAATTGAAAATGCATCTCCAAACCCGACTTAAAAAATATAATATTATAATTAAAAATATATTTTATTTTAATTATTTAGCAAATAATCTAATTACATCTATAATTTATGTACATTAAATTTAATATTTCATAATTTGAAAAAAAAATTCAAGATAAATTTTGCTAATTTAGAATATAAAATATATAATTAAACATATATTCTTTATCAACGGAGAACAATCGATCATCACAAATTCATCACAACTCCGAAAGAGAATCTCCAACCCAACCCTCAAACATTTAACGTGAGAATAGAGAGTCAAATCCAATCCGATCTCGCATTTTTTGACAACATTAAGGTGTATAATTTTTTTAAAATAACAATACTGCAAACTGCTTATTAGTATTCAAATCCTAAAACTTCCTAATTTTTACAAATCTCTAATTAAAATAATTGAAAAAAATGAAGACATCTAAAATTTATCGATATGCGAGTGATGATAATACGGACATGATATAATAACATAAAAACAAATGACGGAGAATTTTTTTTTATAAAAATTGATCAATAAATTGTCTTAAAAAATCTTATTATTTCTTACTATCATAAATAAATAATACAAAAAAATCAAATACAACACTATTAACACCCCTACACATAACGATATTGCAACTCTGAAGCCTTGACGATAACATTAGCAGCAAGACAACTAAAATTTATCCTGGATTTATCAATAAGGAAGATACGTCAAAATTTTGGATTTGGATATTTGCATTTTTCGACCTACCTCCCCCCCCAAAAAAAAAAAAACACTTAATATATTGCAACTTCGAAGGCATGCCGATAAAATTAGCACCAAGCCCTTCATCTTTTAGAATACTTAAAGAGGAGATTCTTTACAGAAGGAAAAGATAAGATGACTATTAGAGTCAAAAGGTCATTCATCTAGCGGAAGAACATATATGCATTCTTATTGTTAGAAACTATAGAGCAGCTCTAATAACTCCTAAGGTTACAAGATAGCAAGAATCACACATCATTAGCCCTGACAATCGCTTACCATTACAAAGGATAAGTAGGGAAACGAGAGAGAGAGATCAGTTCAGTAAATCAGGCATATATATATACAAGGTGTGAATTATGATTCTTCCTTAGTGAAGAAGCTTTGTGGCAAGCAAAAATCTTCTTCGTGATTCAGGATTTCTATCTCCTCATCATCTGGTTTCTGAAATTTGTATGGAAAATAGAAAATACACATCTGGTTAGATTCAGAAAAACCAAAAGGAGTCAATCTCATAAAGTAACCAGTCCCATTCTATTTCAATTCACATTTAAGGTCAGGGTGCTCCAGATCAACAATTTAATTTTATGTATCATTTTCAATTTTCATGTATTTAACGAAACATTATGCATGAAATACCACGTATACTTCTAAAGATACACATTTGTATTTCAGGTTTCGTTGGCAGCATTTCTACATCAGTGGTCAAAGTTTACATATACGATGCAATACTACCAACTAACATGATTCCTCTAGCTTAGACTAGCAAAATCAATTTACTTAGCCACAGCTTGTATTTCAATTGTTTCATTCTGTTTAACTGTTCCTACCCTTTTTCAAATATGCCCATGTCTACTTTGAAGCTGCTGAATAAGTTGTGATCGTGTCATTATTCAACTAAATGTCATTTCTGATGGGAAGAAGTGAAAATTTCTAAAACAATAACATGAGCCATAATACCTCTCAACATCAAATTTGCAGCAATTAGTTTTGCAGCAATTATTACAACTATGACATCCATAAATGAATTTAACTGGAAATGCGATATAATAGCTTTGGAAGTAAAGTAATTCCCAGAAGGACTAATGAATTTTTTAAGGGAAATTATTTACATACCAGCATTTCCAAGTTATAGAAACGATCTAGCAACTGAAGAACCTCATCAGATGAGAAGTTTCTGTCAAAGCTATGACATGAACAATTTAAAAAAGGGGTAAGATTAAGAAACAAAAACTGGAGCTTATGCTCCGACAGAGATCAACTTCAAGAAAGCCGGTGGATTAATCATAATATACCTTCGCCGGAGAAAGTCCATTAAACCAAAAAGTACAAAGTGGCGATGTAACCCTGTATACTAATAATTTGTCAGTGACAGGGTCTATACTAAGAGATGTGATGCAATATATGGCCAAAAAAATATGGAAGTTAAAGTATTTCAGCAGTTGCATCAAGTACTATAATTTACAATGTTCTAGTTATTTGACTAATTAACGGCATGTTAGAGCACTATATTAGATAGATCAAGTACAATTGAATTGGATTGAACTATTTAGAATTGTATTTTAATTATTCAGTACAGTGTTTAGTGACAATCTATATAATAAAATTAGATAAAAATAATGATAAATATTTTAATAAATAATTTATATTTAAAATAGTATTTAATTTGTTTTATAATTTTTTTACATATCAAATAATTTCATTATAAAATTTTATTTAAATAATTATTCAAATCAATAATTTATTTTATATTTTTCTTATATTAAAAAATATATTTTTAATTTAAGATGAAAGAAAAAAGTTAAGACATGTAATTTTAGAATTGAAATTCCAAACAGTTTAAATAAAATGTCTAGTACGTTTTAAACACACATCCATTATTGCTACTAAATTTCTACATAATAGTACAATTTTTATTAAGTACAATACAATCTCACTTCAAAACCAAACAAATGACTATACAAAAGTTATACGGCTAGGGTTTTTAGTACTATATAACAAACATTCCAAAATGTTTAGCCATTTAAATTTAATCTATTAGCTTCCCCGGAAAGAGCAAGTCAGTATTACAGCCTTGAGTTAAAATCCAGTTATGGGGAATGAAAAGTATGAAGGAAATAAGCATTTACCACGGAGAACACCTTAGTCATTATGTGATAGTTGACATAATTTCATGAATGTGGACATTTTGAGGTTTAGAGCTTATCCGACTGCTACATTTATCATATATCAACAATTACATATCTTCGGATAATTTTTGACTATTTGTTCCTATATATATTCACGTCAAAGCTTTCTTAGGAAACGAAAAAATCACATATTTGTTCCTAATCAGGAAACAACCTTATCCTAAGACACCCTTTGCATATTACAGCCACATTTCAAGGCCTAGTTAAAATTAATAAAAATATATAATTTAATATAAAAAGAAACATCAAACTCTCATTAAATCTTTCAAGAAAAAGGAAAAAAATAACCCACAGAAAAAGAAAACCCACCTCGTAGTTTTGCAGGTGGATAATATTCAAGAGCTTCTAGCAGTCTAATCTCCAATTCAACCTGGGCTTGCTCCTAATTAACCATTTGATAGAAAGAAAATTAAATCAGACGCAATGAATACAAAAAATGTATAAATATAATTATATAAAACATTTGTGTTTGTATTGAAAGAAGAAAGAGAGCAAGAGAAAAGAGAAACCTTGGGAAGAGAAGAAGCAGAAGAAGGAGGAGGAGCTTTGCATGGAGAATGCACCGACATTCCGTCTTGTTCCTCTTCTTTAGCTTTCCCACCACTCGCCATCAGGGTGGCTCAAGAGTGTCTGAGGCCCTAGGCCACAATTAAAAATGAGTCCCTGATTAGTTAGTATAAGTATTATTGAAAATAATTAATACCAAATCTTATTGAAAATAAACAAAAAATAATTATACTCTAAATGTATCTAAATCAAAGCCATAAATCCCACCTCTATGATGGTGATGAAAATACAATCTTATTTTGGATACATAACAACTATGCCAGTAGTAATTAATCGTAAATATTAGCTTTCTAATTAAATTATTGCATGAGTTATTATTGTTATTTATTCTTACTGTTTTTGACCTTTGATTCCAATGTTTTTGACAATTAACTTTGTCATTAGAAAAACAATAATAATAGGGGAATTGAAGGTGAGAAACTTCAAGTTTTCAAAAATTCATGTAAGTGTTATTTCAAGATTCAACAAATCCAGAAAAAAAAGTATTGAAAAGTTCATAACAACACAATTGAATGATTCAAAGGTACATAAAGAATGACATTAGATCGTTAAACTTGCTATCATCACAGTATCATACAAGGTAAGAAAATCAAAGCGTAAAGAATAAAACCGAAACCATTGAAAGAAAAAAAATTCACGATAGACAGAGGATACCGTAATCGCCAACCAAATAATGACCCCAAATGTAACCTTAATCCAAGGGCGGCTCAAGAGCTTGTGGAGCCCTAGGCCGCAATTAAAAATGAGGGCATTTAAATGTATTGAAGAGTTGAGAATAACACATTTGAATGATTGAAAAGTCATAAATCATCATATCCGTTCACTAAACTAGCTCATATCACAGTATCATACGTACAAGTTCGGCAATTATAAGATAACACTGAAACCAATAAATCAAGAAAAGGAAGAAATCACCTATTACAAACTAAAAACCAACCACGCATACAGGATTGGGTCCGTCGTCAATAGAGTCGGAGGATGCTTGACGGGCAGCGTTGGTGTGGAAAAGGGAGAGAACACCCTGAAATAAGGGTATGTGGAATTCAATATGCGTTGGGGGCTCTTCCGGTTTTGTTTTTTCATATGATTTTCTTGAACAATATAAAAATATCAATATTAAAATTTATAATTATAAAATAAAAATAACATTTTACGATAAAATAATTTTATGTATTTTTACTATTAAAAATATTCCTAATAAATCATTTTATTTTAAATTTCTCTCAAATTAAACTTTAATTTTTATTATTATAAATTTTAAATTTTTTTTCTGTTTTTCTTAAATTTTCCTTTTTTTTTCCTACTTTACTTTTGATTATACAAATTTATTTCTTAATATTATATTATTTTGATTTAATTATATAGCATAAATTTCATTAGTATATAAAATTTTATTTTTAATTCTCTTAAAAAAATATATTTTTACTTTTCTTATAATATAAATGAACATATACTTTTAAAGTTATAAAAAAAATGAAGAAATGTTTTTTATTTGAAAAAATTAAATATAAAATAAATTTAATAACTACTATTTATGCATAGTAGGATATTATTTTTTTATTTATTATAATTTATTTTTTATATATTTCTTAATAAAACTAAATAGTTGTTTATATTTCTTTAATTATGTTAAAAATACATTATATTTTACCTAAATCACGAGTATCGTATCATTATATGACATAATATAAAAATTATTTATTTTTTAGATAAATTTCAAATCTCACTTGACATGATATGAATGATTTTAATGCAAAGGGAGTAAAAATTTATAAGTTATTAGCATTTCTTTATTTTTTTTGTTTTTATGTTTGTTAAAAAATTATTTCATATATATACAAATAAAAATATATATTTCTTATAGCCAAATAACATATGTTACCGTAGTATAAGATAAAAATTTCAGATTAAAGACTTGAATATATATATATACTTAGACTTCTATCCCATTTGAATCATACAATTTCAAATGTTTAAATTTGTAAATAAGTTAAAATACACATTGTAAAATAGTAAGTATCAAAATGTTGATTAATTATAAGATAAATATTAAATTAATATAATATAATTAATTATACACTTATTATTGAAAATAAATTTATAAATTCTACAATAGATAATTATATTTAATATTTACGAAAAGCGATGCGAACGAATTTTAAAATTTATAGATTTTCCAATTTTAAAAAATTTCATCTAATTTATATTGCATATAACAATATAATATAAAAAATTTAAATTTAACATACACAGATTTAAACATCAGCATAGCTTGAATTAATCACTTTTGGACATAACTTGAACGCGCAAAGGTGAGTTGAGAATTGACTCGGTTTTGAAATAGCTATATTATGACATATAATCCGATCAAGTTCCTATAAAAATCATTTTCAAAATTGATTACCTCCTTAAGTACTATGACAGTTCTGGAGAAAATAAAACTTATTCATCATATCATCCGACAGATTATTCACCAACATAAATCTTCTCTTTTCGGCTAAAAAATACTGCCCACTTCACCTTAGGAACCACAAATAATACAAAATGGAAAAGAAAAGAGAAAATCAACTAAAAATTTCGCAAAGCTGTGACCCTAGTCCTGCCAAATCTGAAAACTGGATGCAATCAAGTAATTTACAACAATGCCAAAAGATGATCAGAGGAGGATCACACCAGAGTTGCTGGCATGGTGAGCTGTAAAATTTGGGCTGTCAGATTTTTAACACCATAGATAAGCAAATCTGCATGGAGTAGAAAAGATTACGATGGTTGGTAGACAGGATTGCATCCATCGGCTTGAGAAATTGAAGAAGATTACAATTACAAAACCAATGCATATCATAGCATGTCTAGGTCCGTCTACTTGTCTAATCCAAGAAGGTAAATGCATAAAAGGTAAATATAGTTAAGCATGCAAAAGAATTTTATTCAATAAAAGGTAAATACTTACAAATAAGATCAGAATCCATTTCTCTAAACACAACAATTATCTAATTCTTAAATCAAAACAAGCATGCTGTTCTGCCACAAGGAAATTTGCAAGAGAATATCTTAAGCCTAACTAGTTTGCTCCGTAGTCCACATTACTGTTCACATTAGTTGTCAAATGAAGCATTGATAGTTTCAGGAAATCTGAAATATTGATCGCCTATCTAAGAGTCATAAGCAGCGAGGATATTTCTACTGATCCATTGCATTTTTTATATCCCTAAAGTGCCTTACCCATCACGCATATTCGGTGCTATAGTCAAGATTGAAAAGCATGTCCCTACGGGTCTCTGCTCCCATTCGAATCTCGAACTTTCTAGCCAAGGCGTTCACTCTGTCATTACTCTCATAGTCCATCTCCCGAATACATCGCCTTCTGACCTTCTTTAGTGTCTCTTTAGATGGTTCAAAACCAGCATTTACCTGAAAAAAAATGGTTGCACAACATATCAGCTTCTTAGGGAGAGATGGTATGCCCAAAGAAAAGAACAAGGCTAGACCATTATTCATTAAATAAGAGTTACCAAATCGTCAATCACAGAAAGAGCAGCTTTCGGATCTCGATTGATGAGATGAGCATCTACTAGCAATGAATATGACATTGCATTGGGGATCACACCCAAACTTAGCATGTGGTCAAACACTCTTGAAGCTTCAAAGGTCTGCAAGGGTATCAAAAGAATTAGTTTAACAAAATATTTGTCTGTTTTTTATCTTGTAATGCATGCTTAGCTCTCTACTGTGTCTTAGGCCCCAAGAAACAACAAACTTGTGACTGCTACAAGGCTTCGTGAAAAAGATGAGCATATGATATTCTGAGATACAATTAGCTTGCAAGTGTGTGAGGGAGAAAGAAGTCCAACAAGTATTACATGCACACCTTTTTCAGTTTCCCAAAAGCATACATCAGAGCATTGTAAGAATGAATATTGGGGGTTAACTCAAAACTAGAACCAATGGCTTCAAACGTTTGGTAGGCCCGATCAAGATCCCAGATATTGGCACAGCCTAAAATTACGCAATTTAAAGCAACAATAGACTTGTAAGGAGGATCAGCACGGCTCAAATTCTCTAGTTGATAATATACCTGAGGCAGATGATGAAAATGTGGGTTACAAAGCTGTAAAGAAAAAACAATACATTTTACTATCTAGTTAATGTAAACTTCACAAACATACTATCTAGTTAATGTAAACTTCACAAACATACTATCTAGTTAATGTAAACTTCACAAACATACTATGTTTTCTTGCAGAGATTAGAGAGAGCATCACAAGAACCGTAGCAGTATAAACTTTAAGCCGTAAGTTACAAGTAATTTAACCCTACATTAGAAAACTCAGCCACTCAGGAAACTTTTGCTGCTCTACAAACAAATTAAGGTGATTAGTAAGATATACAGATAAAAATGACATACTGAGTCCAAAGTCTCAAAACCCTTCTTTGAGCAAGCAGCAACCAACGGAGATAAAGAAGTGAATGGAGAGAAGAGTTCATCTTCTGCTTTATCAGTATTTCCATAAGCCAATTCAAACTCATGCAGAGTACTAAAAGCTCTCTGTAGATTACCCAATGATGCAATAGCATATATCTTTGCAAAGTAAGATTCAGGATTAGGGGCCTTCTTTTGACGCAATGAGCGTCGCAGGATAGCCCATGATGCATCCAGTAAAGTTAAATCATAGGTTCTACCAGCAGTTGACATTGTTGACACAAGCAACCCTTCATCTACGGAAAGCAGAACAGCAGGCCTTGCTTTCTCACCTCTAGCAATCCATTTGGCCATAAACTCTAGGGCATGATATGCTAACTTGCTATGATCCTCATGCATAGCAACTTCAGCAATGGTGTTGCACAAGTTCCACGAGGGACAAAGAGCTTTGTTTTGTTCCATAGACTGATAACAAAAATAGCAATCAACTTATGTCAATCAATTGATAGTTGCACCTTGAAGTCCAAATTTATGCAATAAACGTTACATACCTTGCACCTGTCTATAATTGACACCAATTGATCCAGCCTGCCCTTACTGATACAGGTCCGCACACAGTCAGCAAACACCCTCATTGACAAGGCATAACCAGATTTTAAAGTCAAGTCAATGCATTTCAAGGCAGCATCAATCTGGCCTGTTTCGAAAAGCATGCTAATAACTAAATCATAAGACTCATGATCTGGTAGAGATTCTTTCCCTGCTTGCAGCATCCTGACAAATTGAGGTAAAACCGATCCATCAAGTAGTCACTCAACTTTAAAGTAAATTAATATCATGCACTTACACTAGATCTAGTAGAAGGCTAATTTTATGAGAGAAAAGGGAAAAAAAGGGAGGGAGGGAGAGAAGAGGGGGGGGGGGGGGGGGGGGGGGGGTTAGGCAAGGCATCTTATAAAGCTTTGCACAGCACAAACGGTTTAGATTGACATTATCAAGTAGTTCAAGTTTTTTTAATTTTGACTACCCGCGTGACAAGGTTGGCTTACGGGTAATATAAATAAATAGCCACATGTATGCAGGGATAGTTTTGACCTGAGACGCTATATAGCCTATCTTAAAGTGAGCTACTGATGAACATGTTCTCAATTCTCATTTCACCATAAAAACGATAGAATGAATGTAGGATTTATTTTATACGATTTATAGTTTTAGGATTTTTCATTTTCATTCTTTTTCCTCCCCTTTGGGGAGGGGTGCATAAACTCCTAGCTATGATGTGGGTACTAGGCACCCCAGATTACTGGCAATTCTATAAAAGCCGGGAAGGTATGCATAACCAAGAATTGGAAACATATAGGACAACGCAAACAAGACCATGTAAATAGTTCATAAAGACTAAGCCAAAACCAGCTAAATGTATGAAAGAAAGTAGCAAATATAATACACTCTGTTTATACACATAAAAACAAACCACTAATATACTTGCCCTACATTTTTTTTATATTATTGAAGGAGAACAATAATTAACTAACCTTTCAAGTAATTTTTGAGCAGCCTCAGTCTCTTTTGCCTGGTGCATGGCCTTGAGCACCAAATTAAACGTCGCCGTATTAGGTGTGATGTTATATTCTTCCATATTAGCCACAAGGTCCAGCAAATCCCCAGCCGAAGCTCCGATCATCAGATTGGCCCTCAAGTAGTGATTGTAAATATTCACATCGGGCTTGTTTGGCTTCCCACTCGTATCCAACGATCGAATCCAAGTTTCGAACAATTGTTTCATGTCTGCCCATCTTTGAGAGGTCATCCAATCAGCAAATACATTCATTAGACTCTGCATGTCTAGATTCTGCGACATGGCTTGGATGCGAGAGCTTGGAGACTGTTGTAAGAAATCAAGAGGAAGTATAGACTGAGAAAAGGAATTGTTAGGGATTGGACTCCGCCAGTTTTCATTGTAGAGAGGACTTCCAGAGGCTGGGTTTGGAGGTAGTGGGGTTGGATTGGGTGAGTGAGTTGGCTCAGCGAGTTCTGGCTCTTGATTGAGAGAACTGAAGGTGGTAATGGTCTTCAAGGTTGTTGATTTAGGATTTAGGTTTTTGATAATGTTTCGTGTCCGCAAGAGAGTGGCCATGTGAGACGCCATTGTTGGATCTTCAGTGAACTAAGATTCAGTTAGGGTTTTGACTTGCGAGCTACGTGAGGCTACGTGAGGTTAGGGGTTAATGTTCGTGGAGATCGTCTGATCGAGGATTAAACAGTCAATTTACTACGACAATGGCCACACCCTATTTTCTTTTTTTTTATACCCACTTTCTTTTCAGCACCAAACACCTTAAAATATGGGCCGCTGGGAATTTGAATGTTGGGGTCGATCTTGAATTTCTAATTATTATTTTTCCAAATTATCAAAAACTTAATTTAAAAATAATAATTTCATAATATAAATATTAAAATATTTTTATTATATAAATTTAATAAAATAAAAATAAGATTAGAGTTCACGATATCTTTGTTAAAAATCTCGACAATTTCTTGGAGCTATGATGACCCACTAAATGTAAAATATTATTTTCATTTATATCTTTATATATAATATATTATATCAATTTAGATTTTTTATAACATGTTACTTTCATATATATATATATATATATATATAATATGCTATATTTATATTTACTTTTAAACGTAATATGTTACCTTTATCTCTATCTTTATTGTCGTAATTCTAAAAAGAACATATTATATAAAATTCTACGTTTAAATGTAACGTGTTATATTAACTCTATTTTTAGATATAGTAAGTAACATGAAATTTTATATTTGAATGTAATATATTTTTATTGGATATTAATAATTAATTCAATGAATAAAATAAAGATTTTTTATTTTTTATTTTTTTAAATTAAGTACTAATATTAAATAGTTTCATCAACTTTCTAAGAGATAATCAACTATAATCGTTGAAGTTTTAATGAAGTCACCAATTAGATTACTAGAATTTAAATGAAGTTGGTGGTGATCAGAGCTCTTATGGTAGCATTTTATTATTATCATATTTTAATAAAATTATAAAATTATAATATTTTGATATATTTATTTAACGATTTAATTTAAAATTATAAATTTTAAAATTAGTGTTATTAGTGTAAAAGATCGATCAATTTCGTTAAATTAATAATATTTAGGTAAAAAAAATTGACAGATAATGATGCTAATGTTTTTTTTTATTTTTTTGAACTATGAGTGCTAAAGTAGAGGATGGTTAAAAAGATTAAACGAGCCAAGTTTTGCAAGCATGACTACACGAGCCTGTCATAGCATCAGTCTTTGGATTGCTAAGTATCCATCACAAGATTATAGTATCACCCCATCAATGTAATATGTAATTCTAATTCTACCGTGTAAGGATGTGTATCATCAACGTGTTTTAATTTTATTGGTTACAAAATCATGTAAAATGTGAAAATAGGAACAAAATAGTGTAATTATAAAGAGTTTTCGTATCCAATAAACGAAGAATTGAAAAACCAAGATAACTATAAGGTTATATTTAGTTAATAATAATATAAATAGTAATGAAAAAGAATTATAAATTTTTCATGTTTAATTTAATTATTAATTTAAAATAAATTGAAAAACATTGTATCAATAGCAATAAAACTTGTTCCTTCTGTATTCTTAAGAAATATTTGGAATTATATATTTATATACGTTTATATTGAATGAAACTTTATAGATTTTATATTTTATTTTTTTATTATCTAGTTTTTATTATATTTAGTGTTGTGCTGTGTTATATTTTATACTTATTTATTAAATATAAAATTGTCTTTTTTTCGTAATATTATACATACATGATATATGTTATGTATATCAAAAAATATATTATTCAAATGTTAATATTTAATATAATAGTGTATCATTATTTATTTAAATATTTAAGAAAATTTTATAAAATATTTATAGATTTTAACAACTGTTTCTAGGCTTGTAGCCTAATATTACACATAGCCCTTGGTCCACCGTCACCTGGATCAGAATAGTTCAAACTGAAGCTCATTATATTTAACATTTTGAAATTAATTTAAATTTAAAAGGGAGAAAAAAAACTTAAGAGAAGATAATTCTTTTCCATACTCAATTTTCAACAAAGATACATTTTTTTAATTCTTTTTTACTTTTTAAAAATTATAGAAAGCATTAACTAATTAATATAAATAATATACAAATATTCAAAACAAATTAACTATTATTTAATCCTTATAAAAATTATAAATAACGTAAGTAATACGAGCTATTTTCTATAAGGTGTCGTTTGGTTCATAAAATGAAATTGGAATCGGAATTAAAATGGAATGAAATAAAAAGTAAACAATGTTGTTTGGTTCAATCATTGTAATCAAATAAGGAATAAGCATTACATTGTTTAGTTTGACATTGGAATGGAATAAAAAAATTGTAAATTAACTTAATATTCCTATATTCAATAAAGTTAAAATAATAATATTTAATTATTATTTTTTGTCAGACAAAATACATTATTAAAATTATTATTTTTCTAAATAATTATTACTTTAAAAGAAAATATATTATTAAAATTATTATTTTTCTAAATAGGATTTAAGATTTTGAGATTTAGGATTTAGGAATTTAGGATTTAGGGATTTGGAATTTAGGGTTTAGGGTTTAGGGTTATATTTGTGGGTTAAAGTTTAAGGTTAAAATTATTATTTTTCTAAACAGTGTTTAGGGTTTTAGGATTAGGATTTTGGATTTTGGATTTTGGGTTTAAGGTTTAAGGATTTGAGATTTAGGTTTTAGGGTTTTAGGTTTAGGATTTAGTGTTTAGGGCTTAAGGTTTATGATTTTGGGTTTTGGGATTTCAAGTTTGGGGATTTGGGGTTTATGATTTAGAGTTTAGGGTTTAGGATTTTGGAAATTTGGGTTTAAGGTTTTGGAATTTTGGTTTTTGGGTTTTGAGTTTAGGGTTATATTTTGGGGTGAGGTTAAAATTGAAAAAAAAAATTGAGATGTGAATGGAATCATGATTCATAAAAGAATAGAAAAAATTTTGATTCCTTTTCCTTTAAGAATTGATTTCATTCTTGACTCTTTTTTTAACTCAACTAAACACATAAATGTAAAAAATTAATATTGATTCCTTTTCATTTCATCCAACCAAATACAACATAAGAGATCTTGAAAAAATGACAACAATGGTACACTAATAATTATGGACAAAAATATAAGTTTTTTAAAAATCTATTAACTATTAAAATATATATTAAAAGTTCAAAATTTTAAAGAATATCAAAAATAGGGAATATAAATATACATGTGCATATTTTATTGTGTTATTATGTATATCTTAAATTAATTGTAATTAAAAAATATAAATTTATATAGATTTAAATACATTATAATTGATACATGAACACATAATAATTTAATATATATATATACATACGTATGTGTTTAATATTTTATTTTTGACATTTTTTTAAAATTTTGAATTTTGAATTTAATTTTTAATAATTAAAAGACTCGTAATACATACCTAAATGATACTCTTCATCTTATAAATGTTTTGTTCCTCCCCAAGTAATACCGTCATATTGTTTATTTTTTAATAATTATATCCCTAATTATTTAAAAAATATCAATAGCAAAGATTGTTGTTATTTTTTGTTTTTGTTTTTCCCTTCAAAACATAGCGTGCAGAAATAGAAATAATGTGTAACAATTTACAAACTTGTAAATGGACTCCTTTTTCCTGTGGCTCCCTTTATTTTAATGTTTATAATCTTTTCTCTTTAGATATTTTTATATATAAATATCTTATTTTGTTTGATAGTTATTAGTAGAGATAAATATTAATAAAATAAAAATTTATATAAAATATATTTTAAATTTATATTTATTAATTGTGGTATAACAAACCTCACTATATTTAAAAAAAATTAATTTTATTAAAGATAATGGATTTGATAACTCATTTCTTATAAAATTGATTGATTTATGTTTTTTTTAGATTTATACCAAGAAAATATATAATTAAAATATATTTTTGTTAAAGATAAAAAATTTAAATGCACACATTTTATATTCAAAATATTAACATAATATCAATCCAAAATAATGTTTTTGATTTAGTATATTTATCTGTTATGTTAAGTTGTATTTTTCATTTCAACAAATAAAATAATTTTATTAAAAATACAATTAAATTTTTACTTCTTTTTTGTTTTTCCTATAGATATTATATACTTTGGTTTCAAATTTGAAAACAAATAACTCAAAAAGAGGATGAGAGGCCAATAAAGCATCACCGTTTGTGAATTGCATTCTAATTTTCCTTTTTGAGCAAGTGAAGAAATTTAAAAACCCAATCAAAAGGTTTTACATAACTCCTTCAAATAAAGTAGATTAAAGCAACCTCAATGTTTCAAAGAATGCTTTCCAAGTGTTCCACCGAAATTGTTTGTGTTGTTTGCAACAAAACAAAAGGTGTAATCTTTTTCTATTTTTATTTACTTCATATTAGTAATATTCTTAAATACTTTCTTAAGAAATTTAAAAAATAATATTTTTAATACTTCTAAGCAAATATTCTAATAATATTAAATAATGTTCGATTAGATATAGTTAAATATTGAATATATTTAAATGATTATAGCTTAAATTAAATAACGTTTAATTAAATAAGATTAAAAAAATAATATGTTAAGATTTTTTTTAATAATAAAAATATATGAAATAGATATAATATTGTTGGGAAAAATGGATGATTTTAAAGAAATAAATTCCACACATCCAGGATAATTTCCCAAATCAAAATAGAATAAAAATGACACCAATATTTTAGCGTGGAAAAACCTTTCAAAATGAAAGTAACAATCACGGGACCCGTAGGCCACTTAAACTTCCATTATAATAAGATGTGATTACACACTTCACCTTCGGGTGGATCTCTCACAAAAATACAATAAATATGTATATTCAATTTGTGGATAAAACTTCACAAATTGATTCTCTTAATTTCTCTCTCTCTCTTTTGTTTTCTCCGCTTCTGATATGTAAATTTGAGATTGAAGCTAAGGCTTTATAAAGCCAAAAACTTCATCCTTCTCTACATATTATACGGAGAGATTTTTTACCTTCTTTTCCTTTTTCTTCTTTTTCTTTTCTTCTTTTCTTCCTTTTCTTTCTAAGACGAGTGTTTCCTTACCTTTTTCTTGTTCCTTTTTTTCTTTGTGGTCGCCCACATCACTTGACCAACAAATCTCCCCTCCCCCATGTGGGACATGTCTCTTCCATACTCCGCAATCTTTCTACCGAAAACAAGTTTTTCTCTAGTCAGCCTTTATCATCATATTCCGTCTCCAAGTATCATTGGTATGAACCTTTTCAACTTCCAAGAGTTTATGTTCCAACACATCACGAATCCAATGATACCTTACGTCGATGTGTTTCGACCTTCGAGTGGAAGGTGGAGTTCTTGCTAAGATGAATTGCACTCTAACTCGTCACAATAAAGAACATAATTTTCTTGGTTATAATGCAATTCTTCAGAGGAACTTTTTCATCCACGGATCTCCTTACAACCCTTGATCGTGCAATGTACTACGTTTATGGTACTTAAGGCAATACACTTTTGTAATGTCGTGATTGCCATGAAACAGCTCCACTCCAAATGTTATTAGGTACCTAGATATAGATTTTCTCGTATCTACGTCAGCTACCATATCTAAATCTATATATCCTTCTAATACAGTTTATTATTACCAAAGCATAAACAACGACCGAAGGTTCCTCCGAGATACCTCCGAGTATCCATTTGACCGCCTCAATGTTCCTTTCCAGGATTTGATAGGAATCGGCCACAACGCCAATAACACGTGCAATGTCCTGGTCTAGTGCATACCATAAGCGTGCATATTAGATCGCCAACCGCCGATGCATAAGGCACCTTGCTCATCTCTCGATTTATCCTCCTCACTCGGCAGGGACATGACTCACATTAAGCTTTGAAGTGGCTTACAAGTGGACAACTACCAGTGTTTAGCTTTTCACGTTGAATCTTTCAAGAACTTTTTCAACATACCGTTTTTGGGAAAGCCAGATCTTTTGCTTTTTCCTATTGCGGGTAATCGTCATGCCAAGAATCTGCTCGGTAGGTCCTAAGTCCTTCATTACAAAGGACTTGTTCAACTCCTTCTTTAACTTGTTAATCTTGTCAATATTTTGACCCACAATCAATATATCATCAACATAAAGCAAGTGAATAATAAAGTCACCATTAGAGAATTTCTTGATGAAGACGTAGTGATCAGCCGTCGTTCTACTATATTCATTTTTCTCCATGAATGAGTCGAACTTTTTGTACCACTGCCTTGGTGCTTGCTTCAGACCATACAAGCTTTTCTTTAGTTTGCATACCAACTTCTCTTTGCTTTTGACTTGGAAACCTTCGGGCTGCTCCATATAGATTTCTTCATCAAGATCACCATGTAAGAATGTAGTCTTTACATCAAGTTGTTCAACCTCCAGATTAAGACTAGCTGCCAAACCAAGAACAACTCGGATTGAAGACATTTTAACCACTAGTGAGAATATTTCATCGAAGTCAACGCCTTTCTTCTGCGAGCTGCCTTCTTCACTTTTGATTATGTACACCCACTTATTCTTGAGAGCTTTTCTTCCCCTGCGTAGCTTTCATCGTCAAATGCGGGTTCATCACCAGAGATTTCATTTCTTCCGCATAGCTTTAAACTCACCTGGGTCTTATCTTGCCGATCATGATAGCTTTGTCATCACTCTCTGGTTCTCCTTCTGTAGCATCACATACTCGTTGGAGAATATATATACGACTAGGTTATCGTACGCGGGTGGATTTCCGCCCTCAGATTTCTCGTTGGACTTGTTTAGAAACTTGTTCGGTTCTAACCGCCAAATTTCTGGTGGATTGACATCATCAGTATCTGGTGTAACTCCCCCGTCATCAGAATTTATTGGTGGAAAGACTGGGTGCAGATTAACTGGAATTTCACCTGACTGTGGTTTGTTGGATTTCTCAAAATCCTCAATTGTTTAGTCTTCAAGAAATACCCCATCTCTGCTTCTAACAATCCTTTTGTTAATAGGATCCCAAAGTCTGTAGCCAAATTTTTCATGGGCATATCCCATAAAGATACATTGTTTCGCTTTTCCATCGAACTTGGACCTCTCATCTCTTGGGATGTGAGCAAATTCTCTACAGCCGAATACTTTCAAGTGTTTGTAAGAAACGTCTCTCCCCATCCAAACTCTTTCTGGTACGTCGTAGTTCAGTGGAACTGATGGAGAAAGGTTGATTAAATCGACTACTGTCCTCATTTCCTCCCCCCAAAAGGAGTTTGGCAGTTTTGCATTTGAGAGCATACATCTGACTCTTTCACAGATGGTTCTGTTCATTCTCTCAGACACCGCTCGTGTTGAGAGTGTCTTTGGTATCGATTTTTCCAGCCGATGCCAAAACTTCTCGCAGCACTCCATCGAATGGTCCACGATACTCACCACCATTATCTGCACGTACACACTTCAAACGTCTACCAGTTTCTCTCTCCACTTTTACATGAAACTGCTTGAAAACTTCATGCACTTAATCTTTAGTTTTCAAAGCAAAGGTCCATACTTTTCTAGAATGATCATCAATAAAGGTCACAAAATAGTGAGCCTCCTAATGACTTACAACTCATTGTACAGACATCTGTGTGTATTAAATCTAGAATATTTTCCTTTCTAGATATTGCAAGACTACGAAATGCAACTCTATGTTGTTTTCCCATAATACAGTCAACACAAGTTTGTAAGGGTGTACCTTTCATTCCTCGCAAGACCTCATTTTTGGAAAGAATTCTGAAACATTTTTCACTCATGTGGCCGAGTTGCTTATGCCATGCCCCTAAGAGGGAACTTCTTTCCTCGTGGCATTTAC
This sequence comes from Hippophae rhamnoides, assembly GCA_033030585.1. Lineage (NCBI taxonomy): Eukaryota > Viridiplantae > Streptophyta > Magnoliopsida > Rosales > Elaeagnaceae > Hippophae > Hippophae rhamnoides. The sequence continues at coordinate 40,735,967 of CM065434.1, forward strand.
TTCTCTACTACCACCGCTTCGTGATATAGAGTGATGTATCTTTCTTGCCTTTACCATTACTTACCAGATTGCCTTTGGTAGCTTCCACTTTCCTTCACCAAAATAATTATCGTATACATCATTATCACATACCGGTAGAGATTAAATTGAGATAGATATCGTGAACATGCTCACATCTTTCGTATAATCTACATCCAAGATTAGTCTCTAGATAAATATTTCCAATGCCGACAATTTTTGATGCATCATCACTTCCCATCCTCACACGTCCAAAATCACCTTGAGTATAGGTTGAGAAGAATTCCCGTCGTGAGGTGACCTGATAGGAAGCGCTTGAGTCAACTACCCAAGTAGTGTCTTGGCATGCAAGATTGACATAATCAACATCTCGAATGATGACAACTTCTTCAGTGACAATTATGGTGTCATTTGTTCGGGTTTGTGCTTCATGATTTATGGATTGTTCCGCCTTTAACCTTCTACATTGTCGAATGAAATGTCCAGGCTTGCTGCAATGATGACACTTCATGTCATAGCTTGATCTAGACTTGGACCGTCCTCTTTGTTGACTTTGGTTATGGGGATTTTTACTTTTACTTCTCCCCCGCCATTCTTACTTGTCTTGTTTCTACATGACAAACGCTTCAGTGTTAGAAGTATATCCTTCATCTTTTCGTCGAGACTCTTCGTTTAACATTCTGTCTTTTACCATATCCATGTTAAGCTTACCGTTAGGAGCTGAGTTGCTAACTGACACAACTAGAGTATCCCAACTTTTTGGTAGAGAACTCAACATCAACAACGTCAGAAATTGCCTTCTACAATCATCTTCATAGAGTTAAGTTGATCTACAATGCCTTGAAACTCACTCATATGTTCTGATACGCTGCCTCCGTCTTTATTCTTCAAATTGACTAATCGTCGCATCATATTTGCTTTATTCTGTGTGGTTGTCCTCGCATACATTTTCTCTAACTTTTGCCAAAGAACGTAAGCATCGTGTTCATTAGCAAAATTTTGAAAAATGCTTTTGTCGATCCATTATCTGATTTGAGCAGCACACTTTCGGTTCAGAACGGCCCATTTAATGTGTGCATCGATTACTTCTTTCTCCTTCGGCATTATAATTGGCTTCCATAGATCTTTAATGTATAAAAGATCCTCCATCTTCGGCTTCCAAATTGCATAATTAAATGCGGTTAATTTTATCATATTACATGTGCTTTTCTCTATTTGAATCGTCAATCACCATGTTTCGCCGAACTTGATACTTTTCTGACAATGAATAGTACCGCCAAATAGTATCAATGAATAGTATCTTCCAAATAATACTATGTGAATAGTATCCGTGAATAATACAATACAGTATATATGAATAGTACTGTATATGTGTAGAGTCTCTTACTAAAAATAGATTGGCTCTGATACCAATTTGTTGGGAAAAATTGATGGTTTTAAAGAAATAAATTCCACATACCCAGGATAATTTTTCCACACACCCACGATAATTTCTCAAATCAAAATAAAATAAAAATGACACCAAGATTTTAGCGTGGAAAACCCTTTCAAAATGAAAGTAACAACCACGGGACCCGTATGCCACTTAAACTTCCATTATAATAAGATGGGATTACACACTTCACCTTCAGGTGGATCTCTCACAAAAATACAACAAATATGTATCTTCAATTTGTGGATAAAACTTCACAAATTGACTATCTTAATTTCTTTCTCAAAATCTCTCTCAGTAACTCTCTCTCTATTTTGTTTTCTCTGCTTCTGATATGTAAATTTGAGATTGAAACTAAGGCATTATAAAGCCAAAAATTTCATTATTCTCTTCGGATTATACGGAGAGATTTTTGACCTTCTTTTCCTTTTTCTTCTTTTCTTCTTTTCTTTATTTTCTTTCGACGCCAGAGTATTTCCTTACCTTTTTCTTCTTCCTTTTTTTTCTTTGTGGCTGGCACACATCAGTTGGACCAACAAATACGTATTATTATAATTATAAATTTTAATATTGTTCTTTTTGTTATTTTTTATTTTTTGTTTGATGTATAATTATTTTTGAATTGTTGCAAGTAAACTAAAAAAATTATAAAAATTATTACACTAAAAAATTTAAATAATAAATATTGCACGGATTTCTCCAAAGTGTATGGACATAAATCACTCCGACACTCTTTCAAATACAAAGATGATTTTTGTTATTTAGAGATCTAAAACAGATAAAAATGTTATTTTGTCAAATCTAATTAAGTTAATTAATGAAAATTTGCCTTCGCCAAATTGGGCACATTCTTAATTTTCTCCTCATTTTCCCATATATGGTTATTAAATAAATAAATAAAATTTGTATTCGTATAACATCACTCTATTAACAAACCGAACAAGTCGTAATCATCAATGATTAAAATAACAATGATTATGGGCTACTTATTAATTACAAAAAGTTATTTATATGGCTGTATATGTTATGATATTATCGGAATTTAAAAAAAAATTATTTATTTTTCGACTCTCAATTAAAATAACTAATTTTATTTTACTATTCCTAGGTGTAAAATTTAAAAACACAAATTAAATTGTAATGGATTTTATTTTGTTTATAAAATATAAATTATAAATATATCATTGTATCGATTTTATCTCATTTAAATAATTTAAATTTTTCTAAGAAGAAATAAGATAAAAAAAATTGAATTAAACTGTTTAAAATAATATAATTTTTTAATCTAATCCGATTTAACAAATTTTCTTACTATCTCAAACTTATTACAACAAAATTTACTACAATATAACACCTTGACATGTATTTGAGTCCAACTGTTCGAAATAATGCTGCAAAGGACTAACACATTGGTGGAGTATGAATCATCCACACAGCCAACAAAGCTTGACATTATGAGATAGACCAAATGTTTTGATATTTTGTTCCATCTGGTTGCTTTACGCAGCCTTTCATATCGTTCTTACTTTAATAGATTTGTCATAATTCAAAATCAAAATTATACTAAAATTATAACGAATTGATTTGAAATCACCAAATTTGTAGGATTATCGAATATTTTGCTTTGCACATTGATATTTGTTGGTGTTAATAAACTTACAAGGAAGGCATCAGTGAGCTTTTGTCATGAAGTAGGTTGGAAACGTAACCAGGAGCTGTTGGTAGTTTGATAAGTTGACTAAACATTTTGATCAGATAATAAAAACTTTGAGTAATATGAATGCTAGATTTGGTTTTGTGGGTTAGTTGTAGTAACGTGTAAAAAAGCAAGGAATTACAAGGATGTTGAAACTTTTCATGTTTATTTGACGTGATTGGTAGATTATGGTTGTGGAAATGTAAAGGTGTGGGTAATTTTGGAACATTTTTATTTTTATTTAATTTATTAAATCATACTTTTGTTAATTTTAATAATAATAATATATTTCAAAGTTTTTCATTATAAATCTTTAAACCCATAATAATTATATATATATATATATATATAGTTTTATTTTTATAGATAGATTTATCTTTTTAAGATAACTTTGAATCACAAGAGATCACGCTCCAGTAGATTTCAAAATATTAAAGGTTGGGTTGGATAAACATGATTATAATATATTATTAAAAAAAGTTATTAATAAATCAATAAGTATTTATAATTAAAGATTTAATAAAACTAAATTCATTAAAGTTATTGTTAAAATTAATCAAAATATATAACATTAATTAAATAATAATATTTTACATATCTTAAACGAAAACAAGAGTTAAAAAACATATCAAAATAAGAATAAAGCAATTCAAATGTGACAATTTTAATGAAAAATAATTGATAATATATAACATTAATTAAATAAGAGTATTTTATATATATGAGATAAAATAAGAGTTAAAAAAACATGACAAAACAATAATATGGTAATTCAAATGTGCCAATTCTAATGAAAAGTAATTGAAAATATTGGATTTCTTAACTTAGTAGTATCATAATTCAATTTTTGATAATTTTTTTACTTTTATTTTGCAGGTGATAAACATCTTTATTTAAAAATAAATAACATTTTGGTGCATTTTTCAATTTAACGTGTAAAGTTCATTACATTAATATTGATTAAGTATTTAAAATATGATGAATTTATAATTTAATAAAAAAAATTACATCAAGTTAATATTTATTTTTAAATAAAAGTATTATTAAAATACTACCTGAATAATAAAAATAAAAAATTATCAAAAATTAAATTATAATACTATTAAAATAATAAATTCAAAAATATTTGTGTAATTAAAAAGAAAAAGGTTAGAGAAATATTATAGACAATTTCTTTTGATATTTGTTGATTTGGGATTATTAATTATTAAAGTAGTGGGAATATTCTTCAATTTTTTTATAATATTCTGTCAGATCCAAAAATATATGTATATAATATTACTATTTATTTATAACTTAAATCTATTTTACATGGAACTCTGAGGTTTCTTAATTAATTGTTTCTTATGATCTTCTACCGTGCGTAAATAGATTCTGTTCTTGATATTACTAAATTTACTCTGTATAAAAATCCCATGTTAACATATTGTGATGCATTTATCAGAATAAGATGCTGAAACACCTAATCACAGCAAAGAGAAGCAACAATTTCTTTTTTTCTTTTGTTTTTGTTTTGCTATTAGCAGATAAAATAAAATGACAATATAGTTGTAGAAAATGTGACAGCTAGCACAACACATTAGAAGTATAATAATTGAGTAATTATGTAATTAATTATTGTTATATTATGTGTAAAATGAAAATAGTTTATAATATAAGATTAATAAAAATATGATAAATAGGTTAAGATTTTATCTTAATTTAAGAAAAATATATATTTTCTTAAAAGTTAGTAATGGTAAATGCGGTGGTTTGTAACAATAAATTTGTAATTTTTTAACTTTTAATCGAAGAGGACAAAATTTGTAGTTTTAAATTTTAATTGAGATAATTAGTTTAATTTTATTTAAAAACTAATCAATTTATCTATATTATTTTTAATGCCTCATATATTTATAATTGTAAGATATATAAATACATATCTATTTTTAATACAATGATAACCACTTTTATTTATTTATGACCTTATCCCTAATGTTCACAAGGTCGTTCTAAATTGAGGTTTGGTACTAGAATACCTCGATCATTGTATGAGCCATTTTTCTGTCAATACATGTAAAGAGCAACTCACGACTATTATGAGGGGGTAGATTCTGACAAGGTCATCCATCATTAGATGTGTTAGGTGTGTTTTACTTCTTTTTTGTTTGTGATATTTAGCGCAAGTGTGAGCTCGAACTTTATTTATTTAATCTCGTTTCTTTTTTGTAGTTGATGCTACTATATGATTTTGACAAAGCTAACATGGGCTATTTAAAAGCCGAGCTAGTTAAGGAAAAACAAGGTCATGCATCTACATGTTTAAAGTACAGTATGCTACTCGCCAAATCAATAAAGTGGGACGACGAGGCGATTGATAAAAAAGAGAAGTTAAATAGGGCTGAGTTTGAGCTTAATACGTATGCGTGACATGTTGTTGTGCTAGAGGAGGCTATGGGACAAGCTGAAAAAGGGAGTTAGGAAGTGAAGAGACAGACTAAAGGGTTAGGAAGTGCATAGACAAGCTAAGGCTTCTACCGAGAAGATACAACGTCAAGCAAAGGTCGATGTAGATGCGATGACTAAGAAACTTGAGTTATTTAAAATTTTCATTAATATTATAATCGTATAAATTTAAATTATTTTTTCACATTATTAACTTGATTCTATTTAAAATTTTAAATTGAGCATAATATACATATTCATTTTATAAAATTAATGTGATTTTTTATTTACAAATAAAAAATAAATTTTAAGTTAATTACTCAAAAAATTTAAAAAATAATATAATTTATAATAATTATAAAAATAAATAAACAATTATGAATATGCAAATATTTAAATTTTAGTTTAATAAATTTTAAATAATAATAGATAAATTTATAAATTTTATATGAGGAGGAAAGTTATATTTATAAAAATGTAAGAAAAATAAATTTTAAAAATAATATTCATGATTTAAAAATTTATAAATAAATAGTTATAAAAATTAAGAAATTATGTTAAAAATTTATGATTTTTTTTATTTATAAAATTATAATTTTGAAAAGATTTGTATTTGAATTTAACGATGTATCCATCATAATTTTATATGTATATAATCATTCAACTTAATTCAAAAATAATCCATTTTATATTATTATTTGAAAGATATGATATGACACAAATATTTATTAAACTCCTATACATTCTTATCTTTTTTTCCATTCAACAAGAATTTCATGGTAGTAACCCTAGAATCTGTATCGAGTACCAACCCAAATTAGGTTGGTTCAACTTTTAATCACCATCTTGAGTTTAAGACCGTTTGAAACATTCCAACAACATAAAAGAGACCGTTTGAAACATCCCTCCAGCCAGCATCTTTTTTATATATTGGTTTATGGATGAATTTAAAAATCTTTATATTATTTACTTGTAATATTCTTAATCATATTTGTAGTTAAATTTTAATTTTATCATTTTTTTAATTGATATGTATAAATTTTAATTTTTTATAAGTTAAATTTTCTCAAGAAATATAAAAAAATATACGTAAATAAATTAAATTTTAAACATGTCGCTTGAAGAATGATAAAGTAAAAAACACAATACAATCGAGAATCTCATTAACATTATTATTCTATTTATTATTATATGTAGCATAATCACTTGCTAATATAAAAATTTATTTTAAATTAATTACCAATTTTATTATTTTAAAATTATTAAAATTCATTCTATACATACATAAATTTAACTCTATCAAATTTTTTGAAAGAAATTATTTATTATAATTTATGGTATTATTATAAATTAAAATATAATTTATATTATTTTAATTAATAATTAGATACCATATTAATTATAATTATATCTTGTAATATATATAATTGCTAAAAAATTTAGTCCTCCGATGACTTATAATATATATAATTGCTAAAATATAATACATTAGCCAAAATTATCATAAAGTTAGTTAAAAATATCTTATTTAGATATTTAAATTTCTTAATTATTATAAAAAATATATAAATTATTTAATTTTTATAATTAATATATTTTAATTATAAAATCATACAATAAAAAATTTTGTTTTTATTAATAAAATAAATATTTTAATTATATAATTATAAAATTATATGATTTAAATATTTTAATTTTGAGATTGTGTTATTTATATATTTATCGTAAAAACACTCTGTTATCAAATACATGACAAAAGTTTTTTTTTTTTTATAATGCTACGTGACAAAAGCTTCTGCGTTCCAACTTGCTCATTTCCCCAGAGCACTTTCCCTACTATAGTATTGTACTACACCATAATATGTTTTTTTTTTTTAATTTCTAATATGAATTGCTTAAATGAGTTTAACAGTATATAATCAGATACAGCCCATGAGACCCCGAAGTCCCACCATCCACTGTCCATCTCTCATATATCTATCATATTATTGTTCACTAGAAAGCTCCACTTCTCCACCAAAAGATCTTTCTTTTCTTCCTCTCGCTCTGTTTCTCTTTGAGCCTTCTTTGTTCAAATTCTACCCTTTATCTCATTAAGAATAGTGATCTATCAGATTAACTTCCACGGTTTCTTGGATATGGCTGTCTTAGTGTATATAGTGCTTTTCCTGGCTTTGACTGGCCATTCAAGTAAAGCTTCTACACTTGATTTTTTTTCTTTTTCTTTCTTCTCAATTTGTATTTTCCATATCTTTCTAAAGATTTAAGAGGAGCTTTACCCTTGTTTGATGACTAAAAGTGAAGGTTTTTGTTGGGGGTTCTTGAGTTTTTCTTGTAGCTAGTTTTCCTTGCTATGTCTTTTTATGTTAAAGGATCAAGGTTTTACCTTTTTCACTAAACGATCAAGTTTGGAGCTTTAAAGTTTCTTTGAATATTTTGATTTACCAAAAGCTGTAATTTTATTTTCCTCCATTTATGATGGGTTATAATTTCCGGACAAAAATTTTCCTTTTCGTAGTTGGTTTCTGTAACATAACTAATTGTTTGATAAATTATGGGGTTTTCTGATTTTCTTCAACAGGTGCTAGTTACTGTGTGTGTAAAAATGGGTTGAGTGATCAAGTTTATCAGAAAAGCTTGGATTATGCTTGTGGAGCTGGAGCTGACTGTACAGCTATCCTTCCAAATGGTGCTTGTTACCAACCCAATACTATGAAGAGTCACTGTGATTGGGCTGTTAATAGTTATTTCCAAAGGAGAAGTCAAGCTGGTGGTAGCTGTGATTTCTCAGGCACTGCCACTCAAAGCCAAGCTCCACCTACTAGTAAGTTATCTCTTTAATTTCTTTTATCTTTTTTTTTTCAAAAGTTAGATCTTACTAATCAATTTGTCTATTTTGTTAACAGCCCAGAGTTCCAACTGTGTGTATCCTTCAACTGCTGGGTAAGTTCACTAGTTTTTGTCTCTGTTCTTTAACCTTTCTTTTCCCTTGAAACTCCTCGGAATTGTTTCTCAAGTTGTTAGTAAGAATCTAGTAAGATGGATTCTCTCAGTATGTAATGCTTTTATATGTCTATCACTCCCTCACCCTCTCACAAGTAACGCACAGGCATCACACTTGCCATTCGGGGATTACCACCAGCTCTGATGCTGAACTAACTTTTCCGAAAGTTTCTACTGAGAGACTATTTTTAAACGTCTATCAGATGTCACATATAGGGATCTCTTTATTGGAATCCCAAAAAGATCATTTTTTTTCTTCTTCTTTCCTTCCTTATGTTGAAGAAAAATCTAAATCTAATGGCAATATTGTTGTTCCAGAACCTCTATTTTTTCTCTTTTCCTTTAATTTTCTTTGGTTATTGTTTGGGACAACCCATTCAACGTAAGTACCGAGTTCAAATTGAATCTCTCATTCATCAGCAATTGTTAGACTAACTGTAGGAAGAGTTAGAAACTCTGTTTTCAAAGTTAATAATGAAACAAACATCTAGATTTCTCATGATTCTTGTTGATGAGATCTGTTAGGTGTAATGATGTAAATATTTTTCCATGTTTGTTCAGTAGTCATTTTCAATTGACCTTTACAAATATGAGGTTACTAAAATTTATTTCATTCTGCTTTGTTTGTTACTATTTGCATGTTTTTGTTCATTAATCATTTTCATCTGACCTTCACAAAATATTTGGAAGGGGAAAACACCTCATGTCACAAGGAAACATGTAAATTGGTCAAAACAATTCTACCTTTGTTAGAGTTTAGGAAATCAATTCTCCTAAAAGCCTCCCAAAAGTTTAAGTTATACATTTATCACTTTTAATTAGCGTTATTTTTATGCACCATACAAATCAACAATTGAGGTTTACCTTCGTTATGATATCTTGTTAGAAGTTGAAAAATTAATTCTTTCAAAAGAGAAGAGCTAACATTACCCTTTTATGTCAAATGTTCAATCACATCAATTCTTTTGGAAGAAAAATTTGTGAACTATTTAATTCTGTAAGGTTACTAAAATTTATTTTTGTGATTTGTTAGTACTTCAACCCCAACAGGCACTCCCTCCTCATCGACAGGCACAGGCACTCCCTCGTCAACGGGCACAGGCATAACTACAGGGACAGGCACAACGAGTCCAACATCCTTTGGAATCAGCCCAACTGGGACTGCTACTGGAATTCCTGATGGTAGCAATGCTGTGGCTCTTTTTACAAGCCTCAATCTTTTCTACCCGTTTGCTATCATGTCCTGTTTTTCAGGCTTCTTATTACTGTGGGGCTGAACTTTCACACGAGATGTGCGGTCAAACCTTTTGCCGTGGAAAATGCTGTGTGTATCAAATTTGAAATATCTATCTGATAGATTATCATTAGTAAGTAGGTCACAAAATTTGTATTGAGTAGGATCTAGAGGCGAAAACCCCACTTTCTCTTTAATTTTAGGGTTTTCTTCCTTCTGAAAAAAGGTGACAGCTCTAGGGGTAGAACCTGATCCCTCTATCTCTCTCTCTCTCTCTCTCTCTCTCTCTCTTACTTTTCATTGTAGGATTTACTATTCTCCTATTGTACATCTAAGAGTCAGTAATTTTTATTTATTGACACTCTGCTACCTCCCTATTTCTTACTTTGACTGGTTTCATTTATTGCCTTATTGGGCCATTGGGAAGCACGCGTATTCTTTTTTCCCTAACCAAACTGAAAAATACCTGACTTTGATGACTCGTAACTACGTCCCTGTTTTGTAGAGGAAGTTTGCTTTGTAATGGAAATTTTGGATTCGAAAATTTGAAGATGTTAAAATTTATTAGTAAAATATAAAAAATTACTATTCTTTTTAAAAGTTACCGATTGATATAAAAAAATGAAAAATTAAAAAACTTGATAGTACCCAATTTTCCAAAGCAATTAAGAAAGGTTTTTTTTCCATGAAATTATTTATTTATTATAAGTTATGAATTAATTATAATATTTTGGTTAACTAGTTAGTTATAAGTTAAAATCTTCTTATTATTTAATTAATAATTATGTAATTTTAGTTATAATTATATCACAATTTATTACAATAAAAAGTGTTATTTATAAATTTTTTTGACTCACCAAACACATTTAATCATGCATAATTACAAAATTTTATTAAAGCCATAGAAATGTGTGTTTTTCTAATGATAATTACATATTCAAATATTCACACATATAATGATGTGTTTTGAATCCACTTTTCTCGGTGTTTGTAAAAGAAACCTTCTGTTGTATTTTGGCTTTTGCTTTATAAAACCTTGTATAAGAAAAAAAATCACGTTTTGCTGGGGGGAACCCGAATTTTTCTTTTTGCAAAGTGTCAAAGCCACCGGAATAATTGAACTTGACATGCATGGCCGAAATAAATACGATTTTGAATGTACAAGAAGCCGATTTATTATATTAATAAACAATTACTAAATGTAATGGCAGGTGCTAAGACATGTAAACTACCTACTAACCCACAAAAAATATTTATTAATCTTAAATTAATAACGATGTGGAGTTTTAAATTATATATCCTAGATTTTAATGGTAAATAAAATTAAGGATTATTTTTAACTATTTCCTCTATAATAATATCATTTTATTAGTTAACATTATAGGCCCTGAAATAATAAATAATTCCTCCTACTAAGCGTTTGGGAAATAACAAGACAGACCTTCATTTTCAACACATGACATATTAAATTAATAATATTATATTTACGTGATTTGTTTCCTGTCCTAAGAATTCCCCTAAATGTAAGAGTCAAATATGCTTCGATCAAAGGAAGTTTTATTAAGAAATGGCTTGTTAATGTAATTTCACAAATGTCAAATGGTTCTAGGTCCACGTGGAGGTAGTACTAGTTGTATAGAGGTTGTTGGAGCTCACTAAAGCTTGGAAGCCAGTTGTGTGTTGACAAGTACTGTACTGAGATGAAGTCTCATTTGATCACATTGAAATTTTTTCACATCGAAACTATTGAATAACTCTTTTGTGATAGTTACTAGCTAATTGTAAAATAACATACCTAACATTGTGAAACACAGTAAGGTTATACTCTAAATATTTTGAAAACTTACATGCTTGAACTCCTTAGAATAATATAAATATTTATTAGATTTATTATCGTTGAAATTGGTTGATTATAAGAGAGAAAACTTAGATTTAATTTAAAATAATTGATTGAATGGCTGAATTTTTTAATTTTTTTTATCTATTTATAGAATATTAATTGTACATATATAAATTACATAGGATGTATACATATATAGAACATTATTCGTATAAATGTAGATCACATAGGATATACACATACATAGAATGTCATAAAGATACAAACCGTAAAAAGTAATATATTTTATAATTTGAGGTTGACTATAGCTCGACTTGTTGGTCGACCTTATAGGTACCATGGTACCCTCAGAAGGGGTTACTTTTTTGTTGATGCGTTATGAGCCGAAGTCAGGTAGGTCATTTGGGATGATTTTGTCATATGACTTGAACTGTTAACTAGATTCAAATTACTACATAGGTTGGATTCATGATTGATTCATATGTCCAAATAATTATATTTAAAGATAATAAGATATATATCTTATTCTGAAAGTCAAAACCGTGTGTTTAGAGTAAGAATGTCTCCTATTCTTTTATAGATTTCATGCTCTTTTTGTGCGAGATTTTAAAGTCAATTTGGGTATATCATTATACGAGTTTTAAAACCCCATTCGCTAACTTCTTCATCTTCTCCAAGATCGTTGCTAGTTGCTCCATGGTGTTTCTCTATCACCATCGCTCGATGGTGTGTGCCATCGCCATTGCTTGGTATCATCGCTTAATTATTGTTACCATCTACTCCTTGTTATGGCAGTGTGATTGTGGTTGCTATAGTAGGTGTTGTCCTCTCCGTCATTGGGTGGTGTGACTTTAGTATGTTTTCAAGTCTGGTTATGTACTTCTTTTTCTTTTGATTGTTATGTTTTTAATAAGTGGTTTATTTATTTTATACGGGTTGAATTTTGTACGTAAGAATTATGAGTGTTGGTTATTTTCGTGAATAAAATATTTATTTGTAAAACTGTTTTTAGGCATGCTATTAAGTTTATCGAGAAAAGCTGAACAAATGCTCGAGTTTCAGATAGTTTTATTTTAGATATATCTTTTATAATTACGATACATAAGATTGTATTCATACATTTAATAGTATATATTTATAAATCTAAAAATTATCTTTTATACTAAAATATTTATTTAAACTTTAATCAATTTATAAAATTATTCATTAAATATTTTTAGACGTATTTTAATATTTTTAAGATGTGTTTTAAAAAATGATTTTTTATAGTATCAAGATTTTTAACGAGCTTTAAAAAATTAAGTTAAAAATAAATTTAACTTTAATAATATTGTGTAATATTATTATCTACATAGATAGACACGTTAGGGTTGAAAAATGCATTGGTCGAACTGCTGAAAAAGGAGAGCTGTTGAAAAAAATCATCAGAATACCATTCATCCTTACCCTTGCCATGTTCCGAATTTGAGCTCATCACTTGAATTAATAGTAAGCCTCTCTTTTGTTTATTACTCAATATCTTCATTCATCACTTGTGAAAAAAGAAGCTGTTGCCGAAAAAAAAATTGAGAGCGACAGTGAAGTTGAAAAGCGGCAATTAATATATATATATATATATATATATATATATATATATATATACTTTACTGGAGTGAGGTAAGAAAAGTATTACATTGTTAGAGAGAGATTTTATTCGCCTTATGTAATACTACTTCATGAAAAGAGGGTCAAAATCCTAGAAATTGAAAAGGTATATTAATTGGCTCGCAAATTTTGGGTATTAATTCACTTTATGAGAGATAGGAATGTCACGGGACGGAAAGTACGGTTATCAAATATCATTTCTAAATTGAATTATAAAATTTATATTTAAAATTATCTAATAATAGTTAAAATTTATGAACGACTTTTCAACCACGGTTAGTTAATGATTTAAAGCGGTTATGAAAAATAAAAATAAAACTTAAAAAAATAATTTAATTTATTAAATATATATAATTAATTTTTGATATATAATTTTATATAATTAATTTTTATATATAATTTAATTTATTAAATATATAAATTAATTAATTAAATATAATTAAATTCGGGTATGAACGTGTACGATTTTTAGTATAATCATAACCGAACTGTACACGTTGTTTCATGTTTTATTTTTACCTGAAATCGTCTTTGTTCTCAAAATTTATCGATTAAAAATCGAACCGTCGGTTCGAATAACCAAACACACTGTTTTTTTGCCCATCCCTAATGAGAGAGTTATCGGCAAAGTAGAAGTGATATTCGATAAAGGTAATATTTTAGTTTAAATTATATTTTTATATCTCTTTTTTAATCTGTATATTAGTATTGGATTATTAGTTTTTCTAATTTTTCATATTTATTAGTTTATTTATTTTAAAATTTTAATATTCATAGCTTATTTTGTGATTAGTATCTTAAGTATTTAAATCTAATAATTACATGAACGATCATAATTATTTAATTTAATTATTAAATTTTAAAGAAGTTATTTTTAGTAAATTTGGACTTAATTTTTTTCTCTAGAACTTTCTAGTTGATTTGATTTAAGTGACATAAATTTTGAATCATCTAGTTAAGATTATTCATTGTTAAATTTGTTCTATAACGCAAACGTACATTTGTATTTTTGTACAAACTCTTGATTTGTAAACGTATCTGCTTGTCGGAAAGTTCAATGGAATGTTGGTGTGGGAAATGCTCATGTTAAATAGAGTAAGACCTCGTAATTAAAGTATATTGTGGCAGTAGTAGGATAGTATAAGACTAAGTTTATACTTGAATATTTTATTTTCACAATGAAAAATTAGGTGGTTCGATGAATAAATGATTTTTTTAAATCATGATTGTGGTCTAATTTATTTTCATCTAAAAATATCATGTGTTATTTTTTTTATTTTTAAATTTTATCCTTAAATGCGATTGTATACCTTACCGATTTATTTAGATTATTAAATTATAAATTAATAAAAAATAAAAATAATTTATTTATTAACTTTATGTTAATTGGATTCATATCATATAAACTTTAATTTATCTTAATTTATTTAATTTATTGATGCGTAAAATCCAACAACAGTTAACCGAAGTTATCCGTGTGGAAAATTTATGGTAAATTATTTGGTGGAGTTGGAGCTTATGTTGTACAAAAAAAAATTGAGAGAATATAATTCCCGAAGATATATATATCTACCATAAAAGCGGAAGATAAGGGAAATACTCTATTAGGACCCCAAAGATTACCAAGAACGAGTTATACCAATCCCTCATCATATATAAACTCATAACAATCTGCCATCAGAGTTTACACTTATAAGGTCTTAATTATTAGCTGCATAGAGTTTGTGTAACATATTGCCGGCGTAATAAGATCATCATAATATGGTCATATACGCTTCTTAGTGTTATATATTGATAGTAGCAATGCATATATACGTATAATTCATAAAAAAGTCGATTCTTTTGTACAACAGATTCACAATCATTCCATTAAGACACCAAAATCTAAAAGAATGACAAGTACAATAAAATGAAAACTGAAATTCTTTTTAGATACTTGTGAGGTTGAAGGAGGAATCTACATGTGATGGGGAATATTAAACATATAAAACTGTATCACACTGTTCATATATATATATATATTAGCAACGTGACCCAAAGAATTTAAAGAACCTGAAGCTGGATCTCATCTATCATAAAAAATTTACCTTTTTTATTGATTCTTAAGTATTGGATAAAAAATAATTTATATAGTGTTGAGAATAATAATAACGGCTACTTAGTAGAATTTCCGCTATTAATAATCCGCAATAAGAATCCGCTTTAAGAATCCGCTTAATAATCCGCCATTTAAGTAATCGCCAGTTTAATAACCGCCTTAAGAATCCGCAAGCACTTTAATAACCGCTAGTTTAATCCGCTAGTTTAATAACGGTTAGTTTCTTTCCTTTAAATGTATAAAATATAACATTAGACGTTAAGCCAAAATCAATTCAATAACTCTCTCAACAAAAATCAAAGAAAATCAACACGTGGTATCAAAGCGAGTTGATCTTGCTCCAAATCAATCCCACAAACAAAGAGTATAAGTTCAAGAATCTAGAAAATGTCACAACATACAGAGACTTACAAGTCTTCTAAATAGTAAAAATTACCATCTGGGCACGTCGCTTGACTTTTGGTCTAATCTACAGAGACAAATTTAGCATGTCACCGGTGAGAAATCAAAACCAAAAGTCAAGATCCAACACACTCAACAAATTGAAGAAAGAAAGGAAATTTCGTAATGGAGAAAGAGTGACAATCTGCGTCGTTGGTTATCGCAACCATGGAACCCCATATCTCTCGATCTCATGACATATCTAGATACAAATGAGATATGTGGGTTAAGTTCGAGACAATGTTCGGAAAGAAGAAAAATTACTTTATTTATCAACTTCAAAGAAGAACTTCAACGCTACAACAACAAAATCAATCATAACCGAACTATTCAAGAAAATCCAAAAAAAGAATGATGAGATTAGAGTGTATCGACCTCTCACAAATGATCTTCGATGAAATCAAAAGAAGAGGTGAGCAGGATGGAATTTTCACCTTCCTCTCCAAGCTCGATTCAGCTACGGCGGGTACGCTCACAAATTCTTCTCACGGGTGAAGTCCATCTCATTGAGGTTGTTGGGATGGTTGGAAAGAGAAGAGACAGAAGAATAGTAATCGGTACTCAACTACCTGGACAACCACGAAGCCAAGGCTTTCATCACCAGATCTAACCCAGGCCGAACGTCGGGAGACCAAACACTCACCGCGATTATTGTGCATGGAAGGACATAAGCGCGAGGAATGCCGGGTCACTCGCTCATTGCGATTATTGTAAGAAGGAAGGACACAAGCGCGAGGAATGTTTGGTGTCTCAACCCTCATCTCCGCAGTGAAGGCGAGGTGGAGGCTTCGTGCCAAAGCGGGAGATCAACACAAAATCGGGTGAGAGCGTAGAAAATGGGTTACTCTTCACAAAAGGAAAAAGAGGATATGAATACAAACGGAGCCGAAAAAGAAATAAAAGGTGAGGTGGATATGGATCAAATGAGGCAGTGATACACAATTATCCGTGATGTTTCAAGGAAAATCTCAAAACCTCCTCGGTATGATTACAAACCTTACTCTAAATTCTTTAAATTCCAAATGGATTCTTGATTCAGGTTCAACTGATCACATAATCGAAATAAAAACTTACTCAATAATTACAAAAAAATTGAGACTAAACAATTTGTAATCGTTGCAAATGGTGAAAAAATGGAAATTTTAGGAAATGGTTCAATTAGTCTCCTTTCAAGGAAAAATTCAAATGTTTGCATGTGAATAATTGTACATCTAACTTTATCCATTAGTAAAATCACACGAGACTTAAATTGTGAAATTACATTTACATCCAAAAATGTGATTTTTCAGAATTGATAACGAAGAATATCATTGGTGAAGGTTTTCTAGAAAATGGGCTTTATATTCTAAGTGAAGAAAAGTGCATCTTCAATATTAAAAAAGAAGAAGACTTAGGCACTCTTTGGCATAAGAGAATTGGTCATCCTTCTGATAAGATTTTAAAATGTATTTTTGATTTCAAACAACTAGATTGTAGTAGTTGTGAAATTTGCAAATGAGGAATGGACACAAGGTTACCATTTAGTTTATCCAATTGTAAAAGCAAAAAACCTTTTGAGATAATACATTCGATGTTTGGGGCCCTCCGTTAATTGAGTCATTTAATGGTTATAAATACTTTGTTATATTTATAGATGATTTTTCAAGAACTACATGGTTACACTTGTTAAAAAATAAAAGTGAAGTGTTTTCTCAATTTCAAGAATTTTTATAATTTTGTAGAAAATCAATATGATGCAAAGATTAAAACTTTTAAGTGATAATGGAACGGAATTTGTAAATCAAAATTTTACAAATTTTTTCAAGCAAAAGGAATTTTACATCAAACAACTTGTATTTACACACCCCAACAAAATGGTGTGTCGAAAGAAAAAATCGACATTTACTTGAAGTAACAAGAGTACTTTTGTTTCAAAATAATGTTCAATAATTTTTTTGATCTTTAATGTCGCTCTCACCGCAACATATTTAATTAATAGATTGCCAAGTGCCAATTTGAATTTCAAAAGCCCACTAGAAATCCTCTACCAAGAAAAACTCAATATCTATCATTTAAGAGTATTTGGATGTACATATTGTACATGTGCACAAAAATAAACAACACAAGTTAGATTATACGTCAATCAAAGCTATTTTCTTGGGGTATTCATCTCAAAAAAAGGGTTATAAATGCTATGATCCGATTAACAAAAAACATTACATTTCAAGAGATGTGACATTCCAAGAAAAATGAGCCATATTACAAAACACTAGAAAAGGAGACTAATAACCAAGAGGAACCAAATGAATTTACATTTCCATTTTTTTATTCCTTAGAAGGAAATATAAGTAGTAGAAAATGAAATAATCAACGTGAGAATGAAGAGAAGAAACTTCTCAAAATGAGGGGAAAGATGGTACTACCGAAATAATACCATCGGTAAGGTCTAATGGACTCCACAACCTACAACTAGATTACGGGATTTTGTAACATACGAGGTAAAATATCCTATCCAAAATTATTTATCTTATGAAAATGTTACACCAATAATATAGACTTATTTGACCTCAATTTCCAAAGAAAATGAGCCAAATAACTATGAGGAAGCAATAGCTTAACTGTATGCAAAGCAATGCAAGAAGAACTTCAAGCACTTGAAAAAATGAAACACGGGTAGTCGTACAACTACCCGAAGGAAAGAAACCCGTAGGATGCAAATGGGTCTATAAGATTAAGTTTAATAGCGATGGTACTATTGAAAGGTACAAAGCACGATTAAGTGGCAAAAGGTTACACTCAAACCTATGGTGTAGATTATCAAGAAACATTTGCACCCGTGGCCAAAATGAATACCGTTAGGATTTTACTTTCCATGGCAGTAAACCAAAATCGACCTTACATCAAATGGATGTCAAGAATGCTTTTCTCCAAGGAACACTCAAGAAGAGGTATATATGACACTTCCACTGTCATAAAAAAAGAAAACAATTCTAGTCTAGCTACAGTAGGTTAAAAAATCTATTTACGGGACTAAAGCAATCTCCACGATGGTATGGAAAACTAAGCTCTTATTTAATTTCTTGTGATTTTAAAATTAGTAATGCTGATCAACTCATTATTTTCCAAAAATTATGGTACATTCACAACCATAATTCTAATATATGTAGATGATATAATAATTACCTAAATAATTTGAAGAAATTAAAAAAGTGAAAATGAAATTAAAAGGAGAATTTTGATATCAAAGACTTAGGTTTATTAAAATATTTTCTAGGAATAGAAATAAGACATTCACCCGGACTCTTTATTTCACAAAGAAAATATACACTTGACCTATTGAAAGAAAGAACCGTAAATTAGTGGAGTAAACCAACATCTACACCAATAGATAGTAAATGCAAATTAAATATTGAGGATGGCGAACCCTTGAAGACATAAGCCAATTTCAAAGACTTGTAGGAAAATTAATTTATTTAACGGTAACCAGACCAGATATTTCTTTTTCAAGAAGCCAAATTAGTAAATTTATGCATACACCTAGAACACCACATTTGTGCTATACATAGAATTTTAAAATATTTAAAAGGGACACCTAGTAAAGGAATTCTCATGAAATGTAATAATTTAATGAAGTGTCAATTACTCCGTCTGATTGGTAGCTTTGATAGAAAATCAACCACCGGTTTTCGTACGTTTCAGAGGCGGAAATTTAGTCACATGGAAAAGCAAGAAACAAAATGTCAGGCACGATCAAGCGGAGGCGAATATCGAGCCATACGGCATCAACTCGTTTAGGCTAACTTGGATCAAACAACTTCTTTTGGATATTGGAATTAAAATTCAAGAACCAATGAAGATGTTTTTCAGGATAACCAAATGCTACGCACATATAGCATCAAATCCAAGAGTTTCACGAGAGAACAAACACATCAAGTGGATTGCCACTTCATTCGAGAAAAAATTCAAGCAAAGGAAATTGAACTCCATTTGTGAGAAGTGAAAAACAATTGGCGAACATCTTCACCAAAGGTTTAGATTTAAAATCATTTGAAGAAAATTTAAGCAAGTTAAGGTTGACCGATATCTACACACCTAACTTGAGGGGGAGTGTTGAGAATAATAATAACGGCTAGTTAGTAACGGCTAGTTTAATAACGGCTAGTTAGTAACGGCTAGTTTAGTAACGGCTAGTTTAATAACGGCTAGTTTAGTAACGGCTAGTTTAATAACGGCTAGTTTAGTAACGGCTAGTTTAATAACGGCTAGTTTAACGGCTAGTTTAATAACGGCTAGTTTCTTCCTTTAAATGTATAAATATAACATTAGACATTAAGCCAAAATCAATTCAATAACTCTCTCAACAAAAATCAAAGAAAATCAACATATAGAAACAATGTTGCTCAATCATTATCAAACTGATTGTGATCATTTACATTTCAATACACATCAATTTTTGTACTTTAATGTTATCTATTATATTCAAATGATTTTGAGATTGGATCAAACAAATATAAAGAATTAAGAAATATTAATGGGTAACCATTCGAGTAAATGAAATTAGTAATATTATCTGTGAATTATATTGCTTAAGAAATATGTTTGAGATTCTCTTTCATTTATATATATTATGTACTATTTTAGTTTAGTTTATAAATGTATGTATTTTTTGAAAAAAAAAAAGGATTTTTGTGATTCACTTGATATGACCATAAGACTTACTCTCCTTCATTTTAAGTTACAAATTCAATTCATATAAAATGACATTAAATTAAAAAAAGAAGATGATAGAATTTTGTCATGTACGTCTCAAATATATTTAGGGGTGTCAAATTAGATGGATCAACTTGTCCTAGTACGACCTCTTTTGCAGGTTGGAACAGTATACAAACCCGACTAGAAGACAAAGGAATTTTGTTACATGCATCTAAAATATATTTAAGGGTGTCAAATTAGACGAACGAACCTATCTTGACACAACCTTTTGGGCAGGTTGAAACAACATAGAAGTCCGACTAGCGAATTGATGTTCTTAGCTTAAATAGTCACATATTTACCTTTTGATAAATTTTTACAAACTAGTAAAGACTCATTCTAAAACTCATATCTTTATATTCAATGACACATTATAAAGATAAAAAAGTGTTACTTTATAACTTAAATAAATTGAGAATATGATAAATCCATTAAACTTATTGGACGCAATCACTATTAGACTTTTGGCAATCATCATATGAGTTTCAATGACCATTGTCATTGATCTTGTTGGAGTTATGGTGATCATCGTTGGAGTCTCTGGATGTAAGTCCTTACATCCCGCCTAAAAATATGTAAAGTATTATATCCAATGATGGATGCCAATGCTATGCTAAGGTCATTAAAACTTCGATTAGGTCATTGGATTGGATATAAGACGATACATCTTAAGCATATGTAACACATTATATATATATTTCTTATATAAAAACATGTAAGACTTTATGTCTAACTTAAAAATATGTGAAGTTTTATACTCATAACATATGTAACATATTACATATGTTTCTTAAAAATATGTAAAACCTTACATTCAACGACGATCATTAGAGTGCCGTTTCGATGAGTTACTAATGATGATTGCTGAAACTTTATCAACGTTGTTGTTGTATATCTTATTGGATTTAATTATATTATCATTTTATTGAAGTTATATAATATAAGTATTTTGATTTTTATATTATGTCATTGGATATGAATTTGTGAACTTTTAAATGAATTTTTGCTAGTATGAAAAAAAAATCTAAAATGAGAGAAATTTTTATTTCGTACTAATAGTTTAAAAAAATTGAGGTCATGTAATTTTATTTAGAATATAATAGAACACTCTTACTTATCATAAATTTATCATCTTAATCAATATATCAATTTTTATTAAATATAATTACATAGTTTTATTTGTACATATTATATATCTCATTATATTTATGGATGATAATTTATGATACCACACAATACAAAATTTACTTGAATATGAATTAATTTAATATGATATAACACGACTTATTTTAATATATTTTTGAAATGAGTCAAACATGAAACAATACGATAATTCAAAATTAATCAGTTAAATTAAAATTTTAATATTATTTTTTCTTTAAACTTGATAAGAAGAAAATCAGATCTAATTTAAATGAATTTAATTAATTATAATTGAATAAAATAATATATTTTATTAAAAAAATTGAGTTGATCACGTAATAATTCGATTCGAGATAGCTCGAACTGAGATTGATTTAACGATATAAATATATTTTTATTAATAAATAAGCAGTTTAAACTAAGATTGATTTGATGAGATAAATATACTTTTATTAATAAATAAACCTGTTATAATAAGTTTATTAAATGGGTAAACATAATTTAAAAAATTTATGATTCTTAATTATATCTTTTAGGTAAGATGCTGCAAACTTAGTAACATATATTATCTATTTTAAAATTGTGATAATTAAAATTTTCTTATTTTACGTTACACAATTTGTATACTAGCATTATAACGGTTGAAGATATATTTTAAAATTGAGATAATTAAAATTTTCATATTTGATCATATTACACAGTTTGTATAAGCATTCTAATGGATGAATATTGCGAGTGTGTATATAATATGATGATAATTAATAATATTTGTGAGAAAAAGGGTTGCTTAGTTTATTTTATAAAATATTTTTTTAAGTTTATTTGTTTGTAAAAAAATATTAAAGTAATTTTTAATTAAAAAAATTAATTAAATGTTTTAATAATTTTTCGATCAAATTTAAATTACATTTTTATAGTTTAATGTATAACTTTAAATATTAAAAAAATAAAAATGTGTTTACTTTTGAAAGAAATTTTTTCTTAAAAAATTATAATTAATTTTTAACGTATATATCTATTAAAAAAATATAAACATAGAAATATAATATAATATTTTGTTATATTTAATAAAAAATATAATAAAAAATTACTTTTTATTAAAATATTTTTATAAATAAAGAGAATTTAATAATATCATTTAAAAAATATTAAAATATCTTTTTTAAAGAAAAAATAAATAATATATTTGATCTAAAGTGACTGGTTAAACATTTTCATCAAATTTTTCAATATAAAATGCAATCGGCAGGAATGAAGGAATATTAGAAAGAAAGATATTAAGAGTTGCGTGAGAGTAGAGAACTCAGAGGACTAACCGCCATGGATGAGCAAAGAGAACGAGCTTCGCAGCTTAGGCCTCCTCCTCCTCCAGGTCCAGGAGGCGGTTCCTCTTCAATTTTTCCATTACTACTGTTCATCGTCGCCATCGTGGCCCTTGTAACATCTCTCTTTTTGTTTCTACTTTGATTTTGTTCCATTGCCAACTGTTAGCATTTCTCGATTTTCATCTTTCAACCGAGTCTTTTTCATTTTCTAATTTTGTTACTGGATGATATGTGTCTCTGATGAATTGCATTATAACCCTAGCTCTGAAGCAAAGTATGTTGTATTCCTATTTTCAAATTTATACTCCCGTTTGTTCGTTCTTTATCTTTACTCTCCGCGGATTAACCCTGATTTGTTCTTAGACGTCGTCACTGATTAGAAATTCACATTGGATGGTCGGAACTACAAACTGTGATGAGTTTTAGTTAGATCGTATTGGGGCAATCGTTTAGGATATTTACTCCTTGGTTGTTTTTATCTAGTACGTACTTCAATTACTTATGTTTACTCAATTCAATTATACAGCTGCGATTTTTTTTTGGGCATATTTTTAATTAGAATTTATATATAAACTCTATGCCCCGGTAGATTCTACTATGTATTAGCCCTTCTTTCCTCCAAATCATAGTTTACATATAGTTCTAAACTTATAATTTATAATAAATAATGAAAAAAGAAATTGAGCTTGCTTGCGGTTTCCTGTTTTAGAGCCAAAATAATTTTAATGATATTTAGATATATTATCTTTTACGATTTCACACTCAAACTCAAACCCACGAGAACCCACTCAAAACAACGATTTAGTGAACTATTGAATCAAAGATAACAAGAACCAAAACAAAAATCAACAAGAATCAAAAGAGCACATAATTTAAGTGGTTCGATCCCTAATCACTATTAAACATGATTTTGTATAGAGAAGAAAATCAAAAATAATTACGAGAGTAAAACTTAACACACTCAAAGGATCAAAAAGTAAACTTAACTCCCTAAAGGATCAAAACTCCTAACACATTCTTGAAATCACTCACAAACCCTCACGAACACATAGAAAAACATCAAGAGTTGAAGAGAGAAAAATAAGAGAATGAGAGAGATGAAACGGCGCTAAGAAGAGAAGAAATGAACGAGCATCCACCAAAAAACCCTAATTGGGATATACATACAATTAGGTGAAATGATGGTTTTTTTCCCTCGGCCTTTAATCAAAATCTAGCGTATAATGGGCTTGAAAAAACACTTAGAAAACAGCCTAATTCACATTAGCAGCCCAAGAGCCCAATACATAATATAACACAGATAATTATGTATTAAACACATTTAACCAATCCATATATGTATGTATGCTCCTCATTCAAGCCACGGGATAAGGGGAAGGAGAAGGAGGATCTGAATGCCTCAAAGCCCCGTGTGACGTGCTTCATTTGCGACGGACCGCATTGGGCACGTGAATGTCCGAAGAGGAAGGCCTCGAAGGCCTTGGGCTGCTTCCACTCACGCCACCGTGACGGAGGTAAGTCGGACGCAGTGCGAAGCACGGGTTCTTTCAGGCCTACTGTGCAACACAGAGTGCCCCAACGACCCCTAAAGGCTTAATGTACGTGGATGCCACCACTACCGGGAAGGTTACCAAAGCATTGGTCGACACAGGTGCATCTCACAACTTTGTTTCAGTGGAGGGAGCAGAGAGACCCGGCCTGAGGGTTGTCAACGGAGGGGGGTCTCTCAAGGCAGTTAACTCAAGCAGACTACTATTACATGGAGTGCTCGAGGAGTTAAGGTCGGGCCTTGCACGGCCTGCTGCTGGACTTATCTCAGTAGCGCCATGGATGACTTCACAGTTGTATTTGGCATGGAGTTCTTGGACCGCAGTAGGCTTTCTTGGTGCCACGTCAAACTCTACGTGTATCATGGATGGTATGAAGGCGTGTGTGGTGCCGACGGAAAGGACCCAAGAACCTACTATCCAAGTTCTCAAGACTTCAATTCAAGAAGGGATCAAGAGGGACGAAGAGAGTTACTTGGTCATTTTAAAAGAATACGACGATGAGGAGACGTCATCAAAGCCAAGCTTGCCAACCAAGTGCAAGTTGTCTTAGATAAGTTCCAAGATGTAATGCCTAAGCATTACCCAAATCTGCTACCTCCAAGGATGGAGGTGCACCATGAAATAGAGTTGGAACCCAGCACCAGGCCACTAGCAACATGAGCCCATATCGGATGGCAAACTCGCGAGTAGACCATTACGGGGGCAACTCGACGACTGGCCGGATGCGCCGGCTTCATAAGGCCCTCTAAAGCCCCATTTGGTGCCCCGATGCTATTTCAAAAGAAGAAGGATGGCTCGCTGCGAATGTGCATCGACTATAGAGCTCTAAATAAGATCACGGTCAAGAACAAGTATCCTATCCCTCTTATCGCTGATTTGTTTGATCAATTGGGGAGTGCAAGATACTTCACAAAATTGGACCTACAATCGGGATACTACCAGGGTGTCGCAAGCTAAATGACACTGAACGCCGCTACACCGTACAAGAGAAGGAAATGACCGCTGTCATTCATTGTCTAAGGGTGTGGCGACACTACTTATTGGGCTCTCATTTTGTTATCATGACGGACAATATTGCAACAAGTTACCTGCACTAAAAGAAGTTGAGTCCCAAGCAAGCTCGATGGCGGGATTTCTTGGCGAGCTCGACCTACGGTGTTGGAATACAAGCACATGGCTAACGTGGTGGGCGTGCGTTGAAATGAAGACGGAGCGTACTTTTAAGGGCCAAGTAGTCCTTTGTTAGAAAGGATCAAAGAAGAGTTAGGCGTGATGCCCTTGCTCAAAATCTCACGCCTTCATCAAGGAAGTTGAAGACGAGACGATTTTGGGCCGAGTGACGGATCTACTCTACGCCAAGCAGTCGTATCTTCGTGCCAAAACGGGGTGCTTAAGGAAGCGAGCTTATCAAGGAATGCCACGATTCCTTACGGGTCGACACCAGGAACGAGGCGCACCGCTTTGATCAAATCCATCTACTATCGCCTCAACTTCGGACGATGTCGAAGCTTACGTGAAGACTGGCCTTGTACGCCAACAAGACAAGATAGAGCAGACGCGACCGGGAGGATTCTAATCGCCGCTTATTCCAGATGTAATTCGAGAGTTGTCTACGACTTCATTACTGCCAAAATCGAGAGGTTGGCAAGATAATTGTCGTTATCGACCGCCAAAGAAATATGCAACATTCATACACGCCACTCGACCGCACGGTAGATGAGACTGACGCTGTTCCTTAAAACATGTTGTGAAGCACGGGGATTCCATCCAACATCGAGTGGACCGAGACCCACGATTCACCGGAAATTTTGGACGGAACTATTCAAGTCATTGGGATCGTACTTGAATTTCTCCACAAGCTTTCATCCCCAAAGTGACGGACAAACGGAGCGCCATAACGCCTTCGTCTTGGAATCAGTATATTAGGCACTTTGTTAGTGCCAATCAACGAGATTAGGCGAAGCCGTCTGGACGTAGCCCATTCTCATATAATCTGAAAAGTCGAGTCCACCGCAGTCCCTTCGAAATTGTCATGGGGCGGCACGACCCCTCAGCTCGCTGCCACGAGTTACGAAGGAAAGAGTCACCGCTTTCAAGTCAGCAAGGCGTGGCATGACAATGAGTCGTCCGAGCCTATCCGAATAAGGCGTTTAAAAATATGAAGAAATGGGCCGACAAGAAGAGGAGGATGGTAGAATTTCGGGAAGGCGATTTTGGTCCTTGTCAAATTATTGCCCTCAACAATTCAAGTCCTTGCGGAAGGTTCATGCGGGTTAGTGTGGAAGTACCAAGGACCATTTCCCGCCCAAGAAAGTTGGTAAGGTGTCGTGACAAACTACAACTCCTCCAAAGCTTAAAATCTATCCGGTCTTTCATGTAAGCGAAACCCTTTCATGGAGACGAGGAAGACATGAGTCGGGAGAATCCAAGAGGGTGCACCGGGTAACCTCCGCTTTGTGACAGGAAGCGGACTCGATTTTGGCGGACCGGCTTGATCCGGCGAAGGGCGTACTGCGTTATAGGGAATACTTGGTCAAATGGAAAACGCCCCGTATGTAGACAAGTCAGGGAACCCGAGGATTCTCGTGGCAATTCGTGATGCTGCTGCAGGTTTCAACTGGTGCGACAGGTGTCGCGAACTCGGAGCGGGAGGGTGTCAGCCCGCCCAAACCGCCCTAAAAATCCAAACGATGGGCTGCTTAAAGGATCTAGACACGTAGAAAGTTCTAGAGTTGCCTAGAGAAGTCTAGAAAGGGCTAGAGTTGGACGGACTCAAGCTCAAGACCCAAGAATGTTCTAGAGCACGCCGAGAGTGCTAGGACGGGTCGGAATATTCTAGAGCATGCCTGATGGTTCAGAAGGATGTGTCAGGCGGAAGCTTACGGAACATCCCGAACGTGCGTAGGAACTAGACAAACCTAGAAGACTTTAGAGTTGGATAAGGTCCTAGAACCTCAGGCGGATTGTACATGAACTCTCTTGTATATTCTGGAAGCCTAGAAGGATCTAGAGAAACGTGGCATACTCACAGGCTTGTCACACACTATAAATAGACCTATTGGTCTTCATTTGTATCAATCTTGGAAATTCCTAACATCTTGGGAAATCCTTGGGAATTCTTAGCATTTGTAACATAAACTTTCTCTAGAGCAATACAAAGCATTATTTGCAAACTCTTTCTATTCTCTTTGGAGTTACATTTCGGATTCAAAGGCAGGTTTAGTGCAACGGACTGTGCTAAGTGCCGCACGATCGCTACTTGAGAAATTAAGGTCGTGACACATTACTCTGTATTCTATATCTCCATAATACTCCCAATATCGTAGTGACACCAAATTAACAATCTGTACCTTAATATTATGTGTACCTTGATATTATGCATGCAATGGATATATATACATTCACCCTTTCCAATCCTAAAATATGATATTTTAATCAAATCCAAGCAATACTTAAATTTGATTAATGATATTAGTTTAGTGAGCATATCAGGGGGATTGTCCTATATGGAGATCTTATCCAGTTTAATCAGACATTGTACAACTGTGTCTCTAATGAAATGCATTTTGACATCAACATGTTTTGACCTTGAAGGAAACATGGGATGCTTTGATAAATAAATGAAAAATTGATTATCACAATATACAATAACATCACAATAAACAATACCGAGCTGTCTTGTAAAGTTCCTCATCCACAAGCTTTTTTTTTTTTACATGTCTCAGTACAGGTAATAAATCCAGTTTCAATGGTCGATAAAGCAACTATTGTTTATAGATTGACTTTCAAATATATAGGATTGCCAAAGACTGAATATATATTCTTACAATAGTCTTATTATGTCTTTGTCTCCTACAAAATCAGAGTCAATGTACCCATTTACAATAGAGACATCACAAATAGTCTTTTTAATCATCAAACCAGTATTCGAGGTGCCTTTTAAATATATCAGGATCCACTTAACAACCATCCAGTGAGCTTTATCAGAGTTAGACATATATATATATTAACCAGATTCACAACATATGTTATATTTGGTCTTTTACAGACTATAGCATACATAAGTAATCCAACATCATTAGAATAAGGAACTTTGTTCATATACTTCTTATCGTTGTTAGTTTCAGGGCAATCATTAATATATAGTTGACCACCTAATAGAACACAAACATTAAAAACCTTCTTGGAACTTTTTAAATAAAAGATTGTCGTGACAAAATCAATCTAGTACCAGTTCTAATTATATCCATACCTAAAATTCTTTTAGTAGGACTTAAATATTTCATATCAAACTCATTACAAGATTAGACTTCAATAAATCAATCTCAACATTACTATTTTAGGTAATCAACATATCATCTAATAATAAGTAAACAGACTTGAAACATTTTCAATTTAAAGTAAATACAATTATCATAATCACATCTTTCAATAAATATGTCAAATCTGTTATACCATTGCTCAGGAGCTTGTTTAAGTCTATACAAAGATTTCTTAAGCAAACAAACATGGTTTTAATTTTAAGTTTTAAAAAAACCTTCAGATTGCTTCATATATATTTTCTCATCTAAGTCACCATGTAAGGATGTTTCTTTATCATGCATTTGTGCAAGCAATAAATTAAATTAAACAACTAATGATAACATTATTCTAATATAGGTGAACTTAATAACTCGAGAAAATATTTTAGTAAAATCAATACCTTGTTTTCATGCAAATCTTTATGCAACTAACCTAGTTTTAAATCTAGTCGATCTAACTCGTTTTAAACATTCTTTTCTTTTAAACATTCATCGAGAACCTAATATTTTTGAATTTTTAGGCCTTTCTACAAGAACCCAAGTCTTATTTTTATTCAGAAAATTAATATCATCATGCATAGCATTCATCATCCAATGGGTGGCATCCGAGGAATTCATAGCATCATCAAAAGTTTGGGTTTAGAGTCATCAATGTCAGAGGCAACATACAAGGCATAAGCAATCAGATCAACATGTTCAATTCTAGATGCAATTAAAAAATTAGAGTACCTTTTAGGAGTTGCAATGGATCTTCTGATTCTATCTCTGATCAGAAGGTAGTAATTCAGTTTAGAGGAACTACCAGGAAGACTCCTCAGCAATTCCATCCTCATTGGTATCTATCTGATCAGTTGTCATATCATTTGATTAAGGGGTTACAGGCACTTCAACGTCACTCCCAGAATTGTCATTATGAGAGGATATGGTACCTGCCTACAGCTTAATCATAGTATCCTTAGAAACAAGTGAACGAGGTTTAATATTTAGATTACAATAAAATTGAGATTCATTAAAGGAACAACTCCTACTAGTAGTACATTTCTTAACAGAAAGACATCAAAGTTTATACCCTTTAACACCTAAAAGATAACCAATAAAGACACTTTGAAGACCTAGCTTGCAACTTACCTTGAATAATGTGGCTATATGCAATGCGAAGTCAACAGGCTTATCAGTCCAAAGCTCCTAAGGTGTTTTAAAATCTATGGCAATGGAGGGACATTAGCCTCAACCCAAAAATGCTTGGACATACTAAACAGGGGCAACATATACCTAACCCTCTCTAAAATGGTTCTATTCATCCTCTTAACTAGTCCATTGTGGTGTGTCAATTACAGTCCTATGTCTTCCAATCCTTTGGTCCTTACAATAATTTTCAAAGAATTATTACAGAACTCTTAACCATTATTAGTTCTAAGTACTTTGACCCTACTACCCTTTTGGTTTTCAACTAGGACTTTCCACTGTTTGAAGGTATCAAAGACTCATATTTTGTTCTCAAGGTGAAGGTCCATATTCTCTTAGTATAGTTATAAACTAAGGACAAAAAATACATATTCCATCCTAAGGATTAAGTACG
The DNA here is from genome assembly GCA_033030585.1 of Hippophae rhamnoides. Taxonomy (NCBI): domain Eukaryota; kingdom Viridiplantae; phylum Streptophyta; class Magnoliopsida; order Rosales; family Elaeagnaceae; genus Hippophae; species Hippophae rhamnoides. The sequence continues at coordinate 40,766,426 of CM065434.1, forward strand.
AGGAGGCCTCCACATATCAGAGTGAAAATAGTCAAAACTATAAGTTTTCTAAATGTTCAGTACCTAAAACACCCTGCTTGGCTAACTCAATTTTTTTTCACTGATATGTCCCAACCTTTTATGTCATAACATAACACTATCTAAGGATTGAACTACATTAGCCTTACTCCTAAGGTCTAAAGTAGCATTGTACAACAAATACAAGTCATTTACCCTAATTGCCTTTAAGGCAACTAAAGAATCTTTTAGAAGTCTCATTATTCCACTATATTGACAGTATAACCAATGGCATCTAAGGTACCTAATGATATTAAATTTCTCTTAAGTTCAGGGACAAATCTAACATCTTTCAAACAATTCTATTTACAAATGAAGGGATAACTTAACAAAGCCTATACATTTTACCTGATACTCAGTTATCTCCTAAAATTACTTTACCACTATCAACTTCTTTTAGATTACTAATGTAATGCCTAAAGGGTGTTATGTGAAAGGAACAACCTGAATCTAAGATCCAATTTATCTTTGACTTATTGGAGTTCACAGTTAGTATTTCAGAACTCTCATAACCCTTAGAAACTAGGTTTGAATCACTACCAGTACTTGATTCTTGTTTTTCAAACTTTTTATCTTTTTTGAGGGGGACACACATTCTTATTGTGACATTCCTTTTTACAAAAGTAACACCAAATATGTTTCTTTGACCTGGACTTACCCATGAGACTTTTCTCCTTTTTCTCTATCCTGCCCCTAACACTGCCCATTACTTATGCTATTCTTATCTTTTATTTTTAAGTCCTTAGGCCTAAGGTTAGAAATCACAAGATTAAGAGTTAAATTATCTATATCATACATATTATCAGATTTAACATCTTTATATTTATTAGACAAAAAATTTAATAAAATAATAGCTTGAGTCTTATCTTTAACTTTATGTTCAATATCATCTAAATCAGTTGTTACTCTTTTAAATTAATCAAGGTTTTGTTCAAGATCCTTGGAAGAATCCATTTTAAAAGAGTAAAAACGAAAGATGAACTTTACCAGATAATGTTATCAATATAAAGGGAGTCAAGTTTAGATAATATTTTTTCAGCGGTAGTTTCCTTAAAAACTTTCATGAGAATTTTATCATAATAAGATTTAAGTGTAGAAACATATGTATTTTTCTTAATCTTTTTCTTATCGGCCTCAGAGGCCTTTTTAGGAAAATCATCAGGGTCAATAACATCATACATTTTTTGTTGAACCAAGAGTGTTTTCATCTTATGTTTTCATAGAATACAATCATTTGTGCCATCAAATAACAATTAATAAAACAAAAGAAATAGAGAAAAAAGGTTGATAAAACCCCTTGTCTAGGTCTTGAAAATCCAAGAGTTAAGTTCTTCGAAAGGACTCAACAAATCCTAGGTCTCTGAATCACTCAAGAAACTTAATATCGAAACCAAATATGAGGATCTTGTGAGTTCAGTACGCTTTGATGACTAGTCAAAGGCGAAACGACACAAATACCTTGCTTTGATACCACTTTGTTACAATTTCACACTTCTAAACTCACCATAACCCATTCAAAATAATGATTCAGTGAACTATTAAGTCAATGATAACAAGAACCAAAACACAAGTAAACAAGAATGAAAAGAACACATGATATAAGTGGTTCTACCCTAAATTATACGGCCTAATCAATTGAAAAAAGGGTAAAATATATCCATTGTTAAACATGAGTTTGTATGTAGAAGAAAATCAAGAATAATTACAAGAGGTAAAACCTGACACTAACACATTCAGAGGATCAAAATCATAACTCACATTCTTGAAATCACTCACAAATCCTCGTGAATACATAGAAAAACATCGAGAGTCGAGGAGAGAATGAAAGAAATGAGAGAGAAGAGAACTAAGAAGAGATGAAATGACCAAGCATCCGCCAAAAAACCCTAAATGGGATATATATACATCTAGGTGAAATGATGGTTTTGTCCCTTGGCCTTTAATCAAAATCTAGGGTACAATGGGCTTGAAAAAAATCCTAGAAAACAACCCAATCTACATCAGCTGCCCAATACATAATATAACACAAATAATTATGTATTAAAAACATTTAACAATGTATATCTGTATGTATACTACACATTAAATAAATACCATTACTTTCTATTCTATATCTCCATGATACTCTCCCAATTCCATAGTGGCACAAAATTAACATTATCCTCTGTCGAAATACTTAAAATTTAAAATTTGATGTATATTAACATCATTAGGGAGTCTTTCCAGCAAAATAGATATCCATAATCACCATATCCTTGTATAAATAAATCAGCCAAAAAGTGTTTCTCCACAATAACTGCGGGATTTAGACCAAGAGTCTAAGATTGAACTTACACAAATACATAATTATTATTTTACCATTATGGTAGTGGAACTTTTACATGTAACAACTAGATGGAAATATTTAATTAGTTAATGTTTGTGTTGGGGTCTAATGATCATTCATATTTGGTGGTTCTTGTGATGATATTTTCTTTCACTTGTCTACAATAAGTTAGCTGAGTTGGAAGTTATTCAAGACTATATATATATTTGATTCTTCTAAACTGGAATGTCTTGGTATTTACAGATATTGATTCCATCGTCAACTTCAACTCTTCAAAGTAGCTTATCCATTGTGCACCAAGTTCCGGAAGGTCATGTAGGGGCATATTGGAGGGGAGGTGCCCTTTTGAAGACCATTACTGCTCCAGGTTTCCTACCTCCTTCTCATGTCCCGTTCCTCCATTCTTCTTCAAACTTAATGTACTATTTACTTCAGCTCCTGTTATTAAGGGTATTTACGTATTGTATTTTTAGGTTTTCATTTCAAGATTCCTTTCATAACCCAGTATGAACCTGTTCAAGTGACTATACAGACTGATCAGGTAAATTGGTTCTCAAACTCACAACGACAGAGATTTCCATACGGCAATTCAATCTCAACTCTTATTAACTTATATTACAGGTGAGGGATATTCCCTGTGGTACCAAAGGAGGAGTAATGATAAGTTTTGATAAGATAGAGGTAGGACTTCTTATTGTACTTTTTGCTATCATTGTATGGATTCTAAAGCTTGAAATTCCCAATTTATTTGGCACTCACATTCTATATTTTTCCCCTAGGTAGTTAATCGGCTCCATAAGGAGTATGTCTATGAAACACTGATGAATTATGGCATCCAATATGACAACACATGGATATATGACAAAATTCATCATGAGATCAATCAGTTCTGCAGCTCCCATACTCTCCAACAAGTTTATATTGATGTGTTCGATCAGGCAAGGAAAAATGCTGAGTGAAACATATTTATTACACAGATGATAATAGTGCTAGGTTCCCTTCAAGAGTTCCTAGATGTAGTTGACCCCATGCACAGCACAAGAGAACACCATGAGCTGCACCTTGTTCTATTTTATTTCTTGTAGTGGTACTTGAGCCTTTATTGCGGCAAAGGAAATTCATAATTTACTAGAGTCAAAATATTTTACATTTCCCTAGCTAAAAAATAAGGAAATTCATAATTTACTTTAGAGTCAAAATCTTTTCTCAATGCTAAAAAATAACTTAAGAACACTTTTGAATTCTTCTAATTTTAAATAAGGATTGTTGTGTTCGAATGAGCTACACTATTTTATGATATTTACTTTCAATTTGTCTATAAGCTGTCCTTTTATCTAGAAAAACTTTACTGACAATAAGTTATGTATAACTCTCAGATTGATGAAAAGATGAAAGAGGCTCTTCAGATTGATTGTACGCGATATGCTCCTGGTATTGAAATCATTGCTGTGCGCATCACAAAGCCTAGAATTCCAGACAGCATCAGACACAACTTTGAAGAGATGGAGGAGGAACGCACTAAGGTACATTTACCTTTTGATTAATGTTCTTCATTTACCTTTTATCTTGTTTAAAAGTTGAGAGAGAAAAGAATTAAAATTCACGAAAAGTAAATCTCTACTTATACGTGAAAAGAGTCTAAATGAATTGAAAGGTCCACCTCACATAAATTTGAACTTTTGGTAGGATTGATAACCAATATATTCTAAAATTGTGTTAGAGCATTAAGGTCTTGGGATCTAGCAACACTAAAATCAATTAAAGTTCTCAAGTTAATAGGCCTTGCAAAAATACAAAAGGAAACCCACTTTTAGGAAAGTTTATGTGATCCAAGCTTTTAATTTTATCAAGCTTATGCATTTGTGATGCTTAGACTCATAAGATTTTTGTACTTATTTGTTTTAGAGATATTCTTGTCATTATTGCAAGGTGAGCTCAAGTAATTTGAATTCAATTGTGTTATGAATTATAAAACTTTCACTCTGTGTGGAGGTGAAGACATATATCATTTCGTATCCATGCAAAAATTATTTATTTTATTTGCTACCTTTTTTGGGTTTTAACCTCAAATCCCTTTATTAACTGGATAGCCACTGGAAGTCGAACTTCCTACCTTATACATGACGCAAAGGGTCTTATGCCACAAGGCTAACCTGCCTAAGCTTTATTTGCTACCTTAACCTACAATATTGATTTTTTTTTGAAACGTCTGGTGCATATTGAATGCTTCCATAGGTCTTAATTGCTATAGAGAGACAAAAAAGAGTTGAGAAGGAGGCCGAGACTATGAAAAAGATGGCCATTAGTGAAGCTGAGAAAAATGCTGGAGTCAGTAAGATTCTCATGGAACAAAAATTGACAGAAAAAGAAAGTGCACGGAAGCAGCAAGAGATTGACAATCTGATGTATCTAGCACGCGAGAAGAGCCTTGCAGATGCTGAGTTCTACAAGTAAGATTATTGTTGTTTTCAAGTGAGAATGCACAAATTCATATCACTCTCAGGTGTTAATATTCTCATTTACAGAGTAATCAAAGAAGCGGAAGCAAACAAGTTAAAGCTTACTCCTCAATTCCTTGAACTTAAATTTATCGAGGCTATCGCTCATAATACAAAAATTTTCTTCGGGAACAAGGTTTTCATGACTCATCTTTATCTTAGTGGCTTATGGAGTCTGCACATGTGTGCAAGCTTATTTAACGCTCTCTCATGTCTTGCAGGTACCCAATATGATCTTTGATCAGAGGTTGCTTGGTAACTTTCTGCAAAACATTTCCGGACAGATTCCACGAGAAATTTCCGTGGAGGACAACTTTGAAGAAGCCACTGATGAATAGGTATCCTTATATGGCTGCTTTTTGCATCCATACCATAATGCAAAAAATCATTTCAATCTATGATTTTGTTTTGGCTCATAGATTTTTAAATTTAGTTACAATGGGATAGGCGACCAATGTTTTTGCTCCATTTTATTCCCTAAGGTCATTAACCTCTCCAAATTTGGCTATGATATCGTGTGATTCCCTTTAACTGATTTCAGTTTGCTCATTTGAATTACCCTTTGCTTATTTAGTCTTCTTGTAAGATCACGTTAATCATTTGAATGGTGTGCTTCATGCTTGCATTAGTTGCCTATTACTGTTATTGTTTGGCATTTGTAAGAATTTTCCGATTCGATTCTCACCTCCGAGTATTATTTGGTAAATATAAAAAGTATTATTGTAAATTTATCATGAAACAAAATAATCAAACTATTATTTGCTGAACACTAACCAAATATTTTAGAGTACTAATTAATTTTTGATAATTTCAATCAACTTGAGAGTTTATCTTTTAATATATGGTCTAATTGTAGTTGTCAAATCTTTTGAGATTCATCACAAATTTATGATGAATAGACTTATCCCATATTTAATAGCACAATCCTATTAGTTAAGTTATATGGCAAAGTTTGAATAGCTTTTATATGTTTGAGAAATGCTAAACTGTTATTAAGGTATTTAGTGTACACGAAAATATTTTCAGATTATAAATCGTGTGTAGAATATTATTACATGTAACAATTTTTTGATAATTTAATACGGTCTAATTGTACTTCAATTTTTTGAGATTCGTTACAAATGTAGGATGAATAGACTTATCCCTTATTTAATAGCACAATCCTATTAGTCTTAAGTTATATGGCAAAGTTTGAATGGCTTTTATATGTTTAACAAACACTAAACTCTCATTAAAGTGTTTAGTGTACACGAAAATATTTTCAGATTATAAATCGTGTGTGGAATCGTTTGGCAGGTTGAGGCGGCTGTTTTTTTTCTTCTTCCCAATTTTGGTTGCAAATGGAACTCAGCCGTTGTTAACTAATTTTAAGATTGAATTCACCGGACGAACATGAACATGAACATGTCAAAATTATTTGTTTTGGTTGATTGGATACGCTACATAAGAAACAAAGCATACATTGTTCCTTGTACCAATCTAAAATGCCATTTTTTAATAAAAAAATACACGGTATCTTCGTATAAAATTGAAAAATGATTTACTAAGGAGGGTGTTAATTCGGGTTATAATTTAAAACATAAATTTAAATATAATATAAATTATTTTTAATTATAATTAATTATTAATTCTTTTGGTTTGTAAAAATATTGATTTTTTTTATTACTATAAATAAATAATTAATTAAAAATAATTTAAATTTTTTATAATAAAAAAAATATGTAAATTTGGATAGAAAAATATGAATACATACATTACAAATAAATAAGATTTAAACATATACAATTGCCACCCATAATATAAATAGCCTCCAATTAAATATAGAAGTTTTACCGTGATTTTAACATTTTACAGTCTCAATTTCATATCCAACCAAATATATGTATATGATATTGCTCATTAAAATTTCATGATACTGAAACCATTATTTTGTCTCAAAGTACCATCATGAATCACAGCGACATTAGTCACACATTAGTCAAAAAAAAAAAAATTCCGATTATTTTGAGATTTCATCAAACCAAAATCAAAAGTTGATCATTAATCAATTATTTTAACCATATACTGTCAACAGTGTAAATACGTTCGCATTTGAAATATTTTAAACCGGCTCTGATATATATTTCTCACGAGATATTGAAAAGATTCCGCTTTTATTAGCATAGCATACACCCTCAATTAGAGAGAATCTTGCATATAATTCGGATCTAGTTATACTGTAAGGAAATCATTTTGATTTTTTATTTTTATAAAAAAAAGAAAATGTGATGATTAATAGTAATAAATAGCATATTACTATTACAACCGAACTAAACGTGGAAAACTCAAACTTACACGCTTTGCATCTTAGAGAATCCAAATTCAAGATTCCACTCATCTTTTTCTGTAACGGTTGAGCCAAGTATCATAAGATGATTCATCCTACTTTTTTTATATAAATGTTAGAACTTTATTTGTAACTGTTCCAAAGAAGAAGACGACCTTAATCAAGATGTTGGCCCACTTGGGTTTTCTATATTCTGGATTCCAAATCCTTTTCGTTTGATTGGTAGGTGTTTCTTTCTTCAAAAAGTTCCCCTTTTCCCTTTTTTAATTCCTTGAATCATTTAGTGGTGGCTAAAGACTTTGAATTTCATTTTCCGTCTTTCATCTGATAATTGGATTTGTATTTGCATATGGTATGTTCTATAATTTTCACCATTTTATGAGCTTGCTTTTGTTTGTAAATTTTAATTAGTCTAATCTTTTGGGTCACCTTGATTTGCTCCAGTTTGTGTAGCAAATGTTTTATTTCTATATGAGGTTTTCCATTTTCGTCTATTTCATTAATGATTTCCATATTAACTGTAAAGTATGAATCTGAATCCCTATAGATAGTAATTCTACAGGGAGGAATTTGATGAAGAATATAACGCACACTGTTCTTTTTTATTCTGCAGGATCTTTCTGATATAGTTCTCTTCTTTAGTTTACCATCTGAGATTGAGAGGATCTTATTATCCAGAGGATTGAAAATGTACGTGGTAGAGAGTAAAGGAGGGGCTATAGCTTGTATGCTTCTTGCTTTGTTCTTCTTAGGAACATGGCCTGCTATACTTACCCTCTTAGAAAGAAGAGGAAGGCTTCCTCAGCATACTTACCTTGATTATTCTATCACTAATTTCTTGGCTGCTGTTATTATTGCTTTAACTTTTGGTGAGATTGGCAAGAGCACACCTGATATGCCTAATTTTCTCACTCAACTCTCTCAGGTTAGTTTCTGTTTATTTTTTGACAAGTGCTTTTCACTAGTTATATTTAGGTCTATTTTTTTACTTGGTATATTCCGTAAAAGCCCTTCTAGAACAAACATGAAAATATTTTCTTCCCTACAGCACTTTTTTTTAATGAATTTATTTATGGTTGAAATCATTTTTAACAGAAGCATAAGCAAACATATCAAAAGTTGTTGCATCTCTACTTCTTATTCTTTTATCACAAACATAACGAACGTGGAAAATCCTCATTGAATATAACTCTGTGAACCTAATTGTAATATCCAATCATACTTTGTTACATCATATGAGATGCATTACGAATTTTTAATATGTAAACTCTTCCACTAAAAAAAACAGAAGTGAAAAAAAGAGACCGGCAGTTACTGCTTGGTTTTGTCTGAACGATAAAACTTTTATATATTTATTTTTTTTGTGTTTTTCCTATGCATGTTGGAGAGATTTGTACTGTCTCTGGGTATAAACAAGTGAACCTAGATTATGGAGTTTAATGCCTAATAATGCAAAAAGTAATGTTAATATATGTATCCGCACTGACTATCATGAATACTGTATCATGAACAATACAACCTTTTTATGGCTATGCTATCTGATTTCAATAACAGAGTACAACTTATAACTACTTTCAAATATATGTCGTGATTGGTGCAGGATAATTGGCCCTCTGTTTTGTTCGCAATGGTAGGCGGCATTGTCCTCAGTCTAGGAAACCTTTCCACTCAGTATGCTTTTGCTTTAGTTGGTTTATCAGTCACTGAAGTGATCACTGCAAGCATAACAGTTGTTATAGGTCTCCAATCCTCATCCATTGTTGTCAAAAAAATGTTTATGTTGTGTTATTTACACCAGCTAACTTAAGATATATATATTTTTTTATATTTTTGAATGTAACAGGTACAACCTTGAATTACTTTTTAGATAATAAAATTAATAAAGCTGAGATCCTTTTCTCTGGTGTTGGTTGCTTCTTGATTGCTGTCTGCCTTGGATCTGCTGTTCACTCATCCAATGCAGCTGATAATAAAGCAAAGCTTGAGTACATGGATGGAGAAATGTATGTTATCTTTATTTTCTTTCTTTCTTTATTTTTTTGACACTGATGATATTGTTTTAATGAATTATAGGTCATCACATATTTCCAAAGTTGCAAATAAGGGTAAGAATCTTTTTGGAGTTTTCAAATTCTTTATTATTATTTCTAAAATGTTAAAACTTTTTCTTTTTTGTTGAAAATTTGGATCAAAAGATGTGGAGAATGAAAGAGTTTCTAATGAAAAGGCAAAGGCTGGGACAGCTGATTTCCTTTTGCATTTAGAAGAAAAAAGAGCAATTAAAGTGAGTGATATATCAATTTATTATATTATTTTTATATAAATGCTTGGACATCTATCAATTACGATATTCATAATTCTGATTGCAGGTTTTTGGCAAAAACACTTTTATAGGACTAGGCATAACTTTCTTTGCCGGGGTTTGCTTTTCACTTTTTTCACCTGCATTTAACTTGGCAACCAATGATCAATGGCATACTCTCAAGGAAGGAGTTCCACATTTGGTTGTATATACTGCATTCTTCTACTTCTCAATATCTTGTTTTATAATTGCTATAATTCTCAACATCACCTTTCTTTACTACCCTGTTCTTAACTTACCAAGAACATCATTCAAGGCCTATGTGAATGATTGGAATGGCAGAAGCTGGGCCTTGTTGGCTGGCTTGTTATGTGGTTTCGGTAATGGTCTTCAATTTATGGGAGGACAAGCTGCAGGATACGCTGCAGCTGATGCTGTTCAGGTTTGTTGAGTTTAAATGTGTGTTTATTTCTACTTCTGAGATCTCTTAAACATAAAAGTAAGAAGAAAATGCTTATGAACATAAATTTCTATTGTTAAAAGTTGTTGAGAAACTAGTTCTCTCAAAAGCTTGAGCTATTGAGAGGACGATCGACATTGTTTTTATACATTTATCACTCCCCCGTAAATATTGGTTCAATCCACCATACAAACCAAATACAAGTGAATTCAACAATTAGAATTATTGGAGCTTAAACATAAGAGAGCCAACTTTGTGAGGGGAGCCAACTATAGTTTTATGTTTATCATTTACCACAGTTTTCAGTTCTCATGAGCACAAATAATTTGCTTTTTTAAGTGTTTTTTTCTTTTCTGAAATCACAATTGTCATCTCGGTATATACTGTGCTTTTGTATTTAACATCAGTTGATGCCCTTTGAATTTTGGATCATAATAACAGGCACTTCCTCTTGTGAGCACTTTTTGGGGTATCCTATTTTTCGGGGAGTACAGAAGATCATCACGAAAAACATACACACTACTTGTAAGCATGCTGCTTATGTTTATTGTAGCTGTTGCAGTTCTTATGGCTTCATCAGGGCATCGAAAATCTGCATGAAATTGTAAAACTGGAAATTTCTCTAACACATCTGATTATATGGATATATATGTAACCAATAACAAAATAATGCACCTGTTTTATGGGATTGGCATAATGTTCCCGTGAAAGATCATTTGTAGTCTGCCTGATGTTTATCTCTGCTGAGAACTTCAATTCTTTGTTTTATTTGATTTTCACGTGGTTGTAAATTATTGCCAAAGAGCTGTAGCTCAACGGCATGTAGTGTTACAGGTGCATGAGCTATGTAATTATTGTATATAACTATATTCTCTGACAAGGTTTGGACGGTTGGGTAATAAACAGTTGTTTCAAACTGACCGTACTAGATGTTAAAGTTTGCCTGCCTTCATTTACAATCATCCTGCTATTGACAAAATTACTTATAAAATAAGCAAGATGGATAATAAGGTTGTTCCTCAGAGAACATTCCAATAGATTTAAAAAATAAAAGTAAAAATACATGTAAAAGAGGAAAAGCAACTGATGATACCATGCTGCCACTAAATCAAATGCCCTTTTCAAACAAGTTAAGCCTCAAAATACTATACATTTATATCATGCAACCATAGATTAAAATATCCAATATATCCACGATTAGAAGGGTACCAACATAAGAAATCAACCAACATAATTTTAACATTCCTTTTAAATTATTATAAATTTTGCATAAAATTTATTTTGTATAATAATATCTTTGATATTTTTAAATATTTCTTTAAAATTTATTCATGAATATATCGTAACTATTATTCTTTTTTTTAAGAAAAAATTTATTTATCAATAATTATGGTATCATCACAATTGATATAATAAATAATTATAAGATAAAAAAATAGTTCTTATTATTTTAACCAATTATTATCTTAATAAGTCAGTTGATTAAAGAAATATTTGTTTTATTTAATACAGCAAATGAAAAGCACAATCAATCAGGAAAGGAAATTTTATCACGGTATCAAAAGTTCAATAACTGAAGATCTTATACTCCAATCTCAAATCACAAGTCCAACCACGTAGCTTTTTTTTACTCTTTTCAAAACGAAAGTCTATGGCTAATCATTCCTTTTAATATTTGTGGTTAGCTTGGTGATCTGAACATTAAAATTTCGTCTTCCTATCATCAAATAATGGTTGATTCATTTTAAGAAACACTATTTTAACTTGCCGTGATTAGTTGTTATATTTGTTGGCTGCATTCTTTCACAAAGTGCCAAAGAATATTTTTTAAATACTCCAACAATACCGACAAGTGTGTATTCTAGATCAGCGCGCGAAACTTGGTTGGAAGGCAACAACGTGACTGAAAGGGATGGGAGTCCCGATATTGATAAAGCTACAAAGAGGCTATTAGCCCATAAGACCATGTTAAGAGTAAAACAAAGTCATGTCATATTATGTAAGAAATGTATTTATTGATGATGAATAAACGAATGTTTACAAATTATTTATACAAAAGAAAAGCAAAATTATAATAATTAAAAATAAACACAATTATGGAGAGGCATGTTCATAGACAAATTTATCATTCCCAAATGTTGTTGGTACCGCCTAACCTACAAGTGTTGGTTGTCACCAAATTTGGATCTCATGTTCTTTAACATTCCCCTCAAGTTAGAATATATGTTAATTATTCCTAACTTGTTAAGTAAGCTCGAGAACTGTGGAAAACTCGTAGATTTGATAAATATATCTCATTCTTTCTAACGTAGAGATATGATAAGTTTTGATCATTCCAGCTTGAATCTTTTCTCTTACTAGATGGCAATCGATCTCTATGTGTTTGGTTCGTTCATGAAACACTGGATTTGATGCAATGTGAAGAGCTGCTTGATTGTCACAATATAACTTGATTAGTTGAGAGTGTTTGATACCCAAATCATCCAAAATATATCGTAACCAGGTTACTTCGCAACATGCCACTGCCATAGAGCGGTATTCTGCTTCTGCACTTGATCGTGAGACTGTATTTTGTTTCTTAGTCTTCCAAGAAATTAACGAGTTTCCAAGAAACATACAATATCCTGTGGTTGATCGTCGTGTATCTGTGCATTTTGCCCTGTCTGCATCACAAAAAGCATTTAGTTGTAATGAACTAGTTGCTGAGAAAAAGAGACCTTGCCCTGGTGTGTTCTTGACATATCGTAGCACTCATTGAAATTTCTTCCAAATGTGGTTGTCGTGGTTTATCCATATATTGACCGAGAATGTGCACGTCATACACTAAGCTCCGGCCTTGTGATGGTCAAGTATATTAATCTCCCAACAAATCTTCGATAGGATGTGGGATTACCGATGAATTCTCCTTCAACTCTTTGAGGGATAAATTTTGTTCCATAGGTGAATTGGCGGTTGGCACCAAGATAACCCATGTCCTCCAATATTTCAAGTGCATACTTGCGTTGTGACAAAACAATTCCCTTACTGGAACGTGAAACTTCTATGCCCAAAAAATACTTTAATTCACCGAGATCTTTAAGCTTGAATTGTCTCATGAGATGATTCTTAGTTTCTTCAATGTCTTGTATATTGTTTCCTGTTATGATTATATCATCTACATAGACAAGAAGAGCTGAGAAGGAATTACCACAGGTTCGGACGAACAATGAGTGATCATACTTGGATTGGTTAAAACCAGCTAGCTTAAGTGTTGTTGATAGCTTGATGAACCACTGTCGTGAGGCTTGTTTAAGTCCATACAAAGATTTATGTAGCTTACATACTCGTGTTTCCCCCTTTCGTCCGAATCCAGGTGGAAGGGACATGTAGACATCTTCATGAAGATCACCATAGAGAAAAGCATTGTTGACATCAAGTTGTCAAATATGCCAATTTTGAATAGCAGCAACGGCAAGGAGAAGCCGAACAGTGACAAGTTTGGCTACTGGTGCAAAAGTTTCTTGGTAGTCAAAACCTTCAATCTGACTGTATCCTTTGGCCACTAATCAAGCCTTGTATCGTTCCACAGAGCCATCAGGATTATACTTGATTTTGTAGACCCATTTACAACCAACTGGTTTCTTGTTTGGAGGAAGCTATTGAAGCGTCCAAGTGCCATTAGTTTCAAGGGCATCCAGTTCTTGTTTCATGGCAAGCCGCCATTTTGGATCATTGAAAGCTTCAACAAAAGTGGTTGGTTCCCTGAGAATGGAAATAGAAGTAGCAAAGGCACGATGTGCAGGTGATAATTGGTCATAGGTAAGTACATGAGATAAAGAATGAGAAGTACCTTTGTCTTTGGACGATGCTGAGTGAGACGAAGGGAAGGACCGAGAAGGTAAGGAAGCTTCTACATGATATTTTTGAAGGTAGCTAGGAACATTGGTGGATCGATGAAGCCTATGTGTGACTGGTGTTGGAGAAGTTACGTGTGGTGTAGAAGTTGATGATGATGTTTCTGAAGATGAATCTTGAAGATGAAGAGTGTCTGAGTTGATTGTTGGAAGGACAACTGATGTATGATCAAGTGATATATTTGGATTGGTTGATTGACGAATGTTGGGTATGTCATCATAGATAGTATCTTCTGATGGAGGAAATAGGGTTGGAGTGTTGACAGCGGAAGTGAAATAAGGAAATACATGTTCATGAAAGATAACATCACGAGACACTAAAGTCTTGCTTGTTTCCAGATTGTAGACACGATAACCTTTGATCCCAGATGGATACCCAATGAATATGCATTTATGTGATCTAGCATCAAACTTGGTGAGTCGATCATGATGTGCAGACACAAAACAAAGGGAACCAAAAACACGAAGATGTTCATACCTAGGAGTTTTGTGAAAAAGGACTTCAAATGGTGTTTTACCCTTGAGAACAGGTGTTGGAGTACGATTTATGAGGTATGTGGCTGTAAGAATGGCATATCCCCAGAATTGTTTAGGAAGATTGGATTGGAAGAGCAATGAACGAGCGACATTGAGAAGATGACGATGTTTGCGTTTAGCAACACCATTTTGTTGAGGAGTAGAGACACAACTAGTTTGATGAAGGATTCCCTTGGTAGAAAACAACTCGGTCATAGAAAATTCTGGTCCATTGTCACTACGAATGATTTTAACTCTGGATGAAAATTGTGTTTCAACAAGATTGATGAAGGTGGTAAGAAATGTGCGTGTATCAGATTTAGCATGTAAGAGATAGACCCATATGCATCTTGAGTAGTCATCAACAATAGTGAGAAAATAACGTGCTCCATTAAGTGCTGGAATGTGATAACCACCCCAAATATCGACATGAATAATTTCAAATGGTGCTTTTGTATTGATGGAACTTAAAGGAAATGGATTACGTGTTTGTTTAGCTAATGGACAAATAGAACAATCACTAATGGAACAAAAAGGTGTGTTGATGGAAAGAGAAATTACACGCAAACTGTTATTAGATAAATGACCAAGTCGTTGATGCCATAGATGAGAGTTGGTGGAAGCAGTGTTTGAAACGGAGAAACATCCAACCTTTTTCAGAAATAGTCAGGTAGTAGAGTCCTGCTTTCTCAGTTCCCATCCCAATCGTCTTCCCTGAGCATTTGTCCTGAACAAAGCACATATTGTTAGTGAAGGTGACATGAAATAATGAGGTTTGAGTTAGTTTGGCTACTGAAACTAAGTTTAATTTGAAGGAGGGAACACACAAGACATTATGGAGTATGAAATTATTTGAGAAATGTACAGTGCCAATATGTGTGACACGGGCAAGAGAATGATCAGGTAAATGTACATGTCGATTAGTGACTGGAATGCTGGAGCTCATAAGGTTTTGGGAACAGACCATGTGATCAGTTGCCCCTGTATCAAAAATCCAACGGGTTTCTGAATGGAAAACAGTTGCACATAATGTGTTACCTGAAGAAGTAGTCACTTGACTTGCCATGCTACCTGATTTGGATTGATTGAGAAGTGTAAGGAGCTCTTGATATTGGGCAGATGTAAGGTTGTGGAATGGTGTCTTTGTGTCGGAGCAGCTTTCTTGAAAGTCAGTATGATGAGCTTTGGAAGGGAAGCCATAACTTGTATTTCTCTTATCTTGAATTTCTCCTTTCTTCCGACACATGTTGATGTCATGTCCATTCAAACCACAAAAATTACATTTGAGACGCTTTCGGTAGTTTTCAAAATTGTGTCCATTGAGACCACAAAAATCACATTTGAGGTGACTTCGGCAATTCTCAGAATTATGGCCTATATTATTGCATCGATTGCACTTGAGATGTGGATTTCTTGGTGCGTAATTTTTGTGAGGATATTGTGGACGACTATCTCTGGCAACAAGTGCGGCAGCTTCTGGCATCCTTCACATGCTTTGCGTGGAGACAACTCTTTGCTTTTCATCTTGAACAATAAGTGAATATACCTTATTTACTGTAGGTAATGGTTCCATGAGCAAGATTTGTCCACGTGCTGATGTGTAAACATTGTTAAGCCCCATGAGAAATTTTATGGTTCGCTGCTTTTGTTGATATTCTTGTAGTTCCCTTCCGGCATTTCCTCCACAATATGGAAGAGGACATAGTGCATCACGACTATCCCATAAGCTTTTCAATTTTGTATAGTATTCTCCAATGCTTACACCTTCTTGTATGCAATCATGGATCTCTTGCTCAATGTGGAATAGGTGCACGCTGTTGGTGTGCGAAAAACGTTCCTTTAATTCTTCCCATAACTCATATGCAGTATCACTATACATGACACTTTCTGCAATTTTGGGTGATATAGTGTTGAGGATCCATCCTTTGACAAGAATGTTGCAGCGAGTCCATTGTTTGATTTCTGTTTCAAGGTTTGTTGATGGCCTTTTGATTGTGCCGTCAATGAATCCTTCTTTGTTTTTGGTTATTAGGGCCATGAGCATTGCATGACTCCAAATGTGATAGTTTTCTTGGTTTAAGGATTGAGCTACGAGAACCATGCCTGGTTGGTCTGAGTGGTGTAAATATAATGAATGGCTAGGGTCATCATACCATTTTGGTAAAGTAGGGTTGGTATTGGTAGTCAAAGACATTATTTGTTGAATAAATTCGAAAGTACGGGATAGGTTTAAGTGTGTTTTAGACAATAATGACTATTTATGAAATAAATAATGGACTGAAATATGCTTTATCTTATAGAAAATGAGTTAAGGATTACAGAACTGGAAATTTCAGCCGAAGAACCGGTCGGAAAGTGGGTGAACCGGCGGTTGGAATGGCTGAAACGGCGGCTGCAACGGTGGAACCCTGAACCGGATGAAGACCGAACCGGACCGGACCGGATGAAGGACCGAACCGGGTGAACGACGCGTCGTTTGCTTCAGCGGCGCGCGAACGACGTGTCGTTGGAGTCGTCTTCCTCAGCAGCTGGCGCGTGTTGGCGCGTGTGTCTCCGGTGAGGCGCGTGGAACGCCGGTGAGTTTAAACAAGGCGCGTGTGAGCGCGTGAAGAGGTATTTTGGCTTGATTTTAATTGCAGATTGCTCGGATGAATCTGAATAATATGATGGGATGAAATTGAAATTATTTTGTGGATCGAAATTGGTTTTGAAAAAAAAACAGATTGAAGAAAAATGGGAAAAAATTTCTATGAGCTGAATTTTCTGGGAATTGTTTCCTAAGCTCTGATACCATGTAAGAAATGGATTTATTGATGATGAATAAACGAATGTTTACAACCTATTTATACAAAAGAAAAGCAAAATTGTAATAATTAAAAATAAACACAATTATGGAGAGGCATGTTCATGGACAGCCTATCCTTCCCCACCAAGCTGTTGGTGGCTGCTTCCAGCTGGTGTGTTGGTTGTCACCAGCTGGATCTCATGTTCTTTAACACATGACACAACATGAATGATATTACTCAACAGTGTGACTCACAAATAAAACTAATGTACACCGAGTCATTAAATAAGTACAATAGTTACTTAAAAGAATAAAGAGATAAATCTTTGTAATTACTAAAAAAAAAATTATCGAGAAATAACTATCATCTTAAATTAAGTGATTAACATCAAGTAAATCTCTTCTTGCTATATATATTCATATTGTACACTTGTCATAAAAGTTTCATTATTTTTATATCTCTATTTCTTCTCCTTAAATCATAGATAGGAGTTATGGTTTCTCTTTTAACGTTCTTATCCGAATTAGTTTAAGCATTAAAGTATCAAAGACGAACACACTTTGTGATGATATGAGATTCTAATGAATATTATTTATTCACATGATTACATCAATGAATAGTAACCCCTTTTATTGTTGACTAAAAAATGGCATCACCATGAACAAATTAGTAATTTTATATAATCTAATATTTATATCCAAAATATTTTGTACGCGATAAGCATGAAATTTTAGAATTCTCATTCCTATTCAACTTAATTATATTGAATTAGTGATTTATTTAGTAGTTTTATATTAATACTCATCATTCTTTTGTTTTAAATCAAAGGTTTAAATTACATAAAAATATTATTTGATCAAAAAAATTATATAAAATTAACATGTTATTGGGATATTTGTTTAACTTAAATTATTTTTGATTGAAGAGGAGTAAATGATGGTATGTGAATAATTAACGTATTTTTGATTAATTAAATAAAAAAATAGATAAATTTACTCATTTATCGTAATTATCTCTTTTGTGTTCAAAATAAAACATGATTGTTACTAAAATTCTATTTGGTTTAATTTTACTCTTTGAGAGTTAGTTCACTATTACAACAAAGAGTTTTTTAAGTCAATTTTTAATCTATTTAAAATGAATTTTAAGTTAGTTCATTAAACCAACTTAAAATGAGATAACTTAAATTTTTAGGTCAATTCTACCTTAAAACCGACTTAAAATTTTATATCAGTTAAATTTAAGTCGATCCTATGTATAAACTAACTTTAAATTTTAAGTCGATTCTATCCTAAAGCTGACATAAAATTATATATTCCTTGAACATAATTTTGGTCATTTTTTGTTAGTTTTTTGCATGTTTTAAATCACACAACAACAAAAAATAACTAGAATATGTTTAAAAGGGTTTTAAAAACATTTTATTCATTTAAAAACTGAAAATTAATTACTTAAGAATCATTGTAGCAAAAAATAATTTATATACAATGCATATATACAAATTTGACTTAATTATAATATCACTAAATATTATAAACAAATATACATGTGCATAATATATTAAATATGAAATTGTATATACTCATTATCATATGTCTTATTATTTACAAGATAAGTACATAATATGTCATTTCATATCATCATATTTTCTTGTGATTTTATATTTTGGAGCATATGTTCTGTTCAATATTCTCGTAAATCTTTAAAAATTTATTTATCAAACTCGTTTTACTTCAACCAAAAAACTATATGCATTTAAATTCAAAATAATAATTTAACATCATAGATTCATTAAAAAATAACTTATATATTAAAAGATCAATATATTAATTATTTAACAAGTATACAAGCAACATGTACCTAACTCTTCTCATGGCTTCAAATAAAGATGTTTAAAAAACCTTACTATGTGAAATATTTTATCTAAGATATTTGAGGCTAACAAGTTTAAAGTATGATTATGAAATAAGTGAGTATATCAAATAGTACTTAACAAGTATTATGATTCCTTAAACATAAATGAACAAAACTTATTTCATAATTATTCTGAATGTTAAACATATTAACCAAAGAACTACATCTATTTAAATTTAAATTAATATTTAACATCATAAATTCATTAAAAAATAATTTATATGTTAAAAGAGTATATTAGTTAGACACATTACTACATCTTTAATTGACGTGTTCATATTTGAGATGAGCTCGCTCATAAATTTCATAACAAAGTAACCACACATAATTTTATCATCTTATTGTGGAACCTACAAAAAATAAGTATACATGGTTTATCAATTCAAACATATTTATTATTTAATCATACAATTCATTAAATTAATAAAATTCATTATTAATATTCACTTACACATACTATAATATTATCCTATATAAGCTTCTGTGATTTTTCAAGAATGATGCCCTCACTCTTATTCCACTTCTTTCATGCCCTATCAAAGTTTAAAAAGGTTAGTATTTTCTTTTTTATACAAGGAATAATATAAGAAAAATAGTTAGTTATAAATCTTACATTTCAATAACTATTTTGTGTCTTTATTCAATGATGTGGAAGTAGAGTCACAATACCAAACATTATTACCATATAGATCAAGGATAACCAACATCTAATGATTTTGATCTTGTTCAAACTTTAGTGACCAAGAAATTATTAACTTTTGATTTTTCTCAAGTATTATTGCTCTATCACATAATTATTTTGCTCTCATGTTAGCATTCTGCTCTTGACATTGATTCACAAAAGATGAACCATAAAATATCGCTAAATGTAATAGGTTATTAACTTGAAGTCGATAATAACATTCTCTATTTAAAAGAAATATATGTAATTAATTAGATGATATAAAGATAATTATATGTATTACATAAATGAAAGTTATTTGTTGAATGAGGGCTCACCTTATCCATGTATAAATTATATTTAGATCGATCATTTGAAACTCAAATAATTACAATATGCACTCGATCAATATATAAATGTCCAATGTCTATACCAAATATTTCTTTAGGAATTAGCACAGTCTATCCATCACTCACACTATTTTTACTCGCAATAATCATTATGAAAGAGCCAAAAATTTTACTAAAGTTTATAACATATAATTATAGTTTTTTCATAGCTTCTTTTTGAATAACTTTGGTACACAATGATTGCCCACCAAATACAGATTTATCACGAGATATTTTCTTTTCATCTTTCAAGTTTACGATACTTACTAACTTCAATATAATAGGTTAAAAATATAATCATATTAGTAACAATAAAATCGAATAATTAAATAAAATTAGTATATAAGTTTTATTTTAAATAAAAATAGATAATACTATGTCAAAATTTAACTCAATTTAATTTAAAGGTCAAGTCACATATTGTCCAATAGTTTCATGGGCTGCGGTAACATCACAGTACACTAATAGTAGAAAATAATAGAATAATGATTGATCAATTACTATTCACCAATGATTTGATAAATATTAATTGTAAATTTTTTTATTATTACTTGTTCTACCGTTACAATAATAGCATAGTAAGTAATAAATACCCTTACTCTTATTTCACATATCCCATGTTAACAAAAGTTTATTTTTCAAATAACTCATGTATTTTGAAGTTTTTCTAATAAGTCTTATTGATACATTAGGTTTTAGCCTTTTCTAATAATTAGCTTATTATTACAAAAAAAAATTCCCTAAGAAGTTACATGTTATCAGAAAAGGTTATCAAGTATCGGGTTCAATTTATATATTCCTTTTTATTGAATTAATATAATTGTGTTGAGTTATTTATTATCTCATCGAGTAGAATTACTCTTGCTAATCTTAACATAGATATTTTTCTACCAAAATTTCCATATAAATTTATATTTTTTGCACTTGATTACGTACTGTAATGCATAGAAACAATTATTCTTAATTTTTCTTAGTTGATTCATTTTAGATGTGCCTATATTATTTTCTATTTTAATTGTAGAGATTAAAAAGAAGTTTATTGAAATCTTTAAGCAATGCTACAACAAAAAAAGCTTACCATGAAAGTGTGGATATAGAAGCTTAAGTAATTAAATAATTTTGACAATCGATGATAATATTTATTGAATTTTTATTGCCGTGTACATTTTTTATAATAAATTTCTCAAAAATATTATGTATGTGCACTTTTTCTCTCTCTCTTTTTGTGTTAAAAATATATAATTTTTTAATAACATTATGTTATGATTTTATCGAGTCTTGTTGAGATCCATTAATAAATAAAATGGTGTTGTCTCATAAACCGATTGTTACACAATCAAACAATAAGTACAAAGGAGAATCAAATGGAAAACCAATAAGCAATAGATTTTCACAAACATAATAGCACTAATAATAACATTAAGAAATAAATAAGAGTAAATAATATTATAAAAAAACACATAAGATTTAACGTGGTTCTTCTCCAAATAATGGAGTTTGCATTCACAATTCATGCACCCAAGTAATATTTCATTATGAATCAAAGAGGATTATAACCTGTATTATTCAATAGTATTACAATAATCTACTCTTATCATCATACAAGCATCACCCAACTCATTCAAGCCCTAAAATATCTATAAGCTTCACACTCCTCCAAATAAGATATACTTAGATTATAATGCTTACAATAGATTGAATAGGAGATCAGGACAATATCTTAGAAAAGCTTACACCTAAAGAGTTGTCAAAAGAACACCAAACTTTATTCCCCACCTTCAATGGAGAAAAGCCCTAAATCCTCGCTTACCTATCTTTCTCTCAAGCACCAAGATCTCATTTTCTCTCATTTAATGAATTTTAGGGCACCAAGGGTGCTTATACACGCCCTTGGTTTTTTTACCAAAATACCCTCAGTTTCAAGCCCACATGTGTAAATTCACATGCCCTTGTTCGTTATTTTGCATCAAAACTTACAAGCTCGATCGATCGATCAACCATTTCCAAATGGGAATCCAAACTTTAGGTATAAACTACTCTATTTATGTACGATTGATTCTCGATCGAGCGAATCTTTCCTAAATCAGTCGAGCTATCTAAAATCCATTCAAATCTTCATATACGATACTCTTGGTCTAGCCTTTAATGCTTGATCAACCACATTAGTTTTCAAGCATCTCTCATATATTTGCATCACGTATTACAATGTTCCACCTTGATGCCAATTCTTGAAAGTAACCATTGCTCAGGTCCTCTACTACCTTTCAACTACTATAAATAGGTGGACACCTTCACCAAGTAACACTACTCGACTAAGATAACAAGTTCAATATTCATTGTCTTCAACCCTTTAATTTATCACCAACTCCACCTCAAGCATTATTCAATAGCCTTCCAAATCAACCAAATCAACCACATCAACTATGAAGCTTCATTCATATCCACCAACCTAGTAACCTATCTTACTACTATAGAATACCAATGTATGAAATTTCAAACAAACAATTTGACCATACACATGACCAATTCCACATGTACCTCCTAGATGCAACAACACTATACTCATTGTATATCCTAAGTTTCTCACATCAAGTAACCATAAACTTTAGCATCTCCACATTCACATAAACAATAATAGGAGATAATGCAATAAACAAGTCAAAGTGTTGAATCATGATACCTTTTTGTTATGCAAACTTTGTTGCACTAACACTTACCTCATGTCCTGCCAAATTAAGCTCAGGTACACATCATCCAACGTGTTCTCCAATTAGTCTTCATTATTGCTTGCATGTCGAAAAACAAGTACTTGTGCTTCGTTAATATACAGAGAATTCTTTATATGATCTATGAACTCGTGCCATATGTAGGTATCTTTCATACTCATAGCATCTCCAAAAATCATCGATTCCAAACATAATACATAAGCGAGATCTAATATCCCAGGATCCACTTTATCATGAAGAATTCGATTTCTTGCTATAGAGAAATCACCAAATAACCTAGATGACTTGGCTAGTACAGTGTCGATTACTATCTAAGTATTCTTTTGAGAATGTTCTTTATTATCATTAAGTCTCTCTTTTGACTACCTATGCATATCCATTAGATTTCTATGTGCACATTTCAATTTCTCTACCTCATTACAAATTTATTTGGCTAGACTTGGTGAGTTAATGGAATTCTCAAAATTGACTTGTGAAAACATCACTATCTTCAAATGTTATATCCTTACAAATTCTAAGTATTATTTTGAGAATATTCTTTATTATCATTAAGTCTCTCTTTTGACTACCTATGCATATCCACTAGATTTCTATGTGCACATTTCAATTTCTCCACCTCATTACAAATTCATTTGGCTAGACTTGGTGAGTTAATGGAATTCTCAAAATTGACTTGTGAAAACATCACATTATCTTCAAATGTTATATCCTTACTTTTGACGCACTTCTTGCTATCATTGCATTAGAGCTTGTAACCATCAACATAATTTGGATAACCTAAGAACAAAGATTGAAGTACACACTTTTCCAACTTTCCATACCCAACCTGTGCATAAGCCACACAACTAAACACTTTCAAATGATCATATTTTACTAAATGTCTAATCCATACTTCTTCAAGTGTCTTGAAGTTAAGAGGCACTAATAGGCACCTATTAATAAGACACCCTACTATAGAAACAACATCACCCCAAAATCTTAGGGGTAAGTTAGCAATAGAAAGCATAGACTCAACTCTATTAAGAAGAGTCATCATTAACCTTCCCATTGACACAAATTGTTGAGGAATCGTAGGAATAATCTTGTGCTTGATAATACCATTCTTTCTACAAAAACCAACAAATGCTTCATAACAAAACTCCAAACAACATTTTATCATAAAGTTCTTCACCTTCATCTCGGTTTAGTTCTCAATAAGAACCCTCTGCTCTTCAAACTTCTCTAACATTTCATCTCCACTTTTTAGTAAATATACTTAAAGCTTCCTAGAGTAGTCATCAATAATAGAAAGAATATACCTGGCACCACCTATTGACGATATCTCTTCCAACCCATGCAAGTCTATATGCAGATACTCCAATATGTTATCTCCCTTGATCCTTGCCAAAGAGAATGATACTTTCTTGTCATTGATAATTATACAATGATAATAGAAATTCATCCCATTAACCAATTTACCACTAAGAGATTTTCTCTTATTTAGTTCCTTCAACCCTCAAGCACTAATATAGCCTAACCTCTTGTTCCACCAATTCACGTCCACTTTAGTGTGGGTACCTATAGCATCTTTAGACTTTGCAACACCATTAAGAATATACAACTCGTTTCTCTACTTACCACAAAAAAGCATCAAAGAGTCCTTGCACACCTTGATTTGATCACGTTCGCTTTTATAACTAAAATCCATACTATCCAACATACCTAAGGAGATAAAGTTACTATTCAACTTCCAAACATGTAACAAATTCCTAAGAATTAATATCGAACCATCATCCATTCGAAGATGTACTATGCCAATGCCTACAGTTTCACACTGATGATTATCCGACAAATTTGTAACACCATCCTATAGTTATTTGTACTCAAAAACCAACTCCTATAAGGTGTAAAATGATATGAGCACCTCGAGTCCAAAACAATTTCCACCATTCATCAAAATTAAAAGTGCTTTGACATATTCACTTCTCATCCATTGCTTGATGCTTTCATCTTGCATCCTACCCTTTCTAGGCAATCTCTTCTAATGTGATCATATTTTTGAAAATGATAACACCTTATATTCCTCTTTGCTCCTTATGACTTAGAACAAGAGTGAATCTTATCATTCAACTCTTTACTTTTATCATATTCTCAACCACCGATAAATAATACATCACCTCTAGCATTGCCATTGAGATGTAGACCTTCCATATTGAACTCTAAGTCTCGTGTTCTAAATTGAGAGACACTTGCTCCAAAAAGATTTTTATCCAAAGAGATTTTATCTCTTTCATACTTGAGCCCTGTCTTCACTTCACGATACAACTCTAATAGATTGTCTAATATAAATGGGCAAAATTCTCATCATTAAAAATATCTCCAATGTTTGACAAGTCAATAAAGATTATTCAAAACTATGCCAAGTTATGCCCCAAGCCCTTTGACATATCCATTCGAAACTCGAACAATTATTCTTTTCAATGGAACTTCCAAGACATCGTCTTTTATATGTATATCTCATCCAACTTCTTTCATATGCCATTTATATTCACCTCACATTGCACCTAACAAATCACATCATCATGCAAGTGTAAATAAATTGAGGCACAAGTGACCAATTTCAATTCCTTCTTTTGAAAATTGGTGAACCCATCTAGAAACTTCAAATCATTTTCTAAGGTATATGTTACTTTTTGTTGATCCAAGATGTTCTTTATCTTTGCCATCCATATGTAGAATTCACTAGAATCATCTCATTTCTCCATCTCAAATTTACTCATTATTGATTACTCTAAAATTATCTTCAAACAAAATTTTCAACAACCTTTACAAAACTCCTACAAAATAAGACTATACAACAAACCATAGAATTAATCAAACCAACATTAAAATCAAAAACCTTGAGCTCTGATATTACTCTGTTGTGATTTTATCAAGTTTTGTTAAACTTATTAATAAAAAAATGGATTTATTCCATAAACAGGTCATTATCCAATCAAACAACGAGTACAAAAAAGAACCAATGAAAAACAATAAATTTTCATAAACACAACCACACAATAATAACGACAAGGAATAAATACAAGCAAATAAAGCGATAAAAACACACACACGATTTAACATGATTTTTCTCCAAATAATGGAACTTACATCTGTAACCCAAACACCCAAGCAATATTCCACTATGAATTAAAAAGAACTACAACATATGTTACTCAATACCAATACAATCATCTACTTTCATCATCATACAAACATCACCCAACTCATTCAAGCCTCAAGAATACCCTGCTTCACACTACTCCAATGAAGATATACTTAGATTCTAATGCTTATAATGGATTAAACAGGAGATAACAATAGCATAGAGAAACTTACACATCACCCAACCCATTCAAGCCTCAAGAATACCCTAAACTTCACACTCCTCCGAGGAAGATATACTTAGATTCTAATGCTTATAATGGATTAAACAGGAGATAACAATACCATAGAGAAGCTTACACCCAAAGAGTTATCCAAGGAACACCAAGCTTCCTTCCCTACCTTCAATGGATAAAGTCACTAAATCCTCACTTGTTTCTCTTTCTCTCAAGCTCTCAAGATCTCATTTCCTCTCACAAAATCAATTATAGGGCACCAACGATGCTTATAGACGCCCTTTGGCCTTTTACTAAAAAACATTCGGTTCCAAGCCTATATGTGTAAATTTATGTCCTTATTTGTCATCTCACATCAAAACACCCAAGCTCGATCAATCGATCATTCACAACTAAAAATCCAAAATTTGGATAAAAACTCCTCAATCAATTGAGCATGATCGATTGATCGATTACTTATTAGAATCGTTCAAATCTTCATATGTAATACTCCTAGTTCAATCTTTAATGTTTGATCATCCATATTGATTTTCAAGCATCTCATGGATTTGTATCACATATGAGACATTAAACACTCACACACCAACATACATGTGTATATAAGTTAGGGTATGAACTCACATTCTGTGTACCTACAAAAAGCATATGCAATTACACTATAAGATAATTGTATATAATTTTTTTTAAAATAAATGAAATTGGTATTGTTACATTAGTATATTACTTAAGTGATGACCATGCATATATTGTGTACACAGTAACTAAATTGCCCCTACAATAGAATACGTTTTATATGAGTCTAATTTCATATCTCACTTTACATTAATTATTTTACATAAATATATTTACTTTTATATAAAGAGTCTTGTTTTAATGTAAATATTAATAATACATTCTTGAAATGCATCTATCTATTGATAAACATGACTTGTACAAAAAAATTTCCCAAAACTATCATGTGATTTTATATGTTCCATGTTTAGTTAATTGTTTTGGATTAAGGCTGGTTTAGTCACTAATAACTACATTTATTACTTATTGTGGCAGGGAGCCTAGCTATTTGAAAATGAGTATTAGTCTTTGCATTGAGTTGTGGTCTGACTTAAAACTCTATTGAAAGGTGAAAACATTGTTTTAATGGGGTATTTTCAGTAATTATATAATTTATATATTTAAATTTTTTAATTTTTTAAGTGAGTTATATTAATCTTATAATTTAAAATTATAATTAATTAAGTAAAAAATTCAAAAATTTAATTTTTTTAAGAAATAAAATAAAAATTATATATTTTATTAATAAAAAAATAAGAAAAAAACCAATTTTCTTTATTCCGCTCTCTTTCTTTCTATTTCTCTCTCTCTCGCTCATTCCTTCTCTATGTACGCCTCTTCTCTCTACCCATTTTACTCTCACTCATTCTCTTTATTTTATTCACTCGTTATTTCTCTTAATTTTATTTTTTATTTTTTATTAATAATATAATTATGAGAGAGTAAGTGAGTGGGAGAAAGAGAAATAGTACAAAGGTAGGGAGAGATGATGCTTTTTTTTAATGTTTTTTTATTTAAACTCTTAAAAAAATTAATTTTTAAAAATTTTGATTTAATTGATTATATTTTTAAAATATAATATTAACAAAAATTATCTAAAAAATACAAAATTAAAATAACCACGCATTCATTTCAACTATTATATTAATAGTC
The DNA here is from genome assembly GCA_033030585.1 of Hippophae rhamnoides. Lineage (NCBI taxonomy): Eukaryota > Viridiplantae > Streptophyta > Magnoliopsida > Rosales > Elaeagnaceae > Hippophae > Hippophae rhamnoides. The sequence goes on from CM065434.1 coordinate 40,794,343, forward strand.
TCATGTTTAATGTTTGGTTTCTCTTCTATTTACTCTTCTTCTTTTTAATACATCTATATTAAGTGACTTTTTAAGTTAAACGAGAATTTAAAATTTTAATAATATGTTCGAAATAACATTAGTGTATTGACATGGACTTGTCAGAAGATTTGCATTAGAAAATTTGAACGATATCATTTATTTACTGATGGAATGCGAATTTAGTTATTTTATTTATATAAAAAATATCATTTAATATTTTAATTTTTAAAATGTAATATATAATCTTTTTACTTATAAAAATATTACTAAAAAAACATTTAATAATTATAAATTTATTTTATAAAAAAATAAAATTATCAAAGAATCAAAGATTCCAATCATTTTACTGTTTAATAACCAAAATATAACCCAATTCGATTTTGTTTGTGATTTTTTTAGTTTGATAAGTTGTAGATAAAAAACAAATATCTGTTTAAATTTCTTTATCAATAAAAAGCTTTTTGTGATTCTTTTTTTGTAATTGAAAAGATTAATAAATAATAACCGCATTTTTTATAAGTAAAATTATTAATGAATATATTTTTATAGATAAAATAACTAATTAATATATTTATAAAGTTAAAATACTAAACTATACTTTTAATAAAAAAAACAGAAACCTGTGATATTTTTTCCTTTATTTATTTTATTTTATGTTAGATTATATTATTTGAATTTTTAGCCAAAATTATATTCTTATTGTTTAAGGTGGTTTCTGATTATTTTGTTATTATTATTTCTCCAAACAATATCATGTATTCAAGTCTATTTTGAGATGATATTTATTTTGTTGAAAGATGAAGGGAAGCTAATGTTATTGTGTTAAAATTTATTGTAAAGAGAACGTAACATCATTGCTAAAGAAATCCTACACCTAGAGGAAGAGAAGAACTATAATCAATATTAAAAAATAGAAAGATTAAATGTACAATATTCAAGCTTGAGTTTCATTATAATTAGTATGAAAGCTTTAATAGTTTTGATATTAGTAATTCTTCAATTTTTGCCCAAGTACAATTATTATATTTATTTTCTATTTATATCTTTATGCTTCTACATGCATAATAAAAATACATTTAAGCATGTAAAGTATAAAATTTAATTTTTTGAACATAAAATTTAATGGGCGATTAATTCATTAAGTTATTTTGTTTATATCATTGGGACACTCTGTCATAACTTTTATAAAAATACATAACTTAATTTTTAAAATTAAGACACATTAATCACGTAAATTAATAATTATATGACTAAATTATTCATTTTTTACAATAAAAAATGACATTTTAATTACATAACTATAAAATTAAATAATTATATAATTAGTGTCTAAATTTTAAAAATTGGATGACTTATGTGTTCCTTTAAAAAAACTAAATATAATTATGTGATTTAAATATTCAAGTTTTAAAAATCAAATTACTCCTATGTTTTTAAAAAAAGTCAAATAATTAAATGTTCCAATGACACAAACAAATGACCCCGAGGGTCATTTTCCCAAATTTCATCTTATGATTATGTTTCACGTGTGTAACACATCCGCGTGACTAGTTAAAACTTAAATCTAACCACACAAGAAGTGCCGTTTCAACTCAAAAATCACAGCCAAGTACATTGCATTCTCTTGTGGTGGAGAGCATCTATTTCATAAAACATGAACTTGTGACTCTACAGTAGTATATATTTGTACGGACAAATCAATTACATACTACATTATACTAAAATATTCAGGACTGCATTTGAGCACCAAAAATCAAACTTCCTCATTGTAGCTTCCAAAAATCAACCTGTCAGCAAAAAAGGGACTCTCAGTACATTATCAAAACAAGGGGGAGAACTCTCGAGTAAATCTTATAATGTCTTCTAAAATACTGATCTAAGTCTATTGGAGAGCATCTTTGAGATGATGTTAACACAGTATTACAATCTACAAAGACTTCTACATTAGTGTAGATTCATCTGTTTATATCTAACAGCTAAATCTAATACTTGATCATAATATTTTCAATCAGATATGACAGGTCGCTTGCCACTTTGCAGCATCCACATATCACGAAAACAGGGCACGGACTCATTTTTCTCAAAATATCTGGGTTAGAAGAATCTATTTTGGTGATATTCTCTTGGTGGATAGATATAAATCTGTTGAGCCAATATGTCAAGTATGCAAATATAAATATATTCCATAAGCAAATGTGAGATGAATTATCAACCTATGTTTCTAATTGAAAGTTGGTAACATGTAACCATATACCAGAACTGATAAACAGCAAGATGATATATAACCAAAAAGCAATGCTATATATCTCAAATTGTGAAAAATCGGCACCAAACATGTTGATCACTTACAGCTAGCTAAATAGCTTTGCTTTTAGCTAGCTTCCGTTTATTGAAATTGAACTAGTTTTCTTAATTTCAAAGACCAAATTAAATTATATAAAGCACAGCCATTATGTGAGACATCATAATCCCTGCTGTCAAAAAGGAGTCCCCGAGATCAAACATTCTTATTCCTCGTGAAAGAAAACAGTGTTCTTTAACATATGCAAGTTCGGTCATCAGCAGAAATGACAAGAAATAATTTTCTTAAATGGCTCGGTCCCAATCCATAATTTATCATAACTGAACAGGTGATGATTAGAGAGTTATTTAATGAGAGGGAGTCTTTCCAAAACCGAGGATCAAAGACAAAACTGTTTAGAAAATATTAGGAGATAGCTATGGAACAAAATGAAAATAGCCAATTACATAAATGCATGAAGAGTTACGCCTACCAAAGAAAAGTTGTGAATATTGCAAATGTTATAGCCATTCACAGGCTCATAGTGTCGTTATCTTCAAAGAATGAGGGATGTATTGGCAAAAGGACAGGGCAATGCACAATAAACCCCGAGAAACCTTTCCTCAATGCTATCGAGGAATCTACACATTCTCAGGTCATACTCGAAGATCCATATAGATTTTATTCTTAATGGATTCTCTATACAGAATTAAAAAAAGGTACCCTGATTCATGAAGCATAAAATAATTTTTAACTAGATAGCATTGCTTTAAGTCTTAGTATTAGGCTATAATTTAGAGAGAATTAAAAAATGATACGACGGTTTCATCTAGCAAATGTTCTTCAAAGCAAAAAACAAAGTAGCAGAGAAACTAAGAATCAAGAACATTACGGAGCATAATCCAAAATGACTTATACTAATTTCTACGAATTAAAATCAATCCTAATCCATATGTATTTGATTTATAAGAAAATGAAAATAATTTATTCAAGAAAAATGGGTAATCTCACAGGAACAGGAAGCCCCCAAATCAATGAATCCATAAAGCCAATAGAAAATAAAAAAGCAAAAGCAATCCAATTATCAAATCAAAATGATTGATTATCATAATCTTACAGTCACGAAGATTGAGCGATATGATGATCATGGTTGGGACAACAAGCACTACGGTCTTCTTCGCGTTCAGAATCGCTATCGTCCTCATCGAAGGGTTTGTCTTTGTGAAATATACAGCATTTTTTGGAGCTCTTTTTACCCATGAATTCGTTGTCAACAGTACCCTCCTTCCATGATACTTTCTTCTTCTTACGATCCAGGCGCAACACTAGCGTCCGTGAAGACGGTTGAGATTGAGAAGAAGACGACGTTTCTGGATTAGATAGGGTTATGGTTGTGGTCGACGTGGTGGTGGTGATTCTTGGAGACGCCGATGGCACTCCGGCTCTGCCTCTGTTGCCGCTAGCTACCCTCGCCATTTCGAATCAAAATCGACGAATAACGTAATGACTAAATTTGTATCAGATTAATGCTTAAATGTCTCGCTTCTTCGTACCGGGGGGGTGGGACCTTATTTTTCAGGTTTGCAATTTCGTAGAAATATCAACGTATTGACCAGTAGCTCTAACACTACGAAAAAATATCAGCCATTCAATTTATGTTAAGTTTACTTGGATCGAGGTAAAATAGAATATAATCGATCCTTAAATAATAAAAAATCAGAATTCTTTCTTTCATTGTCATTACATTTTTATCTCAAAATAAATTTTAAATTTTACTACGAATTCCAATATAATCTTAAATCCAAAATTCAAAATATTATTTAAAAAAATAATAATTTTAATAATAAATTTTAACCTATAAATATAACCATAAATCTCAGATCTTAAAAACTAAACACTAAATTTTAAATCTAAAATCTTAAAACCCCTAAATCCTATTTAAAAAAATAATAATTTTAACCTTAAATCTTAATCCACGAATATAATCATAGAATCTCTAAATTCTAAATTTTAAATCTCAAAACTCAATACATGCATTTATACAATTTCATCAATAACTGTTAGTTTATACGTAGCTTCCTAATCCCCATCCACTAGAGTGTACGGTTATTAAGGTCCGGTGAAGAAACTATAATTGAAGTCCTAATATTTTAATTTTTAAAATACCAAATTTACCCTTCAAAAAACACATTTGTTGGACAAAATCTAACTATGTAAATAAAAATCTCTAAAAAGATATATATGTAACACAAAATTAAATATTGAAATCTAACTATGTTAATAAAAATCTCTAGAAAAATACATATGTAATACAAAATTAAATATTGAAATTTAACTATGTTAATAAAAATCTCTAAAAAGATTTCTATGTAACACAAAATTAAATATCGAGGGTAGATTCGTTAATCTAAGCTAAACATGAGTGACAAAACATATTTAAGCCTTATAAATAAGTTAGCTATAAAAAAGACATATATTTAACATCAAAAATAATGATTTTTATTTGTGCATCAATTCACGTAGCATCATATTTGTTAGTAAATAATTTCAGAATTACTTTAACATTCAATCTGATACATTAATTGATACATACAACATTATCATAAAAAAATACATATTTAACGCCTAAAGTGATTAAAAATAAAATCATATCATTGTATAATGCGTTTATTACAAAGGTTAAAATACATTATTAATCTTCAAAAATTAACTAAATAACGCATAAATTCTTAAACTTTTAATACATACAATTTAATTTACTTTTAAAACTTTACACGTAAATCGTTAAATTTTTAAATAATATGATTTAATCTCCATCTTAAAATTTTAATTCACAAATATGTATTTTAATAACTAAATTAAGACCTACGTGTAAAATTTTAAAAATTTAAAGACTAAATTGTAAGGTATAAAAATTTGAAGATCTATGTGTGAAGTTTTAAAAATTTCAAGACCAAAATATATATTTTAAAAATTTAAAAACTTATGTATGAATTTGATTAAAATTTGAAAATAAACGTTACAATTTAACCTAATTAAATTCTAACTCCAATGTACTTTTATATCAACTTTCACTTTAAAATAGAACTTCTAAAAATTATAATCTGATAGGCGATAGGATTCGGTGGTATTGCTTACGTAATAACTTATAACTAACAACAATAAAAAAGTTTCTTCTCTCTTGTTTAGGGAAAAAAAAACTGTCTAGTCATTCTTTTCTTCTATAGGCCCAGAGATCCAATTTGCCTTCCAAATGATTGAAGATGATACAAGACGCTCGACTTTCCATCCTGATAGCCTTAGCTGCAATGCAAAAAAGAGGCAAAAGGGATGAGCGAAAAGCAGCAAATGCATATTTGACAAATAGCCACACCATTATAATGTACTCTTGATTTTTCATAAAGTATCATATTCAGCATTATATGAAATGAGTGTGGGTGTGAATAATAGACGCTTCAAATAGGTGAACATTTAAGTAAATACTTGTATCAAGGACACAGCAAATATATCAGACAATGGTGGCCTAAATGAATGCATGTAACATAGATCCATATTAGTATGCCTCATTAGTCTTAACATACTAGTATGTCTCATTAGTCTTATAAGATTAATTACGTTTTACGTCTATAACGAGATAATTTACAAAAATATCAAAAACGTTTATTTTGTTGTAATTATGTCCACAACGTATGGACTACAATAAAAACATAACCAAATAACATACATTTTTAAAGTTGCAATTATGTTCATAACGTATGAATAATAATGCAATTATGTTCAAAATTAGGTATGTTTTTATCATTGCTCGTATGTTGTTGAAATAATTGTAACAAAATAAACGTTTTGGACATTTTTGTAAATTGTTCCATGCATTGTGGATATAAAACGTAATTAATCAAGTCTAACATGATGTTCTCAAGTCATAGGTAACAAATTATTGCAGTCATATTGGATACCACTAAATAAAGAGGAACAAGCATAGCAGTTTCTTGGGGCTTGTTTCGTAATTAATTATATTTTCAAATTTCAATTTTTAACCAAAGTTTAAAATAAATGTTAATTCTATTTTCAAGTTCAAAATTAGGTTGGAATTCAATTCCATTTTTACACATTTTTTTATTGTTTTTGAAACATTAAAAAATAAGGTTTTAAAAACCATATTCCAATCTCACTTTTATTTCCATTAGTTAACTTATTCTTTGTTGTGATTTAAAGGAAAGAATGAAGAAAACGAAATTTTTTAACAAACGAGTATTTGTTTTTATTTCTAAATGAATTAGAAACCAAAAAACTAATTTCAAATAGAAAGCAAAACTCGTTACAAAAAGAGCTCTCTTAATCTTCAAGCCTTAGACCTACAGATCAATCTTATGCTAAGATTAAGGATTTTACTAGATTCTACCGTATGCTCGGGATAGATTAAAGAAGGAACCAAATAATGATTATGAGAATTCAGTTGCCTTTCATGGTACAATTCTCTTTTTATTCATATAGCTTTAAGCATTTTACTGATGAATCGTTAGATTAAGAAATGCATATTAGTTAAAGAATCTTCAATTACCTTCTGAAGAAAATCTTCATACTGTTTTAATGATTATGAGAATTCAGTTGCCTTTCATGATATAATTCTCTTTTTATTCATATAGGTTTAAGCATTTTACTGATGAATCATTAGATTTAGAAATGCATATTAGTTAAAGAATCTTCAATTACCTTCTGAAGAAAATCTTCATACTGTTTTTCCATCCATGATTGACTTTCAATATGCGGAGAAATGCTTTTATCCAAAAGAGTTACCATGACATGTGCATGAACAAAAGACTGCAAGATATCTGCAGCAGTAGAGTCTTTATGAATAATGACACTAATGGTTCCATTTCTCTCCACTAGCATGTATTTGGCTGAAAGTAAAAGAAAAAAATCAAGGAGATTCATAATTACAAAAAGGCCGATGATTAAAATTCATATTTCAGAAGTATTAAGTTGAGGTCGACCTTTTTTGTAGTGAGATCCTGCAAGACGCAGCATATTTTCCCTGAAAAAGTTATCAGCAAATTGTCGATCAGAAAAAAGAGTAATAAAATAAGCAACATCATGTTAAAAGCTGCCTCTGCATTGACAATCAAGTCATGGTCTTGAAATGTCAAAGTCAATGTGATATAAGAAGTGAACAAGTAGGAGAGTGGGCACTCCTTCAAGCTGTTTCAAAATCGCTACTCAAAAAAGGCGTACTTTAAACATCAACAGAGAATAAGAACTCACAGTGCCAGGTGATCTAGTGAAGAAATCCTTGCACCCAAGTGTATTCGTTCATACATTAACTTAGTACTCTTTGAGTTCCATGGAGATGCCCATAATGGTAAAATATGCTCTTTGCTAGACACCTGTTGAGGAGAAAGAACTGGAAACGAAATCAGATGCAGGTATTAAACCTAACTTAAAGGGTACAAAAGCAGGAGATCGTATTCGGTAGAATTCAGTCAAACTTTTAAGATAAGTGTTAGAAGTTTTTCAGCCATATTACCTCGGCCAGTCTCCAGGAAATGCTGCAAAAGAATTGAGCTCCTTTGAGGATTTAATGACATTAGTGCTAGACACTTGACAGCCTTGTAATTTGCTGCATACATGGAGAAAACACAGCCAGGTAACCTACTCAGCTTTTGAGAATCTGATAGCATTATAAACAGAGTATAATCCTCTCTTTGTTTCAATAATCTAATAGATATTTTTAATCCTAAATGAATATGTGAACTTTCTTATCATAAAATATAACAATTTATTGTGACATTAAAAGTCAAAGACTATCAATAATAACTAAAGTGTTATAATTTGTAACTGTAACTAAAGTGTTCATTTGTAGGCTATAAATAATTAAATATGTGGGATGTATTATCGCATTAGAAGTTAGAACAAGGAAAACATACTGAAAATTTTCAGTTGTTTGTTTTTTACTTTTCTTGCGACTCTTTCTCATAACTCTGCAATGCAGGGGCTTTCATAAATCATTAGTATAAACACTAGTAAAAGAAAATTCCAACATTCCCATTTTTCCAAATATTAGTAGCTTTCTATGTTCCCTTCCTCCTTCAGACCCTGAACAAGTTTGCCTCTCCTTGTTTCTATCAAATAGAAATCAATAACCAACCTGGTAGACTGGTGGTGTAGAAGTGATGAAAAACTAGCATAATATCTTATTTTACTTTATAGTGCATAAGCCCATACACCAATAGACGATGTTGGATCTAGATTTGATCATCTATGGTCTACACTCTACAGTACATAGTCTATCACATGTTGGCGACCATAATAACAGAGCTTACCAAAAATATGAAAAAAGGTGAGAGACAGAAAACAAAACCAAATAGCTAATGGGTGTCCCATTGTAATTTGAGCAAGAAGCATGCCGACTGCCATTCCGATCATTGTTACCATTGTCTCCTGACTTCCTTCCTATTAATGTATAAAAAAACAGTTATTGGTCAAAACTAGATATGCTAAACATAAAAACAACTTGCCTCAACCAGTCAACCCCTTTTCTCTATATCTTTCATTATTTAACTAACAATCAATATCATTTGATGAAACCTTGGCAGATATATCGGCAGCATTATTTAGAAGAGCGAAATGTTGCGTCAAAGCAGCTCTAGTTGCTCCACTTGCAACAGCAGCTTAGTAAAATCACAAAAAGAGTATATTAAAATTAAATATATTGATCTATGAAAAGCAAATATTTCTAAAAAAAAGAGGCATTTAGGTGTCAAGCACAATAAAAAAAGAACAAACAAATAACTCAACAATAGAGCTCAAGGAAAAAACAGAAATTAATAATGCCAAAAAACAACATCGATGCCTCTGTCATTTTTATATATATGGGTAGAAATTTTGTGAAGTTGATAATTTAAAAAACAAAACAATTTACCTGCCCATATGTTACAATTTCATAAGGCTAAACATAACTTGATCAAAGAAAAAAATCCAAGTACTACAGATTTTTAGGTTTTATATTGGATTAAGGTCTCTATAAGTCCTATAATTTTTCAAAAGGTAATCTTAATGTCATCAAAAAGTACATTTTAGTCCTCTATCTTTTAAGGTATATATCTAAGGTCCTCTAATTCTTTAAATGTTTCAACCAAATCTAAATAGTGTTTTTTTAAGGATAAATTTAAAATTTTGAAAAATAATACCCAAAAAGGTAAATAATAATAATAATAAATAAATCAAATTTTGAAAAAAAATAAAAGAATAAAAGAAAATTCAATTTATATTTGGAATAAAAAAATCAAATTTTTGTGTTTATTTTTTTTCTAATTTTCTATTTTTTCATAATTTCATTTTGGGCGAACTATACTTTTCACCAACTAACCACAATCTTTATCACTTTTAACACTTTAATCCCTAAACAAAATTTTCATAACTTTTCTTCAACCAACTTTTCATATTTAACAATGTTAGTTCAAATTTGAAAATATTGAATTAAATATGTTAAAACTTAAAAGTTAAAGTACTAAATAATTCAAAAAATAAGTTTTTTTTAAGTTAATTCTGACTTATAAAGTGCAATTTAGTCTAATTTTTAAATTTGGACTAAAATTGTCAAATATGAAAAGTTACAAAAATTGTTAAGGGACCAAAGTGTTAAAAGTGATAAAATTAGTAGACGAAAAATATAATTCACCCTTTTAATTTTCTTTTTAAACTTGCGCATTTTTTTTAAAGTAGGAATTTTTTCAATTTCGAATCTAATATTTTTTTTATGCACTTTTTCTATTTTATTTTTCAAAATTTCAGATTTACTCTTGGAAAAATACTATTTTGAGTTTATTGAAACTTTTAAAGAATTAAAACATCCTAGATGTATACCTTAAAAGATAGAGAACTAAAGTGTACATTTTGATGAATTACAGTACCCTCAGTATATACCCTGCAAAGTTATACTAAAGTGTACCTTTTGATTAATTATAGAACTCTAAGTGTATATCTTAAAAATTAGAGGATTAAAGTGTAATTTTTGAAGAATTACAGGACTCGTAAAGAACTCAACCCTTTCATATTCTATGATAGGAAATAGGCATAGACAAACTTACTGAATGATCTTGAGAGGCTCCCTAAACAAACGATCAACACAAAAGCTGAAGGAAATAGTGGAGAAACAAGGTCCATCAACATCCCTGCAAAAAATTTCAGCCTTTTTCACAATTCTAAGATATGAAGCACAGAAAATAACGACTTCAAGGTAACCAAAAATCTTAGAAATCAGCAGTTATATGGAAAGAACGAAAACCAATTTCTGCTTTGCAGATCCTCCAAAGATTCTGATGTAAAAATTATTGAAGATTCATGCATTAGAAAGTAAAATTGCAATCAAATCCCAATAGATTGGTCAATAAGAATCTAAGACAGTTAGAATTCATGGTCTGTCAAACTAATACTTAGCAGGCTATATCAATAATTCCAAACATTTAACAAAGGAAAAGATGTTGTATATATACATATAGCTGAAGTGTGAAGAGTCAATAGAAGAAGAAGAAAAAGAAGAAAAAATAACTAAATAAAAAAAATGGCAGAATAACAGATAGATCTTCAATCATACAAACTAACTCTGGTTGGTTCTGAGCAACAATACAAATTGGAGTTCGTTTATTAAAAAAAAAGCTTTAAGATTGATTGAAAACTAGAGAGAGAAGAACATACCAAGATCATTCATAAGGTCTGCAACTAAACGCCACATTTTGGCATTGCTATCCAGATTTGAGCCCTGACATGTATGGAGACATAAGCATAAGAGTCAAAAGATTCATGAGCACTCAATTCTTTATGAGTGAATATCATTCTCTGAAAACTAGTATAGAACTAAGCAGTACTAAAAAGTCCTATGCTCAATGAGAGCAAAAATATCAGCAATGAGAAATGTAATATAAATGCACACCTGATAGAATGCAAATAATATGCCTCCAAGCATTCCAGTAAAGTCCCTCAAAAACCACTGTCGCAGTACACCAATGTTATTAAAAAAGAAGAAGAAAAAAAAAACGTTTAGAAATAACTGCAAGTCTGCAAGCTAAATAAAAATAAGCTACTCTTCCTCCCCAAGTTGCAAAACTGATAAAAGTACAAAATTCATTTACCTGAAACGTGGCAGCAATCACTGTGGCTGATTTCTCACCAACCCCAATAGCACTCAACAATGCCTAAGGAGATTGTATTCAATTAGAATTTAAAAAGACTTTGATAGATTTCTAGAAAGTCTACATATTTTAATAGACTTTTAAAGATTTCAACATATACTTTATTAAACTTTTAAAAACTCTATATTAAGATTCATTTAATTAAACAGGCAAATTTATGGACTTCTCAGCAATTGTTTTTCGTATCACTGCAGGGTTAATAATTAAAAAAAAAGGCAACAAAATGAGAAATAGGCTTACTTGTGTGGAAAGCATAGTCCTTATGTACGTTGAAAAGCCCTTCAGAAGAAGATAATTGAAGAAGGACCAACTTTAATATTAGATATGTATAATTTCCAAAATTGATGAATCATAATTTTATAACCATTTCAATACTAAAATTACCTGTAGTGAATCCCATACTTGAAAAGGGATATAATCTGGGGTTACACTACTTGGAAAACCCTGCAATTACAAACCCAAAACCCAATAAATTGATTAGCAAGTGTCTAGCATTAAAAGGGGCAGAGATTTAAAAATTAAAACTTGCCTCGGGTAAAAAAGCTTGCAGAAACCCTCTCCAAACATGGTGGAAACGACTACTTGATCTGTGTTTCGTAGGAAAAAAGAAAAAACTAAGCTTAGAGTAGAAAGCGGACAGGACAAATGGGATCTTGGGAAGAGATTAATGAGAAGAACGGTAACCTTAGAATGGACAGTGAAGGAGACCCAGTAATGGTTGCAGTTTTGGAGAGCTTAATGGAAGAAGAACCATTCCACTCTTCCACTATTACACTCGATGAAGATACTTCCATGGCGTATTGGATGTAAAGACTTGGAATTGAAGGTCCCGTTCAGAAATAGTATAAAATATGTCAAATTTCCAAACATTTTAGATGGAAAATAAAAAAAATATATATAGCCAATAGGTTGGGAAAAAAAATGCATATTAGCCAATATGAAAAAGAAACAAACTATGGGTGCAGGCTCTGGTCCGGTTCGGTTTTTAAATTATTTAATCGGACCGGTCTTTAATATGACACCATTCTAATCGTTTAAAGCGATTTGGTCTGGTATGGTTCCGATTTAATTTTTTTTTTCAAAAAGAGAAGGATTAATATTGTCTTAGTAAATTATTAATACATGTTTGCTTTGTAACGGTAGAAAAGTGATCTGTATTCATGAATCATCATGATGTTGGGGTTTTGTAAAAGTTTGGTTGGAAATTATTTTAAAACCTTTAAGTTACCATAAATAATACTCTTATAAAAAATATATTAATTTATATTAATTTTTACTATACATATCTTATATCACATTTTGCATTGTTATTATCTAAAAAAATAAATAACTTTTTAAATTTTTAAATAATTATATATATTTATGCATTTATAATATATAGATATAATTCTTCAAATTCAAACCTTAGTTACTAGATTTAATGTTTAATGTCTCACACCAATAATTATCTATTTATTTATTTTGCCTGCGAAAAAAAAGCTAGAGAGAAAGATCTATCACAGATCATATAATGGAGGAAAAATTATAAATTAATCATATAAAAAATGTGCATATTTTTTTAGTGTATTTATTTTATATCTTTTATGTCATTAATTTGTATCAATATTTCAATTATAAACTAATGAATAAGTAGAGAGATTAGAAAGGCCAGCAAAATTTGAAAAAAAAAATATTCTTGCTTTTTTTTATGACATTTACAACTCAAAAAACTATAATCCAATGGAGATATATATGGTAGTATGAATTGATGATGTATTCTATTAGTAATTTGAATCTTCGTTGCCTCATATTTTTAGTTACAATTGAGTCACAATTAAATTATCAACTTTACATTAATAACACCATAATTATTAATAATTTAAAAGATTAATGTTATATATATATATATATATATATATATATATATATATAATGAGATTTTTATTAATTAAAAACAAACTAAATAACTATTAGAACATGGACGACACCCCAACAAATTGTTGCGTTAAATTAGGAATCCATTTATGTTTTATAACCTAGAATTGTGTGCCGAATGATCAAATTTCTAGACGAATCTAACCAAATTAATTGCGTTGAATCGAAAATAAGTATTCAAAATTAATTCTAACGGGATCGTTGTTGAGCTGTAATAAAAATTATAGATACTATTCTCTATTTTTATTAATATACTAATAAATATAAGTTTTTTTTCACACATATATTTAATAAAAGATATTTATAATTATTTTTACTATTATTTCTATTAAAAACTTCTCTAATAACTATTTTTCAATTATTAAATATATATTTTAATGTTTTTGATTTATCTTATTCTCTCTACCGTTTTTCTTATTTTTTTTTATCTTTTTTTTCTATCAATGAAATTTCAACAACTTTACTTATAATTGCATATTAATTATTGATTTTTATATAAATTATGAATATTTTATTTTAATTAATATATTATATATATATAATCAATAGTTTGTAAAATACTTAAAAGAACTTGAAATAATTTTGAAATATTATTATTTTTAGAATAATCAAAAATATTTAAAAAAAAAGGAACATGTAATAGGATAGAAAATCACAATTTAATCTTATCAATAGAAAACAAAATATAAATAAAATTATTGAATATAGAAAAATAAGGTAAATTAAAGATAGTATAAAATTAGTAAAAAATATATTAAAACATGTGTCGACTCAAAAATGACAGAAAAAGTTATTAATGTTATCCAGTAAATAATAAAAAGTATTACAAGTACCCTTTAATAAAATCATATATGTGAACAAATTTTAATAAAATAAAAAATTATTTTAAATTAATATAATTTATTAAAATTTAAATTAATATAATTTATTAAAAGTAGATATCATTAAGTTATCATCCAAAAATATATTTAAAATAAAATTATAATACTATTAAAATAAAAAACCAATTACAATTGTTAACTATTTCACCTAAAATTATAAAACAATTGTTCAAAAAAATATAGATTCACATCACTTCCCTCTTTTTTATACTTCCAGTAGAATGATATAATATTATTAGTGGAAAAACAAATAAGAGAATGTATTTCTTTTATTTATCAAATTATATTATATTAATTGGATAGAATATATATATATATATAATATTCTTCTAATACATTATATGATATATTTTTTCACCTAGAACTTAGGCTCTTTTAGTTTTTACTCAACGTGCTTTTCACCCAAAATGTCTCAATATTATTAGAATATAACATAATATTATAAACAATTACGATCTTTTTTTCTCAAATAACATGAGATTGCATAACTTACCCGGTCCTACCTTACACTATCTTATCCAAGTTAAAAGGATCTAAATTTAATGGATTAGTGATTATCAATAAAGAGCTTGACATCTTCCTCCATCACATTTCTAATTGAGTAATGATTTGATAACATCCGTAACATCACACTCTAACATATTAATATTATATACTTTGGAATTTAGCTTGTTGGTTTTTCTTTTAAGCTTTTTATTCAAAATATTTAATATTATTTAGAATGATATTTATACTTAAAAATGATTACAATTGTTATTTTGAAGCATAGTAGGATTGTACAACTTATCTTATCTTATTTGACTCTATTGTATTATTATTTAAGAAATTTTTGCTCAAAAATTAATTATTGTAAAAAAAATTGAAATAATTTTCAATTTATACGTGCCAAATATATATATATATATATAAATATATATAGTTTTAATGATAAATAATTTAGCTAAATTATAGTAATATTTGAATGATTTATTAACATATTTTTTTTACTTAATATTTATTTATTTTATTCAATAAATAGTATTTTTGGGTTAAAAATATTTAAAATAATTTTTTTAATTAAAAGAGATGAAAATATAATTTTTGAGATTTTTATGAATTCTTAATCCATAACTAATTAGAGGCTACCATGTGGTATGCCACACAACAGATGAGCTAATTTGACAAACCATATGAACGCTGCACAAGTATAAAACAATGAATCATAGATTGTCATGTGTGAGGAACGAAATAGTGTGTGTCACGTGTCAACACAACGATCAATCTGAGCTTGTAGTGCAGTCAAACCTTCATGCCACATATCGTCATGCGATTGCTCCCCGTGTCCCATCTGTGTGCCATACCATCCGTTATCACGAATCATGTTTTACCGTGTGACGCTAACTCAGCATGCATTCACTTGAACTGGTCTCCTCTACCACACGTCATACTCTGATTCGTCCAATGAATTTCATGTGCCATGTGTCGCGTCGTGATTGGTTAGCACTGTGAATTTTGCTTATTTTGATCTCAACTTTTGATCTGAAATTGATTTGATGGTCCATATTGCACTTGAGTAATATTTAAGCCCTTAATCACCTCATAAACCCTAATAAGCTGCACACTAACACAATTTTAGTCAATTTTTAGAGTTAAAAAGAGAAAAAAATACAAAAAGTTTAAAAAGAGATATAATTTTGATAAAGATTCAAGATGAGATTAACATTACATTTTAATAGATTAATTGTACTTATTCTTCCACTCTTTTATTTATCAAATTTTATGTTTTTCTTTATAAAAAATATGAGCTTTATGGATACAATTATATGTAGTTAATTTATTAATCTAGGAATCTTATGAACTTAATTTTCACCATGTAATGATCTAATTTTTACCCTAATTATAATTATAATTTAATTATATTATTTAATCTGATTTTTATGCTATTATTTGTTTGGCTAACAATTTATCTATAGAGACAATTAAATAGATTTGAGAAAATTATTTAATTATTTGTTTTTATTAAATAACATGCATAATTTTTAGATAAAAATATATGATTCTTATGTATATGATCCATAATTAATGAAATTAATGAGTAGTATGCAATTTAATTGACACGAATGTGTGATTAAATTAATTATTATACGTTGTGTAGTTTACTTGATAGATGAATATATATTAGGTTAAATTTAATTGATCATGTAATTAATTGATAATTATATTGAAAGAATTTAGATATTTACATGTTTTGAAAATTAAGGGATAAGTGTTTATAAATATTTTCTCATATATCTTCTTAGTTACCAAATTCGATTTAATTAATTATTGATATTTATTTTTAGTTATTTTAATTTTGATTCCTTAAAATATAAAAACACAAAAAAAATAATTTTTATTTTTTTTAATTTTAAAAATTAGTTTTTAATAAAATAATTTTCATTTAAATGATTTTTTTATTATTATATTAATTGCTATGATACGTACACACAATTTATGTTGGGATAATTTAATACATGAATGATAATTAAAATTAAAAAATATTTTATAAAAATTATAAATATATATTATTGGATTTTATTTTTTCTCAAAAATTTGATAAAAATATTTATTTAAATAACGATTTATACATATATATATATATATATATATATATATATAGGAGAATTAAATCACGAAGTTCCCGGTGAGAATCTGGAATCATAATTAACTGAATATATATTTTTGGGTTAAAGAGCTAAAAATGAGGATAACAATAAACAACATCTAATAAATATATATATATATTATTAGATTATTAATTTTTTAAATCTACGTGATAGAAATATTTATTTAAATAACTGTTTATATATATATATATATTTATTGTAGATGTAAATCATGAAGTTCCCTAAGGTGGCGTTTGGTTCGTGGAATGGAATCGGAATCAGAATCGGAATCGGAATCGGAATGGAATGGAATGGAAAGGAAACAATTTTGTTTGGTTTGACCACTGGAATCAAGTTCAGAATCAGGATTATAGTGTTTGGTTCTGGCTAATTTGGAATGAAAAAAGGTAAATGACCTTAATACCCCTACATCTTTGTAAAGTTCAAGTTATTTCATTTAATTACTATTTTTTCGTCAGACAAAATACATTGTTGAAATCATTATTTTTCTAAATAAGTATTACTTAATTAAAAAGAAATATATTATTAAAATTATTATTTTTCTAAATAGGGTTTAGGGTTTTGAGGTTTGGGATGTGTGATTTAGGGTTTATGGAGTTAGGATTTGGGGTTATATTTGTAGGTTAAGGTTTAGGGTTAAAATTTTTATTTTTCTAAAAATAGTTTAGGGTTTTAGAATTTTGGATTTAGGGTTTTAGGGTTTTAAGGTTTAAGGTTTAGGGTTTTGGGATTTATGTTTTAGGGTTTTGGGATTTGCGATTTATGTTTTAAGGTTTAGGGTTTAGGGTTTAGAGATTTGGAGATTTGGGGTTTAGGGTTTTAGGGTTTAACGTTTAGGGTTTAGGGATTTGGGGTTTATGGTTTTAGGATTTGGAATTTGGGGTTTAGGGTTTAAGGTTTTGGGATTTATGTTTTAGGGTTTTGGGTTTTGGGATTTATGTTTTAAGGTTTAGGGTTTTAAGGTTTAGGGATTTGGGATTTGGGGTTTATGGTTTAGGGATTTGGGGTTTAGGGATTTGGGGATTTGGGGTTTAGGATTTGGAATTTGGAATTTAGGATTTAGGGTTTAGTGATTTGGGATTTATGTGTTTAGGGTTTTGGGATTTTTGTTTTAAGGTTTAGGGTTTTAGGGTTTAGGGTTTAGGGATTTGAGATTTAGGGTTTAGGGTTTTAGGATTTTAGGATTTGGATTTAGGGTTTTGAAATTTTGGGTTTAGGGTTTAGGGTTTAGGATTTTGGAATTTTGGATTTGAATTTAAGGTTATATTTTAGGTGAGGGTAAAATTGGAAAAAAAATGTTTAGATAGGAATGGAATAATGATTACCAAAGGTGGGAGAATGAATTGTGATTCCTTCTCTTTTAGTAATCAGATTCCATTCCATCCTCCATTCCGTCCAACCAAACACACAAAATAGAAGGAATCGATTCTGATTCCATTCCATTCCATTCCGCCCAACCAAACGTGAGGTAAGAGAATCTGGAATCATAATTAGCTGACTATTTTTTTTTTTGGTTAAAGAGCCAAAAAGAAGGATAACAATAAACACCATCAAAGGACACCCTGGGAAATAATTTTAAACTTCAAATTGCTTAAAAACTTCGTGTATATGACAAGCCTCTTGCTTCAAGTCTACGTAGTCCCAACTAGTCCAAGTTGCAATTCGTGCTTTATGTAAAAGAAAAGTCGCTGGTTAGTTCAAGAAAGAGACGAGTCATCACTTCAATTGCCATTTAAACTTGACTTCCCACAGGTGGATTAATCTCTTCAATCGCTTCTCTTTGGATTTTGTTTTCATGAGCTCTTAGACTCTCTCTCTCTCTCTGTTTTTTTTTTGGGGCTTCATTTCAATACCCACTTCCTTATATTTATACCTTGTTGCTATCCACGGTTACTAGGTCACCGGCATAGGAAAAGTTCAAAACTTTTTGTGTTTTGTTCGATGAATTGATTTGTTGAAGAGAAGAGTAGTAGAGTTGCCTATATTTTAATCTGAATATGTTTTTGTTTCTTTTTGAAATAATGGGCAGGATGGCGAAGCTGAAAATGAGCTTCTTCATTATTTTATTAGCTGTTTCAACCCTTCAAGAGGTTAATTCGCATGGAGATCAGCCTCTGTCTAAAATTGCTATTCACAAGACTGTTTTTGCCCTTTCTCACAATGCTTATGTTAAAGCCACTCCTCCAGTTCTTGGGCTGACGGTAAAACTTTTGAACACAATTTTAAATTTTAATAGTCTCTCATTTCTCGTTTTAAGCAACACGTTGAGACTGAAATGTGGCTTTATTTCAAATTTGACAATTGTTTTTACTTTGTGTCACTTTCAAATAGCATTGTATATCATGTTAGTTACTGTTGTCTTGAACTGATTTAAGATTTCCTCACTATTTCAGGGACAAAATGCAGAATGGGTGACTGTGAAGTTCAGTTCTTCAAACCCATCAAATGATGAGTGGATTGGAGTGTTTTCTCCTGCCAATTTCAAGTAAATAAATGGGTTACTTTTCTCTTCTTTCATTTATATTCAGTAATTTAGTGCTCTTTATATAACAAGCTATGTTTTCTTGTATTTGAAACTAATTTTATGTCTTTTAATTCATTTGTTGAAGAAAACATAAATTCATTTGGTAACGAGTTCTGTTTTATGTTTTTTATTTTCTATTCAATACTCATTTTTGCTTTTGTATTCTCAGGCTTTAATTTTATTTATTTACTAGGGCGGTAGAAAAGAGGTGGAATCTTGATTTTCTTGTTGATGATGTCTCTGAATAAGATATGAAATTTAATTGTGGAAAATTTGAAATCTGAAAACAGAAAATAGGTTTTAAAAGCCTCTTTTTTTAAGTTCCAAAATTATACTAAAAAATGAAACTCATTACCAATTAGAATGAAAATTAAATACAGAGCTAATTACCAAACAACACCAAATTCAAAGACTTAAGTTATAACTTAGAAAATAGAAAACAAATCACGTTACAAAATGAGCCCTAGGGAAACAATAGCTTAATTTTCTGCTTATGATTTCCTACTGCTTTGGTGGTTAGTATTTCAGGGAAGTAATTGTCTTTAAACAACTTATTTTTTAAATTGCAGTGCCTCAACCTGTCCTGCAGAAAGTTCAATGACTGGTCCACCAAAATTATGTTCGGCACCTATCAAGGTGGGGAAAACACTGATTTTCTGTCCATTTTTTCAATAAGTCTGCTTATCCTGATTCTTTTGTTTGGATTTAATTTAGAGTTAAGAGAATGCATATAAAAGCTTCCCTTTCTTTCTTTTTTACAGTACCAATATGCAAATCACACTACTCCTAAGTATAGAGATTCAGGAAAGGGTCTACTGAAGTTTCGTTTGATCAATCAAAGATTCGACTTCGCTTTTGCACTGTTCTCTGGTGACATATCTAATGTATGACATCAATTTTGATATGAGAGACTATATATATTACTGCATCATACCAGTTAACCATTCCCTTGATTGAAATAACTTTGTGTTTTGTGGAACAGCCAAAGCTGGTAGCAGTCTCAAACAAAATAACTTTCAAAAATCCAAAAGCTCCTGTTTACCCACGCTTAGCTCATGGAAAACTTTGGAATGAAGTAAGTTCCCTTTCTTCTTAAATGTTATCAGTAAAGCTTTTGTCATGGTTATAAATGCCGCGAGTCTGATGCACTAGTTATTCTTTTATATAAGTATCATTTGGTATCTCTTTAATTAATATGCTAATGTACTTATCTACTAGTTTAGTTGATCATTTTAAACTTGATTTTGTTCAGTGCTGCAGTATACTTTATTTTTTGGTGGGTTCGACTGATAAGATATGAGGGATATAAATATTATAACTTTGCACACAGATGACTGTGACATGGACAAGTGGATATGATATTGATGACGCAAAGCCTTTTGTTGAATGGGGTCCCAAGGGAGGAGACCGTATGATATCCCCTGCTGGAACGTTAACTTTTGATCGTAGCAGCATGTGTGGTGTGTATATTTTATCTCATCTTCAGATTTGTGTCTGTTGGAAGTGATGGAAATTGGGTTAAATAGCATTATATAGCATGTTATAAGGGAGAGAAGATTGCTTGATTTTGTTAAATGGACTCCTAAGGCTTAACTATTCATTGATGTGCTCATAGCTCTTAAAAAAGACTCAACATCATCTCTTTTTAAAAAAAAAAATCTTTTCAAAGTAGCAACTTATATTAAGTTTTGTTAACTTTTCACCTTTCCTGCTTTTTCCTGAGAACACAAGACTTTGCAGAAGTTTCCTTTTATTCTCATTTTTGTTGTCCATATGGCTAAAAACCTCTCAAAAGATTCCCGGTTCATCTTTTATATAGCACCTAATTCACCTTACCCATATAAACATGCAGGTGCACCAGCAAGGACAGTTGGATGGCGACATCCTGGATTTATTCACACTAGTTTTCTGAGAGAACTGTGGCCCAACACAGAGTATATTTTGCATCCATTTCTAGCGTTTTGGTTGATATGATGTGTACTGAATTGCTGCTTGTTATAAACTTCTAATGACTTTGTTTAATAACATTTAAGGGAAAAAAACAGTTCATGTAGCTAAAAGCTTTAAGGTACTTAGAAGTCAGTTGCTGTACTTGCATGGAACTTGACAGTTATTTTATTTATTTTTATGAACTTGTAGGTACGTATACAAGCTGGGGCACAAACTTCATAGTGGTTCGTATATATGGAGTGAAGAATACCAGTTTAGAGCATCTCCTTATCCTGGTCAAAGTTCTGTTCAACGCATCGTTGTATTTGGTGATATGGGAAAGGTCTGAACTTAGAAAGCTGAACATGCACATTGAATACTTTCGGACAGTCATGCTGATCAGGGATTGCATACCATCTGATGCAAGGATGTCATTCACTATATAGCTTGACATTTTTAGGCATCCTCATGTGAAATGACTTAAGATGCCACTACTGAACTTTCCTTATGCTTAAAATTTACGAATTGTGATGATAGCCCATTTCACATTTGGAAAATGTTCATTCATATCTTTTATTTGACGAAGGTGGATTTGGCCCTAGACTAGTTCTTTTCCAATTTAATTGAACAAGTGAATATCTACCACCAGAGACATTGCCAACTTCCATTTTATTTTGATTGGAGATGGTCAATTATTTAATGTAATACAACCCTTCATGAAAATAAGGTCAATTTATCTACTTCTAAACTTTTGCTTGGCATGTTCCAATCGGTCTAAACACCGAGTGCCTCGTATTCTAGGGCAAACAAATTCCTAGGGGAAAACAGAGACTAAAATTTACTCATTATATATATGTCACTCAACTTTATCTTATATTCCTATTTGTAGGATGAACTTGATGGATCCAATGAATATAACAACTTCCAGCGGGGATCTCTCAACACTACAATGCAGCTGATTCATGATTTAGACAACATTGATATTGTCTTCCACATTGGAGACATATGTTATGCAAATGGATATCTTTCTCAGTGGGACCAATTTACTGCACAAGTAGAGCCTATAGCATCAACTGTCCCATACATGGTTGCAAGGTTTGTCACTATAATATGCACTTATGCAGCTCTAACTCTATTCAGCTTTTGGAACTTTTTTATTTTCTCCTTTTGTTACTTGATCTTATGTGTTGTTGTTTATTTATTGTACAGTGGTAATCATGAGCGTGACTGGCCAAATTCAGGATCCTTCTATGGAACCATGGATTCAGGGGGAGAATGTGGTGTCTTGGCACAGACTATGTTTTATGTTCCTGCAGAGAATAGGGATAATTTCTGGTATTGAACAGTGATATTGACAATCTACTACTTGGTCAAATGAGCTTTGTTTTAGTTATACAACCTATATATTTTACATCATACCTGATCGTATATGTGCACTCTTTGCCTCTATATTCTGATAATATTAAGTGGTTTTTCGTATGCACAACTTCCTATCCTATTTATTCCGTTGTAAAGAACCTTGGCGTGACTTTGTAATTGTAATTGTTTGTTGATGCTTGGCTCTCAGTTTCATGCTTACAATATTCTGTTTATTCGGGGTTTCATCTGCTTTTGGCCATAAAGAACCGTAGTAAACCTTTTTACTTTTCTCATTATTCAGGTATTCAACTGACTATGGGATGTTCCGGTTCTGCATAGCTGACACAGAACATGATTGGAGAGAGGGAACAGTACAGTACAGATTTATTGAAAATTGCTTTGCGACGGTTGATAGACAAAAGCAACCATGGCTAATTTTTCTCGCACATCGGGTCCTAGGTTATTCTTCTGCAACGTTTTATGCAGATGAGGGATCATTCGAGGAACCAATGGGAAGGGAAAGTCTTCAAAAACTCTGGCAGAAGTATAAGGTAGATATTGCCATCTACGGCCATGTTCACAACTATGAAAGAACATGTCCAATATACCAGGTAACATGAAAACTTCCCTTATATATTCTTTAACTGTGCTTATAAATCATTTCTGCTAGAAGATGAAGCATGTTAATGTAATTTTCGTAGTTTGCTTATGATTAGTCACCGTTCAAAAGTACAAAATCCTTCAACTTCATACACGAAGATCAAAAGTAACCACCGACACAAATATACGAAAATTCACAATGTAATTTGGATTAGGTTTATTTCGCAAGGTAGATTTTCAGAAACAGTTACATGCTCATGTAACTACATTACACAGGTGGGTAACGTGGTTTACATAGGGGTGCAATTGTTTTCAAAAATCTACGTTGTGAAATAAGTCTAATCCAAATTACTTTCTGCATATTTGTCGACTATATTGCGAGTTTGCCCAATTATTGTTTTATTTTCTACTGCTATAAAAGATTAGCACAAGTTTTAAGTGTGACTTATTTTTTTGCAGAATATATGCACCAATAATGAGAAACACAACTATAAGGGTACCTTAAATGGTACAATACATGTGGTGGCTGGTGGCGGAGGAGCAAGCCTTGCTCAATTTACTCCAATCCAAACAAAATGGAGTTTGGTTAAGGACTATGATTATGGATATGTCAAACTTACAGCATTTAATCATTCGAATCTATTGTTCGAATACAAGAAGAGCAGGGATGGGAAGGTTTATGACTCTTTTAAAATATCCCGGGACTACAGGGACATTTTAGCATGCACTGTTGATAGTTGTCCAAGTACAACTCTGGCATCTTGATTGCATAAATTTTTTCCAATACAAACCAGTTGTTTAATAATGTTCATGTAGATGTGCATTGGCTTTGAGGGTTAGTTTCGTCTTCCTCTCTTGCCGCCATTAAACTGGTAAATGTGCTTTCTTCTCGTTGAAAACATTTTTCGAGCGTACTTTGCAGGTTTAATGGAAATTTTAATCATAAATAGCCGACATCTTTTCATTAGCGATTTATCATTGGCTTAAATGGTAAGTCTTTAGTCCCTTCCTAATAACTGGATTCTGGCTTACCCCCATTTTCTTATTAGTCACTATTGGCAAAATATAAAAAAATAAAAATCAATTTTTCTTTTCTTTTCTTTTCTTTGCTGCTCGAATGGTAATTTTCAGTTAAGAATTGCTAAAACAAGCATTAATTTTTTATTTTTTAATTTTTGGTCAAAAGAGATTTCATTGATTAAAACTCAAATTACATAGAAACATTAACTTTAATATTAGAAATAACAAGAACAACACATATAATTATTAAATTATTTACTGTGTACCAACTCTCTTCTGAACCATTGCATCACAAATAGGGAAAGAGAAGGAACAAGAATTGATAATCTAGAAGGAAGTTTTTAAACTCCATTACTCAACAAGATTGTTAGCTATCCAGTTAATATACTTTTTTGAGTTGGAGATAAGAACAAGGTTATTATCCATCAATAATTTCACAGTAATTAATAGAAATTGTAACTTGAATATTAAAAAACTTGCATCAAATTTTAGACTTATATTCATAAAAACTTATATGGATCTCACACTTTTCTTCTATAACCAGCACAACAAGATGTAACTCTTTACTCCCTTACATTTCATAAATTACTACTAAACACCTCATTAGAATCACATGCTAACAATCAATTAATAGTTTGATTTTCAGATAAGTGAACAACATGAACGGATTCTTGAAATCAAGAAAACAAAGAAATCAGTAGAGAATCAGAATACCAGGTAAACAAAGTAAACAGCAAACTAGATAACTTGAGAATCGAACGAGAAAATTACGAAGGACTTCTCACAAGCCAATGAACCAAAAAATGAGATCACTAAATTAAGTGCGACGAAACCAGAGTAAATACGTCACCAAAAAATAGCAAAGGATCACCAGAACTAAGCAACAGCTCATCAGAAAACCACGAAGATGATGGCGAAGCAGCAAAGATGATCAAGAACCAATGAAACCAGCAACAACAATTGCGAATAAAAAATCAAAGTACGAGAAGAAAAAATCAGTAAACCAACGAACAAAACCAGGGGATGAGATTCCTGACCTGTAATGTAATTTCTTGTAGGCCTTTGTTCGTTACTCTAAAAGGAAGACTAATTTTCCTTTGATTTTTCAATTAAATTTTTAATGAACATAACCCTAACAAGAAGAAAACAATAAATAGAGACGATGAGACAAACAGTAGATTGGAAAGGGAATTTAAAAGATACCGAAACTCTCGTAGAATATAGTTCTCAAGACCTATAACGTTGTTTAAAAAAACATGCATTAATTTAATAAGAAACTTTCCAAAGGATTATATAGATTGAACTCATGAGATATACACATATCCTACTCACATTAATCACTTTATTATGGGTGGTTTAAGTTTTTGTACTCTTGTTGTATAAATAGTTAGGTGAAAAATTAATTATTATTTAAGTGAATATAAAATTACTGTTAATTCATTCAATATTTTAACATAATAATAATTTTATTAAAAAATTAAAGTATCGTTATTGATTATAAATTTTATTATCATTAAATGCGAGTATAATTACGATTACTTCAATGTTTTAAATATTTTTATAATATTAGCATAAAAGTAATAAACCTAACGGTAAAATTTGTGTAATCTTGTTTTAATGGTGACTTAAATTAAGTAATAAATCTAATTATTGTTTTTATTTACTGTATTTTAACCAGTACACGGTGTACTAATTTTGACTCTAATATTTGCTTAATTCAATCCATAAGCACAGGGTGTCAGAATGGGGATCAGATTAGTTGGATTCAATCGTAATCCATCTTAATAGTGGTACAGTAAACCAGCTACTCATGTTGCAACCAAACAATTTCTAATTTGACTCTTGGGACATCACTGAGTAATTGATACTCTGACCCTACCCAAGAAGTTATATATTCTACCAAACAAATATTTACTTTATATATATATATAATATTTTTTAAATATATAACAATAAAAATAATAATATTTTTAATCGATGTATCTTACTTTTAACATCTAAAAAAAATATAGGATTAGAGTTTCAATTATAACTAGAGTATGTTAGCATCAGAAAGAAAAAAAATGAGTAAATAGAATTTAATTAAAAAATTAGATTGTTTTGAATAATTCATTGGGTCTCATTTTTAAAATAATTAAATCATTTAATCAAGTCGAAATATTAATACTTATAAATATGATAGTTTATATAGTTTAATAATTAAATTTATTTTTTTAAGTTTTACTTTAAGAATAATAATATTCTTAAATTATTTCAAAATTATTTCAAAAGTAAACAAACAAAGGTTATTTGGTGATAAGAGGAAAAAGTCAAAAATTAATCACTTGTTATGGTTTTAACACAGTCAAATTAGGCCAAAACAATTATAATTATCGAATTCGCTGCAATTTGATTATACATTTAAAAATAAAGGAATAAAATATATAGCAAAATCAATTTAACAAAGATTTTTGCCCAAATTTTATTTAGATGACTGTGTAACCATGTTACACTCTACGTTACTATTTTTTGCAAAGCTAAATCATATATTAGTTGATTACTATAAAATATATACGAGTCACTACTATTTAAAAGTTTTTTTTTTGATAAAATAATATATTTAAAATTTATAAATACAAAAATAATTTCTTATAATAAATTTATATATTTTTACTATTAATTTTATATTGAATATTATCTAATTAAACGTATTTTAAATTTAATTATAAATATTTATATTTAATTAATGTTTAATATGATTAAATTAAATAATATTTAATATTATTATAAATTTTAAGAATATAACTTTTTCTGTTTTTATTATTTACTACCCATTAAATTAAAATCCACTTTTATGCCACGTTACTCTGATCAAGATCCAAATCGTTTGTAATTTTTTTTTTAAATCTTACTGTTGATTCTATTTTTAATAATAAATTTAAAGTTAATAATAAAAAATAACATTTAATTTAATTGTTAGATTAATAATATATCGTTTAAATTTTACGGATACAATTCCATATCGTTCTTTGTATTATTATTTCTACTGATTTTTTTCGCCTTCTCCTTCTTGTGGTCATAATAAATCAGTTATTCGTTGTTGGTCAACAAGCTATTCAGATTTGGGTGTATTTCCTATCTTCAAAGAGCTTCATTATTCGCAAATTGGCCTTTTTTCTGAAAACTTATTCTTTGCGACTAAACTTTGTTTCAAGACTTGATCTTTATCAATCGAATTTCTGTCTCCTCAGATTTTAATCTCTGGTTTTTTGTCATAAGAGTTGAGAAAATACAAAATATAACTTTTTTAATGAATGAAGGTAATCTTAGTGGACATCTCTTCAATCAAAGAGAAAAAAGAATGAAATGGACTTGTGGGTTTTAGCCCATTTTGCTGGGAATATAACAGAGTGCTTGCACAGATTGTTTTCGGGGGAAAGGCTTACCAGAATCGAAATTTGAGGATATCACAATTCGTGGGCAATCTGAATTTGGGGGTTTCTACTAGTGGAGACAATGATAAAGTGCTTTTGGGTCCAATGAGTGAGCTCTCTAATGAACTAGTTTTTGAGTTTTCTGAATTTGGGGGTTTCTACAAGTGGAGACAATGATAAAGTGCTTTTGGGTCCAATGAGTGAGTTTTCTAGTGAACTAGTTTCTGATTTTAGTTTGAGAAGAAAAGGGGGTTACTTTCTTACATTGAAAAGAAACAGAAATCTTAGAAGTAGAGCTAGGTTTTACACATTTGAACCATCAAATCCCTTGCAAAGTTTGGTCACAGAAAGGATTGAAGAAGAATATGTGTACAGTTCACTTCCATTCCCTTGTACACTTTCTGTGAGGCCTTTGTTGGTTACTGATGGAAGTATAATAATTAATAGGTCTAGTGTAAATTTTAAGGAGACATGTTTGAGGAGTGGAGTGCCTGAGCTTCAAAAGCAAAGTGCGTTTGAAGGGAATGAAGAACTTATAGCATCATCAGAGCACCCAAGAAATGAGAAGCAAATTGTTGGAAAGGAGGAGAAGAGAAGATCAAGTAGCTTCTCTACAAGGGCATCTAGTGTTTCACAAGGTTTTGTTCTTTTCATATTTCTTTGGGATAATTTATATCTTTTGTCTTGAATTTAACGTTGAGGTTGAGAATCAACTAGTAAGAACTTGAAATTTATGCTTTTGGTAACTTTAATTCGAACCTTGAATACGAATTGTGCTTGATATGTTTGGTTAGTATGACTTCTGATAAGATTAGGACTCTGAAGTCCACAGTCGGACAAGGATATGACATGAGTGTGGGTATGAGTATTTAACACTCCACATGTGTGATAATTTATAGAGATTTGAGAAAAGTATTTGTGTTGGACACCTATATCTATGTTGGGAAAAATGGATGGTTTTAAAGAAATAAATTCCACACACCCAGGTTAATTTCCCAAATAAAAATAGAATAAAAATGACATCAAGATTTTAGCGTGGAAAAACCTTTCAGAATAAAAGTAACAACCAATGGGCCGTTATGTCGTAAACTTAAACGTATAATAAGATGGAATTACAGCGCAGCAGTGTGTCTACCAGCTAATCTGACAAATATGTATCTTGATTTGTGGATAAAAGCTTGTGATTGGCTCTGCTTACTTTCTCTCTCAAAATCTCTCTCAGAAACTCTCTCTCTCTTTTGTTTTCCCCGCTTCTGATATGTAAATTTGAGAATGAAGCTAAGGCTTTATAAAGCCAAAAACTTCATCCTTTTCTCCGGATTATACGGAGAGATTTTTGACATTCTTTTCCTTTTTCTTCCTTTTCTTTTCTTCTTTTCTTTCGGCGCCAGAGTGTTTCCTTACCTTTTTCTTCTTTCTTTTTTTTTCTTTGTGGTAGCATCAGTTGGAAGCAAATCTCCGACCTTATGTGGGGCATGGCTCTTCCATTACACATGATATTTCTACGGATAACAAGTTTTTCTCTAGTCACGATCTTTGTCATCGTATACGCCCAGATTATCATTGGTGTGAACTTTTTCAACTTCCGGTAGTTTATGTTCAACCACATCACGAATCAATGATACCTTACGTCGATGTGTTTGGACCTTGAGTGAAAGGTTGAGTTCTTCTTAAGATGAATTTCACTCATTTGTCGCATGATAAAGAACATGGATTTTCTTGGTTACGATCTGATTCTTGTAGGAACTTTTTCATCCAGCAGGATCTCGCACAACTTTCGGTGATTGCAATGTACTCGATTACGTGGTACTTAAGGCAATACTGCTTTTGTAATCGTGATTGCCGTGAAGCGACTCACTCCGAATGTTATTAGGTACCCGAGATATAGATTTTCTCGTATACGTCCATGACCATATCTGAGATACGTATATCCTTGTCTGGGGTTTATTATTACCAAAGTATAAGCAAATGGCGGAGGTTCTACGAGATACTGAGTATCCATTTGCTACCCGATGTTCCTTTCCGAGGATTTGATAGGAATCGGCTCCTGGCTTGACGGCGTATACTGATGTAAATTCTAGTGCATCTGTAGCGTACATTAGGCTGCATTGTCGATGCGTAAGGCACGCTTGCTTTCGTCTACAATTTATCCTCGCCGTTTGAGGACGTTGACTACGTATTAAGTTTGAAATGTCTTGCAAGTGGACAATGAGGTTTAGCTTTGCTTTCGTGTTGAATCTTTCGAGAACTTTTCAACATCTGGAGTTTTTGGGAAAGCGGGATCTTTTGCTTTTGCCTATTGCGGGTGTCGTCGTGCGAGAATTTGCTTAGCGGGTCTAAGTCCTTCATTGCAAAGGACTTGCTCGACTTGTTAATCTTGTCAATATTTTGACCCCTGATTAACATATCATCAACGTAAAGCAAAGAATAATAAAATCACCATCGAGAGAATTTCTTGATGAGAGACGCGATGATCGGGTCGTTCTCTGTATTCATTTTCTCTCCGTGAATGAGTCGAACTTTTTGTACCATTGCCTTGGTGCTTGCTTGAGACCGTACAAGCTTTTCTTTAGTCTCGTACCAACTTCTCTTTGCTTTTGACTTGGAAACATGCCGTCTTCTTTCCATATAAATTTCCTCATCAAGATCGCATGTAAGAATGCGATCTTTACATCAAGTTGTTCAACCTCAGTTAAGACTAGCTTAGAACCAAAACAACTCGGATTGAAGACATTTTAACCCATTGGTGAGAATATTTCGCCGAAGTCAACGCCCTTTCTTTGCTCGAATCCTTTCCTGACCAATCTTGCTTTATAAGCGTGGTTGCGAGCTTAACTTCACTTTTGATTATACGCGGCTTATTCTTGAGAGCTTTTCTTCCCTGTGGTAGTTTACGTAGGTCGAATGTGTGGTTCTCATCTTGAGAGATTTCATTTCTTCCTCGTAGCTTTAAGCAGCTCGATGCTTATCTTGATCGGTGATAACCGTCGCTAACTTTCTATGGTTCTCCCCTTCGGTGTGCATCACGTACTCGTTAGGAGAATATATCACGACTAGGTTGTCGTACTCGGGTGGATTTCCTTGTACGGCCTTACGGTTGGACTTGTTGAAAACTTGTTACGGTTACGGGCCGGTGGTGGATTGACATCATCGATGTCACGGTGTAACTCGTCATCGGGATTTATTGGTGGAGAAAGCCCGGGTCGGATTAAGCTAGAATTTCATATGGTATGGTTTGTTGGATTTCTCAAAATCCTCGATTGTTTTGATGTGAGAAATACCACGTCTCGCACTTACGACAATCCTTTTGTTAATAGGATCCCAAAGTCTGTAGCCAAATTCTTAAATGGCGTATCCAGCAAGATACATTGTTTAAGCTTTTCCATCTAACTTGGACATTTCATCTCTTGGGATGTGAGTAAATGCTCTATTTGAATACTTTCAAGTGTTTGTAAACGTCTCTCCCTTTGTCGAGACTCTTTCAGGTGCATCGTAGTTCGGTGGGCCCGATGGAGAAAAGGTTGATTCATCATTGCTTGTCCTCGTTGCACTCCCCGAGGAGTTTGGTAGTTTTTTGAGAGCATACATCGACTCTTTCCACGGTCATGGTTCTGTTCGTTCTCTTTCTGACACGTTGTGTTGAGGTGTCTTTGGTGCTTGATTTTTCCGACCTAATGCCAAAACTTACGCGATACTTTCCTCCGAATGGTCCACGATACTACGCGCCGTTATACGCGCGTACAACTGGCGTCGCGGTTCTCTCTCCCTTTTACATGAAGCGCGAAAACTTCGTGCAACTTGATCTTTAGTTTTCAAAGCAAAAGTCCATACTTTTCTAGAATGATCATGATAAAGGTCCAAAATAGTGAGCATCTCACAATGACTTACAACTCGTTGTACGGACATGCATTATTGTATTAAATCTAGAATATTTTCCTTTCTAGATGGTGCGAGACTACGAAATGCAACTACATGTTGTTTTCCACGTGATCTGATCAACCTGAGTTTGCAAGGGTGTACCTTTCATTCACGACAATACCTCGTTTTTGTAAAGAATTTTGAGACCTTTTTCACTCGTGTGGTAGGAGTCGCTTAAACATGCCGTAGCTCGGTAGGAACTTCTTTCCTTGTGGCATTTATACTCTCTACCTGGTTTGGCTTACGTGATGTAGAGTGATGTATCTTTCTTGCCTTTAGCTATTACCAGTTGCCTTTGGTGAGCTTCCTTTCCTCTACCAAAATAATTATTGTATCCGTAAATGTCGTGGCTTATCTGGGTAGAGATTAAATTGAGGTGGATATCGGGACATGCCTCGCGTCTTTCGAAGTAATGCGTCGAGATTAGTCTCTAGATAAATATTTCCAATGCGAGCAATTTTTGATGCATCATCATTTCCCGTCCACTCGCCTCGAAAATCACCTTGAGTGTAGGTTGAGAAGAATTCCGTCGTGAGGTGACATAATAGGAAGCGCTGGGTCGTACCCAGTAGTGTCTTGGCGTACAAGATTGACATAATCGGCATCTCGAACGATGACAACTTCTTGAGTGGCCGATTGTGGTGTCATTTGTTCGGGTTTACGCTACGATTTACGGATTGTTCGCCTTTAACCTTCGCATTCTTGAATGAAGTGTCCAGGCTTACGCAATGATGACACCGTGTCGTACCTTGATCTAGACTTCGGCCAGATCCTCTTTGTTGACTTTGGTTACGGGGATTTTTACTTTTTACTTCTCCGCCATTCTTGCTTGCCTTGTTTACGCGTGACAAGCGCTGTCGGGAGTATATCCTTCATCTTTTCGTCGAGACTCTTCGTTTAACATTACATGTCTTTTACCATATCCATGGTAAGCTACCGTCGAGGCGGGTTATAAGCGACGTAACTAGAGTATCCAAACTTTTTGGTAGAGAACTCAACATCGACAACGCTTGTAGCTCGTCATCTAGTCATCTTAATAGAGTTGAGTTGATGCAATGCCTTGGAACTCACTCATGTGTTACGTCGCTCATGTCTTTATACTTCAAATTGACTAATCGTCGCATCAGATTTGCTTTATTCTATGCGGTTGTCCTCGCATACATTTTCTCCAACTTTTGCCAAAGAACGTAAGCATCGTGTTCATTAGAAAAATTTTGAAAAATTCTTTTGTCGATCCATTGTCTAATTTGAGCAGCACACTTTCGGTTCAAAACGGCCCATTCAATGTCTGCATCGGTTACTTCTTTCTCCTTCGGCATTATAATTGGCTTCCATAGGTCTTTAATGTATAAAAGATCCTCCATCTTTAGCTTCCAAATTGCATAATTAAATGCGGTCAACTTTATCATATTACCTGTGCTCTCCTCCATTTGAATCGTCAGTCACCAAGTTTCGTCGAACTTGATACCTTTTGACGACGAATAGTACCCGCTAAATAGTATCGATGAATAGTGCCTTCCGAAATTACTATGTGAATAGTATCCGTGAATAGTAGAATACAGTATATATGAATAGTATTGTATATGTGTACAGTCTCTTACTAAAATAACTTGGCTCTGATACTACTTTGTTGGGAAAAATGGATGGTTTTAAAGAAATAAATTCCACACACTCAGGATAATTTCTCAAATCAAAATAGAATAAAAATGACACCAAGATTTTAGCGTGGAAAAACCTTTCAAAATGAAAATAACAATACGGGACCGTGGTAGGCTTAAACTTATTTATAATAAGATGGATTACGCTTAGCCCATTGTGGATCTCTCACAAAAATACAACAAATATGTATCTTTAATTTGTGGATAAAACTTCATAAATTGGCTCTCTTAATTTCTCTCTCAAAATCTCTCTCAGAAACTCTCTCTCTCTTTTGTTTTCTCCACTTCTGATATGTAAATTTGAGATTGAAGCTAAGACTTTATAAAGCCAAAAACTTCATCCTTCTCTCTGGATTATACGGAGAGATTTTTGACATTATTTTCCTTTTTCTTCTTTTTCTTTTCTTCTTTTCTCCTTTTCTTCCTTTTCTTTCGACGCCAGAGTGTTTTCTTACCTTTTTTTTCTTCCTTTTTTTTTCTTTGCGGCTGGCCCACATAAGTTGGACCAACAATCTATACCCAAGATCACACTCCAAACAAGTCCACGTAACATAGTTGTCACAGAGGCACATTAAAGAAATGTTAGGGTCTCTCAAGACAACTCATCCTTATACTATATTGAAAAGTGTACGAACATGCTTGAAAATATCGTATAAGAACAATTTGATGTGATGACGTTACCTGATATGTTGCTTCCAAAGTTGGAAGTTATAGTTGTTTTTGCATGATGTTTTAGTTTAATCACTTTTATTATCTTCATAAGCATATAGAGGTGAAAATAATAAAAGCTTGTATTTTATCAGGTTCAAACAATGAAATTCTCCTTTTCTTCCTTGGTCTGACCATTGGTATGATTTCTGTAATTGCTGCTAGTAAAAGAGAAGTGACAAAGTTAAATGAGCTATTGATACAGACTCAGAACAAGGACAAGGATCTACAAGAGGAGCTTGAAATGAGGGATTCAGTAACTGTGAAGGAGCTTAATAGTGAGGTTTTGAAATTCCAAGAAACAAACTACGGTTCTTTCTCTAACCGCACACTGAAGGCATCTTCTTCTGAACTGGTTCAACTTAAAAGGTATGGTGGCAATTCATCAAATGATGATCCAAAGGTTGACAATTCTGAGGAACTGAGAAAAATTGAGGCAGAGCTTGAAGCTGAACTTGAGCTGTTGGAACAAAACATAAACAAATCTAGCTTGCAGGGAACATCTCATTATGATGAGGTAACATTGCACCTAATTTAATGTATGATATTGAAATTTATGAGACAGAAGCAACTGTATAATTTAAATGAGTTATGGACCTCTCTTCCTGATGACCTCTTTCATGCATTTGTTTTGTTTTATATAGATAATGACGAAAAATAAAAGGTTATAGCATATCTTGTTAACTCTATAGCCAATAGCCATATAGTTATAATTATGATATGCCATAATATTGCTGTTAACTAGACCTTAATCTTTGGACAGACCTCAGGAAATGCTTCTTCTGCCAAGATTTTAATTTTTTTATATAGATATGACCGAAAATGTCCCAAAGTCGCATCCCACGTATATATTCTGTTTACATACTGTATATAAGTTATAGATTGTACATGATTAATGTAAAAGTGCAATTTTGGACCAATTTTCACCCTAACTCAAAACACCCATGAAAATGCGGCATTATTTCTATTAAGTCTCACATTGATTAGGGACACTTCTTCCGTTACATATATAAGCTTGGTCAATTTTTCATCTTATAACTTAAGTTTTGAAGTAGAGTTAGGTTTACGTCTAATATAATGTGGAGGGGGGACATTAAGTCCCATATTGGTTAGGAATACTTCTGTTGCACATATAAGTTTGGACAATTCTTCATCTTATAACTTAAGTTTTGAGGTGGAATTAGACTCAAGTCTAATAATTTCCCCTCGAGAACTATCAACGCTTCCATTACTCAAGTTTGTTAGGACTGACTGTTATCAAATATAACTTTTTTACTTGAAACTCCAATTGATCTAAAGTTAGAACTTTCTAAACCCATTGCAGTGGGATCCTGACATTGAAGCAGATATCGTTCGGGAAGATTTGAGGCTTGACAAGGTTAATTGGGAACTTAGCAGCATACCTGAGTCAGACAGCAGCACAAAAATGACCCCCACCAATCACACTGATATGGCAAACAAAGTTGTTTCACCTCAAGAGCTGAGTTTGCGTCTTTATGAGATAATTGAATATCAGCTTGAAACTCGCATAATGGAACTTGAGATGGAACTCGAAAATAGTCGAAGGAAGGTGAACTCCTTGAAACTAGAAAACATAATACCTGAAGGGGACATGTATAGCCTGGTACATTCTTCATCATTGATCCATGATAGCCCAAAAGCTGTGAAAAGCAGACCGGAGAAGCGTTGAATTTTTACAATGTGGCTTATGAGGAGATTAATGTGTTGAATATTGAAACTGACAAGGAAACTCCACTAGACAGAAGAATTGATGAAGAAGAGCATCACATGTTCAATGAGAAAGCATTTGAAAGATCTTTAAATACTTGATTGAGGAAGACCAAAATGTAGTAGTAAATAACGAGTATCAGGTGAATAAGTGGGAAGCTACAAGCTTTAGGGTGTAGAAGGATCCCAATAGCAAATTTGAAAGCTTCGCATGAGTGTTGCAGAAAGAAGAAAAAAAATTAATTGATGAATTAAATATAGTAATTATAAATATAGGTTATTTATGATTTAAGTTGGTGATAATAAATTAAAAATTAATTATACATTAAGAAAATGTTAGAAGTAATAAATATATTTATATTTTTAAAGCTAAACTTTGAGATTCAAGAAAAAAATTTAAATTATGAATTTAATTTAGGATTTGATAAATTAATTTTAATTTATGATATAATTAGTTGAATTATATGAAAGTAATAAGTATATTCTCTCTAGCATATATCTTATTATTCATTTTCAAAAATAATGTCTTTCATCAACTTTTTATGTTATTTTTATATTTTTTAATATTAAACAAAAATTCTCATTATTAACTTAAATTCACTTCCTAATAAATTAGTAATTAAAAATATAATTGTTATCAATTCTCTGCATGTTCGATCCTTATTTGAGTTATATTATTATCGAGAAAATAATTATTTTTTAAAAAATAAAAAAATTATCTTTTAAAGTGCTATTTTGAATTTTGTTAATGTATTTCTTTATGAATTGATTCGATTAAAATTGATTTCTATGTATACTTTAAATGTTTTTCATAAATTGAATTAAACATGTATCTAAAATCACTAACTTATAAAAGTAAGTATTATTTTTCTTTAAAATATGAATAGTGGTTCGCAAAATTTTAAAATAATTTATCTTAAAAATTGTCAAAATATTTCACAAAATGTTTTGATTAATTTAAAAACACTTTTATTTAAAAAAAATTTAATTTTAAATAAGATATAATGTTTATATATAAAATATTATTTACTATAATTTAAAATAAGTGATTTGAAATAATAAATAACTAATCATAATTGAAATATAAATAAGTTTTGAATGAATGTTGATCATTAGGTAAAGGGAGGTTTAATTGATGGATTATGAAGTTTTTTCCAATGAAAATATGACTTTCATCCAAAAATAAAGTGAAGTTCGTCTTAAGATAAAAATTAGACGAGACTAGCTTCTTCGAGTAGATTTGAATATATATATATATTACAGTATTATGTGTGTGATATTTAAATTTTATTTTACACTAAACTCAGCAACTTGACTCATACTGTGACGTGTTATATACGTAATAGAAGTTTCCGCAAATCACTTAAATACGACAATCTGGCGCGAAACAGCAACTGTTAGTTATTGAGCAAACCCCCAAAATAAATCCGAAAGTAACGCAAAGCCTGTCAATAGAAATTCAATCCATTAGCCCAAAAAAAAAAAAAATATCACAGAACCCTAATATCCTATTTGGCGTTTCTCTTCCTCTCCCACTGTCTTTTTCGTAGTTTTTTTGTAAAAAATTTTCTCTATCAACCATTGAAGGTTAACAAATTTAGAAAAATCACAAACAGAAGAAATAAAATACTTAGATTCCAATGTTTTTGCATTTATTTTCCACAATTTTCCCAGGTACTTTATCTTTTCATATTAATTTTATATCTGATTTTAATTAATGTAAGGTTTAAGGGTTATGGATTGTTTTCTCCTGTCAAGAAATTAAATTGAATTGTTTGTTTGTTCATTAATTTGGTTATAATTCTTTTATCCGATAATTTTGTAGATTGAATTGAGGTACAAGGAGCTGCTGATCGCCGGTGCCGCTTCCGGCGTGCTGAATTCAGCAGCTAGACGTGCAAGGAACGTAATAATTTGGGAAAGAAAGAGACTTTGATTTCATGATTTAAGTAATTTCTTTTATTACATAATCCTTTGATTTGCATTTTCCATTTGCTTTTACAATGTTCTATTAAAAGAAATGATATATTTTAATCTAACTGAATGTTCTTTTGGGCGTTTAAGTTTTGGGAACTTGTATGATTTATTGTGATTGAAGATAACCATTTCCTTGCTTCCGCCATTTCAATTATTCTCTGTGGGTTCAGAGATGTTTGCATGATTTGCCCATTAAAATATCAAATCTATTGGATATTAGTTCTTAATTCAAGAAATAAAACAAGGAGCTTAATTCAAGAAGCTTAATTCAAGGAGCAAAACAAGAAGCTTAATTCAAGGAGCAAAACAAGGAATCCTTAATTCAAAGAGTAAAACAAGGAATCCTTAATTCAAAGAGTAAATCAAGTAATGCTTAATTCAAAGAGTAATTGAAGGAGTAAAATTTCCTTATAAATAACTATACAATTGTAATGAAAATATGAAGAAAATAATAAGAGCTCTTTTGTGTAGAGTTATTTTTTGTTTTTTCAACATGGTATCAGAGCAGAAAAATTAATTTGCTTCTGCTTTATTATTATCTTAGCATCTTTAATCTTTGAAATGACGGAAGACAAGCCGTTAGGATCGGGAAAAGTTCATCGGTCTTTCCTTCGTGAATATGCGTGAGGTGAATGTCAACCCAAATCAAAGATTAAGCTCGATCTTGTTGAATGAGTTTAATTACTTGCCTTGGTCGATAGCGGTGTCTGCGGCTCTAGGTGGAAGGTCGAGTTGGGGTTCATAAATGGAAGCATTGAAGTACCGATGTTTCTCGCGGCTTATATGAATCTGGCTTAGTAAGGATCGGTGGTTATGTCTTAAATTCCATAGAATGTAAATTAGTGAAATATTCGGTTACTGCGAATTTGCATACCAATATGGGGAGACGATCAAGGAAATGTATGGCGGTCGAAACAATGTTGCACGAGTTTTTCAATTAAAGAAGGACATCTCAAATCTGTGACAAGATGGTAAGCTCTTTTGCTCTCTTAGGAAGCGTGAAAAGCATGTGTGGAATGAGTTAGAAATATATATCGCCTCTTATACAACCGTGTAGCTCTGCATTACGAAAAAGAGCGGAAGAAGATAAGATATTTCAACTTGTCGGTCTCGATTCAACATACTGAAGATATACGATGCCACGTACTCGATCAACTTCCTTCATTCACCAATGTATGTGCGACAATTCAACGTGAAGAAGTAAGGAGGAAAGTGGCGAAACGAGGATACAATGGCTAGGTGCACACGGCGAGCCTGTCTAACCAACAAGAGAAAGTACAAAGGGAAGCATCCAGACTTGAAGTGTCAACACTTGCTGACTATACGGCCATATTAAGGACACGTGTTAGATTCTACATCCGAGAATTAAAACCCGATTTTATAAAGGATAAGGGTTCTACGAAAGTGAATCGTCTTGCCACCGTGCAAATCATTCATGCCTACTTACCTGCAATGGGTGATCCATTCAAAAACTTCACTGATCCGAATCCAACGAACTTTATGAATGAGTTTATGTTGTATCTTCAAAGTAAGACGGAGGAGCTAGAATTGACGTGTGGATAGCATAGAAGAAGGAAACTGCGACGACATTGCTAGGCGAGTTTGCGGGTTTTCTTAGCGGAATACAAAACTCTCATTACCACGAGGACATGCGAAGATATCATAAAAGCCTTTAAAAAGCACTTTCTTAAAATAAATATGTTGCAT
This sequence comes from Hippophae rhamnoides, assembly GCA_033030585.1. Classification (NCBI taxonomy): domain Eukaryota; kingdom Viridiplantae; phylum Streptophyta; class Magnoliopsida; order Rosales; family Elaeagnaceae; genus Hippophae; species Hippophae rhamnoides. The sequence goes on from CM065434.1 coordinate 40,833,814, forward strand.
GATTTTTGGGTTGTAGATTCAAGTGCCACGGTCATTATGACAAACCATGTGTCAAAGTCTCATAAGTTTGAAAAATTAGCAAATCCTTTTCAAGTTTCAATTGCAAATGGTGAGAATGTAAAGGTTTTAGGAAAAGAAAAAATAAAATTAATGTCAGATGAAATCGAGTCGGTTTTTATACGTACCTTCCCTTTCCTTTCCAACTTAAATGCGTAGGAAAAATCACAAATACCTTGAATTGCTTAGCCATTTTTTCTCCACAGCAATGTCATTTTTCAGGATTGTGCCACCAAAAAGGCGATTGGTGAAGGGTTTTACTTAGATGGTCTCTATTACATATCCGAGAGCAATCTGTAGGGTTTGAGCCAAGTTTAACCCAATCGAAGATAATCAATTGTGGCATCGGCGTTTAGCTCGCGTTCTCCACCAATTTTGTCAACTTTATTTCCAAACTTAGGAAATGATGCAATTGCGTGTGAAACTTGACACTTATGCTAAGGCCACTAGATTTCCTTTTAATTCTTCCTTATCTAGGGCTAGTAAGTGTTTTGAACTAGTTCATTCGCATGTATGGGGACCAACTAATGAATCTTTTGATGGTTATAAGTATTTTGTGATTTTTGTTGATGATTTTTCTCGAGTCACGTGGTTATATCTTTTAAAGTCTAAGAATGAAGTTATGGAAGTATTTAAGGACTTTCATAACCTTGTTAAAAATCATTTCTCCTCTAAAATTCAAATCTTGAGTCGACAATGTACACGAATACATGTCCTATATCATGAAACAATATTTGAGCATCGTGGCATTATGCATCAAACAAGTTGTGTTGGCACACCTCAACAAAATGGTGTGGTGAGCAAAGCAGGGACTTACTTGAAAAAGCTGGAGCATTAATGCTACAAATGAATGTACAAAGAGATTCTAGTCCCGAGGGGTTACTTAATGCTAACATCATCAATAGATTACCCAAGTCTTGGATTTCAAGTCTCCCCTAAAGGTTATGAAAGGAAGGAAAAATTAACCTCTGCACCTTAGAGTCTTTGGTCAGACTGCTTTGTACATATTCAATCATCATCGAGATAAATTGGATCTAGTGAGCATTAAATGTATTTTCTTGTTTATTCATCTACCTGAAAGGGATATAAGTGTTATGATCCCAACTTGGGAGATTAATTGTGTCTAAAGATGTTTGATTTTATGAAGTAACCCTTTTTTCGGCAAGTCACGTGAAATCCTGAGTCAAGGGGATGACATCTTGGATGTGTTTCCATTACCAAGAATCGAACTTGAGGCTCTACAACAACAAGATCCCGGCCATTGTCAACATTGATACATCTACCATTTGAAAGAAACGATGAAGGGTCTCTTCTTAATACACTGCGTAGAAGATGGTGGTAATCAAGATGATCCTCACAATATGGTACAAGATGTGACGAGTGTGAGATAACTCCTCGCTCCACAGCGTAATCCCGATGCGTGTTAGGCGACCTCCCAAAGACTTCAAGACTTTGTCACTACGAACCCACACATCCCGTCTCAAATTATGTGTCATATAAAGAGAGTGACATCGACCCACCGCGTTCTCGACTATATCGGAAGTTACAGGTGAGCCTCAAAACTTTCATGAGGCCGATGCTTGAGGTGTGGAAGGAAGCAGCCATGCGAGAAAGAACTTAAAGCCCTGGGATCAACACAACACACGTGGGCATCACCAAACTTCCAAAAGGCAAGAAAGTCGTGGGTTGCAAATGGATTTATAAGCTCAAATTCAAGTCGGATGAATCAATTGAGGTATAAAGCAAGATTGGTGGCTCGGGGATTCACTCAAACATTCGAGGTGAATTACAAAGAAACATTTGCACTGTTGCAAAAATGAACACGATAAGAATCTTCTGCATGGTACGTAAACAAGGGGTGATCCATGTACCAAATGGATGTGAAGAATGCATTCTTGCATGGTGATCTCAAAGAAGTCTATATGAAATTGCCACGGGCATCCTCGAAAGAATGAAGTGATTTAGTGTGCAAATTGCACAAATCCATTTATGGTTTGAAACGGTACCCGAGCTTGGTATGCCAAGCTAAGCTCGGTCTCGCTAGTGTTGGTTTCAAAAGCAATAATGCGATTCTTTACTATTTGTTCGCACAGAACCTATGGGAAAATTGGTTGTGCTAATTTATGTAGATGATCCCAGTAATTACGGTGATAATCTTTGTGAGATTTTCAACCTCGGACAAAGGTTTGCAATTAAAGACCTTGGGATATTGAAGTACTTTCTTGGGATAGAAATGGTAACCTCGCCTGAGGACTCTTTCTTAACCAAAGGAAATATATCCTAGATTTGCTCGAGGAAGCTAACATGAGTGATGCTAAACCGGCCATTACCCCTCTTACGACGACTCGAAGCTAGCTTGAAGAGCACGCCACTCACGGATATAAGTTATTACGGCTGGTTGGTAAGTTGATCTGCCAACAATCGCGGACGACATCACACGTGTGGTAAGTATTGTGAGCCAATTCATGCACTCCCGACACTTGAGCATTTGACCCTTGTTAAAAGGATCTTACGCTACTTAAAAGGATCAGTGGGTCGTGGTATCATCACGAAGAAGAATGACACACACCGCTGTCATGGGGTATTGTGATCTTGATTAGGCGAGAATGCGATCGATCGCAAGTCCACCACCCTACCGTACATTTGTTGGTGGAAACTTGGTCACAATGGAAGAGTAAGAAGTAAACTTTCATCGCGGATCAAGTCTGGTGAGTATCGTGCAATGGCTTCAAGCGCGTGTGAGTTGATATGCCTTAAAGGTATTCTAATGTGATTTAGGTGTTCCTATAACTCTTCCTATGTCCTTATTTTGTGACAATCGGTGTAGCCACGCATATAGCATCAAACCCGGTATTTCATGAGAGGCCAGAAACACATTGAAGTTGATTGTCATTACATTCGTGAACAAGTTCAATCACAAGTGATTCGAGACACATTATACAAGAGCTTCGACCAACTGGCTGACATCTTCACCAAGCCCTTGGCTTCTCATCAGTTTCAACGACTTTTGTCCAAGCTTGGATCCATAAACCTTTTGGATCCAGCTTGAGGGGGAGTATTGGATATTAGTTCTTAATTCAAGGAATAAAACAAGGACCTTAATTCAAGGAGCAAAACAAAGAGCTTAATTCAAGGAGTAAAACAAGGAATCCTTAATTCAAGGAGTAAATCAAGTGATGCTTAATTCAAAGAGTAATTGAAGGAGTAAAATTTCCTTATAAATAGCTATACAATTGTAATGAAAATATGAAGAAAATAATAAGAGCTCTTTTGTGTAGAGTTATTTCTTGTTTTTTCAACAAAATCCTTTCTTCTTCATTCAATAGCACGTTAGGCAGGAAAGCAAATCATTTTCAATGACTTGGTTTCGTCTGTTTTTCTACGGCAAAGCTTATTGTAACGTTTGAAATTTGATATAAAGATCTGTTCTTACTGTAGATTTTTAATACCCTTGTATAGGAATCTATGTGTTCCTTTTTCCGAATGTCATCTTTTTGCAAAACTCTGAGATAGCTAATATTGTCCCTTCTCTGAAAATCAAATAAGAAATCAAACTTAGTTTTGTTGTTGGTTTGTTACAGTATGGAACAGGAACATGGGACTAGAATCAGTGAGCATTTGAAAACTAATCTTGATGGGAGCGGAATTGATAAGTCTTTGGAAACTCCTCTAATGGTTGCGGGTGAGAGTGGACATCCAAATTTGACTAATGTGAATGAAAGCAGGCTTCTTGAAGTGAACAGCACAAGTAGCAGTAGTTTGAAGCCGACAAATCCTTTTCTTTCTTTGGAAAGTAGCAATAACTATCCTGAGGCTTTTTATGGGAGTTATGGTAATGATTACCCAAGTATACGGACAGTGGCTATTGATGACGAAGATGATTTATTTTGCCCATCTATAAAGTTAGGGTCTTCCTCTTCTTCATCAACACCACGATCAGCCTCTTCAATTGATATCAGGAAAGTGAATGCAGTTGAAGATGCAAAACCCATATCTGCAACTCATGCAGATAAAGAAACGAAATCTGCAAGGCATGAAAACGAAAATACCAAATCTGCTTCCCCTGCAATTGAAGATACCAGTTATTTAAAGAATGCCAATGAAGAAACCAAATCTGCAATGCCGCTTACTTCCCTCCCTGCACAAGATAAAGACTCTCCTCCATTTGTACCAGAAGATAATAAAAGCAATATTGCTAAAAATGGCTCTCGCAGATCAGAAACTAGTGATAATCGCTCTTCAACTTCTTCATTGACATTTCATGTCGCTGATAATGTTCATGAGCAATTGGAAGGTGATATGTCACCAACTTTATCTCCTCAAATCCAAATAATGGATCGTTCTGGGGGATATGATCCTGCCAGGATACCATCTTCTGTGTTTGAGACAAGTAATACTACTTCACCAATGGATTGGAGTGCTTGTTCTAATGAGTCTTTGTTTAGCATTCATGTAGGCAATAATAGTTTTTCCAGAAATCATATGTTGATGTTTGGTGACTTGGGTAAGTCTGGGGAGCTGACCAAATCAGGTGAGCTAATTGTGCTTAGCCCGCCACCTCCACTTCAAATAACAGATACTGAGACAAATAGTCTTGACAAATGGAAAGAACCTGAAGCTGAAGGCATTACAGATTTGAGTGTCAAGACTCAACCATATGTAAATACGAAGGACGAAAAAAGTGAAACTATTAAGGCTGCATCTAGTGTAAATACCAAAGTTAAGAAATCCGAAAAGAGGCCTCCAGCAGCAGCAAATTTAAAATATCCTAGCCTTTCTCACCGTTCTGATGCAAGTGGAACAAGCACACACTCTTTTGCATTCCCAATGTAAGTTCACTGACATATATGTCTCTTTATTACCCAAGTGTGCTGTGTCTTTATTGTATACCATTCTGCAGAGTTTGCAAGTTTGTTATTATATCTCCACATGAATACATGAACTTTTTGTGTATGCATGTATGTAAAGAATTTCATTTAAAATGTAGAACCTAGTTTATGAGAATTAAAACTGTTTGTCTATTGCAGAAAGAAGTTATGTTCATCGCCATCTTGCTTTGATTCGAATTGTAGAAAGAAGAGTAAACAGGTTTCTGATTGCAGAGAGAAGAAGCGTGCATGTCCTTTGTGCTACTGTTCTAATTGTAGCTGGGCGTTCTGCTACTGTACATGGCCAAATTTCTATTGGGCCTGGCCAAGCTGCCATTGTTCATATTGTAGCCGAGCGTTCTGCTAGGGTTGGAACTGTAGTCATTGGAGAATGTCTCTACATTCTTCCCCCATGTATGCTTCTCTCTTTAACTATACCAACCAAAAGGCAGAATTCTTTGAAGACAACAGTTTACTTTTTTCTTTTATTTTTTCTCCTTAACGAACTTTTATTTATTACTATTATTGATGTTGTAATTGTCATTTCTTAAATGTTTGTTATTTTTGAAATTTAACGCTATGCTATATATTATGCGGTAAATGTTTTAACCAACGGTGTAAGGTTTACAAACTCAATGTTTCTTATTTCATTTGCAGCATGTCAGGAGCGCAGAAAAATGGTTCTATAAAGCAAGGTAAAGATGTAGAGCTTTCAAATCCACTAGATGCTCTAGAAAATTCAAGATCTACTTGGAGGTTGTGGTTTTCTTGCTTTTCCTGTCGATCATGTAATTGTAATGCTTTTGATTGTCGTAACTGTTCTTGTCCTTCTTGTTGTTGATAATGGTAGTTCTAGATTTTATAAACCCCTTCCTCTCCATAATCATGATACCAAAATCGTGCATCTTTTAGTTTGAACAAAAAATTGGTCTAAAGTTGTGGATTTTTGTTGTGTACATGTTGTACATGAGCTATGTACATATTGTACGTGAACTCAAAAAATGTGCGAGTTTGGTCTGAACTGCATAATCACCATCAAATCAAATTCATCCATTGTAAGTTCTTTAGTTAGTATTGGTATTAGAAAAAGATGTTTTTGCATTAGGCTTGCTTGAAGAGCTCTGTCAAAATGCTACAAGTCATAGTTAGCTGTTATTTTTCTGTCAAAGTAATCCCATTATCTAAAAGGACATCTCACTCAAATAAGGGTGGTTATTCATGAGTATCGTGAGTATTTATATAGTGTTTATTGATGTTGTGTGTTATTGCGTATTATTTGACCCAAATTTACAAAAAAATTAACATTACTATAAAATTAAATTATTTCAAAGCAATTTATTTATTATAATGATAAGAATGTATGATATTTTCATAAATATAAAAGAATTAGTACTTAATTATAATTAAAAAAAATAACTAATGTAACGTCGATTTGAGTCCTGTTTTGAGTTAATACTCGAACTGTCACCCTATTCTCGAAGGATATAACGTGAAATATAAATTATTTATTACTTTTGAAATATTGTTACATAGTATTTTAGAAAAATAAAATATAATGTGTAAATATTTTCTTTAAAATCTAACTTCTCTTGTACTTTTTAAATAACTTAACAATTTATTTAGGTTGAAAAACCAATTCTTCATGCTCTATAAATAATAAATAATTTTTCTCAAGTTGAAACTCAATTGTAACTCTCAAGATTTTATATAAGGCCAACAAGCTTTATAAATTGGCTCTTCGTAATTTTCAAAAACTTTCTATATGTCATATTTTTTTATAAAAAATAACGATATTATTACAATAAAAATGTATAAATTATTTATTATATTTTATAACTAATGATATTTGAAATTATTATTAAATAAAATTATCATTAAATAATTATAATAGTAAAAAAAAAAAGAATATTGTTATAATATATGATACCTCTTGAAATTTATACTTATATTTATTGCGATGGCTCGTGACAATTTATTATTTATATGTATAGGATATGTATTTGTATTTTTTTTAATCATGTTTAATTTGAACAATCTTTGAAATAAAAAAATAAAAATAATATCACAATTTTATATAAATATTTACACAAATCAATTATATCATAAGATATAGTAGAATTATAAAGAAAAATGAATTATTTTTATATTTTTTAAAATAATTTTATCACATATTAAAATACAAATAATTTAATTACAAAAGTAAATGCATATTAAAACAAAAGTATTCAAGGTGTCAAGAGCCTAAGTTTGTCGATAAAATAGGGTAGGGAGTACTCTCCTTTTTTATCCAGATTTAGAATTTGTTATTCATTCATACTTAAAATCCGTAAGGGTATTTATAGGAGTTTTCTAGTGTGAACTAGGACTCCTAAATGGATATCAAGGATTCTCAGTAATGTTTTAAATATATTTTTTATTTTTATTATAAAGAAAAATTATATATAAAAAAAACTAAATCAATAATAAATATTTTTATCATGAAAATAAAAAATTTTGATTCAATAAATAATATTTATGTGAAAATATATAAATTCAATTATAAATTATTGTGAAATAATATAATTTAAATTTCAAAACTGAATTAATATTAATCTTTTTAACCTCAATTATAGTATATATTTTAAATTTTATTTTTCTTAAAGTTTTATATTTATTAAAATATTTTAATATAAATTTTATTTGATTATATCTTATTAATTACAAACATCATTGCAAACACATATAAAATTAAAGAAAGATGATAACAATATATTAACACGAGACATAGCAAAATTATCTAAAAAATAAATTGTATATTATTTTTTCAAAATTATTCTATTATGTGTCACAGTATAAGTGACTTGTATATAAAATATGATATAAATTTATGTATCATTTACTTGAAACTTTAATAACTATTTATCTTTACGAAGAAATATATATAAAAATTAGTCAAATGAAAGTGTTTTGCACCTATTTTAAAATTTTTCCTTATAAATATAAATTTAGATATAACATTACGTTGAACACTTTTTAATACAACAAATATTCATGTTATAATATAATTAAAATTATAAATAATACAAAAATTACATCAATTTTAAAATATATTACATTTTCATGCATCTAAACTTAAAATAATTTTACAAATATAAATAATAATTCAAAATAAAAATACGATAATATGAATTCAAAACTTTGAAAATAAAGTTTTATAAAAAACTGGAAAGTATGAAAAAAAATTCAAAGTATTATAAAACTTAAAATAAATATTTTTATTTTTATATGATAAAATATATTTATTCTTTTAAAATTTTATTATTTGGATAACCTAACTATTTAGTATTTAAAACTTTTAATTATTTTGTATTAATGATTTTTTTTAATTATTCGATAGTTATTTTTATTATATGATAATTTTTTATAATTAGATATTAAAAAAAATATTATTATAATTAACTAAAATTTATGGATTTTAGATCATTGCTTCACAAAATGAAATTCAATAAATTCGAATAACATTACACAATAATAAATTTATTATTGTATAATTAGATAAAATTGGATTAAATAAAACTTATCAAGTATAAAATTATTTAAAATGAAAAATCATACATATATATATAACATAACATTAAGGAATACACTATTAAAAAAAATTGTAAAAAAAGGTTAAAAAAATATGTTGCAAAAGTAGAATAAAAGGAAAATATTGGGTAAACTTAAAAAAAAAGAGTAAAAAAATCATATGAAAAAACAAAACCGGAAAAAACCCGGTGTATGTTGGATTCCACATCCCCTAATTTCACTCTTCCCTTTTCCACACAACGCTGGTCGTCAAGTATCCTTCAACTCTATTGCCGCCGGCCCAATCCCGTGAAGTATTATGCGTGGTTGGCTTTTAGTTTGTAATAGGTAATCGCTGCCTTATCTTGATTTATTGGTTTCCATTTTATCTTAGAATTGCCGACCTTGTGTGTGTGTGTATATATATGATACTGTGATATTAACTAATTTAGCGATTTGATATGATGATTTATGACCTTTTCAATCATTCAAATGTCTTATTCTCAAATTTTCAATACATTTCAAGGGCCTCATTTTTAATGTCCTAGCATAAGTTCTTGAACCGCCCCTGGTTGAGTGCAATGTCGTATTGGGGTGATTCATTTTCTGGGAGGTGTTTGTGGTGTACTGTGTATTATATGATACCACGAAATTTGTTGCTTATTGTGCTGCCCAATTGCATGCTTTTAATGATATGACAAAAATCTTAGCTACTTGAACTAGTTTCAGACAGGTACAGCATAATTTAGTTGATCAGCCCTTATACCAGTCTGAGTAGCATATCCTTCCAAATATGAAAAAAAATTAGAGTGGAAAGTGAATTTAATCCTGTACGAAAGGTACCATTTAGTCACTTAAGTTCGAGAATGTGTCATTTAATCCTTTGTTTTAACAAAGGTGCCAAAAAAAGAAATTTAATAATTTTAAAATTATTTTATTAAAAAAAATTATGGTATTCCTATCATTTCAATGTTTATTATTCAAAATTTCCTTTAAAATTTTTTATCAATAAAATATTAATAAATACTACTAAAAGTTAATAATTAAAAAATTAAATGAACATCTTTTTTAATTCAGAAGATTGAACATTTTTATTAAAAAAAAGGGGACTTCCAAGACATTTATCCCAAAATTTTATTGCTGGAAATTCCCAAGTACCTATGAAATATGTAAAGACTAGTACAACTCTGTGGAACTTGCCCGATCATATATTCAAATCTAAACATTAAGAGCTCTCTCTCTCTCTCTCTGTTTTTTTTTTTTGTGTGGGGGGGGGAATGTTTGCTCATTTCAGATGGACGAATTATTGAGGAATAAAATCTACGCAGTCCATACAATTGCTGCTGCCGGTTCTGTGACATTAGGGACAGCTCTCACTTACCCTCTGGATACTATTAAAGTACTTGTTCAGGTTATTAAGTTACTCAACTTCTTTTTTCTTCACGTAGGAGCTTAGGAGTAATGTGATTATGACCTTTATCTCTACTCTTTTCTCATTATTCTACGTGGTGAACAACAGGTTGGTTCAGGCTCTAATAAACAGTTGACAGCTAGTCACGCACTAGACAGAATCCAGTCTATATCAGGAAACTCAGGTGACTATGCATTGATTATTATTATTATCCTATTGTCCCTCTGAAATCTGTCTTTACGCAAAAGTAACCTTAGTTGACCTTTTTCTCAAGTTTGTATATATTTTTCATTTGTTTATATATATACCTTTTGTGCAAGTTGTGTAACATGATTTTTTATAATGTAATGTATTTTGCATTGTTATTAGAGTATCTTGCCAATTCCAGACAGTAAATTGCATAAAGTCTGGGAAAAATGTATCATTTTTCAACTGGTTCTTTTAGTTGTGTCTTTAAGTCATATTTCTTTTAATTTTGGACTTAGCTGGATTATAGAATTTTACTCTGTTATGTATGTTTGTAGGTTTGTACAATGGTGTCAGTTGGTTGGCGCTTGGAAGAGTTTTAGGTTTGGGAGCTCGATTTGGAATTTATGAGATTTTGACAGCCTTCTATAAAGGTTTTTCTTCAACTTGTGTCATTTATTTACCAGAAAGTTTACTTTGCTTACTTGCTAACCTTACAACATTTAACTTGCCTTGTGATTCATTAAGACATTAAGCTCTATTTTTAATATTTATTCACAATTCTACCTTCTTTGTTGTTCACAAAAACTTCCTCGCAGATGGTCGAGAAGACAACCATGTATATATTTCTGAGGCTCTTATGGCTGGGATTGTAGCTGGTATGGGGGAATCACTTATGAGCTCTCCTTTTGAATTCTTTAAGTTGCGTGCCCAAGTAAATGCCGCTTCTCGAGTTACAAGCTCTACCTCAGTTGCAGAAAAGGTGGCTGTTTCACCTGTAATTAAAAGATTACTACCCGGGTATACTCCAGACAAGAAGGCATTGAGCCATTCAATCGGCCTTTTGTCTATATTAACTAATAAATATCCCAATATGATGGGTGCTTTGCAAGAGTATCCATGGATGATGACTGGGTCTGGAAAACCACCATCAGTTTACAATGTTCAGAGACCATTTGATATCATCTCTTTGGAAGGCTGGAGCACACTCTGGAGAGGTCTAAGGTCGGGAGTTGCTCGGGATTCTGTTTTTGGTGGCATGTTCTTTTCTAGTTGGCAATTTTTACACCAATCAATGCTTTACTGGAAGGCAGCCGGGATGAATTCGCCACCCAGGTTCCAAAAGTCATCCTTTAAGCATGTGATTACGAAGATTTTTGATTTTAGAATCTCAACTTTTACATACTTAACGGGATTTTCTTCTTGTTGTTAAGTCATTGATCTCGTACATGTTGCATTTTGATTCCTAGGAAGTTTGGCCGGAGATAATTAATAAATAGGGCCAACAATGCTGGACAGTGTTCTTGTTAGCTGGTTCTTTAGCATCTTTCTTATTGCTTCTGTATGAAGTAGATTGAGTCCACTTACTTACTGTTGGTCGTCTGTCGGTTAGTTCACACGACGAATAGAGTTGATGGGTTTGACAATTGGTGAATAGTACTGTTGCCTAGTGCTGCTGACTATTGGTATGGGAAAATCACCAAAAACTTGCATGAATATCCTCAGTTTAGAGGTTGGTGAATCTACTGCAGTGGCTTCACCAGCCTACGCTTGTACAGATCTTTAGTCAATACACTTTCATATCCATTCATTCTCCTTTTGTTTTCCTGTTCCTGTTGGTTTTTCTCAATATTCTTCCATGGTATACAAGCTCGTATATTAGCCAAAAAAACTAGTAGACAAGCTCATGTTAATTTTTTATTACATTTTTATGTTGGGGATATCATTTCATTGCTTCATTTGTTGTATTTTGTAACTTCTGTTACATTCTTCTGGAACATTTATGCCATTAGAGAGACTTGGTAGTTGTTAAACAGCTTATTCCATAAGATGCTATATAATCGTAGCTCAAGTGTACTACTATGGTTTTTTTTTTTGGTCAGTAATATTATGTGAAATGCTCATTTGTATGTATCCAAAGCTTTATTAAGATGTGCAGTCCTGATTATTCCTGATTATGTAGCAGCTTGAGAATAGTTCTTTTCATTTAGAATCCGCCTTTGGTAACTTATGTAAGCTTTCATGCATTCAGTTCAGATGATGAAATTGACCCACTGTCTCCATTAGCCGTTAGTGTCACAGCCGGCATTTCTGGTTCAATTGCTGCTGCTGCTTCACATGGTTTTGACACCGCAAATTGTCGTGAACAATGTATTGTACTGCCTAAGGTATCTTACCTGGTTACTGAGAAACATCTATTTAGATTATATTTTGAGCATATTGATTGATGTGTAAATTCCATTTATTTGCATTAGTTGTCATAAGCTAGTCAATTGATTTATTTCTCAATGAATGATGTGTGGGTATGAAGTATCTTGCTCTCAGATAGATGATAATTTGACAATAAATATTTTGCTTCCACCAATGGGTCTTTTTGCCTTTTGTTCTATACTCTTCCATGGAACCTTGATGCCTATATGATTCGAAAATTGACTTGGCCTTTCTATTTCTTTTTTGACTGGCAATATTTACATGACCCCTAGAAACCCAAAGAGAAGGGGGGGAGGGAAGCTAAGAAAGTTAAGATTAATGCTTTATTTATGTTATACTGGGTTATGCCTTTGCAGTTTGTCTCTCTGGAGAGGAAGCTTCTCAAATGGAGACGGCCTGGAAAAAGGTTTGAGAGAGTTACAGGAATCCATCCTGCAGACAGGAATATCCTCTTCAGAGGCATTTGGTTACGGATGGCTCGTAGTGGAATTGCATCATGTCTGATTGTTGGAAGTTACTACTTGACTGTTGATAGTCTTCTTCAAAGAGGGATAAAACTGACGTAGGACACATTTTTCAGTAGAATTTCTTGTTACAAAAAGATTTAAAAAATTGGTCTGGACACTAACACTATACTTTCCATAGCTACAAAAGTTTGATACCCTAATTAACAGGAATTCATGTTTTCTTCCCTGTATCTTTCTGTGCTCTAAAATGAAGCTAGTTATGATGTGAAACTAAAATGTTTGGTTTTCTCATTTTTTCCTTCTAATATTCTTGTATTGTTCATTTACACTTGGGAATAAGGAAAGACTTGAACTTGACTGCTTTAAACAATGTTTGCTATTATAATATGGTCAATACTCCTATAGGCTAGAGGCAAGCCTCTTTAGACGACCGCACAGGCCACTATTGGGTGGGTAAGTTTTACAAAGAGTAATTCTATTTATAACTAGCATACAACAATTGATGCGATAGATTATAATTACACAAGATAAATGGATGAATTTTTTTTAACCTATGGTTTCCCGCAACCTTAGTTGTTGACATAGAACTTGGGATAAAAAGATAGGAACGTGGTTGAAGGATTAGTATTGTCTCAAAAATATGTACACAAATTATGCATTTTTTGGTCTGAAAACTTTTCTGCGTTGAGTCTTGAGACCAAACTTTGTTTTATGTTTACTTTACAATTTGTAGGAAGGTTGAAGCTAAGCTTAGGAATGTTTATGTTCTCTCTAAGAAAGAAACAGCTGTGTGATCAAAATTATCAATATAGCAACTGCTTAATTTTTATGAGTGATTATTTGTCTCTTATAGGATATAGGCTCTCTGTTATATTCACTTGTTTCAAAGCTTCTTTGTCACACATTTATTGTTTTTTTTTAATTAACATTAATGCTACATCGGTGCTTTTGAAGAAAGAATAAATAGTAAACATTGTGAAGTCTGGAGTGCATTGTAACCTACTTTGAAATAATAGTTATATTCATACACACAAAATTGAATTTGAACACACGTCGTTTTAGTACCTATAATGAATATATATCGTTAATACTATAAAGCATCGTACTACTAAAAGGCAATTGATAAGTACATAATAAGTTGTAGCTTTGCAATTGAATTTTTTTTTTAATATTAAATGAAAATTGGGAGTAGGGATTTTAATGTACGATATTTGTTGAAAAAATATCAAATATTGGAAAAGTTTTTAGGCACAAGTGTGAGAATTAAAATATTTATTTAATTAAAAAGTATTTTTTTTTCAATTTTAAATTACTTATTTAAACTAAATTATTATTTGATATGCCCATTAATTTTGAAAGATACATATACATCAGACCATAAAACATCATAAAATAAGTGATTAAGCAAGTTACATTTTTCCTGTTCTATATGCATGCTGATTTTAGTATGATATATTTGCCAAAAAAAGGTTTGACTAACAGTTGCTTAAAGTGTTCGATTAGTGTAGTAACTCTTATGGAACCAAAGCTATCAGTAAGAAGAATGATTTAACAACCATGACCAAATCTAATTGGATTCAAAGTTGTTATAGCGTGTTTTAAAAAAAATAGTTTAAATAAGTTATATTTAATTAAAATATACTTTAATCTCTTAGTAAAAACAAGTACAAATTCGTTATTTTTATAAAAATAGGTTATAAAAATAAATGTTATAAAGTAATAGATTTTTATGATCATTTTTATAAATTTAACGTAATTATGTTATCTCGTTTAACATGTATAGATTTAAAATATATTTTTATTAAAGATAACGAAATTAAAGATATTTTATCTTATGTCTTAATCATATATGTTACTGTACCAACATACCTACCATTAATCATCTATGTCTACTAAAAAAACCACAACCTCACCAGCATCCTCGTTACTAGAAACCACGGTTCATCCCTCGATTGAAAACCTGTCACTTTTCTTGCTTTCTATTACAACACCTGCTATATTCCACCATTATTTCATTTGTTGGAAAAAATTTCAATACACCTAGAGTATTAAAAAGTGCATACTCCTATGAGAGATATATACCTCACCCAATTTTCACTTTTACTCATTCTTTTATTCCCATCTCTCTCGAAGTGAATACATATTTCTGAGTATAGGAAAAAGTTCTTCCATTTGTCTTAATCCCACAAAGCAAGATGGATAAACTTTCAATCCAGCATCTTCAAAAATATGGAATTTCCAAGCGACTCACATTAGGAAATCATTTACACCCATGAGGATTGATCGTGTCATTCTCTTACAAGGACCTTTCATTTTCATTAACACTACGTAACACAAGTATTAGAAATTAGATGACAGTTCTCCAACCCTCAAAATCACTTTTAGTAGAAATGGCCCTTCACAAACCCATGTGATCCCCGTTCTACTCCCAACTGCCTAATTCATGAGTTTGAGTTGTCAAGTATTCATATACAAACATTTGTAATAGAAAAACTTGTTGCTTAAATGTCTAATAACTAAGGTTTGAAATATAGATATCAATAAAGATATGAAAATATTGAAACAAATATTGTTATCAACGAAAAGATTGAAAAAAATCATTAAAATTATAAAAACTCTATCAAAAATATGAAAAAAATTATAAAACTTTATAAAACATCAAAATAATAAATTACTTATATTTTAAACTAATATTTTTATTTTTAAATACTTAAAATATTTATATTAATTAATAAGTTGACAAATTAATAAAAATATTGTATATTAAAATATAAATTCTTTTTTTGCTATATATTGTAGAATAAGTAGTTAAAAAATTTCAAATAATTAAATAAACTATCTAATTGTATTAATTATTATAAATAGATAAATCTTGACATTATGAAAATAAATTGCATTGATTATTTATTTTTAAAAGTACTTATAGTTAGGAGATATAATGTGTCTTACCCTTCAATGCAATCTACACGTTATAATATTAATATAAAACAATAGAAATTAAAATATTTTGGTTGACTTTATAATTTAGAATTGAATTAGATGTTGTTGTTTCACTCGAAAAGTCACTAAATAAAGTAATATATGATATAATTTTTTATTTCTTTTTTAACCTATTTATTTTATATGTATATCAAACATGCTACAAATAAGAAAAAAAAAACAATATATTCTATTCTTTAAAAATGAGAAAAAATTAAATTAAAATGATTACTAATAAAGAAGAAAAAAAAGAGAAAAATAAATCAAGAATTAATATTTTTGATATTGTGCTCTATATTTTAGCGAAAATATCCATAATATCTAAAATATTGTAGTTAAAAAAAAGAGATATTTAAATGATACTTAAGCAACGTGTTAATGACATTCTCAAAAATTTCACGACAATTTGATTAAAAGATATTAACATTACGTTTTAACATTGGGATGTATAAAAAAACAATTATCACAATAATATTAATGATATCATCGATACTCTCTTCAATGTTGATAGATAATATCATGTTAATGAAGTTATTAGTAAATTGCTTATTCTTTGAAACATACATTATACCCTTCAAATGTACACAGAACACGGGGTACGAAACAACATTAGAGGTTTTAAGATAGAAAAATTAACACAATGTTTCCATTAGTTAGGAGATTATAAAGTAATTGATGTTGATGTAGTAATTTAAATTAATAAAATATCAAATTATTATACAATTATTTAAAAAGAACACATATATCTTAATGAAAACAAGCTAGAGAATATTCAAAGAATAATGATTAATATATTTAAAAAATATTAATAACATACAAGTTTATATATTTTTTTACACCTACACTAACTATATCGCGCCACATATCAGAATTATTTTTAAAAAATGAGAAATATTAGTAAACTATTAAAAATATTGTAATTAATATAATATATTTTGTTTATGTACAATAGGAAAGTAAATTACCACATATTGTAGATATGAAAAATATTATAATTAATGTAATATATTTTGTTTGTATACAATAAGAAAGTCAATTATATTTTGTTTGTGTATAATAGAAAAGTCAATTAATACAAATTATAGATCATACAATTGTAGGCCAAGAATTAGGATTGATTGTAGTATTGTATATATAGCTTGTCGATATTATCAAATATTCAAACCAATATTGAGTTATTTACTTTTTTTCTGTATATCTTTAAGTTAGTATTAGAGTCTGATTACTTGATCAATCTCACCCCTTAACAACCTTCAAATATAACAAATGGTCAAACACCATAACCCAAACCCAAAAAATCAAACCATAATAATTCTAGCAACTCAAACATGGATTCATATTACATCCATCCTTCAAATCACTCTGGCCATGTGTTCGTTCCTGAAAAACTGAACAACATAAATTATTCATCATAGAGTAAGGCAATGATTCGTGCTCTTCGAGCAAAGAGAAAAATTGGTTTCATCAATGGATATTTTAAACCTCATTCGGAGATTGAACAAGCAACTAAATATGCTCAATAGAGCCAGCGCAATAGCATGGTTTTATCATGAATTTCACATTCAAAGGAACCCATCTCTATGAAGGGATTATCCACACCAATATTACATATTAGGTATGAGAGGATTTCAAACATTAATTTTCACAATAAAATGCACCAAAAATATATCAATTTCAGAAGAAAATTACCTCTTTGTCACAAGGCACCAAGATTGTTTCAACATATTTTATAGAGCTAAATGATCTTTGGACTCAATTCAATGCATATGAAGACCTTTTCACTTGCAACCAAGTCAAGAAGCATAATGATCAATGACAAAAATATCGCATGATGCAATTTCTCATAGGTATCATTGATATCCATGATGCCATTTCACACTAGCATCCTTACGATGACACCATTTCCCAACGTTCAACATGCCTATTCCTTCATTAGCAACTATGAACAATAATGATAGTTGACATTAGAGCAGCCACAATAGTTAATATCATAAATTTTTCTCTTTCCAATGTTACTCAAAATTGACCATTTAAATTCTTATACGATCCCAACAAATAATGCATATCATAGAAAATTGTCGAACTTTGAAATACCATTGCAATTTTTGTAACGAATGAGGTAAGACTACAAAAAGATGTAAAATAAAAAATGGCACAATGGTTCCTATTCAAAATAGAATCCAAGGCAACAAACAAAATCAAAGAGGCCCATCAAAATATACCTACGAAGGCTCTTCTTCATATTCCCATTTAGTTTCAAATTCGACAGAGACAAATTTCTAGCCAACAAACCCATATGAGGTGGCTTCACATGTCCCAACAAATCCTTTGAGTGAAATTTCTACAAAATAAATTCAACAGTTGACTCATACCCTTTACATGCTTCTTTTTGGCAATAGGAACACCTATGCAAATGCTACAAGTTTAAGTCTCTTTTCTAATGCTTCAATTCATTTTGTATGTACTAAGTCATGGATTTTGGATAACAAAGCCATAGATCACATCTTATCCAATTCCGCTTCATTTACTCAACTAAATAGTTATATATACCCATTGTTAACTTGCCACTAGTTCTTTAGCTAAGATCACTTGCACTGGTATCATCCCCTTCAATTCCAACATTAACTTAAAAGATGTTTTATGTGCCATATTTTCATCTAAACTTTATGATAGCTAGTAAAGTTATTAATTCCCTTAATTGTTGTGCTATTTTGTTTCCCACATTTTGTATTTTATAGGACTTAGCTTCGAAAAAGATAATTAGTTTGAGTAAACAATATGGTGGTCTTTACTACCCCCACGTTTGGTTGGAGGGAATGGAATGGAATCAGAATCGATTCCTTCCATTTTGTGTGTTTGGTTGGACGGAATGAAGGATGGAATGGAATCAGATTACTAAAAGAGAAGGAATCACAATTCCTTCTCCCCACCTTGGTAATCATAATTCCATTCCCACCTAAACTTTTTTTTTCCAATTTTACCCTCACTTAAAATATAACCTTAAACTCAAATCCCAAATTCTCAAACCCAAAATTCCAAAACCCTAAACCCTAAACCCTAAATCCAAAATTTCAAAACCCTAAACCCTAAATCCCTAAACCCCAAATCCTTAAACCCTAAACCTAAAAACATAAATCCCAAAACCCAAAACCCAAAAACATAAATCCCAAAACCCAAAACCCTAAACCCCAAATTTCAAATCATAAAGCCCTAAACCCTAAATCCCTAAACCCTAAAACCCTAAATCCCATATCCCCAAATCCCTAAACCCAAAAATCTTTAACCCTAAACCTTAAAACATAAATCCCAAAACCCTAAACCCTAAACCCCAAATTCCAAATCCTAAAATCCTAAACCCCAAATCCCTAAATCCCTAAACCCTAAACCTTAAAACATAAATCCCAAAACCCAAAACCCTAAACCCTAAATTCCAAATCCTAAAACCCTAAACCCCAAATCCAAAATTCTAAAACCCTAAACCATTTTTAGGCAAATAATAATTTTAACCCTAAACCTTAACCTACAAATATAACCCCAAATCCTAAATCCCTAAACCCTAACAAATCCCACATCCCAAACCTCAAAACCCTAAACCCTATTTAAAAAATAATAATTTTAATAATATATTTCTTTTTAATTAAGTAATAATTATTTAGAAAAATAATGATTTCAATAATGTATTTTGTTTGACGAAAAAATAGTAATTAAATGACATTATTTGAACTTTACAAATGTAGGGGTATTAAGGTCATTTGACTTTTTTCATTCCATTCCAGTGGCAAACCAAACACTGTAATCCTAATTCCGAGCTTGATTCCAGTGGTCGAACCAAACAAAATTGTTTCCTTTCCATTCCATTCCATTCCCATTCCCATTCCGATTCCGATTCCATTCCACGAACCAAACGCCACCTACATGTCACTTTTGCAATGAAAATCTATCTCTCATCAAGTTTCTCATCCTTCCAACTTGTGGCATCTGCGACTTGGACATCCATTCCCTTCACGCTTTAAATTAGCATCTTCGTTATCATCTTTTAGTGATGTTTCTTTTAATAATCATTACAATGTATGTCCCATAGATAAAAAAAAATCATTTTCTTTAAGCTCCATCTTTAGTGACAGACCTTTTCATATATTATAATGTGATATTTTGGGTCCTTATAAAATCCCCACACATTTTTGGACATGTTCCTTTTTCACTATTGTAGATAATTTTACTAGATACACATGATGTTTTTAATGTGTCATAAATCTGAAACTCAAAATCTTTTAAAGTCTTTTATCACCTTTGCTCATACTTAATTTCATGCCACTATCAAAACTATTAGAGTAGACAACGAGTCTGAATTTCTATCCATAAGGGATTTCTTGTAATCTAATGGTATTGAATTTCAATGCATTTGTGTTTACACTCTACAACAAAATGGAGTCGTTGAATGAAAACATCGTCATATTCTTATAGTAGCCTGTGCCTTACGCATTCATTCTAACATACCTATTTCTTTCTGGGGCGATTGTGTCTTAACCTTTGTCTACTTCATCAACTGTTTACTTTCGCCCTTGCTTTTCAACAAAACCCCTTGAATTATTGTACAAGCGTTCGCCATTCTTTGAATATTTAAGAATTTTTTATTTTCTCAGTTATGTCGTTGTTATTTATCATACACATGAATTTGAACCTAGAGGCCATCAGTGTGTGTATTGGTTATCCCACACATCAATAAGGATACAAACTTTACAATTTAGATACCAAAAAATTTCTAATCAATCATGATGTCAAGTTCCATGAAATATTTTTTCCTTCTCTCCACTCATTACTGATGACATCACACCTCAATTAAACTCTCCATCCCAAATAATGGACCCCAAAATTGTCTCACCTATCTCATCATCTTCCACTTGTGATGATTCCATACCTTATCCTTCACCATTTACTCCACTAACCACCCATCTTTCCCATTCATCCATCCAACCTTCATCCCTCGTAGAAACCCCACCACTAATATCTCTTTTCCATATTGAACCTAACACTACCTCCCACATGTCAACTCATTCCTGAGCTTTTCTTTCTAAGCCTCATCTTCCTAACACTTTAATTCCTTCTTCTTTTAACATTATTGTCTCTTTCCCTTTTATTTGTCGATCTGTGTGTTCCATATTACTGTTAGTATGGACTAAATATTACCATCTATCTTACCAAATCAGTCACCATTTCTCGGTACCTTGTTCTACAAAAGGTACACATTATCCCATTTCTTTCTCTCTTTTTTACTCTCATTTTTCTTCATCCCATTGTTCCTTTTTAGCTAACATTATAGGTCCATCTGATCCCAACAACTATGCTTAAGCTATCCTCGATTTCAATTGGCAATAAGCTATACATACAAATTAGAAGCATTAGAGAATAATAACACATGGGATTTAGTCCCTTTTTTTTGTCGGTCATAAGCCCATTGATTCCAAATGGGTCCTAAAAAAACAAATCGAATGGTTCTCTTAACTGCTTTAAGGCTCGTGTGGTTGCCAAAGGCTACACCCAGATTGAAGGCATTAATTACCAAGAAACTTTTTATCTCACTACCAAACTCACTACTTTACAATGTCTTCTTACTGTTGTTGTTGCTCGTAATTGGTTTATTCACCAACTGAATGTTCAAAATGCTTTTCTTCATGGTGATCTACATGAAGAGGCCTACATGGAACATCCTTCCAGTCTTCATTGACAGGGGGAGAATCTTGTATGTCTTCTTAAAAAATCTCTTTATGAATTGAAATAAGGATCTATAACTTGGTTTTCTACCTTTTTAGAGACCATTTATAAGGCTGGATACCATCATTCCAAAGATGACTATTCTTTATTCACCGAAGTCCAAGGTACTTTATTCATCGTCGTTCTTATCTATATTGACGACATAATTCTCATAGAAAATCATATACAAGAGATGGAACGTCTCATAACATTCCTCCTCAAACACTTCCTTTTTAAATACCTTGGAAATTCAAAGTATTTTGGGAATTGAGTTTGCAAGTTTAAAGAAAGGGATCTTCATGTCACAAAGAAATTATGCACTCGATATTCTACAAGATTCAAGGTTTCTTGGATCATGACCATAAACTTTTCCAATGGAACAAAACTTGTCACTTAGATGAAGCATTGTTGAAAGATCCAACTAAATATAGAAGGTTAGTTGGTAGATTGGTTTATCTCATCCTCACTAGACCAAACATTGTTTATCATGTTCGTACTATAAGTTAGTTCATACATGAGCTACGAAAACCTCATTAGAATGTTATTATACAAATTGTTATATACATTAAATATATTCATAATCAAGATATATTATTCCTTATCAATAACAATCTTGACTAAAAAACCTTTTGTAATTCAAATTAGGTTAGATGTCATACCACAAGAAAATCAATTACATGATATTGAAAGTCTAAAAAACAACCTATTGTGTCTACATCATCAATCTAAGTACATAATTACTTAGAACTAACTTGAATACGCTACATATTACAAGATTTATGAGTTTCTCAAAAAGCTCTTGTTTGATTATTTTGTTATAACTAAAAGAATCTTGTATATATCATTGAATCATGTTTTCAACTAATCATGTCAAAATTATCTTTTAAAAATAAAAAATTTATTATTTTGTAAATAATTTTATTATGTTTCATGATAACATAAATATAAAATATATAAATTTATACATTTGTAACATTTTAATGCAGTACATTTTTAAGAATACATGGAAAATATGTAATAGCTTTTCCCCTTTTTATTTCATCTTCTTTACTTCTCCTTTTTTTCCTCCTTATATTTATACTCTCTTTCCTTCGAAACACTCGTAGCAAGGAAACAAACTACATAACAGCACCATATTTCGTAACGGCATCATGATGTCATTATGTACTTGGCTCTTACAGTTATGGCATAGGCAACTTATAGGGACCCACAAAATCTCATAATTCAAAATAAAATCCTATTTATTATAAATATACTATAAAGTATAAATATTGATAAATAATTAAATAAGATAAAATGTATATAATTATGTATTTATGACATAATTAAGTTGATCGTTAGTATATCCACTCTACTGATCAAGTCCAATAGGATCCACATTGAAAAAGAACAGAGAAATAAGAGTCAGAGAATGAAAATAAGAAGAGAATGCTAGGAAAACAAAATCCTAGAGCAGAAACACAAGAATTAAAGTGAGCTCCAGACGAAGAAGACAAATAGAAACGACGTTTTTTTCTAAACAAGAAAAAAAAAATCCTCTTTGTCTATCCATCTTTTCTCTCTTTTGTATCTCCAGAGAGAGGTCTGGGGAAGCACTATTGGATTCTGAGAAATCGATTTTGCTGAAAGTGAAGACCTCTTTTTCAGACCCAATTGGAATTCTATCTAGCTGGAGCTCCCCAACTTCAGATCATTATTGTTCGTGGTTCGGTGTGTCCTGTAACGCTGAATCCATAGATGTTTCGCTCACTATCTGTGGTGAAAATGGCAAAAGAGGTAATTTTTTGGATTGTTCTCTCTCAGAGTTGTTGAGATTTCATTTTGCTATTAATGTGTCTGATGTTTGGAGAAATACTATTACATGCAAAATTGGTAAATTAAGAGGGAAATTTAGTCCATTGTTTGGGAGACTAACTAAGCTTAGAGTTTTGTCACTTCCTTAAAATGAACTAAGTGATGGAATTCCTTTTGAAATTTTGAGTTTGGAGAAGCTGGAAGTGCTTGATCTTGAAGGGAATTGGATATCTGGGACATCACTTAGTTTTTGTTTACTGGGTTAAGAAAGTTGAAGATTTTGAACCTTGGGTTTAATAAAATTTATGGGAAGTTTCATATTTCATTATCGAAATGTTGAGCTTTGCAGGTTTTGAATTTGGTTGGTAATGCAATGGATGGAGTTTCTTAGTTCATTGGTGATTTTCCAAAGTTGCATGGTCTTTATTTGGCTCAAAATAGGCTAAGTGGAGCTATTTCAAGTGTTATTATTGATTAAAAATAATATTAGGTTTGTTAGTCAAAATAGGAGGTACCTAATTTAGAAGAAAATTCATGGAAGGTGGCTTACCATATTGTCAAAGATGGAGGTGCCTAACCTTGTTTGAATAAAAAATAGGAAAATTAGGTAGCCTAATTTTGTTGAATGAAGAAATGTTTGGCATATGAAATGAGAACTTAAAGGCTATAAATATGGTTTCATTTCTTCATTGATAATCATCCCAAAAATAGAGAAAAGCTTATATGAGAAGTTCTTGAGTGAGAGAATTTTGTGGGAAAATTCTCTTGGGCTTGTAAGTGCTCTTGTCTTTTGGGTGTGTGAGAAAATTACTGAGAGTGTGGTTGTAAGAATTTTACACATAGTAATTTTTCTCTGGTTGTCTTTTGACAACGAAAGTGGTTTTTCTCTAATTTGGAGTTTCCACTATAATTCTTGTGTTGTGTATTATCTATTTCTCTCATATTTGATATTCTTCAAAGGAAGATCTTGGAGGGAGAATTTGTGATTATACCATTTTATCCAAATTTCCTAACAATTGGTATCGTGAGCCAATTTCAAAGAAAGAAGGAGAAATGTCGAGGAGTCAAGATTGACATTGAGAAATTTGATTCGAGAATCAATTTTGGCTTGGTGCGCAAGTACAAGTCAAAGATTTGTTGATCCAATATGGGTTACGTATACAAGTAAAGGGAAATCACTGTTACCGTATTCGAGTCCAAGAAACCAATATAAGTGATGAAGATTGGGAAGATCTTGATCTAAGAGCCGCAAGCGCAATTCGCTTTGCTTTGGCCAAAAATATTCTTGTAAACGTGCATGGAATATCTATGGCCAAAGAACTCGGGAAAAGCTCAAGAATTGTATCAAAGTAAAAAGGCATGCTTTCAAATCGGGTGTATTTGAAAGAGCGCTTCATACTTTGCGATGAATGAAGGAACTATTATGTCTCCACCATCTAGTGTTCTCAATGGTATTGTCTTTGAACCGGAAACCATTGAGTTAAACTTGATAATGAAGATATAGCTTTAAGGCTCATCTCGGTCTCTTCCATCTTCTTATGATCACATGAAACCTATCTTGATTTATGGAAAGGAGAAAATAATTTTTTTCGTGGTTACTAGCAAGTTGTTTTCTCAAGAAAAAAGGCTAGAGGGTGAAAGAAATGTTTCATGGAAAACTCAAAGATCGGGTAGTCGACAACCTAAAAAAGAAAAACAATTTCATGAAAAAGAAGATAATGTCGTGGGGGTGTGGACAATATGGGCACCTCAAAAGAAATTGTCCAAATGGTGGAGCTGATCCTGCGCAAGTTAAGCTCAAATACCGGCAATGACGCTAATAGTACGTGCCTGCTTTCAAAGACTATAGTAATGCTCTTGAAAAGAGTGTGTACATCCTCACGGTACGCCGCTAGTCTCAAATATTGCCATGAAAAGGGTGTGTTACCTGCGTAGCGGGTCCACAAGTTTGCACACCCGGAATTGGCTTCGGTATAGATGCAAGGTGCGAAGTGGGAAAGGATGTCGATGGTCGATGAACTCTCGAAAACCAAGTGCGAGAAATGTTACTCCATAAATTTCAAAGAAGTTTTTTTTCTATCAGTACCGACAGGAAATTCTTAGAATTGGTGATTAATTCTAAGCGGTGTACTTTTATGGAGTATGACAATTCTCACAGTAGAGAATTATGTACTTGAATAGACAAGTGTTGTAGGGTTGGTAACTATGTTTATTTTTTAATCAAGGTGCATGATGTTATTATTGATTAAAAATAATATTAGGTTTGTTAGTCAAAATAGAGGTGCCTAATTTAGAAGAAAATTCATGGAAGGTACTATATCATTAAAAATGGAGTGCCTAACCTTGTTTGAATAAAGAATAGGAAAATTAGGTAGCCTAATTTTTGTTGAATGAAGAAATGTTTGCATATGAAATGAGAACTGGGCGCTATAAATTTGGCTTCATTTCTTCATTGATAATCATCCCAAAAATAGAGAAAAGCTTGTATGATAGTGTTTTGTTAGAGAATTTTGTGGGAAACTTCTCTTGGGCTTTTAATTGCTCTTGTCTTTTCGGGTGTAAGAAAATTACTAAGAAAGGTGGTTGTAACAATTTTCCACATAAATAATTTTTCTCTCATTGCCTTTTCGACAAATGAAAGCGTTTTTCTCAATTTGAGTTTCACTATAATTCTTTGCTATATTACAGATATCTATTTCTCTTATTTCGATATTCTTCAGCAAGATCTTTATGGTAATTTGACATACTATTTTATCCAAATTTCCTAACACCAAGAAGATTTGGTAGTAATTGCTGGAATCTCAAACATCTTAACATACCTAAGAATTTCCTATTGGGAAATATTCCAGATAGTTTGAGAAATTGCCAACAATTATGTACACTTTTGTTGTTTTTGAACTGGTTAAATGGTAGCATTCCTCGTGAGTTTGACCGTTTTTGAATGCTTGAAGTTTTAGATGTTTCTAGAAATAGCCTTTATGGTACAATCCTTTTTGAGCTCGAACAATGCTTTAATTTGTCAATTCTTGTCCTCTCCAACCTTTTCAACCTGCCTCTGTCCAAACAAAATCTTGGTGAAGATTCTTCAGTCAAATTTTTTTAGTATGAACACAATAATTATATTGCGAACTTGAAAATAGTTTGGGCACCAAGGATGAATCTTTAGGGCATACTTCAAAGCATTTGTGGTGATTGTGAGAACTTATTAGGGATGATAAATTTAGCTTATAATATCTTTAGAGGAAATATGTGATGACTTGCATCTTTAGAAGTAATATGCTATGACTTGTATAATTTTCATAATTTATTACTTCTCAATTTTAAACTCTAGTTTAATTTTATTTAATTTTTATTGATTTTAGACTTCATTGTTATTATTTAAATTTTATTATTGATTTGAAGAAAATAAATATATAAAATTTTAGAAATATATTGTGTAAAGATTCTCAAATTTAAAATAAAATTTATTTAAATTTAATTTAAATTATGATGTATTTAAATCAAATTTAAATGAATATTTTTCATAAATAAATAAATATATAATTACAGTTGGTTTTGTACGTGGCTTATATATATATAAAAGATTGGAAGTGAATAGAAAAAAAAGGAGCTGCATAGAATCCGGAAGAAAAGAAAAGGAAAGAGGTTGGAAAAGAAGGAAAGTAGGTTCTTTTGTGATACATTTTTCTTTTAATTCTTCTCTCAGAATAATTATTTCTTTCAATTTTTTCTAGAAAAATTATGGTGAATTCGTTTAAATTAAATTAAATTTTTAACATGCACTATTTTTTCTTTATCCTAAAAAAAAGATGTAATTTAATTTCATACTATACTTAATTTTTTTATGTTAATTTGAATTATTTCTCTTCATGTTTATTTGATTTCATATTAAATTTAATTTTTAGCATGAACTATTTTTTCTTTATTCTAAGAAAAATATGTAATTTAATTCCATATTATGCTTAATTTTTTATGTAATTTGAATTATTTCTCTTCATGTTTGTCTAATTTATTCTGAGTTTATTTCTTCTAATTAACTGGACATTAATTAGATGATTTTAGTCTTATGATTTACTATCAAAAAAGAAAATTATATGATAGATTTAGAATATTTCGGTATAGATAAATATAAAGATCGAAAGATTTGTATGAACTTTTGTTGTATTAAAATTATTGGTCTCAATACTTTTTTACTTTATTAAATTACATACTCTTGTATAAATTAATGAATAAAATTAAATTGATTATCGAAAGAGACTTTTGGATGTTTTTTTGGAGATTATTAAAAAACAGAGAAAATTAAATTAAATTAGTTAGGTAAGTAAAACATACCGAGTGATTAAATGAAATCAATTTCCTAGAAATTTTCTTCATATTGATTTGATCTTTGAACAACATTTTTTTTCTTCATATTTTCTTTAAATTAATTTTATTTTAAATTTCAATTACAACAAACTTAATGATTTCTCTAAATAAAATTAAGATTAGTATAATTTTGATATTTTTCAAAAATAAGTTAACAATCTTTGAAAACAATACTCTTCTTATCACTTTACTATAAAACTACGATACTATACACTCGTAGTTTTACACCGATCAAATTTTTTTGTCAATTTCTATAGTCTTAAGTTATTGAATTATTTTATCAAATATGTATTTGAGTATGATTTAATTTGTTATGATTCTTAAATTTGTGATTAACGATGGTTTTGAGAATTTTTTTTTCAAAATTTGCTATTAAGTTAATCAGAATTTTATGGGTACTTTGAATTCAATAGCAGACAAAAACATGAATTCCAAAATTTAAGGATGTGTAAAAGGCAGATTTCTATACAGAAAGAAGCCTTTGATGTTGTATCTTTTGGGTTGGTTGGTAGAAGAAATAAGACCCAATATGTTATTTTGTGATATTTAAACTACAGAAGAATTAATACCTTTTAATTGCAAGAGATCTTGTTAGAAATTAGCATTGTAAACATATGATTACATCAATTCAATCTTCACATATCAAATACATATATTCTTTCCCTAATATCAAATACATAAGGAATAAAAATTCCATCGGGAAGAGAAGGTTCCACTCTCACATGCGTAATTATATATAGCACTGCTAATAAGCTGAATATCATCTTGTTGCTAATTGTTTGCTATGGAATTGGAAAGAAGTTGAAGGCCTGTCTTGATTAACAGAGAAGTATTTCTTTAAATATTACTGCACTCATTTTCTCCAAATACACTGATTAGTTCGAGATTTACAGAATACAATGTAATCAGTGACCCTTTGAACTTGAACTTATTACATCAAACTCGATACTACCAACTTTTTTCCAATATCATTTACAAAAACAAGAACCAATAGCAAGATAAATTTAGCTAGTTGAGGAGTATGTAGTTTCTACCAGAGCTTTGCTCAATTGAAGGAATGTGACAAAGATGATATCAGAAGCCGAGAGTCCTTATATGTTGGCCGGTGAACCAGGAGACTTCTCCGACAAAATGCATCACGACCAAACCACAGAATCCTTGTACTATCCTACAGATCAAATTAAGGCCACACGGAATTATTATCAAACCAATAAAAACTGTTAATAGTGGCCCAAAACAATATTAAACCCAAATACATTTATTAAATCTTAGCTCACTTTTATAATATACATATATATCATTTCTTTTGGTGAGTGGAGTATAAGTGCATCAGCTGAAAACAAATAGAAAAAAAAACAGCCAATTTGAGAGCAAAAGAAGAAATATAAACCGCAAAGATATGAGCAAATTATAGTAGAGAAAGCAAAGCAGGAAAAGAAAGAAAAGCTATGAGATATATCGCTCAGAATTTGGAAGAAGAAAAAGTCAGTTTTGTTTTCCTTCCACATTTTCATGTCCTTGAGTGATTATCAATTATATTCCATCTCATTTGTCAGACGTAATATTTGATTTAATAGCAAGTTTGTTAAATTTATCTTCGCTATATATTACCGCATAAATTAGAGGATATTTTGTGAGTTGATTTTGGATTTTGGTATAATTTGTGAAGCTCTCTCGAAATTGGTGTTTGTATCTCCATTTTGATTATTGGTGGATTTTTCTCAGTATACCGTCATTACTGAGTATACTTTTCATATTGAAAAGTTGAAACACTTAAATCATCGTGCCATTTAATTTCTTACCGCTTATTACTTTTGATGTTACCCATTATTATTAATTTGTGCAACCAAAATTGGACTCGATATTCGCCTGGATGCCAATTCTTCAACAAATTGGTATCGAGCTATTGATTATTCTCATATTTATTGAACCGATCAAGTTTGCTCTTTTGGATTTATTTTGAGAACTTCGTTATCGATTGGTTTCATATTTTCTAGGTTGTACTTCTGCTTATTTAATATTGGGTTTTACGCAAGAAAATATGAAATTGAGAAATTCAAATGGTAGAAATGATTTCGCTATGATTTAAGACGTGAGTCGTGTATTAGTTAAAGAATGGCTCATTAAGACACTCAAGGCAAGGATAAATTGCCGGAAAAATTGACCGATGAAGAAAAGGATGCATTGATGGAAAATGCTTTGAGTTCAATTCCGCTTATCCTTGTCCGACAGGTATTACGCGAGGTTGGTGATGAGGAATCTCCCTGTTGGGTTATGGCTTAAATTGGAGAATTTGTATATGACCAAGTCTTTGACCGATCGGTTATATTTGAAGGCCATTGTATACATTCGTAATGTCGGAAGGTACACCTTGCGACGATCATCTTGATGAATTTACTAAAATTATTCGTGATTTGAAAAAACGGGTGGTGTTAAGATTGATGATGAGGATCAGGCCTTGGGTTCTATTATGTTCTTTACCTCATTCATTTGAACATTTTGTTGATACTATGCTATATGGGCGCTGATACACTATTTCTTTGGAAGATGTCAAAGCAGCTTTGAATTCCGAGAGAGTTGAAGAAAAAGGTGTACAAGCAACAATGATAATAGCGATGGTTTATTTGTCGAGGTAGAAATCAAGAAAAAGGCAAGCGGTAATAGAGGCAAGTCTAGATCCAAATCTAGAAAAAGAAAAGATAAATGCAATTATTCGCCGTCGGAAGAACTGGAAAGTAAATTGTCCTAAACTCAAAGGTAAAGGAAAATCGCCACAACGCCTTTCTAAGTACCAATGATGTCGGTGTTTTCTGTCATAGATAGTTCCGTTCCGATGGTGAAAATGTTCTATCAATATCTATTGGTTCTCCTGGAGATGTTTGGATTCTTGATTCGATCAGACTTACCATACGTGTCTCCAAGAGATTGGTTTGCGTCTTATCGGCCTATTGGATGGGGTATTGTCTGATGGAAAACAATATGTCCTCCAAGGTTGTTGGTATTGGTAATCTCCAATTAAGATGCATGATGGTATTGTTAGGACTTTAAAAGATGTTCGCCATGTTCCGCATTTGAAAAAGAATTTGATATCTTTGGGTACTCTTGATTCACAATGCTATAAGTATGTAGTCAAGGAGTGGAATTTTAAAAGTTAGTAAGCGGTGCTCTCGTTGTTATTAAAGGGCAATTGTCGCTGGTCTCTATATGCTTCGGGTAGCATTGTTATTGGCGCAAGGTATCGCTTTCATCCTCGTCAGATCAAGATTCAGATACTACTCAATTATGGCATATGCAGCTAGGGCATATAAGTGAGGCAAGGATGTCTATTTTGAGCAAGCGAGATTTTCTTGGTGGTTAGAAAATTAGGAAGCTTGATTTCTGTGAGCATTGTGTCTATGGAGAGCATCGCTTGGTCAAGTTCAATACAACCATCCATAAAATGAAAGGTACTGTTGTTTGATTATATTCATTCGCATCTTCGGGTCCTTCTCAGCCAGGTCTGGGCGGTGGTGCCCAGATATTTTGACTTTTATTGATGACTTCTCGCCATTAGTATGGGTGTATTTTCTCAAGAATAAGAATGATGCGTTCTCAAAATTTGTAAAATTCAAGGCTTGTATAGAAAATCAAACAAGCAAGAAAATCAAGCATTTCGAGAACCGATAATGGTTTGGAATTTTGTGATACTAGTTTAATGAAGTTCTCAGGAAAGAAATGGCATAGTGAGACACCGCACTGCAGGCGTCATACACCACAAAGAAATGGAGTAGCGAGACGTATGAATAAGACTTCTGTAGAAAGAGCTCTTTGTATGCTTCTTTTGCCGACTTGGATAAATCTTTTTGAAATTTGAAGCTAACCATGCCTATTATTTGGTGAATCTGCCTCCATCAACTGCAATTGAGTTGAAGACTCCATTTGGTATTCTTTGGTACTCTTGATAATTATTCGATTTGAAAGTTTTTGGTTGTCTGCTTTACGCTCACATGTTAATGATGGTAAACTCGAGCCTAGTGGCATTGAAATGCATATTTTTGGGGTATCCTTCTGGGTGAAAGGTTATAGACATGTGTCAACCCAAGTCACCTAAATTTTTGATTAGTGTAGATGTTAAGTTTGATGAGTTTTCTATGTTGCAAAAGAAAAAAGAGTCTATTGTTCTGAGATAAAGACCGCAAAGTTTAGCGAAGAAGCTTGAGAGTGGAGCTCCTAGTCAAGTCTGAGTAGAGGCACTTCAGATCAACCATCTCAGTGGATGAGATAGATGATTCTCCGCTTTCGATGTAGCGAGAAGAGCAACATGAGCAACCATACAAGATCGCTATGGTAAAGGAATAAGAGAGATTAGACGCCTCAGAGGTACCGATGCGAGACTTAGTTTCCTTTGCATTGTCTCGTGGCGAGTCTATCGAGATGCATGAACCTTCTAGTTATCATGGCCGAATCAGGATGAAAGTGCTTTGGTTGGTTGCTATGAATGAAGAGATTGAATCACTTCATTAGAATCATACATGGGAATTGGTGAAACCGCCTAAGGGCCGAAGATTGTTGGAAACAAATGGGTCTTCAAGAAAAGGAAGGTATACCTAAGGTTAGTTAGCCTAGGTTCAAGGCACGTGTTGTTGCAAATGGCTATTGTCACAAGAAAGGTATTGACTTCAATGAAGTATTTTCTCCCTGTTAGAAACATAGCTCTATTCGTGTGTTGCTTGCATGGTTGCATTGTTTGACATGGAATTAGAACAAACTTGATGTCAAAATGCCGCTTACACATGCGAAATAAGAACAAATATATATGCATCAACCGTAGGGTTTGTTGTTCTAGGTAAGGAAGATCATGTTTGTTTATTGAAAAGTATTTATATGGTCAAGCAATCTCCAAGTGCAAGGTATAAGCGGTTTGATTCTTTTATGATTGATCATGGTTACTCTAGGAGTGATAATGATACAGTGTGTTTATCATAAAAATTCCATGATGGTTCATCACTTATTTGTTACTTTATGTTGATTTGACATGCTTATCGCTTCTAAGAATAAGTGTGAGATTCAAAATTAAAAGTCTCAACTTAATGGTGAATTTGAGATTAAAGATTTGGGTGCTGTAAGAAAATTTTCGGGTACATGGAAATTTACAAGGATATTGACAATGCAAGCTTTATTTGACTCGTAAAAGTTATATTGAAAAAGTTCTTGAACGCTTTTTGGCTGAAAGATTCTAAACCTACGAGTGACGCCGTTAGTAGCATTTCGTGTTCTTTGGATTTGTCACCACACGAAGAAGAGGATGCATACATGTCTCAAGTTCCATATGCTAATGCCGCCGAGTTTGATGTACGCCATGGTTTTGTACCATCCGCACATTTCACGCATGCGGTTAGTCATTACAGATATACGTGGGTAATCCTGGTAAAGCGGTCATCGGGCAAGCGTGAAATGGATACTTTGGTATTTGAGAGGTACATCTAATTTTTGGTTTGGTATATGATGGAAGTTCTATTG
Source organism: Hippophae rhamnoides (assembly GCA_033030585.1). Taxonomy (NCBI): domain Eukaryota; kingdom Viridiplantae; phylum Streptophyta; class Magnoliopsida; order Rosales; family Elaeagnaceae; genus Hippophae; species Hippophae rhamnoides. Next base: position 40,866,948 of record CM065434.1, read on the forward strand.
TAGTCATAGCGGTTATCGGGTTATGTGGATTCCGATTACGCCAGGAACTGGATAGAAGAAGATCTCTCGACAGGTTATGTTTTCACTCTTTCATCAGGCCATTAGTCGATGGCTACTTTGATACGCTTGCTTTGTTCTACATGCAGCGGTAATATATCGTAGCAAACAAGTAGTGAAAGAAGCCATTTGGCTTAAAGGTTTGGTTTGTGATTTGGGTTTACAACAGATACTTCGTTGTATTTTGGCTAGTCGAAATACGATACACTTGACTAAGAATACTATATATCATGAAAAAAACCAAACACATTGATGTCAGATATCACTTCGTTCGTGACATTGTCTCCTAGGGTGCTATTGTTGTTAATAAGATAGCCACTACAGTGAATCCAGCTGATATGTTAACCAAACCAAGCCCATTTAACAAGTTCAATCGCTAGACTTGATTGATATTTACAAAGATGATCAACTCCTTCTAGGGCTTTGGACCAGTATTTTTGGTAATCTGAGGAATTTCATTTGAAGAATTTTTTTTCTGTTTTGAGCCAAGGTGTAGATTTATTAATAGTGGCCCAAAACAATATTAAGCCCAAACCCATTTATTAAACCCTAGCCCACTTTTGTAATATACATATATATCATTTCCTTTGCTACGTGGAGTATAAGTGCAGCAGCTGAAAACAAATAGAAAAAAAAAGCAGCCAATTTGAGAGCAAAAGAATAAATATAGCTATGAATCAGAAGATAGCTTGCAAGCAGAGAATATAGAAAGCAAGAATTAAAAAAGAAAAACTGCATGAGATATAGCAGATTGCAAAATTTGGAAGAAGAATAAGCCGTTTTTGTTTTCCTTCCACATTTTCATGTGCCCCTTGAGGATTGTCAATTATATTCCATTCATTTGTACGGTAATATTTTGATTTTAATAGCAAGTTTGTTAAATTTATCTTGCTATATATTACCAAATTGTAGGATATTTTGTGAGTTGATTTTGGATTTTGGTATAATTTGTGAAGCTCTCTGGAAATTGGTGTTTGTATCTCCATTTTGATTATTAGTGGATTTTTCTCGGTGTACCGTCGTGAGTAGAGTATACTTTTCATATTGAAAAGTTGAACCACTTAAATCATTGTGTGCCATTTAATTTCTTACTGCTTATTACTTTTGCTGTTACCTATTATTATTAATTTGTGCAACCAAAATTGGACCTGATATTCGCTTCCGTAAGTGCCAATTCTTCAACAAAAACTTACTACTCTAATTTACTTACCAATATCCTAAAGCCCCTTGATATTAGAAAGAACATCTATAACCGAAACTGGCCCTCTTTCGTCATTAAAACATTCATTTTTATGCAAATGGGATTTGCAAGAGCAGCACTTTTCCAATGATATTCGAAAGAACATCTATAACCGAAATTCCCCATCATTCTCATCACCACCAACATGTAATCCCCCAAGCATTTCACCTTTCATACACAACACTCAAAATTAAACCAATATAAAAAAACATAAGCCAAGTTAAAAACCATATTTGCTGCAAATTAACTAAAGAAATGCAACCCTATACAAAGTATATAACATTGTAAACCAGGATATTCTTATATCCCTCCATAAACGGTTGAACCATTGGTCGTGTCCCTCTAAGCTGCAAAGTAGCATCAATGAATTGAACTACAGCAGACCACAGGATTCCACACAAAAATCTCTATGCCCATCAGGTGTTTGACCATTTTCCAAAGAGAGACAACCCACATACTCAATATTTTCTATTGCCTCGTGTCCCTCGATAAAACACAAATTTTAGTTTGTCATAACTATTTGGTTGAAGAAATAGCTTCTTGCTAACTATAGATGAAGAAATCAATATTTGAAGAAATAATAAGAAGAAGAAATAAACGTTTTTCTTCGTATATTTTCTTAATTTGTATCGGATATGTACATTGTTTATATAGACAAATATCAATTACTATTTCACCAACCACCATGATTGAATTTCATGGTTTACAGCTGCTTGGTAGGCGCCATGTATATTGGAAAACTCTCCATAATACTTTGAAAGTGATTTTCCATTTTGTTTAGAAGTAAAGGCTTTTTGGTTTAAGACAAATACCTGTAATTCGTCACTTCCATCATAGAATGCTTTTGTTGAAAATCAACACCAAAATAATAATTGAAGGTTGTAGAAATAAATGAAGTAGTTGAAGGTTGTAGAAATAAATGAAGTAGTTGAAGGTTGTAGAAATAAATGAAGTAGTTGAAGGTTGTAGAAATAAATGAAGTAATTGAAGGTTGTAGAAATAAATGAAGTAGTTGAAGGTTGTAGAAATAAATGAGGTGGTTGAAGGTTGTAGAAAAGAGAAGTGTGTAGATAAGATTTGTATGGCTAGGATTATTTCTTAGTTTTATATTTGTGTGATGTAGATTGCATGGTGAATACTATAAATAGCCTACCTTGCATTTGATTTAATCATTCCATCAAAAACAAATAAGTCTTTGTATTCTTAGTTTGAGTGTGAGTTGAGAGCTTTCTCTTTGAGTGTTTGTATTTCTCTTCAATTTGTGAGTTGCCTTTGAAAAGTGTTATATTGAGTATAATACAAGTAGTTTGTTTACTTGTTTGGATCTAATATTAGTAAATTTAGAGTTGTTCATTCTAAATTTTACTCAACAATTGGTATCAGAGCGGGACGGTCAGAGATCGTTCTTAGTGGAGTTATCTTGAGTCGTGAGGAGTTTGGTACTGCTATGCAAGTTTATTAGTGAGCCTTGTTCGGTATAGTCGAAGTCTTGGAGCACGATGAAGGTGATCTTCAAGTAGTTGGAGGAATCGAAGCTCGACAACAAAAACTATAACACATGGGCGAATACGTGTATGGAGTCTTATCTACAAGGTCGAGACTTGTGGGAGGTTGTTGGTGGTGATGAAGTTACACTGACCAACATTGGAAGATGCAAACGGCATCTTGCGGAAGTGGAAAATTAAAGCGAGGCAAAGCGATGTTTGCTTTGAAGACCACAATTGAAGAAGAAATGTTGGAGCATATTAGGGATGCAAAAACACCAAAGAAAAGCGTGGGACACTCTTGTTACACTCTTTTTCAAAGAAGAATGATACAAGATTGCAACTTGGAGAATGAGTTACTATCGATGGCGCGGCCTTCATGACGATTTCCTAATACTTTCACAAGGTAAAATCATTATCGCGAAATTTCGGAGGTTAGATCCAAAAGCTCTATTGGGAAAACGAGGATAAAGAGAATAATTATTCATGGTTTGAGACCAATATCGAGGGTTTGTTCTGCAGTATACAAGGATGGCAGCAAAACAACCATCTCTTGTTGAGTTTGAGAATCACATTAGCCGGTCGAGAAGCTATGGCTAAGCAAATGGGAGAGTCCAACTGAAGGGTGAAGAAGAAGCGCCTACACTAGCAAAATAAAAGGCACTTTCAAGCGGTACAATGGAAATGGATATAAAAATGATGGCGATAAAGGAAAAATTCCTCAAGGAAAGGAGAACTTTCGTCGAGTGGGGAAGCTTGGAAGAGCATGATAACAATAGAAAATTTGGCGGTGAATGTTACAACCTGTGGAAATATGGGTCACATGGCAAAGATTGTTGGAGTAAGAAAAAGCCTATTAAGCAATACCTACTTCCAGCTTCTAAGGAGCGTAAGCGAAGATGGTTGGGATCTTGAAGCATTATTCGCTGGGGAGGAAGAGAAGAATTGGCTCTTACTACGGTGACAACATCAAAATAGATTGACTACAAGAATAATTTGGATCATAGATTCGGGCTGCTCAAATCATATGGCGGGTGATAAACAAAAGTTGGAAAGCATGGTAGTACATGAGGAGGTCGTAGTGGTGACGGGACAACTCAAGGTTATCAGATAGCCCGTATCGGTAAGGCGATGGTACGCCTCGATATAGTACTAACCAAGTACCAACTTCAGATGTTTATCATGTCGGGAATGAAGAAAAATTTGCTATCTGTGGCTCAATTAACATCATCAGGCCACTATGTCTTGTTCGGTCCGAGAACGTGAAGGTGTATCGTGATTTCAAAATCTCGAAACACCGTGATGGAGGAGGGTAATGATTGGAATCGGTCTACGTGATGTCGGAGAATCTGCGTATGTAGACAAATGCAAAGAAATGAGACAACGGTCTATGGCATGTGCGGTTGAGGTCACGTTAGCTATTCCAAGCTAAGTGTGATGGTGAAGAAGTCGATGCTTAAAGGGCTTCCTCAATCAGACGCGTAAACGTCTGGACACCCGGTCGTGCGTGGTGCGATATGGTAAAGCTACCTTATTTCCATATGAGGAATCGAGTTTAAAACGAAAGAACCGATTGGAGTTAGTTCACTCGATATAGTCGGTCTATTAAAGCAGCCATCAATTAGCGGTATGCGACATATGGTGACATTCATTGATGACTTCTCTGCCGAGAGGTGTGTAGGTTTTATTTATGAAAGAAAAATCGACGTATTATCAAAGTTTAAAGAGTTTAAAGAGTCAAAGGAGAAGTTGGAAAGTTAAGATTTGTTGTTTGCTCACGCACAACGGTGGAGAATATAGCTCAAAGTGAGTTCTCACCAATACCTGAGAATGTCGAATACGTCGTACACCTTGTGCAACACGCGCCACAACAAAATGGTGTAGCGCAGAAAGAAAGAAGCAGCATCTTCGAGAAATTTGTCGGAGTATGCTACATGAAAAGAATGTGCACAGGAGGTTTTGTCTTTGAATCAATGAGAATTTGCCAGCCTTTGTGATCAACGGACTTCCTCAACCAAGGTTAGAATTTGTTTCACCCTTTCGAGAAACTATGGAACATGAAACCCTACAGTTAGCTGCTTTCGAGTATTTATGTGTATGTTATGTATTTGTTCTGATCATTTACGGAGCAAATTTGACAAGAAAAGTTAGATGTATCTTTGTGGGATCGACGGCCAAAGAAAAGGATGGAAATGTTGTGATCCAGCGAGTGCGAATCTTACTGCTTCACGAGATGTGGTGTTCGATGAAGCATCTTCTTGGTGGTCATAGAGAGAAGCATTGCAGGACTCAAGAGAATTTGGAGATAAGTTGCGACAAAAGATGGAGGGCGTACTATAAAATTTCAACCAAGTTTAGATGAATCCAAAGATCCGGACAATGATGGTCTTGAGCAAAGAGTAACTCGGAGAATCCTTGGCAACCGCGTATATCAACAACTAAATGAAGAAGGTGGGCCTAGTGAAATAGAAGAATCAATCTCAGTCTCAATCTCGATGGGTAGTCAACAAGAACACGGCGCCAAATCCCGAATATGTTAATGCATCCAGTAATTGAAGAAGCAATAGAACCTGAGACGTTTGAAGAAGCGTCGCAAAGATGCGAGTGGATGACATCTATGAGAGAAAGAGATCATGCACTTCAACAAAATCAAACTTGGGATCAGTGCGAAAGCCAAGAGATGTGAAACCTATCATCCTGAAATGGGTTTACAAGATAAAGCGTGGTGAGGATAGATTGTCAAGAGATCTGAGCGCGATGGTACTTGTGGTTTCTCTCAGCGATGGACTATACTATGATGAAACGCGTTTAGTCCGGTGGCGAAACTTACAACCTGCTCGAAGTCCTACCAGTACTTGCGAACAAAGATTGGAAGGCTGTGAGATGGATATGAAGAATTCTTTTCTTCATGGAGAGTTGGACGGAGATCTACGTATCCAACCAATGGGTTTTCAGAGCCAAGATCATCCTGAATATGTGTGTAAGCTGCGGAAAGCACTTTACAGATTAAAACAAGCACCCAGGGCATGGTATGGTAAGATTGATGAATTTCTAACACAAAGTGGTTATTCAGTAACACTTGTAGATTCCAGCTTATTTTTTAAAGCCAATGAAGGAAAGCTAGCTATTATGCTAGTATATGTGGATGACTTAATCATAATTGGTGATAATGAGGCAGAAATTCTTCGAAAAAAGGAGAATTTGTCAGTCCGTTTCCAGATGAAAGAACTTGGCTAGCTCAAGCACTTCCTTGGTTTAGAGGTTAATCGCACACAAGAAGGAATATTTCTTTGTCGGTAAAAATATTCTAAAGATTTGATAAAGCAGTTCGGAATGCTTGAATGCAAACCAATTTAATTGTGGAGCTAAATGCCAACACGTGTGCGCATGAAGGAAAAGATTTGGAAGATGCGACAATGTATCGAAAATTAATTGATCTCTTAACCTTAACTCGGCTGACATTTCTTGCATTTAGTGTAATGAGTCGGTACGTATGCAAAATCTAAAGAAGCCACGTTGGAAGAAGTTAAGCGAATATTGAGATATGTGAAGAGTACATGACTTGACTGGTCTTTTGTACGAAAGGTGGAGACAATAAGTTAGTTATTCTGCGATGTAAAGCCCATACGAGATCATGGCCAAGGGAGATCAACAACTAGGTATGTGTCTAAAGGCGGGTTGCAGGAACAATTTCTTGGTGTAGCAAAAGACAACCAATAGTATCATTATCAACTATCTGGTGAGTATCGGCCGGTGGCAATGGCGGCTCGAGTGTACATGTTTGATACTGACTAATGAATAATCTACATCAATCAGTAGATTATGCAGTCTGAATTGTATTGTGACAATCAATCAACCAATTCGTTTGGTAGAGAATCAGGTCTTTCATGCAAGAACTAAGCATGTTGAAATACTGTTATCACTTTATCGGAGAAAAGGTTCTACAAGAAGAAATTGAAATGAGGCAAATCAAGACGGATAATCAAGTTGCGGACTTGTTCCTGACAAAGCAAGCGTTAAGGTTCGAAATGTTTCGCCATCAGCTTGACACAGTAAAAATAGTGAGAGTTGGTGTTGAGGGGGAGTGTTGAAAATCAACACCAAAATAATAATTGAAGAGATAGAGAAATAAATGAAATGGTTGAAGGTTGTAGAAATAAATGAAGTAGTTGAAGGTTGTAGAAATAAATGAAGTAGTTGAAGGTTGTAGAAATAAATGAGGTAGTTGAAGGTTGTAGAAAAGAGAAGTGTGTAGATAAGATTTGTATGGCTAGGATTATTTCTTAGTTTTATATTTGTGTGGTGTAGATTGCATGGTGAGGACTATAAATAGCCTACCTTGCATTTGGTTTAATCATTCCATCAAAAACAAATAAGTCTTTGTATTCTTAGTTTGAGTGTTAGTTGAGAGCTTTCTCTTTGAGTGTTTGTATTTCTCTTCAATTTGTGAGTTGCCTTTGAAAAATGTTATATTGAGTATAATACAAGTAGTTTGTTTACTTGTTTGGATCTAATATTAGTAAATTTAGAGTTGTTCATTCTAAATTTTACTCAACATCTTTTGCCAAAGTACCCCAAATTTCAAGAGCAATAGGTATGCGTAAATATCGCTTCATGATTTCTGGACTCATTGACATAAGTATTCATCTCTTTACTTTTTGATTTTCTGCATACCACTTGTTATAATGGTTTGATGTTTTTTTTTTGTTGCAAATTTTTGTCATGAATATAAGAGAGTTTTCTCTCTCTCTCTCCAATATGCATTTCTATTATTTAAGAGCAAACATCATAATTAGTCTCACTAAGAACAATTCCAGCATTGAAAACACCTTGAGGAGAGCAGTTATGCACAACAACTGGATTTGATTCTCATAGGTAATGAAATTATACCCTCTGTCATAATATTATGGTAACCAAACTAGAAAATGGTGTAATAATTTTAGAACTAAAATTTTTTTTCCTGTTTTTTTTTTAATATATATTTATACTAAACCGGATAAAAAACCACAAAACCGGTTCAAAATTGGTTTAAAAAATTGAAAAATGAACCAAACTGGTTTTAGAAATCTAGAATCGAAAAAAAACAGGTTCAGACCTTTAAAATGGATCGAACCGGCCAAAAAATAGAAAAACTATTAAAAATCGAAATGCGGGTTCAATCAGAACCAGCGGGACGACACGAGTCGGCACGGTGCCGCTTACGCAATAACCGTCGAGTCGGGCAGTAAGCCGAAAGTCGGCTGGATGACACATCATCATCTTCAACCTTCAGACGGGGCTTGGGGTGCGTGGAAAATGGGTCCTTTACTTCAGGCGTCAAGTGGAGAGCTTTTCTTCTACTCTAATTTTACCAAAATGTTCAAAATTGTGTTTAGAGTAATCTGGTAAAATTAGGTGGGACAAATACTTATTCAAAAATGATGTTTGTAATTAATATTTGTACGGGTGTTTGAATAAGATTTTTTTTTTTCACGAGAAAAAATATTTTCAGAGAAAGAAATCTTTGTTTTAGAGAACAAGAGTTTTAAATTTGTATAAAGCAACGACTTGGCTTTTATATCATGAAGAAATCAATATTTAAAGAAATAATCAGAAGAAGAAATAAACGTTTTCTTTCGTATACTTTCTTAATTTGTATAAGATATGTACATTGTTTATATAAATAAATATCAATTACTATTTTAATAAACACCATGATTGAATTGTTTGGTTTACAATTGCTTGATATTCACTGTATATATTAAAAAAAACGTTTGTAATCAGAACAATATTTGTTGAAATATGTTACTGTGTTTGTGTTTGTGTTTGTTGGGATTCAACAATAGAGTAATGACCTCTTCCTTTATGCAGATGTCAAAGTCAAGCTGGTGCGACAACAAAAATAGTGCACAGGTTTTTGTAACGTACAACAAATATACATTATATTTTAAATTTGTAATTGTTGATATTTAGATAATTTCCCTTCTGAAAACCTACTTGCTCAGACTTAAGGTCGTATTTGGTCGAATCGCAACAGAGAGATGCTGGCTCTAAACGAATGCCGGAGATTATCAAAATCCGTCTCTTCTCGCGTTCACTATTTTGAATTTTAATTTTATTGCAAAATAAATATATATATTTATATCTAAAATTAGTCCACAAAGAGAGAAACTAGCCTCCGTAGCATAGTGGTAGTGCGTTCGCTTCGTAAGCGAAAGGTCGCGAGTTCGATCCTCGCCGGGGGCTTTGTTTATTTTTTGTCCATAGCACGAGGAATTGTTGATTGGTATGGTGGTTCACGTTAATAAGGCTATTAATTAGTGATCGTCAAAAATATTCTTTTATTTTAATAATTTTTTAATGTCAGTTAATTATTATTAATTGTAAATAATATCAATTAATATGTTAAAAGTGATTTATACTATTTTTTTTTAATTAATAATAAATATGTTATAAAAATAGTATAATAATAACCTCATTTTATTTAATTGGTACTTTATTCTATGCTTTCAGTCTCTTGCTATTTAAGACGTAGTCAGAAATTTGTTATAAAAAGTTAAAATTTAAGATTTTTATAACTTTTGACACTGAAAAATTAAATATAATTATAAATTTTTTCATAAAAATATATGACAATTCTTGCAATAGGAATGTTAAGTTTTCCTTTCACATAAATAATTTCGTTTTGAACGCTTATTTGTAATTTTTTTATTCTTTTAAGTTCTATCAATAACTTTGAGAATTTTATATAAATTTTAAATTTTTTTTTTGGGTCGAAATTATCTGTAATAAGATATTGATTAAACATTATTTATTTTGTTAATTTATTAGTTTTGTAATAAGATATTGACTAGATATTATTTATTTCGTTAATTTATTAATTTATTTTTATGCTGTAGTGTTAAAATATTCAATGTTTTTTATATATTTAAAATTTTATATTTTTTTCTATATTCATATTTATTTTTCGGAATTAATATTGAAATAAGACAATGGTTGAAATTAAATTCAATCACTTGCATCATACATAATAAATATCTGAAAACCTCCACATATTCCTCCAAAAATAATTCCTATCAGTGGAGTTTCATTGGCATTATTTCTCATTAATCAATGATATATCAATGCAGTTTCTCCTTAGTTTATGTGCATGCGAGATATTTCACTATCCTACCGATGTTAATGGAGAACAACAAAATCAATAGTGAAAAAAGGAAAAAAATAAAAATTTAAAATAATTTTTTAAAATTTATAGTAATAAAAATAATACTCTTATATTAAATTAAAAAGTTATGAATTAATAATAAAAATACTATTTTCATTGTTATAAATTTTATTACGTTAATTTTATGATTTTCATAATTTATTTTTAGTGTTTATTTATGAATATCATTCTTAATTATTCACTTAAATAACAAATTACTCCTGAATTCAGAGTTTGAAAAGTTATCTATTAAATGCCTTTTTTTCAAAAGAGTAGAATGCAAACCACCGATCTCTTACTTATAAATTATTTTTTTTAATTTTTTAAATTAAAAAATGTATTTATTACTCATTTTATTTATAAAAAAGAACCAAATAATAATTTTCAATAGTTTTAATAAATATTTTAAAGAAAATAATAATGAATATATTATTGAATAGTAAGTAATACCCTAACAATTTTTTAAAGAAAATAATTTTGAAATTATTAAATATGTTTTTTTATACCTTTTTAAAATAAAAAATAAGGCGATTAGAGAAACTTAAAAAAGCCCCCGGCGAGGATCGAACTCGCGACCTTTCGCTTACGAAGCGAACGCACTACCACTATGCTACGGAGGCAGCTTTCGGTCGTAATGGTCTACTTTTCCTATAAAGAATTTTATATTTTTTTCCAATAAAATTAAAAAGATGTGAATTGTGACCTACGAGACGAACTCGGGGATTATAAGTTTATATTCTAGACCTCACGGGAAGAGACAGGCTGACAGAGATGTGCGGAATCGCTTTGATAATCTCCGGCATTCGTTTGGAGCTATCATCTCTCTGTTGCGATTCCACCCAATACAACCTTAAATCTGAACAAGTTGGTTTTCAGAAGGTCTTCATTTATTTTAGTTATCTATTTGATTTTTTCTTCTGTATCTAACGACTTTTGTTGTTGCATCAGCTTGAGTTTGACATAGATGATATCAATACTGCATTAAGTAAGAGGGGTCCTGACTCTATAGGGAGCAAGAAGCTGTTTCTTCAACCAAATAGTTCTGAGAAATGGAATATTTTGTCTTTTATTGAGGGACACGAGGCAATTCAAAACATTGAACATTTGGATTGTATTTCTTTGGAAAATGGTCAAACATCTGATGGGCAGAGAGCTTTTTGTGTGGACTCTAAATGGTCTGCTTTATTTCATTTCATTGGTGCTACCTTGCAGCTTAGAGGAACACGACCAGTGGTTCAGCCGTTTATGGATGGATATAAGAATATCCTGGTTTACAATGGTATATACTTTTTATAGGGTTGCATTTCTTTAGTTAATTTGCTACAAATATGTTTTTTTTTGTAATATTGGTTTAATTAATTTTGAGTGTTGTGTATGAAAGGTGAAATATTTGGGGGATTACTTGTTCAAAGTGATGAGAATGATGGGGAAGTTCTCATGCAAACCTTGGAAAAATGCTGCTCTTGCAAATCCCATTTGCATAAAAATGAATGTTTTAGTGACGAAAGAGGGCCAGTTTCGGTTATAGATGTTCTTTCTAATATTAAGGGGCCTTGGGCTATGGTCTATTGGCAGGTAACTTAGAGTGGTAAGTTCCTATTGGTTTGATAAGAATTCGGGGTGGCCTTAAGATATTTTTTCCTCAACTCTGACTATTGCTTTGATATGTAGGATAATACAAGGACCCTGTGGTTTGGTCGTGATGCATTTGGTCGGAGAAGTCTCCTGGTTCACTGGCCAACATTCGAGGACTCTCGGCTTCTGTTATCTTCTGTGTCACCCGTTCCTTCCGTTGAGCAGAGTTCTGGTAGAAACTATATATTGCTCAGTGAGCTAAATTTGTTGTTTCTTTTTTTAATATGATATTGGAAAAAAAAATTGGTAGTATGGAGTATGATGTACCAAATCTGACTCTTTCTTTTTTGGTTGACAATGATTTAGTTACTGAATCCAATGTTCTGCAGATTTTGAAGATGAAAACAGTGTTAATCTAAAATTTTGGGAAGAGCTTCCTTGTGGCATTTACAGTATTACTTTAGATGCTCAAAATCATGACGGAATCCTGGTAGGTAATGTGCAAAGGCATGGATGGAATAATGCCATGCTTGTAGAACTGGTAAAATGGGAGAGAACTCAGGTTGAACCCAGTTCTGAGCAGTTATATGGTTCCCAGAGTAATACTTTTAGGAGGCCACATGGCATGCAGTCAGCTCTCTTGGAGCCATTGCCAATTGAGTCAGGTTTGTATAATGCAATGGTGTAATAAAGCTTGAATGGGGGATTGGAATCTATATGAAGAAAAACTTATCAGAGTTCAACCTTTAATTGGAAATATGATAAGTATTTTTCGTATTGACTTGGTGATGGGATTGCTCATTTTGTAATAGGTTTTGTTATAATGACTTATGTGGTAGTGTAACATTGCCTTTTATTCTAACTGAATAGGGTCCGTACAAACTCCAGTTTCAATGCCTGCTTTAAATGTGCTGAATGCTTTAAGGGAATCTGTCAGACGGCGCTCTTCATTTCACTCGATCTTTCAGGTATAAAACCTAATTTTGCCGCATTGTTATGTTTCTGATTCTACATCTAACTAAATTCTGGTGTATATTTTATTGTCAGAGCATGAGTTGGGTAGATTTTAGTTCCACTTTTTATTTATGATGCATCATGCATGTGAGCTTAACTTCTTAAGTGTCTTCCCTGGTTTCCATCAATTTCTCCTACTCATTTTTTAATTCTATTTTGTCTTTAGTTAATGCTGCTACAACTTTTTTGAAGCATCTGGAATTTGAAACCTATTAAACCAAATTTGATTTGATGGATGCTGAAAATATTATATAGGGAATAGGACCCTGGTTTCACTGTTCCTTCTTGTTCATCATCAAAGCTCTAAGCTGTCCTGACTAAGAGTCACTTGCATTTGCATCTCTGTTTATGGAGAGGAGACTTTGTTGGATCTCCCTTTCTTGTGTCATGGAAATTTTGGAGTTAGGTTCATTGTATCTTCAGCACTTATCACCATTTAAAATACCAATGGTTTATACCGAGGAGATTGATCGATCCATATTTGGTGTCAGCCTGGAAAGTATATTGATAGCTATTGCTGCTTGGGCTAAATTTCTTTATTTGATTCAAACCTTGAGGCTTGGGAACTCCTATTTGTCTTATCTAACCTATTTGCATACTGAATGTGTAATTTTTCCTCCATATTTGTACGTTTGTTTCAAATCTTACTGTTTAAGATGAAAACCGGAAATTTTCTTTTTCGACATGATAGATTTTTTTCTTTTCTTTTTTCCCCTCCCTGGTTCCCTTTTCTTCTTTGGAGGGATGGGTGGAAGCATTTGATTGGGGTTTCTCACTCATTGTTATTGATGGGTTATTTTGGATTGAAATGTGTAGGCAAATACTTGTCATGGAGAAAAGGAACTTGCTCCTATTGCTGTTCTTTTTTCTGGTGGATTGGATTCGATGATCCTTGCAGCATTGTTGCATGAGTGCTTAGATCTCAGATGTAAGTGTTGTTTTATAAGCTAAACAACAAGGTTTTATATTTCTCCTTGACATTCTGTGGTTAGATATCAAACAGAATCTTTGCGTGTTTGAATTACATGAGATTGAAGCTTGAGAAAATGATTTATTCATGCTTTTTTTAATTATTTAATAGAGATTTTCCATGCTTTATTATATAAAATTTCTATGCAAACTTTTGTTGGGCTGATATTGTATTCAAATTTCCTTTGGCAGATGAGATTGATCTGCTTAATGTAAGTTTTGATGGGCAGTTGGCCCCTGATAGAATCACTGCCAAGGCAGGAGTGAAGGAGCTGCGTCAAATTGCACCTATGAGAAAGTATATAGAAAAATATTCTTTTATTGATCCCTTGTAACTTTACTCAGATTTCATTTCAAGTACTAAGCTCAAGTTCAACGGGTCACTAATTACATTGTATTCTGAAAATCTCAAACTAGTCAGTGTATTTAGATAAATGATTGCAGTAATATTTAAAGAAAGAATTTTCTGTTAATCAAGACAGGCCTTCAACTTCCTTCCAATTCCATAGCAAACGATTAGCAACAAGATGATTTTCAGCTTTTTAGTAGTGCTATAGTATATGCTTGTTTGGGTGGAATATTCTCTTCCCAATAGAATTTTTGTTCCATATATAAGATATTAGTGAAAAAAATATGTATTTGATATATGAAGATTGGATTGATGCACTCATATGTTTATAACACTTATTTGCAACAAGATCCCTTGAAATCAAAAGGTAAAAATTCTTACGTAATTCGTAGTTCAAATCTCAACATAACGTATTTGCTTTTATTTCTTCCACCAAATAACCCAAAAGAGACAAAACATCAAAGGCTTCTTTTTGTATGGAAATCTTCCTCGTACACATGCTAAAATTTTGGAATTCATAGTAGTTTAGAGCATGAATTTGAATTTGTTCATGCAAGACTCTTGATAGAAATAGATTCCATGCCATATTTTGTGTGCTATTGAATAGCTTCTGTGTCAATGAAATATAAGTTAGTATTCTTGAGATGAGTTTCTTACGAATGCCCTTGCTTTATCGTAATTCATGTCATTGATAGTTCAATTCTTCTTTGCCACTATTGTGTTTTCTAACTATGAAAGTGGAAATGCAGGTGGAAACTAGTGGAGATTGATTCTCATTTGTCAAACCTAAAATGTGAAATGAAGCATGTCATGTCTCTCATCAATCCTGCAAACACCTACATGGTAACCATTTACTTCTGTAGGCTGGTCTTGTAAATTGTTTATTTGTTTAGTGTTTTCTTGCCTGCGTTTGATAAATGCATGCCTCCAATCTATACATTTCAAATCGATGGAATATTATATTTAGTCGAGTGGTGCAGGACTTGAATATAGGAATAGCTTTATGGCTAGCTTCTGGTGGTGATGGATGGTTACATGAGGAACATAGCAACCTTTATTGCGGAGATTATAGATGCATTAAATACAAGTCAAGGGCTAAGATTCTCCTTGTTGGTTCTGGTGCTGATGAGCAATGTGCTGGCTATGGAAGGCACAGGACAAAATATAGAAATGGAAGGTATCTATGTAAATATGGTTGGACCAAAGAGATATTTTTCCTATGTTGTTGTAAATTTAAAATATTGCTTCTCTTTATCCCTTCTACTGCTTATTGTAATGGTCTGGCTATGGTCAGGTGGCTTGGGCTGCATGAGGAAATGAAATTGGATATACAAAGAATTTGGAAAAGGAACCTAGGGCGAGATGATAGGTGCATTGCTGATAATGGCAAGGAGGTAAGGCTTTATGAGTAGTAGGCTACTAAATTGTTCAAGTATTATTTGCTTTCAACTTGATGTCTTTCATGTTTTGGCTATGTTCATTTTAGGCAAGGTTTCCTTTCTTGGATGAAGATGTTATAAAAGTCCTACTTGATATTCCTTTATGGGAAGTTGCTGACCTCAATCAACCTAGTGGAGCTGGTGACAAGAAGATTCTAAGAGAGGTCAGTGATATCTCTCTCATGTCCACTTTAGATTTTAGTTATGAACCTTGGGACACTCATTCAGCTATTTTACTCTGGCCCCTTGTGCAAAACTTTAGCCTCTATTGAAACATATTTCTGATGATATTACATGCATAAATTGTTATGAATTCTAAGTAAACTGTCATACACGAAGCTTTCGAGGGTTATCTGAGTTTAAATTCATTGTTTACCATCCTTCGAAGGTTGCACAACTACTTGGCTTATATGCAGCTGCAGCTTTGCCCAAAAGAGCTATACAGGTATGTTAAATTTCAAATTTGTTAAGATACTCTTGAGTGTTTTAGGTGTACCAATATCCATTTCTTTAATTGTGGTTGCTTGAGTTAAAACTGAGTTCTGCATTATGTTTTTCTTCTTCTTGTCATTGGACTATGGTAAATCAAATATGTGTGGAGGTGCGATTTCAAAAGTGGTTCATAATTTTTGCCATTTGTTAGAAAAAAAAATGTTTGAATTGGGCTGTTGGTCATTTGTTTACCTCTCCTCAATAATAGACCTCAGAATGGTAAGGAAGTATGCTTAGCGTGTTGCCATTTCACATATGCTGTGTCTTGAATTTAAATTGTTCGTTGAGTAGGCACGTTCACAGCAGTGCCAATATGAGATATTATTTTGCTGATTAGCTGAATATTCGATATTATTTTGCTGATTAGCTGAATATTCGATATTATTTTGCTGATTAGCTGAATATTCGATATTTGTGTCAAATTTGCTCTTTTTTCCCCTTTTCTAACTCTTTATTATCCACTAATTTATTCATCATGCTTTACTGCATTAGTTTGGCTCAAGAATTGCAAGGGAGTCAAATAGAAAAAAATTTGGTAGTAATCGAGCCGCCAATCAAGCATCTGCAGGAAGTGTAGTGATTGACATAAAGTCGAGTTTGTTATAATGCCCCCAGCAGGTGAAGTGAATGCAAGATGTTTCTTGTCACTATGTTAAAGTTTGTTACAACCAACATTCTTTTGAACGGCCAGTAACTTCAGTAGCATGATATGTTTTTGCTAAGACTGCTGCCTGCTTGTCGCCTTGGTTCTTTGGAACGGTTCAGCTGTGGAAGTAATGTTATTTGTTTTGTGGGTGGGTGAGGGTCCCACAAGTACAATATTTTTTTCTACTGAAGCATGTAGGTCATTTAGTTATTTTTGAGCCGTTTAATCCATTTATTTTGAAAAGTTACATCACTAGGCAATATCATTGTGCTTACTTTCACTAGGCAAAGTACTTAGGTTTACTATATATATATATATATGCTTTGACAAAATCAGTTCTAACATGAACAGTTGCATTCGAAAAAAAAATTAATAAAAAATAAATATAAAACTAATTATTTATTGTGTTGCTTTTTGAAACAAGTGGTTTAAAATGTTAAAAAAAGAAAAAAGAAACACGAGTTAATTTCAGCGATTAAGTTGCGGGATGGTAGCATTATTAGATAGAACGCGTTAATTTCAGTTTTTTAAAACCTTCTAGTTTTATTATCAATGCACCAAATGCATTTTATAAATTTAGAAAGCAACAATATAAAGCCAATTCTTCAATACATAATTCCATCATAATATACTTGATAAAGTATATATGCTATCGTAGTTTCTCATACGACAAAACGTATATATATCATTAAATTAATTAATTGATACTTAATAAAATTTTAAGTTTATAACATTCATGGAGCTTTGAACATTCGTCAATATTGCAGCTCCAAACCTCCAAAAGAGAGCAGCAGCATGTAATCCATTAAATTTGAGCATTTCCGAGATAGTCATGATATCGTGCGTTCATAGTCATAAACAAAAATGCTTACTTAAAATCAGAATCTCTGACTTTTCTGATAATAAATAAAATACACTCTTAAACTAGACAAATAACATAAGTAATTATCATGGATAAAAAAGAAAAAGAAAAAAATCATGAACTTAGTCTGTTTTGGCGAGGAGTATAATAATTAAATAGGTTGTAAATGTTGAATATTAGCTCTAAAAGTAACAAATTAGTGGCATCATTTAGGAAAATTAGTGGCCTAATTTGTGGCATGATTTAAGGAAATTAGTGGCATAATTTAAGGCTTAAATTATGGCACAATTTAGGGAAAATGAGCTTTGCTTCATCTATAAATAGGGAAGAGTTCATGCATTGAAATACAAGGCAAAAATCAGAAAAAATCAGAAATAGTATAAGCAAATTTAAAGAAAGAAAATACTTGTGAGTTTGGGGAAACACTTGAGAGATATTATTAGTGAGGAAATCTGTATCTGTATTCTATATATTTTCTACTCAGTTCAAATAATATATGTTGCCGCCCGTGGACCTAGACAAATTGTCGAACCACGTAAATTCTGTGTGTTCTTTTACCGTTTTGATATATTCATATACCGCTTTTTATTGCTTCTGTCCACAATAAATTTGTATCAGAGCCAAATATAGCAGTATTATATATCAAATCGAAGCTCTCGAGGAGATAAATGCAACGGTGAAAAAATCGCTCAAATCGGAATTCAGAATCACCACCAGAAGTTGCCATAGTGCTACTTCCAACAACTGAGTCAACTCACTGAGTTGGACCGAGTCAACTCAGTCACTAGTGATATTTGGACCAAGTTGGTCCTCTTTTTCATCCGTTTTCATCTGAGTTGGATCTAATCCTAGCTAATTGGACCATTCCGGATTTAACTGCAGACTCCATTTTTTCAAATAAAGTATAAAATTTGGAAACACACTATTTTAAGTTGTAAGTGCAAAATTTCGGTTATCCATTTGTACTTATGGCTGATAAAAGAGAGATCGAAGAAGGTGAACAAGTTGACCATAGAATTTATGGCAAACCAAGTTGTTATACTCGAAGAACTATGTTATCCAACGCAAAGTTTAAGGTGGAGAAATTCGATGGCACCAATAACTTTGGCATGTGACAATGTAAAGTATTAGATCTATTATTTCGAGAAGGATCTAATATAGCCTTGGAGACCAGGCCAGGAGATTATTCAAATGAAGATTGGAATTATGTCAACCGATAAGCTTGTGGCACAATTCGACTGTGCTTAGGAAAAGATCAGAAGTACTTTGTCATGAAAGAGAATGTAGCAGCAATTCTCTAGAAGAAACTAGAGGACAAGTACATGACGAAAAGTATTGAGAATAGACTCTACTTGAAGAAGAAACTTTTCCATTTCCAGTATAAGAAAGGTACCCCTATGATTGAGCACTTAGATAATTTCAATAAAATTTTGGCCGATCTGAATTCATTACCTGAGAGCTATGAGCATTTAACCACAACCTTGTTATATGGAAAGGATGAGGTTAAGTTCGTAGATGTTTCAAATGCTTTGGTAAATAACGAGTACCGGAAGAAGGATCAACATGATCACAGAGACTCAATATCAGAAGCATTGACGGTAGCCAGAGGTAGGACTAACAACAAAAAATCTGGCGGATCAAATAATAGGGGGAAATCTAGATCAAAGTCCAGAGGAGAGTTATCCAAAAGACATCCTACGAAGGACGAGTGTGCCTATTGTCACCAGAAAGGGCACTAGAAGAAAGATTGTCCAAACAAGGAGAAGTCAAATGCAAATGTTGCACAGAAAGTCGATGAAGATGAAGAATCAACCTTTTTAGTTTCATCATAAAAAACCTACTCAGATAAGTGGATCCTTGATTCTGGATGTTCTTATCATATGTGTCCAAACAAACATTGGTTTTCGAGTTTTGAGGAGCTCGATGGAGGAGTTGTGCTTATGGGCAACGACAATGTCTGTCAGACAAAAGGGATCGGAACAGTACGACTAAAGATGCACAATGGTACAATCAGACGACTTACAAATGTAAGGTATATTCCTGACCTAAAGAAAAATATTATTTCTTTAGGTGTTCTAGATTCTGATGGTTACAAGGTAACATTGGAAAATTGAGTCTTGAAAGTTGTACGAGGTACATTTGTAGCAATGAAGGGTACTCGGAAGGCGAACTTCTATTTCCTAGATGGTAGTAGAGTTACAGGAAGAGTAGTTGTCTCAAGTAGTTCTGAAGAAAAGACAAATGATTCTTCCCGCCTGTGGCACATGCGTTTAGGGCATGTCGGTGAAAAGGCTTTGCAAGGCTTAATGAAGCAAGGTCTTTTGAAAGGTGCCAAGACTGGAAAGTTTGATTTCTACGAGCATTGTGTAATGGGAAAACAAACAAGAGTAAAGTTCGGCACTGCCATTCATCATACTAAGGGATCCCTTGATTATATTCACACGGATGTCTGGGGACCTTCAAAGAATGCTTTACTTGGAGGTAAACGCGTGTTTGTGACTTTTATTGATGATTTCTCTATATATGTTTGGATATACACCATGAGTCACAAAGATGAAGTTCTAGATATCTTTCTTAAATGGAAGAAAATGATCGAGATTCAGACAGGCAGGAAAATTAAGAGGCTCAAATCTGATAATGGTGGCGAGTACAAATCAGATCCCTTCTTCAAAGTTTGTCAAGATGAAGGGATAATCAGACATTTTTCTGTTCCTCATACACCATAACAGAATGGAGTTGCAGAACGAATGAATCGTACTTTGATTGAGAAAGTTCGATGTATGCTATCTCATTCCAAATTGAGCAAGGCATCTTGGGCTGAGGCTTTGTCATATGCAACTCATATAGTCAACAGACTTCCTGTGACTACATTAGATGGGAAAACTCCTAAAGAGGTATGGTCTGGACAACTTGCTACTGATTATGATTCATTACGAATATTTGGATGTCCAGCATATTTTCATGTTAGTGAATCCAAACTGGATCCTAGAGCAAAGAAAGCTGTTTTCTTGGGCTTTAAGGAAGGAGTTAAAGGAGTTCGACTTTGGTGTGGTGAATCTAAGAAGATCGTCTTAAGCCGAGATGTTACATTTGATGAGTCTGTTATGCTGAGACAAACAAATTCAGAGAAAGAGAATGAAAGTCCAAATACTCTTTCTAAGGTGATGCTTGAGACTCCGGAAGATCCAGAAAAGATTGTACCAATTACCGATCGTGGTGAAGATGAAATTGATGATCAAGAAGAGATCTCAATTGAGGTGGAGGTTCTCTCACCATCAACACCGATTAATCAGCAGCCAAAATCTATTGCCACTACTCAACCGAGAAGGGAGATTAGGAAGCCTACCAGATACACAGACATGGTAGCATTTGCACTTCCAGTAATTGATGATGATGTCCCATGCACTTACAGAGAAGCCGTGCAAATAGTTGATAGTATGAAGTGGAAAATGGTAATGGATAAAGAGATGAAGTCTTTACATCATAATCAGACTTGGGAGTTGGTTCAACTTCCCAAAGGAAAGAAAACTATTGGTTGCAAATGGGTCTATGACAAGAAGGAAGGTGCTCCTAGTAAAGACAACATCAGATACAAAGCCAAACTGGTAGCAAAAGGCTAGGCTTAGAAATAAGAATAGACTACAATAAGGTATTCTCACCTGTTGTTAAGCATTCATCTATTCGGATACTATTGGCTTTGGTAGCACAGTTTGATCTCGAGTTAGCTCAACTCGATGTCAAAATAGCTTTTCTCCATGGTACTTTGAACGAAGAAATCTACATGTCTCAACCGGATGGCTTCAAAATTCCAAGTCGAGAGAATTGGGCTTGTAAGCTGAGTAAGTCAATTTACGGTTTGAAGCAATCACCGCGACAATGGTACAAGTGCTTTGATAGCTTCATCAGAGAGAAAAATGACACACGCAGTCAGTTTGATCACTGTGTATACTTTCGGAAACTCCAAGACGATACCTTCATTTATTTGCTCTTATATGTTGATGATATGTTGATTGCATCTAAGAGCAAGGTGGAGATCGATAGATTGAAGGCTCTGTTGAGTTCAGAATTTGAAATGAAAGATCTTGGAAAAGCTAAGAAAATTCTTGGGATGGAAATCACAAGAGATAGAGTTGCAAGCATAGTCTGTCTGACACAGACTCAATATCTGAAGAAAGTACTACAAAGGTTTGACATTGATGAAAAAACCAAACCAGTAAGTACACCGCTTGCTCCTCACTTTCAGTTGAGTGCATTGATGTCACCTAGCACCACCGATGAGAAGAAGCAAATGGAATGTGTTCCATATGCAAATGTCGTTGGTGCCTTGATGTATGCAATGGTTTGCACCAGACCTGATATTTCTCACGGTGTTAGTATGGTGAGTCGGTACATGCATAATCACGGTAAAGGATACTGGCAAGCAATGAAGTGGATTCTACGATACATCTATGGTACTGTGGATATTGGTTTGAAGTTTGAGAGAGACAAGACTGAAGGCAAACACCTAGTTGGATATGTGGATTCTGACTATGCTGGAGATCTGGATAAGCGTCGATCTACAACTGGTTATGTGTTCACAATGGCAGGAGGACCAGTTTGTTGGAGATCAACATTGCAGTCAACTGTAGCTTTGTCTACTACAGAGGCAGAGTATATGGCTGTAACAGAAGCATTCAAAGAAGTTATATGGCTTCTCGGGTTGACTAAGGATTTGGGTATTGTTCAGAAGAACGTGAAGGTTTTCTATGATAGCCAGAGTGCCATTTGTTTGGCAAAGAACCAAGTTCATCATGGTCGTACCAAGCACATCGATGTTTGATTTCATTTTGTTCGGGATATCGTCGATGAATGGAATGTTATACTCCAGAAAGTCGGAACTGTAGATAACCCTGTAGATATGCTTACAAAGGTGGTTACAGGGATCAAGTTTCAACACTGCTTGAACTTGATCATCATCTCTCGATCTTAGAGCGCTTAGGGCACATTTGGCGCATTTGGATGCAGCGTTATGAACTTTTTCACCAAGGTGGAGATTGTTGAATATTGGCTCTAAAAGTAACAAATTAGTGGCATAATTTAGGGAAATTAGTGGCCTAATTTGTGGCCTAATTTGTGGTATGATTTAAGGAAATTAGTGGCATAATTTAAAGAAATTAATGGCCTAATTTAAGGCTTAAATTATGGCACAATTTAGGGAAAGGGAGCCTTGCTTCATCTATAAATAGGGAAGAGTTCATGCATTGAAATATAAGGCAAAAATAAAAAAAAAATCAGAAATAGTATAAGAAAACTCAAAAAGAGAAAATACTTGTGAGTTTGGGGAAATACTTGAGAGATATTATTAGTGAGGAAATCTGTATTCTGTATATTTCCTACTCAGTTCAAATAATATATGTTGCCTCCCGTGGATCTAGGCGAATTGCCAAACCACGTAAATTATGTGTGTTCATTTTATCGCTTTGATATATTCATATACCGTTATTTAATGAATTCTTCCACAACAGTCAATAGAGATGTTGATTGCAGAACTGCGAAACAAGCCCAAATAAATAGATATGAAAATTAGTAAGGAAAAAACATAAAGATAAAAGGGTGGGAATGAATGGGAAAATGAAATCTAACCAGCAAATTGTTTCTTCAATGATCCTAGCAACAAAAGAGCACATGATGTCCATGGAGATCTGAGAATCCAATAAAAAAAAGTTAGAAACAAACTTAGTTAAGAAATTAAATGAAAAAAGATAGAGAATTAGAAGAATCTTTTAAAAAATACGATACAATATGAGAAAATAGTTAAAAGGAGGAGGAACAACTCAATTGAGAATGAAAAAATGGTATAAGAATATGACAAAAATGGTAAACAAAAAATCACGAAAACGTTCGGAAGAAAAGATTAGAAGTAACATACATGTAAGATATTAATAGGCTTGGGTTTGGGGGCTACGAAATGCAAAATGGGAGTTTAGGGTTATGGTTACTTAGAGAATTCTAGGACACAACTTGAAAGTGAGAAGTAAATGGGTAAATAGCATGAGTGTCAAACAGGTTGGCACAATATGGCATTGACACTTGTGTCTAAAAGAGTAACACAGCATAACCTATGGCATGTGGCTTATAACGGACCAGGCAATGCCAGATCAGGTGAACACAAAAGCTAAATATTCTTAAAATTGAAATATGTTAAAATTAATGCTAAATATATAAATATTTATACACTTTTCGAACACATTGATATACTCTATACCTATAATTTTGAGACAGATAGGGAGTTTGATTCTTAGAAGTATCAATTTTTATTAAAATAATGAGTTAAACGTGCTATTGACCTGACAAGGCATGACATGACACGATATAACAAAGTCCACAAACCAAAGTAAAGGCATGTCACACTAATTAACGGGCTTGGTTGTGTCATCCAACCCTATCCAACCTCTTTAACACCTCTACTAGATATGTTATAATAGGAACAAGATTATCTACTTGTTTTCCTGTGTTTTTTTAAATTTTAATAATCCATTTTTACATTCAATACATATGAATTTAAAGCTATTAATATAGAATAATATTTCTCTTAGATTTGATAAGTGATGGGGATAATTTTGTATATTCTACGTGATAGTCAAAGAGTGGTCCTAATCATCGTACAAATATGAAATCAATATAATTATCCTAAATAATGTGTCCAATAATTATCTTTTACTTATCTGAAAGAAATAAAGACCCAAAAAGTATCATTATCTATTTGAATGGATAATCTAACAGATAATAAATGATAGATATCTACAAATAATAAATCTCTACAACAGATAACCATTTACAATGGATAATTATCAGGTTTATTATTGCCTCTATATAAAGTCACATATGCATAACGTAATATCATATCTAATATCATAATATCATACTTCTCATAATAGAGAAATACAACTAAATACTCTATTTTCATATAATTATTAGAGTGAGATTAAGATCTCATCTATCTTACATTTTATAGTTACTGACTTAAAAATTGTAGGGTTGAATACTACCCTCTAAAAGGTGGTTCAAGTCCTAACGATTTGTTCATCTTGTATATTCTACAGAAAACAATCGTATCTAGTATTGACAAAAATTGGTACCAATATCTCGCGTTAATTCTAGGAAAGACTCTCAAAAAATTTAGGGCTCTCAAAAAAGTTCTCCAAGTTCTTGCTCTAATGAGAAATAAAAAAAGATATTTGAAAAAAAAGATACAGTGGACTTAGTACTAGTGTTTTGCTGAAAAGAGAACATCAAAATCTTCTGAAATGATATTTTCATCTTTTTGGACTTGTAAAAAGATTCATGGATCAAATAACTAGCTTTACCTCTCAGACCCCGACAACTAGTCAGAAGGTTTAGCTTGCTAACCAGCAAGCCATCCTTCCAACTCCACTGTAGAAATTTAGAAATATAAGCATGTCCATCCACAATAGTCTAGGTAAGTTAAAAAGGTAAAGCAAGCTCAGGCCCAAGCACACATAGAGATGGTGGAAAATGCACTCAAAGCCATCCTAGAATGCCTTCTAGAGCCACTAGTTCTAAGATCAGTCATCATCCTAGAGAACGTCCTTATGGCATCCTCCAATGCTTAAAATGCACAAAGTCAGACCTAGAACCATCTAGGGCTTGGATAGAAAAATGAACATCTAATATAAAATTCAATTCTTAGGCCCAATGGTACTGCCTAGGACTTAGCCAACTAGGATTTGATTGCCTAGAATTTGGCCCCTCGGGATTTAGCTGCACAGAATTTGACCGCCTAAGATTTAGTCGTCTAAGATTTTGGTTACCTAGGATTTAGCTGGCCAGATATTGCCACCCAAGACCAATACCACTAACTAGAACATGGCTAGTCAGAAAGAGTCATCCAAGATAGATGTCATCAATTAGGGTGTGATCCGTTTGGAACCATCTGCTAGGTTGACCTTTGCCTATCGACCACCCTCTAGTTGTGTGAGGTAAACTCGAGTTACACCAATCTTATGACGTGTCATCCACCGTTATGCTTGACCAAAAACTTAATCCCCATCAAGGGCATGTTTTCACATTCGAATTAATAGAACAGACAAGTCTCCTGGTCTTATTTGAGGATAAGCCTCACAAGAAAGGTTAAATGAGTTCCTAAGAGAAAGCAAAGATGTGTTTGCATAATCCCATGAGGATATGCCAAACATTGATCTAGAAATCATAGTACACCATCTCAATATAGACTAAAAGTTTAAACTTATTAGGCAAAAAATAAGATCATATAATTAAGAAAGATACTCTACTATGAAAGTAAAAATTGAAAAAATCTTGAAGGTTGGATATATAATAAATATGTACTACCATGATTGGCTGGCCAATGTTATCTTGCTTAAAAAAGCCAACATGATATGAATAATTTATGTGATTTCACTTACGTGAATAAGGCTTGTCCAAACGACAGTTTCTTATTGCCATGTATAGATCAACTTGTGGATGCTACTGCATGACACTTTTCCTTCATGGATACTTACTATGGATAAAATCAAATTTTGAATAAAAAATGCTAGTACTACATATCATAAAAAAATATGGAATGAAGATAAACCCAAAAAAGTGTGTGTTCGGAGTAGGTTCAAGAAATTTCTTAAGGTTTTGGTCAATCAAAGAGGAATTGAGGCCACCTTGAGGAAATAAAAGCATTGATAGATATGTAACCTCCCAAGACTATTAAGGAAGTCCAAAGATTGATAGAAAAAGTGGTTTTTCTTAATCGTTTCATCTCATGGTTAACTAACAAGTGTGTACCTTTCCTTAAAGTATTACCTAGAAAATGTAATTTTTCCTATGATTAGAATTATAAGCATTTGAAGAGTTAAATAAACATTTGAACTATCCACATTTGTTGGTTAGTCCACAACCAAGTAATGTCCTTACCTTGTACTTGGTAGTCTAAAAAACAACTGTTAATATAGCCTTAGTATAAAATTATCTAAATCAAGGCCAAGGATATATATATATATATGTCCATAATATCTATACAAGAGATAATGTATGTAACTTTATATGATAGTGTCATCTAACAAATTAGATTGTAACCCATGAGAAGATGCCAACCATAACATATTATCCAAAGGTGCATACCTCCTTAAGAAATATTTCTAAGAAAGGTATATGGGAGTACCCTATCAGCGTGAGCCACTCTAAAGATCTACCCAGTTCTCCTATAAAAACACCTAAGTAGGAATGATACGTCAAGTTTAAAACATATTTTGACCTCTTCTAGACCATTGAGATTCACAAAATGTTGAGAAGTACAGAAAGTGTTGCAAATCCTCCAGGCTATAGAGATCCACACAATACCCAAAAGACGTACACTTAAAAGGTGAACATGGGCTAGAATGTCCCTGTAATAGAAGTTCAAAAAGTTCATTTATATACATGGTCAAGGCTATCACCCTTATATATTATCTCGTCATAAGGCTTCAAATATAATGGTAGTCTTGGAATGACTGAAACTAGTTTATGATGCTCCCTATGAAGAATCCACCTGGGCTATAAATAATACTCTACTATAACAAAAGGATAGACAATTCTTCTAACAAAATTATGTTTGTAGATATCTAAGCCACGTATAACCGTACTTAGAAGATTCAACAAGTCAGAAAGTTCATAATTAGATAAAAAGCTAGCTTGAGTTTCCCAAGCCTAAAAAGGTCTAGAGCCCTTAATACCCTACACTTAACCAGGGTTTCTACCCTTACCACAAGCAGTGAATAAAAAGTAAGGCCCATACCACCGAAATGATTATAGAAGTAAGTGTGATTAATTAATCCTAAAAGATGCACCTTGCTTCCAAGTAGTGTTGTCCAGGTCCAAGCTTATACGAAGAATAACTTAACTTGGTCTAACAATCACTTAATGGGCCTTAGACCTTGAAAGATGGGCTATGGCTTACCCTGGTACTGAGTAGCCTTCAATATTTTATCAAGAGTAGACCTCTGCCATGGGTAGTTAATAAGAAACAACCTTATAGATGGGTATGAGATACTATAAACTTAGAGAGTTTAGAACCCTTAATGCATCACAAGTGAGTAATACGCCTTAGAGTCCAGACCATCAGAAAGTCAACAAAAGCTTAATGTGTT
Organism: Hippophae rhamnoides; assembly: GCA_033030585.1. Taxonomy (NCBI): domain Eukaryota; kingdom Viridiplantae; phylum Streptophyta; class Magnoliopsida; order Rosales; family Elaeagnaceae; genus Hippophae; species Hippophae rhamnoides. The sequence continues at coordinate 40,894,391 of CM065434.1, forward strand.
TAGTAATCCTAAAGGACACACCCTGATCACAGGTAGTACCATCTCGATCAAACCTAATGCGAAGAAGCATCATAGCTTATGAGTCCTACGCCCTAATGCCTTGACTAATATATGGTGAAACTGAGTACAATAAAAGCCTTAATATCCAACAGGGCATACACTTATGCTAAGGTAGTGAATAAGAAGCATCCCAATATTTGACCTCTGCGCTTTTAAGGCCAGGCCATAAAATTGTTTTCAGAATATATAGTTATGTGGTCCAATACACAACTAACACCAATAACAACATATTAGGTTTCCTATCGCCTTAGAGTTGGCCATAGACCCTGAAAAAAGCCATGGCTCACAAGCCATACCATCTTAGATCCATAAATTATATTTAAATTCCTACACTATACTTAGGCCTACAAGGCTTCAATGAGTGAGATAATAAGAAACCAATGTAACTAAAAATTTCTTAAGTTAAGAACTGTCTCATACTTGGACCACTTGACCAAGTTCAAATACTCTAAACAGGGGGTTGATAGATCGAGGGACTTAACTAAGCAACACTTGGAATAACAAGCCACTTCTAACTTAGAAAATTTTCAAACAAACACAACAAGGTCTGAATAGAAAAGTAAGGCTATGGATACAAGTTAAACGTCATCCAAACTTCAAAGCCATTGATTTTTCAATAGAGCCAATACATAGTCTAAAAATCAAACCATCATCCAACCAGATAGCTTAGGATCAGGAGGTATGACTAGCAAAAGATGATACCAATCAATTAAGAGGGTGCCTGACTATGGATGTAATCAACTAAAAGTGTGGCTAGTTAGGAGTGTGACTGGCCAGAAGTGTCACCACTGACTAGGAAATGATTTACCAAGAGTATCGTAGGTCAACAAAGGTATATCCGGCCAGGAGTGTATCCAACCAGCTAGGGTGTACCTGGCAATGGGAAGGATCCAATGCAATAATCTGGCCAAACTAGTTCATGTTAAGGTCGATAAATCATTCCTCATATTCGTGCACCTAATGCCCATGATCCTTATTTCATTTTATGTCAATACATCCTCACACACTTGTATGTCAACTCAAATATTCAGGGCCTTCCAAATATACGAGGTGACAGTCGAATCCAAAAATAATGTTAAATTTACAAGTGAGAGATATATTGCATAATGTAATACAGGGCCAAGGCCACAGAGCTCTAGCCATTGCCTTTTTAGGATGTGCCACAATATGTGTACTTTGTAGGAAATATGTACCCATTGAGATGCATATCATTGCATCCTTTTTCACTAAGTACTTTTTTAAAAGTTTAACTACCTATTTGCATCATGGAAAAAGTACAGGCACAAACCAATGGTATAATTTATTAAAGTGTATCAAGATACTCGCCTATCAGAACTTGAGGTGGTCAAAATATGACCCTCACTTCTTAGACTTCCTAAAAGTTTCCAAGTTTCCAAGTGTCTAACCTTCTATGTCTCCACTTCACTTCATTCCAATGAGAAATAGTAATGCACGAATTAAGAAAAGTATTACAAAAAAGAATCCAAATGTTGGAAAATAGGGGTACCCATAAGAAAAATATCAAGACTCTCTATACTTATGCAAATCCTTCTAGAAAGAAGGAAGTCATCTCATTGATGGGTCTTGCTAGGATTCTAGAATTGTATTCATATACATTGCCAAAAATATTGAATTGATTGGAAGGATTAGACCCATCAATTGATATAGGCTTCCTAACTAGATCATCACTAGCTAAAGAACTATCGGCCATGAATGGGTCGGCCAAGATTAGGCTAACTAGAATGTCACAACCTAGGATGTTGCCAGCTAGGATATCATCGACCATGACATCATTAGTCAAGACTTGGTTGGCCAAAACTTTGTTGGCTAGGACCTAGTTGGTTATAACATTAGTAGCTAGGACTTGGTTAGTCAGAACTTCGTTAGTTAGGATTTAGTTGGCCATAACTTCATTGGCCAAGACTCGATTGGCTATAAATTTGTTAGCCAAGATTTTGTTTCCCACGAATTTGTTGGCCAAAATGCCGTTAGCCAAAACTTTGTTTGCTAGTACTTTCTTTGCCATAACTTTGTTTTCCAAGACTAAATTGGCCACAACCTTGTTTGCAAGACTTCGTCGTCCATGGGGCTACTACCTAAAAGACCACCAACCAGATGAAAAATAATTATCCTACATAGCATAAATAAATATCAATTTCTAAGATCACTTAGTTAATCATACAAGCATATGGCTTAAAATTTTAATTTAGAGTTTTCTACAAAAATAAATAAAAATTCGACTTCCTTGATAAAACATTGACTTTAATGTAATTTTCTAATCGAAAGTTTAATTGAAAACCCAAAAACATTGCAAGCATTAAAATGCTATCATGTACATTTCGAATGGCCAAACATGGTGTAAAGTTTTCTAGTTGGGTGGTAAAAAACCTACTCAAGTTTAAGCTCAAAATCGTCGATAAAATTGGAAGAAATGTTTGATACAAGTATTGATAAAAATTACACTCAAACCTTCTAGTGACATTGAGGGTAATTTTGTACATCCCATATGATAGTTGAATAGTGGTACTAATTATCGTATAAGTGTAAAAACAATATAATTATCCTAAGAGATAGGAGCCCAATAATTATCTTTTAGTTATCTTATAGAGATAAAAACTCAAAGATTATCCTTATCTATTTAACAAAATAATTATCTACAATATATAATTATATACAATATTATAACAGCTTAACCTAATCAGATAATGATAAACTAACATATTTATTCTTGCCCCTATATATAATCACATGTGCATAATATAATATCATAATATCATACTTCTCATCATAGAAAATTATAGCTAAATACTCTCTTTTCATATAATTATTAAAGCGATATTAAGATCTTCTCTATCCTACATCGTCTAGTTACTAATTTAAGGTTCGTAGGGACGAAGACCACCCCTACAACATGATCCAAAGTCTTAGCAGTTTGTTAATCTTGTAGATTCTACAGAACACAGTTTTACTTAATGTTGACAAAAATTGGTATCAATAACAACTAAAAATAAGAATATATAGATGATTTTATTTCGTTATAATATGGTATTTATAGTTGCATGTTAGGATTTTTGAATGAGTGATTGATTGATTGAGATGAGGTCTATTTTAAGCTCTATAAAAACATATGAACTATTGACATGTATTTTAAAAAATAAAATATTTTTAAAATACATATATAGGTTAGTCGCTCGAGTTTAAAAATATCAAAACCCATAATTGGTCGAGTTAAATCAAGTTATTCAAGTTAAAGTTCGAATTAACCTATCAACTTATAAAACTAAACCCAACTCAAACTAATTAGATTTTATTTTTTGATTTTGTCCACCCTTACACCTTGTGAACAATCAATGCAATAAAAACATGTTTAATACATATATCAATCTAATATTTTTGGAAAAATTATAAAATTATAGTATCATTTTTGTTGTTATAAAAATTAATGGAGTCAATTTTGATAAATTTTATTCTTTTCTTATTTTTATTTCATAATAACATTAACTTTATTGGAACATGCAATTCATGTGCCTAGCGTTCTAATTAATTATAAAGCTAAAAAAATATTGGTTTGTTAATTAATTTATATGTATCAATTAAAGGACAATTTAAGTGAAAAATATTTGGACTGAACGTGGGTTTGGAGCTGAGGCCTATCGAATAGAAGGTTTGCAATTCAGGCTTTGGTGATCATAGACCTACATAATTTAAATTGTTAGCTCTTAATTGATATCATCTCAAAAATGATACAAGTAGAGATATGTTATCATGCTCAATACAACAGTGACCCTCCTTTTTAGTGATATTTTTGCACAAAAAAAATATATACATGCTGTCAATTTGTATCATTAATTGTTTTTGCTATCAACTTGTAACATTAATTGAATTAATATGCAAAAATCTTAGCAAAGAATTCAATCCTCGAATTTTATATGCTATAGTTAATCTTATGATTTTATTTTTAACCTTCATTAAAAGTAAATATTTTTTTATGTTATGATAAAAAAATATGTGTTTCATATTTTAAAATATAAAGAACATATTATTTTTATATTATTTGAAGAGAAAAAAATACATTTACTATACGAAAGAAAATTAAAATAAAACTTCATTTGTTCAAAAAAAAATTATAATATGCAATAAAAATAAAATTTAATATGTACAATTCACACTGGTTTTATAGGTAGTCTCAATGTAAACAACAATTTAAGAGTAAATTGTTTACAAGTGTTAGTTATTTTTTTTGTATTGTAATATATAATTTTAATGTTTAAATTTCCATACTTAATTTAAAATATTTGATATTATTTTTAAAAAAATATATAAATATTACTAAATTGTTAAGTTTATTTTGAATCTAATATCAAACTAAATTTCATTTAATTTATACCATTGGATTAAAATATTAATTTTATTCCTACAATTTAATTAATTCTATGTTCATTTATAATGTTCCTACAATTTAATTAATTCTATGTTAATTTATAATTTATAATGTTGATTGCATTACTTTTTACTTACTTTTATGCACTCAATTTATATCATATCATGTGTTATTATTATCATAAAAAAATTTACTTCTACATTTTTTCAAACAATTTTGCTACATAATTTATCTTTTAAAAATTGACTTGTTAAAAATGGTTAGAAATCAATGACTAGTTATAACAAACCTAAAACAACTTATTTTTAAGTTCTTTACAAAAAAAAATCACTTAGATTACTTTTATTATGTTTTTTTTAGTGATTTTATTTTTATTTATTTTTAAACAACAACAAATATTATCCTTAAAATTTATAATTATAAAATAATAATTTTTATATATTTTTATTATTAAAAAAACAACACAATAATTTTTTAAATATGGTTAAAATTAAATATATATATATATATATATATATATATATATATATATATATGCTAAACTCATCATTGTTTTCAAGAAAAATGCTGCAAAATCGATCGACAATTGGCAATGATTATAAATTGTGTGAACTTGTAAAAAGCAAAATCCTACGTATCCAATATTTTAGTCAACATAAGACATTTAATATGTTGAGTGCCGCTTGGTGATGAACAAAATTTGTAAGTAAAAAAGAAAGTTACATGAAATTATGTGGTATTAGGATCGTTAACGGCACGATAGATTCAACGAATGATTGCGGGAATTCTTCATACACGATTTGAGGATAAAAGATTCCCGCTAAAAAATAAAAAATAAAAACTAATTGGGCATTAAATACATCAAATAAATATTAAATTTAAATTATATTTTATTTATTATGTAATTAAATTTTAATTATACATGTATTAATATGTTAACAAAGATAGTTAGAAAATATAAAAAATTAAAAAAATTATTTATTTTTATCAACAAGTATAAAATTAAGTTATAATAGATTAAAAAAATATGACATTAAAGATTAAATTAGAAAAATAAAAATTAAAAAAAAAAGGTAAAAAAATATTAAAGAATGTAGAAAAGAGAAAGAAAAAAAAAAGTTGAAAAAAACTAACGATAACATAGGTAAGCATATTTCGACGAAAAATGGTGAGCAAATAAATTTCAACTTATTTTTGTACTAATATTTATTATATTTTTAATATATATTAATATTATCTAAAAATAATTTTTTAAAATTTTCAAAATAACTAATGAAATTTACTGTTATTTTGTAAATATTGATACAATATTTTGAATATTTAATAAAATTAAATAAAAGATAATTTAACATAAAAAATAATTTTGTATGTTAATGTAATATCTTAACACATAATTATTATTATTTTAATTATTAATAATTTATTATATAATTAATAAATAAATTTAATTAAAGATAATAATAATTATTATTTTAAAATACGAGGATAATTTTATTAAAAAATTTATAAAATGTAATTTAAGTTTATATATATAATATAAAATAGATATAGATAAATATATAAATATAAATATAGATATAAATTTTGATACATGATATTATATAAGAGTGATATTATATAAGAGTTGTGAGTAAAAGAAAATGTAAATTTATGAAAAAAAATTTAAATATTTTTATTATTATCTCATTTATATTTTATCATTACTTAAAAATAAACTAAATATTTTATTAATTAATACTAATTTTAACTAATTTAATAATAAATCCATCACTAAAAATAATAATCACGAATTACACAAATTTGTGCATTTGAAACAAAATAATAAAAAAAATTACATGTAGGACAAAAACGCAAAAACCCCAATGTATATATATATTCGGTTCCACTCCCACCTAACCTAATTTCGCGCTCTCCCTTTTCCACTCCATCGCTGGCCGGCAAGTATCCTCGAACTCTATTACCGCCGGCCAATAGTCTCCACAGTCACTCTCCCACTCTCTTGCCTGTGAATTATTCTGCTTGTTTGGCTTTTAGTTTGCAATAGGTAATCTCTATACCTTATCTTGGTTTGTTGGTTTCAGTTGTATGTATGATATTGTGATATAAGCTAGTTTAGTGATCTGATATGATGATTTATGTACCCTTTCAATCATTCAAATGTCTTATTCTCAACTTTTCAATCCATTTTAAGGACCTCACAAACTCTTGAGTCGCCCCTGCTTATTTAGGATGGAGACCATTCACAAAATTAACAACGGAAACGACAACATAGAACAATGGAGAGCTGAAGATGCCATAGCTGGTAATGCTAAGGCTCTTCAAGCTCTTAGAGAACTTATTGTCATCCCTGCTCTATATCCTCGGGAAGCTAAAAGACTTGGTTTTAAAGTAAGCCCCCCCCCCCCCCCCCCCCCCCCAAAAAAAAAAAAAAAAAACTCACTTTTCTACCATTTTATGCAATTTTGATCAAGTTCTAAATTGGGTTTGCTTTTCTGAGATTTTTTTTTGGATTGATTCTCAGTGGCCTCGAGGTTTACTTCTCTATGGTCCTCCAGGCACTGGCAAGGTACCTTCTTTTTTTTCCCTCTGTTGTAAATTACATTTGAGCTATCGACCAGTATTCTTATATAGTTTTATAGGCAGATTTGTGAATGCATACGTCTACCAATTGGATATGAATATATTTGATTTCTTTTAAGTGTGTCTTGCTGTATATACTTTTAGATTATTATCAGCATTCTTCTTAAACCATGTTTTCATTTTATACTTAACATTAGTTACTGTTAATTGCTGATTTTGGTGTGAATGCCTACTCTTTTTTTAATGTCTTTCATTGCTAGACAAGTTTGGTTCGTGCAGTAGTTCAAGAATGTGGTGCACATTTAACTGTAATCAGGTACTGCATTACTAAACAGTGGCTGTAAATGTGGATAATATCGTACTATTTCATTAATCTTCTATATTTCCGATATGTCCTGTTTATCTGGGTCTAATTACTTCTATTGGTATGTTGCATAGTCCTTATTCTGCTCATAAATCTCATGTTGGAGAGAGTGAAAAGAGTCTGCGTGAGGCTTTTTCAGAGGCCTCATCCCATGCAATGTCTGGCAAGCCATCAGTAATCTTCATAGATGAAATAGATGCAATTTGTCCTCGCCGGAACTCTAGGTATGGGGCACTAATAAAAAGAGATATACTTATAATTAGTTTACGTACATTATGCTGGTTGACATGATTGCTAGTCAATTTGTTTCTTGCCTATTTTTATGCTTAGCCATAATTTAAAATTCAAATGCAGAAGTGAGCAAGGTACTCGTGTAACCTCTCAACTATGTTTATTGATGGATAAGTCCTCAATAAGCTTAACTCAAGTTGTTGTTGTTGCATCAACTAACAGGTATTTCTTTTCTCACTCCATATGAAATATTTAAGAGGTAGTTGTATTGATGTGGACTTATGCTTGGGTTTCAGGAATTTATTTCTTAATTATGTGATAAATGTTAATAATTTCTGTTGTAAGGGTATGAAATGCAGTTTGCAACATTGCAGACACCAGTTTAAGCCGTATAAAAGTCACTAATGATCTTCATTTGTGGTTTATTTGATCAAAAACTGAATGGTAAAAGTTGGATTTGTATGTTCTTCACCAGTTACTACTCTTTTCAAACATTTGAATGATTTTTGGTTGTCTTTTGAGAAGTTTGAGATGTTACTCAAAGAAATTTAGACCTTCTAGTAATTTTTTATTTTGAATTTTTATTGACCCTATCATTGCAACATAAGTGTAATTCTGCTATAGAACTTAGTTTATTGGTTTTCGTTTGAGCTCATGTGTATGTATGATAATGGTAACATACATTCCTCTTATTATTTTTTTAATACTTCAAGAGTGGATGCTGTCGACCCTGCTTTGAGAAGGCCTGGTCACTTTGATGCCGAAGTTGAAGTTACTCCACCTAGTGAAGAGGAGCGCTTTCAAATTCTTAAGGTTAGAATTGATTGAAAAGTCATAAGCCAGTAATTATGGGAGCAATTATTTGTAGGAGAAAATTTTGTTTTTGGCGGCTGCATTCATTGACGCCAGTTTCTAGTTATATGATTATCCTTGGGTTCTTGTAAGTATTAATTGGAAGCTTGTATAACCTAACTATAGGGAATTAGAGATGGAGTTTTGTAAAGGATGGTGTTTGATGTATCTTGATGTTTTCTTTTAAGTGGATTGTTGGACCACTATTTATATTTTTGTGCATATTTATTTATACAATATAATGTTTCTTATAAAAAAAATTCACGAGACATGTTTAGGCTCTCATTTTTGTACATTATACATTCTAACTTGCTAGCCATATTAACTTTTAATAAATGATTGATAGTTTAACAAATATAACAAAAAATTTAGATTATGCGAATATGATTTTCTGGATCTAACATACAATTTAATTGATTAATTGTTGTTCAGCTATATACAAAAATAATTCCTATGGATTCCAGTGATGACTTACAAGCCATTGCTGCTTCTTGCAATGGATATGTTGGGGCTGATCTGGAAGCCTTATGTCGAGAGGCCACCATGTCGGCGTATAAAAGGTCTTCAAGTGCAAATGAAGAAAATGGTATTTTTAGCTTAACACTGGAAGATTGGAAGCACGCTAGGTCAGTAATTGGCCCAAGTATAACGAGAGGTGTTTCTGTGGAAATTCCCAAGGTCACTTGGGAAGACATAGGAGGGCTAACGGATTTAAAGGTATGTTAATTGTGTGATGATGTCATGCTGAAGTCTCATGGAACTAAGTCTGTCTTGCTTATTTCATGCACAGAAAAAGCTAGAGCAATCTGTCAAGAATATTAAACGCTCAGCGCATTTTGCAAAAATGGGAATATCAACCACCCGTGGAATTCTTCTGCATGGTCCTCCAGGATGCTCAAAAACAACCCTGGCTAAAGCTGCAGCAAACGCTACCCAAGCTTCACTTTTTTCCTTGAGGTTTGAATTTATATTTCACAATCAAAGTAATGTTAAGGGGCCTATCTGAGTTAGCATTGTTGTTTCTTATTAACGTCTTCTCTAAGATGGGGATGACATTCATGGGCGATCTCTTTCTGAAAAAAAAAATCAGGGCAAAATATTAGGGAGGTAACCATATTTTTGTCCCCATCACATTTGAGATTCTAGTGAATTATGATTTGTAATCTCAATAATAAAGTCTTGATGCCAAGGTTTGAAAAATTGATTTGCTGGTTGCGTGTTCATCAGTTAGTTGATGCTCCTTGTAAATGTTTCAATGCATCTGACTGGTGTTTGCCCCCATCTGTATGTATTTTTGAAACACTTAATTGGGTAAATATGGTAGCATAAAGGTGGTGATCAATGGACCCCAGGAGATGAATAAAATATTTAGCTAAAATTGGTATAGTAATTGCTAATCTATTTTAAGTTATAGCTCACTCTTTGTCTGAAATCTGTTTGGTAGTATAAAGGTGGTGAATCATTGGCCTCCAGGAGATAAATAAAATATTTAGCTAAAATTGGTATAGTAATTGCTAATCTATTTAAGTTATAGCTCACTTTTTCTCTGAAAACCGATTTGGAGTTTGGTAGTTTGAAGGTGGTGAATCATTGGCCTCCCGGAGATGAAAAAAATATTTGGCTAAAATTGGTACTGTAGTTGCTAATCTATTTTAAGTTATAGCTCACTCTTTCTTTGAAATATGTTCTAGAGTTTTGGTAGTATTGGTAGTATGAAGATGGTGAATCATTGGCCTCCAGGAGATGAATAAAATATTTAGTTAAAATTGTTATAGTAATTGCTAATCTGTTAATAAAATATTTAGCTAAAGTTGATATTGTAATTGCTAATCTGTATTAAGTTATATCTCAATCTTCTTTGAAATCTGTTTTGAAGTTGTGCTAGATAAATCTAAGGATGGACTTGTATCAGAAAAGTAAAATTGATCCTATCAGTTATTGAATCATTGAATGTTATCAGGATCCCCAAATTTCTTTTCAAAAATATACTGTATCCTGAAAAATTATCATGAAACTTATGGGTTTGGGAACTGAAGCAATTTTTTAAATACTTGTCTTGGATATTTCTTTGTTGAGTTAAACAAGTCCCTGCACATCAAGCTCTCTCTCTTTGAGAGGAAAGGGATGTTGTAATTGAATTTCATGTACTTTTAACAGGATTTACATGAGTCTGTTTCTCTATAGTATTTGTATTGACCAGAAAATTCATATACCGTGAACCAGTTGTGCAGAATTATATTCAATGTATGTTGGAGAGGGTGAAGCTTTGCTGCGGAATACCTTTCAAAGAGCTCGCCTTGCAGCACCCAGCATATTATTTCTAGATGAAGCTGATGTTGTTGCTGCAAAAAGGTTAGTATTTTAAAACTTTCTGGTGGGATTCTTGTATTATTTCCATAAAACTAGAACAAGGAAGTGATGGAGAAACAGCAAAGGCAACTAGGCAAGGATAGGTATGGAAATCAAATAGAATATAATATAGTAATTCCAAATAAACTTGAAAAGTGAAGGACATTAGAGCAAAATGAATTGAGACTGCTGAGTTATTTCAATCATTGACTCGTTTTTTGGTGAATTTGGTCATGCAAGATGATAATTAAGTTTACCAGATTTAAAATCAGCTTGCATTCATTGTTCCCTTTTGGTATGTTGTTGTAATGTGAAGACTGCACAGCCGTCTGAGCGTACTTCAGCTATCTCTGCATATTTTCGTAACTTTGTTTTTGAATTTCTTCTTTTTCTTGCCATGTAGAATGTGTCAGATAGAGAGAATGAAATGGGATTATGATAATATCATGTTCTTCAAATTCTCTATGTTTTGTCAAATGGCAGAGGTGGGGGTTCAAAAAGCAGCATTGTTGTGGGAGAGAGGCTTCTGACTACATTGCTAACTGAGATGGATGGTCTGGAAGAAGCCAAGGTACGTAGAAATTCCTTACTTTAATCTGCTGAATTCTGAAAGCCAGTAAATGGGAGAACCCATTTTCTTTCAGCTTAATTTTACAAGAGAAAATTACCCACAATACCCATTTTTAAACAAGTACTATATTTTTTTCTTATATGCTCACATTTTCCCCTCCTATATACCCATTTGTATTATTGGACAACTGGTTGTAAACTTGTGCAATTGGTCATAATGTGGCATATATGGAAAAATGTGCCTCTAATTAAAAGTGAATATATATAAGTCAATCTCATTTTACAAAGCCCCACTTTTTTAGGGAATCCTTGTGTTAGCTGCTACAAATCGTCCTCATGCCATTGATGCTGCATTAATGCGACCTGGGAGATTTGATCTGGTAAGAGGAGGTTCGTTGGCTTTTTTGGTTCCTTTAATTTATGGAATATTTTAGTTTGAGATGTCTTAAGTAGTCCTGGATAGTTTATGAATCATTTATTATAGTTTCACTCAGTGGTTAAAAGCTTGATATCCAAAAAATTTAACAATGAGTTGACATTTTGTGTGAAATTATCCTTAGTTTTTTGAATTATGAGTTTCCCCCTCTAGGATTATCTGAACTTTTTATCCTTATAAAATGTAATTGTTCTAGTTCATTTCAAAATCATGGAATCTGGCAAGGTTGTTGTATAACATTTTGGTTTGGTTTTCTCATAATATTGGAATCTCTTAGGTTGGAAATGCATTAACTGATCCATCCATCAGTCATATCCAGATTAACTGTTGTTTTCTTGAGCTTACATTTGGTTTTTGGATCCTATCATTATACAAACTGCTGATAATGTGAGCTAAACTGTGAAATCTTGCTGTTGTCTCTTCTAAACTCAGGAAAAAAGGGGAAATTTTTTATTTAGGAACTAGGAAAAAAACGCCAACTTTGTTATTTTAATGAGGGTCAATTACAATACCTCTCTCCAGATTTTTTGAAATAATGAAAAGACTCCATATGTTTAGAAAATAACAATTATACTCTTTGTCACTATACCTTAATTTTTCATGGGAGGCCTTTGCAATAAAATTAATAAAAGTTTTGAAATTTAAGGGAGGATATTGTCATAAAACTATTGTAGAAGGGGTGTAATTTTCTATTTTTCAAACTTGAAGGGTGTTTTTGTAGTTTTAGAAAAAGTAATTTTCCCTTCTAATGATATTGTAGGTGCTTTATGTACCACCACCGGATTTAGAAGGACGATATGAGATACTTCGCGTACATACTCGTAAAATGAAAATAGCTAATGATGTCAATCTTCAAAAAATAGCAGCAGATACTGAACTCTTCACTGGAGCTGAACTAGAAGGCCTGTGTAGAGAAGCGGGATTCGTAGCACTCAGGGAAAACATATCTGCTGAAGCTGTATGTGATAGCCATTTTCAGACTGCTAAGAGATCTTTAAAGCCAGCATTGACAGAAGCAGATATTTATAAATATGCGTCCTTCATGAAGGGTCCGTCACTAAAAACTAGTGATGGTCAGTTTGAATCAAGTGTTTATACGAAAAATAACTCTTTTGCTCCCTTGTTTAGAGTTGGTATTATGGGTCTTGTATTAATATCTGCTGCAAAATGTATTCTCATGTATACAAGTCGTAGCCGACATCGATTAGCAGCTACATGAAGAATTTGGTAAGTACACACGATAGTCAATTGTGCACTATTTATGCAAGAATGATGCGTGTTTATTACCGCTACTTTTCCCTTCTCTGTTGCTAGAATGTTTCATTGCTGAGCATAAGTGGACTCTTGAAGGTCTTGATTACGCCTGATATATATTTTAAGTAGACATGGTAATGACGTGAGTTCAAATCTTGTCCTATATAAATAGTTGTGATGGTGTAATCAACTATATGGAAAAAAGAAATTCTTGATTCTAGTGCTAGGAGTAGAGGAACCACATTTGAGGCTAAAAAAGGAGTTCAGCTTTGATCAATATTTGGTTTAAAAATCATTTGCTTTTAGATCACGTATAAATCATATTAAAAAACTATATTTTATGTTTATTTTTACAAATTAGATACATCGATAACTTTACTTTAAATTAATGTATTTTAATCATCTAATTTTTACATTTGTGAATACTTTATTCATTTTGGTAAATTTTAATTATTTTAATTATTATTTTTTTTTTACTTTTTAAGATACTTTTATATTCAAACTAATGGCTTAGCTATTATTAGAAAGATTCATTTTAATTCAACTTCAATTTATGCAACAAAAAAATATCATCAAAAATGGGTAAGAAATTATTAAAACTTTCAAAATGTAACGTGATTAAAATATACTAATTTTAAAAAATGTGATTAATGTATCTAATTTTTTAAAGTAAAATTACTAAAGTGTCATGATATCTATTTATTAAATATAAAATAATTACAACTTATTTTTTCTAATGTTTTAGGATTAGGAAATGATTTTTTTCATTCTACAATAAAACTAATTTTTAATGTATAATTATTTGATGTATTTTTATTTAATTGATTTAATTATTCTTGTATTTTTTATTTGAATGAATGAAATATAAATTTATTAAAAAAAATCATTCACCCATAAATAATATTTGAACTTTAGAACTTTAACGAGCTTAAATGAGTTTCATGTTATTGAGTTATAACTTATTATATCTAATTTGTGTATCTTATATTTAATATTTAATAAATTAAAATATGCACAAAGTGTTAGGGACCTTTACACATAGAACACTATTAAATATAGATGTTTTTTATTATTATTAGAGTATATTCTTCGTAAATCACATTATTTTTTTTTACCAAATATTGATATATATTTTTAGAAAAAATTATGTTAATCCTAAATCTTATTGATCTAAAGTATTACATTATCATATGCTTTATGATTCTCTAATTATATGTCATAAAAACAATTGAGCTAACATAATTTCATTTGATAATGTTTCATCTAATTGTATTATTTAATCAAAACTCGATCATATGATTTGAGAGTTAGAGACTAATATAAACGTTGTTTATGATAAAGAGTAAAATAGTTAAAAATAGGGATTAATAATTAGAATGTTTATTTTAAATAAAAAGAAAAATATTGACTTATTAATAATACTAATTTTTTGGCCATTAAATAAATCTAAATCTTAAACTTTAAACCCTAAATAAATTATATTTATGATAATTTTAATCTTTTTAATATATATATATTTAAAATATATCTTTTAATTACTAATTATATTATTTTTATAATTAGATATAATTATATAAATATCCATCATGTTATATCTTTTATCCTATCTATTTGATATCTTTCACAAATTTATAATAATTAGATTTTTCTCCGAAGATATCATTTCTTTGCCTGTTTTTATTAATTTTTCCCCCTTTTCCTTAAAGAAATTGGGGGACAATCTATTAGATAAGGTTCTAGCTCGTAGACAATATTTCCTTTTACGAATCACACAAAATATAATTTTTGATTAAAAAATATTATACGCTTATAATCAGATAACTAAATTATGTTTTTGTTGTTATCCGGAGTTTTTTTATTTATATTTTGGTTTCTGTAACAAGTTAATTGATTGGGTTTTAAAAGAGTTTTAATTAATATTATAATTCATCAATTGGTTTCAATATTACAAAATTAAAAACACTAATCTCATTTAATGAAGGTTAATTTTGTTATTATGTTTTTGTTTTTTTTCTTTCTCTTCCTTTATTCTTCTTCTTTTTTCATCTAATTTTTATTTAATTTTTTATTTCCTTTTCTTCATCCCTTCGTTTCTTAAATAAAAGAAAACTAAGTTAGAAAAAAAAACTAAATGAAAAAACAGACGAAGGATCTTAAAGTCCCACATCGACTAGGGATCGCGTTCACGCTGCGCATATAAATAAGGATAATCCTCCATTTTATAACCTGGGTTTTGAGATGGAGTTAGGTCCAAATTTAACATGGTATCAAAGCAGGTTATCCCGTTGGTGCAGTTGTTTCGTCACTGATGAGTGATGCATTCCGTCACTTGTGTTCCATAAGCTCAACATCTCCATCGGTCTCAAGGGGACAGACCATTGCTAATGTGAAGGAGAGTGTTAAAGTCACACATCGACTGGAAATCGCGTCCACGCTGCGCCATATAAATAAGGGCAATCCTCCATCTTATAACTTGAGTTTTGAGATGGAGTTATGCCCAAATTTAACAAAGGAGAAGAAGAAACTACGGGTAAGAAGATAAAAAAACTTAAAAACTTAATTACAAAATTATTCCTAATTAAATGGTATTGTTTGTTAAAATGTCCCATATCGATTGGGTATGAAGTATCAAACACATATATAAATGAAGGTAATTCTCCGTCTTATAACCTGTGTTTTGAGATGGAGTTAGGCTCAAATTTAACATGGTATCAAAGCAGGTAAAACTCACCCATGGCACGCAACTGTAAGCTGATGAGTGCTCAAAAAGCACTAAAATTACCATGATTTTATACACATTAATTGATTAAAAATATATATATATATATGTTTTATCATATATTTATATAAATTTGTCTTTTGCGGAATCACGGGTACTTTTATTGTTTTTCAGGTATTTTCATTTAAAAACGTCACTTAAAGACTCAAAAAGGAATACTTGAAGCAATACATCACAAATATATTAATAAATAAATGGGGAAAGGTCAACAAATATGGAAAAATTGGACAAAATGGGTCGAAAAGGTCAAAAATGTCAAAAAGGAGAAAAAGCGCGCCGGAAAGCACCACGCGCGCCGCCTACCAATGCCACAAGAAGACGGCCCACGTCCGCGCCTTCCTCCAGATTCGAGCGCCGCAATAAGACTATCACTATTCACGCGTCTGCGCCGACGCCATTTCGCCTCATTTTTCACGTGCGGCCGCCACGACGTCATGCGACGTCATCAATGACCTCCATAATTCGCACTACACGTTTTCACCATTTTTTAACATTTTTTTCACCCACTTTTTCTCTCCATCCTCACCTATAAATACCCCCCTTCTCTTCACTTCAAACCACACCTCAAAATACACTTCTCTCTTCTTTCTTTCTCTCCATTTCTTAGTTTTTAGGTTTTTTAGTTTTTCTTATGTTTTAGCTAGTTTCTCTTAGTTTTAGAGTTCTTCCCTTTTTGGGAAGAACTAGTTATGTTTTTGTAATTTATTAGCTTTTTGATTTAATAAATGGGAGTGCAAATTCCGTTTGGAGGTTTTCCACACGGAATAGCATCAAGAATCGTAAGGATTTTATTTTCTTTGCAGTTATTTTTTATGCTTATTTCTTACATGTTATATTTAATTTGTCTGTGATTAAATTTAACTATGCAGGCTGTTTGTAAAAATGATATAATAATAACATTGTTATGCTTGCGAAATATTAAATAGGTAAAAATCTCTAAAATGAATTGATTTTATTTTTATTCTAGATTTTATATTAAGAATGTTAGAGAGAAATATATTATTTTTCATTACAAACTTAAATCTGAAAAATAGATTTTAAGGTTTAGTTATCTGGTCTGATTTAGAGTAGTGCTCTTTTATTTGTTGGTACAATCGCCCGGTAGTTAGAGTGAAGCTCTATTTCAAAAGTTTTTGTAAGAATTATTATCTGAAAATGTATTGACAATATGTTTTCAGTAGTAGTTTTAAAACTTGAAAGTTAGTACTAGGATAACTAAATTCTTAGGTTTAATTTGGACACCTTGAATAAAGTTTAAACTGTCTAACCCCACCAAAGGTGGCATTTAAATGGTTCATTTTCAATCTCTTAGAAAAAGGAATTAATTTAATTAACCAAATTAGTTATCAACCCCACCCATAGGTGTTAATTGATTTGTTTAGTTAACAAAGAATATCTAATCCCACCAAAGGTGGTATTCATACAAAAAATGGAGAATCAATAAATATCAATTCATATCTTTAATAACCTAAATAATATGAGCAAGCATAATTAACTTAGTTATTATATCCATAAATACTCCACTATTTATAAAAGATAAAATTTGCATGAATGTTTATTGAATCTATGTTCAATTTTATGTTATTAGATTAAAAACACAAAACCCCAAAATATCGTGACAGGATGTTTAGGATTTAATTTCGTTTTTAAAAGTTTGAATAATAAATTAAAAACCACATATATTCCTTCCTCAGATCGACCTTGGGAGTATACTTATCATTTTCTACGAAATGATTCGTGCACTTGCGAGAGTTTTATAAATATAAAACCAAAGTATTGGCAGGATCGACGATGTCGGTTTTCGCTCATCAAAGTTTTTGACAATCCCGATTCTGCTCATCATAAGCCCACCACCGTCCATTGATGAACTACCGATGTGAGGGGGAGTGTTAAAATGTCCCATATCGATTGGGCATGAATTATCAAACACATATATAAATGAAGGCAATCCTTCATCTTATAACCTGAATTTTGAGATGAAATTAGGCTCAAATTTAACATTGTTGTTTTCAATTTTACCATGTTTAAATCAATTAATGAATTATTGTATTAAATTTAAACTACTTAAAAAAATAGATACAAAATGAATATCAGTTGAATAACTTAAAAACCTGTTTTTGGGTAAGAAAAATTGAACATGCATCAAAAGAAATTAAAAGAAACAAAAATTGCAAATAAACTTTGGAAAATCGCTTTCATCAACAAAAAAAATGGAAAATCGATGAGTTTATTATCTTAAAAGTATTATAATTTTACTTTATAATTGATAAATTAATAATATAACGTTTTAAAAAGGTATAAATTTAAGATAATTTATTATTTAATTAAATTTTTTCACATATGTATAATAAATTGATAATATAAAGTTTTAAAAAAACATAAATTTAAGATAATTTATTATTTAATTAAAATTTTTCACGTATGTAATAATATATTTGAGATATTCAGATGATATTTTTACTTAATAAATTAATTAAATAAAATTTTAAAGGTATCTTGAGATGATTAATTGATTATTTAAAAATATAATTTAAATATTACATATATATTAAAGTATTTAATTAAATAAAAAATTACATATAATTAATAATTTTTTAAAATGAAAATACCACTCAAATTTCATCCCATAAATCTAGATAGAAAAGAATATCAAAAACAAAATCTTATCATCGTTAGAATAGCAAGTCCGTTGTTTTTCTTTTTTAAATTATCAAAGTGAAGTTCTTTATTTATTTAAAAGTGAAAACCCCAATCAAATTACAAATTTTTAGCCATCAAAAATATGTAAATATCGTTAATATTACTGCAAGCACACAACTCAATAACAAGCCATTGCAATTATAACTATTATAAAACGAAATAAATAAAAAATATATATAATATTTTAATATTTTATTTTATTGACGGCACCAAATTTTAATTAATTATACAATAGAGTAAACAATTAATAGAATATTATTTTTATAATAGTAAAAATAATAATAAAATTAATTGTGATAATATTATTATCTTTAATAAAATCTAAAAATAAAACCTAATTTTACCCATTACTTATTAATCCTCAAATTCTTAATAAATTAAAATTAAACATAATAATTCAACAATTTAAATCGAGTTTATACAAATAGATCAACTTAATAAAAATGTAATTTTCGCACAAGTCAATGATATGTTTCAACTCTTATAGAATATGTTAAAACTATTTAAACATTACACACAAACTATTATATAGCTTTTTTTCCCATTAAATTGTTTTAGAGTTGCTTCATTTGAAATTTTAAATAAACCAAATGTGACCATTTTTTAAGTAATTTTATGAGATCAAATTATTTATAGTTAATCTATATAGTCTACTAATAAAAATATTTTTATTTATTTATTTATTATTACGAATTATGCTCTCCTGTAAAGTGAAAATAATAGTTAAAAGTCTACTTAATTTAAAATATAATATATATATTGGAGATAAAATTAAGGAGTAATTTAATGAGTAATTTAAGGAGTGTTAACTTCTTAATTTAAGGAATAAATTAAGGAGTAAATCAAGTAGTTATCATCCTTAATTTAAGGATTAATTCAAAGAGAAAAACAAGGAATCCTTAATTCAATGAGTAAAATAAGGAATCCTTAATTCAAGGAGTAAAACAAGGAATCCTTAATTCAAGGAGTAAAACAAGGAATCCTTAATTCAATGAGTAAAACAAGGAATCCTTAATTCAATGAGTAAAACAAGGAATGCTTAATTCAAATAGTAATTCAAGGAGTAAATCTCCTTATATATAGCTATAGAATTGTAATGAAAATATGAAAGAAAGAATACAACTTTGAGAGAGCTTGTTTTATTTAGAAAGGCCTTTAGGCCTTGGCCTTTGGCCTTGACGTTTCCAACACTAATTTTTCAACATGGTATCAGAGCAAGTCGATCTTCTTAAAAAAATTGTTATTCCTTTGCTCAAAGTGCGTTTGACACTCTATCAGAACTATTTCTTATTCTTTTTGTTTTTTCAAACCAAATTTCTTGGCGATGATGGATTAAATCTCTCCTATAGCTCCTACCTGCCCGATATGGAGGGGAAGTATTATGGTAAAAGGAAAGGTCCCACATTGAAACCAAGCTCTTGGCGATGATGGATTAAATCTCTCCTATAGCTTCTACCGACTTGATATGGAGGAGGAGTATTATGGTAAAAGGAAAGGTCCCACATTGAAACCAAGCTCTTGGCGATGATGGATTAAATCTCTCCTATAGCTTCTACCGACTTGATGTGGAGGAAGAGTATTGTGGTAAAAGGAAAGGTCCCACATTGAAACTAAGCTCTTGGCGATGATGGATTAAATCTCTCCTGCAACTCCTACCTGCCCGATGTGAAGGGGAAGTATTGTGGTAAAAGGAAAAGTCACATATCGACAACAATAATATTTTTTTTTGCTATCGTAATCATGATTTTTTTTGTTAGTTTTACATTTGTTGCCTTGGCTTCTCATCAGTTTTAACGACTTATGTGCAAGCTTAGATCCATAAACCTTATGGATCCAGCTTGAGGGGGAGTATTGGAGATAAAATTAAGGAGTAATTTAATGAGTAATTTAAGGAGTGCTAACTTCTTAATTTAAGGAGTAAATCAAGAACCTTAATTTAAGGAATAAATTAAGAAGTAAATCAAGGAGTTATCATCCTTAATTTAAGGATTAATTCAAGGAGAAAAACAAGAAATCCTTAATTCAAGGAGTAAAACAAGGAATCCTTAATTCAAGGAGTAAATCAAAGAATGTTTAATTTAAATAGTAATTCAAGGAGTAAATCTCCTTATATATAGCTATAGAATTGTAATGAAAATATGAAAAAAAGAATACAACTTTGAGATAGCTTGTTTTATTTAAAAAGACCTTTAGGCCTTGGCCTTTGGACTTAACGTTTTCAACACTAATTTTTCAACAATATATATGAAATTAACTTAAATCGTTAAAACCTTATTTGAACGTGAAAAATGAATGAAGTTAATATAACTCCCTCTCGGTAATATTATTTTAATATATACATTCTACTTATATTTTTTATACAAGTAGATGTCACTTTTAGAATAAAATCATTTAAAAAGGATCATGTTCTATTATTTTTTAAAAAATGGAATTAAAGAAGCACTAGGATTACATTAGGAGAAGATTACTTGTTATGAATAACGGGAAAAAGATTAAGTCAAATTTGAACTCTCTTTTTTTTATTGTTGTTGTTATTATTAAAGTTAAATTCTAGTAATACAAAGCAGATATAATTATCTATATTAAATTCTTGTAATACAAAGCAGATATAATTATCTATCATTCAATAGAAATTAAAATTTTAAATCTTCAAATGCAAACACTTCGTAGTGATTTATTAAATTAATAAGATATTTAATATAGATTTTATTTTTTTACTAAAATGGCTCTTGAAGTAATAATTATTATTATTATAATAAGATATTTTTTTATCGTGATAAATCTTATCACCATAATTAATGTAAATGGTATGTCCTATCATGACGTTAGATGTCACTAGTAAACCTTCTTACATTAGATCAATGAATTTTCACACGAAGTCAATGTTTTATCACAAATTTAATTTTTTTAATCAAAATTGTTCTAAAATAATGCTCGTTACAATTGTATTAAAGTATTAACTTATTATGGTAAGACTTATCACAAAACTAGAAATCAGTAGTAATTCTTACTATATTAGACAAATGCCTTGCAACATTATGTAGATGATTTATTATAAATTTCGTTTTTTATCAAAATTGTTTCGAGATAAGGCTTTAACTCTAAATGATTTTGATAAAAAATAAAATATCACAAAAAATAAATAATTTGAGTATTTTTTTCAACAATGATTATGCAATATATATGAAAAACCCAAATCCTAAGAATTATAATTGTAGTGAAGGAGAATATTTTTTAAAAGTTACGAAAATAGCACTCTAAAATTTATAACAATAAAAATAGTATCTTAATAATATTAAACCGGTTTTAATTAAACGATATTTAATATTAAATGTGTCTAAATAATTTAAATGATATTTACTTGGATAACATTCAAAGTAAAAAGATGTGTCATATTTTTTTCTGTACTAGGTAGATATAAAAGATATTATTTTTATGATTTTTTTTTTCAAATTATTAATAACAAAACTCTTTTACCATTTCAATTATTAGGTTGTTATCACGTGAGTTTTTGAACGATTCAAATAAATCCAAAGAACTTTTCATAAAGAAAAAGGAGAGCAATGCTCAATACAAAGAAATATAAGTGACAAGATCTAGGAAATAAGTATAGCTACGGATAATGACAGATTGAGCTTATACAGGATATAGCTATGTTACCTCTAAGCTATATATTTGAAACTACATTACCAATTAGGACTACCCACGATAAATTAATCTAATGTAAAGAGATTGTTAAGTACAGCTATTTGTACATGAATATCTTTTTATTACATAAACTGGTATTTAAAATTTTCATAAAAAAAAAACTGGTATTTAAAATAGAAAAAAATATTATTAATAATTGAGTTAAAGAAAAACTTAATTAGTTCAACTTGATATTGTTAAACTCTTGAACCATTGAAAATCTGTGATAGGGAAAAACTTCACTTATAATAAAAAATTTGTGATAAGGGTAAAATTGTAACTTATGCGTCAATAATTTTATAATAAAATGATATATATTATCGTGATATAAAGTGGAAGTCTCTTTAGAGTTAGAAATATAAATATTAAAATTCACTAAAAAAAAAAGTAGTTGTCGAAAAGTTTTACTACAAATTCATTTACAATTGAAACTTTCTAATATGACATATATTTATATATATATATTATTGGTTTTAACAATTTAGAAAATATAATATAACAACTGATATGAAAACTTTAAACATTTTTCATATGTAATATATTTTCATATAAAAAGGAATATATATATATATATATTATAATAATAGAAGACTGATGTGAACATGATTTTTTTAGAATACAAATTATATAAGATATATTTTTCATAATATTCATACAATGCTCTAAACTCATTTTGTATATTATATTCAGTATTTTAGTCTAAACTAAATAAGATTTTTTCTTAAAAAAAACTAAATAGAAATATTGTTTATATTCATTCTTATTTAGTATTTATTTCAACCAAAATTGCAACTTTTATTTTAAAAAATAAATTAGAATTTAATGTCTATATGTTTTATAAACCATACACGTGTATTGTTTTCAAAGATATTAGTTTTATCTGTATAAGATTCTTTTTATATCTTTTGATATGTATATTGTCTTATAATATTTTATAGTTAAAAAAATATAATAAAATAATTTTTTAATTGGAATTTTAAAACTTTTATTTAATAAAATTAAAATATTATATAAGTTTAATTCCTAAGTTTATTTTTTTCGCCAAACTCTCGTTTGCCTAATAGTCATGTCTTAGTAAACAAACATATTCCGATCCAGAGTATACCCCTATCCGCCGATTAACTAAATGACTATTGGAAACGAAATAATCCCCTTTTCTTTTGTAAATCCCCTCTTTCTCATAAACAGAAAGAAGAATAGGAACGAAAAAAATAAAAATATTTTATAGAAAAGAATACAATTACAATAGAAAAAAAAGTATTTTTTATTCTTTCTTTGCTTATATTCTTTTTTTTTCTTCTATCCATATATACAATTTGTATCAGAATTCATGAACTCTTGTAATATATTATTTTTTTTCGTAAAAAAAGTTCAAAATTTGGTAACAGCAAAAGTTTATTTATTTTTTAATGAATATCTCCATTAACATAAAGAAATTAAAAAAAACCTTATATATATTTGATAATGTATATGATAAAAAACCAATGCGATTAATCAAATTTTGATGTTTGTGAATTATGAATTGTTACGGGAAAAACAATATACCTATGTATAAAACATTTTGTATGCAAATATTAGCTGATAATGTTATAAAATATTATATAAGAAAATACAATCCTACTAATTTGTTTCTTATCAGAATACAAATTGAAGGAAGAAAATTTATGTATATTTAAAAAATGATAAACTACATAAATGATCCTTATATTTTTATATATTGACACTTTGGTCTATATTTTTTTTTAAATTTTAACACTTTAATCCTCTTAATATTTTTCTTACAATTTCCTTTATATCACTTTACCATTTATTTTAGGTTTTTTTCTTATCTCTTATATAGTCTAAATCTAAAAAACATGACCTATATTTTTCATAGAGTTTGAATTCTTATGGAATATTATCTTTAGTTCTCTAATGTAATCTTTCTTTCATTTTACTTTTTATTTCTTTCTATAAAGAAATATCAAGCTCGTATGATCTTTGTATATTCTTTTATTCTATAGGTGTATCAAATGTTTCTTCTTAGTAAAGAATTGGTAATTAAATTTGTTTTATATGACCTTTTGTGGTTATGATTTCTAATTCAAAATTAATCTCATTGATTATTGTCATATCATCTTTCTCTTTATTTGTACAAAGTTTTTCATTGTAATGTTTTCTTAATTATTCATTAGTTAGTATGAACAAACTAATTAATTTTCCTATACCCTTATTTTCAGGGTCCATAAATTATTCTTTTAATTCTTTTCTATATTCTATTAAATTGTGATCATAATTTTTTTTATCTTTAGATTTTTCTTTATTTTTTTCTTTAGATTTTTCTTTATTTTTTTTCATTCATAAGTATCAATGCATTTAATTTTCTAGGTGGTTATTCTTTTAATCATTCGAGTGGATCGAGATTATGAATTATAAATTATTTTTGGATATGTTATTTATATATATTCTTAATTTTGTAAATTTCTCATATATATCTTGTTGTAATTTTTTTTATTAATTTCTCTTATCTCATTTATGAATTCTTTTTGGTTTTTATCTATATCTTGTAAGGACGTAATGTTTGATTCTTATACTATATCTATTTTTTATGCTAAAAAAACTAAGGATTTTACTTGCGAAGCTTCCATTAAGTTTTTAGTCTATATCTTGTAATTTGTTTTTTTATTATCTTGTTGTTATTTTATTTCTAGTATTACATCATGTAGTAATACTTTCATTACTTGGATTTATTGTTTTAGTTTTGTAACTTCTTTTCCTTTGTTAGAAGTTTTTCGTTTATTATCTATAAAAACAAATCTTAGTATATATTATTTTGATACTTTTTGTCTACCTAATATCATATTTTTTTAACATCTAATTATCTTTCATCTATCATTTCAAAATTTGTTAATATTTTTAGTTTTATTATTTATCCAAATTCTTGAAAGATTTCATCTATTTTTATAAATTTATTGTGTCCATATATTAAACTTTTTGACTATTTGTTAATGAATATTCTAATATATAGTATATTAAAAATAGATGATCTCATTATTTTCTTAAATCTCACATTTCAAATTCATATGCTAAACTTAACACTTGATTTTAGTTTTTATAATAATATTAATAACAAATATAAGATATGCTGTAAATTTTAATTTTTAATATCCTAAGTTACCATGAATCATTCTTAATAAAATATATTTCTTGTTTCTTATTTTATTATCGATTAGTGTTAGTTTTATTGATGTATCAATTACTCTAAAATGAGTTTTTATTAATACTTAGATTCTTCTTAAATGAATGTATTTAATTTTTTCTTTATTATTTTGAGAAATTTTTGATAATCTATTCATTATGATTTTTTTATTAATTAATAATATATTATACATTCTTTTTGTATTTATGATATTGATATTCATTTTCTTATTATTTATTCTATATAAATTATATTTTTTCTTAAAACCATTTTCTTTAGTTTTGAAAATGATGTATCTTTAAACCTTTAAGATTTAACCATATTTGTTGAATTTTTTCTACTTTATTTTTTAATAATTACTATTTTTATTAAAAATATCAAGTGATATCTTATGTTTCTATTTTTAATATTTCTTTATTTTATATTATTTATGTTATTTTTAATGTTTTGTATTATAGGTAAGATTTTGCATAATTTTTCTTAAATTTAAAATCAATTAAAGAGTAAAATAGTATTTTCATGATGAATAAAACTTTGTCATATTTGTAATTAGGTGAAAAAATGATGTTGCTCTTTTTTTAAAAAAAAATTATTTATTTTTTCTCTCATACTCAGACTCTTACACTCACAAGCCCTAACCTCTAGGCTTTACCTTCCTCCCTCGACACACCCATAACCCACTCAGCCAGCCCGCCAGTCGCCCAACTAGCGACTCCGACGACCTCCAAACGTCCAAGCCATCGCAAACCAATACGTTAGTATCCATTGCAAACCACTGACCAGTACTCATCGGCCTTGGCGACTTGCAGCAACCAAGTACCCATAAGTCATCGCAACCAGTCGAGCCATCGCCGCCTCTCACTGTCGAATCAGCCCCTTTTCGCGCTGCCTCT
This sequence comes from Hippophae rhamnoides, assembly GCA_033030585.1. Classification (NCBI taxonomy): domain Eukaryota; kingdom Viridiplantae; phylum Streptophyta; class Magnoliopsida; order Rosales; family Elaeagnaceae; genus Hippophae; species Hippophae rhamnoides. Next base: position 40,920,705 of record CM065434.1, read on the forward strand.
CAGTCGTGGTATGGTATTTATCATTTCCTTCAGCAGTTGCGATTTTTTTCAATAACTGTTCTTTATTTTTTTCCAATAACTGTTTATTTATTTATTTAATATCTGGATATTTACAGTAACTATCGTGTAAAGTTTATTAGTTGATTAAATTGTCAAAATTTGAATGGTCTCGTGGGTATTTGTCATTGGCATTGTCTAGTGTTAATTTTTTTCTTGGTCAGGAGTTCAATGTTAATTTGAGATATTAGATGAAGGAAATATATGAGAGTTTGTAAATAAATGTACTATGCAAACGTTTTACCCCATGTTTTGTTTACTAGAATTGAATGAAATTATAATTGATTCTTTCCAATTTTATGTTTGGTTGAGTTGAAAAATGGGAATGGAGTGAAATCGATTCTTAAAAGAGAAGGAATCATGATTCTATTCTCATCTCAATTTTTTTTTTCTAATTTTATCCCAACCTCAAATATAACCCTAAACTCTAAAGCCTTAAACTCTAATTCTTAAACCTTAAATACCAAATCCTAAACCCTAAACCCTAAAGTCTTAAGCTCTAATTCTTAAACCTTAAATACCAAATACTAAACCCTAAGCTTAATAATTTTAACCCTAAACCTTAACCCACAAATATAACTCAAAACCCTAAGCTTTATGTAAAAAAATAATAATTTTAACCCAAAACCTTAACTCACGAATATAACCCTAAATCTCAAATCCTTAAATTCTAAATCCTAAACCTTAAAACCCTAAATACTATTTAGAAAAATTATAATTTTATATTTAAGTAATAATTATTTAAAAAAATAATGATTTCAATAATGTATTTTGTCCGATGAAAAAATAATAATTTAATGATATTATTTAAACTTTATTGAATATAGGGGTATTAAGGTAATATGCAATGTTTTCCATTCCATTTTATTCTAGTTGTAAATCAAACAATGTAATACTGATTCCTTCTTTGATTCTAGTGGTTAAATCAAACAAAATTGTTTCCTTTACATTCCAATTCCGATTCTCATTTCGATTTTATTCCGTGAACCAAATGTCACCTTAGTGTCTTCAAGCTCTTAAGGTTTGGTAATTAATATATATATATATATACTACTGATTGGTGAACGGTGATGATTGGAAGAATTGGGCAAAGTCAAACAAATTCTATTTGAAATATTGGACTATATTTTCAAACTTACAAGCTACTTAGAACGACCAAAGCCTATAAAGGTTATGGAATTTGCAAGATTTTTGTAATAACAAAAACCAACCGACCTAACCGACCAAGGTAGTCGGTTGGTGGTTAGTTTTTTTTTTGTTTACTTGGCAGTCGGTCTTGTTTCCTTTTTAAAAAACCATAGATGTTTATTCAGCAATGTATTCGGCTTCAAAACCTACCAAAACCTTCGGTGCCCACCCTAGCTCCGAGTGTCGATTTTAGATAAAGCTCTTTTGTCAAGTAGTAATACCTCTCTCGGCCATCTCTTCCCAATTCTTCATGAGGAGCATACCATTCTCGGGATGTTTTTTTCAAATCAAAGTTAAAGAAACATGCCCTTGTTTCTTTTCTTTGCTGACTTGAAGCTTCCGGTGTTGAATGAATGAATAATTGAAATAAAAGGACTGTTGATTGTTTTGATTCTTAGCTCAATAATTTGATGTCTATATCGAAGTTTTACTATATATTTTTTACTTTTATGGGTATAATAATTTAGTAAATTATTGTTTTTGTAAAGGAATTTGATGTTTAGTTTATTTTTATTTTTTATTTTTTATGAGGAACCTCCAGGTACATTCTTCATTGGGCTAGGCCAATTTCATAATTAAGAGTTCAGAGACGAGCTAGGTTGCTCAGGCTAATATGCCTTCAATGGCTCAGGGAGGTGCCACCAACTCCACTGAAAATCGTCAACCCAATGGAAATCTTTTTAATGGCAAAGATAACGACTTTAAGAGGTAAATACCCTAAAAAGCTCATGTCGTGTTTGTGTTGTATCGTCTAGGGAATGTAAATTTTTGTTTTCTTTTGAAGAAGATGATTACTAAAACTCTATTATTTATGATTGTAAATAGAAGATAAAATTTAATGTGCAATTTTGATTACAATGTAGAAGGCAGAGGATTTTGCAACACAGAAGGTCTCTACCAATTGCTTCCGGTATGGTTTGAGGAAAATGGATTCTTTCTTTCCTTCTTTGATCTTCTATTTGTCTTCGGATGGATCCTTACTCACTATTGTTATAATCTTCTAATAGCTGAGAGAAGGCTAGTGGAGGAGGTTCGGAGTAATGATACTTTGATTATTGTTGGTGAAACAGGAAGTGGAAAGACAACACGTATGTTTTCTTTATATGCATCTGTATAAGACATTGTATGTGTTTTGACATGTTTTTGTGTGTTTTATACCTGTAAAACAATTGGGCATGAGGGTTGCTTGTGCAAAACCGTTCAGATTCATTTATTTTACGTTTTGGTTTTGTAGAATTGCCCCAGTTTCTGTTCAATGCTGGATTTTGTCAAGAAGGGAGAGTTATTGGAGTAACTCAACCTAGGCGTGTGGCTGCAGTTACCGTTGCGAAACGGGTTGCTGAGGAATGTGGGGTGGAGTTGGGCCAAAAAGTTGGTTACTCTATCAGATTTGATGATAGGACTTCTAGCACAACAAGAATAAAGTACATGACAGATGGATTGCTATTAAGGTATTGTTAATGTGTAGCATATGCTTATTATGCATTGTTTACCTAAAATCTTTAGTATCCTTTTACTATTTTCAATTATGAGAAAGTGGGGGCCTTTAAGTGAATACTTGTGTCGTAATAGACAGTATTCTTCAAGATATCTTAATTTAATAACAGATAGAACGCATGGAACTATGTATATAAGTTCCTTTTATTTGCTTTTCAGTTTTTAGTTAAATTGAAAATGAGTTTCTACTGCATTTTCAGGGAAGCACTATTGGATCCATATCTCTATAGGTACTCAGTCATCGTCATTGATGAAGCTCATGAGAGAACTGTGCACACTGATGTGTTGCTGGGGCTTCTGAAAAATGTGCAATCTGCACGGGCAAAATCAGCCAATTACAGCCAAAATTCTGAAATCGGGAAACCAAAAGATGGCATACTCTTGGGGAAAGGAAATGCTGCCCAATGCACCAGTTTTCTCAAGCAGTACCAAGGTAGAAAACAACCCCCATTGAAGTTGATAATCATGTCTGCCAGCTTGGATGCACGCATATTCTCTGAATATTTTGGTAGTGCAAAAGCTGTTCATATTCAAGGGCGCCAGTTTCCTGTGGATATATTTTATACTCATCATGCTGAATCAGATTATCTGGATGCTGCCTTGATTACTATATTTCAGGTTTCTGTTTTGCTGCTTTTCTCCTATACATTCCGACTCCACTCTTCATTTTTTGATAATTTTTTTATCAAACAATAAATAATTACTTCGCTGTGATTCAAACCCTTGGCTTGAATTGGGGGAGGGGGAGTAACTTTAGTTTCAATATCACCTCTTGAGGAGACTTTGAAGGAGGAAGCATCATAAAGCTTTGCATGTAATAACTATGTTGGTTATAAATACTAATTTATTTTGATGATTTTGAGTTTGAAATTTTATTAGTTTAGTCCAATTCTTCACCTTTTTTTTTTTTGCTCTTTAATGTTGTGCTTATTCCGCGGTCAAATATTGAAGCTCATCCCTTGATGGTTTTTATAGAGCTGGTAGACTAGTTCCTTTTTGTTTTACTGACATAGTCTTTGTATGTGTTCAAACTGCTTAATTAATCATTAGCCCTAATGTATCTTTCTCTCATTAGATTCATCTTGAGGAAGGCCCAGGTGATATACTTGTATTTTTGACTGGACAAGAAGAGATTGAGTCTGTTGAAAGGCTTGTGAAAGAACGACTTAGACAGCTACCTGAAAACAGTCAAAAGCTAGTGACATTCCCTATATTTTCATCTCTTCCATCAGAGCACCAGATGCGAGTTTTTGCTCCTGCCTCACCAGGTTTTCGCAAGGTAACGTATTTGAACTTAATACTGTTTAGTCCATGTTATTGGTATAAATTGCAATTGGTGAAAGCTTAAAATGGACGTTTAATGTAAGGCTCGTTGTATATATCTATAGCATTGAAAGCTTTTCAGGAGAACATTTTCAAGTTGACTTGATTTCAGCGGTGATGGATGTAATGTAATATACTCGCTTTAGATATTAATTTTATTTACAATGAAGTGTCTTACTTTTCATCACTTGATCATCTATTGTGTTCTCAACGGGATCCTTCCTTTATACTACCAAGTACAAAGAAATTAATCCTTTTAATAGTCAACTAGAAAATTTTTATTAAGTATAAAAATTTAAGATGTAAAGTATTTGCATTTCAACTCATATCTATACCAACTAAAATCTTCATTGTAAAAGGAAAATACTCTCCCACTCAATTAAGGTACTGCACAATTCTATAGGTAATACTGGCAACAAATATTGCTGAGACATCAGTGACAATTCCTGGAATCAAGTATGTTATAGATCCTGGATTTGTTAAAGCACGGTGTTATGATCCAAAGAAAGGTTTGGAATCATTGACTATTGTCCCAGTTTCAAAGGCGCAGGCTCTTCAGCGTAGGTAGATATTCTTTAGCTTTATATTTTTTTATTTTTCAATAATTGTGCATTTAAATTAAAAGAGTTTATTTGACATTTCCCAACTATAAAAAATTACCTTTATGCAGTTATTCTCTTTTGTAAGCAATGTTCGTTCCTAATTTTACTTTGTAATGTTAAGGATGTTAATGTTTTTCAATCATTAGCGTGATTTGTTAAATTCAAAATTAGTAATTAGTTATAATCATTTTCAGATGTTTTTCTGTCAGATTTTTGCTTCAACTTTGCCTTCATTTTTGTGTTTCTGTTTTACCTACTTCATGGATGCGAAACTAAGATATATGAACTTGAAACATTTTCAATTTAATTGAAAATCTCGCTTTTATATTTCAATTATTTGTTATGGGAGCTTTCTCATCCAAACTTTTTCACTATAATCAAGATTTGGAACTAAGTGGTTAAATCATGAAATTTGACAATGATGCTTATGAATGAGTGATGGATTTCTCCTGCAGTGGACGTGCAGGGCGAGAAGGACCTGGGAAGTGCTTTCGTCTCTACCCTGAGAGGGAATTTGAGAAGCTTGAGGATTCAACAAAACCAGAAATCAAGCGCTGCAACCTTTCTAATGTAATTTTGCAGCTCAAGGCTTTGGGAGTTGATGATATTCTTGGTTTTGACTTCATAGAGAAACCATCAAGGTGAAAAATTTAAATGCTTTCAGTCATCTTATATTTCATATTTTAGAGAGCGAAGTGCATCAAATTTTTGGATGAGTCAGATTATTTAGCTGTCCTGGGTTTTTAAGTTATGTGGATTACTAAAATCCCTGCAATCCCTGACAAGTCAGATCCAGCAACATATTTCTCTGCATCTTTCTTACAGGACCATTTTTTTCCTCCCGCTCTGTTTCCCTGACTTTCCTCCTTCCCTTCAACTAATCTTTTTATCACAGTCAACACGATACATAGGCCAAATTTAAATTGATTTGAAAATATGCATTAGAGAATGTATCTTAGTGAAACAGAATAGAAAACCAGATCTGTACTTTCCTGGATTGTATCTTGAATGGCTTGGCATCTGATTGCCAGTAAAAGTAGTTATTTGCTTTTGTCTCTGAACTTTTAACAATTGGGTCCATTTGGTTTTTTATGAATTTGGCCCTGTGTTTAATTACACATTTCTAGCTTATTTAGGTGAATTTGTTTATCTTTTTTAAATTTGGGTTCTTTTGGGAATTGTTGAGGAAGACCTGGTTCATCGCTAGATGTATTATTTGTATTTATTCACCTTATAATCTGTTAGAATGTTAAAATATGGGTCATGCATTAAACAGGTCGGCAATAGTCAAATCATTGGAGCAACTGTTTTTGCTTGGTGCTCTGACAGATGAATGTAAACTCTCAGAAGTTGGACATCATATGGCTAGGCTGCCTTTAGACCCTGTTTATTCCAAAGCTCTTATACTGGCTAGTGGTTTCAAGTGCTTGGAAGAAATGTTGATAGCTGTTTCAATGCTTTCAGTAGAATCCATTTTTTATGCTCCTCGTGAGAAGTTAGAAGAGGTATGTGCGTTTTGGAGTGTAGTTTATTGTTGTTGATTACCCGTAGGATTATTATTGAGCAAATAATTTTACTTATAAGTTGATTAATGACTTTCCTGGACTATCTGATTAATAAGAAAAACCAGAGAAATAAGGATAACGAAAATGAAAAGAGAAAACTTGATGGATTTGTAGAAGAAATTTTTTTTGGTAATAATTATATTCTGCTAGAACAACGCTAGAATTGTACATGAAGAATATCTGAAACTTTTCAGTGTTTATTTCCTATTTTCATCATGATTTCATGAGTTGATCCTGGAGAGAACTCGTGCACCTTAATAAGTTCATTAAATAGATAAGGTGCATATGAATTTGTCTAGTATATAAAAATATATTTCTCTTGTTGGCCAGGCAAGAACTGCAATGAAATGTTTTTCTAATTTAGAAGGAGACCACATCACTTTGATTAATGTATATCGAGCGGCTGAAGAGTTCATGGAGAAGAAAAGGTTGGGTCTTAGTAAGGAGAAGGCTGAAAAAATGCTGAGAAAATGGTGCAAGGAAAATTTTATAAATAGTCGGTCTTTGAGGCATGCTCGTGACATCCATGGCCAAATTCGAGGACATGTTGAACAAATGGGCCTTCATCTCTCATCTTGCGGAGATGACATGCTTCAATTTCGCAGATGTCTTTCTGCATCATTTTTTCTCAATGCAGCTGTAAAGCAGCCCGAGGGAACATACAGGTATTTAATTTCACCAAAATTCAAAAGTTTTTGGGTTAGTTCTAATTCTCTAGACAGCAAAGGAACTTTTAGTTTATGCTGCTTCTGGAAAATTTGTCCTCTTTTCAATAGAAAATTTGCAAATGTTCATTTTGATACTTATATTATGTGAAAATTTTCAATTTACTACTATTGTTATTTTTTATTGCAATTGACTATTTATGTTATTACAATATCTTCCAATCAACTATTTTATTCAAAAATTTAAAAAAGAAATCCCTAACACTCGGTCTAATAGAGATATAGATTTTAGAGCTTTCAATGGATGTTGGGATTTGCGTTATGGTGAAAGAAAAAGATGGCGTGAGGAAAGGGAAAATATTTTTTATTTATTTTTGAATGGAATAGTTGATTGAAGGAGATTGTGATAACATAAGAGTTTAATTGTAACAAAAAATAACAAAAGTAGTAAATTGAAATTTTTTACATAATATAAGTACCAAAATGAACATTTATTCTAGAAAAGTCTTAATATTTGAGCCTTTCTTTTCATTTCTTCCGGGTGCGCATTGCTTATTTTTCTTTGCCTTCTTAACAAGATCCTTGTGTACCTAATCAAATGGACAGGGCATTAGCAAGTGGTCAGGTAGTGCAGATTCACCCCTCTTCTGTATTGTTCCGGATGAAACCAGAGTGCATAATTTTTAATGAATTAGTCCAGACTAATCATAAATATATCCGAAACATAACTCGTATTGATTATTTGTGGTTAACTGAGCTAGCTCCTCAATATTATGCTGTTCAGAATTGAGCTTTTGTACTACTACTAAGAGGTATTTTTATTATTTGATCAGTTTTAGGTGCTCTTGATTGACGCATCGCATCTAGTCTAATTTATTTTACATTTGACTGTATCTTGCAGGAAGAAGTATGCTTACTCTAAATTATGTTAGGGAGTTCTCTTCTTACAAGCTTATACTTGCTTACTGAGATGTTTTCCCTGGGTTCATATACCATGGGATATAGTGATTTGGTACCTTGAATTTAATCTGGAGTGGCCATTTTCGCTAGCGTAAGAGAATATGCTGATTTGGAGTTTATCTAAGGGAGGAATTACCCCGCTGCGCATAACTCTCCTGTGTCCTGTGTAGTTCAGTGACGTAATTGTTTTGTTAACGAAAATAGGAGATGCATTTTAAGCCTACTTCCATTGTTTACCATCAAGAATGCCTCTAATTACTTGAAAAGATTATTCAGCGTATATATTGATGTGGTGATTAAATTATGTGTTCCAGTTCCATTTGTGTACTGGCAATGTGAGTGACATCTCAATCTCACAGGACTCTACAGGTTTCGAAAGTACAACTCAGTGTCTTCCGCAAGCAGCTCCTTGCTTGAAACTCGTATTATGAGGCTAAACCTGGTTGGCAATTGAAAGGTGATGCTAAAGCCACTATGACTAGCTTTCGGAAGCTTAGAGTTTTGAACGCATCTCGAGATGGTGTAGCAGGGTGGAACTGTGGAAGCTTTTATTCCAGCTCCTTACGATAGGGCCTTGGGCTATTTTGTGTACGAGGTCTGTCTTGTTTTTAGTAGGTAACTGTTTCTATCTATCATTTGTTCTCATACCACGTCTCGGAACTACCTGATGTACACACTTTTTAAATCCCAAAAATTATAGTACATCATTACTCCTAGTGTTGTTTCTGGTCAAGATTTATATTATGAGAGAATATTTGGTAAACCTTTTTGTTCCCTTACTGTACAATGAACTACCAACATTAACATGAATTTAAGGAGACTACTTATTTTAGGAGGGACATACATTTGTTCAAAAAACTTTATCAGAGACTTGCAGTGGCTTTTTCTACTAGTGCTTTTTGGTTTTCCTCTCTGTAAAGGGCATCACTTTGCATTATCTTTTGGTTTGAAGAAGGTTTCCCTGTTTCGTGCAAACTCAACTTTCCATTAACAAAGAATACTATTGTTATGCCAGCATTAACCGAATCCCAATAAAAAAGTTGAGAGTGAGAGTAAATAATAAATAAAAAGCGTAAATAACACTTAATCAATGAAATTATGGTAAATTTGTGATTGTTGTCATAGAGATTGTGATAAATTTGTGATCGTTATCGTAGAGATTGTGATAGATTTGTGATGTAGTGGTGTCCTAATAAAAAATAGTAGGTGGTTAACATGCGTTTGTGTCTAGTTAAACTTCGGCCTTTGGATTACAACACCAAAACACAATCAGGGTCCAAATTTGTTCGGAAAATAAACTAATTCAACCCATTTTTACTATTCTTATTATGAGGTGATTTTTTACATGTATCAAAAATGCATTATGTTAGATTATTTCTCCTTTTTTTAGTTATAATTTTCTATTATTTTTTTTTGGTAAATTTATTATATTTTCTTATCATTATAAATAAATAATTTATTTAAAAATAATTTAATTTTTTTTATAGTACTAAAAAGTAAAAATATTATAATTTAGATCCAAAAACACAAACATGGTTAAAACTCACGATTAACCCTTCTAACAAGTTTCTTCCTTAAAAGTAATTCAGAAATTAAAGACTATGCTCCAAACAAAGAAAACAAATTATACGTGGACATGTTAATAACTTCTCTAGATAATGGGCTCATGAAATATTTTAGCTTATCATCTTTCTTTGTTATTATTTTATATAACTCTTACTTCTTTCTCATTTTAATAAAAATCACATGCTTTCAATTTTATTATTTTAAAGAAATAATTATTTTTGAACTAATACGGATATGAAAAAAGTGTGACTAATGGTACTTAACTACTAAATTCATAAAAAAAATTATAGGAAATAAGGAAAATTTATAAGTTTGACATATATCACTTTCAATTGAAGTTATAAAAAAACTGGTTATCTGAAGTTAAGATTTATAATTTTTTTTTTCTTTTACAAAAATTATCGTTGGATTAAAAAATATATATTTTATGTAGCGATATATTATTCAAAAGTGTCAAAAATGAGATTCTTATCTTTAAATGACGATAACTTGCTGCAGTTTTGTCTATTTCAAAGTATAATTTATTTATTTTTATCTTTTATCCTCCGACATTTCATAACATATAATAAGCATCTTTATCATTGCATCATAACGTAAAATAGCAAACTAATTAAGAAAAGAAAAGGTCTAAAACCGAATACAATTAAACAATTCACAAACTGCTCACTTCCTTTCGGATATAAAAGAAACGCCAAAGGTTACCTTTTCACCTGTAAGGTTTGTATACTATAACTTACGGCAAAGTTTATCGATGGACTCGAAATATTTTATCCATTTAAAAGTACAAGGAAAATGGGAATTGATGTTTAACCATCTAAAATTTATACTCATAACTTAACGATAAGTTGTTTCTAAAATTTGAAACCTTCTTTTGAAAATAACAAAAGTAGCTCTAGCATTAAGAATATCCTAAAAATTTAATAAAGATTTTATCTCGTAGATATTGTGTTGCTCGATCATTATAACTATTTTTTCTAATTGTAAATTTATACTAAAAAGACATGAACAAAATTAGATAGATTGAACCTTGTTCGATTGATTGAACAATTCTAAAAATTATTTTAAATTTGTACATTTTGACCATGTTTTGTTTCATTTTTTATTCGTTTGTATCCAAATGACATAAGCATATATAAAGGATATTGTGAACACAAACTACTTAAAAAATTAATGTGCAATTAACTTATAATATATTTATTAATTTAGAACCAATTATTTTAATTTTTTAAAAATAAAATATTACATGTTCATACAATCATTGAGTTTGTAATTGGAAATTGTAAATTTATACCAGAAGAATGATCTAAGTTTGATAAATAAAGACGATTGAATAATTTTAAAATCACTTTAAATTGTGCATTTTGACCGTATTGTGTCTCATTTTTATTCTTTTGATCCCAAACACTTACAAAATGATAAGCAAACATATAAAGGACATTGTGAACACAAAATTACATGTAAAAGGGTACAATTGACCTATAAAATACTTATTAATATAAAACTTATCTGAATAACTTTCAAACATATATCATATTATTATAAGTTAATTATAATATATCATATCATAGTATTATACGTTAATTATAATATATCAGTACATATTTTTTAAGCATAGATTCCTAACACTAGAACACAAATATGAATACGAGGGGATAAATATATTATTTAAAAAAAAATTCTAACTTTTATTTTATGTGGCCCCTCACATGTTTCTTGACATACGAGTTGGAAATTTACATTCATGGGTGTAAAGTATATTTTATTCAATATAAAGCATGTCTATGGCTTTATTCAAAGAGACCCAATAAGCTTAGTGCAGATGATGAGTTAATTGAAAGGCAGAGTATTCATGGGAAACAGAGCATCATGTTTTTCTCCACAGGAGGTGACAACTTTTAGCAGCAGAAGAAACCGTTCAACAAAAGACAAAGAGAGAGTCAAAAGAGTTGATGATGATGATTTGCTTCTTCAACAACAAGCACTTGCAGCTGCTTTATTGTTTAAGAAACACCAAACAAGGAACAATAAATCTCCATCTTTTAACAGATCAACTTCTGTGGTTTATTCAAAGAAGCAGCAAATTCAAGGCTTTAGAAGGAGCACTAGTCATAGGGATCGTTTGGATTCTGATACTACTGATCTTCTTCAACCTCATCTGCTTGTTCATTATAAGGTCAGAAACTCTCTTTTTTTTTTCTTTCTCCCTTTAATTCCTTTATTTAGTGCCCATTTAGATACCTACTCATACAATCAGCTTTAATGAAAGCGATTTTATAAGAAGTATTTCTAAATATTAGAGAGTAGCGATTACGTTTTTTGAAAAAGAAAAAAAAATAGTTTTAATATCTGTACGTAGAAACACTTTTAAGCGTTTTTACAATAAATCTTTCAAAGTATTTTTAATTTTTGTAACTCTTGTCAATAAATAAATTGTTGGTAAATAACGCAAATTCCCGATGTGTTCGTATTTAGATGGTAAAGCAGTTAATAGAAAAATAACACACAAAATTTGATAACGGAAATGCCTAATTCGCTTACGCCTCCTGACTCACAGATCTTTTTACCTAGCGAGAAATTACACAAGGTTTTTACAACACTCACAACTCACAACCCAATTACACCCAAATAAAAATTACTCTCAATTTTCTCTCACAAAAGCTTTTCTCTAAGCTTTTCTCTCAATCGGAATCTAACACTTTGGATGATTAATTCATTACAATTACACATCTATTTATGGAAAATTCACTCCTCAATTACTCCTTAAATTAATGGTTCCTTAAATCGCTCCTCGAATTAAGCTCCTTGCTTTCTTCCACGACCGCTCCATGTTTTGCTCCATGTTTTGCTCCATGTTTTACTCAATGTTTTACTCCATGTTTTGCTCCTTAATTTCCGCTCTCCTTAAATTAAGGAGCTTTATAACAATCTCCCACTTGAAGACCTGATTTCAATCATGCCTTCACACCTCGATCAACGCAAAGCACTTTTCTAGTCTTTCATATTTAAGAATTAACCGAAGTCGAAAGACAACTTCAGCTTGTCAATAGTCACCACCTTTGTTAACATATCTCATTTGATTTTTGCTTCCTTTGAATCTTCTCCAAAGATAACATCATCTTCCAATGTAGATCACTGGTTGATAACGGCACCAATATGCTTTGTTCTAGAATGAAATGTCAATTCTTCGCTGCCGTATTGCACTTCGACTATCACTACGCAGTAACATTCTTCTCTTGCTCAATCCCACCAATTAACAAACCTTGAAGCCATATCATCTCTTTACTAGCTTCGCCATCGCTACATACTCACCAGTAGTGGATAGAGTGACAATTTTCTCAGATTTCCAGACATCCAACTAACAAACCGTAGCTCCAACAAGAATATATAACCAGGTGCTTCTTCTGCGATCAACTTCACCTCCAAAGTCTCAAGGCTCACGTACTCCCTTGTACTTTTAACTCTCCTTTACTAAAAGTACAAGCACTTTTCCGTGGTACCTCGCAGATACCTCAAAATCCACTCGATCGGCTTCCCAATGAGTTTTCCCTGATTCGACATAACCGCTAACAACTCCCACCGTACGGCCACGTCTCGTCTCGCATGCACTATCACAGACATCAAAATTCCAATGGCCGAGGCATAAGGAACCTTAGCCATGAATTCTCTCTTCTTCTCGTCTCGAGGGGACCGATCCTCGATAGGCGAAAAATGACCGGCTGCGGTGCGCTAACCGGCTTCGGTATCGCCCATGTTGAATCTTTGCAAAACACGATTGATGTGTACTCGAGATAACTGCAAATGATCCTTTCTTCTTATTTCTTCAGGATTTGCATTCCAAGAATCTTCTTTGTCAAATCTAAGTCTTTCATGTCAAATTCCCTTTGACAATTGCCGTCTAACCTTTTAATATCATCCATATCCGAACCTCGCTACTAACATATCATCAACATAAAGTAGTAAAATTATATAACCTGACTTATATCTCTCATAACAATGATCAAAGATTGCACTTCGAAACCTTCCTCAGGTAATGTCACAAATTTTTGTACCATTGTCTCTGGCTTGTTTCAGCCATACAAACTCTTCTTAAGTCTCGCACTACGTTTTTCTTCCTCTTCTCCGAGAAACCTCTCGGGCCGGTACATGTAAATCTCTTCGTCTAAATCTCCACGGAAGGAATGCGCCTTCACATCCAACTGCTCAAGATGAAGATCTTCGATGGCACAATACTCAATACCGATCCGATAGTATCGAGCTCACAACGGAGCAAAAATGTCGTGTAGTCAACTCCTTCCTTCACAAAACCCTTGACAACTAGGCGGGCTTTGTATCTCTTGGAACCATCACGCTCCTCTTTCACCCTAGACACCCATTTGTTACGGTTGCCTCTCTTTCCCATAGGTAACTCATGGCCTCCCATGTCCGTCGGAGATGAGAGATTTCATTTCTTCTTTCATACAAGCTCCCACTTGTTGGAATCTCGAGTCCGATAGCTTCATCATAGCATCTGTGCTCCCCTCCACCGCCAACATATAGTTCATGATTCTCCCATTAGGCACACGAGGTCGAGAAGACCTTCTCAATACAAAGAGCCGGAGTAAGAGGTTATGCTGTGTGCCTGAATGCCGTGGTATCGTTTGTCCAACAAGTTCTCCGGCCGAGGACTTGTTACAATTGGTTCTGCCATGAAGTATCCGGGACATCATCTCGCACCGCAAATACCGACTCATCTCTCGCTCTCGAGTCATCGGCGTCATTTTACGCATGTCCTTATACATCACCCTTTCGTTGAAAATCACATCTCGCTACGGATAACTTTCTTCTTTTCGTCATCCCAAACGCGGTAGCCAAACTCATCCTCACCATAGCCATGAATGTGCATTTCTTGGATTGGGATCAAGCTTATTCCCGCCTCGATCACCGATATGCACAAATGCTACACAACCGAAAACTTTTAGATGTGATAGTTTCACCTCTTTTCCGCTCCATACCTCCTTCCCAGTATTCTACGCTCCAATGGAATGTATTGGGCCTCTTGCCGATCAAGTAAGCCGTCAGGCGTGACTACTTCGCCCCTGCACTGTTTCCTAGACCCGACCGTATACGAATGCTTCGGCTCTTCGTCAACGTTCTCGGCCCATACGCCCGCCCACACCATCACAGCCGAGGCGTGCCCGGCACAGCTTCTTTCCATTCTAATCCCGTACTCATAGAAATTTTTGAATCCTGTGTCTTCATATTCACCACCATTGATCGGCTCGAGCTTTTTGATCTTTTAACTCGTCTCATTTTCCACCATAGCTTTCCATCTTCTCAAAGCCTCAAATACTTCGTACTTATGCTTTAGAAAGTAAACCCATACCTTCCGAGAGCGATCATCGATGAAAGTCACGAAGTAGTGTTTCCCACCAATAGATGCAGAGTCGTCGTCCCCAAACATCGCAGTGAATAAGCTCTAGCCTTTCCTTCTTCGAGATTCTCGCAACTTGTCCGAAAGCCGACTCTCTTTTGTTTTCCAAGTATGCATCTTCGCACATGTCTATCTCCGTAGCATCGTAGACCGAAGTTTTCCTTGAGTTGCATAATCTTCATCCCCTTCTCACTCATATGGCCTAGTCTCCGGTGCCACAGATTCGTGTTTCATCAGTTGGCCGCAATCGTAACCGAACAACGTGCCTCCGCCGTCATGTAAAGAGCAGCCACTTTTCTTGCCTCGAGCAACCGTCATCACCTTGAAATCTTCCAATCATCACCACGGAAGATCGTAGTGTAGCCTCTTCACCGGCCAACCGCCCACCGAGATTAAGTTCCTTCTCGAGACGGGGAATACGCCTCGACATCCCGCTCCCAAACAAACTGCTCAACTTAATCTTCACTACACCTTTGCCAATAATAGCACATGGTTGATCATCACCAAGATATACCTTTCCAAGGTTTCCGGGACATATTTCTCGAAGAATTCTTTTTGTGAAGTAGCATGGAACGATGCTCCGTAGTCTAACACCCAAGATTCTTCCTTGCTCTCCAAAGAAAGCATATCAATGCATCATCTCCTCCCGAGGTGGAAATAACATTTTCCTCCGCCTTCACTTGTTTGTCCTTCGGTGCATTCTTGCACCGATTTTTGTAGTGTCTTGCTTCTTCCACAATTCCAACACTCGATAGTCTTCGAGCCACGGGAATTATTAGATTCCTCGGATTCGACCTCCCGTCTTTGATCTACCTCAGAGTTGGGGTTCTACCACGTCCATTTCCTTTGGTTGAATTTCTTCCTCTCGACTCCGTATGCAAACCGAAAAGGTCACGATTCAATTGCCTTCTCTACGTCTGATCTCTTCACCGAGAACCAAATCACAAACATCACAATTTGAACTTATCGCTTCCCGACGAGCCACTACGCCCGTGACAAGAGCATTCCAAATTTTCCTCGGTAAGACAAAAGTATCAATGCTCGTACTTCTTCATCGAATTATTTCCACCGAACTCAACCGGGCTGTAACCGTGGTCGAGTTCTATCGAGATGTCGAGCTACCGATGCGCTTCCGTCATCCGCAAATTGAACAAGCGCCTCATCAAGCGCACTTTGTTTCGAGGTCACGGCTTCTCATACATATTGGAGAGGCTGGCCATAAGACCCGCCGTGGTCTTTTCCTCTTCGCTACGTTGAAAGCAACATTACGGATAACGTCAATCGAATAACTCCGGTCGTCATTCCGTCTCCGAAGATTCCAATCTTCTTCCTTCATGCCTCCGCTTCTTCCCGAGAGGTTGATATAGATTTATTTGATACGTATAATCCTCTATCCGCATTTTCCAAAACCCAAAATCAGTGCCATCAAATTTCTCGAGTTTCCCACCCTTCCTTCATCTGCGGCCTATCAAGCCCCACTAAAATCGACTCTCCCTCGATCGTTTCCGATTATTTCTTGCGTAAAAATTGACGTAAATCACTACCAATAGCTCGATACCAGCTTGTCGGGAAATAACGCAAATTCTCGATAAGCCGCATTTATTTGAGAAAGCAAGAATAGAAAAATAACACAAAATTTGATAACTGAGTTCGGCCAATCTTGCTTACGTCTCCTGATCTGCCTGCAGATCTTTTACCGAAAAGCTTTAGAAATTACAATAAGGTGTTTTACAACCCTCACAACTCACAACCCAATTACACCCAAGAAAATTACTCTCAATTTTCTCTCACAAAAGCTCTTCTCTCTAAGCTTTTCTCTCAATTGGAATGAACACTTTGGATGATTAATTCATTACAATTACACATCTATTTATAGGAAAATTCACTCCTTGAATTTCTTCCTTAAATTAATGGTTCCTTAAATTGCTCTTGAATTAAGCTCCTTGTTTTGCTCCATGAATTGCTCCATGTTTTGCTCCTTGTTTTGCTCCATGTTTTACTCCATGTTTTGCTCCTTAATTTGCTCCTTAAATTAAGGAGCTTTATAACATAAATAAATATAAAAAACAGTTTTAACAAACCTCATCGGCTTAAATCAATGTTTAATACTTTACCAATTATATTAGAGGGGGACTGCTTTATTGTCTTTGTATTTAAATAACAAAGTTCTTTGTTTATTTTCCCTTATATTCATGGGTTCTCTTTTATTGTTATTAATCTTTTGAGGAAATAAACTGTCACAGATCATTTATCACTTCTTCTTCTTTCTTTTTTTTATATATATCAACTTAACATTGTTAAATTTGATAATGAATCTTATAATCTCAAAAATTAACTTAATAAGTAGAAATAGATATTATTTTTAACATATCGTAAAATATGAATTTTTATCTCTTATAAAATCCATTATTTTGTAATTTTTTAAATATTTTATTTTATTTAGATAACTTGTTTTTATTTTTATTTTTACAAGTCACTTTTTGTACTAGTTGAAGTCTAAAGTTTTTACGCAATCTATTAAATCTATGATACAATGTTAAAATATACGAAAATGCTTATAATATTTATAAATCTTACTTTATCAATATAAAATATTAATTTTAATACAGATAATATCGATATCATTTAATTATTTAATAAATTTAAATATATTTTTTATTAACCAGGAATTTTATCTCAAGTTGAAATCTATATCATTAATTTTTTTTAATTTCCTCTCTCCTCGTGCAGAAATTAGTTTATAATCATATATGACTGAGTCGGTCAATTTAATTTTCAATATTAATTGCAATCTAGGTGTCATGTTTTTGTATGTCCTTGTGATGGATTATTACATTAGATTGCATCACACATATATTTCCTATTCTAAACTTGTAATTTCAGAATGTTTACATATGATCTTGTTTTTAAATTGCATGTTACATTGTTATATAACTAAATAGTTTGCTATATACTTGAAAAGTTCTACAGTACATTAAGTAGTTTTTTTTTTATGGCATTTATTCTTGAAACTTTCAATGGTTGAGATTAATTTATAGGATATTCCATATCCGACTTCAGTTGAACAGTTCAACAAACCAATTGGAAAGTGATTTTTGATAACCAACTTTTTATATATTTCATGCAATCATGCAAAACAAGTACTATGATTTTTTTTGGTAACAAGTTAATTTAGTGCTATGATTCTTTTAAAGATCTTTGTTTGCAATGTAAATGGGTTAAAAACAAAGGGTTACTCTGATTTTTTTTATTAAAGGTAATAAAGTTTTTATTTTTATTAAATAAAAAAAAATATTATAGGATGATATTTGAATTTGTATTCAAGATGTTAAAATAAAAATCATATCATCTGAATTATAAATTAATCTTAAAAAACTCATATGTTATTATTTCAATCATATGAGAATGTTGGCTTAATTGATTTACCAAAAAAAAAGTTGACGGGGAGGCTTAATTGTGATGGAGTTACGTGAAAACTTGGATTATAGCTAATAAATTATTTAAAAACAACGAAAACACTTAAAAATAATTAACACAAAATAGAACACTTATAATTTTAAGTATTTATACTATTAATAAAATATTATGCTCATAATTTTAAATCAAATGTTATATAATTGAACACTATTTAAATTAATTTATGATTATTTAAACCTTTTAATATTAAAATTTATCTAATTCGTTTTTGTTTAATAGTATTTAGTGTTACTTTTATTATTCGGTAAATATGTTCGTCCAATTCAACCAAAATCAATCTTAATCTATAATTTTATATTTCTAAAATTATGTATATCGTAAGGAAGTTTGCGCAATGATATTTTCTTTTATTAAGATTAAGGGATATTTTGTATGCAATTTCTTCTTAATATGTATGTTCGCTTTTCTTACTTAAGAAATGAAAACGGCATATAATTATTTGCTTATAGGATCCAAAGACAGATGATCTAGAAACCAATCATTTCATACTGGTACATGGAGGTGGATTTGGTGCTTGGTGTTGGTATAAAACCATTACACTATTGCAAGAAGGTGGCTTTAAAGTTGATGCAGTTGATTTAACAGGTTGTGGAATTCATTCATTCAATACAAATAGCATCACAACCCTTTCACAATATGTGAAGCCCCTTACTGATATTCTTGAGAAATTAGAGGATGGAAAGAAGGTTTGGTTATCTGTTTTCTTTGTTTTCTTGTGTTAAAAAAAATACCAATGAACTTTAACTTATTAACAAAAATGCCATTAACTTATGAATATAGCTACGTGGGTGTATGTACTGGACACTTCAATTCGATAAAAATTTAAAAAGTTGACACAAATGGACATATTTGATACCCATCAATTATATGTCAAAAAAATTTACAACACTTGTGTTCTAAAAGAATCAATCTAATATAATGTTTCTATCTAGTTTTATATAAAAAAAATATACAAACTTTATAAATGTTATAAAGTTCCAATTCAAAAAGTAAACTTTGTTAGGAGTTGTAGCACAAACACTTATATATCCACTTGATTGTCATTTTTTTGTGTGTATAGAAGTTTTTGATTCCTTTTACTGTATAATGGTATATATGCAGTGATGTATGAATTTCTATATCAAGTCAAACTTTAGTGATAGTTATGAAGCAAAGTAGAATGGTTAAATTAAAACTTAAACCCTAATTTTAATGTTTAAATTTGACGTGTATTTCTTAACTCGAACATTCTTTACAAAGTAGTAGACCCTTGGGCTTAATGGACAACTGACTTAAGTGTGCAGGTAATTCTGGTAGGACATGATTTTGGTGGAACCTGTATATCATATGCCATGGAGTTGTTTCCTTCTAAAATTTCCAAAGCCATTTTTGTTTCTGCAGCAATGTTGGCTAATGGGCAGAGCACCTTTGATTTGTTCTCTCAACAGGTTGACCTTTCTCTATAGTCCATAATTATAATAATAATAATAATAATAATAATAATAATAATAATAATAATAATAATAATAAAGAGCAAGAGAAAAGAATGAAGCATGTAGTGTTTTTCATGAGTAGCTTCAATATAACTTTGATACTTTATATTTTTCAAATTCTATAATACAGATAGATTCAAATGATCTAATGAGAGAGGCACAGATAGTTATGTATGCCAATGGCAATGAACAGCCTCCAACTGCTATTGATTTCAACAAGGAGTTGATCAAAGACTTTTTGTTCAATAAGAGTCCTGCCAAGGTATTTTAACAACATACACTAACTTTAAGCCTAGTCCACTAACTATTGTATTAAAGTATTTAAATCTAATAACTTTTTTTAAGGATAGTTTACTTTATAAGTTTTGAAAAAGTTACATCACAGTTTTGAATAATCAATTTTTAAGTTTTTGAAATAATAATTTTTTATTTTATTTTTTCACCCGTATTTGAAAAATAAAGTTTAAACAAAAATAATTGATGAAACAATTTTTTTAAATAAAATTTTTAAAATTAGAAAAAATTAAGGACATAAAATTTGACTATTTGACAGGTTTCAATTTTTCAAAAATAATAGATCAAATTTTCACAAAAAAACTACTAAAATTAAATATTTTATTTGGAAAAGCTCGTGAATCTCTATGTTCACCTTCACTAACTTTAATACTCAAAATCAACGAGAGAATTTTTTACTTGTATTTTTAGGTATGTTTTATGTACATAGATCAAGCTAGCTTTGTTTATCCTGACTTACAAACCAAAAAGCTAACATATTAAGAATTTTAATTTATTTCAATTATATACTCAATTTTGTAATTTATATTTTTTCAATGTAGTATTTATTCGCACACTTAACAATCCTCGTCGAATGAGAACACATTATCTCTCTAGATTCCAACCATACCCTAACACTAAGAACCAATCATTTAATTGCATTTTCTAAAAGAGACATTCATAGACATTCATATTCTATTAAATTCACACTTATGATAAGAAATGATTAGAACACATTATTTCTTTATATTTCAACCAAACCCTAACGTTAAGAACCAATCATTTAACTGCATTTTTTAAACGAACATTCATATTCTATTGAGTTAACACACATGTTAAAAAATGATTAAAGAACCTAAATCAATTTAATAAAGTTGAGAATCTAAATGAATTTAGAACAATATCATACAATTCTTATCACTATCTAACAGAAGCATACCATTCATTTAGATTTAACCACATGTGTTGTTTATACATATTTACTTTCATCTTGAGGGTCCACATTGTGTGTGTTAATGCAATGTAAATTAAGCCTAAATACTACGGGACTTCCAACTCACAATACTAACTTATTAAAAAAAAGTAACCCAATTTAATTATAATCTAATATCCTATAATATTTTTTTGAACGTGAGATTTTTTCGTACACTAGTTAACTTTCGGTTTCAGAATTTTATATAATTAATTATCAATTTGAATGTTTTTAATTATGAAGCTTTTGTACCCCATTTTAATTTCAGGATGTTGCATTGGCCTTACTATCAATGAAGCCTATCCCTTTTGCACCAGTTATAGAGAAGCTTTCTCTTTCTGATATGAACTATGGTTCTGTGAGGAGGTTTTACATAACAACTCCAGAAGATCATGCCATTACAATTTCTCAACAAGAGACCATGATAAGTTTGAATCCACCACCAGAACAAGTTTTTCGAGTTAAAGGCTCTGATCATTCTCCTTTTTTCTCAAGACCTCAGGGTTTGCATAAGATACTTGTTGATATTTCCCACATTCCACCCAAGTGAAGTACAAATTGTGTTAACTTTGTCACTTAATTAAGGATGCTATGTTAAAAATAATAAACCAATTAATGGTATAGAAAAAGATTATTACGTTGAATGAATTCAAGATTTCTTTCGTAGAATTACTTAAAAACTATCCATTTGTTGTTGTTTTAATTTTTATTTGTTTTATTGGGATTGATTTGTGAATGGAGTATAATTTTTCATACGATTATCATCATGCATCTAAATTCGAATCTTATTTGTATAATATTTTCTTTATTTAATTAAAAAAAATCGTTTGTGTTCTTCGGATGTAGCAATGGCTATAGCAATATCTATGTTTGACATTATAACTATTGGGAAATAACGCAAATTCCCGATAAGTCAGATTTATGAGAAAGCAAGAATAGAAAAATAACACACAAATTTGATAACGGAGTTCGGCCAATCTTGCTTACATCTCCGGACCTGCTGCAGATCTTTTTACTGAAAGGGGAGAAATTACATAAGGTCTTTACAACACTCACAACTCACAACCCAATTACACCCAAGAAAATTACTCTTAATTTTCTCTCACAAAAGCTTTTCTCTCTAAGTTTTTTTCTCAATTGGAATGAACACTTTGGATGATTAATTCATTACAATTGCACATCTATTTATAGGAAAATTCACTCCTTGAATTACTCCTTAAATTAATGGTTCCTTAAATTGCTCCTTGAATTAAGCTCCTTGTTTTGCTCCATAAATTGCTCCATGTTTTGCTCCTTGTTTTACTCCATGTTTTGCTCCTTGATTTGCTCCTTAAATTAAGGAGCTTTATAACAATCTACAACAATCTCCCACTTGAAGACTGATTTCAATCTGTCTTCACACCTTGATCAATGCAGCAGCTTTTCTAGTCTTTGTTATTCTAGCAGACCAATGCGTACATCAAACTTCAAATGGTTGAGGCATAAGGAACATTATCCATGAATTCTCTCTCTTCCTCCTGCTTCGAGGGACCGATCCTCGGATAGGCGAAATGACCGCCAACGGTGCGTTAACCGGTTGCATCGCCCATGTTGAATCTTTGCAAAACACGATTGATGTACTCTACCTGAGATAACTGCAAGGATCCTTTTTTCTTATTTCTTGTAATTTGCATTCCAAGAATCTTCTTTGCTGGACACAAGTCTTTCATGTCAAATTCCTTTGACAATTGCTGCTTCAACCTTTTAATATCATCCATATCTGAACCTGCTACTAACATATCATCAACATAAAGAGTAAAATGATATAACCGACCTATATCTCTCAAGTAGCAACAATGATCAAGATTACACTTTCCGAAACCTTCCTCAGGTAATGAAGTCACAAACTTTCTCGTACCATTGTCTCGAGGCTCGTTTCTCTGTGCCATACAAACTCTTCTTAAGTCTCGCACACCATGCTCTTCTTTCCCTCTTTCTCCGAGAAACCTTCTCGTCGGTACATGTATATCTCTTCATCTAAATCTCCAGCGAAGGAATGCGCCTTTCACATCCAACCTGCTCAAGCATGAAGATCTTTTATGGCTACAATACTCAATACCGATACATGATAGTATTAAGCTTCACAACGGGGAGCAAAAATGTCAAGAATAACTCCTTCCCTTCCGTTGAAACCCTTTGACAACTAGGCTGCTTTGTATCTCTGTAGAACCATCACGCTCCTCTTTCACCCTAGACACCCATTTGTCAGGAAGTTGCCTTTCTTTCCCATAGGTAACTCACCTGGGCTCCCATGTCCGTCGAGACGAGAGATTTCATTTCTTCTTTCATAGCAGCTCCCCACTGGTTGAATCTCGAGTCCGACAAGCTTCATCATAGCATCTCGTGCTCCCTTCCATCACCAAGAACATATAGTTCATGATTCTCCCCGTTGTGCACACGAGGTCGGTAAGACCTCTTAATACAGGAGCCGAGTAAAAGGTCAGGCGTGTGTCGAACGCCGTGTACGTTTGTCCAACAAGTTCCTCCGTCGAGGACTTGTTACAATTGGTTCTATTGCGAAGTATCTAGACATCATCCAGACCGCAAATACCGACTCATCTCCGCCCGAGTCATCGCGTCATTTTACGTATATCTTTATACATCACCCTTTCGTTGAAAATCACATCTCTGCTACGATAACTTTCTTCTTTCGTCATCCCAAATGCGGTAGCCAAACTCATCCTCACCATAGCCAATGAACGTGCATTTCTTTGGATTCGGGGATCAAGCTTATTCTCTGTCTTCGATCACCGGATATGCACAAATGCTACAATGGCCTAAAAACTTTTAGATGTGATAGTTTCACCTCTTTTTCCGCTCCATACCTCCTCCTCCGGTATTCTACGCTCTAATGGAACAATGGCCCTTGGCTGATCAAGTAAGTCAGCCGTGTCGACCGCTTCCTTCGAACCGTTTCAAGAGACCCGACCGTATATGAATACTTCCTCGTTCTTTCGGCTAATGTTCTGCTCATACGCTTAACTACACCATTCTCTGAGGCACGCCTCGGCACAGCTTCTTTCCATTCTCGATCCCGTGCTCATAGCAGTAAATTTTTGAATCTCGTATCTTCATATTCACCACCATTATCTGCTCGAGCTTTTTGATCTTTAAACCCGTCTCCTCATTTTTCACCATAGCTTTCCATCTTCTAAAAGCCTCAAATACTTCGACTTACGCTTAGAAAGTAAACTCATACCTTCCGAGAGCGATCATCGATGAAAGTCAATGCAAGAGTGTTTACCACCAATAGATGCATCATTTTCGTCCCCAAACATCGTAGTTGAATAAGCTCTAGCCTTTCCTTCTTCAGATTCTCGCAACTTGTCTAAAAGCCGACTCTCTTTTGTTTTCCAAGTATGCAATCTTCGCACATGTCTATCTCCGCAGACCGTCGACCTGAAGTTTTCCCTTTCGAAAGGCATAATCTTCATCCCCTTCTCACTCATACGGCCTAGTCTCTCGGTGCCACAGATTTTGTTTCATTGCTGGCTCGCAATCGTAATTGAACAACGTGCCTCTCGTCGTCATGTAAAGCAGTGCTACTTTTCTCGCTCGAGCAATCCGTCATCGCACTTTGAAATCTTCCAATCATCACCACGGAAGATCGTAAGTAGCCTTCACCGGCCAACCGCCCACCGAGATTAAGTTCCTTTCCGAGACGGGAATACGCCCCTCGACATCCTTCGGGCCTCCCAAAAAGATTCGTTCAACTTAATCTTCACTACACCTTGCCAATAATAGCACATGTTCGATCATCACCAAGATATACCTTTCCAAGGTTTCCTGGGACATATCTCTCAAAGAATTCTTTCAGTGAAGTAGCAATGGAACGATGCTCTGTAGTCTAACACCCAAGATTCTTCCTCGCTTCTCCAAAGAAAGCATATCAACGCATCGTCTCCTCCCGAGGCTGGAAGTAACATTTGCCTCTCGTCACTGTTTGTCCTTCAGGCACTTCTCGCACCGATTTTTGTAAGGTCTGCTCTTCCACAATTCCAACACTCGATAGTCTCTAGCCAAGGAATTATTAAGATTCCCCGGATTCGGGACCTCTTTCGTCCTTCGATCTACCTCTAGTGCCTCGCCACGTCCATTCCCTTTGGTTGAATTTCTTCCTTCGACTCGTATGCAAACCTGCAGGCCGACGATTTACCCGACTCTCTACGTCGGGATCTCTTCACCGAGAACCCATCACGAACATCGGCCAAATTTCAACTTATCAGCTTCCCGACGAGCTACTCACACCACGACAAGAGTATCTCCAACTTTCTCGGTGCAAGATAAAAGTATTAATGCTCGTACTTATTCATCGACTAATTCCACCGAACTCAACCTGATTGTGACTCGTCGAGTTCATCGAGATGTCGAGCCTACCGACGCACCTTCATTCATCCGCCACCGAACAAACGCATCATCTGCACTTTGCCTCGAGGTCACGGCTTCCTCATGTATATCGAGAGAGCCGCCATAAGCACTCCACCGTGGTCTTTTCCCTTTGATATGTCAAGGCAACATTACAGATAACGTCAATCAAATAACTCCGAAGCCATTCTGCCTGTAAGATTCCAATCTTCTTCCTTCATGCCTTTCCGTTCTTCCTCGGCAGGCTGATATAGATTTCTTTGATACGTATAATCTTCTATCTCGCATTTTCCAAAACCCAAAATCAGTGCCATCAAATTTCTCGAAGTTTCACCCTTCCTTCATCCTCATGGGCCAAGCCCCACTAAAATCACTTCCTTGGATCAAGTCGATTGTTTCAGAATCACCACGTATTGTAACACCACCAATACCATACCAAATACGGGAAATAACGCAAATTCTCGATAAGTTCGATTTACGGTAGAAAGGAAGAATAAAAAATAACACACAAATTTGATAAACTGAGTTCTACCAATCTTGTTTACGCCTCCTGACTGGCTTGCATCTTTTTACCGAAAGTTTTGAGAAATTACACAAGCGCCTTACAACACTCACAACTCACAACCCAATTACACCCAAGAAAATTACTCTCAATTTTCTCTCACAAAAGCTTTTCTCTCTAAACTTTTCTCTCAATTGGAATGAACACTTTGGATGATTAATTCATTACAATTACACATCTATTTATAGAAAAATTCACTCTTTAAATTGCTCCTTGAATTATGCTCCATGATTTGTTCCATGTTTTGCTCTTTGATTTGCTCCTTAAATTAAGGAGCTTTATAACAATCTACCACAATAACTATGAATTTTATTTGCTGCTGTTTTAAAAAGTAACGTGTTATTTAGGTTTTCTTTTATCTTTGACAAATATAAAAGTGACATGTATTTATTTGAATGGTTGATTCAACGTTCAAGTCATGGCTAGGAATTTACGGCTTCTACTTGGAAAAGAGAAACAAATCTAATGCATTGCACTTGGCCACAATTGGGTTCAATGCATTGTGGTTCATGGCCTACATATAATACACGTTACACAACAAACAAATTTACAACCAATGCTAGTCTGGCATATTATGAAATCATACTTGTTTGGCCCAAGCAAATAATCATATATTCATTATTTATAGAAAATAATGGTATTAATTTATTAGGAAAAACACACTTGGTAGATGAGAGATAATACAAAATTTAACAATATAATTTGGATTAAATTTATTCTTGGGTAATTTAGTAAAAGGAAATAAGCTTAATTTTCTCTTAGGTGATTGCCACAATTAGATGTGAAAGGATTTAGTTATTTTTAAATTATTATTTATTTTTAATTAAAAAAATATTATTTATATATTATTTTAATAAAAATATACCTTGAGTGTTAAAAAATTTAAAATTTAAAATTCAGTTAGAACATAGTGTTATTTTATATATACATGTATTTTGTCTATAATTTTTTAAATATTATAATTAAAAAATTATAGTAAAAATATCATCATGTAATTTTTTTTGAGTAAAAATATTGTTTAATTCTCTAACTTTAAATAAGTAATAATTAGTTATTTTATTTATAAAAATGTGTTAGATTATTAATAAGTATGTTTTACTTAATTAATTTAGAAGGTAGGGTATATTTTGAAGTCTTTTTATATATAACTTTAATTTAAAAAAAAATTAAATATTTTTCAATAACAACAGGATATATAACATCCTAGGATTTTGAGATCTGTATATCTATTAAGATTGTAATTTGTTTTAAAACCTTAAAAATTAGATCAATGAGCAACCAATCACACATCACCCACTATTGAAGCCCATGTAATAATGAACCGAAATATATAACCCTACTTTAAAAGTCACAAACTGCTACCAATTACATAAACACATTTTAAGATATATTTTTAGAATTATAAATTAATAAAAAAAAAATCAACTAATTCTTATATCAATAAAGCTCAAAAATTAATGATAAATTTAATTATAAATTTTTTATACACTTTTATTAAAATTTACAAGGTTTCTAATGTCTTTCGTCCTTAAAATTTAAATGTTAACGTCTGTACAAAATCACCATGGTTGACTGTTGTTTCTTTTCGTTCTCATTTTTTGGTTCTTCACACTCCAATTCATTTAATAAATTATATTTCTTAAAAAAATAAGTTTTAAATAATATAATTATAAATAAAATTGTCCAATTCTTTCAATCGAAAATGAATAGATATCGATGATCATGAATTTAACTTTTCTCTGACTACCTTTGTTAGTTATATTGGGAAGTATTTTCACTCTTATTTGTTGTTCAAGTAATAATTTTACTTTTTTAACCTTGACAAATCATCAATATTTGTTGCCAACTCGAAGACCTGTTGTTTGGTTGAATTTATACCCACCATCTCATTTATTATTATTTTTTAAGATAAAAGGTAAAAATTATTTAATAAATATGAATATGAAATTTCTTTAAATTTTTAGTGGTATAATATAATTCCATTAATATTAAAATATCGACTAAAAATCCAAAAGTTCATATACGTTAGAAATAAAATACGTGAATATATATGTATATATATTTTTTACTTGATATATAATCATTAAATTAATTGAAACTCAAAAATATTAACTTGTATAGATTTGAATATATAACAACTCAAAAACTATGTATACATGACTTTACACGTTTAATTTTCTTATATATATTTTTAAAAATTTTAAAATTTTAATTCACTTTTCATTGGTTAATAGACTAATACAACAACTAAACGTTGGTGGATTTTTATACAATTTGATTATATTTAATGAATTATTACTACCATTCATTCTATTTTTTAAAATATTCAAGTCATTATCTCGTTGTTTTATTTTCATATCTACCTACTTGTATTTGGACATCTTTTTATCCATTAATGAAATTATTTTTTTATTGAGAGAAAATAAATTTTTTTCCTTAATAACATATACATTATTTAAATAATTGAATTTTTAAATTTACCATAAATTACGTGAGTGACTTGTATTTAGTTATAAAAAAGAGTATTTTTTTTATTAAATTATTGTATGCATTAATTAGAATGTTAATTAATCTATAGATAAAATTAGATTAATTTTATATATCACTAGTTATAAAACAATACCATTAATATAGATACAAATATGAGGGTTAATTAAATTTTTTAAAAAATATAAAATCCTTAAATATATGAGACATAAATAATATCAAATAGTTCAATTATCATTCTAAACATTTTGTATAAAATTGTGTTAAAAAGATATTTGATAAAAATATTTTAATTTTGTTATATCAAACAATATTTATTATAATTTAACCTTATAATTTGAGACAGGAAGTAATGAATTTTGTGAAGTGATAACTAAGTTAACTAGGATAACAATATTACAGTAATATTCTCTGATAAAATGTTGTTTTGTTTATTTATTTATCTATTTTTTTTTGTTTTTTGTTTTTTTTTTAATTTTTTAAAAAGCATCTGATAAGATTATAAACGTTTAATATCTCTGGTTTTCCACATCCGATGTTGAATCAATTCAACCTGAATGTATTTGCATGTCACTTCAATGAATTTCATTTCTTAATCACGAAATTATGTATTAAAAATATATATGAAAAATAAATGTTACAATCAAATTTTATAAGATCAATTACAAATATTTATTTTCAAGTTATTTTTGAAATAATAATTTTTTTTAGATTTAAAAAATAACAATCATATTTCCTAATTCTTTAATATATAGATTTATAATAAAATTAATAAAAATTATAAAATCAAAGAAAATATATGTAATAAAGTAACAATAAAAGGAATGTAATTTTATATTTTTAAAACTCTAATGATATTTTTATAGTTTTAAAAAACCTTAAAAGATTTTATATTAATTTTCCCTTTCTATTATTATTATTTTTTTGGAAGTATTCTATTACTATTGTTTGTTAAATTTTTTTAAATATAACCTAATTATTTATATATTTTTTATTTTTAAAACCCTTAATTAATATATATATATATAATATACTTTTTAACATGTTAAAACATATATTTTTTATGTTATATATAAAAATTATATGCATTATAAAAATATTAAAAAATAAAACTCGTTAAATAAAAAAATGAAGTAAATAATAATTACATTGGAAGTATATTATATTAAAATTATTGTGATATTTAATTTATATTATTATTTTAATTAATAATCATATACGTAACAATTATAATTATAGTGACATAAAGTATCCCACTCAAATAATTAATATAAAATAGCGCACACTTTTTATCCTTCCTTCCCTTTAAGTAACCACTACTAGTTATTTCCGTGCTTCAAAGCTTCCCTCCAGATCTGATCGGC
Source organism: Hippophae rhamnoides (assembly GCA_033030585.1). Taxonomy (NCBI): domain Eukaryota; kingdom Viridiplantae; phylum Streptophyta; class Magnoliopsida; order Rosales; family Elaeagnaceae; genus Hippophae; species Hippophae rhamnoides. The sequence continues at coordinate 40,950,550 of CM065434.1, forward strand.
GTTTCAGGTATTTCGATCAAACACTCTTCAGTCTTTTCTCAGATTTAGGTGATCCATTATTACTGATTCGTTGCATTTTTCTTGACATCGTTTTCTTTTTCTATTTTTCTAAGATGGATAATTTGGTGTTTTCTCACTCTAAATTTGGTGGATTTGGGGTCAAATGATTTCCATATAGTGACTTGTAAACTTGTCTTTTGTAAATCTACTTGGTGTGTTGTGTTGTAAAGTTTGTGATTGAGACATTTATTGTACTTCACAATTTGTGATTTGTTAATTACGTTTTTTCTTTTTGCTGATTTTATTCAGTTTCTTTTGATTGTGGATAATTTTTCTTTCTTTCAATGTTTCTTGAAGACATGCAAGTGAAGCTTGAATATTATAGTATAAAAATATGGAAAATGGGATTCGCGTGAATTATTTTTAAGTAATCACTACCGTATTGATTTGGAAAAATTCAATGCTTTATTTCTTTGAAGGCTAGAATTCATGTTGTTGAAAATTTGAAATGTAAAGAGAAGCTGAGGTGGGTTTTCAGTTGTATGATCATGTTGTTGCTGCTATAATGTTAGATATATGGAATTAATCCAAAATGGATTACTGGAAGTATTATAGAGCATGTCCATTGTATTATCAGTGAGTGAGAGCTTTTTGCTTGCTTTGATCAGAACTTCTTTTAACTGTGGATGCATTATAAATATAAAGCCTGATTTAGAGAAAGTGGAAAGGGAATAGAGGGAAAAATTATTTCCTTGAGCGAAGCTCGTCCCATTGTCTATAGTGTAGGTTGCTGCCTTAACATTCAGTCATACGAGTCAATAGTAGCTGCAATCCCTGAGCCAATTAGCAACAGAGATGAAGGGTAACTCGTTGGTTGTCACCTTCTGATATATTCCATTAGCAGAGCCAAAACAAGAAAGGGTTCACAAAAGCATTCATAACTACTCACAAAAGTTGTGTGAGTTGACTTATATATGGTCCAGTATACCCTTAAGACCCAATAAAGTAAATGCCAAATATTCAGCTATAATAAACGACACAACTAACACTTAAGCGACAAAGGAAACAATATTTAATAATTAATAAGTAAAATAACACTTAGCCAGCTCATGCTCTTGCATTAGAGTCCCCTTTTTTTTGAGAGAATTCGACCATGAATTCTCAATAAGAACAGCAGCATCAGTTAGAGGATAAGAGGTGGAAATGTCAGCAACATTGAATGTTAGGGAAATCTTTCAGTCTTGAGGTAATCCAATGACATAGGAGTTTATTTTCTTTAAGATAGGAAATGGGCCATACTTCTTACTCTGAAGCCTGGAACAATCAGAAGCTAGTAATCTGTGCTTATTAAGATGAATCATGACCAATTCTCCTTCAGCATATTCTTTGAACCTTCCATGTTGATCTGCTTGACTTTTGTATTGAGCATTCATGTGCTCGATGTGCTTCTTGATTTCTTTGTGAAAAGCCTCGTAATCTTTGCCCCATGCACTAACTGCCTTAATATTAAGACTACGGAATTGCTTTAAGTCCACCACAGAGTTTGGAGCCTTTGTGTATACAATACTAAAAGGTGATCTTCCAGTAGTTCTGTTAACTAAACTGTTCAGGGAAATCTCAACCTGGGGTACAAACAAATCCCACTGTTTAAGATGTTCATTAGTTAGACACCTCATCATGCTCCCAATAGACCTATTTATAGCTTCAATGGATGGCAGGCACTACTAAAATTCAGGTTAGTGTTGAACCTTTTCCAAAGTTCGTTCCATAAATGGTTCATGAACTTCACATTTCTATCAGAATTAATGATAACGGGAACACCATGCAATTTTACTATTTCCTTGAAGAACAGTGATGCAATGTCACTACATCATTAGTCTTTTTGGAAGGGGTCATGTGGCACATTTTGAAGAACCTGTCAACCATCACTATAATAGAATTCACCCTTCTCCGAGTTTGTGGCAAACCCAAAATGAAGTCCATGCTGACATCTTCTTAAATTGAGTGTGGCACGAGTAAAGGGGTATGCAAAGCAGTATTTTGGGTCCCTTCTTTTGATATTTGGCATTTGTGGTACCTCTAAACAAACTTAAATGCTTCCCTATCATATGTGGCCAAAAATACTTTTCTTTCAGCAAAGTAATAGTAGTTTATCCCTCTCTGGATGATTAGTTAGTCTTCTTGAATGAATTTTTCTTATCAAATGTTCCCTAAGAGACCCTTAGGCACATACAATTGATTTCCTCAAAATAAGAACCCATTTTGTAACAGTTCCCCCTTCGAAGTTTTTCCCAAATTTCAAAAAAATCCTCATCTGAAGCATAGGTATTGGGAAGACTCTCAAAAGCAGTAAGTTCATTTCTGAAAAGAGTGAGTAATGCATGCCTGTGACTAAGAGCATCTACTACCTTGTTCTGTTGTCTTGATTTATGCTTGAAGACATAGTTGAAATGTTGAAGGAACACAACCCATCTCTGTGCTCTAGATAAAGTTTTTTGAGAATTGAGGTATTTTGATGCTTGATGTCACTGTGCAAAACAAACTCTGTATGTAGAAGCTAATGCTTCCAATGTTTAAAGAATCTTATAATAGCATATAGTTCTTGCTCGTAGGTAAACATTTTTGCCTTGCATTGCTTAGATTCTCACAAAAAATTCAATTGGTTTGCCATTTTGAGAAAGAATAGCACCTATGCCTAACATAGAGGCATGTGTCTTAACTTCAAATGCTTGATCAAAGTTTGGTAAGGCAAGAATTGGTGCTTGGCTCAGCTTACTCTTAATTTCTTGGAAGCTGTGCTTATGTTCTTCCCCCAATGGTATTGACCTTGCTTCAAACAATTTGTTATAGGAGCCACAATACTACGAAAGTTTCTCACAAACCACCTATAAAAAGTAGCTAAATCATGAATGCTCCTGATCTCTTGGATGGTTGAGTTGGCTAGGCCAACTCATAATGGTTTATACTTTCTTAGGATCTGCCACTACACCATTTTCTCCAATAATGAACCCTAAGAATAGGAGTTGATTAGTTAGGAACTCACACTAACTCAGGTTGAGGTAGAGTTTGTTTGACTACAGGGACTTTAAAATGGTTGTCTCAATTCCTTCAATATCAAGCTTGGGGTATTCAGTTTCTTCATCTGTAATTTCACACTCACCAACTAAATTGGTAGCTTTCCTTTGAGGGCATTCATTGGACTTATGTCCATTTTACAGACACCTGAAGAACTTCACAAGTAACGGCTTCTTCTTGTAGGGGTTTAGGTTTAACTTGGGTAATGTGTTAATTTATTTGGGTGGTGGTTTGTTTTGGATTGGAGGGTAAGTTTGGGATTTTGGAGGATAGGAATTGGTTGGGATTGAAGGTAGCTTGGATTTGTCATAGGAGTAATTTGGGTAGTTTCTTTTGGGTTATGTGGGTCTTTTCTGTTTGGATAATTGGGATTCAACTTTGAGAGCTAAACTGTTAGCTTGATTAACATTCCACAAAGTTTGGCTCAACTCCAAACACTCTCGAATGGGTGAAATCAAGCCTTGTACATAACAAGATACCCTCTAACTTTCCTTTTCCCACATGTTGGCTCTTAGATCAAGCCTCTAAAGCTCTTCAATATATTCATTAATAGACTTATTCCCCTGTTGACATTGGTGACACTTCTGGTACAAAATCTGCAGGTAGGGATGTCAATTTGTCCAGTAAGAACCAAAATTTGTGGGGAAACTATGATTTTGAAATCAGTGAGGAATGTCTCGTGGGGGATGGAGTGAGGTTGGGAATTATCCTTCCCGCCCCAACTGTCACTTGATTCTCGTTTTCTTAATTTTTTTTAAATATATTATATATATGTTAAATTTTATAGTTAAATAAAATGATCGTTGATCAAAAATAATATTTTTTTCAATAAATAAATACTTTAATTATAAAAATTTTATATTATGATATATAAAACATAAATTATTATAATAATTACTAAACTAACAATATAAATAATTTAATTATACTTAAAATTTGAACTTATTGGATTTAATTACATAATAAATGAATGCACTTAAGATTTTATGAATATTTAAGTTACCGATGATTCAATTATCATAATTTATTTATTAGTGGGGAATTCCCGTTACCTGTAAAAAACCCAAATCTCCATATATTAAGGGTGATGGGAAATCCCATTCCGTCACCTACAATATTTAAATGGGTGATGGGGATAGTCGTCTCACACCATCCCACGTGTCCTGTAGACATCCCTAAAATCAGGGGGATAAAAACTGTTGAGTCAGTAACTTTTTCATGCGAACACAGGTCACCACAGGAGACTTGTTAGTGGTCCTTCTTTCATGTTGAATGTGATCTCACAAAGCAGATGCACCACCACACAACTTGTATCCTTCTTTTCTTCAAGAATATCAGTGTAATGAAAGAATTTATCGATTGATGTGAGCCGGTCCATAAATGCTTCAATATTGGTATGTCCAGCAAAACTAGGCAACTTATAATCTGTTGTTTCATAAGGCTTGGATGATTATTGAGGCTGGCCAAATTTGAAGGTAGTGTTGGGTGTTGGTTTAGTGAAACCACTCATTGTTGGGAAGGCATGGTTAACGGGGGTAAAGTCATCATCATCAAAGTTTACTATTGGGCCGTGGTTGAATGAAGGTGGTCTCAATCCTACATGATAGGGGTAGTGGAGAGTTTTTGGGTGGCGAGTGATACCTGGGTGGATAGCGAAGGGGTCACAATGGTGTTGTGGAGGCTTAGGGTGGTTTTTGAAGTGTGGATGGTTGTCGCCACTGGTACCATGAGAAAACTCACATTGGGTGCCACCATGGATGTTGCAAGTTCCTGGGGAAGCCTCACGAATGTCTTCTCGCGTTGGGTCATGAGTGTTCTCATATTGTTTCTTTCTCATGTTGTTTGAGAGTGCATTGAATATCATTGGGTTGGTCGGTGACATATTGTAATGACTGATGAAAATTTTGCGAAGTCAACGAATCGCTGTTTAAAACGAGATTCCATCTCTTTCATTACTGTCCAAACATCCCTCGTGTTGTGAACTTCGTCACCCACACGTCGTCGGAATTAGACATCAGAGTCCAAGGAAAGCTTGTGTTCTGATACCAATCTAACATAGGAGTCAATAGTAGTTGAAATCGTTGAGCCAAATAGCACCAGAGACGAAGGGAAACTCGTTGGTTATCACCTTGTGATATATTTCATTAGCAGAGCCAAAACATGAAAAGATTTACAAAAGCATCCATAACTACTCACAAAAGTGGTGTAGGCTGACTTATATATGGTCAATGGTAGCTGGAATCCTTGAGCCAAATAGCACCAGAGACGAAGGTAAACTCGTTGGTTTTCACCTTCTGATATACTTCGTTAGCAGAGCCAAAACATGAAAGGATTTACAAAAACACTCATAACTACTCACAAAAGTGGTGTGGGCTGACTTATATATGGTCCAGCACAGTGGCACACCCATAAGACCCAATAAAGTAAATGACAAATATTAAGCAATAATAAACGACACAACTAACACTTAATGACAAAGGCAACAACATTTAGTAATTAATAAGTAAAATAACACTTAGCTGCTCCTGCATTACAATCTTTTTGTTATCATCGATAATAAATCACCTTAATCATAATTGTTGCTACTATCTTGATGGCACAAATTAGAAGATTGGTGAAATATGAATTATGAAATGGTTACTTAAATTTACAATTAGGATAAACCTATATGACTGCAGACTGAGACATGTATTTGATACCAATGCAAGGAAATTATTACCTAAGCTAGAATTTTTTATATTGAGCTTTTTTTGTAAAATAAATTTATTCTTGTAGGGTGGTTTGGATGTGCTTTTTTTTAAAAAAAAAGTGGTTTGGTTAAAATTGGTTTTAAGAGAAGCATTAAGGTATTTGATATAAAATTGCTAGATGTGATTTAGGGTGACACTTTAGTAATTAATTTAAGAGAGGAGCTTGTATAGTAAACTAATTCTCTCAAAACTAACAATTACTTTTTCTTAAAAGCTAAGTAATGCTTTTTAAATTTTTGAAACCACTTTTGGAGATTGACAAACATTATTGATAGCGTTTTAAGCCATTTGAAACCACTTTCAATCAAAAAGAGAAGCGGTTCCAAAAAGATCCGTAGTAAAGAAAGTTATATAATGTGAGACCAGTTAAAAACAGTGAAGAAGGATGTTAATCTAAAATGGTGTTGTTCTTTTGACATGATGTATAGCATAGTATTTATGGAAAATTTAACTCATCTTTCTCCAATTAATAGAATAGATTTTGATAAATGATTGTTCATGTAATACCTGTTATCAATTCGACATTTTCTATTCCATCTCGTGTTGAAGAGAATACTGAGGACTCATCTTTATAGAACCAGTAAAGCATGGGTCGTGGAGTTAGCAGTGGTGGTGGACAGAGTTCATTGGGATATCTTTTTGGTAATGGAGAGGCTCCAAAACCAGCAGCAGACAATGCTCCAGCTGCTCCAAATGAAGGGCAGACTATAAATAATGGGTCTGCTTCCAAACGTGCTGCTCAACCAGCTGATCCAATTAAGCAGGTTCCAGCAGGGATCCATAGTTCTTCTACAAACAACTACATGCGAGCTGATGGCCAGAACACTGGCAACTTCATCACGGTATGATTTTGTTATTTCATGATGCAATTGGCACATAGGCTTTTAATGCTTTTAATATGCTCAAAAGATGCAGAACATCATTACTAGTCTATCAAGATGACTCTAATGATAATATTAGAGGTGTAAATTGTGATGAGATGTTAATGAGACTTATGGTATAATCTATTAATTTTCAAAATTCATCTCATCTTATCTCATTTAATTTTTAATTAGATGAGATAGTTATGAGAAGTTATTAATTGATATTTTTTATTTTTTTTAATAGATCTAAATGAGATAAATATAAATACAAAAACAATAAAAAATGTAATATATAATTATTTATAATATGAGTTTGATAAGAAAAATGATATATATAATATATGTTTAAAGTTAGGTCAATTAATGTTGCATTCTAAATGAGATGAGATAATATTGTACCACGAACACATTAGAGACATTAAATGAAATATGAGATGAGATGAAATTGCTCATTTTATATCTCTTGATAATATCATGAATTTTTACTATGCAATTACGTAAACAACAGTGACAGTTTTTTGTTGAAAACCCATAAATGTAGAGAATAAATTTATCATTTTATATACCATACAAGACTGGAAGACTTAAAGGAGAAATCCATGTTAATGATTTTGTTGCTTGGGCTTATAATAGACTACTGAACCATGATAGTTAGTGGAAGCTAGCTTCTTCCAACTGAAAAGATGTAGATTGCTGAAACTCTCTCCTTGTTATTTCATATGAAGTTCATATGCTAATTGTGCTGAATGCAGGATCGGCCTTCTACTAAGGTGCACTCTACCCCTGGTGGTGGATCTTCTCTTGGTTACCTCTTCGGTGGTGGACCTGCTGGTGGTAACTGACGCATGCTTTTTATCTTGTTAATGGAAGTAATGTTCATTGGTTTTTGTTGAAATTTCTGTTTTGGATTGGTTGGATGAGGAATTGTTTTCATCCTTTTATGTAATCAATTGAAGAATGTTGACCCTGTCGTGTAATATATAGTTTAGTTGTGGTGGTTTGATTTTATCAATTGAATGTCCTCGACTTTATATGCTTAAAGTATCTTCTACCCAGTTCCTTGTTGTGGACAAAGTAACATACATGTTTTAAGAGTGCGACCATATAAGTCATATACTAATTCAAAAAATAGCATTTAGGTCTTAGGTCTTAGATTTATTTTTAACGATACTATAGTCTTATTATTTTGAAAAAGTTATCATATAATGACAATTATATTTATGAACCATTTAAGATAACGTGAAACTTTTGCCTGTTAAAAAGGATGAAGTCGCTAAAGCTAAAAAAACTGGGAAATAAATTTACGAGGGGTTTTGCAAGACTCTTTTAGCATCTTCAATCTTGTCAAACGTATAATCGGTTAATCCGTTAAAATCTCATTGTCATATTTTTTTACAGCATACATTCATGTGTTCGATTGCTTCTTTAAATATTTTAATATTTAATGATCAAATTGTCCCTTGCATACATATTTAAGCTTATAGCATCTCTGCAATAGTTCGTAGGAGCTTACCAAAATTCATTTTGTAAGGGCCTAGTGCCCATTGAACATCTTTTAAGAAGTCGAGTAGAGTTATCGGATATTTAAATTATAAATGTTGTCATTTAATTTTTTTAATTTTAAAAAATATATTGAATTAAAGATAAATTATATTATTTTAATATTTTAATATTAAAATATTAAAATATTATTTTAAAAAAGTAATTAAAATAATATATATGTTTTTTAGAACAATTTTTTAAAACGAGAATAAATAACATAAGTGATTTTATTTCAAGGAAGTCTACGTATATGTTCTTTGTTAAATATGGATTAAAGATTTTTTATAATTTTACTTCTTGTAATATTACAGGGCCCCGATAATGGGCCCAACTTGTGCCGTAAAGCCCAACCCAATCCCTATCGAATGTCCCAGACCAATAAGCAATAGGCAATACAAATGCCGAGAAAAAGAAAGAAAACAGGTTCTTCACAGTGAAGAGAAAGCCGAAGAGGAACCAAGGCAGAAAATGATATGCAAGAACACCATAGTTAAGAATCTCCTCATAAGATTACTCCCGCGTCTTTCTTCTTCTGAATCTTTCACAAAAGTCTCTTTCTTACCCTCCCACCGCCTTCCACTTCAACAAATTCCTCACCTTCCTCTTTCTTCTTTTGCTTCACTTCGTTTTTCTTTGAAACCCATTTCTGTAATTTCCTTTTTTACTTCTTCTGCCACTGTTCGCTTTCATAATACCAATTCCTCTGAGCATAATGGGGACGGTCATTTTCAAGGTACGTTTCACATTTTGTAAATCCTTACTTTTTTTGATAAATCATGTTTCTGTTCTTTCTTGACATTTTATCTGCTACCAAATAGTCTAGTATTCTAGGTTCAATGCATTGTTCAATTTTGTGCTTAAAAAAAACCCATATAATTGTTAGATTTTTAAGAGAATTTGTTGCAAATATTCTCCAACCTCCATTCAATGTTTTACGAGTCTACTTTAAGTACTGAGGTTAAGTGAGGGAGGCGGTTCGAGATGCAAAATTCTCAGACTTTAATTTTAAAAAACCTTTAAAATATAATAAAATAGATTTTTAATCCAATAAGTAATAAATTTTATGAAAAATAACTTTAATTTTAAATAATATTAAAATATAACCATAAAATAGCAAAGTAAATAATATAAATGATGATTTTATTATTCAAATATCAATTTAGAGTACAAAGAAAAATACAAATATAAATAATCAAATAAAGGGATAATGTGACTTGTAATGCTTTTGGAGTTGTTGGAAGCAAACTAAGGAAATGATAATAGGTGAAAAAAGATCAAAGAATGAAGAATGTTAAGGAAACAACCTTCGTCGTGTTTGTTCATGAGATTATGATATTATCTTTTTTGGTTTTCTTATCTATGATTTTCTATATTTTTAATTTTGTGAAATCGGGTATGGATTTTAGGATAATCTATGAATCAATTTAAAAAATTAATCATTTGAGGCTAAAGTTTTAATCACCTCGAGATGTAAAAACCTAAATACAGAAGAAGTCTTAACTCAAAAAGACGTAAGCCTTAATTTACATAAAGGTGAGCATCAAAATAGTCTTTTATAACAATGCTTCTAATTATCTTTTAATTTCCCTTTTTTGGATTTATGTTATTTTTTTTTCAAATTTCCTTCCCTTTTTACAACATGTTTAGTTGGTTGAAACGAGATGAGAATAAAATTGATTCTTTACATTCTTATGTTTGGTTGTGTTGTAAATAAAGAATGAAATGAAATCCATTTTTAAAAGAAAGGGAATAACAATGCCACTACACTTCTTTGGGAATCTTTATTTCATTCCTATATTATTTTTTTATTTCAATTTTACCCTAAAAAGTTACAAAAAAAATCCTAATTAGGTGTTACTATGTAAATAATATGGAACAAAAAAATTATCAAAAATGTTTTTTCTTGTTTTTAATTTTTTTAAGATTAAATAATAATTTTAATAATATATTATATTTGATGGAAAAAATAACATTATTTGAACCTCACTGAACATAAGAATATTAAGATAACGTATAATATTTTCCATTCTATTCCAATTGTAAACCAAACATTGTAATATTAATTTCTTCTTTGATTTCAATGGTCAAATCAAACACTGTAATATTAATATTATTTTATTTACTCTCAATTTCATTATCATAACCATTACCATTTATTTTCCTTAGTCCCTTTGTACCCCATTTGTTTACTCATGAATCATTATACTGTGCATCTACATGAGCAATTAGAAAAATATACTCAACGAACAAGTGAAAAAACCATTTATTCAAGGAGTTCAATAGCCACACGTGTGAGCCTATCAAATCAAGTGAAGTGAGCGGAGTGTTAAAGACACTAAATAAATTATATAAGAAGTTGTTGGTATAACTCTTGATAACATTCTTATGGTTACCATTTTTAAATTGTCTTAAAATGTAATCTAGAAGGTAAGTAAATATGACCTTCCTTTGTGTTCGTTTGGTTGGTGTTTATGATCATCTTCTTTTGAGTGTGATATAGAGTCACTATCAGTTCTAGTGACCTAAGGATTCAAAGAGTAACCCGATCCACATTAGCTTAAAGTTATACTTGTCAGGGAAAAAATATATTCTAATTAAGCTTATTATGTGATTCTTGAGTGTATATGAGCTATTACTAGCATACAGTCTAAGGTATTACAAAAACTTGTAGTGTTTCACTTGTTTCATGATTACCCATTTTACATTAGTTGTCATAATAGTTCTTTAAAGTTGCAGGAGCAATAAATGAAAATGAGGAAACAAGAGATCAATACAAAGAGGGAGTAACCACTGATGAATATGAAGAGGGAGAAACTACAGATGAGTGGGAAGAGGAAGTAGATGGCAAACCTGAGGTGCATTTTTCTTTTCAGCTTTAGCATATTGCTTTCTCAATTAACATTTTAGTTTGTCACTGTTTATGCTATAGGATGGTAAATTTTGATTGGTAGGTTGGTGATGGGGGAGATGGTGGTGGAGTTGTATTGCATGATGTTCCTTGGGGTGAGCATGCACTCTCCATTGCCCACGACATCTTATCACAATTTAGTGATGACTTGAAACTCTATGCATTCAAGATAACTCCTCGAGGATATGTATACGTGAGACTGGACAAACTGTCAAACGAGTAAATTTTCTTCTCTTTTAGAATACGAATTCGAACAACTCATATCTTTACAACTGTTGTCAAGTATTGTTGCCGAATGGAAATTTCACTTTCACTCCCTACTTCCCATACAAATTTCAAAAGAAATGTAATAGATATTGATATTTTGCATACTGTTTACATTTCAGAAACATTGTTCATGGTTGATCATTGTTTGCGATCCCCCCCCCTATCACATAGATCACCCTCCTGAGTTCTGGCTGTATTTGTGTATTTAGTGTTTTTTTTCTCCCCTCTTCCCCATATGAACTTTCGAGAATTTTTAAAATTTTGTGTACATCATAAAGGATAATGCAAGAAAAACGAAAATAGAAGTCCAAGTCCCTATAATTGTAGAAATGAAGGGTTATGTGAACATTTTGTGAAAGCTAGGGGTGGCAATTTGGACAATGGCACACAACATGAACTTGACATGACATGAAATTGTTATTTTTTAAGAATTGATTGCTATTTGTTTTGTTATTGTTAAAAAATAGTTTTTTCTTACTATTCAAATAAATAACATGACCAAAAATATTATAAACTTTTCCTAATGCTAAATAATATGTGAATTTAAGCCTAAAAACACAACACAAACACGATCCAAACAATATTACCACGAAAAGATTGGCACCCCTAGTAAAAACTAAAACAGATGGAAGTCATCCTAATTTTTTTCCCTCTTGTCAACATTAAATTATGCTTTGTTAGCTTCGAAAACTATTATTTATTCTAAATGCAATTATGACTTAAACCAGATATGGATGTCCTAGCATGGAGGAGCTTGAGAGCTACAATCACGAATACAAGAAAAAGTTGGATGAAGCTGGGGAACTTGGACAAATACCTGATAATTTGGCTCTTGAGGTAATATGAGTGGCTAGTGTTACTCTTAATATATTTTCTCAAAAAACACCCTAGTTGGTTGGGGATTGACATTGACGTTAATCTAAAGATCATTGTGATGCATACTGAGAGGTTCTGTTTTGAAGGTATCATCTCCTGGTGCGGAGAGGTTGCTGAAGGTTCCTGATGATTTGGACCGGTTCAAAGACATGCCAATGCATGTATGCTATGTAGAGAATGTAGAGTCTAATTGCATAGAAAAGCATGGAGTGTTTCTGCTGCAATCCATTGAGATAGAGAACTGCATTTGGAAATTGGCCGATGTGAAGGAAAACAGGGATCCTCTTAGCAAAGGTAGACCTTTGAGCCGTAAACAAAAGGATTGGAGATTGAAACTGTCCTTTCCAATGCATAAAAGTGTATCTTTATACCTCTTAGGCTAAAATTTTGGCTGACATAAATTTACTAATTTATGTTGTTTTAGTTAGAAAAAAGTTAGGAATGAATGCATTTTTTCTCTTATGGCTTTTGTATCATATTTCCTACTAGAAATGAGTTGCTAGGCTGTAGTCATATAACATGATACCTTGCCTCTTAGGATCTTGTTCCACAAATTGGTGCCAACTCATTTCCTGTTTAGACTTTTGATTTCTTTAGATGTACTTGCTTAACTCATCATATTGGCCTTCAAGCTATTTTCTTTACTTTGGTTCTTTAGTTTAGTCATGGAGCACTATTCTTTTGTTACAAGTTTCATCTGGAAAGTTGCATTCTTTATTGGTTTATCTCCTTTATTTCTATAATGTCATAGTACTTTTGTATTTATGTGTGTGTATGTATTAGATGAAAGCTTTGTTGCTTGTGTTGAAATGATCTTTTGAACTTGTTTGTATCTGAGTGTTGCTAAGCCAAAAACCATGGAGCATTTATGTACTATGTCTAGGGGATATTATAAATTAAGTGTCTGAATAATGCATCTACGAAAGATCACGAAATCTAGGTTTTCTTAGTAGTCAGGTGATGAACCCTAGAATACCATTGCCATCAAGTTTTTAGCTATAGCACCTATAAGAGGTAGGGTAGGGAATCTTACATTGATTCAACTATGAGAAAAACTTGTATTGCATTGTGAGTCATTCACTTTTCCTTTCTCTCACACTCTTTTGCTTTTTTTAAAAGCACCGCTATCTATTATAAATATATTACAATTATAACTTACATGGTGGTTTCTCATTAGATACGATATTGTGCCACATCACGTGAGATATGTAGACTTTTCATTTTTTTTTTTACATAAAGCCCATAAGCGGTTGTAGATTTCCCTGATTTCGAAGTATCAGTGTCCAATAGGTTTGGAATAATGATTTTATAGTAGTGTTGTTGACTCTGTTATTGGAAGTGGTGGTACGGTTTCATATGTTAGAAATAATTGTTCACAGATCAACAGCTGTCATATATATTGGAGTATGCCTTGGAATCAAAATAGAAAAGAGATTCACTTTAAAGAATCTGCAGGCTATTGAGTCACTTTCTCTAATTGTAATAAGAACACTATACTACACATGTTGGTTTACCACATAGTTGGGCATTTACATGTAGTGGTTGATCTTTATTTCTATTAAAGTTATTGAGAGATCATTCCAGCTCATTGTTCATGTGATTTAGCACACTGACGTGTGGGAAACAGAGATCCTAACAGGAGTGATTCATTGGTAACTTATTTGAATCATGGAAGAGGTCAGCAACCGAGAATTGATAGCCCAATTCAACGGCCATAAAGATTGATTACATGATTATGGCCGTATGAACGGATGCTAGATCCTTTCTTATTTGTTGAGATTGTTTAGTTACAATTTGTAAAAATGAAAAGGGCAAGAAGAATCACAATGACATCATCCTGACCCATGATCCATTGAACATGGGAAGATAACCCCAATTTTTCAAATTGAGACAATCTCAAACTCAAATGTCTTAATCTTTTAGACCATGCATTATTGGAGGGACACTCTTATATTAATTCAACAAATTATTTTAAGAAGTAAATTCGAGTTTTAGTTATAATTTGAAGCATATAACATTATTCTTTTTACATATTAAAATAAAAGAAGGATAAGCAATACAATGGGATAGTAGGGGGAGATAGAAGCAATTATTTTGACAACAATAATATAAATTGAATAAATGATTTCAAAGTTGAGTGGGGAATAGGTACTGTTTGTCCTCGTGGGAGGTGGTTGCTTGTCTGTTTTCAGTTGTTCTCTGTTTCTTCTCCATTTTGATTGGCTCCAATGTTGTATTAGTTTTAACGTAGGCCAAGCAAAAGAAGAAGCCAAATTTTTCAAGGTTTTGATTTTTTATACGTCATATATTAAGTCATTGTATACAACAAACCAATCAATATTACAACGTGAATGTCACAGTCCTAATGAGTATAATGATGGAACGTGACAAAAGATGTGAAGGGTTGAATTTAGTGGCAAAAACTTATATCAAAATATTTACGTCATTGAAAAGAGAATATGTCCATCTTTGGAAGGCCCTCAAGTAAATGGACGAGTCCCATTCTAAATAAGTGGACCACAAGTATCGTTTCAGCTTATATCATGTTGATTTACACCTCTCTTTTCTTTTCTTTTTTTTGATTCAATTGATTTTGGCCTTTCTTTTCATCACTGACAATCCCTAATAGGTTAAATGTTTGAGCATCTATATACTTTACATACTATGGGAGAAAAAAAAAAGTGAAATGAACTTGAATAGTTTGAAGATTGGGATTTATTCATAATTTTTCTAAAGCAGTAGAATAATATAAGTGTTATTTATAATAAATAATAAATTAGATAAAAATAAGAATTAGTAATTAAAATATACATTTTAAATAAGAAGAAAAATATCAATTTATCAATAATATTTATTTAATGATTGTTAAATCCTAAACCTTAAACCGATTATATAAAGAATTATTTTAATATATATATATATATATACTTTTTTATTTTTTTAAATAGTATATTTTAATTACTAAACATGTTATTTTTTTAGTTTTTATTGTAACATGTAAAATACACACTATATTACATCTTTCATCCAACAATTTTGATATAGTATACCATATATAGGTTTATTTCACAATGTGGACTTTGTAAAGATTAATATGTATAACTGTTGCGCATGGGGAAAAAATCATATATGCTTGTGTAGAAATATTCAAGACACTTATAACTACTGTATTAAATATGAAGTTGATTACAGTGAAAAATCTAAACGGTGTGCAACATGTCTTTTGTAACATGGAAGTTTTTGAGAGTGAAGATTAGGAAAAAAAATTTAACTAAAAGAAAAGTACATATATAGATACATTTTGTAATGGGTGAAGGATTTTGTTGTTCTCCAAACCATGATTTTATTAAACACAAAAGGTTATCAAACTCAAAAACTTTACATTTTTGTTCCGGAGTTATTGAATATCATATTTAAATCTTGTTTATTATATTTAAGTCACTAAATTATTATTCTTTATTACGCTTAGGTTTCAAATTAAAATTAGCTTGGGAACTTAAGTCTAACATAATATTCATGTTTGATCTTCAAATTTTTAAATTTTTAATTTAAAAGTTATATGTTAATATATAATAAATTGGAGATCAAAGTTTTTGAATTTTTCCTTTAATAAAGACATAATTTAGAGATCAACCAAATCTTTCATCCTTTGCAAAATATAAATAATTTAATTTAAATTATAAATATTTATATAAATCAAATTTAAATAGTGAGTTTAGTTTAAAAAGAAATGGAATAAAAAAGAAAGAATAATAAAACTAGTATGCCTTGAGTGGAGGAATTTTTGTCTTATATTAACTATTTTGTTTGATTTTTATCTTGTTCAAAGTGACTTTTCTTTATTTACATAGTCTATTTCAATTGGTTTTGCGGTTGTATTAGTAGACATGAGGGCGAAAGTTTGAACACCATTAGTGTTGATTTGAGATTTATATTCTGTATATAAATATTTGGTGATAGTCCTGTTACGTTCCAGTGTGCAACCATGAAATGAACGCGAATAGAAAAATAAATTAACATAATCTTCACTCATAGATTTTATTTTAATACGAAGATTAATTTATATTTTTACATACGTGTAAAAAAAATACGTTGTTAAGCTCTTTTTTTAAATAAATGATAAAAATAATACTTTAATAACAAAATGGATTGTATTTAATCATGTCATATTTTCACGTGCACCATGATATGAACGCGAAAAGAAAAATAAGTTAACATAATCTTCACTCATAGATTTTATTTTAATACGAAAATCAACTTATATTTTTACATATGTGAAGGTCACCTTAAAAGAAAAAAAAATAAAAAGTATCGTGTTAAGTTCTTTTTTTTTAAAATTAACAATAAAAATAACATTTTAATAATATTAAATGTGATTTTTTTGAACAATATTTAATATTAAAATAGTTTAAATAATTATATTTCAATTTGAATAACATCTAGTTTGATGACGTTCATTGTAAATGATATGTTACATTTTTTTTCTAATAATAAAAATATATAAACTAAACATAAGAAGTGTTATTTTTGTATTTACGAATTTTAACGGATTTATTTTTATTATTTTTCCATGAATCGATAAGTTGTTAATTATTATTTTTATAAGGAGGTATTGCAAAGATTCAATGTTTAAATTCCAACCTCTATTTTTGACCCAAATTGGATGCTTATGATAATTTAAACTTAGATATCAAATATAATTCCACAGCAATTGTAATTTTTTTTAATCTTGCATATCACTACCACCCTCGTGCCACCATGTCACCGGCTTGTCGGACCATCATCACCCCAATAATCTCACAACATATTTTTCATAAAGCAAATGGATTGATGACATAAAGAAAGTTTCCTTTCATGGTTTATTTGCGTATATGATGAGCTTGTTGTATTAATTTGAGGGATTAATGATAGCCTTGTATTCAAAGTCTAATAGCGTTGTTTTGAAAACTTCTATAAATTTTTATTCGCTAGTTATATATAGATCGGTTCTACTTGCATTAAGATGTCCTGAGTTCATATTTGTTGGGAAATAACGCAAATTCCCGATAAGTCAAACTTATGAGAAAACAAGAATATAAAATAACACACAAATTTGATAACAGAGTTCGGCCAATCTTGCTTACGTCTCCGGACCTGTCATAGATCTTTTCTTGAAAGAGTAGAGAATTACAAAATGTGTTTACAATGGCTACAACCAGCAACTGACTACACTCAAGAAAATTACTCTCGATTTTCTCTCACAAAACTTTGCTCTCTAAGCTTTTCTCGATTGGAATGAAAACTTTGGATGATTAATTCATTACAATTACACATCTATTTATAGGAAAATTAACTCCTTGAATTACTCCTTAAATTAATGGTTCCATGAATTGCTCCTTGAATTAAGCTCCGTGTTTTACTCCTTGTTTTGTTCCATGTTTTGCTCCAATGTTTTACTCCTTGTTTTGTTCCATGTTTTCTTGCTTAATTTGCTCTCCTTAAATTAAGGAGCTTTATAACAATAATCTCTAACAATCTCCCACTTGAAGACTGATTTCAATTTGTCTTCACACCTCGATCAATCACGGCGGCTCTTTCTAGTCTTTGTTTACTCACCAATCGGGGTTGAGCCTGACTTCAGTTGTCAATAATCACCACCTTTATTAACATATCTGGCCGGATTTTTGCTTACTTGAATCTTACTCCGGTATTAACACGTAATCATGTAATAGAGATCGATGAAGTGATAACGAAGTCAATATGTTTGGTTCTAGAATGAAATCTTGAATTCT
The DNA here is from genome assembly GCA_033030585.1 of Hippophae rhamnoides. Lineage (NCBI taxonomy): Eukaryota > Viridiplantae > Streptophyta > Magnoliopsida > Rosales > Elaeagnaceae > Hippophae > Hippophae rhamnoides. Next base: position 40,968,602 of record CM065434.1, read on the forward strand.
TCGCGAGTGTATTGCTTCGACTATCATTTATCGCAGAACATTCTTCTCTTGTTTGAATCCCAACTCGGTTAACAAACCTTGAAGCCATATCATCTCTTTACTAGCTTCGATTCTTTGCTACATACTCACCTACGTAGTGGATAGAGTGACAATTTTACGTATTTGTGACATCCAACTAACGGTTGTAGTTTACAAGATAAATATATAACCGGTGGTGCTTCTTAGCGGTGATCAACTTCACCTCGAAAGTACGCATCTACGTATCCTTGTACTTTTAACTCTCCTTTACTAAAGTACAAACACTTTTCTCGTGGTGCCTCGCGGTCACCTCAAAATCCACTTATTTGCCTTCCCGATGAGTTTTCCCCTGGATTTGACATAACCGCTAACAACTCCCACCGTACGTGACGATGTACGGGTCTTGTGGAACCATTGCGTACCATCAGCTTCCAATGGCCGAGGCATAAGGAACCTTAGCCATTAATTCTCTCTCTTCTGCATCGGGGGGACCGATCCTTGGATAGGCGAAAATGAATGGCCAAGATTTTAACCGGCTTGGCATCGCCCACGTGTTGAATCTTTTTGCAAAACACGATTGATGCTACGCACAGAGATAATTGCAAGGATCCTTTCTTATTACTTCTTGTGATTTGCATTCCAAGAATCTTCTTTGCTAGACCCAAGTCTTTCATGTCAAATTCCTTTGACAATTCTTCTTCAACCTTTAATATCATCCATGTCTGAACACTGCTTTACTAACATATCATCAACATAAAGTAGTAAAATGATATAAGCCGGACCTATATCTCTTGAAGTAGCAACAATGATCAACATTGCACTTAAAACCTTCCTTGTGCAAGAAGGCATCCAAATTTTTGTACCATTGTCTCGGGGCTTGTTTCGGGACATACAAATGGCTCTTCTTAAGTCCGCTACCATGCTCTTCTTCCCCTTTCTACGAGAAACCTTAAGAGCTGGTACATGTATATTTCTTCATCTAAATCTCACTGAAGGAATGCGGTCTTCGCATCCAATGCATTCAAGATGAAGATCTTCGATGGGCTACCAATGCTCAATAATCTTACGTCAGTAGTATTGAGCTTATGCAGAGCAAAAATGTCGGTGTAGTCAACTCTTTCCTTCGTTGAAACCCTTTGACAACTAGGCGGGCTTTGTATCTCTTCTTGGAACTATCATGCTCCTCTTTCACCCTACGGTACACCCATTTGTTGTGAAGTGCACTTCTTTCCCAAAGTAACTCACTAGTTCCAGTAATGCGGTTGGAGATGAGAGATTTCATTTCTTCTTTCGCCATGACTCCCACTTGTTGGAATCTCGAGTACGAAAAGCTTACGTCATAGCATTCGGGCTCCCCATAAATCGATCGGCAACATATAGTTCATGTATCTCCTGGTTAGGCACACGTGAGGTCGAGAAGACCTTACCCGATACGGGAGGCTGAGTAGAGGTTGTGGTGTGTGGGAATGATGTGTCTTGCTTTGTCCAACAAGTTCTCAATTTGAGGACTTGTTACAATTAGTTACATTGCGAAGTATCTGTGACATCATGCGCATGCGCAAATCTTGACTCATTCTCGCTTTGTCCAACAAGTTCCTCCCGAGGTGTTTACAACGCTCCTGACCCATGACTTCAATTACACTCAAGAAAATTACTCTCAATTTTCTCTCACAAAAGCTTTGCTCTCTAAGCTTTTCTCTCAATTGGAATGAAAACTTTGGATGGTTAATTCATTACAATTACACATCTATTTATAGGAAAATTCACTCCTTGAATTACTCCTTAAATTAATGGTTCCTTGTATTGCTCCTTGAATTAAGCTCCATGTTTTACTCCTTGTTTTGTTCCATGTTTTGCTCCATGTTTTACTCCTTGTTTTGTTCCATGTTTTGCTTCTTAAATTAAGGAGCTTTATAACAATAATCTCTAACAATATTTGTATGCATTGCTAACACATGTCATAATTTAACGCCAATGGCGAAATAACATGGCTAAGATTTAACGTATTGAAATAGACAATAGAACATGTGGTCCTCATAAATTCAAGCCAAAAATGGAATAAGCTTCACGTATCATTATAAATTATAATAAAAATAACTTCTTTAATAACATTAAATCGAATCAAATTGGATAATGTTCAACATTAAATAAATTTAAATGATAATAATTTAATTTTAATGACATCCAATATAAAATAACATGTCATACTTTTTTTAATAGTAAAAAATATATGAACTGAATATAAGAAATATTATTTTATAATTATAAGTTTTAAAAATATTATTTTTTTTAAAATGATAGTGTTATCGACGTTCACTTAAAATTAAAAAAAGCATATTTATAAAATATAGAAACAAATATATTCTTTCAAAAAACAGGTCAATTGTTATCTATTTTGTAAAAAATCCAGTTAATTAAATTTTTTTTTTTTGTTAAATTTAGCTCAAAAGGATGCTAGGAAATTAAATTTAAGTTAATAAAATAAAAATAAGGTATCAAAGTTACCAGCCCTAGCTCCCTTTGTTATACTTGCAATTATATATATGCACACATCACTACACACATTTTGTAAGTTTTAATTTCATCAAAATGAAGCTACACAATGTTTTAGTTATGTTAGTAGATACTCTTAATCTATAAATAGTTCATTAACTTGCAAACTGAAGGGTGAAAGAAAATCCCACACACACAAAAGATTTGTATATTAATAAATGTTAGAGAAAAAAACATGATAAAAAATATCACACTCCCCTTAAAAAAATTATGAGTTATGTTTATTGTTGTGATAACCATTTCACTTGTATTTTTTGGTTGCCTTTGACAAGGAACCTTAATTACACCATTCGAGTTCTTTTTTTTATTCATTAAACATAATGTAAAAATTAAAAACAGAAGTTATTGAGACTTTGAAAATAAATTCAAAGTAAAATTCAAAGGTTAATAGTTGAAAATATATTTTTAGAGTGAAATGTGAAAGAATAATGTTTTATTGGATTTAAGTTGGGACTTAAATGAACCTTCACAACTTTAGAATTTGAATAGTCTTTTAGAGTTTAAGATTATTTAAAAAAAATTAATTGTATAAGTATTTAGTTAAATAAAAAATACAACCAATTAATTTAAATAAATTTAATTATCGATGAAATCAAGAATAGAATATTTTAACTAATCAAGTTAAACTGAGAGAATTAATGTGAGACATACAACATAATGACATCTAAGGTATCTAGAGGTCAATTTTTTAAAATATACAAATTTAAAGATAGAATAATATTTGTCTAAGTGCAAATTCTAACCTTCATATAAGATTATAAGATTGAACTTATTGTTACTCTCTTTCCTTTTTTATTATTTTTTTATTATTTTTCTTTCTTATGATCATTGTTTGTTTTGTTTAATAGTAAAAGTATTGTTTTCTATAAATAAAAGTATTGTTTGGAACTTGGAAGACTTTGCAGGGATTTTTGCTTATTTAGGCACAAGAATGGTTAATAGCAAAACCTAAAACATCAGGGGGGCAAAAAAAAGATAAGAACAAATTTAGAATCATATTCTTTAAAATATTACTTATTATTTATTTATTTTTGGCTAAAGAAAATATTACTTTGTTTAAAAATTGTTCTCTTTGTTGATCTAAATATTAAAAAATATCTTTGGGACTTTTTCGGTCTCCAATTCTTCCCAAAAAATTTAAAAAACAAATTTAACACATAAAGTTAGAGATGTGACATAGGTCGTAATAGAGTGCTTTTTTTTTAATACAACATGAATTCTATTTTTATTATTTGAAGGCACTAGTTATATAATTTTCTCAATTTATTTTTGTGTTTTTTTATATACAAATTGTGGAGGCCCTGACAGAGAAGAAAATTGTTGACTTTTTTAATCAAAAAAGTGACAGAAAGATCGAAGAAAAAAAATTTAAAAACATGCATTCACGATTAATTGGTCATGAGACTTAAAATAGCAAGAGGATTTTTTTTTTTTTTGGAAAAATTGATCAAATCCCTGGTACGTTAAAATGAATACTTTTGTTGGATTTAGGAAATATATTATATAAAAATAGTTTCATATTAATTCATAAAGATATTACTTTAATGTTGGTAAGTAGTACGATATTTAATTTCTTTCTAAGTTAATTTTTTATGATTTATGAATCATATATATTATACAAAATTTATATAGTATCAAAAATTCAATTGATCAATGGGTCAAAAAATAAAAAAAAATTAATGGGCCTTTGAACACTAAGAACAATGATCAACAATGCTCGGGGTGATCAATAACAAGAAACTTCAAGAATCTAGAGAAAAGAGAAAAGGAGGAGGAGACGCAGAGAAGTTGTTAAAAAATCATTATTTCATGCGGGTAGGATACTTCATTGTATGGTTATTTATAGCAAAAAATGAGATGTGATCTTAACTGATCACAAGTGCATCTCTAACAAACGTTTAGAGAATCAATTATCTACACAAGCTACACTAGTTATCCAAAAAATCACTGCATATCACATTGTTTATACACAAGTAACTAGTCTAGGTACATCATATTGCACATAAGATCATCTACATTGTCACATATCTCTAACATGTTCTCTCAAGCTTATGTCTCTATTAAGAATAATGAGTTTGGTTCTTAAATTTGTAAAATGAGTTGATCCTAAAGCTTTTGTCATAATATATGTAGGTTACTCTTGTATTGACACATATTCAATACAAATTTCTCCACTAAGTATATGTTTTCTAATTAAGTAAAAATATTTCTCTACATGCTTGATTCTTAAATGCAAAGTGGATGTTTAGTTAATGCTCCACCCCTTGATTGCCACAAAACAAATTGGAGCAGTTGCAAGCTTGATACCTAAATCACCAAACAACTTCTTCAACCACAAAACTCCTGTAACGATCAAAGCTAATTATTTAAATTCCGCCTCAGTTGAGGATCTTGAAACCATCATATGCTTCCCATAATTCCATGAAACCAATGAGTTGCCCATGAAAATACACTAGCCTCTTGTGCTTCTTCTATCATCAACATATGATGCCAGTCTGCATCATCATAAGCCTATAAAGACAACACCTTAATGCCTTGCAAAACTATGCCATACCCTATAGTTCCTTTCAAGCACCTTAGTAATCTCTTAACTGCTTATCAATGGGCATTAGGAGAACATTGCAAAAATTGATAGAGTTTATTCACTACATAGGAAATATTTTATCTAGTAAAGGTACATTACTGAGGTGCCCCAACAAGAGACCTACAACGACCTCTATCAACTAAAGAACTTCTATCAAATTTTGACAAATTCTTCCCTTGAGCAAAAGGAATAGAGGTAGCCTTTGAATCAGTAAGTTGTACCTTTTTCATGAACTAAGAAATATACTTCTACTAATTCAAATGAAAACACCTTCTAATTCTCCCAAAAAATAATTAAAATCCCTTAAATCTTTTTAAGTAAAGACATCATGCAATCTATTAATAAGTTGTTGAACATAAGTTGTATCAGATCGCGCAATGATGATATCATCCACATATATCAAAATTATCACTAAATATACAACATTGTCATAAAGCATCATAGAAGTAACAACTTGAGAGCTTCTAAAACCCCACAATCTTAGGTAACTATTTAGCTTAGTATACCAAGTTCTAGGAGCTTGTTTAAACCCATAAAGAGCCTTCTTCAACCTACACATATAACTTGGGCATTTTTGAAAAATAAAACCTTCTAGTTGGGACATAAAAACTTTCTCATCCAACTTACCATTTAGGAAAGCATTACTCACATCTAATCATTGTTAACACTACTCTAATCATTGTAGGCTTTATTATAGGACTAAATGTCTCATTATAATTAATACTCTTAGTTTAAAAAAAATCTCTTGATACTAGCCTGCTTTTATACCTTTCTAAAGTTTTGTCAAACTTGAGTTTAAGAACAAATACCCTTTTATTACTAATAATCTTACCATGTTTAGGAGGTGGAGCTAACTCCCAAGTTTCCTTCTTCATTAATGCTGCAAATTAATTTCCCATAACATCCATTCATTTAGGATGTTTCGTGGATTTTCTAACATTATTAGGAACTGGAAGGATAATAGTGGCATTAAGAGCTTTAGGTTTGTAAACACCTGACTTGGCATGAGTCTACATATGATGTGTATTATCATTTGAAGGTGGCGTATGTACATTAGATATAAGAGGTAATAAAATGGTCACATTAATTTTATTAGGATTAAACACAATTTGTGTAAAAGAAGGAGTGTCCATTAAATCAATACAAGTATCCTTGATAGAAGAAGAATTACTTTCAATATTATTTGTAGTGTAGAACTAGATGAAGTTTGAGATGAGTTTTCTTGATTTAAGGACAAGGGTATATGAGAAATATTTATAGGAGAGATAGGACAAGATAATAATGGTGAAGGGAAATTTATAGGTGATATATGTGATTGAAACTAACTTGAGACATTTTGAATTGTATTAAGAGTATTTGGAATAATAGAGTTGAAGGATGAAGGTATAACATATAAAGGCTTATTGAGTACATTATAAATTGTTTTAACTTCACCATGTGATTGAGATGATTGGACAAAGTGAACATGTGATTCAGTTAATTATGATTTATCATTGGTACAACTTGACAAATGTTGAAGCAAAGAAGAAGACATAGAAGGAAAATTACCCTTACTAAATACTACATGAGGTGATACATACATTCTTTTAGTAACTAGGTCTACACAATTATAACCTGTTTGGTGTTTAGGATAACTCAAATATACATATGGTATAGATCACATATTTAATTTAGAACAAGAGTAAGGCCTAGTGTGAGGATAACAGAAGATTCCAAACCCTTTCATATTTATGTAATTTGATTTTTGATGATAAAAGTGATTTTTCAACAAAATTCTTAGATGGTAATCTGTTGATCAAGTACATAGCTGCTTATAACTATGGATTCAAATATTCAAAGGAAAACTAGCTTTGATTAACATGGACAACATAGTCTCAACAACATGTCAATTCTTACGTTCCGCCACTACATTCTATGATGGAGTATAAAGACATGTAATTATTCTCTTGTAACCCCCTTGAAACAAATGAGTTTTCAAAGATTTAAATTCAATTTCACCATCACTTTAGAGTTGTTAAATCTTTTTACCAAATTGTCTCTCAATTAAAGCTTCAAAGTGCAAAAACACTTGTACAACTTGACTCTTATTGTGTAACAAAAATAACCACTGATATCTTATATTATCATCAACAAATAAACAAAATATCTAACAATGTTATCTGTTGTTACTAGAAAAGGACCCCATACATCCACATGTATTATCTCAAAAGGTGTTTAGACCTATCATGCACATAAGAAAAAGGCAATCTATAGGACTTACCCAGCCTACAAGCTCCACACAAAATTATTGTATCAACACTATAAAAATCACATTCATTTCATTCAAAATTTATCTCAACACATTCAAATAATGATGACCAAGTCGATCATGCTAGATTAGATTTTCTATTGTGACCTTATTACATTCAACAGAATCTATAGAAGTAGTAGACATTATTCTAGTAGGAATAAAACTACATGAAATATTGGACTTGGAACATAAGACCTATTTATTATGTTCTAGAGCTAAGGTTGATAATGATCGACTTTCAAATCCTTTATTTGGAAGCTTATATAAGCCATTATGTACTCCCCATGTAGCAACACTTTCTCATGGTTCATCCTTCACATATAAGGAATTAGGGAAAAAACTCTATTGATACATTATTATCAACACATATTTGTCTTACTGAAATGAGATTCTTTGCAAGTTGAAGAACATGTAGTAAATTATATAGCTTAAAACTCAAATTTTCATCACTAATGCTTCCTTGTCCTATATTAAAAATAGAAGCTGAATTATCACTACCTAGTAATGTAGCTTCTTATCCTGGATAAGAAGTTGATTACATTAGATAAATGTTGTTCGAAGTGAGATGATAACTCATTCCAAAACCCATCTACCAATTCTAATTCGAATATACAATTGGTGTGGTTGGCATAGTATTATAAGATTATAGAGAATATATAAGCCATAGAGAAGACTGACTATATCCTTGAGCCTTTTACTATGGAACCTATGCATATCATGGTACTATATATCCATAATTTTGTGATGACATCCCAGGATTGTTCATGGCATTATAATATAACATAGTTTGATATTGAGAATGTGGAAAATGTGTTAATATTGGTGTGTTAGGTAAGGATAACATGGGTGGTAAATTTGGTGGAATAAAAGCATTACTAATGACATGGGACAAGATTTCTTGAGGTTTATTTGGTATAAGTGGTCATAGATAAATATTTGGCAATGGTTGTGGTGGAAAGGTTGGTGCCTATGATGGTGGGAATTGATGAAATGGTTAACTATTCTGGGAAGGAGGTTGTGCAGTATATCTAAACCTAAAATGTTGAGCACTATATCCAACCTTCTTATAGATTTGTCATGTGTCTTTATACTGTGAACCAGATTATGGTGGATAAAACTGTACAGGTTCAACAGAATAGGTTTGATTATTGGAATTTTGTTAAGCAATAATAAGGTTTCTAAGAGTTTGAATATTGTACCATGTGAGTAGTACACTACCATTTAGGGGTGTCCAAAAACCGGACCGGACCGAACCAAACCGAATGATTTTACTAATTAAACGATCCGATCCGGTTTGTATTAATTTTAAACTGTTCAAACCGGACCGGACCGATTTAATAATATATTAAAAAATTTACATTATTCTTCATTAAATTATAAAAAAACTGGACCAAATCGGGAACCAAACCAGACCAAACTATTTTATAAATCAAACGGTCCGGTCCAGTTTTTATTTATTAAAACCGTTTCAAACGGTCCGGTCCGGTTCAAGTAAGATGAACGGTCCGGTTTGGATAAGTTTTTTTTAGGAAAAACCGGACCGGATCGGACCATGGACACCCCTACTACCATTAGTTGTATGCAAACCACCAAATTGTGATGCATTGGTTTTAGATTGAGAATTTTATGTATTGCCAAGACTAAAAAATTGTGAAATTGAAGGAATATTTTGAGCATTACCAAAATTATTCTGAGAAATATTAGCTTGCATTAATTGAACATCAACAAAATCCATCTTCATAATCTGCCTCTATGAGTACACATAATAGAAAATACCTCACCAATGCTTGGTAATTTTTCCTTATTCGTGACTGTTGTGACTAGCGCTAGGTAATTATGTGAGTTAAATCCCCCATTAAATAAAGAATTTATTCCCCTTTAAATATATGATCACCTATTGTCGACATAAGATCAAACAATTCTTTAACCTTTTCAATATATTCCTTTATGATATGATCATCTTTTCTCATCATTTATAATCTCCATCACATCTCCACAAGATTAGAATTATTATTATCTTGAAAATTTTGAGCTAATGTTGTCTAGTATTCATGTGCTAATGAATTTCCATACAATAGTCTGAGTTTGCTTGGTGAAACTGAGTTGTAAATCCAACTCATTGTTATTTTATCCTTACGATCCCAAAAATGTATAGTCCAGATTATCTACAAAGATTACTCGTATCATTAGTCTCACGCTAAACTAACTGTTTAATATGTGGTGTTGGTTTAGCCATGGCCTTGGGGCCTTCAAAATATATTTGGAGTCCATACACAATTGCTACATGTTTGATTTATTCTTTCTAGATTAAATAGTTTGCAATATCTAATTTAACAAAAAAATTAGGATCGAAAAAATTACTAACCAAAGGTAAAGTAATATTAGAAGATAAATTACTAAGGGTGGGTACAGATTCTTCATGAGCCATAAGAGCTTTGATATCATGAGAACTAAGAATACTGATAAACCATGATTAAGTGATCAAGAACAATAAACTTCAATAATCAAGAGAGAATAAGAGATGCAGAGAAGAGTTGCTAAAAAAATCATTATTTCATGTTTGTAGAATACATCATTTTATGGCTATTTATAATAGAAAGTGAGCTATAATCATAATTGATCACATGTGCAACTCTAACAAACTTTCAGAGAATCAATTATATACACAAGTTATCTTGCACAATCAATGCATATCACATTGTGTATACACTAGTAACTAGTCTAGATACACCTTATTGTATATAAGTTCATCTATATCATCATATATCTCAATAACTTTCCATACAAGAAAAAAAATACATGAGCCATACAAGAAGAAAGAAAGACAATATACTCAAATAAAATTATAACATTGTAAAAATAGGTAAAAAATATATATATATTACAAGAATTATATTTTCTTTGAGGTAAATATTTTAATATTTGATGGCTTATATATACACTTCAAAATTTACACACGAACTTGGGGAGTATATTTATGAATTCGTGGGTTTAGAAATTTTTTAAAAATATAAAGAGTATTTTAAGATGCAAATTATGAAGATTTGATGTTGGTATAGTCAATTGTTCCATAATTCGTTTTAAAGTTTATCGAGAAATCCAACAAAGAAAACTTTCCAATAAAGGAAGAAAAAACGAGAAGATACTTGATGATAGGAGCAATACAAAATAATAATTTGTAAAAAAAAAAAATTATGTAAAATAATATTTTTAAAGCTCGTAACAACAAAAATAACATCTTTTTATAAAAATTAAGAAGGGTATGAATTAATTTTAAGAATACTATTTTAATTTTTATAAATTTTGGAGTTTTAATTTTATAATTAAAAAAAAGCTATTTATTGGTATGTTTCAAAGTTCAAATTATAAAATCATAAATATTAATTGAAAAAAGCTTAAATATTTCCCCACCTCTACTTTATCACTATAAAATCACAATTATTGCTTAAACACTAGTGAGTAAATAATTTATCCAATCCCCTTGTTTTAACTACTAGTGCTAATTAAAATAGACATGTAGTAGTTATCAAAAACTAGCTGAAGTAGTGCAAATTAAAGAGCATAATCAGAGGTTTTTTTTCTTCTTCTTCTTCTTTTCTTTTTTCAAAGTAGTCATGAAAGAGGGTGAATATATACGTAAGCGTAGCCAGGGTTCCAATGGTTCTTGTTCTTCCTAATAAAAGAGTGCACAATAAAGACCCATCACATGTCAGTGTATGATAATGCTTGAGAATCTTCAAACTGAAAAATATTTATAGGAGATAGTTGGATTGATATAACTTGGTATTTTTAATATAATTGATATTATTTATTTTTCAATCATACTGAACCTCTTATATAAAAATTAAGTTAAATAATTAATTGTTACATATCATACATGAGACTGTCCCATGCATTTAAAACTGTGTTCTTCAATGTGGGGTTTAGCAAAGTCTCTGAAAATTTTAGATATCTCATCCCTATTTTTTATATTTTGTTATAATTTTATAAAAATGAAAACTAAAAATTAACCTATTTCATGGAGTGTTGCATGTATGCATCAATACCCTTGTTATATTTAAGATTTTCTTCTTAAATTGTTATAATGTACGGTTTTTAATTGTGTTTAAGTTGTTACATGTACTAAATAATATCACTGATTATTAGATTGAATATTAAATTAAAGGGTTAAAATATTAAAATCATTATAAAAATATAATATACAATTATATGGTGCCATTTATGAGTTTTTGTCGGGGTAGTTTTATACTTCTTTTTCTTACAAAAAAATTATATATTTTAATGATTTCTTAGTCACATAGTTATAGTAGTTTAATCCATGTGTTATATTCGTAGTAATTTAATCATTTTGTTAATTAAAAGTAATACATATTGATAAATAATTTTTTTTAATTTTATAGCTATTGTTATATATTGTTAAAGAAAATCTATGAAATTAATATCATAATAATAATTAAAAATATAAAAAAAATTGATTATTTAATCTTATCCAAACATTTTTTAAATAAAATAATTAAATTATTAAAAAAATATTAAATTCTTCTTAATATAATCACCCGAGAGAGATTCTAAAGTATTTATTCAAATACATGACAATTTCCAAACTTAGGTTTAAGGTGATTGGATAAAAAATTATACTATAGTTCTAATAATATAGTTATTTTTTTAAAAAAAATATTTTTATAAAAGACTAATTATTTTTGTCAAACTCAAATTCACGTGACAAAAATTTTTATCACCTAATTAGGGGTAAGATATGCCCATCAACTCTGTAATTTTGTGGTAAAATTAGTTTCCCATGTTTCTTTAGACATGGGTTAGAGTCCTCCTCTATACACACACTGCCATAACTATGTAGGGGTCAAAGAGTGATTTCTCTTAATTTTTGATGGTATATATTTTAAGTATAATATTTTTAAAATTATAGATAAATTATATATATAACATAAATTTGTCTCTTTTTAAATCTCATTATTTATCACTCAAAAATACATTAAAAACTCAATAATTTTAACAATTCATACTCAAATAAAATATATTATTAAACTATATGATGATACCGTGTATTTTAATATAATTTATAAGTATTATATGTAACTAAATAACATAATTGTAATTTTGTTAGTGTAGAGATATATTGTGTATTATCTCCTATATAATACATTGATATGTCGTAACTTTTGTTGAGAATTAATTCAACAAAAAAATGTAATTGATTTGTGAATTTTAGAATAAATATAATATTTTTCAATAAAAATAAATAATATTATTTTTTTACTGTTTATATGGTTACCCTGAAACAAATTTATAGACCCGTCAGTACTCAAGTTCACGTGTTTTACATGGTTAATTTATTACTTAAATAAGACTTAAGATAAAAAAAATCTAATTTTTTTTATTTATGTTACTTAAAATAAAAGATAAATAATTATACTCTATAAAATTCTAAATATTTTACCCATTGAAAATTCATTAATTAATTTATATTATTTAATTAATAAAAAATAAAAATTAATATAATTAATTGGAAACAATGAAAAATTATTTATTTTACTTAAGATAAATAATCTTGTATAAAATAAATAAATAAATAGTTTTTATTTAAATAATTATCAATATTTTAGTTATTAATAATTTATTACTTAATTAATAAAAATATAAAAATAAATAACCATAAAATTATGATGATTTTTTATATTAATTAAGAAAAATAACCTTAAATAAAAGACAAATAATTATAGTTTAGATAATTAATAATTTATTACTTTGTTAAAAAAATATGAATTAAAATAACTAGCATAAAAAAATGATATTTATTTATGTTACTTAATATAGATAATATTGTATGAAAAAAATATAATAATTATAATTTATATAATTGTTAATATTTTAGCTATTAATAATTTATTACTGAATTTATATTACTTAACATATATAAATAAGACTTAAGATAATTAACTAAAAATAAATGATAATTATTTATTTTACTTAAAATAAATAACATTGTATAAAGAAATATAATAATTGTAATCTATATAATTTTTAATATTTTAGTTACTATTAATTTATAATTAAAATTAAAAAAAATATGAATTTGAATTAAATTTTACAATAATTAAAGATAATAGTAATTATTATTTTAAAATATTTAAATAATTTTTTCCAAAAATTTATAAAATATATATGATAAATTATGTTAAAATCCTTGGTAAGTTTATAATATCCTTGACCAAAACTTTAACATATGAATCATCCCACACTTAAAATTTTGATTGTGAATGATGATGTTCTCTGTTTTTAGGATGTCTACTTTTATGGATGAATATAATTTCAGAAAACTAACGAATATATTTTACGGTTGTGAATATGTTTTAAAGTTATGGATATATTAAATACATATTTGTATATTAAATATTAACTTGTATTTTTTAACATTTTAAAATTTGTTTAATATGAGACAATTAAAAATAAAATTTGAATTACATACAAAAGTTTTATTTTACTATCTATATATATAATGTTAACAAGAAGAAAGGTTAAAAAAGTAAGCCATCTTCATGTACCCTTCTTTTAACTATTATATCTTTCTTATCTTTGTTTCCTTTGTAATCTTTTTTTTTTTTACTGTTTTATCTTTCGTAATTTTTTTAAGTTTTTGTTTTTTTTAAACGATTAAATTTCAAAACGTTCTGTAATAAAATAAATCATATTCTTATAAATATTTATATTTTAAAATTTTATGATATATCATATTTACATTATTTTATTGAATAGTTGTTTTAATTACATAAAAATTATTATACATGTAATCTTTGATATTAATGCCTTAAATTTGGATTGAATTTATCATGTGTACAATTCATATCATAATAAAAAATAAAAAAAAAATTAATATATATTATTTTTAAACAAAAAGTACTTAAATTTGATTAAATTGTGATTATAGTGTTCATTGTATTAACATTTAAAATAATGATTGAAATTAATTAAACAACTTCACTTATATTTTTCATTGCTATTATACTTATTAAATGAAATTATTGTCATGAGTATAATTCAAATATCTTTATCATATTTGAATTATATATCATTGTTATAAATTATCACACTTATTATTTATAAAATAATAATTATTATATATTTATTATTTATTAAAGTAATAAATTAATTAACTATTTATTTTATTAAATCAAATTTTCAACTTTTCTTTTCTGTTTTTGCAACAAAAAAAACAATCTAAAAGGAAAAGTTATATTTAAAAACTTTTCGTTTTTTATATTACAAAATAAAGAATTTTAAAATATTAAGAATTATTACTACATTACTATATATTTAATAAATTTTAACAAGAATATCATAAAATAAGTTTTTATTTGTATTCTAAAAAATTATCTTTTAAAAATATAATTATAAAAAAATTAATTTCACACATTATTTTTTTATTTTTATCTTAAATGCTAGATAATAAATGGAATAACTAGGTATCATTTATACTATTTATGTTATTTTTAAAAATAATATTAAATATTTTTAAAAAGTATGAAAAGACATTAAAAAAATATGAGATTAAAAAAAATTATGTATCATTTTTTAAATTATAATTTAAATAAAAATTGATATTTTATTTTATTATATAAAATAAAAAAATTTAAAATAATAATAATTATTACTTGATAATTAATAACTATATATAATCACCAGCACGAGTCCAAAACTATTCTTAATTATAACGATGGAGATGGGATAACTAAAGAAAATGATGGTTGACACATGACATGATATCTTTATTAATCATGTGATTTTTGTGTATTGTATAAATAATAAGAGAATTTTAATATTAAAAAGTTAACAAATAAAGGTAGATCTTATATCTTTTATAATAGTTTATTAATATCTTTTTTAATTAACGAGTGATAATCTTTTTATACATTAATATTTTTTCTTATTTTGACCCATTATATATTTAAATTATATTTGTGTAATTTGTATTTGTTTCTTTTTGTAAGGTTTATTGAGTGAGTTTTATCAAAAAAAAAAATTAATCTATTAATCGATTCAAATTTTGATACCATATAAATATTATATAGTTGTATAAATAATATAAGACATCCAATTTTAAAAAATTAAATTCAAATAAAAATAAAATCATATATTATTTATAAATATTATATTAATATTTTTCTTAATCCATATATAACACTTATTTATATAGTAATAAATAATAACCCACAGCACACCACAAAATATGACGCAAAGTTTGTTTTGTATTAATTAAAGAATAGCCACAAAGATTGAAACGGCATAAATACTTTCAACATTTATTGTTTTCATTCATCTGTATTTTTTTCCTTTGTTCTCTTTATACAATTCCCTCATAAAAAGGGCTTTCCTTCTTTAATTATTTAATTTATTTATTTTAAATATTTATCTTTTCTTTTTTGGGATTGATATTAAGATCAATGGCTAAAATATTATGATGCGTTTATCTTTATTCTTTATATTGATTGCTAGAATAGAGTTTGATTTCTTTGGCAATCGTATGGTTCTCACATAAGTAGTTTGTAAGTGTCTGCAAATAATGTTAACACAATAATTAACAAAAGCACAGCCTCACTTAGTGGAGGTTGGTGATTATTAATTAAGAAGGTCCATTTGGTTTTATTAGTTTTAAATGTAAACAACAATTAACACAATAAGTATCACAAACAATTAATTAATTCTTTCTTAAAAAAAACAATTAAGTTCTTTTATTTTCAACACATCCAGATACTTTAATCCATTAATTCTAAATATTTGTCTGGAATGTGTAGCTCACTGGAATATTCTCCTATTAGAGAGTTATAAAAATTATGAGATTTGTTCTTCGTATTTGTGTGAGTATTGTATATATAGTTATTTAAAAAAATATTTATAAAGTTTTAAATAATATGAGAATATTTGAGAATGTATGATTAAATATTATTAAAAACATTGTGAGAAATTTGTGATAATAATGTTATTTTAAAATATTATAAAAATTAATATAGAACATTTTGTAGATAGTCATAACTTAAGTTCCTACAAAAGAGTTCTAAAAAAGAAAGGGTTGTTAAGATCTTATAATCAGCACTCAGTTGGTTTACTTAGGCAATGTGTGATTCTCAACACTCCCTCTCACATCGGTGGAAAACATCCACACACACCGATTTATCGTGAGGTTCATCGGGGTTGATCGGTTGGACACATCGTGACCTTCAGGTACCCGTTTTGATACCATGTAGAAAGTCATGGTCTAACTCTCTCCAAAAGAGCTCTTAAAGAAGAAGGGTTATCAAGACCTTATAATCAGCACTTGACTGGCTTACATGGATAATGTTGGACTCCCAACACCCCACTCACATCGACGGAGAACATCCACACACACACCGATTGATAGTGAGATTGACCGACTGGGCACGTCATAACCCCTAGGTACCTGTTCTGATACCATGTAGAAAATCATAACCTAATTTTCTCTAAAACAACCTGTGCGATATATAAACACTATTAAAAATAAGAAAATGTGGTCTATATTTTTAAAATATAATAAATTGATGAAGACATTTATTTGTATTTTGGAACACTAGCTAGGGATGATATTAGACATTCTTCGATTCTTTCTATGCTAATTTATGAGAAAATTTGAACTAAAAAGCAAAAATATATTTCTTAAAATTAAGAGATCGACCAAAATTAAAGAACCATCACTACTTTTCATCTTGTTCTCTCCTTGCTTTTATGAGTTATGATTATGACTAAATGTTTTTTTAAATTGTATTATTACTGAAAAATTTTAGCAAATTAGTGGTGTAAGTGTTGGAGATTGTTATAAAGCTCCTTAATTTAAGGAGCAAATTAAGAAGCAAAACATGGAGCAAACACATGGAGCAAAACAAGGAGCAAAACATGGTGCAATTCATGGAGCAAAACAAGGAGCTTAATTCAAGGAGCAATTTAAGGAACCATTAGTTTAAGGAGTAATTCAAGGAGTGAATTTTCCTATAAATAGATGTGTAATTGTAATGAATTAATCATCCAAAAGTGTTCATTCCAATTGAGAGAAAAGCTTTTGTAAGAGAAAATTGAGAGTAATTTTCTTGGGTGTAATTGGGTTGTGAGTTGTGAGTGTTGTAAACACCTTGTGTAATTTCTCCTTTCGGTAAAAGATCTATGACGGGTCGGAGACGTAAGCAAGATTGGCCGAACTCCGTTATCAAATTTTGTGTGTTATTTTTCTATTCTTGCTTTCTCATAAATCTGGCTTATCGGGAATTTGCGTAATTTCTCAACAACTGGTATCAGAGCTATTGGTGGTGATTTTTGTCAATTTTCTACAAGGTTACTATTTACGTGAATAGTGAAATTTTGTTGATGATATTTGTTCGTTGACGGAGGTGTTATAATACAAGGTGATTTACAGAAATAGTCAGAAACGATCTAGATGAAGTCAGATTTTAGTGGGAGCAATGGCCACAGATGAAGGAAGGGTGAAACTCGAGAAATTTGATGGCACAGATTTTGGGTTTTGGAAAATGCAGATAGAGGATTATCTGTATGAAAGAAATCTATATCAACCTGCTCTCGGGAAAGAAACCGGAAGCTATGAAGGAAGAAGATTGGAATCTTACAGACAGACAAGCCACTCGGAGTTATTCGATTATTTATCCGTAATGTTGCCTTGGCCTTAGCAAAGGAAAAAGACCACGGCGGGTCTTATGGCAACTCTCTCCAATATCTATGAGAAGCCATGACCTCGGAACAAAGTGCACTTGATGAGGCGTTTATTCAATTTTCTTGGATGAATGAAGGTGCATCGGTAGCTCGACATCTCGATAGACTACGACACGGTCCAGGTTGAGTTCGGTGGAAGGATTGGTCGATGAAGAAGTACGAGCATTAATACTTTTATCTTCTTTACCGAGAGAAAGTTGGAATGCTCTTGTCACGGCATGAGTAGCTCGTCGGGAAGCAATAAGTTGAAATTTGACGATGTTCGTGTTCGGTTCTCGGTGAAGAGATCCGACGTAGAGAGTCGGGTGAATCGTCAACTTCTTCGGTTTGCATACATAGTCGAGAGGGAAGAAATTCAACGAAGGGAATTGACGTGGCGGAACGGACTGAGGTAGATCAAAGGATAGGAGGTCCCGAATCCGAGGAATCCTAATAATTCCCGTATCTCGAAGACTATCGAGTGTTGGAATTGTGGAAGAAGCAAGACATACAAAAATTAGTGCGAGAGTGCCTTGGAAGGACAAACGAGAAAGACGAGAGGCAAATGTTACTTCCACCTCGGGAGGAGACGATGCATTGATATGCTGCTTTGGAGAGCGAGGAAGAATCTTGGGTGTTAGACTCCGGAGCATCGTTCCATTGCTACTTGAAAAAGAATTTTTCGAGAAATATGTCCCCGAAAACCTTGGAAAGGTATATCTTGGTGATGATCAACCATGTCTTTATTATTGGCAAAGGTGTAGTGAAGATTAAGTTGAACGGATCTGTTTGGGAAGGCCCAGAAGGATGTACGGCATATTCCCGATCTCGGAAGGAACTTAATCTCGGTGGGCGGTTGGCCGGTGAGGCTCTGTTCTACAATCTTCCATGGTGATGATTGGAAGATTTCAAAGGCTGCGATAATGGTTGCTCGAGGCAAGAAAAGTGGCACTCTTTACATGACGAGCGTGTTGTTCAATTATAGTTACTGACAAGCAATGAAACACCAAATCTGTGCTAGAGACTAGGCCGTATGAGTGAGAAGGGGATGAAGATTATGCACTCGAAGGGAAAACTTCTAGATCTACGGTCTACGAGAGATAGACATGTGCGAAAATTGCATACTTGGAAAGCAAAAGAGAGTCAACTTTCGGACAAGTTGCGAGAATCCCAAAGAAGGAAAGGCTAGAGCTTATTCACTACGATGTTTGGGGACCAATGACCGGAATCTCATCTATTGGTGGGAAACACTACTTGTGACTTTCATCGATAATCACTCTCGGAAGGTATGGGTTTTACTTTCTAAAGCATAAGTCTGAAGTATTTGAGGCTTTCGGAAGATGGAAAGGCTATGGTGGAAAATGAGACGGGTTTAAAGATCAAAAAGCTCGAGAACCGATAATGGTGGTGAATATGAAGACACCCGGATTCAAAAATTTACGCTATGAGCACGGGATCGGAATGGAAAGAAGCGTGCCGAGGCGTGCCTCGGCACTGATGGTGTAGGCGGCGTATAGGCCGAACATTGATAGAAAGAACCGGAAACATTCGTATACGATCGGGTCTACCGAGAGCGGTTACGGGCGTGAAGTAGTCAGCACACGGTAGCTTACTTGATCAACCGAGGCCTATACGATTTCCATTGGAGCATAGAATACCGGATGAGGTATGGAGCGAAAAAGAGGTGAAACTATCACATCTAAAAGTTTTTACGTAGCATTTGTGCGTATCGGTGATCAGCAGGAATAAGCTTGATCCCAAATCCAAGAAATGCATATTCATTGGCTATGGTGAGGATGAGTTTGGCTACCGCATTTGGGATGACGAAAAGAAGAAAGTTATCCGTAGCAGAGATGTGATTTTCAACGAAAGGGTGATGTATAAAGACATGCATATAGGTCCATTTATATCATTTTACTACTTTATGTTGATGATATGTTAGTAGCGGGTTCAGATATGGATGATATTAAAAGGTTGAAGCAGCAATTGTCAAAATAGTTTGACATGAAAGACTTGGGTCCAGCAAAGAAGATTCTTGGAATGCAAATCACAAGAAATAAGAAGAAAGGATCCTTGCAGTTATCTCGGGCGAAATCATCAATCGTGTTTTGAAGAGATTGACATGGGTGATGCCAAGTCGATTACCACACCCTTGGCCGGTCATTTTCGCCTATCCAAGGATCGGTCCCCTCAGACGAGAGGAAGAGAGAATTCATGGCTAAGGTTCCTTGTCCTCGGCCATTGGAAGTTTGATGTACGCGATAGTGCATGCAAGACCGGACATTGGCCGTACGGTGGGAGTTGTTAGCGGATTTATGTCAAATCCAGGGAAAACTCATTGGGAAAGCGATCGAGCGGATTTTGAGGTATCTGCGAGATACCACGGAAAAGTGCTTGTACTTTAGTAAAGGGAGAGTTAAAAGTACAAGTGCGTGAAGCGCGAGACTTTGGAGGTGAAGTTGATCAGAAGAAGCACCTTGGTTATATATTCTTTGTTGGAGCTACGGTACATTGTTAGTTGGATGTCACAAATACGAGAAAATTGTCACTCTATCTACTCTGGTGAGTATGCTTGAACTAAAGCTAGTAAAGAGATGATATGGCTTGAGGTTTGTTAACTAAGTGGGATTCAAATAGGAGAAGAATGTTACTGCGTAGTGATAGTGAAGTACAATACAACATGGCGAAGAATTCAGGATTTCATTCTAGAACCAAGCATATTGGACCGTTATCGCTTCGTAGGATCTCTATTGGAAGATGATGTGTTAATGCGGAGAAGATTCAAGGAAGCAAAAATCAGACGGATATGTTAACAAGGTGGTGACTATTGACAAGCCCGAAGTTGTGCTCCTTCGGTTAGTCTCTTAAATATAAGACTAAGAAGAGTTCTTTGCTGCATTGATCAGTGTGAAGACAAATTGAAATCGGTCTTCAAGTGGGAGATTGTTGGAGATTGTTATAAAGCTCGCTTAATTTAAGGAGCAAATTAAGAAGCAAAACATGGAGCAAACCATGGAGCAAAACAAGGAGCAAAACATGGTGCGATTCATGGAGCAAAAGCAAGGAGCTTAATTCGAGGAGCAATTTAAGGAACCATTAGTTTAAGGAGTAATTCAAGGAGTGAATTTTTCCTTTAAATAGATGTGTAATTGTAATGAATTAATCATCCAAAAGTGTTCATTCCAATTGAGAGAAAAGCTTTTGTAAGAGAAAATTGAGAGTAATTTTCTTGGGTGTAATTGGGTTGTGAGTTGTGAGTGTTGTAAACACCTTGTGTAATTTCTCCACTTTCGGTAAAAGATCTGAGGTCGGAGGACGTAAGCAAGATTGGCCGAACTCCGTTATCAAATTTTGTGTGTTATTTTTCTATTCTTGCTTTCTCATAAATCTGGCTTATCGAGAATTTACGTAATTTCTCAACAGTAAGAAGAGATAAGTTATCTGAATCTATCCTGTCTTGGTTTAATATAAGTCCAATTTAGACCCTTTACATTAGTCTAGGGATGGACTTTTTTTTTTGAAAAGCTAACTAATGAATAGGAATTCAATATAGAATCTATATTTTTTTTTAAGTTTGTTGTTTCAAATAGTTTTAAAAAATATCAACATTGATTTATATATATATTATAATTATTATTTTGAATTTATTTAAAATTATAAAATTTAAACCTATTTAGTATAGACTCACTCAAACATCAACAAACAATCTCATTACTCGCGTTTGATGCCTAATCACTCTTAAATTGATCCAAAATTTGGTTCAAAATCTCACTAGATGTATGTGATTAACAATATGAGATTTTATTTGAATCTACTATTCCATTTGATATTCATTAAGTTGTTAAACATATTTTAATTTTTTTAATTTTTCTAAGTATCTTGTGAGAAGATTTTAATGACTTATTTTATAAACAATCACAATTCTATATTTACATAATATTTAACATTTTTATATTTTCTTAATAATAAGAGATTAAGTAAATAGAAAATATGATGATAATAATTTTTAAGTTAATTATATGATATGCTTTTTTTTTATCTTTCAATGAAAGGTTTATTTAATTTATATCATATTATAATTATGTGTCAAAAAATGTTAAGCTAAATTCCTTCGAACCAACTTTAGAAAAAGTTTTGGATTTTTCAAAACTGTAAAAATAAAAATCAGTTTATAAAATAATTAAAAAACCAACCTATAAAATAAAAATCAGTTTATAAAATGATTAAAAAACCAACCTATACTCGAACTTATCTACTTACTTTAATGTGTTTGAGTGAATTGTATTTACACTAATCCATAATTTATTAAACATTATCAAATTTTACATATCAATCCAACAAACAATCTTAATTAAAATACCTTAAATCAGATAGAATCAAAAATTATTTACATAATTACGTGTAAAAATAAAAATAATATCAATTTTATAATTAATTAATGGTTTTTAACCCCTTTACATAATTACGTGTTACAATAAACAATAATATCGATTCTATAATTAATTAATGGTTGTTATCACAGGATGATATCATTGTAAATTGGTATGTGAATTGATTTATATTTTAGAAGTATATACACATTCAAATATTGAGAATAAGAAAATAAAAATAGAAACCTGATTTAGGAAAAAATAAAATCGACGATACATTAGTGGATTAGAATTATAAATTTATATCTTAAATTTGACTGCGCACTCGCTTGATCACTTGTACTCTTGAAGTATTTAAAAAAAATTCGTTACCAACTTTTTCCCACTAATGCAAGTTCCAAAATTCCCAAATATGTAGAAGGATGAAATCGTCTGTCAAATTTTTATTTTGCCAATTTTTTTGAAAAATTTGGATTATCTACTTATAAATTGTGTGGAATTTTTTTGTGAAATTATAAAAATAATATCTCTAAAATTTATAACAATAAAAATAATGACATATTTTTTTTAATTAACAAAAATGTATGATTTAATTATAAATAGTCTTACTTTTATTACTTTTTTAAATATTTTTAAAAAAATACAAAAAAATAACATTTTTAAAAATTGTAAAAATAAAAATAATAATTTTTATATTTAATTTATACATTTTAATGATTAATTTTTTTAAAAAATATTATTTGTATATAAAAAATCACAAATTTAACTTTTAGTTTGTTATTGTATGTGTCAATAATAATACACGAGCAATAATTTTTTATTTATTTTTACCATAAGAGTTGGTTAAAAAAAACCTTTATAGTTGTTAATACACTCTATTTGGTTTAATAAATTGTAATAAATATTATTTGTATAAAATAATAACCTACAAAAATGAATATTCACGTAAAAATAACAAAGAAAATTTCAAGCAAAAAAAAATTAAATTAAAATTAAATCACAAATGTTAATTATATTGTAATACAATTATATATGATGTAATTATATATTAAACATGATATATTTTCAAATCTCTTTAAAAAAAAATTCGGTTATATAAGTGTTTAACATGTTATATGTTAAAAGAATCATTTATTTATTTATTTAATATGTATCCATTTGGTGTGGTGTAAAATTACTAAGATTTGATAATGTTCTTTTACATTGAGAAAAAATAGGCAATTAACTTAATTATTAAATACTATAAAACGGAAAAAAGCAAAGTTTGGAACATTTGTCATTTTTATTGTACCCTTGATGTGCTTTCCCCTATATAACTTTATTGTTATTTTAGTTATATTATAATTTTATTTTAGGTATTTTTTATTTTTATTTTTTAGATAATATTTTAATGATATTTATATTTAATAAAAAAAATACTAATTTGATATAATTTTTTATTGTATTAAGGATTATTTTTACACATACTTAGTATATGAGTATTTAATAAATGATATTTGTAATATTTTTTACTGTTTATTCAATTAGAATATTAAGAGCTTGTTTTATTTATATTTTAATTTTTAAATATATATTATAATATTTTTTAATTTATTATATAATCTCTTTTAATTTATTTATCACCTAATAACTCAAAAGTTTCATTATTTTCATCCATAACTAGCAACCTTAAATATCTCAACAATTTTACTAGTTTTATTAATATAAGTATTAAAAATGTTATTTTTTTAATATAGTGTCAAAAATAAAATTATGATATCAGTAAAATTCTGATTAATATTTTTTTTATTTGGCAATTTAAGTTGGAAGTCTGGCTTATTTCTTCTCTGGCACACAGAAAGAAGTCGTAGCAGAGGATCTAGGATAAAGGGATTTTAATAGGAGAGTGAACCAGCGAGGATATATAAAAGACGGAAAAAATGTGTACTTTTTGAAAATTAAAATTAATTCTAGAGAATAACTAATCATCTTAGTAGAATTTTATCTGTTTAATTAATTTAAAGAGAGAGGAATTATGTGCTCTGTGTATACGTGTGTGTTTTGTCACGATTAAAAAAAAAATTATCAACTTCTGTTGAAGTTTTTATATTATAATCAGTAAATAAATGGTTTTAGAATCTTTTTTTTTTATATTATATATACTGAATGATTTCGTGTTTGATACCCATCTTTCATCCTAGTCAGTTTCGTATTTCATTGCCATCTCTTTCTCTTCCTTTCCCCTCCTCCTTCTTTGTAAAGCATCCCACTCTTTTTTTTATTTTTGTTGCAACAGTTTCTTAATATCTGACTGCATGAGGGTTCTATTTCTTTCTGTGTTCTTGATTATTTATAAGTTTCTTTCTGTAATGGGATATGAGTTGAGAGCGTTTTATGATCTGGATTGGTCTGTGTGTGGTGTGAAATTCATCCTTTGAAGAACTATCATCTTGATATGGGTTTTTAAGAATTGATATCTATATAATAATCATCCTGAAATTTAGTTTTTTTTTTAATCAAGCATACTGCAAAAAACCTCTGATTTGAAATGGTGCGACTTAAAATGCCAACGAATTTACATGACAAGCACTTAAATGTGATTTTTTGTTAAATAAATTTGTGTTGGTTAATGGATTTTGGACTTGTAAATGATTGAAATTCATTTACCTAAATTGGTTAATCTGTTTCTGTATGGTGTGTATTGTATCTGAATTGTGTCCTCCCACATCCTTTTCATACAGTGACACTAGTAAACTGGTTGGAATAATGGATAACCATAGGGAGTTGAGAATTCATGAAAATTTGGATGACCTTAGAACTGATTTGGCCGAATATATTGAGGAACTTTCAGAAGTATCAGTGAAGGAGCGGGGTGTTTTTGCTATTACCTTAACTGGGGGTTCTCTCATAAGCTTAATGGGGTAACAATTAATGCATTCCTTTTTTTCATATCTGGTTTATTTGGTTCTATGATTTTTGTGTTTTTTTTTTGTTGAAACTTATTGTTGAAAACAGAAAACTCTGTGAAGCTCCTTATAAGAAGACAATAGATTGGTCCAAATGGTATATCTTTTGGGCTGATGAGCGTGTTGTGGCGAAAAACCATGCTGACAGCAATTATAAGCTTGCAAAGGAAGGCCTTTTCTCTAAGGTTTATGTCCTGAATTTTGCATCTTTGTTTCTTTTAACTTTTGCCAAGTTATTTGAAAAATCATGCATTGTTGTCTTTTCTTAATCATTCCAGTTATTTACTATTGTATCAGAATATAACTGATAGAAGTGGGAACTGGGTAAATAATCTTTCTATTTGGTTCGATTTATGGAAATTCCTTCTTTTCTCTAGATCCTTTGAATAATTCTAAACCCTGTTTAGCTATATGAATTTGTAGCACATTTGGATCGTGTAGCATTTTCATCTATGAAACAGTCAAGGTGGTTTGACACCTTGCTTCTTTTGCTGGCTTTTTCTGTCCTTAAAAGCATTCATGCTTGACAAAGCACTTCATGTTACAGCCATTTGGGGGTAATGACATCCAAGTTTGGATGTAAACATTTTGTGATGTGGTTTTGGATTTATGTTCAAATACTGTCTAGACATGTAAACAACATTTTGTTCCGAGATTAACGTGCTGTCAGGTTTAATCATCTATTGCATTCTGATAGTAAAGATTCAAAAATCTACTGCTTGGACCATTATAAACTTGTGCAAAACTAAACTAGATTGAAAAGTTCTCGTGTTATCGAGACTTAGACATTGAATATCTGGAATCAAATATTTTTCCTTTAGCTATTTGGTATGGATGGGTGTTAATATAAATGACTATTTAAACATCTGAGTGTGACATGAAAACTACTGCTTTTAGAAACCATTTTTGTGTAGGATAATGGAAGAATATGGATCCATATACGTGTGCGAGTTCTAATGGACCAACAGTTACATTCCTTTATTAGGTCCATGATGATGTTAAAAAATTACACAAATTCTTGATAAGTCAGATTTATGAGAAAGTAAGAATAGAAAAATAACACACAAATTTGATAATAGAGTTCGGCCAATCTTGCTACGTCTCTGGACCTACTGTAGATTATTTTACTGAAAGGGGAGAAATTACACAAGGTGCTTACAACACTCACAACTCACAACCCACAACCTAATTACACCCAAAAAAATTACTCTCAATTTTCTCTCACAAAATCTTTTCTCTCTAAGTTTTTCTCTCAATTGGAATGAACACTTTGGATGATTAATTCATTATAATTACATATCTATTTATAGGAAAATTCACTCCTTGAATTTCTACTTAAATTAATGATTCCTTAAATTGTTTCTTGAATTAAGCTCCTTGTTTTGTTCCATAAATTGTTTCATGTTTTGCTCCTTGTTTTGCTTCTTAAATTAAGTAACTTTATAGCAATCTCCAATAGATGATGCGTCTCTGTTTGACTCTTGGGGTAAATACAACTTCAGATCAGTCTCTTTCAGAATCCATCGTATAATGTTGAAAGTGTGATTTTAAAGTGTATGATTGTTTTCATTGGCAAAAAAAAAGTGTGTTTGTGTGGCTGTGATTATGCTTTCAGTAAAAATGAGAGAAACTAAGAATGAGGGAAATTGATTCATATTCTTATTTAATTTCCATCCATCTATATTATAATCGTCTTTTGATTTCATTTCTGCAGGTACCGATTGCTCCAAGTCATGTGCATTCTATCAATGATTCAGTATCAGCAGAGGAGGCTGCGGACTATTATGAGTTTGTTATTCGACAGTTAGTAAAATCTCGAGTTATAAGTGTGTCTGATATGAGTGATTGTCCAAAGTTTGATCTCATCCTATTAGGAATGGGCTCTGATGGCCATGTTGCCTCACTTTTTCCGAATCACCCTGCACTTGAAGAAAGAGATGAATGGGTAACTTTCATAACTGACTCCCCTAAACCTCCACCTGAAAGGATCACATTCTCTATGCCTGTCATCAACGCAGCATCCAACGTGGCTGTAGTTGTAACTGGTGAGAGCAAAGCGGATGCAGTACACTTGGCAATTGACGATGTTGCACCTGACTGCCCAATACTACCTGCAAGGATGGTCCAGCCAACAGGAGGAAAGTTGACCTGGTTTTTGGACAAGCGAGCTGCTTCAAAACTTGACAATTCATAATTTTCCAAGTAGGGTTATCCATTTTGCCTTGTCCTATATTCTTTGGGGGTAATTGTAGGGGTGTGATTACTGTTTTTGTAACAAGAGGTTAATGAATTTGTGCCTGAATACAAAACCCTTTCCTGTTTTTGCTTCCTTGTAGGGATGAGCAAGGGTTGGATAATTAATATTTGACTCTCAATTACCACAAACACTTTGCTTTTGGAAAAATAATGTTCCTAAGGCTCATAAATAATGATGAAGGATCCTATCTCTGCTAAATTATGAAATGGAATTGAACTGGATCATGACAAAAAAGCTGTAACTTAAAAACGTTCTTGGCAGTAGTAACAAAAGTAGAAAATGTTGCATGTTTTGCAATTTTATATTTTTGCTGCACTCACTAATGATTGTATCAGGGCGACAATCTTGTTGCACAAACTATGTTTGTCTCGTGTTATCATGCCCTTTTTGCATGGTTGCGCGTTGGCATATGAAAACTTTTAATCATATGGAATATGATAATATATTTTTGTTGTATTTACGTGTCATGTAAATACTAAAAGAAAAGTCACCAAAAAACCCCACGTCAGGTCTAAATTGAACGTGCATTAGTTCTTCAGAGGGCTCCATGGAGCTTTGATGGTGGATTGATAGCTATGAAGAGGTTTCTGTTGGCGTGTGCAGTGAAAGTGGAAGACAACAAAGTTAGTGGAGTTAGGAAATGACAGACAATGTTGTTGGTGAACCATAAATTAGGGAAGTAGAACAGCTGTTAGGGTTAGAATTATATTCTGTTTTCTTAGTATACATAGGAGGAGTTATTTATGCGGGAGAGCAATACGTAAATACGTAAACTATTAACATCAACACCAATAAATTGACGTGGTATCGGAAGGCGAGTTATTGGTTGTCCTAATGAAAGAATAAGTTACCTGCTAAGTTGATTTGTCGTATACGCTCAACAGATTGTGTTAATCTGTGCATATTTGGCTGATTATTTGGCCAGGATTTGGGGTAGCCGTTCAAGCTGCTCGTTGGAGTCATCACAGTTCCTACATTCCATTTGAGCTGCTACTGTGGGGCATTCATATTGTTCTTCAGCCCTACAATTCTGTAAAACAAAAAAAGACAATTTTTGCAGTGATCAGATTGATGATAAAGATGGTTCCAAGTATTGATGAAAAACTGAAAGTGATAGAAGGAAAAATCTGCACGCATTAGTTCCAGTAAACAAAAAAAAAACAGCTTCAGTTCCTTTTCTTTCTGTGAACCTTTTTGGTTCAGATTGAGAAATCACAAGCTGTTCGTTGATCCTCCATCAAAAGAAGGAAGGCATTGCTCTTCCAAGAGGTTGCTGTTGAAAAACGCAGTCGAAGAAGCTGCCGAGAAACGCAGTCGGAGAAGCTGCCGAGGAACGCAGTCGAAGAAGGCTGGCTGCGGAACTCGGAAGGACGTTCTTTGAGGAACGCAGAGGAAGGCTTGAGGAAATCGAGAGGAAGTCTTGAGGAAATCGAGAGGAAGTCTTGAGGAAATCGAGAGGAAGTTCTTTGAGGAAACCAGAGGAAATTGCGTGAAGTGGGAAGAGGAAAAAATTAGGGTTACGCGAAGCTGCGCGATTTGAAAAAAAAAATTTAGGGTTACGGAATGTTGTATATATAGTGGTGTGTGAAGTGGAAAAAAAAGAAGGAAAAACGGAAGGAAAAAAATTTTAGATTTCATGACGAAATCGTCAACTGCTCCTATTAGTATCAAGTTGGGAGGATCCAACTATGCCTTATGGTCCCAGGTGGTGGAGATGTATATCTCTGGCAAAGACAAACTGGGATATATTAATGGAGATGTTCCTCAACCCTCTTGGCCCGACCCTTCATTTAGGAGATGGCGCATGAAAATGCTATTGTCAAAGGATGGTTAATCAATTCAATGGACCCTCCTTGATTGCAAATTTTATCCGATTCCCATTGCGAAAGCAGGTTTGGGATTCTGCAACGCTACCACTTATGATGGGACATACACGTCTCAAGTATATGATCTTCGCCGCCGAGTTACTCGTACGAAGCAAGCGGGTGGATCAATTGAAAAATACTATAATGACCTTCAAGGGTTATGGCGTGAAATTGATTTCCGCCATCCTAATCCAATGGAGTGTGCGAATGATATACAAAAATACAGCTCCATCCTACAGGAAGATCGAGTGTATACCTTCCTTGATGGACTTGATGATAGATTGGATAAAACTCGAAGTGATGTGCTTCAGATCAAACCATTCCCTACGGTGGAAGAAGTCAGGCAGACCGTAATGATCACAGGTGTAGATACTACACCCGGAGTAGTTATGGCTTACAAAGGGATCAAGGGACACCATAATCCGATGCTACCAAAACTAGGAACTTTTTTGGGTAGCAAGAAATCCACGGGAAATACATCGTCTGCTGACATGAAATGTGGTCATTGTGGAAACTCTAAACACACCCGTGAAAACTTCTTCAAACTACATGGGTATCCAGAATGGTGGAATGATCTTCAAACAAAGAAAAAGAGGGAAGCCACTGGGAAAGGTGTTGTGGCTACCAATACTACATCATTATCCCTTATTCCTCAGACCGAATCTTCCCAAGATCCAGGTATTTCAAGTAAAGCATTTCATACTCGTAGTGATAATGAGGATTGGATTTTAGACTCTGGAGCTACAGATCATATGACATTTGACCCAAACGATCTCTCCAAAACAACCCAGCCAAGACGGAATCGTGTTGCCAATGCAAATGGGGTCACTTACCCAGTTACCGGAGCTGGAACAGTGACCTTATCTCCTTCATTATCATTATATAATACTTTACTTGTACCCTCTCTGTCAAACCAACTAATGTCTGTAAGTCAAGTCACTGCAGATCTTAACTGTGTAGTATTGATGTATTCTACTTTTTTCCTTCTACAGGATATTCTCACCAAGGAGATCATTGGGCGTGGTACTAGGCGAGGAGGGTTATATTACGTGGATGACCTCGGCTCTGGAAGAGCCAATCATATGCAAAACATTGTTGGTAACAAGGAACGACAGATTTGGCTATGTCATCGTAGATTTGGGCATCCATCATTCAGGTATTTAAAGCACCTACTCCCCAGTTTATTTTCAAATATCACACATTCAGATTTCAAATGTGATACTTGTATCCTAGCAAAGAGTCATATCCTATGCGCATGAATAAAAGTGTGACTCCTTTTGCTTTAGTACATTCTGATGTTTGGGGACCTTCCCCGGTCATTACGTCATCTGGTCATCGTTGGTTTGTTATTTTTGTTGATGATTGTACACGAATGACATGGCTTTACCTTCTCAAACATAAAGATGAAATATTTGCTACATTTCACTTGTTTCACACCATGGTTCAGACACAATTTTCTGAAAAAATTAAGATACTTAGGTCTGATAATGGAGGGGAGTATGTTAATCAACAATTTCGGACATACTTGGACAACCATGGTATTCTCCATGAAACCTCGTGTTCACAAACCCTACAACAGAATGGGACTGCGGAGAGGAAGAATCGGCATATTTTAGAAATAGCTCGGGCCTTACTAATCGGTGCACATATGCCTAATAAATACTGGAGTGATGCCATTACTACAGCGGTGTATCTACTAAATCGTATGCCCAAAAAAACCTTACAATTTCATACTCCATTAAAGGTGTTATCTGATCATCTTCCCTTGCCTACTATTTTGATGCTTTCGCCCCGAATTTTTGGATGTGTTGCTTTTGTCCACCTCCATAAAAATCAACGAACTAAGTTGGATCCATGTGTTGTCCGCTGTGTGTTCTTGGGGTATGGTGTACAAAAAAAGGGTTATCGATGCTATGATCCAATTACTAAAAGAACCTATATTACCATGGATGTCACTTTCCTCGAATCAGAATATTTTTTCCCATCACCGGTCTCCAATTCCACTCTTCAGGAGGAGAGTTATGGTGAAGAATGAAATTGGCTTGATGTTGAAATATTAGATACTATTCCAACATACTCGGATCGTGCCAATAATATGGAGGAGATAGTATCTAGACCCGAGCTTGAACTTCCAAGAACTGAAGCTGAAGTAATGATTGAACCTTCAGAAGATGAAGTGGTTGATGTACCCATCCACTCTCTAGTACCCAATGATCCTCCTGCTGAGAATACTCCTGAGGTAAGTCATCCTATCACACCTTTACACACTAATGCTATAGATACATCTGTTGGTTATGTTTTACCTTTCAGACACAATCGAGGCAAACCTCCAAATTGATACTCCCCAGAAAGAGAAGAACGACGATCTAAGTATCTAATAGCAAATTATGTATCTACTCAAAGGTTATCAGAATCTATCAGGGCATTTACACAAACACTCTCCTCGTGTCAAATTCCAAGTAGCATTGAAGAAGCCTTATCTGATCCAAAATGGGCTCACGTTATAAAAGAGGAATTTGAGGCATTGCAGAAGAACAACACATGGGTGTTAAGCGAGTTGCCTCAAGGGAGGAAGCTGGTAGGATGCAAGTGGATTTTCTCCATTAAGTATAAAGCAGATGGGTTAGTTGATCGGTACAAGGCGAGACTTGTAGCAAAAGGATATACACAAAAACACGGGATAGATTATCAAGAAACCTTCTCACCTGTGGCTAAACTAAAAATCGTTAGAGTCTTGTTATCTCTTGTGGCAAATTTAGATTGGCCATTGCACCAACTTGACGTAAAAAATGCCTTCCTTCATGATGATCTTGAAGAAGAGATTTATATGGATATCCCACCAGGATATACTGTTACATCAGGAAAAGAAACTGCATGTAGATTACAACGAGCATTGTATGGGCTAAAACAATCACCTAGAGCATGGTTTGGTAGGTTGAGTTCAGCAATGAAGAAATATGGGTTCCAACAAAGCAACTCCGATCATACTCTTTTCCTAAAACATCGATTGGGGAAGATAACAGCCCTTATAGTCTATGTAGACGACATGATCATTACAGGGGATGATAAAGAAGAAATCTCTAAGCTTCAAGAAAAACTATCAAAGGAGTTTGAAATGAAGGATTTGGGGGGGGGCTGAAGTACTTCTTAGGTATTGAGGTAACAAGATCAAAACAAGGCATATGCCTTTCCCAAAGGAAATACACTCTAGACCTACTGGCAGAGGCAGGATACTAGATTGTAAACCTGTCGATATTCCAATGGTTCAAAATCATAAACTCGGGGAATATATGGACCAAGTACCAACAGATAAACATAGATATCAACGGTTAGTAGGTAAACTCATATATTTATCTGTGAGTGTCGTAAGTCAGTTCATGCACTGCCCAAGTGAAGACCATATGGATGCGGTCATGCGAATACTTCGTTACTTAAAATCCTCTCCTGGGAAAGGACTTATGTTTTCAAAGAATGGTCAATTGGAAGTCCTTGGATATACAGATTCAGACTGGGCAGGGAATATGAAGGATAGGAAATCTACTGCTGGGTACTTTACTTTTGTGGGGGGAAATCTTGTTACATGGAGGAGCAAGAAGCAAAAGGTAGTTGCCTTATCCAGTGTTGAAGCTGAATTTCGAGGAATGGTCAAGGGAATATGTGAGCTCCTTTGGTTGAAAAAACTTCTAACTGAGATTGGTGTAGCCCCTACCTTTGAAATGAACTTATTTTGTGATAACAAAGCAGCCATTGCCATCTCTCATAATCCAGTTCAACATGATCGCACGAAGCACGTTGAAGTGGATCGAAACTTTATCAAACAGAATCTTGAAGAAAAGATTATTAAGCTTCCATTTGTTAAATCAAAAGATCAATTGGCTGATATCCTCACAAAATCTGTGTCTGCAAGGAACTTCTACAACACACTTGACAAGTTGGGCATAAGAGACATATATGCACCAACTTGAGGAGGAGTGTTGGCGTGTGCAGTGAAAGTGGAAGACAACAAAGTTAGTGGAGTTAGGAAATGGCAGACAATGTTGTTGGTGAATCATAAATTAGGAAAGTAGAACAGCTGTTAGGGTTAGAATTATATTATGTTTTCTTAGTATACATAGGAGGAGTTATTTGTACAGGAGAACAGAGAAATACAGAAATACAGAAACTATTAACATCAACACCAATAAATTGACAGTTTCTACCAGATGATGTTGAAATGGAGGCTTTTGCTACTAGTCATCTCCAGAATAACCTTGAGCAAACTCTTGCAAATCGTGCTGAGTGAATGCCATGTGTTTGTTGTCGGTATGGTGCTATGGATGTTGCTGATGCTTGGTGTGTATGGCCAGTTGGTTCATGCGGTGGTTTGTGTATTTTTATTATCTTTGGGAGTTATGTTTTTCAGTTTGTAAACTTGTGTTCTAAATCTGTTTGGTTTCTCTATTTTTTGATCTTTAGGGTTATCTAGTTATGTATGTTTGTTATAGCTTGGTTTTGTCCTGTTTTTTTTTTTTGGATTGGTTTATTTGCTTCTAGGGTGTTACTACGCATACTTATCAAGTTGGATTACGCTGATGTATGCTATATTTTGATGCTCTCTAAGCCTCTAACTAGTATGGATTACTAGCATTATGTTTGTGTGTGTACCTTAGGACTGCTTCTTGCAGTTTTGTGAAAGGCTTAAAATGTTTATTCATTGCAGATATAGAGATATAATTTTTACAAAAATATTGAAGATATTATTACTGTTAATTAAAACTTCGAAGAAAATATGATAATTATGAAAATTCTAATAAAAATATGATTTTTTTTATAAAACATCAAAACAATTAATGAATTTTATCTTAAACTAATTTTTTATTTAATATGTGTATTTTTAAATACTTAAAATATTTATATTAATCAATAAGTTGATCAATTAATTAAAATATTATATAATAAAAAAAATTTATTGTTAAATATTATAAAATAAGTAGTTAAAAGTTTTAAAATAATTAAATAGATTATTTAATTGTATTAATTATTATGAATAGATAAATCTCGATAGTATAAAAATAAATTTTATTAATTATTTATTTTTTAAAATACTCATAGTTAAAGGACATAATGATGTAATCTATATGTTATAACATTAATATAAGACAATAAAAAATATAACATTCATGCTTACTTTGTACTTGAGAATTGTATTAGATGTTACTGTTTGACCCGACTACTCATTAAGTAAAATAATATATGATATAATTTTATTTTTTTGCCTATTCATTTCATATGTATAACAAGCATGTTACAAAAAAAAAGAATATATGATCTTTTTCAAAAATGAAAAAAAATTAAATTGAAATAATCTCCCATAAAGAAAAAGGAAAAAGAGAAAAATAAATCGAGAATTAATATTTTTGATATTTTAACGACTTTTTAGGGACAATATCCATGACATTTTAGTTAAAAAAGACATTTAAAAAATAAAATAGAGTCGTGAGTTTTTAGTAATGTATTTGATACGAATTTTCATTAATTTAAAATATAGCATACTCAAATTTATGTTCATGTCTATCTATTTAAAAAAAGACTAAACATATGTTTAATCAATTAATTCAAAAATTATTTTCAAATCATAATTTAAAAATAATGTTTTGTAATTTTTAAAAATATTGAGTTGTTTGTTCGTTAGTTTCTTAAAAAAATGTTTTTTAAAAACCAAAAAAAATATGATTATTTTAGTTTGGAAAATATTGTTTTAAAATTTTGATTTTATTGCATACTTTTTTAATAGAAACAACAAATTTACATTTTTTTTTTACAAATATCACCTAATTTGAATATATGATTTGGATGATTCTTCTTTGACTTCAACCACTAGATGAATCACTTGCAAAATTTACATTGATTACCTCCGGTGTATGAAACCCTCTATGCCATTTACTATTGTAAATTGGGTTGAGTTTTTAATTAACTAATGCAATACGTTTTAAAATCTCATAAATGAAAATAGTTTACTCAAATTTTGTTTTAACATATTAATTCAGTTATATCAAACTTGAAAGAAATAAAAGATACATTATTTTAGTTAGTAGATTATAATTAAAGGATTACAGATCAAAATCAAATAATTGTCTACAAAATTACTAAATCTATATAATAGAGGAGGTTTTGATTCTCTGTATTAAATCATGTATTAATTTTTGTTTTATTAATAATATCATGATATACAAGTAAAATATTATCATTAATATAAAAATTTTAAAAATTTGATGGTATTTTTTAAAAAAATTTAATCATGATCTTATTAATAAGACACATATTAACTGAAAAATCTCAAACCATTGAAGATGGCTGGTAAATGCAATTATATTAAATATTTTTTATTAATAATAATAATTATGATAAAGAAATAAAATTATATTCAATTAAAAATTATCATATTAATTTGTGATATAGTAAGCACTAAATAATGCATCAATTTTTATTAAATATTAAATTTAAAATTTAAAATGTTGAAATAATTATGAGAATAATCATTGATAAAAATAAATTATATTGTGACATATTATTTGATACATGTATTAAATTATAATAAAAATCATTTTTCTTCCTCACATATTACAAATTTAAAAAATATATATATAATAAATTAAAAAATATATAACCGGAATACTAAGAAAATTTCAAATATTTTCTAAATTTATTTAGCTATAAATATAATATTAAGATATTATAAATTATAATAAATAATATTTTTATAACATTCATATTAATTTACCACAGAAATTACCGGTACATGCATCAAGTATGATAATTGCTGGATACGTGTCAATTATTTTGATGTAATTCCAACCATAATTAATTAAGATAATGTTATAATATTAATTCATTGTATTTATCAAATAATAAATCAATATTAATAGGATATAAAATTTAAATTATATATTAGATAATAAAATAATTTTAGACTAATTACTAATAAATGGAATATTAATATAAACTATGTTGCTAATATTATAATTCTTGAAGTAACTAGCGAAATATCATTTTGACCGTTGATTTTAAATTCCTTCTACACAGTATTTTTAGTAGCCTAGCAGGCCTATTGGGTGAAAATACATACTATTAATTAATGGACTTCATCTAAAGAAGCAAAATTAAAAAGAAACTAATTTTTATAATATATATTTAAGAAAAAAATTACTTTTTATTTATTATTTTTTCTTTTCCACTTTTAAAAACATTGTTAAGCAAATTTAACCCATAAAATTCATTTATGACACAAATATTTTCCTTTTAATTTTTTCTTCTTAGTTTTTCTTAAATCTATGTCTATACTATTTATATTTAATTTTTATCTTTCATTTAATAACATAAGTATTATATCTTTGTTTAAAGCTACGTAATAATATTTTTTGAAATATGGTATACGTGTATACATTTATTCGTATTTTGAAATTTGAATATGTGATTTAATAATAGAATTTATTTAGTTATTTTAATTTTTAAATATTTAATATATTATAAATAAAAAAATTTACAAAATTTTGGTTTCGTCAGTAATAGAGGTCAATTAGAACTATGTTATATAAATACAAGTTGCGTAAAAAAAAATTAATTAATTAAAATAGCACGATATTTTACTGAATAAAGTTTGGACATATGAGTTTAAAAATGTTAACTCTTAGTTAAGATATAAAAAAAAAAAGAGAAAAAAAATCTTTAACCTCTTTTCAATTTAGAAGCGTGTAACACCACATATAATAATAATTTAATTTAAAAAAAATGAAAATATAAGAATAAATAATTTATTTTTTAATTATTTTTTATAATTTAATTAAATAAATAACAATAAAAATAAAAATAAATTTTTAAAATTTGGTTTTTATATTATTATTATTATTATTATTATTTTATAATAAAAAATTATATTATTAAAAAAATAATAAGGAAACTGTACCTGATTATCCTAAAGAAATATAACTGCGTTTTCCCTTTGTCTTTTAAAACGGCCAAAACACGTGACTACGTGAGAGATGTTTTCGATTTTTGTCTTTTAGTTAATGATAATTTTTCAAAAGTATATTTTAAAAACATGGCTAAACAAGTAAAATTATTTTTAAAATGCATTTTCTGTTTTTAAATAGTGAAAATAAATTTTAAGTTTAGTAGCCAAACACGTTCTAATATTTTCACGAAGATTCAATTTCTTATTTCACTCTATACAGCCCTCATATGCATTAATTATATTTATGAAAACAAATATATGTAAAAATATTGAAAGGAAAATACATAGTTAAATATGCAAAATAACTAAATAATTTCATATTTTATTCTAAGTTAATAGTAATAAACTCAATTATGGTATTTCTAAGAGATACATTGGGCATAAAATATGTAATGTGTAATGGTGAAATGATTTAAGTGGTGACTTTAAAATTCTCATTCTCGACCAAAAATTAAAGTTCAAAAATAAATTATTTAAAATATTTTGTTATTAAATTTTACAATATTAGGTATATAATTAGAAATAATACTTAAAAAAAATTAAAAAAATTACATAGAGTAAACACCCACAATTAATAATTAAATAGTTTAAACTTCAAGTTTAAAAAATAAGAATTTTTGATTTTCTAAATAAAAAAATAAAAATTTGAACAAAGTTAAAACTTACTCAACAAAATAATATAAATTTAATATATGTTTGAATCTAAGATACAACTGTTTTATAATATAATT
The DNA here is from genome assembly GCA_033030585.1 of Hippophae rhamnoides. Taxonomy (NCBI): domain Eukaryota; kingdom Viridiplantae; phylum Streptophyta; class Magnoliopsida; order Rosales; family Elaeagnaceae; genus Hippophae; species Hippophae rhamnoides. Next base: position 41,006,933 of record CM065434.1, read on the forward strand.
TTTATTTTACATTTTATTAATACGTAATTAAATTTATAAAATGAAATATTGTAATATAAACGTAATTAAATATTGTAAAATAATTATAATTTAATAAATTTAAATTTTAAAAAATAAATTTAAGCGAATAATGATAAATATGAATGTATTATCTTTAGAAAAAAAATAAATGTTATGAGTATTAAATTTAATTGCAATAACTAAGGGTGTTTGTGGTCCGATTTGGTCCGATTTTAAGTAAAAAAAATTAACCAAATTGGACCGTTAATAATGCTCAAACCGGATCGGATCAGATCGTTTGGCTATCCAAAATTTCACAACCAAACAGTTTGGTATGGTTTGATTAACGGTTTAGAACGCTTAATAATACATAAATACAATACAATTTAATATGATATAATCTAATAGGATAAAGTCAAATGTGATGCTCATCAATCATCATACATAAATAGATATTATTGTTAAATACATAAATACACAAATAAATATACAAACTGTTATTGAAATCCAAAAATAAAACAGATTAGACATGAAGAAATGAAGTCTCAATATCTCATTTACACATAATTCTTACCCATTATTAATCATCAATAAAATTTCTTGCACAGAATTCACCTATGAAAAAGTTTCTCAAACTTTTTTTCTCATCTAAATAAAATTGAAACACATCCCTAGAAATTATTTGACGAGATCGCACATGAAACTTAGGACAAATTTCAGCTATAAAATCTTTAAATCTCTCACCCTCAACAAACCTAAAAGACAATTTATCAATAATAATCATTTTTTCCAAAGCAATTCTAACATATTTTGCATCAATTGATACAACAATTAATTTATGAGTTGTCGTATCACCCTCTCCTTTTTGTGTTTGAAAACTTAACATATTTTGTCTTTTATCTAATTTTTTAAGAATTTTTTTACATAAATTTTTGAAGTGATATATCATTGAAGTAGTTCCATTTCTTGTGGGATGGGCATCATAACTTTTTTTTTTACAATAATGACATATAGCTCTAGGATTTTTCACATCATAAGGTAAAATATATGAAAAATGATTCCATATTTCTTATATGAAATTTTTTGGTTTCTTCGTATCAGATTTTCATATTCGAGTAAACATTACTTACTTTTATTCCTCTTTTTGAAAATGAGTCATTTAAATTCTGTATTGGATTTTTTATTTTCTCTGGATGAATTTCAGGTTCAATGTCTTCAATCATAGACATAGTAAAGTCTGGAAATTGACTTGGTACAATAAACTCATGTAAATCATCATTACCTATATATATAATATAGATTAGTACATATTCCTAATATTAGTCTGGAAATAACTAAATGATCTTAATTATAAACAATATGGCTGGAAGTAGGGGTGCCCATTTATATTAAAATTCAAATCCCAAATATTTTACATACTAATTAGATCAGGCCAATCCATACTAATTAGATCAAGACGAACAGATTATGATATAAACATGAGAAAATATTATCCATTTCATTATAAATAGATCGAAACAAACGTAAACATATGCAATTCTATAGTTTAAATAGCACATTATATTTTCTGCTAGTAAAGAACATGTATGTTAATACTGGCTGAAATCAGAAATCACGTGACTTTTTTTGCTTGATTTTTTATTAGAAATCAGGGAAAAAACATGTTATTTTAATCACAATCACGATTGAGGCTTAAAAAATGAATAAAATATTAGTAATGTTGAGAATATGTAATTTACATTGAAATTGAAAATGATATTTATTATTATTTTTAATAAAATGATTGAAACTAATAATTCAAAGCAATATCATAAACAAACAAACACAATGTAATGATAATTTTGGCACACATGACTAGTGAGGAGAGAAACAAAATTTAGAGTGTCCAAAAATTCTATGAAAAACTCATTTGAAGAGGCATTTCAAAAACTCAAAAAAATCCTATCAGAAACTCATTTGAGGAAGCATTTCAGAAACTAAAAAAAACGTATCATAAACTAAAAAAAATCCTATCAGAAACTCATTTGAGGATGCATTTTAGAAACTAAAAAAAATCCCATCAGAAAATCATTTGAGGATGCATTTCAGAAACTCAAAAAAATTGTATCATAAATTAAAAAAAATCCTATCAAAAACTCACTTGAGGATGCATTTAAGAAACTCAAAAAAATCGTATCATAAACAAACAAAAAATTATATCAGAAACTTATTTGAGGAAGCATTTCAAAAACTCAAAAAAACCTTATCAAAAACTCAAAAAGACCCTATCATTAACTTAAAAATAACCCTATCAGAAACTAAACAAAAAGGCTTAACAACCAATCCAAAATATAGAGTACAGATAATGTCTCGTATACAAAATTGTACTGAGAATGTTTGGAGAAACAATCAGCTCACTACATAGTACATACCTATTTCATCAATGGATGACAGAATGTGAGGTGACGCGAGAAGATATGATTGACTGGTGATGGAGGCGACGCGAGAAGATGTGACTAATTAGTGGTGGAGGTAACGCGAGGATGAATAGGTGGTTGGGTGATGTTGGAGGCTATGGCACTTGACTTAGGTTAAGGTTGTTTTCAGTCGTTGTTGCTCTTGCAAAGACGCAAACATAGACGGCGTTGAAAATGAATTAGGGTAAAGTTAGGAGGGTAATGTGAATTCTTAATATATATATGCTAACAATTAATTAAAAAAAATTAATTATTTATGAAAATCTGTCTGATCCGATCTGATTTGGTTTGACCGGTTTATAATTTTTATAGTCGGATCGGATAGTTTGAAAATTAGTTTTACTTAATACAGATTGGATTAGAACATTTTAATTATGAAATTGTTCAGTTTGGTCCAATTCGATCAGATTTTTTAATTTAAATCGATCTGACCCGATTTACGAAGAAGCATACCAATAACCATAATATTTATCATTATAAAAATATCAATTCTCAAAAAAATTAATCAAATATTAATAGATTTTATTTTTTAAATAATTTACTTATTTAACTAGTTTTAAAAATAATCTCACACCCTAAAAAAAAAATTAATCAAATATTAATAGATTTTATTTTTTAAATAATTTACTTATTTAACTAGTTTTAAAAATAATCTCCCACCGTACCAAACCTAATCTTACCTATCACAACCCAACCACACTATAAACAATAGATGTTTAAATAACAACGAGTTTTATATATTAAAAAGATATTGTGTTCACAAAACATATATTTAATAATGTTTGTTAATTTTTAACAAAAGAAATACATATTCATATTAGTTACTAATATTATTAACAATTCATAAAATTTAAGCTACAATAAATAGAAAAATAATATAAAATTAAGGAATAAACTAGTAAAAAAAATATATTGGGGCAATATATGAAAAACAAAACTGGAAAAGCCGCGGTGTATTGGATTCCACATCCCCTAATTTCACTCTCTACCCTTTCCACACCAACGCTGGCCGTGAAGCATCCTCCAACTCTATTGCCGCCGGCCCAATCCCGTGAAGTATTATGTATGGTTGACTTTTAATTTGTAATAGGTAATCTCTCTGCCTTATCTTGATTTATTGGTTTCATTTTTATCTTAGAATTGCCGACCTTGTACATATGATACTGTGATATTAGCTAGTTTGGTGATCTGATGTGATTATTTATGACCTTTTAATCATTCAAATTTTTTATTCTCAAATTTTCAATTCATTTCAAGGGCCTCATTTTTAATTGCGGCCTAGGGCCTCACAAGCTCTTGAGCCGCCCCTGATTATAATAAACTAATAAGGTTGGGTAATTCTAACTGCATTTGAATCCGTATGTATTTATGGTCTTAAAATCTGTCCTTAAGGTTTCATTGTTTTTTCACTTTATTGATGATCTTGAGTTGGTCTTCAATGTAATAAATGCTTAGTTTTCAGTTTCAGGGCAATTTGGCTTTGATCAGAAACTAACGTGAGCAGGAGTTTCCTTAATCCCTGAACTAATTAGCAATACAACATGCTGCCAATGAATTTCCTCATATATGATTCTTTTTTATCAGCAGTGCCAACCTTGAGGGTTTCTTTGCAGACTTTTTCATTGTTAAATTCTTTCCATTTTCTGCTTTGCTTGCTTGGCCTTTATGAATTTAGCACCGTTAGCAAAATGTTAACGGTTAATAGTACCACCTTGTATGTTAATAACTTTTTGTTCATTATGCAGTTTCATTGTAATGTGGTTTAGTTTTGATGAGAAGCTGTACCGACATGAATTTATTAAAGCAATTTGTTCCCAACAAGCATGGGTTGGATGGCATTGCCAAGTTTCGTAAAGGTAAATTAAAATATATTTACCTAGTCATGATAACGTAGAAGGTTTTAATTAGCATTTTCCAAAACGAGAATATGAGGCGAAGTCACTGGCTGACGGAGTTTGACAATAAGGAATTTGTACAGGATGGTTTTGAAATAATTAGCTTAAAGTTAGTTTAAAATACAACACTTATTTAGGTGGAGTTACCTTAGCCTAAATGTACACAGGGTTCACTATATCACCTACAAATTACAATGGGGATAAATTTTGTAGACTTTTTCGCTCTATTTTATAACATTATTAATAATGCATTTTAGTAGAGTAAGTTACCTATGCCAGTTTTCTGATACTTGTTTTGATCTTCAAAGCAGTGTCACGTGTTTCATTCCTCCATTCATCAGCAAATACCCCGTCTGAAAATCACTGTCAGGAGCAAGAAGTTGTGATTGCCTTAGGAAGTAATGTTGGTGAGAGACTCTGCAATTTCAATGAAGCCTTACATTTGATGAAAAAGTCAGGCATACATGTCACAAGACATGGTTGCTTATATGAGACAGCTCCAGCTTATGTGACAGATCAGCCTCGCTTTCTCAACTCTGCTGTTCGAGCTTTTACAAAACTTGGGCCTCATGAATTGTTGGGTACACTCAAACAAATCGAAAAGAACATGGGTCGTAGTGCTGGTATAAGATATGGACCAAGGCCAATTGATTTGGATATATTGTTTTATGGAAAGTTAAGGGTTAATTCTGATACTCTTACTATACCCCACGAAAGAATTTGGGAAAGACCCTTTGTAATGGCCCCCTTAGTAGATTTGCTAGGATTAGATACTGAGAGCGATACAGTTGCTAGTTGGCATTCTTTTTCTTTACATTCTAGTGGGCTTTTTGGTTCCTGGCAGAAATTGGGTGGCGATTCTCTTATTGGTAAGGAAGGTATGAAGAGGGTTTTACCTATTGGCAAGAACTTATGGGACTGGTCGCAGAAAACCTCTGTTATGGGTATCCTTAACCTCACACCAGACAGTTTTAGTGATGGAGGACAATTCCAATCAGTGGATGCAGCAGTTGCACAGGTCCGTTTGATGATTGCACAAGGGGCAGATATAATTGATATTGGCGCACAATCTACACGGCCGATGGCTTCTAAGATATCCCCTGAACAAGAAGTGAATAGATTGATCCCTGTATTAATAGCCATTTTAGGGTTGTCTGAAATGGAAGGGAAGCTTGTATCTGTAGATACCTTTTATTCTGAAGTTGCAGCAGAAGCAGTCAACAAGGGGGCTCATATTATAAATGATGTTTCTGCTGGGCAGATAGACCCTAACATGCATAGGGTTGTTGCAAGCCTCGAGGTTCCTTACATTGCAATGCACATGAGGGGTGATCCAACCACAATGCAGAGTAGTGAGAACCTGCATTATGATAATGTTTCTAAACAAGTTGCCTCTGAGTTGTGTTCAAGAGTGAGAGATGCAGAATTTTCAGGTATTCCTGCTTGGAGGATAATCATTGACCCTGGCATTGGATTTTCAAAGAAGACAGAACATAATTTGGAGATTCTAATGGGTTTACCAAACATTCGGGCAGAGATTGCAAGGAAAAATTTGGCATTGTCTCATGCACCCTTACTAATTGGTCCCTCTAGAAAGAGGTTTTTAGGCGAAATTTGTTGTCGGTCTGCTGCAGCTGAGAGAGATCCTGCTACTATTGCTTCCATTACTGCTGGGATCTTGGGTGGTGCTAACATAATAAGGGTGCATAATGTGAAAGATAATCTAGATGCAGTGAAGCTATGTGAAGCAATGCTGAGATGCAAGAGATCTTCATCTTCAAATTGGGAAAATACCCAAGCATTCAATGTTCATGAAATCTACACTTCATGATATTGCTGCACTTCTATGGATTAGACAAACACATGCCCAGGTTAAAAAAAACAAGTCTATGTACACCTCCCTAACTCTTTACAGCTGAACACTGGCAAATCAAGCTTATTGAAGGAATTAAACTCTTCATCATTGAATTTACATTTATTTATGGGAAGGAAACATTTGAGGGAGAAAAGGCAATATTACTCATGAATATTCTTCTGAGTGTAGTATAGCATCTTATCTTATTTTTTATGGGCTAATAGTTGAGCCATAAAGGATAGTTGATTTCAAATTAAATTCATTCCCTTTTTGTTGTTATACTACCACATATTTCACCTGTTTTGATGCCATTACCTGATGTGGACGGGCATAGTAATTCATAAAAAAAAAAGAATTGAAATTGTTTAAGAAGCAGCTTTAATCGTTAGTAAAGTTGAAAGTCGAGGTCAACAATGGCACCACTGTGAAAAAATTAAAACCTCAGGCCTAGGCAATCCTGAACCAAATCAGTTTTTTATTTTATTTTGAAAACAAATAAGGGTTCAAAAATCAATACAAAATATAGGTGCATAAACAACGCTCTCATGATCAAGGATTGAAATACTCTTAGTAAAAAAATTAATTTGCCTCGTAAAATATAACAATTATTAAGAAATAACCAGAGGAACTTTATGACATCTTTGGAGAAATGCACCTGATACTATAACTAACCAAGTAATTTTAAAAGCATGTCTACAAACTCGTAACGAGGGGTATGATCTTGCTTGTAAGGGTAATGAAATTTTTCATGGGGCTTGTAAATGGAATCCTACAACGGAAATTGATCTCATGGAGATCTAATCTCATGTTGCTTTTTAAAGATAAAGAGATTTGTTGTTATTAATCATGCTTCACTTTAATAGTTAGTAAAAGTTATATCTTGAATCAAATAAGAATAACATTTCTCATCATTCTTTTTCTTCTTTTCTAGCGTTTTCTCAAAACATTTTAATTTTACAACATTTACATGTTACAAGAGAACAGAAAAACATAACATCGCCCTTTGTAATGATTGAAGCCCTAACAAGTCAGCAATTTAAGGGAAGAAACTAAGATAATACTTTGTCGAAGAAAATATCTATTGGTGTAAAACACAACTATATCAGTTGAAAATAACTGATATCATATTCTTATCATTGTAATATATTTTATAGTCTATATATAACAGTAAAAAAGAATAGAAGATTAGGCCGCCTGAAACACCTCTCTTCACCCTACCACGATACCATTTTGGTTCATTAAATTTCCAAGTACGAAGAAAAATAAAACTAAACAAGATTTAATTAAAGGATGTTCGAAATGTATCAAATTAAACGGTATCTAATTTAACAACTTTTAATATGAAATAATATGTCATATATTTTTTTAAATAGTAAAAATATAAGACTTAAACATAAATTATTTTTATAGTTATAAATTTTAAATTATTATTTTTTTCTAATTTTTTAATAGTTAAAATAATTTAGAAGATCATAGTTGAACTTATTTATATTAAATTCTAAAGTTTACACCCTTCTTTAAACGTTTAATTATATATCATAGTGGTTGATCTAATAATTTGGGAGTATTAGTTACTTTTTATGCAAGTTCAGGCCAAACCAAATATCAAGTTGATCTAAAAAGAAAAAAATTCAATTATATGTTAAGTACTGTTGAATAAAAATAATAAAGATTAAGTTAACTCGCTAATAGTAACATGATTATCCAATCACCTTTTTTTAAAAAATACCTGCTATTCTTTTTCTTGAAAAGACATACAGACAAAAAATTGTATGATATAATATCTAATCTAAGTAACATATTAAAAGTGATTAAATAATTTATTTAAATTAAAAAATTGGTTCGATTCTTCAGATTTATATCAGATTTGATCGATAAATTTTATAGTTAGAACAGAATTCGAATTGGATTTGAATTGAAAGTATACAATCCGTTCGAATTCGATTAATACATTTTATAATCTATTGTTACTATTAAATTATATATAAATATATATTTTATTTTATAATATATTATATTTATATATTATATATGTTATAATTATATTAAATTACTATTTTAACTTAAAATAAATATAAATGTTAAATATTTATAATAATTTAATAATTATTGCATCAAATTTTTTATTCTTTTAGTTTTCTTAATTGTGATTATAAATAATAAATTTTGTAACAAATGTATCAATTTAAAATTTAAATGTTGTGTATGTCGTATTTTATACGTAATAATAATTTATAAATAAATTTTAACATTAATCTAACCTTAATGAATCTTTTAATATTAAATTACTATTTATACTCTTTTAATATTCTCTCTAAAATGTGGGCTATTTTATATTTATAAAGGTTCATCACTTGAATTTTCTTCCAAAGAGGGTTTTTCTGTCTTTTTGCAAGGTCCGTTTAAATTAAATTACGATAATATAAATTTATTCAATATCGTACATCATCTAATTGAATATTGTTCAACATTATTGGATACTATTTTTATTGTTATAAGTTTTAGTGACGTTTTTTTTTATAATTTTTGATGTGTTTTTTTATCCCATCCCTGACTTTAAAGTAAATTGAGAAAAACTAAATATTTATTTTAGAAAATTGGTAAGTCCATGTTTTATCCAAACTTAATCTGCAGCGCGTAAATCTTTAGTTAGGTTGAAACTTGGAGTCACCTGGGTTCTTTTTTAATTCAAGCACTAAACTCATTACAATTGATTGCAAATTTGGCCAACTTGTAAACAGTTTGGTTAAGTGATATGATAATATCTACAACAAAGCAAATTGCTCCACAAGATAGAGCTCTAATATCCCCTACAAATCGACAATATGCCCTTCTATAGGCAACGAACTTGAAGAATCAACCCTATCCATATCAAATAACTTCACAAGATGAAAGATGATATTAGTATAGTAATATATTGCGTTGCCCTATGTTAAACTTCTTAAATTTTTGAAATTTCAATGGAATTGACAGGAAAAGTTGTGTTAAATAATGTATCATTGCTGATAGTATTTTCTCTCATCATCACCTCAATTAAACTTTAATGGTCTGAAGTAACATAATTTTACTCAAGATAAGTTAGTCTCACGAATCATGACCAGTCCATGAAACTGTAATAAATTAATAATAGGTCACCTCTTGTTTATGAAAAAGGATAAACCCACAAATATATCAATATGATATTTCCTTGAACTTGCATGAGGTTATCTTTCATATTATGTCACAATTTGAGTCCTAAATCTCACATATCAGTTTTCACAATTTCAAGATCTGAGTTTTTATCTTTGATAAATTATTCTTCTAAGCCTTAATGACTGAGAGAGTACAGATTCTTCTTCTAATTAGGGATACGACTGATTTTAGAGGATTTATTGTCTTCTTTATTAGATTTATTGGTCTATAAAACTTCTTGTGTTTTGCGTTTATTTTTTATTTTTTTACTTGAAGAAGTTATGATCTTAAGAGGACTCGATCCTACAACTTAAGTTAAATTAATGTAAATACCATCTTAACTATTAACTCAATGGTTTGGGTTTAAATCTTCATTTTTCAATAATATTATGTCTTTCCTTGTCTTTTTTCAAATTTATAGTTTTTATTATAGATTTTGTTAATCAAGATGATTAACAATGCCTTTAGTGATTTTTAGATTTTTTTTTGGGTAAATATGAACAGAGAATTGATGCAATGATATGAATAGAGTTTTTTTACTTCAATAATATAAATGAAACAAATTTTAATTTTGTCACATATTAAAAGCTAATAATTCGGTATTATATTTATCTAATTATAGGTTATAATTTTCTATATTTTTTTCGATTATCTATAAAAAATTATGGTACAAACATTTCTTTAATAGGTTTTTTTAAAAGTAGAAAATTATCGGATAATTTTCTTAAAATAAAGAAATTATTGATGCATAGTAAAATTAAGGTAACGTTTGGTTCATAGAATGAAATTAAAATAAAAGTGAGAATGAAATTAAATGAAAAAAAATAGTATTATTATTATATTGTTTAGTTTGACTATTGGAATCAAATAATGAATCAGTATTATAGTGTTTGGTTTATAGGTAGATTGTAATGTAAAACACTATTATATATTATCTTAATATCTTTATATTTAGTAAAATTTAAATAATATCATTTAATTATTATTTTTTTTGTCAAATAAAATACATTATTTAAATCATTATTTTTCTAAATAATTATTACTTAAAAATAAAATATATTATTAAAATTATTATTTTTAAATAGGGTTTAGGATTTAGAGGTTTAATATTTAAGATTTAAGATTTAAGGTTTAGATTGTGATTTAATGTTATATTTGTAGATTAAAGTTTATGGTTAAAATTATCATTTTTTTTAAATAGAGTTTAAGGTTTATGATTTAAGATTTAAGATTATATTTAGAATCAGGATAAAATTGAAATTAAAATTTAATATCAAAATAAAATCATAATTTCTAAGGAATAATATGGAATCATGAATGAATCTCTTTTAAAAATTGATTTTGTTATATTTTAAATTTATAACATAAACAAATATAAAATTATAAAAATTAATTTAAATTTCATTCTATTCTTACCCATCAAAAACACCGTCTAAAATAAGAGGAGAACAGCATACAGCAACTAGATAGGAGCGTCACCTCTTAAGCGAAGACTCGCAGACTCGGCTTAGCGCTCTCTTCTCTCTCTGACCAAATACTACGTGACCAATCCGCTTTGCCCGACTAATTTCAAAAGCAAAAAAGAGAGGGAGACAAATTGCAGTTACCCAATAATCTGACTGTCTTTGACCAAACCCAGAAAAATGGCGACCCTCTCCAATCTCTATACGATGCAAGAAGCCTCCCAGCACAACACCAAAGATGATTGCTGGGTCGTCATTGATGGCAAGGTACCGTTTCGTTTCTGGCCTCTTTTGTATGTCTGCTATACTCTCTGATTTATAAATATTTATTTATTTGTTTTCTGTGATTTGTGATAACTTATCTGTGTTTTGTCTTTCTTCCAGTTTAAAGAGGAGATTTTTCCAGTTCTTTTTGTTTGTTCTCTTTTCAGTTCCAATATTCTTTTCTTCTTTTTATTGTGGGCATGTGCGTTACTTTATTTTCAGATCTACGTTGCCTATTAAATCTAATAAAGTTTAGCTCTGTATTCTGTAACCATATCCTGAATATGTTTGTGAATCTTGTGATAGTTTGTTGTCTTAAGTATTAAAAGAGAGGTGTATTGAGCTTAGCTTTCATGTGCTATATTTGATCTATGTCAACATCGACTCGGGCTGAAAGTGTCCAACACGAGTAAGTGTCTTGTTTGTAGGGATATATGGCGCAGCGTCGTATCGGTAAAATTAAAAATAAGGAATAATAAATGTGCTGGAACTAATATAAAAGTGACACAAAATATTTAACGTGGAAAACCTACTCAATGGGAGAGGGAATAATCTACAACTCCGAAAAAATTTCCACTATATCAAATGTCGGTACAACAATTATCTCAAATTTATTCCCAAACTTGAGGTATTACAATAATTAATATTACACTCGTATCTCTCACACTTACAATTGTGTGGTAAGCTTCTTACTATTTTATCTCTGTAGGTATTTATCACTCTCTATAGGAACACTTCACTTTTCTTTCAAAGCTTAAACTTTACTATGGTATTCTTTTTCTTTTTGTTGATCTTCTTCTCAACTTGTGAGTTGTTTTACTGTCTTGCTCCTTCTCTGGAGAAAGTCCAACCGTATAAAACAATTGGAAGGTAAGCTTTGCATTAATATTCAAAGAGTAGGTGTTGTCCTTTGAATCATAGTCGGTGCCAACTCAAACTCTGCAGATATCAACTAGTGCTGCTTCAATATTTCACATGCAGCAAATATAGCTTTCACACCATTTGAAAGCTTTTCAAAGGTGATAAGACATGAGGTGGATCCCATAAAATCTCCCATTTTGCCTGATGAAGGGAGGAATCACATTTTTGCTCCATCATTTGGGGTTGATTCCAGCGAACTTGGAACCTAGCTCAAGTTTTTGTTTAGGGATAACCTTTGTCAGTATATCAGCAGCATTCTTGTTTGTGTGAATCCTGTTTACTTGAATCAGTTTCTTTTCAAGTGTTTGGCATATCCAATGATACCTTACATCAATATGTTTTGTGCGAGAGTGATATGTGGTGTTTTTGAAAAAATCAATTGTACTTTAACTATCATAATAAATCACATACTCATCCTACTTTAAACCCAATTCTTGAAAAAAATATTTATCCATAATATTTCTTTTCCATCTTTTATGACCGCAATATATTCGGCTTTTGTCGTGGATAATGCAATAGATTTTTACAATTTGGATTTCCATGATATAGCTTCCACTGTAAGAGTAAACAGATATGTAGATGTAAACTTTCTACCATCAAGGTCACCTACCATATTTGCATTTATATCGTCTTTCGAGATTGGTTTTCCTTTTTCAAATCTTAAGCACAACTTGGATGTACCTCTTAAATATTTGAAGATCCACTTTACTGCTTCCAATGCCCTTTGCTAGGATATGACGGAAATCTACGTACTACTCCAACTACATGAGCAATATCTAGTCTAGTACAGACCATAGCATACATAAGACTACCAACAGCTGAAGAATATAGAATGACATCCATCTTCATCTTTTTTTCCTTTGAAAATGGACATGATTTCTTTGTGAGTTTAAATTGACTACCAATAGGCGAACTAACTAGTTTCGCTCCTTTCATATTGAACCATTCAAGGACACATATCTCTCTTGTGACATCCATAATCTCTTAGACCTCCTATCACGAATTAATTTCATGCTTAAAATTTGTTTGGCTTGACGTAAGTCTTTTATGTCAAAGACTTTTGATAATTCCTTCTTCATCTTATTGATCACTTCAGTGTCTTATGACAACAGAATAACAAACTTACTACTAGGTAAATTTTTGTAGACACGAGTCTGCATTTGTTCTCTTGAACTCATTACTCACCATGAATGAGTCAAACTTCTCATACCATTGGCATGGAGCTTGGTTTAATTTGTACAGGCTCTTCTTCAACTTACAGACCAAGTGCTCTTTTCCTTTGACTTCAAATCTTATGGTTGTTGCATGCCGATGACTTCTTTTAGATCTCCATGAAGAAATGCAATCTTCACGTCCATGTATTCAATCTCGAGATCTAGGCTTGCTGTTAAGCCCAAAATCTCCTGATTGAGGACATCTTCACATCTGGAGAAAATATTTTGTTGAAGTCAATGCCTTTCTTTTGTCCAAAGCCTTTAACAACTAAGTGAGCTTTTTATTTGACTTGGTTGGTGATGCCATCATCCTTCAACTTGTATACCCACTTGTTTCTTAGAGCTTTTTTGCCTTTTGAAAGCTCGACCAACTCATAAGTTTGGTTTTTATAAAGGAAATTCATCTCTTCTTCCATTGATGTTATCCACTTTCTTTTGCTTATGAGTTTTCACTTCTTGGAAGCTCTCTGGCTCCCCTTTTTCAGTGATTAGGATGTATTCATTCGGTGAATATTGTTTGGATGGTTGCATGACTTTATTCGACCTTCTGAATTATCATATATCATTTTCCATTTCTCTTGTCTGCTCCTCTTGATCATTAACCTCTTATGCTGGTATACCTCTTTTAGCATCTTCATCTTCTTGTACTGGTAAATTTTTCTCAGCATCATCTTTCGATATCGACTCTGTACTGTCACTTTCATCTTGCATTTCTCATCCATTATTAGTTTATGTAAGAGAAGAGAAGGGATGAAGATCAATAAGAACATTTTCTAGTTGTTGCACTTCTTGTTGATCTATTGTTTAGCCTTCGTGAAAGACCACATCTTTGCTTCTTATAACCTTCTTTGTTTTTGGATCCTAACATTTGTAGTTGAATTATTCGTCTCCATAACCAATAAAAATGCACCTAATGGCTTTGTCATCCAGTTTCGATCTATGCTCCTTTAGCACGTGCACAAAATCTTTGCACCCAAACATCTTCAGATGTGAGCAGTAAATATCTTTGTTCGTCCAAACCCTATTTGGATTATCAAAATCCAAAGGAATTGAGGGGGTTTTGTTGATGAGATAACAAGAAGTTTGAACAACTGCTTCCCATAATTCTTTTGGTAGCTTTGCTGCTTGTAACATGTACTGCACTCTTTCTACTATAGTGTGATTCATCTTCTCAGTTACACCGTTATGTTGTGGGGTATCATGTACTATTTTCTCATGGTGAATTCTATGTTAAGGACAATAGTTTTTAAACTTGCGGGAAGTATATTCACCTCCGTTGTTTGTTCGAAGACACTCAACTGCTTTCTCATCACTCTTTCCAACATGACATGGAATTGTTGAAAAATATTGAACACCTAGTCTTTTGACTTCAACAAGTACACCCAAACTTTTCTTGAAACATCATCAATAAAGGTTAAAAAAATACTTGGTTCCTCGAAGTGATGTAACCTCAATGGGACCACATACTCATTCCAATAGAGGAACTATTTAAAGAAACTCTATGCTGCTTTCCAAATAAGTAGTAATCATAGGGGTCAAGAGAGCTACCTTTTACAAAGGGAATAAGTTTCTTCTTTTCAAAATTTGCAGTCCCTTTTCATTCATGTGGCCCGTTTTCTTATGCCACAAACTCGGTGAAGCATTAGCCGTCACATTCAACCCAATTTCACAAACCATCCCATAGGTTTTATATTGTGTGCAACAAGATTTTCCTCTTGCAATAATTAAGAATCCTTTGGAAAGTTTCCACTTTCCATTACCAAAATGGTCATGGAAGCCTTCTTTATCAAATGCATTGACTGACATCAAGTTTAGGCGTAGGTCAGGAACATGCCTCTTATCTTTTGATGTTAGTTGGGACCCAATATTTGTCTTGATACAAATGTCTCCAATTCTTACTGTGTTTGAACATGTGGTGATTCCTATCTTTACGGTACCAGAGTCTCCTACTTTGTATGTAAAGAACAACTCTTGATGGGGTGTGACATGATAAAAAATGCTAGTATTAACGACCCATTCAACCATGTTGTCACCATGTAAATACTCGTTGGCAACCATTGCAACATCTTCATTTTCTTTTGATGCTCTTGCCGTTGTTGTGTTGTCATCTTTTATTTGACCTTCTTCCTAAATTCGTTTCCATACTCGACAGTTTCTCTTTATGTGGCCTGGCTTGCCACAATGGAAGTAGTTATTCTCTTCCTTTTGACTTCGACCTTCCTCTGGACTTATTTGTTTGGTTCTTCCATCCTCTGTTTTTACTTTTCCTTTGTTCTTCATGACAAGGGCTTGTGAGTCATTATCTTTTGTCGTATTTTTACTATATGACAAAAGTATTTTAGAAATTTCTTCAAAAATCAATTTATCTTTTCCATACACGAGAGTCTGCTTAAGATGGTGCTACGACGGAAGTAGTAAAACTACTTTTTCTTCTTTAGAGAAGCTAATGTCAAAATTCTACAGCTAGGAAATCATGCCGTTAAATGTTATAAGTGTTGCATAAAGTTACTATTTTTTGGTACACGTAGTTGACATAAATCTACTCCTACCATGAACTTGTTTGATAAGTTCTTTGTCATGTATAGGCTTTTCAACTTGTTCTAGATATCTAATGTAGTTTTATATTCCTTCATATTAATGTTCTGAAAAACATTATCGAAAATATTGAGAAAAATTGTATTGGAAGCTATCTCGTATGTTTGGTCTTGATCTTCATCTTTTGTTGTTGTTGGCTTTTTGACTTTACCCAATAAAGCCTTGTAAACTTTCTTTTGAATGCGAACATCTTTCTTTCTACTCTACTAGAGGGTAAAATTGTTGTGGCCACTAACTTCTCAATCTTTGTTTTACCGCAATACATTTTTTACTATTTCATGAATTTTTACTATTCATATGAATAGTAACTTTGGATAAACTTCAAAATTGACTATCAAAATATAATATGGCAAGAAATTTGTTTCTGATAACAGTTGTTAGGAAATATATGAAGCACCAACGTATCGATAAAATTAAGAATAAAGAATAATAAATATACATGAATTAAAATAAAATGTATAAAATATTTAACGTGGAAAACCCATTCAATGTGAGAAGGATCAACCACGGGACAACTCCGAAAAAAACTTGCACTATATCAAATGTAGGTATAATGATTCTCTCGAATTTATGCCCAAACTTGAGGTATTACAATAATTAATATTACACTCACAAAGTATATCTCTTACACTTAGAATTGGTCGGTATGCCTCATAAATTTTATCTCAGCGGGTATGCCTCATAAATTTTATCTCAGCGGGTATTTTTCACTCCTTGCAGGAACTTCTCACTTTTCTTTTACAGTTTGGACTTTGCTGTGGTATTCTTTTTCTCTCTGATGATATTTTTCTCAGCTTATAAATAGTTCTATAGCCTTACTCCTTTCTCTAGTTATAGAGAAACTCCAACTGTATAAAACAATTGGAAGGTGAGCTTTGCATTAAAGAGTAGGCACCGTCCTTTGAATCGTAGTTGGTGCCAACTCAAACTCTGTAGATATCAAGTAGTGTTGCTTGAGTATTTCACATGCAACAAATATATCTTTCACACCTTTTGAAAGCTTTTCGAAGGTGATAAGACATGAGGTGGAACCCATCTTTGGTGTCTGTCACACTTATTTTCCTCAATTTTAATAAATCATCATTAATTTGAAGTGTCGAGTACACACCCATGTCCATGTGCATTGATGCATATTCTTTATGAATGCTGAAGAATGTAGTATTTGATTCTTATGCTTTATTTCCTTTTTTATTTAATGTCAACCATGAATGTTGAAAATAAATTGAGAACATAAGCATCACTATTTTGAAATCCAATTGTGTTAGCATCTAGTTGAGCATCATGTTCGTGTTGCAAATTTGTTGTCACCTTTCCCTATTTTTGTTTCCTTGGTAAAGAAATAGAGAAAAACTCTAATTTTTCATATTATTTTAGAACAAGCAGTACATCATTTATAGGAGAGATTTGACGACAAATATGCTACTGATTACAACAAATCAGCCACTGATTGACAACAAATCCTCCTAAATTAAATGGTAAACATAATCCCTTAAAATCAGGTATTTAAAAAGAATATTAAAACAAATCAAAAGGAAGAGATTTTGGATCCTAAAGATACCTATCTCTTTTATTTGAAAAATAAAACTAAAATAAAAAGAAATCTCCTAGAAATTAGGAAATAATTTTGGTATTCAATACACCCCCTCAAGCTAGGAAATAGATGTCAATCATTCCCAACTTGGGTATCAGACTATCAAATTTAATCCTTGGTAGAGCTTTCGTAAAAACATCAGTTCTTTGAGAATTTGTTGTAGTATGAATGAAACTGAGCACCCTTTCTTCAACTTTCTTTTTAATAAAATGGCGGTCCAGTTCCACATGTTTAGTTTTATCATGATTGATTGGATTTTTTGCTATATTAATTGCGGGTAAGTTGTTGTAGAACACTTACATTGCTGAGTTTGATATCTTTAATTGTTCAAAAACTCTTTTCATCAACATTTCTTTACAAATTCCTTGAGTCAATGCTCGAAATTCAGCCTCAGTACTACTCTTTGCCACCACAGCTTATTTCTTACTTCTCCAGGTTACTAAATTACCCCACACATAAGTACAGTAGCATGTATTACATCTTCTGCCAGTGATAGAACCTACCTAATATGCATTTGAAAAAATCTCAATGTCTTTACTAGTTCCCTTCTTGAAGTACAATCCTTTACCAGGTGTCATTTTTAGATACCTTAGGAGCCTATATATGGCTTCTTGGTGAACTTCCATTTAAGAATGCATTTTTGACATCCAATTGATGTAGAGGTCTATCTAGGTTTGTAGCTAAGTAAAATTGGAACAATATTTAGTTTGACAACTGAAGCGAAAGTCTCTTGATAATCAATACCGTAGGTTTGAGTAAATCTCTTAGCCACCAACTTTGCCTTGTAACGATCTATACTTCCATCTGGTTTATACGTGACATTGAATATCCATTTACACCCATTAGGTCTTTTCCCTTTTAGAACATGTGAGAGTTTCCAAGTTCCATTTTTTTAAGAGCTTTAATTTCATCTTCAACAGCTGCTATCCATTCAAGTTTCCTTAGAACTTCATTAATATTTTTAGGTATTTCAACTTTAGATAGATTAGTAACAAATGTATGATATTAAGAGGATAGTCTTTCATAAGAAACAAATCATCGAATGGGATGTGTGTAAGATCTTACTCATTTCCTCACAGTAATAGGAAAGTATAAGTTATCATCAATATGAATGTCATAAGTAGTATTTCCTGGAATAGCAGAACTTGGATTGATCAAGTTGAACTCTTGATTTTGCTTAGGAGATGTATGAAACTCTATCTCCTCTTAAGGTCCTTTTCTTCTAGAATAAACATTTAACTTTTTAGTAGCATTAGTGTGTGTTTTCTATTGAGTATCATAGAGAGTGTTAGTGTTTCTAGGAGTAGACACTTCTTGTGTTTCTGGAAGAGTGTAGATAGGTAAATTAGGCTCAGAAGATGAGGACTTGGGTGGCGTTTTGAACTTGGACGAGGTAGACTTAAGTGCAAGAGAGGGGTGTATTGTGTTGTCAGGAAGCCAAAAAACTATATTTTTGTGTGTTCAAGTTCTCCTCCTAAATGTGGATTTTTGGATAATAAGGTTGATTTCAAAAAAAGTTGTCCATAGAGATGTAGGTTTTCCTAGTGATAGAAGAGGAGCATTTATAGCCTTTTTGTTTAGAAGGATAACCTTGGAAGATACATTTGATGGCTTTTTAAAAAAGAATTAGTGTATCTTGGATACAAACCTAATGATGAGGTAGGGAAGAAAAATGAATATCCTAGAAAACCAGTAGCAAGAGCATTATTAAAGATTAGTTAGAAAGTTGATATATTTGTCTCACACCAAATCAGATATTGCTTTTGTTATTAGTGTCGTAAGTAAACACATGTACTTTTCAAAAGAAATCTATTGAAAGTTGTTTATAAATTTCTTAGGCATCTTAAAGGATAAGAAGGTAAATAATTGTTCTTCTAGAAAAGCGAAGTAATGCCATAGAAGTCTTTACTGATGCAAACTGGGCTGACTCAATAGAGGATAGAAGATCCACTATTGGGTATTTTACATTTGTTTTTGGGAATTTAGTAACTTGGAGGAGTAAGAAACAAAATGTGGTAACTAGATGTAGTGCAAAAGTATAATTTAGAACAGTGGTACGAAGAATGTGTGAACCGTTGTGGTTAAAGAAACTTCTACATGAATTATAGGTTTCAGTAAAATCTCAAATTAAACTTTACTATGATAACAAAGTCGCTATCAACATCTCACTTAATCTAGTGCAACATGACAAGATCAAACACGTAGAAATTGACAAACATTTTATCAAAGAAATGATTAAAGATGAGATTATTTGCATGATTTATGTTCATATATTGGAACAAAAAGCAGATATATTCACCAAAGCGTTTCCACGACACAATTTCAATGATTGTATTTACAAGTTGGATATGATGAATATTTATGATCTAACTTGAAAGGAAGTGTTGAAAGCATTGACCAGAGGAAATCATTGATTTCTCTCCTGGACAGTTGTGTAATATTAGGAAAATAAGAAGTAAATCATAACTTATTTTGGTAGAGATAAATGTATTAAATCAGTATCATTTTTTAGTTTCTTTCTCCGTATTATAAATTGATCTATTATTTACACAGAAAATAGATGAGATATACAATTTCATTAATTTCCTATTTGTCTTTTCTATAATGACTTTGCTGAGAAGTTGACATTCTTATTATGAAGCCACACCAGTCTATCTGTCTGCATGAACTGCTAGAGCTAGGGGAATGGCTAAAATTTCCTTCACTATCCAAGGAGGAAAATAACAGATGAGACATCTCACAACAACAGATCACATACCTTCACAACACCATCCACTTTGTAACTAGACAAATCATGGTCAATTGACAACCATGTATCGCCTCAAACATTGTTACTCTTCCTATCTCACACCACTATTGCATCCCTAAGAAGTAAGAACTTACTTTCCCTTCCAGATACTCTTCCAAGACCAAGTTCCCCTTTGAGGCTGCTTTGCTTGCAAAAAGTTGCAGTCAGGACAATAAAGACCCTTAAACACTCTGGCACATAAACTATAGGGCTTCACAAGTAGGTTCCATGCTTTTTTGCATGGCCATGTTAAAAATATCCTAATCTCGAAACCACATACCATCTACAGATTTTCTCCTAATCATGGTGTCTTTGGAATCCCAATGTATCCGTCAATTCCTCGTTAGAAGACCACTAAAAATTAAGTATAGCAGCCATCAATCTTTGAACCATCTTAGGCAGTTTAAAAATCCCCATCATGTACCCTGGCAATGCTTGGGAAACAGGTTTTATCATTACCTCATTACCACCAGACAACAGCTTTGCTTTCCATGCGGCACTTATGCCCTCCAGCCTTTGTTGCAGAATACCATAAAGGCTGGCTGTAGAGCTTCCCCAATCAGTAGGTAAATTTAAATCTAGGCAACTTCTCACGTTATGTACTTGGTTTACTTGCATAGAGTCAGCCACCCATATTGGTATTCTTACTAATGAGAACACTACTCTTAGAATCATTCACTCTCTGCCCAGTAGCCTTACTGCAAGAAACGGGTCACCAAAGTATATGTTCACATATAAATGTTGCAAACGAATTATTACATGTAAAATTTCTTTTATAGAGTATTAAACATTAAAGAAATTAGAGCGTGCGGATTTGGGAGTCCTTGTTACCTATGCTCTTCTTAGTCCTTACAGTTCCATATTACCTTGAATTTTGGAGTTGAAATTTAAGGAGCATATTCAAGTTTTGCCATGGTTTCCTGTGTCAATCTTTAGATAACAAAAATACAATTGTGTTTTCCTCTTGCCTTTATAGACTTGGGTTACCTATTCTACATCTACTTTTCTCTTTGATATTTATGTTACTAAATGAATCTCTCAATCTTAGGTGTATGATGTGTCATCTTATTTGGATGAGCACCCTGGTGGAGATGATGTAGTTCTTGCTGCAACTGGTAGTTGGATAATTTTCTCATACATTTGAATTTATCATGACTTTTTTACTTGTGGGGAATGACGGTGCTATCAATATTTTTGAAGGGAGGGATGCCACTGAAGATTTTGAAGATGCTGGGCATAGCAAGAGCGCAAAGGAACTCATGGAAAATTTTTTGATAGGTGAGCTTGACACTTCCATCCCAGAACTTGAGATCATCTCCAAGAAGCCACCAAGAGATTATGGGAAGAAGCTCGTGGACTTCTCGAAGCAATATTGGGCTGTTCCCGTGGCAGTTGTTAGTGTATCCATAGTGGTTCGTTTATTGTACTTGCGTAAGAAGTAATACCCAAAAAATTTTGACCTTCAAAGCTCTTCTCACAATTTTTAATAATTGAAACAAGTCCAACTTCAAAATTTTGGAAGAACTGGGCAGTCTTAAGAATACCAAAATTCTGAGGACTTAACTGTGTAAGAATATATGATCACAACAGGGTCTGGTATATCCATATTATCACTTTAATATCCATTCTCTTCCATATTATAGTAACTTTATTTTTTTGGTCCACGAAAAGCCATGACACGTAAGTTTTGGATTTTATTTTTATATAAAATATATATATTAAAAACTATTAAAAAATGATAAGGATTTGTAGGAAAATTACCAAAAAAAATTGATAAAGAATATATGAATTACTTTAATTTGATGAAAAAGAAAACTTCTCAAGTTTTTACTGTAATTATTATATTGCATAATCATTTTAATTATTATTTTGTAATTAATAATACACATTTATTAACATGGTCTCAAGATTTTGCGTATATTGTAGATTAATTATATAATATAATTTTTAGAAAAAATAAGTGGCAAAATATAGTTAGCAGCTAGCTATGGCCTTATAAACGTAAATTTTTTTTACAATTATAAAATATGTATAACTAAAGAATATCTAGAGCTTAAGGTTATGCTCCCATTTATTAGCATATTTTAATTTGTTTAAACCAAAAATAATTGAACTTTTTATTTTATTTCTGTGAAGAAATTGCATATATATAATATTATATTTCTTAACGATCCATATTTTTTTCCTCAAGAAAAATTAAACTATCAATTTTTTCACCTAAATAAATTAAAAACCACTTACTTTCAATATACGCACAATATTTGTATTTGAAGTTAATCACAAAATAATAATTAAAATAATTATGCAATATAATAATAAGAACAATAAAAATTTAGAAGCTTTATTTTCATCAAATTAAAGTAATCCATATATTCCTTATCGATTTTTTTTTTTAGTTTTCCTACAAGTCCTTGTCAATTTTTTTAATAATTTTTAATATTTATATTTATAAAAATAAAATTCAAAACTACTGTAACATATTTTTTTGTCGTTTTCTTCTTTCTTGTGGGCAAAAAATAAAATTATTGTAACATTTTGACAAAAAAGATACAAAGAATAAATTTAGATACAAAAACAATAACTTCTAATAAAATGAGTATCAAAGTGATAATATAAGTAACACACTCGTTACAACATTAATAAGTTCTGATGGATCATTTGTTTTACTGTGTTTATAGATTTTGATGGTAGTGTTGAAGTACAACATCTTGTCAGGATTAGAGTCAATCATCTTTATCATTTAGTTGCATAATCCAAACAAATAAGTGTCACAAGTTTTTCAATAAAGAAGAGATTTTCATATATGTAATAGATCTCCTTGAATAGCTCATTGTTAGCTAGGATTGTTCTCTTTGAATATTAACTTTCCTTGAAATATAGATCTAAATTGAAGTAATATTTTTATTGCACAATAATTTATGTTGATTAGCATGTAATTTTCATTTCTATTATTTTCTTTTGTGACATATTTTGTAAAAGTGATTTTTGTTTTTAATTATCAAAATAAAACTATCCAAACTTAAAAAGAAAAAACTACCGATGCATCTAGTGTTAACGTAAGTAGTTTTTAACCATCATAATATATAAGTATATTTTGGTAAAAAATAAGCTCTAAAATTTTTACATAATTTTGAAAAAGATTTACAAAAAAAAAATGAGACATTTAATCAATTGTCTATGACAATAAAAATATTATATAATTTGTCTTGTTTTTTAAGTAAAAAACCTACAACATAATGTAACTTTTTAATCAATTAAGTATTGTTGTTATTTTTAATCTTGTATATATTATCCCAAAATATTAAAAACACAATGTAAGATAGGTTTGATTGTTCTTAAATTACAATAGATAATATAAATATATAATATTAATTACCAAATAAATCACCTATGTGTTAAAGTTTATTAGAAAATATACGATATTAATTATAAATATAAATACATAATATCAAATATATACACGTGCTATACTTTGCTAGCACAAGTATATTGCTGTTTTCAAAAATAAGGTTAGATGTGTGAATGAGTTTAAGGGCGTGTATTATATAAGCTAAGTAAATAGCCATATACGATTGAATGTATAGTACCACTTTGATAACATTTTGTGGATGTCCTCCAAATATTTATCACTTTTTCTTAGAAAAAGGAAAAACAAAAACAAACAACATAAATTAGGTTCATTTAGCTAATAAATATGTTATACTTTCCAATTATTAATTTTGAAAATTTAATTAAGCTTCAAAATATTAATATAATTGTTTACTTAACTTTACTTAATAAGTTTGACTATAGAAGTGTTAGGGTTGTAAACAATTATCTTTATATAAATAAGTACAAAATATTCATATTGAATTTCTTTATCATTATGAAAACTCTACATATTATAAAGCATATATTAATAAAGATTATTTTAATTCACAAAATCTCTGTAAACAAGATATTGGTAAAAAGAGAATAGTGCAAAAACAAGAAATCATTATCATCACTTGGATTTGTCTTTTTCTTGCTTTCAGTTATTTCTTCTTTGTCAGATCAGAGTAACATTCTAATGGATAATAAAGTACTTCTGATTTATCTAAGAAATCAAAGAGTATTATAACTAACCATTAATTTATGTTAAAAACAGAAGTCATTTTTGTAATAAACGTAGCTTGCCTTTTAAAAAGGAAAATACAACATTATCTCACTTTGTAAAGTATGACAATGTTAACCTACAAAATGTTAAAAATATATCTTGGCACATTGTTATTGATCCTATTTTCAATTTTAATTTAATTTAATTTTAAAATATTGATGGATTGGTTTTAAATTATTTTCATTACAAAGTATATTTTTTTTTACATAAAATCATATTTAATTTTTTTACTTTTTACCTCCTTTGACCTCTAATATCCCTCTATTTATTTTAAAAACACAAACTTTTACCTTTCACAATTTTTGGCCATTAATTTTGGTCCCTTAAAAGTATTCCATGCTCTAAACATTAAAATGATTGATTTTTTTTTTAATTATTACACTATCTATACCTCCATAATTAAAATTCAGATTTCATACCTTCCATATGTCAAGTTACTAATTAATGTAAATAGAATATTGTGAAAGAATGTAAATGGTTATATTTCTTTAAAAGTTTCTTATTGGTCCATGCTTTCGTAACTAAATATACCAATTAAAAATTTTAATTTTTTTATATAAATTTAGTTATATTCAATTAAAATTTTATAAAA
Source organism: Hippophae rhamnoides (assembly GCA_033030585.1). Lineage (NCBI taxonomy): Eukaryota > Viridiplantae > Streptophyta > Magnoliopsida > Rosales > Elaeagnaceae > Hippophae > Hippophae rhamnoides. The sequence goes on from CM065434.1 coordinate 41,031,873, forward strand.
ATCTTTAAAAATATAATTGCTTTCAAAAAGATATATTTTTAAAACTCACAAGCAAATTTAAAAAAGTTAATTAAAATCTACAACTCCTTAAAAATCTATTAAAATAACCTTATATAATTACATATATTTCCCACTCAGCTCACGCACACGCTCAATCATCTTAACACATTGGAAGTTTGGAACATTATTTATATATATATGTTTTTTCCTCTGCATAATTTTTTATCAACTCCTATTTAAACTCAACAAAATTGTCTCCAATTTTACCCTGATAATATTAATAATTTCATTGTTCAAACCAAACATTAATGGTAATATCATTTACGTTCAATTCTATTGATATAACCTTGGCAAGCAACTTAATTGAGTTGTTTATCAGCTACACAACTTAAACAGTTGTTTCTTCTCGGAAAAAAAAATCGAACGTAGAGACGGCAAGAATATTGAGTTCTTAGTAAATTCATAACGTCCTCTAGGAGATAGCTAATGTCCTTTGCCCCCAAACACACGTACACTCGAGTACGGAAATGAGAAATGTACTTGTTATATAGTATCTAACCGTGTTGCGTTTAAGGATGTCCTAACTTTTTTGGGTATGTATAAAGGCGTAGAATACGCTTATTTATTTTCTTCATTTTTTGTTATAAAATTTCACCCATTGGGAACATGCCCATGTCATATCTACTAGAGACGAGTGTTTAATATAATAAAAAGAACGAGATTGAGACTAACAGAAGTACCTACGTATCAACATGAGATTCTTACGAAGCGAAGTGTGAATTATTTGCTCTTTGCCGCCTTCCTTCATAATACTCTCTATGAGTGCTGATAAACCAGCAACTGACCTTCAGTGCTAGCTACAGCAACCGCAGCAGACATTGAATCATCAGTGCTGATGCATGAAACACTACCACCTGATGGAAGATGAAATTTTGGAAACAAAAAAGGGAACGACTCAGCATTACTCGAAAGAGTTTCAGGAAATCAAAATTAGTCAAACTAGAAAGGTATTCTGCTGATAAAATTATTAAATCTAAATCTAAATCATAATAACTTAAGGCTTATGACTCACCTTTGAAATGATGCATGGTGACAAGTTTAGATCCTGTTGTCATTTCCCATGAATAAACCATTCCGCCAAATGTACCAATTATCCCATGACTACCTGATGTACCAATAGCAGCAGCACTGCACCATAAAGTCCAAAGTTTCAATTTAAAAGTAGCTTGGGGTCTCAGTTTCAGAAACAATGAGTATGAAAATAATAAATGAGCATCATGCCGTCATGCATTACATTCATTTTTCAACCATAGGCATAGTCCAAGAATGAGACTTTTGGTAGAAGTCATAATTGAGTTTTCAATCATTTAAAGACCAATGCATGGTGTGCCATAATTTAAGGACATTTGGATGCTATTGAAAATAATGGTTTAGATCACAAGTATGTGCAAACTGCATCAGAGCAAAATGAGACAGAGAACATGTAAAATTGCCACTCATTATTATCACGGATACATGCCAAATTTCTCTTCTTTTTCCCAACATAAATTATATGCATCGCTAGCTAGTAGATTGTGCTGTTATCTCATTCCCAGAATTTCTTTTAGAATTGACTATGTGGAAGTAAAAATCATTAATGACAATTGAAAGTGAGTATTCGTGGCACCTTGGATCCAATGCACTTCCTAGGATCACCATATTTTTTACAAGCAGAGCAAGTCTCCATAATCCCATTGAATTTCTTTCAAAATGACTAGAAATATGATCATGCTGAGCATCTGAATCAGGCACTATTCGGACAAGAAGCCAGACAGCCATATTCTTCTCGTCTAATGAAAGAACAGAGAGGTTTTTGGTTTGCTCTGTGAACCACATACTTGTCGCAGCCATCACCTCTTCAACATATGCATCCACAGAACTGCTGAAATTAAGGCCTTTCCTTTGCCAACTAAATAAACTGACGGGAAAAAACTCACAAATCGAAGTTCTTGGTGTACAGAACTTCGAAAGATGGATGCGCTTTGAAATATCCCTGAAAAAAAAAATTGTTGCCCATTGAACTACATAAGCTCCACTCGAAAGAAAATGCGTACTTTTCTGTCCGTCTGAGGATATTTTGAGTCCTTTTTCCTCAACTTATTTAAGAAAGAAAAGATAGTTAATTACTCCTACGAATAACTGTATGCACTCAATAATATTTTCGCATATGGAAGAAAATAGTAATATCATGTACAGAAAGCAATGAGAGAATACATACAAACAGATTGTAATGTGTGGCTAGAACAATAAAAAGATTCTAAAAACACTAACTGCCGACAATGCCCAGCAGAAACAGATAGGATAAAAGCAAGAAATAGATTCTAAAAAGGTAAAAATTGTAAAAACAGATTATAACGTAATGTTGTATTATGGTGTAATTAAATTTAACAGTTTATTATATGTTCAAGCAGAATGATTGGAGATTCAGTTGTGAAAGCCCACATGAATTCACAATTTACATATCTGACACGTAAATATTATGTTCCAGATTCCAACAATATTTTACATGACCAACTAGTAGAGACCATACACACCCACTGTTTAGATCCTTTCAGGAAAGATATTGTATACACATAACCCTTTTGAAGAATGGAAAAGAACATACCATAAACAGAATTCTCCGAAACCGTTCCAGCCAACAACCAGATGAGCACAGTTAGGAATTCTCTTCAAGTCCACTATGCTGGGAGAGGACATGCAATCATCAGGTTGTACAATGAATTCTTCTCTCTTTGCACTGCAAATGGTCAACTGGTCAAATTTTAAAGAACCCATAGATTGAACAGGAAAACAAGAAAACTCGAAATAGCTCCAACAAATTTTAGAACGAAAAAAAGAACACTGCAAAAGTCAAAAGATTTTGCAGATATGGAACACAAAAAATACAGGTAGACAGGGTCCAGGAAAGAGACAAGGAATAAAAGTGAGACTAAAGTAAGCACCAAACATCCTATAAAAGAGTAAGTACAGTGCAATTTATCATGGCACCAATATACCTACAGTAATGAAAATGACTTGCTGCATAATTGCCAAAGAAACTCAGAAAGAGAGAGAGAGGATATTTTGGGAAGAAAGGAATACATATTTTTGTGTTAATAATGTTAAGACTGGTATCAATAATTGTTATTTAAGTGACACAAAACGGTGCCATTTAATCAGAGAATGAATAGCAGTTTTGTAAATACCTCATCTAATAAGCTCTTTTTTTTTGTGCTTCACGTTTTCTCTCATTGGGCTGAGCATTTAAAGCCCTAGATGACACATAATATTTTAAGTGCTCCAACTAGGGGTGTCCAACGGTCCGGTCCGGTCTGGTTTTGGGAAAAAATATTTAACCGGACTGAACCGTTTATATTACTCAGATCGGGCCGGACCGGACCGTTTGAAACGGTTTTAATTATTATAAACCGGACCGGATTGTTTGATTTATAAAATCGTTCGGTTCGATTCAGTTTCCGATTTGGTTCGGTTTTTTTGACATCTTTAATGAAAAATAATGTAAAATTTTTAATATATTTATTAAACCGGTCTGGTTCGGTTCGATCGGTTTAAACCAAACCAGACCATTTAATTTGTAAAACCATTCGGTCCGATCTAGTTCGGTCTGGTTTTACGGCTTGGTTCGGTCCGGACCGGTTTATGGACACCCCTAGCTCCAACCAATGTGTAGCCGAATAGAAGCCAAAAAGGTCATCATGAGCCATCCATTGTTGAACAAGAAAAAAATTAAAGTCCCACTGAAGCATCATATTATTAATTCAATGAGAAATTATTCATTATTTTTGGAATATATGATGACGTGATATTACAGATTAAAGAAATTCAAGATTAGTGTAACTTTTTCTCTGAAAAAAATAAATATCAAATAGAAGGTGAAGAGAAAATGCAACGTGATTGATAAGCATAAAAACAATCTAACTAGTAAAAAGTATACTCCAAGAGTAATAAATAACACCTCTTAATTCAATACACCAGAATTTGAAACTTGTTCTCTTGGTTTTTTGTGAAGAGCTTGAATCAACCAACATCAACAAGCTTAATCATCTATTCGGTAATAGTAGATAATGTTATTTGTTCACTACAAGATTTCAAATTGTTCTTGCTTTCTATTACTGTTTTGCATTGAGAGAATAAGTAGGTGTATTTGTTTTTTCGAGTAGCTTTTTTTGTGACATTGGTGTTGTATTCTCCATTTGGATTTATTAGAAGATTTTTCTCGGTATGCCATTACAAGTAGAGTAGACTTTTCATATTGAAAAATATAACCACTTAAATTTTTTTATATTATTTATTTTTCTCATTGTTTATTCTTTTGTCTTTACCCATAATTATTTATTTGTTCAACTGAATTTGCATCCAAACTTTGCTTTTGTTAGTGTTAATTTATAACAATAACCATTACATAAAACTTACTAGAACCCTTATTTTCTTCAACATTACAAATGACTGAAAGAGATGCAGTCTTCTCATCTCGAAACAAATGGGAAAAGAAGCTGGAAAGCACCAGATGATCCTTATCAAACCACTAAATTCATGACCTCAAGAAGCCTATTTAATAATAATAATAAAACTAACCTCCATGTTGAATTCATGACCCAAATATGCAGTCTTCCACTCTTTCCAAAAGCAACAAGATAGTTTGGTTCACAAACCAATATATGTCTCACGCAATCAACTGTTTTCAGTTTTGTCACTACTGAAACATACCCAAATTTAATTTTCACAATCTTCACCACGTTCTCGTCAGAGCAGTCTGATGTACATGCTGAGCAAAAACAAGGAATTTTCCCTTGACTGAGAAAATGCACAAGTCACTACTTAAAGCTTTATAAATGCTTAGTTTATATAATTAGATGAATTCCACAAAGATAACTAACCTGCAACAAGGTGTTCTAATGCAGCCCGCTAACACAATACACTGCCCATCTGGAGTCAACTGAAAACCTGATTTTTCCAGAGCAAACTGTGAAAGGGTAACAAAAAAATCATCAAAAAAATATAGCTGTAGCGAGCATGCAAAGAGCTTTATATGTACCACAACTTACTCGTCTGCCAGAATAATTATTTAGAATTGGAATATCTACTGACGTGTGACCAATAAAAACAGGGCGTCCAACGGTTGGATCAATAGAAGATACTTTGTACATAAACAAGATCCTGGCCTCATCATCCGGAAGGCCGCACAAGGCACAAATGTTGATTTCATTCCCTCTTGTTCTCAACAATAGCAATAATACAGGAACTGGGTGGAGATAGCATCCCACAAGTTTAAAAGCACTAACAGGCTTATTTATGTTATCCATGCCTTGAGAATTCAGTCCTGATCTTTTATGAACTTGCTCAGTGATAGATGTACAGCTGCTATTAGAGCTGCTTTCATGTTTTTGGGATGACAAGGATTTATGATGAACCACATTTTTGTCATGGGGTTCAAAATTATTTTTCTGTACGACAAAGTGACCAGGGAACTGTAACTTTTCGGTATCTTTGAAAGTAAATGCATCACCTTCGAGTATATTAAAGCCCGCATTATTTAGCAGACTTTTAGGATTAATGGCAGACTTCTCCCCCTGTGGACCTAAATCCCTCACTTCAGAACCACATATATCTTTCTCACATGATTTATCATCAGAAGAGCTTATTTGCCGAGTCTTTGAAGCAAGCGAATTTTCTTCAGTAGGATATTTTTCAGAGTCGCATCTATCGACGTAATTTCTGAATATGATACTTTCTGAGAGCAAACCATTGTATTTCCCTTTTATGGGTGTAACGGTCCGAACTCTTTTTCTAGAATATACCATGTTTGAGACATGACTCATGGTCGTGGATGCATTGCCAGTATCAGCAGCCACGTTCATCACACTATTTTGCTTTGGTGATATATTAGAGGAACTCAGTAAGCGTCTAAACTTTAGTACATTTGCACCTGTAGGTGCAAAATCACTACCACTGTCAAAATAAATTTAGAATTTTACAAAGGGATATAAATATTTCATATTTTGACAAAACAAAAGTCGAAAGATTCCTAGATGCTTGATTATAACATGTAAAATTAGCTACTTCTGCAACAAGTACAGTCAATAATTAAATCAATGAACATTCTGAAATGAGATTAACTTCATTGATTTTAACAAGTTCCAGAGAACTGAAAGAGACTTGCAGATTTGATACATTACCTTCAACACAGGAAGACGGATTTTCGAGGTCCATTTCATCAGAATCAAGAACAATATCAGTAGAGTTTTCATTTATACTTGCACAAGCATTCCCAATTTTTTCAAAACATTGTTTTTCTTGAGTACATTTTGCGAGAGATTCAGAAAGGTTTGTATCGCTATCTTGAAGCATGTTCTCCAAATTGGGGCATACTTCATCATAGCAGAATATATCTTTGCTGTCCCTGTTCTCAAGATGGCTATCTAATGACCCTTTATGTTTATCAAAGTCAACAAGTTGTCCCTGTGGGCTGCTCATGAGTATATTTTTCTTAACATTCGCCTGGCATGCTTCAGCATTAGGAGAGGGTGATAGCTCGTCGCTGGATAAATGTTGGTCATATGGATTATCCATTAAATTGCCTAGAGCATCAGATTTGGTTGGGAGAACTGAGCTAGTATCTTTGAATTGATAATTCATTTGCTCAATTTCGGCATCTTTATTCTCTGCTAGAATTGCAGCTGCACATATGACAGAGGAAAATTATGACCTATTCATAAAGCAAGATGTCATGATACGTTTAAAAATATATATGGACATTATGGTTAAAGAATTAGAGAAATATTATTAAAAAAAGAAACTAAATAAAATAAAATAAAACGATGGCTTTGGTACGGTTTAAAGGATAATGAACCTGGTGACAGCCTAAAATCTTCGTTATTTTCCTTCTCAAAGTGCATCATTGGAGACAAAACTTTGATAGGGCTAACAGAAACTTTGTTCTTCCTTGAGCCCTTCTGGAGTAGGGGAACTGCTTGTGGAAGCAGAAATGTCATCATGGATTTGACCATTTCCTGACCAACTGAATCAAAATCACTCCTTTGTGAACTCACGTTGGAATTAGAATTAGCCGCTTCTTCAGAATGAAATCCAGTCACTGGACCTTCAGAAATGATAGCATCTCTTGCAACGGACTCTTCTTTTGCACAGTAAAAACTTTTGTCATGTATACTTGGTCCGAAACCAGAAGTGTGATCTGCATTTAACTAGAAGGATTTACAAAAGAACAAACAAGAACAGAAACAAAAGGAAAAGCATCACTTTCAACACTCATTATAAAAAGACATGCAAGGAAATAAATACCTTTTACAAGAAATGACGTATCAGGAACACAGACATCAACATTATTAATGTCCTGGGAATCTTTTGGACTTTTAGCGTCTCCATTTTTTACTTCTGGATTATTTGAAAAATTCAACTCCTTGAATTTCCCATCAAGTTCGGGAGACCTATCAAACTGTGAGAAGTTAAACTTTTTTCTTGTTACAGTATTGACTACAGGACCAAAGACAAACTATCGTGACTAGGTGCTGTTGTCCTGAAAAATTTTAAAAATAAAGGAAAAACAATCTAGTTTGAGAGCGATTTGAGACAAGAAGAAAGGTGCGCATACATATTGTCTATCTGTTGGGAATTTCCTGTTTGCTCCTATGGGCTTATACTTCCCAAAATCAATAAGCATTCTTGCTTCTTCTGCAAAATCAGTAGATTTACTGACATTATTGGAAACCTGAACAGATGTCAGTGGCAAACCATTATCCGAAATAGCCCTCTTTCCTTCTGGAGAAGATATTATATTTACTGATGCAAGTAATGGTGCTTGAGGTTTAGCACATCCTTCCCTCAAAAGTGAAGGCAAAAGATTACCAGAGTTATGGTTTCTCTGACTCCCTTCAATTAAATGTGAAGCATCTGCAACATATGTCTGATCTTGTGGTCTAAATATTTTTACGTTAGCTTCACCGTGTTTCTTTGCATCTATGATTACACTTCTCCTACTTCTTTTTCTTGTTATCTGTTGCTCTTTTGACGGATATGGCAATAAATTGGGATTTGAATGTGAATCCTGGCAACAACTATCATCATTTACTCTAGAAGGACAATCGGAGATAGCGGAGGACGATAAATGCTGTTCTGCCCTTCCATTAACATTTGCTACTAATTCTCTAAGTAACTTCTGGATAAATGGATTTTTAAACCCAAAAAACTGCAGGTTGAGGACAAGTTAGACATGGAAATATGAATTTAAATGCTCAACATGCACGAGAAGTTTCGATATTTCATTAAAAGAAAGTTTATATCAAAATGATCTTATCCTGTGTAATCACATCCACACCAATCCAAGGCCTCAGGTATTATTAAAATAAATATCAGGCCAGCAAAATTGATCAGATAACCTATTAATAAAATAAGGAGGAAGAGCAATGATAAAATGCTCCTGCAAGTTTAATTTGACTTACTGAAATCAATACGAGTAGGGTTAAAGATGTTAAACTTAAGCCTAACTCCACCTCAAAACTTAAGTTATGAGTTGGGGGTTTGATTGAGCCGAGAGGGATCCTGGTCAACACTGGTCCGGATTTACGGCACAGAGCGCACCGCCAGGGAGGTTGGCCAGACCATTGACAACTCTAACTTCGCCTTATAACTTAAGTTTTGAGGTGGAGTTAGGCTCAAGTCTAACATGGTATCAAAGCTGGTTCCCTGGCCTCCCATCGACTCTCGTGCTGTAAATCCAGACTCTAGCCGATGTATAGGGGGATGTTAAGTCCTACATTGGCTAAGGACACTTCTTCCGTTGCATATATAAGTTTGTACAATCTTTCACCTTATAACTTAAATTTTGAGGTATGTTAGAGTTGAACCTAACTCTCTTTCAAAACTTAAGTTATAAGGTGAAAGATTGTACAAGCTTATATATGCAACGGAAGAAGTGTCCCTAACCAATGTGGAACTTGACAAAAGACATGTAGCAATAACAATCATGTGAGTGATATTCTCGAAGGCTACTATAATAGTCAGAAGAAGTATAAAAATTACCTCCACACCATCTAATTTGGATGAAAATCTCTTCCCATTCAAATCCTTTATGCGAGCACCATATTTCTTCTGAAATTTCTCAAATGCAATATATGGAGTTTGCCCAGAATATGAATGTCCATCAACAGAAGTAATCTACAAGTGAACATCTCATTATAGTTTAAATACATAAACGGTAATTAAGATTACAAAATGCCTTATCATCATTCATACCAAAAATGTAGGTCCTTTAGAACCTTCACGGATTTCCATCTTATACGTACTTCCGTTGAAAGCTCGAGCAGCTTGATAGCCAACAGGATATGGATAGCGATCTTTACCCTACAATATCAAAAAATTTGTTTAAGGTTAGATGAGATTAGAAACAGTGTTCCAGATATATTTATTATACGAGGTTCCTAAAACTATCAGCATATTATAGCAGTTATTCAAGCACCATCCCAGGGAACAGCTTCACTGAATAATATATTCACCTAAAGAACCAACTGGTTCATCGTATGCGAGTCAGAACTACAAATCTTATTCAAGGATCCACAGAACCTAAACTCATGGTGTCATTGAAAGGGAACTCCCAAACTCATACCCTCCTCATTAGCAACAATGTATGGAACCTTAAAAGAACAAAGGCTACTCTGTAAGTTGGAAAAAAAAATTAAAATAAAAGAATATAGCCCTGGATGGCTTTTCACTCCACGAGCCCTCAGCAGGCCATAAAATTCAATCAACCTTCATCTATATGGTTTCCTCCAAAATTCATTCGAAACAATATTTATTTGTATGTTGATGTTATAAATTCAGACCTAACTCGACCCAATAAGATATTATTAGGTTAAGTATTGCTACAGAACACCTAATTGATGTGAGACTTTCTTAACACTCTCTCTCACATCGACAGTTCATTGATGGACAGGGTGGGCTTAAGTTGCCACGGGGTGAGTTTCAAGGTAGTGGTGCCACACCGTCAAAGCCTAGCTCTGATATCATGTTATAAACCCAAGACTAACTTAATCCAATAAGATCTTATTAAATTAAGGATTTTTCAGATTTATAATCATGTCGAACACTTAACCGACGTTGAATTCAGTAAAATTTGATTCATAAAATAAAGCAAATCAAATAAATAGATACCCAAAAAATAAGTCCAGACTTATAAAGTTCACAGTTAAACCACAAAGCATCGCCTCCCAACTAAAGACACTTCGCTTATTTCTAAGCAATAAATCAAGAGTTCATCACTAAAAACGCAACAGTTATTTCTAAAGTCAAATTGAGGAGAACTATCTTAAATTACTATTCACATCTTAAATTGTTTCCTGGATTGCTTTCAGATTATCAAATAACTAACAAAAGTCCCAAATCTAGAATGATACGTGATTTCAATACAGATCGAAAATGTAGATAAGAGAAACAACAATATATTATTAATAAAATAACTAAAAAAGAAATTAGAAAAGGACAAAAGAAAAATTAAACGAACCCTAGATGAGCTCCAGTATTTCTTGTCCCAAGGTCCAGAGTAGAGAGAACCAATAGAGGTAATTTCCAGACCATCTGGCTCTTCTTCTTCACCGTGTTTTGGTTTCACCATTGTCGATACAGATCGAGCAAAATACTTATCTCACCAGAAATTATAGAAACTAGAAACAGTATCGATTAGCGAAGAGAAAATTAGTATAAAGTGGCGGGAGATAAACAAAATATATTTCCCTTTTCTAATTACTCAAATTTCCCTCCATAAAAAAATATTTTAATAAATCCGAGTACGACGTGTGAAAACAAAAAAAATCGCCGTTGCCGGGGATCGAACCCGGGTCACCCGCGTGACAGGCGGGAATACTTACCACTATACTACAACGACTTGTTGTTTAGAGTTTCTTGTTAAATGTATTAAATTATAATATATTGTTTGAGTTTACCATTCGTTGTTGACTCATTTCCACTATTAGTTCATTTTCTATAATTATAGAATGTATTTCAAAATTATCAAATTAGAGAAAATCAATATCCTAATGACATTCAATAAAATTTAAACTAAACATAGATAAGAGGAGGCATAAAAATCAAAATATTAAAATAATTATATGAAAGAAATTAAACTATTGTTGGTAATATTTGAACTAACAATATTTTAAATTACATTCTTATTTTTACTTACACTATTATTTAAGTGACATATGTAAATTTTATTCTATTAGTATATTTTTTTCACATATTTTAAGAAAATTTAATTAATGTATAAAAAGAAATAAAATTTATATGTATCCCTTGATTGATATTGGTAATTTTTAAAAAAGTATAGTAAGAACAATTCGGTTTAGCCAATCTTCTAATAGTAATATAACATATGCTTTAATTAATCAACAGAGTAATGAGAGTTCGAACTCTCCAACTTCAACATAAATAGATGGGTAATTATGTATAACTGTTTCTTCTAAAAAATTTCAACCCCATTAGATCAATTATTTTTAATAAATGACCGGCTAATATTAATGGATATTTTGATTTTACAATTGGTAATAATAATTTAAGAAAAAAGGAATATTCAACCTTTTGTTTTATAGCTCTTTAGTGAGAAAATTTGAAAAATCATACGTTGTTTAGGAATAAAGATAGGTGTTGTATTTTGGACTATAAATAAAGCCCTCTTCCACCATTTGTAAACATCCTAAAATTTGTAAATCTTCTTATCTTTTGTAAGAGTAATTGATTAGCTCAATTTTTTCCAATTAGTTATAATTTTAAAGTTCATCCATTTGGAGACAGTGAAAGTGATCAACGACGTACGAAAATCTAGGTAACATTTATATCGAAACTCGTAAAATTTTTGGTGTTTTTTATTTCTCTATTTTAATATTTTGCTTCAATATCTATTTTAGTTTATTTTAGCATTATATTTCAAATATCATTATTTTGTCAAATTAGTTTGAGTTATATTCATTTAAATCATAAGTGAATAATAACTACTTAGAATAGGAAAAATATATCCGATTTTTCCAATAATTGGTATCAGAGCCGAAGGTTTCTACCTAGGCATTTGTTTGTATTCTGTTTGTTTGCTATTGGAATATAGTTGCTAGTAGTTGTAATTTGAAGAAATGGTGGAAGAAAAAATTATTTCAAATAAAGGCCAATCATCCACGTTAGATAGAACTATGGTGATGAATGCAAGGTTCGAGGTGGATAAGTTTGATAGAATCGATCATTTCGGCATGTGACAAGACGAAGTTATATATGCTATGTTTCAACAAAGTCTAGATATCGCCATTAAAGAAGAGAAACCAGATGAAGTAGATGAAGTCGAGTGGAAAAATATCAACTGATTAGCATGTGGTATAATCCATTCATGTCTTTCAAGAGAAAAAAAAGTACACATTCATGAAGGAGACACCCGCAAGTAAGTTGTGGAAGGCCTTGGAAAACAAGTTCATGAAAAAGAGCGGACAGAATCGGCTCTATTTGAAGAAGAAATTGTTTCGTTTTGAATACCTTCCAAGTACCACAATAAACGATCACATTATCGCTTTTAATCGATTAGTAAAAGATTTGTTAAATATGGATCAAACTTTTAAAGATGAAGATTTAGCCTTGATGTTGTTAGCTTCTGTTCCTGATGAGTTTGATTACCTTATTACGAGCTTACTCATTGGGAAGGATAAAGTGTCTTTTGAGTAAGTTTTACTACTCTGTATAGTTATAAAATTAGAAAGAGAGATAAAAAAGAAAGCAGGAATGAAGCAGTAGAGGCACTGTCTGTAAGAGGATGTCCGCAAACACAACAAAAATGAAGGAGAGGTAGATCTCTGTCAAAAGGAAGGTTTGGTAAAGATGAATGTGCATTTTGTCATGAAAAAGGCCATTGGAATAAAAACTGTCCGAAGCTACAAAAGAAAGGAAAAGTTGTGTCGTCTAATGCATGTGTAGCTGAAAGCAATTCAAATTCAAATTTTGCATTAATTGGTTCATCAACAGCATCCCATCCTATTGATTGGATTTTTTATTCAGTGTGTACATTCCATATGTCTCCTAATAAAGTGTGGTTCTTTAACTTTGAAGAATTAGACGGTGTAGGTGTTTTTCATGGATAATGATTATCCATGCAAAGTTTTGAGGATCGGTACAATTCGTTGTTCATTATGTTACAGATATGAAGACGAATCTCATTGCTATGAGAGTCTTAGAATCAAAAGACTTCACTGTGACCATACAAAATGGGGCATTGAAGGTTACTCTTGGAGCACTTGTGGCGATGAAAAAGTGTTCGAAAAAATAACTTGTACTATTACCTTGGTAGTACGGTTATTGAGACAACATCAACAACAATTACAGAAGTTGTGAAGGAAACTATTTGGTTACAAAGTTTGCTTGAGGACTTGAGAGTTGGTCAAAAACATATTAAGGTATTCTGTGACAGTCAGAGTGTTATTCATTTAGCAAAGAGCTAAGTCTACCATGCATGTACAAAGCACATTGACATTCGTTATCATTTCGTGCGAGAGATTATTGAAGAAGGTGGATTACTAGTGCAGAAGATCAGTACTACAGAGAATCCCGCAGATATGATGACCAAGGTGGTAACGACAATCAAGTTCAAACATTGTCTAGACTTGATTAACATCCTACAAATCTGAATTGACATTGGCTTTGTTGATCTAGTGATTGAAGAAATCATTTGAGAATCACTAAGTCGCTAATGGAGATTTGTTATATAGCTCCTTAGTGAGCAAATTTGAAAAGTCCCACATTGGTTAGAAATGAAGATGAGTGTTGTATTTTAGGCTATAAATAAAGTCTTCCTCCACCATTTGTAAACATCCCAAAATTTGTAAATTTTTCTCTTTTTTGTAAAGGTAATTGATTAGTTCAATTTTGTTTAATTAGTTGTAATTTTGAAGTTCATCCATTTTAATATAGTGGAAGTGATCAACGACGCCCGATGATATAGGTAACATTTATACCGAACCTTGTTAAATTTTTTATGCTTTTTATTTATTTGTTTTAATATTTCTACTTCAATATTTGTTTTAGTTTATTTTAGTATTATATTTTAAATAACATTATTTTATCGGGTTAGTTTGAGTTCTATTCATTTAAATCATAAGTGAATAATAACTACTTAAAATAATAAAAATATACTCAATTTTCCCAACATCTCCCTTTTTATATTTATATATCTACATAGGCATATAAATATATATAGTTTGTGTTAGTAAAACTACTAAATTGAAAGGAAAAAAAGAACATGGCTAGCGTAAAGACTTTCAGAAGACAACAATGAACAAACAAAGAGAGACGGGTCCAATCTAACTTTCTCAATATAGTGCACATTATAGGCAACAAAGTAACAAAACGATTGTGAGCAAATCCGCTAAAAAAAACGAACCATAACAAAACCCTGATCAAGTCTGTTTAGTAAAGCTCAAGGAAGATAAATGAAAATGTTATGGATATGCATGCAAAACAAACAAAAGCCTTTTCTCATTATATAACTAGCTAACTAGCCAGCTAGTCCAATTAAAAACAAACAAAACCAAATTTGTACTTTTATTTCAATATAGCACTGAGAAGAAAGAAGAAAACAAATATATATGCAAAAAAAATATATATATATATTGTCTTATACAAGAAGAGAAATTGGAAGATTTAAACTGTGAAAATAGCTATATTTCCAAGTTTGGAAATGGATGAGAATCGTCCCATCACAATAAGACAAAATTCAGAAACCTCCATCATTCCATGTCTCCTCCACCATTTTCTACTCTTATATATAATCTCTTTGAATGTGAAAGTGACATTTGAATTCAGCACTGGTCTCCTTCAGATTTCCTTCTTTGGCATTTCACGCACAAATATAGGGCTCGATTCTCAGAACCCATTTTCGATCACTGTCTTTTGATTCAGGACAAAACAGACATGCAGGTACATGCTCTAGTTGATGTGATTCATTTAGAGGTTAACTTCCCAAAATATTTAATTACATTTATTACTTAATTATTTGTTATATATAATATGCAAATTAAACCTTTAAAATTCGACTATTAAAATTATTAAGACTTAAATATAAAAATTAGAAGATATTGGATCACTAAATTTTACAAAAATTTATACTATAAGAATCTTTTGATATATCTATTTATTAAGAAATATAAATGAGTTTTTAGATACCCTATATCTCATATAAGCTTAATTTTTTAGAATAATCGATGTGTGATACTTCTTTATGATATTAAAGCGATAATGTTTTAGAATCGAATTCATATAACAATCCCAAAATCAATTAAAACTCTTGAGGTATGGCTCTTACAAAAACACAAATAAACACACTTTTGAAGAAATTTCAAATAATTGACCTTTAAAATTACAAAATAACTCACATTTAATGGAGTATTAAGAAGTATAAATAAATTGTTATACCTAACTTCTAAGGGCTTAAACTTTTAATATAATTGGTGTAATGCATTTTTAGTTTCAATACAAGTGGTTTGAAAGAATTCATGTATTTGACATAAAAATTATGATAAGAGTTTTACATAAAAATTATTAAAAGTGTTTTGAGTGATAATTATTTTAATATTAGAATATGAATTTAAAATTATTTTTTCCAAAATTAATTGTTATCAAAGAGAAGTATTCTCAAATGGGTCATATATATATATATATATATATATATTTCCTTTCAGCTTGATATTGATACTTCAATAAATCTGCTCTCTTTTTTTATCTTCTTTCTTTAATTGTTTATATATACTTGATATAAATACATGTAAATTATAATGCATGTATAATATAGGTTTTGGTGAAGAAGTATTAGCCATGCATCATTGCAAAGCTGAGAACAGATCAATGTTATTATAAAAATAGAGAAGTCGGTAATTACTTTGGGAAAAAAAGAAGGGTAGCTAATAGCATCCTATCATATTAAACTTGTATTAGCAAAGCAACGTATCACCAACATGTTATATATTGTGGACTTAAGAAAAAGAAAACATTTATAATCTTTTGATTAAGGAAGTAGTATTGTTATGATCTTAACACTCAATACTTTTCGGTACACTACTGAATTTGGCCATGGTACACTGATGGTGCGAATCTAACGTCACAGTAAGATTGTAGGTAAATTATATGTAAGCGTCTTTTATAAAAGCTAATAAAGGATAAGGGTACGGAACTCCCTTAGTTTTTATAAAATAAATATTTTATTTCAATAATTTTGAAAAATTATTCACTTTAGTTTTAAAAATTCAAATTACAGAAATTATGTGCATTTTTTTTATAGATTAAAATGTATATTTTTTTTAGAATTATAAGACTAAAATATTCAATTAAAAGATTCGAAATTAATACAATTTTTTATTTAAAATTATATGTTTAACGGTGACATTCTTCTTGCTAATTAATAAATATGCATTAAAATCATTAATTCATTTCAATACCATGTATAATTTATTTTTCATAGTTTTTAAACGTAAGACTCGTTAAATAAAATAAAAAATAGGTTTTCATCATTAGTCTAAATCTAGTGATGGCTATGACGAGTACTAGTTTGTAAGATTGGGGCCAAAAGGTAGCTTGAGAGAGACTAACTAAATTGCAACAGCCAGTAAGCAATTAGAATTACTAGATAGAAACCCTATATTTTCTTTTTGAAGCTACTTCTCCAAACACTACTATACTACTACTCTTACTCTATTTTTCCTCCTCTATCATATTCAAAAACCCTATTAAAACTATCTTTAGAAACCCAATTCCTTGTTCCTTAATCTTCTTCACCCACCATTCTTCAACACTTCTTTTGTTAAGTCTTCAACACACTTTTTTAATTCACAGTAATTAACCTGGAGGAGGAGAAAACTACCATGGACTTATTTGCTCCATCGTCTGAGCATCTCTGCTATGTCCATTGCAACTTCTGCAACACCATTCTAGCGGTATAACATCGTCGGTCAACACATTAATTTACTGTTTATTTTATTACGTTCTACATGAAAAATAATCAATCTCTTTCATATTGCCTTAGAAAAACATATAGGCTTTTGCTACATATATATTAGTAGAAAGTTACCTTAAAAAAGTAGTCATTTGTAAATACAAAATCCATATGCAGAACTGCTTCCTTATAGCAATTTATTTATAACATGCCAAATCTTATCCCCCCGTAGCCATACAGGTTATAAGGATAAATTATACTTTTACGCATTTATTAGTAATTGATATCTTTGGATTACTCATAATTTTATTTTATTATAACTTTTTTACTTTTATTCTCAAATATGACACATAAAATACCCATATTGAAATTACTGATACACTTCTTGATGTTTTTTGTCTAAATTTAATTATAATCTTAAAAAATTGTGATAAATTTGAGGTATTATTATTGTTAAAAATGATTAAAATGTATATCAATAATCTAAATAAAGGTGTTTTATCTGAAATTTAAAATATGGATCAAAAAATATATCAAAACAAAAATATGTATAGTACAAAGATATTGACCACATTTATCCCTTCTTGACAAGTGTTGTATACAACATTAATTTAAACGATTATAAATCAAAAATTGTAATTAACTAATGGGATTTGAACATAATTACTCCGATACCAAACATTTATTAATATATAAATCATAAAATTATTTAAAATATAATAACGTTTATATTTTTATTACATTAGATTGTTTTTTTCCTTTGAAAATCTCTGACTTGATATATATTATCATATTACGTATATATATAAAATAATAGTATTGTGTTAATTATGTGAAAGCAGGTTGAACTTCCAACGAAAAGTTTATTAGACACGGTGACAGTGAAGTGTGGGCATTGCAGCAACATCTCTTTTCTAAGCACCAGACCTCCAGCCCAAGTTCAAAGTTTTGATCATCTTCATCCTCCTAATTTGACTCTTCAGGCTAGTTTTTCCGAATCCCAAAGGAAGATCAAGTAGCCTTATCTTGCAAATTTTATTTGCTTAGTTTATCTAACTGTTGTAATATTAATTAAGTTAATTTTTATGGTAAAATTATTAACTAAGACATTAATGAATTAACCAGTGGTTTATTACTAATTCATGCAAATTAAGTATGCTAACATATTGATGATGAGAAGCAGGACTATAACAGTCATGATGTGAAAAGAGTTCAATCCTCATCATCTTCAACATCTAGCGAGCCACTGTCTCCAAAAGCACCTTTTGTCGTAAAACGTAAGAATGCTCCCTTATATCTTCTTCTATATAAATAATTAAGTCATAAATAACTATCATTTTGAGTCTTTTTCGTAAGAGTTTAGGCATGTTACACTAATATTTACAATCCCGTTCATAAAAGTGGTACAAGAAGTATGCTAAATTATATAATTTATTTATAAATTTTAACTAAATTCAACGTAAGTACCTAAATTTTTAAAATTTATGGTTTTGTTTTCAAATTTTTAAAACTTCATTCATAAATCTCTAAAATAAATTCTAAAATTTTGATTCAAAAATATGTATTTTAATAATCAAGTAAGAATCTATGTGTAATTTAAAAAATTTGGATATTAAATTATATAATTTAAAAGCATAGGGATCTATACGTAAATTTTTAAAAATTTTAAGACTAAATCGTATTTTTTAAAAAATTAAAAACCTAAATTTAGTTAAAATTTGAAGAATAATAGTACACTTTATCCTAAAAATTAAACCCTTTTATCAAAGTCTCAAACTCAATATTGAAAAGAAAAGAAAAAAAAGCAAACCCTTTTGAAATTATAACGTAATTCCATATTTTTGCAGCACCTGAGAAGAAACACAGACTACCATCTGCTTATAATCGATTCATGAAGTAAGGAGAACATACATATCTCTATAAATAATCTATACTACATTTATTAATTAGTGTAGTTTAGAACTTCTTATGATTGTAGCTTACAAGCTTTTGTATATATATATATATATATATATATATTGGATTTTAATATATGTTAGAGAGGAAATACAACGCATAAAAGCAGCCAATCCAGAGATTTCACACAGAGAAGCTTTTAGTGCAGCATCAAAAAGAGTAAGTTGTGTTCAAAATCAATTAATATGTATAGGATTTCGATAAGTTTAAATTTGGAAAAATGAGGATATTTTCGTAATATTGTGTTCTTGATATTTAATTATCCTAACTAGCTTGCATTAATATTAAATAGTGGTCAAGGTATATTCCAAATACACCAACAGAATCAATTTCAGCCGGAAGCAAGAACAGTAAAAGTGTCTGATCAGAGATTCAATTGAAATTCAGATCAAGGTTAGGAATATTAATGGAAGTTTGGTCTCAATTAGGATATTAATATATATATATATATATATATATATATATATATATATATATATATATATTAATGTATGTATTTTTCAATGACTTGTGATATTTAATATATGGAGAGTTCTAGAGAGCATTGAAAATTAGATAGGTTGCTGAATTCAGTTAATGTTAAAAATTTATGCTTTATTCTCTGTTAATTTGTTTGCAATATTGATTGTTGATACTACGTAGCTTTGGTAGTAATAAGATCTTACTAATTGGTCTATTTTCTGATTTCTTATATGATCTGGTTTATTTTTTATTTTATTATTCAATTAGTTTTTAGAAAATAAGGAATAAATTGTGAAAATTAAAAATAAAATTCCAAGTTATAATTAAAAATAAAAGGTCAAGTTATAAGAAAAAAAATATTAAGATAATTAAGTTGTATCTTAAAAAAAATTTAAGAACCATTGATATATGTAGTTAAATGAATATTAAATGATTTTTCACTCTGTTCGCATCTTTATAGTTTAATTAGTAAAATTGTGATGTTTTTGTTAAAAATTTCAAATCTTAATCCCACTCATCAAGAGGTGCATCGTAAACATAATTAAAAAATATTATTACGTATTTTTTAATTATTACTTGTTTCTTATTAAACAAAATATATACATAGTGTCTTTTTGACAGATAAAAACTTAAAAAAATAATTTAAAAACATATTTTATATACATAATTTATCTACAAGTTTTATAAACATTATAATTAAAAAAATTAATATGAAGAGGATAGAGAGGACCTAAATAATTGTAGTTCTGCACTGGCGTCGTATTCTAATCAATCGTGTCGAGTCCGTGTGCATGTAGTGCTTATTTTTTGAAAAGAAATTGTATTATTAAAATTATTTTTTTCTAACATGACCATTATTTATCCACTCAAACATGACTGTTATTTTATGATCATTATTTTCATAATTGTGTAAACGTTATACATTTTTTTTCAAGCTATAAATAGAGTATCATAGCTCTCATTTTCAATATATGACCTAGAAGTTACTCTTAGTAACTAACCAAATAAAAGAATATATAAAATTGTTTTTTAAATTTTTTCGAACAACATAAATACTTTAAAAATGTAGTATTTTAGACTTCATTAATACAATGAAACTCTTAAACAGAAAAAAAATTATGAGTTGTTTTAGAAATAAGTTTTTTATTTTGTTGGAAAATCATATTCACTATGAATAAAAGGTAGCTGAAAAAGTAAAAGGACAAAGAAACTTACGTTGCACACATTTTTTTTCAAATAAAATAATGCATTGCTTAAAACAAGGTATTAACGATGAAAGTAGCAACGTAAGAAAATCAAGCTAATAACCTATAAATCAAACAATTTATAGTTATTTTATGATATTTTACACGACAAGCAGGTCAAATTTATAGGTTCTTAGCAATCGCATGCTTACTTGAGAAGTTATATCGGATTTTATATCAAGTAAATATTTTATTTAAAATGATTTATTATTTTTAATATATATATAAATAATATTTTTTTTATTTTTAATAAAATTTAAAGATAATTTATTAAAAATTATATTTAATGTCAATTTAGTTTCATAAATTAGATATATTAAAAACATTATTTTAAATTGGTGCACTTTAATCAACTTATTTTTACATTTGTGTCATTTTAGTCAATTTTTAGTTATTTTAATTTACTTTATTTATCATTTTGTAACTTTTTTATCTATTTTTATCTTCAAATATCTATTAAAAGAGTCCCTTATTTCACTTCAATTTAAGTTTTTTCAATAAAAATAATTTTCAAAAAATAAAATTGACCATAAATAACTAAAATATCTAAAATGCAACAGTAATATGACTAAAGTATACTCATTTTAAGAAGTATGACTAAGTATTTAATTTGTAAAAATAAAATTACTAAAATATCATGTTATCCATTCATTATGTAACAAACAACTATAACTTATTTTTTTATAATGTTTGATATTTAGGAAGTAATCACTATCATTTTACAAGCAAACTCATTTTTTAATACATAATAATTTGACGTATTTTTATTTTATTAATTTAATTATTCTTGTATTTTTTGTTTTAATGAATGAAATATAATTTTTTTAAAAAAACTTATAAATAATACCTAAATTTTAGAATTTTAGATGTTCAAATAAGCTTTATGTGGTTGAATCATAACTCGTTATCTATAATCTGTGCACGATCTAGTATAATTTAAATTTTTTTAACTATGCTATTAATTCTTAACATCCATAAGGATTTGTTTTAATGTCCATTCTTCAAGAATACTAGCTTCTATTCTCCACTAGATGTACATTCTTTAGTTGAAATTAAGAAGATAATTTGCATCCATAAGTTATGTTGCACACTTAGAGTTTATAAATTAATGAAATTTAGCGTTCAAAATATTATAACACCCAAAGAATTTATAATAGCATGATATTTTGTTCACTTTATTTTTATAAATTATACATATTAGTCATGTTTTTTAAAATTAATACACTTTAGTCACCTTATTGTTACATTTTTAGACACTTTAATCATTTTGTTTTTTTTTATCTTTTTTGTATAAAAACTTAAATTGGATTGAATTGAACCTTATTAATAGAAATTTGGTATACATTTAAAGACTAAAATATTTGAAAATTTTGAAAAATAAGAAAATAAAGTAATTAAAATTATTATAATTGATCTAAAATGATTTAAGTATTTATAACTATAACAATAAGATAATTAAAAAATACATATTTATCATAAAATAAGCAATGTGTGTAATTTTTAAAAATAAAGTGACTAATATGTAAAATTACTATTAATTTTCATAAAATGTTAAGTATATACCATTGGGTAGTTTTTTTTACAAATATTTTGTGAAAAATAAGAAATAAAAAAAGAACATGTGAATTGAGGGATGAACAAACAAAATGATAAATTGGGTCAAATTAAAAAACCAAATTACATCGGACAATCCAATTTGATATTTTACTAATTTTGTTTGGTTCATTTTAAACAATTTTCGTCCGGTTTGTAAAATTTATGAATTGTTTAAATTAAATGAGATTGTTATAATAAATATATACATAAAATAATTATTATTTGACATGACATAACATGTGGTGTAATTCATTGAAAAAAAATAAACATTACATCTTGGTCTCTAATTCAAGTTGTATGGTGTTGATTTATTTTTTTATTACAACCAAGTAAAAACATAAAAAATAAACACAATTATAATTGGTAAGTATCTAATTGAAGGTGCATTTGATGTAACAAGACAAAATCAATCTATAAAATCAATGATATATTTATTGTATAAATAATTATTTAATTATAATTATATACTTCACACATTAATTATAAACGGACTGGACTATATGTTTAAACAATTTAATTCAATTTTAATAAATTATTTTAAAAATTACATCGGATCAAATCATAATCACCTCTAAGTAACTCCATTTCAAGGGTTTAAAGTCAAAATAATCTTTAATGGTATATTAAAGATACAAAATTAGGGTCACTAGTTATTCCGATGATAAAGAATTTTGATTTAATATATTTTAGTGTTATAATTTTCGAAGTGAGTTACGTTGATCCTATAATTAAAATAATTGATTCAAAAGATAATTTTTAAAATTGTTTATTTTTAAATTTACAACAAATGAAAGGTATTTTTGATATTTTAAATATTTTGAAACAAAAAAAAAAATTAAAAACGACGTTAGCGTCATCCCACCCCATCCCCTATTTTCAATCTTCTAATTCCTAACCTTCTTCGACCCATCATAGTTATTATATATAGAATTTTTGTTTAAAGATACATTTCTTGCTCAGATAGACTTTTTGATTCACTATTGCATTAACAAAACAAAACAAAAAACCACTATTGACCATGGCATTCGATAGAAAAATTGACTATATGCTGTTGCATTTGTATGAGCATTAAGTTAGGATTTTTACTAGCCGATCAACTTATCAATTTAAAAGAATGTTTTATTGTCTGAATTTAAAAAATAAATAAATATAATGTAGTGAAAAAGAATAAGCTTTATAATTTTTTCCATTAAAATTGGCCATAGAAAATCATCAATTATTTATAATTTTTTTCATTAGTCTTGACGGTAGAAAATCATCATTCGATTGGGTTAGATTTGGGGTAGTTTTTATCGAACAAATGGATTGAAAAAGAGAGGTTAGGGATTAGAAGGTGAAAATAGGGGATGATGAGGTGGGAATGAGTTATTATTATTTTGATTTTCAAATCTACAAAATTTCATCAAATTTAGATATTTTATTTAATATGATAATTCATCCATATCTCTTCTAGTAGTCATGGGTCATAAGAATTATTTTGCTAAAGATTTCAATTTTTTTTCACAATGGATATCATAGTGAAAAGTAATATAAAAAAGATAAATGAATGTGTTAAGTCCCACATTGGTTAAGAGTAAAATAACAGTGCTCCTTATAAGTCTGGGCAATCTTCTAACTCATAAGCTGGCTTTTGGGTTCAGAGTTAAGCCTGAGTTTCTAAGATGGTATCAGAGCTAGGCTCTTGGCTTCCTCGTACTCCCATCGGCCCTCGTGCCGTAAATATGGACTTTAGCCGATGTGGAGGGGGATGTTAAGTCCCACATTGGTTAAGAGTAAAGCAACAATGCTCCTTATAAGTATAGGCAATCATCTAACTCACTGGTGGCTTTTGGGTTAAGAGTTAGGCCAGGTTTCTAAGATGGTATCGGTGACTCTTGGCTTCCTCGTACTCCCATCGACCCTCGTCAGTAAATCGACCATCACAGAATCAGTACTCTAGCCGATGTGGAGGGGGGATGTTAAGTCCCACATTGGCTAAGAGTAAAGCTTATAAGTCTGGGCAATCTTCTAACTCATAAGCTAGTTTTTGGGTTCAGAGTTAGGCCTGGGTTTCTAAGAAAATGCTTAAAATAATTATCTCACATGTTTGTTGTATGTCTTGCTTGTAACTAGTTTTAATTTTCATACTAATGCTTTGATGTATCCGAAAAAAAATAAGTATTGATCTTGCAATGCCACAGAGGTCTCAATTTTTTAAAGGTCAATATTATATTCTCATTATTTTTGTGTTGGAACCGTCTAATTATGTTATTATGAAATAAGCATTCACATTAAAATTTGATAATTGATTTATGAATTAAAATACTCATTTTTAATAATTTAAGACTAAAAAAATTATTTTATATAATTATGAATTAATTTGTATATTAATAGAATTAGAAGCATCAAACCTTAAAAACAACTTAGATCAAAGTGATTATTTTCAAGGAAACAATAGTTTAAAGTAACATTATTGAAGGATAGAATAATTGTTTTTGGAAATCATTCGCTTTCTGTTTATATAAAAGGCACATTAGTTTTTGGAGGTTATTAATCACTCTATAATTCATTTTTGTACCCTTTTCCTTTATATCCTAAACACAATTGCTTTAGTCATTTACAAGATAAGCATATCACATGATGTGATAGTAGATTTTCCTCCATTAATCATCACAAAAAAATCATTTACTCAAGCCACTAATTGGGTGAACTAGGATTTTCCCACACTCCAAAATAATGCACCATAAACAAAGAAGGAATTAAAGTTCTAAGGATAAACATACAGCTGATCCGACAATCTTAGATAGTGTAATAGTTGCTTACTTTAATAAAGCTTTTTGTTGAGAAAAAAAAAACATACATTCCAAACTGTATACACAGTAAAAGCATAAAAAGAAACTTTGAAACTACAAAGATTCAAAGGAAAAAAGAAGAAGAAGATTCAGATATTGAAAAAAAAAAGGAAAATTAAACAACTAATAAGAAAATAAATGTAACAAGATCACAATTGGGCATTGGAAATTTGTGTTACTCTCTTGATCTTATCCATGTTGGTAGTTTCATACACAGGTAAACCACTTGAATAGCAACCCAAGTCAAAATTTGGTAACTCAAATAGATCAGAGCTTGAATCACTCTCTGCTCCATCATCTACTTCATTAAATCTTCTAAATTCTCTTTCCTCTGTTTCATATTTATTAACCCATTTCATATCTTTGTCTAAAATTGCTGTATTGTTGCTCAAATTCTTGAACTTTTCTGACAACCCATTACTGCATTTTAATTTCTGATCCAACCATGATGAACCCTTTTCTCTTTTGCCATCAAACACTTCATCAGATCTTATATTTCCATTGTACTTTGGAAAAGAAAACGCTTCCTTATGATCTGAGTAAGTACTTCTGAAGTCCTTATAGCTTTTTATGGGTGTTTCGGCATTAGGAGGAGGAGTTCTAAAACCTGAACTAGAACAAGAATATAAGGACTTAGAATCTGCGTTGGTGTTAGTAGTAATAATATTACTTGAGCTTGAGCTTGAGCTTCTAAAGTGACTAATACTAATCCTTCTTCTCCTTCTTCCACTTGGGCTAATTTCTTCTTCATGATCTTTCATAGACAGAGTGGTGGATTTTGATTTCTTTTTCTTAGAAGCTGATTGATTGAAGAGAGAGTTTAAGAAACTAGCCAATTTCCCACCCGGTGAACTTGGTTGCTTGAATTTTTTCTCTTTGGTTTGCTTTTCCACCATGTGATCATTATGAGACTGTTGATGATCATGATGTGAATTAAGGATGTTTCTCATAGGCAAATCTAGGCTGATTCTGCCTCCACTCCAATTAGTGTTTTCTTCTTTCATGATCTTATGGTTTAGTGTTGTTGTTTTTGTTGTTCCATTGTTTAGAGCTTCATTGTATCCAGAGAAATAGTTTGATGCTTCAAAAACATCAAGCTCGGTACCGGAATCATTCCGGCGATGGATTGATTTCCTGTAGATTTTCTCTGCTTGGTTTGGTTGTCCTGTTATGGACATGTTTGGAAGAAATTAATATTCAAAATTACTAACTTTTTATGGATGTTATAAAGAAAGAGAGATCAATTTGGTTTCTTAAAAATGAATGTAGTGTGGTGGGAAGATTTTGCTTTATGGTTTAATCAAATTGGCAGCTGTGTCTACAATACTATATATGATGGAAGTTTTTTGTGAGAAGCAGAGATATTGTACAATGCTTTTTTTTTATTTTATTTTGTGAAGACGAGAAGTTTGTGAATTTGTGTGATTCATATTATGTTTTGATGGATGATGGACATGACACCGTTTCGAACCACGACAAATATGGTTTGATTTGGAAAACAAAATCAGAATTTTGTTGGGTTCATGGTGGGGGATAAGAGAAACTTTGTTGCCTAGGATTCTAGGCTTTATAGTTTCTTTTTGGTGGGAATTGACTCTCAAGTGGATGTGGGTTATGGATGTATCACTTTATATATGTGCATGCTTCAAGAATCAGTATAGCTTTTGTTGTAACTAATTTTTCTTTTCAATTTTTTGTTTTTGAATCTAATTTTTTAAAATCATTGTTATTTGATAATTAATTTAAATTTTAAGTTTAAAATTAGTGTCTAATTCAATTCTATTTTACACACATTTTTTATTATTTTTGAAATTTAAATAAAAAAATTTAAAATTATATTCCAAGTTCATTTGTTATTCTTTTTCTTTGTTATATCTCAAAGAGATAATGAAAGAAAAAAAATAAAACTTTTTATTTATTTTTGTTTTTTTATGAATTAAAACACAAAACTAATATGAAATACAGAAAAATAGAACTCTTTATAAAACGAGTCCTTGCCGATTATTGTTTTCTATGTAACACAAGCAATAAGCTTATTGAAACCTTGAAAAATAATCTCGTGATAATAGTTAACTCATATGTTAATAACTTAATTTTTATGATAAAAATTAATTGTTAACTTCTCTATAACATTATATGTTATATGGGTTCAAACCTCACAAATTCGATTTTTTTTTACTAATATTAAAGAATAAACTACAAAAATCATCCCTATATTTCTATATATTCTACACTTTGGTCTTGACTATATATTCTACCTTGACCCTTAATTATTTTTGATTATGATTTGATTCATTTATTTTTAAATTTTTACACTTTCGTCCTCTTATTTTTTTCTTACAATTTAATTCCTTTATTTTATAAGTTTATAGTTTAGTTCCTTAACGTTTTTATACTTCTAAAGCTTAATTTTAAATTTGTCTCAAATTTTAGATTAAATGTGTGAAAATTAAAAAAAAGTAAAGAAAACCAAATTTTGCAAAATAAAAGTAAAGAGGCTAAAGTTTAAAAAATTAAAAAATAAAAATACGAAATCAAAAGAAAAAATAATAAGGTAACTAAATTGTAGAATATAAAAAATGCACGAACCATTTATATAGTTAAGCCAAATAATCTATCTTTCTTTTACTTCTACTTAACTTTAAAGTCTATCTCTATTTAATAAATTTTCATCTACTTAGTAAACTCTACTTGATGAGTCATCAAAATTATTTTCTTAATCTACAAGTGAGAGTCTATCACACTTATTTATACAATTCATCAGTGAGGGTTCATTAATTCAAAAGGGAGTGTTAAAATAAATAAATTCTCATCAAGTGAAGAGATTGTTAAGACTTAAATAACATAATTGAAAATTCTCAAACTAAACATATAAGTTTAAAAGGAGTGAATAGATTATTTTTAAAAGTTAACAACTTTAATTCCGATACCTAAACATAGTGACCAAACATATAATAACAAATGGATAACAATTGCGAAAAATTAAAAAGGACACAATAGATTTTTTGGTGAAAATAAACTAGGCCATAACAATTACCTAAAAGGAAAGTCACGTAATATGTATACTATGAAAATTTAATAATTAAATACAAACTCGATTTTATACTATTTGTACACGAATAAAACCCAAATGCATCTTATTTATGAGCTATTGTTCTATTTTTACGATCTCTAAAACGAGCATGTAAGATTCTAACCAACACTTTAATTAGCTCCTAATCAATCACACATTTTACTAAATAACTTGTAAAAAGAGTAACAAAAAAAATACAAGTGCTCATGTATGATCTAGATGGATTTCAATAATAAATAAATCATATTTCTAGTTCTAAAGATATCAATAAACATGGAATTAAGAATTCTAAAACAATTAACTTAATAAATCATGAACACACATACGATGAATTCATACAAACATGAAAGAATCTAAGAAAAAATAAGCTATATGATCATAGAAAATAATGAATAAAAATTATGTAATTTGTGGGCTAAGAAAGCATACAATTTTTTTTACGCTTGTGAGTTATTTGGGTATTGTAACAGTAAGCAATATGTTTGTATTTATAGAAAACCTTTGAACCCTAAACCTACTTCGTTATGGAAAGACAATCATACTTTTAAAAGAATTAGTAATACTCATTTAAGAAAGAAGTACGTGGTAATTTTACTAATTGGCCCGAGTTAAAATAAAGATTTTAAAACTAAAAAAAAGAGCTCGATCGATCTAACAACAATAAGCCAAATGGAAATTTCAACAAAAATAAACCTGATCGAAGTTTGATTGATCTACCATAGGTTGATTGATTGACTCCCTAGCTTTTTCAATCCAAGAGCACCTAGATTGAAGTCAATCGATCCTCAATCGATCTAAATGATACCCCTAGTCGATCGTTCGAGCGAATAATGATAACTTTATCATTACAAATAATTTTAAATGTCGTGATATATGCTCATGAATGCTTGAATGTAATTATAAGTTTGATGGTATAAAGATTATAACTGAAGTGAGACTATTTGAAACTTAAGTATTTTTTTGACTTTACTTTAAGGATGTGATAACAAGTCAAAAAACTAGTTTATAAAGAAATATCAATGTCTACGAAAATTACCAATACTCATAATATAAGAATTAATTATTACTCAGAACATATGTTCAACATATAAATGTATAACCCCTAGCTCTATCCATAACCATTTTTTCTCTTCACGCCATCGAACCAATATCTTTACTTTTAGGAAAAATGATGGTATCACCAAATTGCAAAAAACCTTCCATTTCCTCAAGACAATTTGAAATTCCAAGTCCACATTAAACAACTTAAATAGTGATAAGTCCTTGTACTATTACATTTCCTTTCATCATCCTAAATCCATTTGAAAAAAAAATCATCTTTCTTTTTTTCAACACAACTCTTAACCTTCTCTCATGACACCAAAAGTAAAATCCATATGTATTAAGGAGATTAGGGGCTTAGTTGAACAAATCAAACACCTCACTTATAACTTACCTGAAATTGAACTCTAGGAAAATTTTGAAAAAGCCTTTCTTGCCTCATCTGTCGTGCTTATAGGAAAAGTCCTAACAAACAAAATTTTCAGAAGACATCAGTTTTTTCAAGCAAACCATGAAGCATGGGACATCTAACAAGAGCTCTATGTGATTACTAAGGATTACAAAAACAATGTGTTTTCTATCACTTTTTCTTCTGTTAACGAAAGAGACATTGTTTGAGAAAAAAGAATATGGCATGTCAATGGATCACTCATTGTATTACGAGAATGGGATCATAACTTACGAGAATGGTAAAGGTGCACTTATATGAATTAAGTTGGACATGCGAGAAGCTTATAATATGGTTGAATGAGATTTTCTAATGCAAACTTTAAACTATTTAGGGATCTTAAAAAAGATGTGCAATTTCATATTTCATTGCATCCCAGTTGTTTCTTTCTTCTTATTAATTAATGGAATATTTTTTGAAAATTAATGTCTACAAAGGGGTTTTCGATAAGATAATCTATAATCTCTTTACTTTTTTTTAATAGTTTTAGAATACTTTTCAAGACTAATCATTAAAGTAAAAAATCAAAATGAGGTCCATGGAATTAAAGTAGCAAGAAGAGCCTCTCCTATTTCCCACCTATTCTATGTTGATGACATTATACTCTTTCTTAGAGTAAACATTTATGAGTCCATTGTTATTAGAAACATCTTTAGCTAGTATTACTCTTGGTCTGGTGAGTTCATACATTTACAAAAATATGTAATATTCTTTTTCAAAAATATCCCCTATAATTACGGGATCTAAATCTCCACTAACATCTAAATTAATACAATGGAAACAACCATAAAATATATGGGAACTATCTCCCTATTGGAAGAAGCAAAAAATGAGAGTTTAATAAGCTTTTTGAAAAACTCAAGACTCGTTTAGATAGTTAGAAATCAAAATTGTTATATCAAGCAGGTAGGAGAATTTTAATAAATTATATGCCTCAAAGCATACCTATCAACTCTACGATCACTTTTAAATTTCTAGCTAGCTTTTATGACAATGTAGATTCACTCATGAAAAGATTATGGTGAAAAAATAACTCTAACTCTCAATATGTTTTCACTCCTATGAACTGGGATTTAGTTTGCAGACCAAAATCTTATAGAGGCTTGGAATTTCAAAATACTAAAGATTTTAATAAAACAATGCTTTCTAAAGCCGTTTGGGAATTGGTACTTCAAATTGAAAAACTCTGAGCAAATGTTTTTAATCATAAATACTTAAAACACAATCTTTTTCTAAAGGTTACCAAAAAATCAAATGATTTAAGCATCTAAAAATGATTACTTTGAACTCAAGATATTTTAATTAAAGACAACGATTAGAATGTCAATACCGAAAATTTTAACTTTGGATTAATCCTTGGATATCAGGCCTTTCTCAACAAATTTTACCTCAAATAATGTTAGAAAGTAGAATTTCCAATACAAATCTACAACAGGTAAACATTGTTTCTAATCTTCTTTATTGGAATACCAATGGCTTTTGGGACAGTCAAAAAATTGATCATCTCTTTGGACCTGATATCACTTCATATATCCTTAAACTCAAAAAACCAGATCCTTTGCTACCCGGTCAAATATTTTGGTATGTAATGGGCAAACAACAAGTTTTAGTAAGGATTCTTAAGAAGTTTCTATCTATCACAGATTACAAAATCCTTACTACTGCATTTGGTGAAAAGTTTGAAAAGCCTAAATTCATAAACGTCACAGAATCCTTCTTTGAAACATAGTTAATGATTGCATGCGTACAAAAAGAAACTTTGTATTTTCATGAATTTGAGGACATTTACTGCCTCTTTTAAAGAAAGAAATGGAAGATTTTGAACATCTTTTCATAAGATGCGAAGTCCTTCAATCTTGGTGGTTCAGTTATAACTGGAATATTATTTGAAATTTTATTAGAAAGTTAGATATTCTCTCTTATTTAGCTTTCATTTTAAACCCACCTTCAAAGTGGATAATAAAAATGATAGACAAAAGAAAGTTTATTCTCATTGCAGTAATCATGATTGAACAGATTTGGTGGGTAAGAAATAAGATAATATACAAAAATAAAATTATCGATCTTAATTTCTATTTGCCCAAAGTTTTTTAGAGAATAGATGAATTTTCCAAAATTCTTTAGAAAAATAAGAATGAAATGGAAACAACTTTACATGAAGTATTTTGTATTATCCTTAATTCTTGGAAACCTCAACCTCAAAATGCCATAAAAATTAATCTTGATGCATCTTAGGTTTAAGACACAACATGTTTGAGATTTGTAGTTAATGATCACTATGGAAGAATAATACATTCTTGGAGTTGATTTTTCTACCACCTTATCGAGTGAAAAAATAGAAGCTATTGAGTTGTATATTCTATCCAACATACACTTACACAGAAAACCACTAAGATCTACGCAGAAGGAGATGCAAAAACTATCATTGATGCTTTCAATCATAAGAATTAGTTTTAGGTGATAACAACTCTCAATTGTCAAAGAATGTTTTAAGTATCTCAATGAATTTTCTATGTTGTTTGTGTGGTGAATCCCTTGAAATCTCAACATATATGCATATAATTTGATCATTTGGACTAGACACGTAAGATTGGTTGGAAATATCCCCATTCATTATTTACCAATCACTATTTTTGAACTTCATTTTGGAGAAAGTTTTTAGAATTAGACTCCTTTGATGCATTTTGTAGCAAATAAATAAATAAATATAAAGGCAAAAAAAAATTCAAATTATAAAATAAAATGTTGAGAATATTGAATGCATGTTAAAAGTGTTATAGAAAGTAAACATATGTTTAATGCATTTATGATTTTTTATAAATAAAAGAAAATTGCATTAACTAAGATCCTAAAACTTATAACAAAAATAATATATCAATAATATTAAATGATATTTAATTAATAGATGTTTAATATTGAATATGTTTAAATAATTATAATTCAATTTAAATAGCGTCAAATTTGATGATATTTAATGTAGAATAATGAATTATATTTTTTTAATAATAAAAGTATATAAATTTAACATTACAATTGCAAATTATAGATTTATATTTTAAAATTCTTAATTTTGTTGTGTTTCCAGATAAAATTCCACCGATAAAAGTATTATCCTAGCAATTAAGTGAGCAACTTTATTATATCTTTGTTTTCTTTATTTTCTTTCAATCCTTTGGGCTAGTCAAATGATTTGGCCCATAAAAGGACAAATCACCATTCCTTGGTGTCGGAACAATAATGTCTCAATTTCTTTTCATCAAACATATATACGAGTGAGTATGTGGAAGAAATAAAAATTGTAATTCATTTCTCATTTTCCATAACCCACTATATATATGTGTAAGAAATAAAAATTGTAATTCATTTCTCATTTTCTATAACCCACTGTATATATCACAATTATGAGGTGAAAATATGAATAAGAGTGAACGATTTTTATATAATAATATATATTTATTCAATCATTTTTACTCACATATTTATATCATACCAAAAATATTACATAAAATTGTACTAAAAAAAACACAACTTTTGGTGGATATATAGTTTAGAAAAGAAGGAAAATTCTAAAAGCATTATGAGGATATAATATAACCATAGAGAGTTACATATTTTTAAGAATATAAATTTACATTAATTCATTGAAATTATAATAAATCAGAAAATTTATGTACAATATACTAATTAAATAAAAATTGATAAGTACATTAATGTACATACATTATTCTTTATGATCCTGTGATAGCTATCGTATGAGTTTTCATTTACTTATGTGATTGCTCTTCATAGTGATTTTATATCTTTAATCCATCTCAAAAGTAGCAACAACTCTAATAAAAAAAATAACATATTTAGATCCAAGTCAAAATTGAAAAATACTAAAACCTAATAAAAAAAACGTCAAAAATAATACTATAATAAATCTATGCAAAAATTAAATATATCTAAATTAAGATTTATGTGAAAATACATCATAAATTATAATAATTTTATTAAACTTAAAAATAAGTATGGAGCAAATTCTTATTAGAGGAGAATTGTATCTCTAATTATCAATTATGAAAATTAAAAATTTAAGCTAAAAAAATATAAAGAAAGATAGAGATTAGATCTTGAAGTGACATTTCATTAAAGTTTGTTTATTTCAGTATTTAAAAATGTATTATAACCATAGAGATAGAGTTTCCACTTTCTTTACAGGTATGTTAAGGGATATATAGTATTGGATTCTCAACTGAAATACATATATTTTAATTTAATATCTTGACTAATTGTGATGATGATTGATGATAATGAATTCATGATAGTGCTTTAAGGATCATGTAGGGAAAAAAAAAGTGATGCTTTATCAATAAAAAAACTTGCATGATCACCTTTTATGTTATGTTTTACCTTCACCGCAGCCACATAAATGGCGAAATACCCGACATATATGATTTGTTGGGATGTAAAATCTTCGATGTGAATCGAATGGGATCACATTTGTGCTGTCGCTTTTATTTTTTTTTAAAAATATGTGCAAACGATTTACCCAATTATGTAACGTATTATTTTACTATTTTATTATATATATAGGTATCATTTTTTATTTTAAAATATTTTGTCTAACTTTTTATACTTTAATCGTACATATTGTTATTATGATAGAAAAGATAAATATAAAAAAAATCAACTCATTGCATTTTATCTTAATATATAATTTATTATATAAATTATATAAAAAGATTTAAAAAATAACTTATCGATTTTATTATTATTATTTTTTTACAAAAAAAAACAGTTTCTACTCACTATAATTAATTTATAATTTACGTTACTTTGTTAACATATGTGTCATTTTTCACTACAATTTTGTTCAATTTTTTGTTTTAAATACCCTATTTTAAAAACTAAATATATAAGAAAAAATAAAAACATAAATTTTACCCTATCTATAAGTTTTTTTACAAATAAGAATCTTATGATTTTACCTTATATATCTCAAACATTTTTTTCTTCTCTATTATTTAGTGACTATTTTTTTGTGTTTTCATTTTTTTAATTTTAATTATTATAAAATAAATTTAAAAATATATATAACTTATTTTTTACACAAAAAAAACACTTTTTGTTCATGACACTATTAAAAAACATACCTATAACCTCGGTTTTTAACCGTGACCGTAAGCCTATGACCACGTTTATAAGAACTGAAACCTAAGTGAGAGAGATCATAAACTGTTACCTATGACCTTAGTTATTGAAAGATCAAGACCATAAGACATGTCTATGACCTTAATTCTTCCATAACCGAGGCCACAGGGTATGTTTATGGTCTCATTTTTTCAATAACTGAAATTAAAGGGTATGTCTATGGCCTCGGTTTTTCAATAACTGAGGTCATAGGGTATGTCTATGGCCTCGGTTTTTCAATAACTGATGCTACAATATTAAAAATCAATATAAATTACAATAAATTTATTAATTACAATATTAAAAATCCTATTATATTAAAATTAAAAGTATAATTACATTTGAGAATTTATTATACACTAAAACATAATAAAAACTTACTATTACAATCTGACTTTTTACTATTAATTACAAGCATTTATAAGTATATTTCAAATCAACTAGTAGCACTACCACCACCAACACCACAACCGACAACAACAATAGTAGCGCCAGTGCCACGCACCAGCACCACCAACACAACAACCGGTTGTAGCAGTAGTAACGCCAGTGCCACGCAACACCAACATCAACACCAACATCAACACCAACACAAGAAGACTAAAGATCGCAGCTAGCCGCCAACACCAAGAGTAGCAACACCATCAATAACAAAGACTAACATCGCGTTAACAAGATTAACGTCGCGTAGCAACACCAAGACTAACGTAGCAAAGAAGACCAAAGACCAAAGCCAATGCCACGTAGCAGCAGCAGAGAGCACCATATTTTTCACATTTAGGGAGCATAGTAGCCTCACTATACATGAAAACAACGTTTGAAAATAACCCTACAAAGAGAAGAACAATATTTAGTCTTAAAACCTAATAAGAAAATAGAAAAGAAAGTATTTACAGCCATCTAAAAGCACTTTCTGTTCCTAAATTCTTTTCCTTTATGTTCTCTATTTGTAACTACTAAAGGAAGCTCAACAACCTTCCTCACCAAAAATCCAAAGGAGACTACCTGACACGACAACAGACCTGTCTATGCAATAAAATATTATGATTATGGTTAAGTTACAATACAGGTGATAGTATAATCAGATGAACAATATTAGAAAGGAGTACCTTACCTGACAATTAAGACGATGTAATACAACCCCAAATTCTTAACCAGATATGTTTCTTCTACAAAATCTCACAAGAAATATTTGCTACAAGATATAAAATGAAAAATCCTTACAATCAATTAAGATTAGCTTCTCTACATTAATTTATAAGAATCATAAATCTAAATATAAATAAAACTTTGGCATCAACCCTCTCTGTATACAAAAATACATAGAGCATCAATTGAAAAAACTACACAGTACTTTATCATCAAAAGTTACCTAGCAAAAGCATATTGACATTAATAGTTTCATCTTGGATGGTTGTTGGAGATAAATTCTCAAAAAAGGCAAGAAAATTTTGTGATAAATATATTGTAATGTAATAATGCTTGAAGTCGAAATCATAAAATCTTCAAAATGAAAAGTCAATGTTAAAATTATTGGAAATATAGAACAATACAATAACAAAAACAGTAAGCCCAAGAAATACGTAATTATATGATAAAAAGAGTTTTAAGATTGATAATTGAAAATTAAATAATTTTATTTTAAATGTTAAAATCAAATTTCATAATTAATATTGAACTCCATGCAAATGTCAAAATAGGATATATTAAACGTAGCATTAAAGAAAGGCACGATGAAGTCATGATAATCTTAAAATAAAAAAAAAACTTACCCATAAACCATAACAAGAATCAAATTACGACCAAATGTTGCAACAATAGGATCAAAACATTCCAGCACTAGCACCATCGCAATGCACCAGCACCAGCACAGCAAATCAGCACCAGCACTAACACCAACACCAACGCAGCGCAACACACCCATACCAACACCAGCACTAGCACCAGCACCAATACCAACACCAACACCAGTACCAACATAGCGCACCAACACCAGCACTAGTGCCAATGCATTAGCATTAGTCTAACGCCGCGCACCAGCACCAACTAGGGGTGTCCATAAATTGGCCCGGGCCAGACCAAACCATAAAACCGGACTGGACCGGACCAAATCAAATGATTTTGCTAATCAAACGGTCTGGTCCGGTTTGTATTAATTTTAAACCGTTCGAACCAGACCGGACTGGTTTAATAATATATTAAAAATTTCACATTATTCTTCATTAAATTATAAAAATATCGAACCAAACCGGATCGAACGGTTTTATAAGTCAAACGATCCGGTCCTATCTGGTCCGGTCCGAGTAATATGAACAATCCGGTCCGGTTAATTTTTTTAGGAAAAATCGGACCGGACCGAACCATGGACACCCCTAGCACCAACGACCAGCATCCATCACCAGCACCAACAATCAGCGTCCACCGTCTAGCGACCAATGTTCAACATTGAACGTGCATTGACCAGCGAACAACGACCAGCGTCCAACGATCAGCGAACAACAACCCATCGAACCAGGGAGCTGGGAAAAGGAAGAAGAGACGGGAAGAGGAAGAATCACGAGAGGGGAAGAGAAGTTTCAGATCTGGAAAAATGAAAATCATAAATTAAGAGTGTAAC
Source organism: Hippophae rhamnoides (assembly GCA_033030585.1). Taxonomy (NCBI): domain Eukaryota; kingdom Viridiplantae; phylum Streptophyta; class Magnoliopsida; order Rosales; family Elaeagnaceae; genus Hippophae; species Hippophae rhamnoides. The sequence continues at coordinate 41,069,312 of CM065434.1, forward strand.
TGTTGGGAGAAAAAGGAAGAAATAAAAAAAGAGGGCACGGGAGAAGGAAAAAAAAAAGAAAAAAAGAAAGAGAGAAAAGAAAAAAAAAACATGAAAAAATTTAATATAATTTATGGCTATAGTTATTGAAAAAAACTAAGAACATAAACATACCCTATAGTCTCGGTTTTTATTAGACCGTGATCAAAACCTTATGGCGAGTCACGATAATTCATATGTATGTATATTTTTTAGTAGTGCGAGTCACGATAACTCATGTATAATATACATTACTTTAAACATTATAATAAATAATTTTCTCTTTTAATAGATAAAATTGATCATTATGATTTATCTCAATTTTTTTAAAAATATTTATGAGAATTACATTACCTTATACAATTTTTTCTATATTTTATGTGTTGTATTTTTTTTGTTTTACTATTCCTATTTTTATTTAATTTGATCCTATAAAAGTGACATGTTTTATGTTCTTATAATTTTGTTCCAAATTGTTTTTTTATAATAAAATTGTTTCCAAATGTATTCTTATCATTTTGTTCTGTTAAGTATCCTTGTCCCACATCGACTAGGAACAAGGCAGCAAAGCTGCTTATAAGCTTGGGCAACCCTTAACTTAATGAGATCTTATTGGGTTGAGTTAGGCCTAAGTTTCTAACATGGTATCAGAGCTGGGCCTAGTCTCTATGTGCTTGGAACTAATTGGGTTCTACCACAGTCTCACCGTGGCGCTAATGTCCATCTTTGTCCGCCGTGTGGAGGAGGGCTGTTAAGTATCCTTGTTCCACATCGACTAGGAACAAGGCACCAAAACTGCTTATAAGCTTGGACAACCTTTAACTTAATGAGATCTTATTGGGTTGAGCTAGGCCTGATTTTCTAACATGTTCCAAATTGTTTTTTTATAATAAAATTGCTTCCAAATGTATCATTTATGTGTGTTCGAGTTTATGTTGATTTTTATTAGGACGTAGTTACTTCTATTAATAAGTTCTAAATATTTATTTTATTTATATTAATATTAAATATAAAACATCAACGCACAAATTATTAGTTTCTATTATGGATTTTATTTATAGGTAATAGTAAATATAATTACTAACTAATATGAAAATATTTTTATACATAAACTAAATGTTATTTTATTTGTGATTTAATTTGCTTCTTATAAAAGTTTGATTAATACGAAAAGATGAAATACACTGTAAGTAAATTTACTTTAATTTATATTATTATATTTAAATTATAGAAAAATATTTAAATAATAATGGGTATTATTAGAAATCAATTAATCTCTTTTATTTTATGGTGTTTTTTCTTTGAATATTTTTTTACACAAACTCATGTAGTTTTATAAAAAAAATAAAAAAAAACTTATGTACATTATGAGATATTTGTGAATATTAAATTTTTGTGTTATAAATACTATTTAAAAAAGGTTAAATATGAAATAATTAATTGATTTCTAATAATATTATTTCATCTTGAATTTGAATATAATAATACAAATTGAAATAAATTTACCCATTTTTGTAGAAAGTTACTACAGTATTCTATTTATATAAGAAAATGTTACTTATAGTTAACTTTATTTTAAATAAACAATATTTCTAACAACATTAATGCTAACTATTACTTATAAAGTTTTTTAAATAATTTTTGAAATTTTAATACAACAAATACACGAGTATACACGTATATTTAACTAATATATATATATATATATATATATGCCCAGATGTAAAGATTTTTACTTTGGGATGATTTCATTCAATTTTTTATTTAATTACAATTATTATCATTATTATCAACTTTAATTTAGTTATTAATAATCATTACTGATGTTATATTTAATATTTATCTCGTAGTAAATAAAAAAAGTATATTAACATTTATCAAATAAGATTTATTAGTGTAATCTTTTTTTTATTTTATTTGCGATATATTTAATAATTATCTCCTATAAATATAAAAGTTTAACATTTATCAAATAAAACTATTAACGGCTAAAGGTAATATGTAAACAATACTTAAAAGAAATTAACCAGATAATCATTTCAAATTTTATACCTAATAATTATCATGTAAATAAATTATGTACTTCATCATTTTAGATTTTTTAACTAACAATTATCACTTAAAAATAGTGTATTCTAATACTTATCTTAAGCTTATTAGGAATTATGATTCAGTTTTAGATTTTATTATATCACGTTTTTGCTCTCTTAGTCTCAAAGAAAACACGAGTTTATTCCCAAACTATTGGAGTTCGGTAAACTCTCTAATGCTATGATTCACATTGCTAATAGTAAGCACAATCCACTCTAGCTAGCACTCGTTTGTCATTCTCCATTACTCTATCTCATGGTTTTGTAATATGTAAGTATTAAGATCAATTAGCTGTAAGCAGAGTTTGATACATTTTGTCTTTAAGAAAAATAATGTAACTAACTCTATATCAATTAGTACCCTATTTTTAAAAAAATTGCATAAAAATATCAAATTTTTTAGAGAGTATGTTAAAAGTAAATTTCTTTTGTAAAATAATACAATTTGGTCTAAAATGACTATTAGAGGACCAATTTGATCAAGGTCGTTATTTACAAAGGGGGGTATTTCAGTCTTTTTGTTTATTCTCACAGCATTTTATTTTTTATTAAAAAATAATTTTAAGAAGTAAAATAAATAAACATGGATATTTTTGTTTTTTTAAAAAAACAAAAACCGTCAATTCAGTGTGTATCTTGGACTATAAATGTGAGCAGGTGACATTTTTTTTTTCTTTTTTGTTATGTTTGCCTATTGCATTCTTTTCCATAGCATTCAAGTACCGCATGAAAACAATCTCAAAGTCACGTGAACTTTGTACGTGATGGACGAGGATGTTCATCATTCGTCGCTCGTGAGTGTGATTACATCCTCCTTGATTAAAAATAATATTAGGTTTGTTAATCAAAATATGAGTTGATTAATTTAGAAGAAAATTCATGGAATGTGGCTTACCATATTGTCAAAGATGGAGGTGCTTAAACTTGTTTGAATAAAGAATAGGAAAATTAGGTGGCCTAATTTTGTTGAATGAAGAAATGTTTGTTATATGAAATGAGAACTTAAAGGCTATAAATATGGCTTCATTTCTTCATTGATAATCATCCCAAAAATAGAGAAAAGCTTGTATGAGAAGTTCTTAAGTGAGGGAATTTTGTGGGAAAATTCTCTTAGGCTTGTAATTGCTCTTGTCTTTTGGGTGTGTGAGAAAATTACTGAGAGTGTGGTTGTAACAATTTTCTACATAGTAAATTTTTCTCTGGTTGTATTTTGACAACGAAAGTTGTTTTTCTCTAATTTGGAGTTTCCACTATGATTCTTGTGTTGAGTATTATCTATTTCTCTGTTATTTGATATTCTACTAAGGAATATCTTGGGAGAGAGAATTTGTGATTATATCATTTTATCCAAATTTATTAACATTATTGAGATAAATTGAAGAGAAGGATAAAAAAAAATTAAGAAATTGACCAAATACTTGAAGGTTGGTTGTAAGGGCTGAAAACCTGTAATTATTTGGTCGAAATTGTGTAATGCAAAATTGTGTCGGGTAAAAACTGTAATTACATATTTTGTGATATATGCAACAAACTGTTTTGTGCTAAAACAAAACAATTTTAAACAGTTTGTGCTAAAAACTGTTTGTTCTTGCTATGTGTGTTGTAGCAATTACACTTTGTTGGGTGGAATGGATATGATCTTCAAACATTGAAGTGGCTCCTGAATGGGTTGTTTATTCCCCAACTAAATTGCCACCATGTTGGACCTATCATTGAAATGGACACACCAGTTTATAACATTAAAATGAAAACAGAAATAGAAAATTAGAATAAATTAGCATAAGTGACTAGATGAAGCTACTTGAGATAAATCCTGTCTGTTACGATGAGACAATTTGTTATGTCCTAATTGATGACACACACTACATCTTATCACCATACCCACTTTCCTTAACCTTTGGGGTTTCATTTTCAAATAATCAGAGGCAAAACTCTTGAACCTCTTGTGTCTAGGTCTGCACCTTTTTTTAGGCTTACGTGGTTTAATGATACTAGATGTTCTTGAATCATCACTTGGTTACCAACTAATCATAAGCATTATTATTGGTATGTGGGATAACTCATATGCAGATCTCCTAAGAATAGGATGTACAAAATCCAAATGAATTTCCCTCTGTTGGATAATGCACTTAAATAACATGAGAACAAAATATTCCACTCAAACTTCACATCTTACGTGAACATGTTCTATTCCCAATATCAACAACAATATTCCTATTACTTTGAAAACAAATCTCAAAGATATTTCCACCGTGAGTTTCCCTATTGGTCATAGAATAATTTCTATTCATATTGTATGTTTCTAATATCCAATGATTGCATCACTTAATTACCTCTTGTCTTCTCTCTATCCACAAATCTTTAATGTAAGTCCTTACCTATTCAAGAAGTACAATACAAGTTCACCTCTAAACTTCTTCAATGTACCATTAAAACTCTCACAGTTATCGTTTGTTTGTATATCACGTGTTGATTTAGAACTGTCAATCACATTTAAAGAGATTAGTGCTAATTCAATAAAAACCAACAACATGACTTTTAAAATAAAACATATAATTTTAAATCAATAAAATTAAAAAATACTAATGAAAATTAATATTTAACTTCTAATATTCTCTTGACCAATGTCTTAAATGTTTCCTTTTCAACTATGGGTAAGATTTCTCACATTCTTTCCTTAATGCATTTTTGTTAACTTGAAATTCACGTTCTAATATATCCCTAGCACAATTCCAATAATGCACAACAAGACTAACTGACTTGTTCGTATTAACCTTTGAGAAGTTTGGAATAATGTGTCAAGCATAATGTTTATCACTACTATAAAATGTGGCATTTAAGTCGATATTTAAAGTCGGTTCGTTAGAGAATCGACGCTACATATAGAGTCGGTTGACGTGTTGAACTGACACTACACGTGGACATAGCGTTGGTTCTACGTGTCAACCGATGCTATACACGTGGATTTTTTATTTTCTCTTCTTTCTTTCCCCATCAGACACAATTTTTAATTTACAACATTGTAAACAACACCCAAAAACCCAAAATTGAGCTTCACCTTCTCCACCATTTCTCATTTTTCAACCATATACGACCACCAATTCTAGCACCATATAGTGAGTTTTCTTTCTCTCCAAATTATCTTCCAGATCTCCTATTTTTTTTGAGCAAAATACTCAAATTTTTTATACCAATTTCTCACTTACAAAATACCTTTTCTTTCTTTATTTTATTACTTCATTTACTCTTGTAAGTATTTTTATTAATCATATGCACTTATTATTCATTTTTCGTTATTTTTTGTATTATGTATGTTATTATTTTTATTGTATTGGTTTTGTATATTTCATAATAAAATAAATTTATATATATATATTTATGAATGTGATTTAAGGTTGGTGTTTAATTTATTTATTTATGTTAAAATGAAATGGGAAAGACATGATTCAACAATATAATGCTCATTAAAATATATGTGGTTTGAAGTAGTGTAGTTATTTAAAAAAAATCTTAATAATCACAAAATTGTTATATAAATTTATTTGTCATTAAATACAGGTTCTTAAGTAGAGTAGTAAATGAGTAAAATATTAAAAAAAAACTTTAAAGTCGGTTCAACCCGTGAACAGACTTTAAATTTTAAGTCGGTTTTTAACCGACTCTAAAGCTCGTTTTTGTAGTAGTATATGCTGAGCTTGAGGTATAATCACTTTAACAACACTTATTATACCTACATGCTCATCTAATATAAAACTCCAACCATTCCCATCTCCAATTCTCAAATCTTGTTCCAAATGTTCAAAAAACCAATGCTAGGTATATTTGCTCTCAACTTCAACTATTGTGTATGCAATAGGGTAAATTCCATTATTAGCATCTATCCTAACAACCGATAATAATTTACCTCTGTGTGAACCACTTAAAAAACATCCATTTACTTCAACAAATTTTCTACAACTTGTTTTGAATCCTTCTTTCACAGCACTCAAACATTCATAAAACATGTCAAATCTCTCTAAACTTTCTGGTTCCAACATTATTAAGAACACAACAGCAGTGTCAGGATCGGTTCTTTTTAATTCACTTGCATAAGCTTATAATAATAAATATTGTTATTAATCATTTCCCATGCTTTCCTTCTAACCTTCTTAATTTGACTTTTGGATAAGTCACTGAGAACTTATTCTCTTACATGATCTTGTACTAATTGCCTTATAGTATTAGGGTTGCCTTTAAAGAAATCAATATTAATCTCTAGTACATTTGTGTTCATCTTACCTATGCCAACACCTTACTGAAAAAGAACTAAATATTATGTGATTTATTTGAACTTTAATGTCAAAAATAGATTTATATTTGTATAATTTTATAATTGTTTTAACAAATCTATGTTTTTACAATCACGGGTTATTTTCTTGTTTTTCAAGTATTTCTAACTTCAAAGTAATTAAAAAATTCAACATATGAAGAATTATATCTAAAAGCATTGAATTGCAAACAAAAAGAATTTAAGGATTACATATATAAGCCTTACATATGAACCAACCAATTTTGTAAAGGTGTGAAACAAAAAGAAGTTAAAGAAACACATTTTAATGCATGCCATAATGATGCTTTAAGTGTGCCACTGTGTGAGTGACTCAGATCGTAATTGAAATGCGTATCAAATTGAAGAAGGCTACAATGGTAGAAAAAGTGTGCCACAATACCAAACCATATGATTTACTTTTCTCTCCTTTTTGCATCATTTTTCTATCTATATAAACCCTATCCTATTGTAAAATGTACACTAATTCAACCAACAATTTTGAGTTCTTAGACAAATTCTCTTTGAGAATTTTGTTATAGTTTTAGATTTATTGATTTTTTTTAGTTTAATGTAATAGTTTTTGATACAAGAAACAATAGAAGTAGATTAGAGGTCTTTTAGATACATATGATTACTTAAATTCTATATGTAGAAGGATGCGTTTGAGATATAATTTTTAAATGTATTATTTTATTTTAAGATTAATTTTATGTGTTGTTTTGAATACAATTTTAATATATTGATTATTTATTAAATTTAAGTATGTTTGACTAAACAATATTACATAATATTAGTTATGTTGTTATGTTTGTAAAATATGAACTTAGATAAACATTTTTATAAAATGAATTGATTTTTATTTCTTTATTCAAGAATTTTACAAAGCATATTACAGAAAAATATATTGACGATATATTTCTCGTAGTCAGTTAAAAATATAAAAGTTAGATTTTTGATATGATTATTTATATCTAATTTAAAGTTATACTCTATTTCAAAGATTTATTATTGAAAAATAAATTGACATATTTTTTATAATAAATTTAAAAGTTTAAAGTTGATTTTTAAATACATCAATCTTAAATCTAATGTTTACACATTAAATGAAAATCAAAATTATGTGTTATGCTTTAAGCGATTTGATATTTCCATTGACAACTAATTTTAACAAAAAATTAAGTTTGTAAAAGGTGGGTTTAATAATTATTTATATTCTTTAACATTTATTCTCAATTGTGAACTAATTTATATTTTCAAAGGTAAATCACTTGAGTTTTCATTAATAGTAATTTTTTTTTATCTTTTTGTACGATTTATCAAACTAAATTTTTTAATTGATTTTAAAGTTTTCGTGAAGATTCAATTACATTACCTTGTTACATTGATATTATAAAGAAATATGAGATATCAATTATCCCAAAAACTCAAGTTTATATGAAGTAAATTTTACGATTTGTTTATAATATTTAACATGATAACTTTAAAAAATTATTTCTCAAAGATATAATAATATTTAAAATGTTCTTAACAAGAAATAATCTTACTTTAAATTGAGAATTATTTTTTTTTCTTTAACCAGTTTGTTTGTTTTCCCCCTTAATACATGTACATGCTTCTCTATCTCTATGTATATAGAAAATGCATACAAAACCAATTGGGCAGCGAGATTAAATGCAATAAAGAGAAAGCCGTAAATTTTAATTTTTTTTTGAAAAAAATGTGTTTGTCTACCAATTTTTAATTTTAATTTTTAAAATATAAATTAAAATTACAATAATATTTATTTGATAAACAATTCTTAATTTTTAATTTTAAAACTTTCTAAGTTTTAAAATTCAATTTCAAATATGATTTTTAATTTTTGAATTTAAAATTTAATCAAATTTTAAAATTGGAAAAAAATAAAAATTTGAAATAAGTTATCAAATATACATAATCTTAAAATTTATAAAATTTGAAAATTAAATTTATGGAACATGAATTGAAATAGTTATGAAAAGGAAACTCAATTATTTACTACTATTACTATTATTGTGGGTGAGAAAACAGTTTTTATTCATGATTTCCAACAATACTTAATATATATATATTATCTTCGATATTTATCTCAAAATATATTTTGATTCATAATTTTTTTTTATATTTTAGTACTCATTTTTTAAAATTTAATAACTTTAATTCAATTTAACAATTTTTATCAAAAGATCAAATTTCATTTTTATGAAAGTGTTAGTTATCAAATTATGTTAAATTATATTAAAATTATTAAATTTAAAAAAATTAGACTAAAATATATGAAAAAAATGGTTAAAGATCAAATTGTATTTTAAAGTAAAGCTAGATCCAATAAAATTATTAACAGAAAAACAAAAGACATGAATGAGAAATTTTAATTTTTAATGCAAAATAATGTATTTGTTTTCAGAAGAATAATAAAGATATATAATTTTATACTTATTTTAATACCAATATTACTTAAATTTTATCACATTTTAATATTGTTTAAATTTTAAATATTTTTAAAATTTTAAAATAATTATAGCACATAATATAATATAATAGTATTAAATATGAATGCAAAAATGTACATAAATTTTAAAAAAATTAATTTAAAATATAAAAAATAAGGTGGGATGATTATCCTATTTCATTTTATTGTTTATAATTTTTATTTTAAAAATATTAAAAATATTTTTTTTTATTTTTAATATATTTATTTTATATCAATTGAAATTTATTAGATATATTTTTAATAATTTTTGAAATTTTAAAAAAGTGATGGTCCGTACTGGTAGAGTACGTATGAAAAGACCTTTCAATCAACCGTCGTCACTCGTTACGTAGTGTGCAACTGTGCATTGGTCTCCGTGTGTTACTAAATTTTGTCGGGTATCATTTACTAAATTTACTAATAGAAAATAGACACGTCTTACTTCATTTATGCTGTACTCTTGACACCTTGCTTGCTTTCATCATTCCTACTTCTAGGTTGGTGTATAATTAAAAAAGAAAATGTAGGTTGGTGTTCAATTTCATAGGAAAAAACAAATACATATATATAATATCGAAAGAGTTTTTAAAAATAATATTTTGATTATATATACTATTTTTAATAATTTAATTTATTATTAAAAATATTATTTTTATTTTTTAATTATATTAAATAAAAATTATTTTAATTTAAATACATTGTGATTGAAAATTAAAAAATTAAATAAATATAAACATAAAAAGTAATTATTATATTTCTATATTTATTTTTAAATATTATTAATTTTAAATTATTATAAAAATAAATATATAATTTAAATATATTTTTGTATTTATCATCCCATTTTTCTATTCCCATAAAAAATAAATATTATTTTTATTTGTATTCGTTAGCTTGGAAAATTTATTATTAAATTAAAAAGATAAAATGTTAAAGTAATTATATGATGATATATTAATAAAAAATAATTATAAGATGATGTATCATAAAAATCTTTTAAATTATATATATTTTTAATATTTTAAATTATAAATAATATTGTTTAATGTATTAGTTTTATAAGGATGAACAAGGATAAATTATTTAATTTTAATAATTTTTATTTAAAATATTATTATTTTTTAAAATAATTAAAATGTAAATGAAATATAAATATTTATTAAAGATTGAAATAAAATTTAATATAAAATATTTTTTAAAAATAAATTAAAATAAATTATTTTAATTTTTTAATTTTTAATAAAATTAAAAATTAATAAAACAGTGTTAATTAAAAAATATTAAAAATAATTATTTTTTAAAATTTTATATTAATTGTGAATTTATTATTATTAAGTATTTATATTTTAATCGCATTTGATAACTATGTAAATAAATAATAATATTTAAAAAAAAATTATTAAAATAATATAATTTATTTTTAATTAATCGTTTTTATAAAATTAAAAGAATAAGTGATCTTTTTTTAACATGAGTGATTAAATAAAACAAATAATTTAATCTAAGAAATTTATATAATATTGTTTTTATAATTATATTATAACATATCTACTTATACGATCATTAATTTGTGCTATAAATCATTTTGAATATATAAAATATAATATGGTATGATAATTTAAAGTAATATTTTAATTATTAAATAATATTTTACATATTTAATATTATTAGAAGGAATTTAATAAATTATTTTTAATTATAATAATATTTTTTTTTATTTTAAGTTGATGATTTAATAACTCTTCACAAGAACTATCATAATACAAAATGAGCCAATATGATAAGTTTATTTATCAATAATTTAATTAAACACGATCTAATTTACCATCATTTATCGCATTAGATTATCTTTTTTTATTTCTAAAAAAATATGATTATAATTTGTAACCTTGTATGACTACCAACCCAAATATTGTAAAATGTAGGGTATAATGTTGTTACTTTAGAGATATCTCAATTCTTACTTTAATAACTCATGATGTTATCTTATATTTCAAGACACGTACCATTTACTTGTATCTAAATATCCAATTGAGCTAAATTAATTAGTGTCTTTTAATTTTTTTTATAATTTTGATATATTGGCATCACATGACTCATTTTTAAGTAATATTTTTTGCCAACACACCTTCTTAATGGTTAAATAAAGTTTTTTAAATGAATTTTGTCAAGGCAATATCTTTGAATTGTAGCCTCCATCCTCGATTCAAAATTCAATACTTGCAATTTTTTTCACTATTTAAAATTTTAAAACTAATGAAGAGATAAAAAAAATGAAATGTAAATATAAGAGACGGCAGACTCATTACATATTTTTCTTTTTTAATTTTTTTTCAAGTAATAATATTTTTAAAGTATTTTCTAGTAATAACTTATAAACTTTTACATATCTATATTATATATAAATGTTTGAATTATATCTTAAAAAATTTAGGAAAAAATTAAACATGTATTTTAAAGAATGACTACTAATACTACTACCATTAATTATTGTATGATTTATTTAAAACTCTTATTTTATACATTAAGTAATAAATTATTTATATTTAAAATGTTAAAAATTATATTTTGAGAACATTTAAAAATCAACACTAATGTATGCTCAAGTTAGAGTAACACATTTTACATTAGTATAACATTTAAGAGAAAATTCTTTTTAAAATTTAAATAAATCATATGTAAATAACGTGTTCCTTACTAATAGTAATAAATGTAAATATAATTCTACATTAATATTTTTAACATGTATGGTATTTAACTTAACTTGGGATGGAAATTTAATTTAGTCTAATCAAAACCTTAATAACCTAACTTGATCCAACATAGCTTGAAGTCCAATTTGATTTGAATAAGTTTGGTACCATTTTACACGAATAATTTTAAGGTCAGACTTTAGGGTAAAAAAAGTATACAAGAAGCTCGACTCGGACTTGATCCAAAGTTTGAGTTTAAGTTTAAATTTTATAAAATATATATACATTTAAATATTGTATATCATTATTTAATAATATATTGCATAATTTAAATTTAGATACTAATTTAAATCAATTCAAAATTAAAAAGGTCAAGCTCAAACCTACCCAAATGTTTTAAGTTCGGGTTTTGGCCTTAAATTTAATTTTAAAAATTCAATCTATCTTGATCTAAAAATATACATGATCTAAAAATACCCCACTTAAATATGGTCTTAATTTTGATATTGATTCACCCCAAATTTACAACTCTAATCGCATGCAATATAAGAACACTAATGGTGTGGGTAGACAAAAATAACCTCCCAAAATAGGTCATGTACTACCTACGTAAAGTCATATGAGTTAGATGTGGTTCGAATAGTCAAAACCTATTTAGTATCAACTTAGAACTAACTCGTTTAATAAATAAGTTAAGATAGATCTATCCACTTATGATCCAACTCATTAACCTTTATCCAAGCACATTTTAAAGCCTCATATCCTTGTCAAGTTGTGAGTAATATATAATGCAATTTTTATTAATAGATTGCATATAACGATAGACGTTTAACTTTGGATATTAAAACTACGATCAATTGAAAAAAAATGATAATTTATTTCCAAAAATAGTCATATCTAATAAGATATAGAGTTTGAATAGCTATTATAATACAAAATTATTGATAACCAAAATCAAGCATATACTAATACTATTTTTTAATATATATATATATATATAATTAATTAAAAAAATACATATTTAATAATAAAACACATAATGTTTTGAATAATTAGATTAAATTTTATTTATTCTTATTTTTATATTTTACTTAGAAATACGTGCTAAATATTTAAAGATATAAATTATTTTAAATAATATAATAGAGTAATACTTATGCTAATATTTAATATTTTTAAATGTTAAAAATAATAAGCATAATTAAACTATGAAAAAAATATTACCTATTTATAATTAATTTTTATTATCTAAATACATCTAAATTTAATATGAAGTGATTATGAGTATTAACATGATCGTTCCATCCCTTCCTGATCGTATACGGATTACTGCAACTTCTTTTATAAACCGATCAAGCTTGATAGATCCGTTATTCTAAATTCAATCCATTTAAAGCCTCAAATTCGTGGATAATTAGTAGAAATGTTCAATTAATTAAAGTATATTTTATGATAATTTTGCTCAAAATTTGTACCCACAATAACTAAGTTGTTGATAAAAAATTCTTAGCTTTAGCTTCCGAAAAATATTGTGAATTTTTTGAAACTTTATTATAATTTTAATAAATAAGAATATGTTGTTAGAATTTTTTTTAGTTTATCAAGTCGAATATTAAATTTATTTCTTAAAAAATAATTAAGGTAAAAAGATTAACATCTTTAGATAAATTATCTTACCTTTAATATTATTGTCTTTTTCAGGACAACCCATTTAGTAAATTAATTTGAATATACATGAATCACTTGTTTGTATTCACTCCTTATTATTTGAATTAAACATATTAACCACGACTTATAGTTAAAGAATAAATGAAGTTGCACAAAAAGAATGGATTCTATAAAAATACTAAAATGAAATTTAAGAGTATTAATTATACTATAAATGATTAAATATCTAACATCTATAAAACAACGCTAGCTATATAATATGTACCTAATATAAATTTTAGTTAAAAAAACAAATATAATAATAATAATAATAATAATAATAATAATAAAGATACAAGTTAAAAAGAAATATAAAAGGAGTTATGTATTGAAAAAAATAAAATAAAAAAAACCAATAATAATAATATTTGAATCTAAAACAATAAAATCTAAACATATTTTATTAACATAATTGATCTCATGATAATATTATTTATAAATATATTTCTCTTACTCTATAGATTAATTAACTTTTGTTTTATTTTTCATTTTTCTTTCCTTTGATTAAACCAACAAGTCTATCCAAAGTACAACTAAATGAAATAATTTTTAATTTTAGGAAATATTTTCGGTGAGTGTAGATATAATTTTAAGAAAAAATATATGGTATCTAATTTAACTCTAAAAAGAATAATAATTTTCTATAGAGAGGAATAGTGTTACAACTTATTTAAATTACATGATTTAATTATTGTTAATTAATGCCACATCACATACACATTTTAAACATGATTATTGTACATTTTTTGTAATAAATGGATGTTCAAAGATAATATCTAACATTTATTACATTTGAGACTATAATATCGTTATCCCTTAAGATAAAATTTTAGAAAAAAATTTCTCCATATGTACGTTGATTTTACTTAAAGATTAACGAATAATAAATGTAATGGAGTTTGATAAACGTAATTTTATATATTTTTTTAAATATCAATTTTTTTATATTTATATATATTTATTATTATAATGAGTAAAAATTATTTATTTTATATTTATTAAAAAAATATTTGCTTTGAAGATTTTTTTAATAATTTTATATGATAGGTGGATGTATTTATACGGGCTGTAGATGTGATTAGACAAAAGAGAAACCCAAAACGGGACTATTTCAGCCTCCCCAATATGTATGACATCCCTTGCGTGTGTTGTTCGTCCAATGCAAGCCCCGTGCGACACGTTGTTCCAATGCCTGTCCCATATGACATGTCCTTTGATCGTAACTCAGCCTTTGCCAGCCATATCGCGCGTGCATTGTTCCATTTCTTTTTCCTTTATGTGACATGTGTCATCATATGAATTATCATAGCGAAAATCTCGCAGAAAATATATATTAAAATTACACCTAAAATATATGTAACTCTGGTTAGCTAATTTTCAATATAAATACTAAATAACACCTAAAATAAAAATATATCAAAATTACATAAAAATTTAAGAAAAAAATTAGCAAAAAATTTAATAGCTTTGGTTCATTTGACTCAAATAGTTCATGAAATTTATATTCTTTTTTTTTGTCATTATCTTTACGATGAAACATTTAGTTATTATTATGGATTTAATAGCTTTGATGTCTTGCTAAATTTTCATTGTTATTGTGAGCAATTTTAAACCCTAGATTCAATTTTTAATTTTTGATGTATTGAGTTCTATATTTGAATGTTAACATTATTAATATATAAATTAGAGTAATTAATTAATTTATTGTAAGAATGTGTTTATATCTAATCCATAATATTAGTACATAATTGTGAATATTCTTGTTCGAAATGATATTTTATGATTACTGTCATAATTAAGATTGAATACTTATGTTAAAAGTTAAACGACTGTTCTAATATTATTTAATTTAGTCATCATATTTTTAAATCTTAATGTAATGAATGAATTAAATATAATGAGAATACATTTAAGTTGTTTAGAATTTAAATTAGTTAATAAGCGGATCTTTAATCAATTACAAAATAAAAGTATATACGTGAAGTCTTAAACATGCCTATGCTTCTAAAGTTAAAATTAAGAATTCAAAAATTATTTTAAATTATGAAAATGATCTAGAAATTAAGAAACTAATTTTCATTCATGACATATTTAATTAAATTGTAAGATAATGGTAGGGATAGTTCCATAATCATATAACTCTCGATATTATTTTACAATTTGTTTTATTATTTTATATTATTTTCTTAAAAAACAAAAAAATCCTATTTATTAATTTTAATTAACTTACTAATAAATTAGTAATTAAAAGTAGATATTGTTATTAATTATCGTAGTTACGATAACTTTTATTCTTAAATTATTTATCAGATTATATATATTTAAATGTTCTTAATAGTACAACTCTTTGATTTTACACTTTTTATTGTCATATCTTTCCGATAGCATTTACTTATTTCTTTTTTCTCAAATCATATATAGCTTGAAGTTTTAGGGAAAGAAATTCATACCTTATAAAGTTGAGGATCAAACCCATTGCTTAGTACAATCCCTTAAGAAGAGATGTTCCAAATTCTTAGATCAGTTGATTTTAGAGGTTTTATAATAAATTATAAAGCTTAATTTGTACTTATGCATATAGAAGTATTATTGCAATTAAACGTTCAATATAATTATTTTTAACATCTTGAGATTTTATTCTTTAAGTTCAATAATATGTTATTTTTAACGTGCAAAAGTGAGCAACAATTCTCACTTTAATTTGAACAAATAAAAATAAATTCTCACTTTAAGATTGTCACAAGGGGAAGAACAATTACTCAATTAAATGTATTTCAATCTTAGAGTTTATTTTTTTATATAGGATTTAATTTTAACATTTTAGGTTTTAGATTTTAACATTAGGATTGATATTTTTCATATATGATACATAATATGTTGATTTTTTTTTTTTGTAAATTGTATGCTAAATTTTTAAGATGAGATTAATTTGTCCTATGGTGCTCACTTAACATGAGCAACTATGCCTACTAGTGGTTCATCTCAAGACACGTAAAGGGTTAGGATTCAATATCAATAATATTAGCTAATAGATTTAAACAATTATAAGTAACTATTTACTTAATTGTATTTAACGGTGAATATATGTTTATATGTTATTTAATTTTTATCTTATTTTTAAAAAGTATTAACTAATTTTAAATTTAAAATTACTATAATATTTATACCATTGATTTCAATCTTAGAGTTTATTTTTTATAATTTACATAGGTTTTAGTTTTAACATTTTAAGATTTAAAATTTAATATTAGGATTGTTATTTTTCATGTATGGTACAGTTGATTATTTTGTAGGTTTTATGCACAAGTCTAAAGATGAGAGTAGTTTGTCTTAGGTGCTCACCTTAACATGAGCAAACGATGCCCCTAATGGTTTATCTCCATACACACATATAGGGTTAAGATTGAAATACCAATAATATTAACTAATAAATCTAAACAATTATAAGTTATCGTTAAATTAATCATACCTAAAGATGAATATGTGTTTATGTATTACTTGGTTTTTGTATTATTTTCAAAAATTATTAATTAATTTTAAATTTTAAATTATGACATCATTTAACCATTGATTTCAATCTTAAAGTTTATATGGGATTTAATTTTAACATTTTAAGATTTAGAATTTAATATTACTATTGATGTTGTACATAATCTATTGATTTTTTTGTAAGTTTTAAAGACTTGTCCCATGGTGCTCACCTTAACATGAGTAACGATACCCACTAGTATAAGGTTATGATTCAAAGACTAATACTATTAATCAATAAATGTAACCAAGTATAAGTTACTATTGAATTAGTCACATCTAATTTTCAATATATGTTCATGTGTTTCTTAGTTTTTATCTCACTTTTAAAAGTTATCAACTAATTTCAAATTTAACATTCTTACCATCGATTTATATTATTTGATAATTATAATAACGTGTTCAATTGAACTATTATCTCCAAAAAATATCAATATATATACTTAAAAATAAAAAATAAAAAATAAAATAATATAAAATGATTTATATATAAATTTTAAAACAAGTTAGAAATAATTATATTATTTATTATTAATAATAATATATTATTACTATGATTGAACTACAATTAATTTATTGAAATAAAATATACTATAATTTGATTTTAAATTTACAACTTCTATTTTTTCCCGTTTACAATAAGAAAATAGAAGAATTTAGTTTTATATATGATTCAATTTTATTACATAATATTAATTATATTAACATATACACATGTTATGAAAATTTATATTAATTAATAGTCGCCTATATAACCGAACAACATCCCTTATGACTTTTACTTGATGAGACATATAAGAGAAACCATTAGACAAGTTAATTAATTAATTAATATTAATGGTGTATGTAAATCATACTTTTATGTAATTTTTTATTTGTTGGGTTAGTTGATATCCCGATTCTTTAAAAAAAAAATTGTATTTTGTTATTTTCTTATAGTTTCAAAGTAATATTATAGACACTAGATGAAATAAGGTGGTGGATTCATTGTTGTCAATCTTTTATAAAGGTTAATTTAAGACATTTAAATTAACACTTTGATCATTATATTTTTGTTTGTCAAGTATATATCACTTTATTTGAATATTTGAAATTATTAGATTATTTTTATTATAATTATGAGTTAAATGTTTTCATTTGAACATTCTAAGATAAATTTGACTCTTTTTTTTGTTCCCAGGTTAGACAATTAATACACACTAAGTGAAAAAATTATCATAGGAAAAATAAAATTCTCACAGTTCTACAAAAATCGGAGAACATTTTAGAAAAAAAAAACAATTATGAAAACTGGTGAAAAATTTCCTCGTTGTTTTTTTTCCTCGACGTTTTTTTGCCGATATTTATCATACTTTTAAAAAATTCTATATTTTTGTATTAACTTAAATAACTCTTGGTTACATAAATAATTCAATTATTTAAAATAATTTCAGTTTTAATTTATTAATAAAAAATATTTATTTATTTTTGTACACATTTAAAAATATATATACATTTACGTTATAAAAAAATGATCAAATATTTTTTCTTATAGAATTAAAAATAAAATTTTATATTTAAAGAGATTATTACATGTAATTAAACATTTAAATAATTTATTAAGTGTTAATTTCTCATGTGAATTTGATCTGTGACAGTGTCCATTGTGTATGCCATTGTTGCATAAATGCTTGATCATATGCTGCTATATAGTTGACATGTGAAATTAAAATTGTCATAATCAATGGTTTTGGCTTATCATTTTTAAAGCATCAATACATTGTGAGAATTTCAAATTTCAAATTAATTAATCACTCCTAAATTAAAGCCAAAATTAAATAATAATAAAAAAACACATATTCAATTATTAGCTCAAATTATTTAATTATAATAGATAATTTGTTCAAATATTTTATTTGAACATTTGTACGGAGAAGAGTAACATATCAAACTTAAGTATATTAATTAGCATGTGTTATATACACACTCACCCTGTGGCCTACGCACTATATGCGTTCGATATTAACCACATTGTATAAATTGGCACATCCACAGTGTATCAGATAAGAAGTTGTGTTTTCAAACTAATACAATATTTAATTGTTGAAATTTCTTTTTCCTTTATTGATTAACACTTAATTAGATATTAGAATTTATAAGTAAATTGTTAGCTCATCTTTATCAACTTATGTTTCTAGGATGATTGGTAACCAACAAATTTTACTTAAAACAATTTACTTGCACATCCTAATAATTTATTCTAATTTTAATTCCCATTAAGCATGCATGTTCAAGGTGACAAATAACGGTCATATTTTTCCTACCTAAGATAAAAAATATAACATAAAAACATAACAGTTATATAAAATAATAGTCATATTTTCCCGTAAAAACATAATAATAACAAAATAACGGTCATATTTCTAGGTGAAAACATAATATTCATATTTGTTGAAAAGAATAGTTTTAATAATAAATTTTTTTATATTTAAATTCATTTCAAACAGACAGAATAAGAAATACATTTCGTTTTTGTATCAGAAAGTAAGGATTTCATTCAAACATACTGTACAGTTTTTCAACACACAGATATCTAAGAACATGAAGATGAAATTTGCACAACTACAACTAGCAAGTATGTTGTGTGGTTTAGAGAAATCAGCAGGGATCGTTAAGCTTTTCAATTTTTTTCAATGTATTTAAGCCGACATGCAATTCATACAATCAAAATCTATATTGACATGGTAAAAAATGTCCAATAATAAAATCCATAGCCGATCAAAATAAAACGAAGAAATAAAAACTACTTATTAAACACCTCAAGCAAATAACCAAACAATAATGTTTATTACTTGCACGCACAGTGAGAAATTAATTTCAAATCACCTTAATATATATTAATGTGTTACAATTAAAACTAATCTTACTATTGTTTTCCGATATATTTTATTTTTGATAAATTGATATTCAAAATAATTTAAATTTATAACTTGAAATTAGTGAAGAATGAACTTCATCGTGACTTCACCAATAACGTAAATATCATCTTCTTTAGATTTATTTGATTGAAACTAGGCGATAAAATTTATTATTATCTCTTTTTAAATTAGAAATTTAAATTACACAAAGTATATCTAATATTAAAAAAAAACAATATTTTGGTTCAAATTATAAACGTCTTTTTCATTGATAATTCATGGGAGACAAGAGGATTGTATTAAGTGGCAAATGTCTACTTCTTGCTTTGAAAAGCACCTGCTCCGACCTTATGTCTCTATTTTGTTGGATTCGGAGAGATTATTTAGGGATTTGTTGTTTTCATACGAGAAAATATTAACGTAAGAACAATAGAAAATTTTATTTGATAATTTAATGTTTTAGAGATTTTTAAAAATAAAATTATTGTTCTGAAATTAAGAAAAATATTATAACAATAAGATTACCAATTATTAATCCATTGATTAATTTTAATCTCATAAAAAATAACAAAATAAATAAATAAATAATAATAATGTGACATCATAATCACTAGAGTATCTAGCTAGGGCAAACTTATTATTACTAAAATTTGGAACATATGGTTCGAAGTGAAAGAGTGAATTCTTATATTCCTTAGATAACCACAGGATAAAAGTTATATACATTAATGACGTCATATAATATTTAACAGTCTAATTTTTAAAAGTGAAATTATTGTTATGAAATTAAGAAAAACATTCTAATGATAAGATCACTATTAATCCATTGGTTAACTTTAAACCAACAACAATATATATATATATATATATATATATATATTCCTTTTGAAAGTAATGACAAGATGAGACACCATTATCACTAGAGTATCTAGCTAATACAAAGTAGGGCAAAGTTATTATTTAATGTTGAAGAAAATTTTGAACACTTTACTCAAGTGAGAGAGTGAAGTCTTATCATTACGTCACCATTGTGTAAAAGTTGTGTATTAATGACATTATATAACATTTAATATTGTATAACTTTTGAAAATGAAATTATTGCTTTGAAATTAAGAAAGTATTCTAACAATAATACTACTTACCAATTATTAATCCATTGATTAATTATTAATCTCATGAAAAACCAACAAAAATAATGGCAGGATGAGACACATTTACATTAGATTATTCTAGCAAATACAAAATAGGTCAAAATTATTATTTAACATGGTATATGATTTGAAGTGATAAAAGTGAAGTCTTATACTTGCTAGTTCACCATAAGATAAAAGTTACGTGTATTATTGGTGTCTTATAACATTTAATGAAAATGTAAGCTATTGAATTATCTACTTAAATGAAAGTGAAAGGTATTTGCTTTCCTCCTCTCATTTAACTACTATAAGTTAAGTTAATATTTGTGGTTTACTTTGTGATTTAATAATATTATTTATATTTTTTTAGTTACAAATTATATATTCGTATTATATTAAGTGATTTATTTTTAAAATTAAATATTATTGTTTGAGTTAAAAATTAAATATTTAAGATTTCTCAAAAAAGAATAATTAAATGCATTTCAAAATTAAAAAAAAAATGCATTTAAATTATCATCAAATATCTTATTTCACCACGACGTACAGGTAGGCAAAGAGTTGTTAAAAAGGTAGAGTTAATTAAATATCAAATTAATATTAAAATAATTTTTAACTTGTACCGTATAAACATGGAGTTTAATTATATATATATAATTAACATATTATTTTTAAACGAATTTAAATATACATATATTATAAAAAAAATGAGTAAAGTACTTTAAAAATGAGGATGTTACGTAGAACTACTTATTTGTGACACGATAAAGGATACAGGTCGGTTTTTTGTTTTTTTAGAAAATAATTAAAGGTGATGAATGAGATTTTGAAGTCTTTGGATTTGGACTCTTCGATAGAATTACTTAAAAATAATTTTTTATATTTAAAAATAAAAATTATTTTTAAATTAAACAAATGTTTAATTATTATTTTCAAGTTATTAATTTTTAAAATAAATATTATTTTTAAAAGTAAAAAATTTAGAATAAATTAGAAATGTTTTCAAACAACCAAAATTGTGTCTTAACTTTTTCAAAATATTTTTATATTCCTTTGCTTTTGGACTCTCTTGATGGGCAAGTTGAATTTTCTTTCTTTCTTCCTTTTTTATGATTTGATGGGTTACTTTAATTTTTTTTTCTCTTTAATATGATTTTTTTTACAACATTTTTATAATTTAAATTTTTATTAATAAAGTTTTTATCTAATAATTATAATATTAAAATAAAATTAATAAAAGTTATAAAATAAAAAATTCATATATTTTATCAAGATAATAATAAAAAGTCACAGAATTAATTCAATAAAATCCTTAAATTATCTTGATTAGTTTAGATATCATAATATAATTATTTTTTATTAATAAGTAATTACATAATTGTTTCAATATTTTATCTTTATTAAAAATATCAAAATGTTTTATTTTTATCCGGACAATATTTTAAGAAAATATAACATATAATTAATTTTAATATATAAGTTAGAGTGTTCTTAAAAAAATTATATTAATTATATAAGTTAGAGTGTTCTTAAAAAAAATTATACAAATTGATATCAAATCAAAACTTACTAAATAAGTTATTTCATTGTATTTTTTTATTAACTGATTATGCAGTAAAAATAATTCCATACTTTAAATTGCGGTAACTTTTTTACTTTATCAATTTATTAATTTAAAATATTAAAAAAAATAAGAATAAATTTTTTAAATTATATTAAAAGACTAATTTTAAGATTAGAATATTTTTTTTTTGAAAATAATTACAACCAATTTTTTAAAAACAGCAGCAAATTTATTATTTTTTAAAATTATTTTTTAATAAAGATTTAAAAACATCTTTTAAATTAATCGACAAAACAGATCTTTAAATTCCTGGCTGATATAATCTACAAGTTTCTTCGAAAATTCTTTGCATAATAAACTTATAAATATATGATAGTATTATTACATTTCAAATATTTATATCATTTTATTAAAAAAATTACTTTTACTGTTAAATTATAAAAATATTTCATTCATAGTAAAATTTTCGTTCATTAAACCGTTAATAAAATAATAATTAAAAATTTATTATTACAATTTCTAGACTACCAATCCTCTTCTCTTCCTACCCAAAATGAAAAACATAATATATTTTCTTAGGTAGATCTAATTTCTCATCGACTCTGTGTTAAAAACTTTTTTTTTTATCACCCATTAAAAAAAGCCATCTTCTCAAATTAATTAGCAAGACAAAGATTTTTGAGGAAAAAAAAAAAAACTCTCTATCTCTCTGTTGTTTGACAAGACTAAACACAAACACAAACACAATTAATGGACTTCTATGAAAAGACCCATTCATCAATACTTCGGAATCAAAACCATAACGGTTCTAATTAATATATATAGTTGATGTGTATATATATATATATGTAATGAGTTTCTGGTATAAGTAGAAAATGAGTTGTAATAAGATAAAAGAAGCATTTTTACAGCAATTGTCTAACAAAGGTTTATGTTTAATTAGTAGAAGAAAAGTTAAGTATTTGGTAATTTTTTTCTCTCGATGTTCATAATATCAGAGCTTAGAGAACGAGTGGCTACAAGATTGAAGTAAAAAAAAAAAGGAGAAGAGCTAAGGTAGAAATTATCTTAAGAAGATTATTTGTTGAAGAAATAGTGAGAAAGATAATGGATAATCAATTTTATAATTTAATAAAAAAAATTACATAAAATTTAATTCGATGATATAAACTTAATATGTTGTAATCAAAGTTTGTATTTGTAGGTTCAAGAAACTATTATTATCTATGTATTTCGTGCCTATGCTAATCGAACACATTGTTATTAGTACGGTAAAATTAAATTAAATTGTGTACGGCAAAAAAAAATCTACATATATATACTTTTTATATTATATAATACAAGAGAAGCCAATAAGTGGGCACATAATTCAGAAATAATCTTGTCATTTAAGATTTTGAGATAAGTAGGAAAAAAGAAAAAAAAAATTTTATTTAAGGAATTAGAGGTAAAAAACAAACACATATATATATATATATATTACATTTAAATCAAAAGAAAACAATTGAAGAAAATTGTTTGCTGTAAGCCACTAATTACATGTAGAATAACTATAAATCTTTTTTTTATCTCTAATTATTCTAAAAATATTTATAATTTATTATATAATATCATTCTTTTGAGTTCTCTTCCTGTTTTTGACTTTAAATCTCCTATTAGTTCATCAAAAAATTAACAAAAATATTTAATTTTTAAGTTCTATCTATACTCACATTTTTAAGGATTATGCAAAAATTATACCTAAAGTTATAGAAAAATAGTTTCCAAATTTAGAGTGAATGATGTTAGAGGTTCATTAATTTTTTAAAAAATGTTTAAAAGTTTTATAATTATTAAATAGTATATGACTTTCGATTTAGGATTAATGTGAATATTTTTTAAAAATTATAAATTTTTTATACATTACTTGATAACTATTGAATATTTGTTCTTTTTTTATTAAAAGTTATAAAAATTTTAGAATAAAACATCCAAATTTAAATTAGAGTGATTATTATTATCATCATATTTTTTACCATGTAATTATTTATATATTTTTCTTCTTAGATGGTTGTAAAAAAAATATTTTTACATTATAAAAAATATATATTACATTTTGAAATGAGTTAAAAATAAATTTTTAATATTATAAAATATATATACAGAGAGAGAGAAATGAGTTAAAAATAAAATTTTATGCCATTTAAACCTTATTAATATTCTCATCCACTGTTGTGCTAGTTGATAAAAAAACAAAATATTGAAAAATAAACGAGACACAAAATTGAAAGTTAAAACTGTGATTGACAGCTTAATGATATTGTAAACGTGGGTCCTCATAATTTTGTTCTCCGGTCGACACGTGTTGAAGTTTCAACAAATGTTTTTTTCTCTGAAGAAAGCATATATTAGTCCCTTAGTTAATTATCATCTCTTTCCCTGTAACTTGCTTCTTCTTTTAGGTATAAATATAATATACTTGAAAGTGTTGAAACGACCTAATATTTTTTTTTTATAAAGAAATATTTTAATATTTTTGTTTACATAAAAAATATTGAGTTATAATTAAAAAAAAAAAGTAGATTGTTAGAAAGATGGGAAGAGGTAAAGTAGAGATGAAGAGGATAGAGAAGAAGATACAGAGGCAAGTTACATTTTCTAAAAGAAGAAATGGACTTCTAAAGAAGGCTTATGAGCTCTCTATTCTTTGTGATGCTGAGGTTGCTCTTCTCATCTACTCCAGCAGTGGCAAGCTCTATGAATTCTGCAGTGGCCTTAGGTATCTTTTTTTTTTTAATAATTATTTTTTCAAATTTCATAATGTGTTTTTTATTTGTTTGATGTTAATTTCTGGGTAATGTTTTGATGTTAATTTCTGGGTAATGTTTTGATGTTAATTTCTGGGTAATGTTTTGACAATTAAGTTTTCTCATTTTATTTTATTTTCTTTTTAAATAATAATAATAATAATAATTATTATTTTTTGGTTTAAACATTTGTAATGTGTATCTTGAGGAGATTTCATTCAGACATATTGGAAAACTTGTTTCCTTTAATTTTAAGTTCTGTACCATCCAAAGTCTGAGATGGGTTTTTTAATTATTTTTTTTAAATGAGATCTGAATCAAAATACTGAATTTTCTTCTTTATTCAATTGTGTTGTGAATATATATATATATATATATATATATATATATATATATATATATATATATACTTTTTTCCACTTTTTCCAATGGTTTTTTTTGGTTGGGTAGTAGATTTTGGGAATTATTTTTTACATATATAAATATAGGATATAGTAAAGTTTATAGTTATGTACTTATATTCAAAGAAGATTGTTTTACTAAATGATATAAAAAACAGTGAAAAGTTTTAGGCCAATATATTAAATAAATTTGAGTATGTATTTAATAATTATGCTTACAAAATATATATTTTTAATTCTATTATTTTAAAAAAAATTGATTAATTAATTAAAAATAAATAATATTATTTTAATGATTATATATATATATATATATATATATGTATATATATTGTTAAATGATTAAAAAGATTACAATTATATCATTCAAAACTCAATATTGTCACCAACAATATACACGTTAATATCATAAAATATAATATTTTTATGGTTATAAGTTTTAAAGAAATGTTTTATTGTTTTTCCTTAAATATTTTATCTTGAAAATAATTTAGTGTAAAGAAGGTTAAGTTTTGATTATATACATGGATACGTGATTATTTTAGTTTTATAACTGCGTGATTTATGCATTTTAATTTTTTAATTTTTTAAGTGAGTTCTATTAGTAATGTAATTTAAAATTATAATTAATTAAGTCAAATTTTTTTAAAATTAAAATTTTTACAAATTAAAATTAAAATTATATATTTTATTAATAAAATACATTGAAAAGAAGAAAAAAAAAAGAAAAAAATAACAGTCTCTTTTTACTCTTTGTTTCTCTCCCCTTCTCTCATCATTATTTTATCAATAAAAAATAAAATTAAGAGAGAAAGATTGTAGAAGAAAAAAATAATAAATGATTGTGAAAGAAAGGGAGAAGGGAGAGAGACAATGAATAAATGGGAGAGAGGAAGGGAGATAAAGAGTATAGAGTGAGGAAGGGAGATGATTTTTTTATTAATAAAATATATAATTTTTGTTTTATCTTAAAAATCTTTATTTTTGAATAATTTTAATTTTTAGAGTTAATGTAATTTACCTAAAAAAAAATTACAAAATTATAGTGTATAAATCACATAATTAAAAGATCTAAATTAAAGTTTTCAAAAATTAGAATTTTTTAGAGATAAAATAAAATTATTTATTTTATTAATAAAAAATATTAAAAAAATCTAATAATCTCCTCTCTCTCTTCCTCTCCTTTTTTTTATTTTTTATTAATAAAACAACTAAGGGAGAGAGAGAAAGTGCACACGAGATAAAAAAAAAATATAAAGAGAGGGAGAGAAAGAAAGTGAAATGGGAGGGATAGTTTTTTTTTCTTTTTTAAATGATTTTTATTAATAAAATATATAATTCTTATTTAAATTTTTAAAAATCTTAACTTTTAAATTTTTTGATTAATTATTACAGAACCATTGAAATTCACTTAAAAAATTACATGACTTATGTATATAAATTACATTGTTATATAACTAGAATGACTATACATTCTTCCATTTATATATTTGTATCATTAGAAAATCATTCTACCATGTCATTTCATATTAAACACAATTAAAGTTAAACTACGAAATTTAGATTCGTATGAATTTTATTTAATTCAATCCTATTAATATTATTTAAATTTTATTTTTATTGTTATAAGTTTTAGATGTATTATTTTATATAATTTTAAAAATAAAAATATCAACCATTGCATCCCTTATATTCAACTTATATATATATTTTTATTATTAAAAAATTTTATTCTTTATTTTACAATGAAATTCATTTAATTTAAATTATATTTTATATTATTAAAATGTTATTTTTATTATTTATAATTGTATGAATATTATTTTATATAATTTTTAAAATAGTTATTATCTTTTACTTGACATGGGAATGGCTAAGGGGTTAGTTTTTCTATTATACTCTATTTTTATTAATATTATAAGAAATTAAATATACCCTTTTTTTAATTACTAAGTACATAAAAGAGTAAGTAGTTATTATTATTATTATTATTATTATTATTATTATTATTATTATTATTATTATTATTATTATTATTTTGCAGCATGGACAAGACGATTGAAAGGTACCAAGGATACAGTTATGGAAAACTGGAAGCAAGCCAGCAAACTCCAAAGGAGACACAGGTTTAAATACATCCTATTCCTTACTGAGCTGACAACGTTACTTTATAACTCTACTCCTCTACCTTCGATTAAGTGCTAGCTGGTCTATTTATTTAAGAAATTAGTGTATATTAGTTTAGTTTAGTTTTTTCTTTCTTTTTTGGTACTAATAATTTTATTTTAATTACATTACATAACATTGTTTTCGAATATAATATTATTTTTAGTTTTTTTTTATAATTAAAAATGTGATGTACATATATTTTATAATAAAAATGTTTTTTTTTTAGTTAGTTGGTTAAATATAAAAACATGTGGGTTAGAATTGTTTTTCATATCTTGGGTATTAAAAAGTAAAATTAGAATTAAACATTAAAAACAGGGAAATAATAGAGATTATATGTTTAAAGGGGATATTATGGGTACGTTAAATAATAAAAATGAATATTTTTGACACTACTTAAATAAATAAATATAATAAAATTTATGAATTTTTTGAAAGAATAATTATAAAATAAGAAAAACGGTTAAAATAATCACTTTTCTTAATAAGTAGGAGTAATTTAATCCACTTGTTTTAAAAAATATATCATTTAATTATTTTAAATATAGATGATTTAGTATAAATTTAGATATTTTATATTAAAATAATATAAATTTAAATCTAAAAAATATTTTGGAGTTTATTAAAATAATATAAATTTAAATCTAAACAATATTTTGGAGTTTATTTCTGAAAATTCAGATTAAAAAAAAAAACGAAAAGTGCAGCGCTCCTAACGTAGAATAATTAAAGTAAAAATAATAAAAAAAATAACAAGCTTAAAAGTAACAATAGTATCTAATGCAATTCAAAGATTAATGAATAGAAAGATAGCTTACCTATCAATATCTGGGTTGCTTCTAATTTGGGGAGAAGCAGCTCTGGCAGGTAAGAAGTTGGGATTATACAAACCTGATATGGCTTCTCTCTTGTTTTTCTCCTGCTTTTTCTTAGAGAATTTGAAACAAAAGAATGGGTAGGAAAAAAAAGGGATTTTATTTGGTGGTGATGCAGGAGAAAAAAGATAAACACAGCAGAAAAGTGCAGTGCTCCTAACATAGAAGACCTGATATGAACGTTATAACCCCAAAATGACTAACCCTAACCCTTACATAAGAAAACCTAAGGAAGAGAGAAATGAAAACTTAAATTGATGGAGATACCTCTGAAAGAAACGATGATATATATGAGAAAACGATGACTGAGAAAATCGTAATAACTATGTGCTAAAAAATCCAACTGTAGAAACTATGATCTGAGAAAATGTCTCTGATAGCCTCTAACCTAACTCTGTGTTCTTTGATCTTTTTTCTTTCAAAGTGACACAAGTTACAGCAAATGTGAGTAGAGAATTGAACCATTCATATCAATTTTCAAAACAGATGGAATAAATTGCACAAATTCCCTAAATAAGGCTTACCAAAATAGCAACAAACCCCTATACTATACATATATCTTTAGCTATATATCCTTATTTATGAATTGTTAAATACACTTCTTATTTTTTTTTGTACTTTTCTTCGTAACATCTTTATGTATCACAAACTCATATTATAATTCATTACTGAATTAAATACATATTCACAAGTTAGCTTGTACTCACTGCCAAGATCTGCCTACTTTCATACTCATCAAGTTCCCAACAGAAAATTATGTATGAAGTATGAGAGTATTGACTATGCTCTTTTGTGTAGGTAAGCACGCAATTATCTCAATGGGAGTAACTCACAACTTCTACGATCACATAGTATAAACTAGATGAAAAAGAAGATTCTCACACACTCTCACAATTTGACATAAAATAATTTTCTCATTTTATTTTGCTTTAAGATATTGACGTAGCCAAAAAAAATAAATTTAGATAGAGTACATCGTGCATATTTTAGTGTACTAAATATTAAATATGAAATCTAAAAATTAGAAACAATGAACTATAACTCAACAACTTAGAGTTTATTTGAATATATCAAAATTTTAGAGTTTTAGAGTTTAAGTCTTATGAGTGTATGAGTTTTTTTTTAAACTTATATTTTATTTATTCAAATGAATAATACAAGAACAATTAAATCAATAAAATAAAAAGAATTCAAATCATTCTATTTGAAAAAATTAGTTTTGTTGTAAAAGGATAGCAATGACTTCTTAATCCTCTAATATTACAAAAAGTAAATTGTAAATATTTCTTACATAATGAATAGTTAGCATTACATTTTATTGATTTTTTTTCACAAATTAGATACATATCACAATTCTTAAAATTAGTACATTTTAATCACATTATCGTTATATTTTGGATACTTTAATCATTTATTGTCAATTTAATTTTTTTAGGATTTGTTGAAAAAAAATAAGTTGAATTAATATGAATTTTACTAACAAGAGAAAAGTACTTCAAAAAGTAAAAAAAAATTCAAAAATAAAGTAAATTAAAATCACCAACATTTGACTAAAATAACTAAAGTGTTCGCCAATGTAAAAATAAGGTGATTAAAATGCATCAATTTAAAATAAAATTATCAATATATCAAATTTGTGAAACTAGAGTGATTTAAAATGTAATATTCTTAATGAATTTTCTTTTAGTTTTATTGGAAACAAAGCAAAGAAATAATTTATATGCAATCTAAAAGTTAATAAATTATTTTGGATAAAATATTGATCGGAACTAAATCTCGATTCAACTCATAACGTTTGGTGGTCTAGCTTTCCAAAAATTGTGTTAGAGACAAATTAAGTAACAAATTCGTAAAATTTGCTCATTTTCACAAAAATAACCACATGTGAATCAATCCCTTAGGAATGGATCAATCCTATCTTGGTGGGTTGATTCTCTCCTAGATAAGTTATGCTCCTATTTTGCGTAGAATGGATGGCTCAAATGGGGCTTGATGTTGGATCGATCCATCTTCATGGATCAATCTCCTCAATGCATGGATCAATCGCCAACTAAATTGGTACAATTTCACGCTTTGATACTATGTTAGAGTGTGATATCACTAGTCATTCCAAAAGTTTAAATTATTGAGATATGGACTAACAATTCACTTGTATATTCTAACTAGGCATGTAAAATGTAGACGCCTTCTTAAAATTGCAATGATAAGGCCTAATCCAACCGGTCTCGAAGTCTAATTAGGTTTGAAAAAATCATATTCAACCCTACTCGATTAATTTTAAGACCAGATTTAAAGACCTACTATTTCTATTATGAACTCAACTGGAGTTTGACTGAATATCAAATTAAGTTTAAGTTTTATAAAACATATACACATTTGATAATTTTATGAAATTATTTTATGCCTTATTACATTATTTGAACTTTTATATTGAACTAAGTAAATCCAAAATTTAAAAAAGTAAAGCACGAACCTGCTAAAATGAATTTAGATCCATGCAACCAGTTTTTGGCTTCATTTAATTTGAAAAATCCAGCTTGAAAATATATGTAGGCCTACCCAGTCCGACCCCAACTCGGTCCAACCTCAAAGTTATGATCTTGGATTAACCCGTCTCATACGAATTTACCTCTATAATTTTAACTTTGTAGTAAAAAATTTACGAAGCGTTATAAATTAATTGTGTGATAATTTCTTTCATGTCATGAGCAGAGCAGCCATGAAGACTTCTTGAAGCTAAAAGCAAAAGTTAATGTTCTACAACGTACCCAAAGGTAATTCATTGAACAAAGAGTTTTTTCTTTAACATTGTTAAGTCACACATTGTCTAAGAGTAAGTCAACAATGTTCCTTATAAGTTTTGGCAATCCTCTAACTCACAAGTTGGCTTTTGAGTTTAGAGTTAGCGCAGGTTTAAGACAGATGGTATCGGTAGCTCTTGGCTTCCTCGTACTATCTGTATTCTCATCGGCCGTCAGTAAATTGACCGTGTCGTAAATCCGGACTTTAGCCGATATGAAAGGGGGATGTTAAATCCCACATTGGTTAAGAGCGAAGAACAATCTTTCCTTATAAGCCTGAAGAATCCTCTAACTCACTTTTGGATTGATTAGCAGCCGGATTTCTAAGAAACATCTATATCATGATCACTTTGTTTCTAATATCTGTTGAAAGTGTGTTGCATTCAAGATCTATGCAATCACACGTAGTTGCTATATCTCATGGTCCCCATTTTTTTTCCCCCTCAGAAATCTTCTTGGGGAGGATTTGGAGAATTTGGGAACAAAGCAACTTGATCAACTCGAGCATCAGCTAGACACCACATTAAAGCAAACCAGGTTAAGAAAGGTACACATTTCAAAACTTGTTTGGATCATATGTAATTGCACATATTCTATTTACTGCTTTGTCTGAATCCGTTAATATCATTTGACGTTGGCAGGATCAGGTTATACTTGATCAGCTTTATGTTCTCCATAGAAAGGTTTGTTTCTAATCTCTCTTAAAAATGAGTTGGTTATTGTTACAGTTAATGTCCCGGAATTGCTTAAAGACAAAGATACTATGATATATTTTATAAAGATTATGAGTTACTTCGACTATTGGGTTAGCCTTACATGATTAAAAGACATAAATTTTATGGTATCAAATATGGTATCATAAAAAGATTTTTGCAAAAAAAAAAGAAAAGAAAAAAAAAGTAACAGTCTTCTCACATTTTAGCTCTTTTATTTTTTAGGTATACGTATCGTATAAGTCTATTCTATTAGATCATTTGAATCATTTAGTCTCTTATATTAGAAAAAATATTATTTAATTTATTAATTTTATAAAAAATATTAATTAATGATAAATTATATTATTTTAATGATTTTTATTTAAATAATAATAATTTTATATCAGTTAACTAAAATACTATTAAAATTTAATATGAAATATTTTAAGAAAAGTAAATAATAATAAAATTTAAACAAATTTTTTTAAAATATATATTTTAATTTTTAATAAAAATTAAAAATTAATAAAATATTAAAATAAAATAGTGACAATTAATAAATATTTTAATAATTTTTTTTTATTAATTGTAACTTTACAATTATTAAATACTCGTGTTTTAATTTCGTTTAATCACTTGACAAAAAAATAATAATATTTTAATAAAAAAATTATTAAAGTATTATTATTTGTTTTTAATCGGTTATTTTTACAAAGTTAAGGAATTAAATAATATCGTTTCAATTTAAGAGATTAAATGATACAAATAACTTCTTCTAAACAAAAATTTGTGAACTTTTTCACTATTGTTTTTTTTTTGTTAAGTGCCCACTTCTCACTGATATGACATGGATACTAATACAGGGTAACTTACTTATCAAATCAGAAGGAACTTACATGATTATAAAAAATAATTTTGTTGGACACCTTAGAATCATAACGAGTACACCTTGTATAGATGAAATTTAGTACCCATATCCCACTAGTTTTGTTTCCATCTCTAAACAATTTAGTACACCTTCTGTCCTAAACATTAAATTTCATATTTTGTATTATCTTGGCATGAACTGCTCTAATTCTTTGTATGACCCTTGAAATGAATTAATAATAAATTTTGAAATTAAATAATATTTTAAAACTTATAATAACAAAAATAATACATTAATAACATTGAGTGAATTTAAATGATTATAGTTCAATTTAAATGTCATTCAATTCAATGATAACCAATATGAAATGATATGTCATGCTTTTTTTAATAATGAAAATGAGAAATTGAACATAAAAATATTATTTTTATTGTTATAAATTTTAAAATAATATTATTTTTATTATTTTTTCGAGTAAGTTTTAATGTTTTTGTAGGAAGAAATGATGCTAGAAAGAAACAATGACTTGATAAGAAAGGTACCAAATTCACCCGCTCAACTTTCAATTCTTAAATTGGGACTCAAAGTATACATATCTTTTTATTTTATTTTATTTTATTTTAATAATTGAATGTAATTTTGATATTCATGTGCCATTCATTAATATGAACAGTAGGAACTAATTAAGAATGATATGACATATTACTTGGCAATTTATGTTTTTATGTTGTGCAGTTTTCTGAATGTAAGTATTAGGCTTCTTTTTTTTTTGTCGTTAATTAATTATGTGCGCTAAACAATTCAGATAGTACCCACCCTTTGACCTAGAAATTAGGTGTCATCTCAATTATGAAGGAAATTAAGTCTATATATATATTAAAAAATTTAGATTTTAGCTTAATTAATTAAAATTTTAGCTTAATTAATATGATGCACTTGAATATGATGGTACTCACTGTTATCAAATGAAAAACAATCATATAATAATGATGAATATATGATATATAATAGTTATCTAATTATGAGTAGTTATGTTCATTTATTAGAAAACCTATAATTCATACCACTCTTAACACAGTCAAGTATATATAATTTAAGATGACATTTTAAAATTTGAATTGTTTTGGATTTTATTTTTAAAGTTGGAGGAAATGAGTGAAGGATTCCAATCATCATGGGAAGTTGATCATGCTCAACCTGCTTCTCATTTCATTGAGCCTTTACAATGCAATAGTGCATTGCAGATTGGGTAATTTAATATTTATTTTCATACAGGTTCTTCCTAACTGTATAAGGTGTCTAATTAACTCTAATCTTGTATAAATAATAAATAATTATAAATTCCTTAGCAATATATATATACACACACTTAGATCTATTTTATTTCATTTGGCTTTACAGGTACAATAATGATGAAGCAAACATAGCAACCTCAACACAAAACTTAATGCCTTATTCAATGGCCGGATGCTTTGACATATAAGATGGTAATTGCATTCCATTTAATTTAAAAAAGAGGTATTCATCGACATGATTTGAAATTCAAACCACGATAAACTCTTGCTTGGTTTCTTGTTTGTGTAGTATTTAGATTTGATATTTGACTTGTAATAATGTTACTCAATTGTAACTTGTACAATTGATCTTTGCATTTGTTGATGAATGAAACTATATTAAACCATAGCTTACACAATTATAAACTTTGATGATATTTAGGTCATTTCCTCAATTTGAAATACACTAACAAATTAATCACTCTAGTAGAGTTTAATCTAAAAACTACATATATTTATATATAAAAATATATATTTATCATAAGTTGTATTATTATCGTAACTGATATTTTAATTAATTATAAATTAAAAAAATAGTTATATTATTTTAATTAATAATTATTTAACAATTTTAATTATACCACGACTTGTGACATAAAAAA
This sequence comes from Hippophae rhamnoides, assembly GCA_033030585.1. Lineage (NCBI taxonomy): Eukaryota > Viridiplantae > Streptophyta > Magnoliopsida > Rosales > Elaeagnaceae > Hippophae > Hippophae rhamnoides. The sequence continues at coordinate 41,104,273 of CM065434.1, forward strand.
AATACTCTTATTGATAATATATTACCATTACATACACGTTACAAATTCATTCATATATATGAGATTAATTTAGGTGAAGTTTGAGATGAACATCAAATGATGTGATACAATTTTATTAGTAATTATAATCGAACTTACGTAATTATATTTAATAAAAAATCCATACAAGTTATCGTAGGGATATATTTGTGATCTATAATATTGTTTTTTTTTCCTTTTTATCTTTAGTAGCTACATTATTATATACTTATTCTATTTACAACTAGTCCTTGTATATTTAAAACCATTAAAATTAGAGGCTCAAAGTACTGAAAAAATTAATTACAAAATTGAGATGTCTAAAGTTTTTTCACACACATATATATAAATTCTTATTTGATGTGGTTGGTACTCTGTTTTCTTATGAATATTGTTATAGAGGTCTTATTACATTATATTTTAGTGTTTCTTCTAATGCTGTAATGATAATTCTATCACATGGTAATGAGGCAACTGGTAACCTAGTGGCATTCTTCACAAGAATGTTCTTTTTCGTTTCTTTCTGGTTCTAATGATACAGTTCTTGGACGATGTCCAAAGAAATAAACAAATTGTTGAATTGCTTACTATAAATGAATCTAATTAGTATAACCTTAATTATGTGCTGCTCAATCTTAAAATATTAATCTAGAAGATGAGAGAGAAATCAAGAAGATGATGAATGATACTAATGATTAATCATAGAAGTAAAGCTTACACAAGTATTTATAGGAGCTGCTACAATGCTTAAATGACAGCTACATCACTAACAATCAACAACTAACATCTAACACACTCTAGCAGAAATCTGTTAAAAATGAATGGCTAGGATGTAATGAGTTTAAACTACAACCTAATGGTATAGCTTAATTTAACATTCACGCTCAAAACTCACGGAAGAGGAGTAACATTGAGTTTACATTTGAGTGAAGGGAAACGAGACTCTACAGGTCATGGCTTGGAAAGTTTGTTCTTGAATTGTTATATCAAATAATTTATATTTTTATTTTAAAAAAAATTATTAATAATGAACTTGTAATTAATTTACTTGATTTAAACAATATTTAGATTAAAAGTTTATTTAATTTAACGAATATGTTAGAATAGTTAAAGATTTCTGTATTTATGCTTTCTCTGAGTAGTTGTAATCAAAGAAGTGGAGATTATAATATGTTTTTGTTGATTTGAAATACATATTAGTAGTGTAAAATGATCATACAATCGTTCTTTATTTCATATTTTTATCGTAATATTTATATTTTATTTTTATCTTATTAATATTTAGTTGTTAGATTTAATTTTTAGTTTTTAAAAAAAAAATTTCAAAAACCTACTTTACTAATTTTAATTAAATTACTCCATAGATTTATGAACTTTTATTTCTCCCTATTTTTATTTGATTAAACCAACAAGTATAACTATATTATAATCTAATGAAAGACATTTTGATTTTAAAGAATATTATTTTTTGAGTGGAGATACAAATTTTAAGAAAAAACCTATAATACCTAGCTAATTCACCTCTAAATAAAATAATGATATTCTATAGGAAGGAGTAATATTTTAACTTATTTAAGTTATATGATTTGACTATTGTTAATTGATATTATATCATATACATACTTTAAGCATGATTATTACATAGAATTTAGAATAAAAAGGTGATTAGATATAATATCTAACATTTATTAGAATTTAAAACTATAATGTTGTTAAGCTCCTAAGATAAAATAACAAAAAACTTAATCTCTAAATTATGAATGTTTACTTTGCTTGAGGACTAGCAAAGAATAAGTGTGAGAGAGTTTCATATGTGTTATTTTATACACATTTTTATATATCAATTTATTTATGTTTATATATTTATTATTATTATAATATGTTAAAATTATTTATTTTATATTTATTGTGAGAATATTGAATTTTTAGATTTTTTGGGATTTTTTATAAAATTATTTGATAAATGGATTAACTTAGAAAGAAAGTGGATGTATTTCATAGTTTATCCTATTCGTTTAACCATCACAGCTTATCCCATCCTTCTGCCATGTGATGCATACTAATCCTATCTTTACCATAATAACAACAATCTTAATAACATTATGATTTGATTTTTATTTCTTATAAATACAAAACAAATTATACATAATAAAGAGAGAGAGAGAGAGAGATTTAGAATAAAAAACTGGAGGCAAGAACTAAAAAGAATATTCAAGAGGCAAATAAAAGAGTTGAAGATCATATTTAAGAAAATGAATCCTAAGATTTCTTTTCCCTTCTTTTATTGTTTTCATGAATGCTATTTTTAATTTTTTTATGAGTAGTTAATTTTATAATTGATTATGGATGACTTTAAACTCGTAGTTATGGATTGCAATATTTAATAAGATATGTAATATTCTATTTATATATTCTTTTTGATTATGTATTGATTCTAAGTTTTAATTTTTGTACGAATTTATTTGATTATTTGAGTGTATAATTAAATAATCAAATAAATTAATGGTTAATCAATTTAATTGATTAGGTATGTAATAGCCTAATAAATTTAAATAATTAGTGATAAATTACTTGCAATAATAATTAATACTCAAAATAAATGAATCAAGTTTGTGTGTTTATTCTTGATCTAATTTACTTTTTAAAATTAAATGTTTTTGACATATTAAATGTAAAGAGCTTATTTTAGGTTTTTTTATTAAATATAGTTTGGATCAAGAGTTTGTTTAATTCAACGAATAGGTAATAAGAGGTGAAGATTTTTACATTTGTAATCGATCTAAGTTGGTATGATCAAAGAATATAATATTAGGATACAATTTTGTTGATTTTGCAATACATGTTAGTGGTGGTGAATGATTTTGCAATCATCCTTTTATTCATATATTTATCCTAATCTTTATATTTTATTTTTATCTTATTAATATTTAGTTGTTAAATTTAATTTTCAGTTTACAAAAAAATGAAAAGCTCATTTTACTAATTTTAACTAACTTATTGATGAGTTAGTAATTAGAAATAAATATTGTTACAAATGCTCGTGATTGTGACAACCATTTTTCATAAAATTACTTATCACTTGTATAATTTGATTATTTATACTTGTGTGTTTCTAATCGTTCTCCTTTCTTGAATGTCTGCAATTGAAGTGTAAGATTTGTTAAAAATTAACACCAACTTAATAAATGAAGTGGTTGAAGAAAGTTATTGAAATCAAAACCAACTCAATGAATGGAGCAGTTGAAGAAAGTTGTTGAAAATTGATAACTCGATAAATGGAGTGGTTGAAGAAAATTGTTGAAAATGAACACCATCTCAATAAATTGAGTAGTTGAAGAAATTTTTTTTAAAGAGAAAATCTAGAAAGATGTAGAAAAGAGAAGTATGTAGAATGTGATAATATTTGTGTGACTAGAATTATTTCTTAGTTTTATATTTACGTAGTGTAGATTGCATGGTGAAAACTATAAATAACTTACCTTGCATTTGGTTTAATCATCCTATCAAAAATAAATAAGTATTTGTATTCTTAGTTTGAGTGTGAATTGAAAGCTTTCTCTTTAATTGTTTGTATTTCTCTTTAATTTGTGAGTTGCTTTTGAAAAGTGTTATAATATCTTTTATTGTAAGTATAATATAAGTAGTTTGTTTACTTGCTTAGATCTAATATTAGTAAATTTAGAATTGTGTATTTTAAACTTTACTCAACAAGATCTATTACACAAGCATAAGAAGAAGCAATAAACACTTTTTCAAGTTTATACCACATATCAATAACTGAACCATTTTAAGTTGAATGAGGACTCATTGTAACACTCGTTGGTGTATAAATCTAGCTTTTTACAATACTATTGTAACAATTCCATGAAACAAACTCAGGATTTAATATTGTCGTATTGTGAATAAACTTAGAGAGAAGTTCAAACAAAACTTTCAATGCAAGACTCCAAGCCATATGTACTGCTAAATGAAATCATTTGTTCGATCCAATTTAATAGAGAAACTAAGATTTACAAAGAAATTACATAAGAACACGAAGATTGAACTTCATCACTAACATGTGAAGGAGTACTGATATTTTTGCTAGGAGTAGCCTTTAACACAAAAAAAAAAAGTTTTCTTGAACTTTGTTGGCTCTAAAAAGTTGGAATTAGTATGATTTTTATTAATTTTTGACTAATTAATGTAAACTTTACTAAAAAATATGAGTATAAAAGTGTGATAAAGAAAGTTAATTAATCTCTCTAAATATAATAATAAAATTAATTTTTTACTCAATGATTATGTGTGAAATGTTATAAATAATGAGAGTAAAAACTAATGCTATAAATTGTTAATAAATATTACAATAAAATTATAAAATATGAAGATGTTAAAAAACAAATCTTTTATTAGTTCAATATTATAATTGAGTAAAAAATAGCACGACATAATAAAACCAAAATTAAAAGGGAGTGAAAATTAAATGAATATTTTGTTGGTGTATGGAAGGCAACGTTAAACATTTATAACCAACTATACTTTTAAATAAAAAACTAATTCACGTTTAACCGTATTATAAGAAAGTAATATTTAATTTTAAGTGAAAAAGAGAATTTAAAATTTTTTTATGTTACATTATTTAATATATATACCAAAATACAAATCGAAAGTAAAAACAATTAATCAATATAATTTATTCTTTCGCGTACCACGATTTTATTGCCTTATACATTAAGAAGTACTTAAGGATTATGAAGCTTAACTGGACGTAAAAACTGATAAATATTTAGTGAAATTTAAATTATATTACAAATTCAAGTTGAAAAATATTTTTCAATAATATTAAATCAATCTTATACAAATATTACAAGTCAAAAAAATGTTGAGCAAAGTACCATTCGGTAAAAAATAATATTATGCACAAATAATTTAGTTATTAATTTTAATTTTTTTTAATTAATATTTTTTGACATTTTAGTTATTTTAATTTTTTTAATTAATATATTTCGTCTTTCCTATTTTTTTTTCTTTTTACATTTTTTCTCCTTTTTATACCTATATTAATTTACATAAAATCCTTCATCATTTCCTTTTTCTTTTTCATTAACATTAAACTTTAAATCTTAAAATTAAATCCTAAACACTATAACCTTAAATCTTAAATAATAAACAATAAATAATAAACCCATAACTGTAGAATTTTAAATCCTAAATACAGAACGATAAATCATAGAATGTAAATTTTAAACATTAAACTCTAAACCTAAGGAAATAGAATAAGAAAAAGAGAAAAAATACAAAAGATGAAAAAAAGAGTAAAAATAATAACAATAAAATTTAAAAGATTAAAATAACGTAGACTTTTTGATCAAATAGATATTTTTTTTGATAGTTTAAATATATTTATGATACTATTCAAGAACTTATACAATAATAAATATATTAAAAAAATTAATATGTGTACTAATAAGTCACCGATACCTCCATTTTTAGTCCTGGGTTTCTATTCTTAGCTAGCATAATAAGCCTTTATTAACCTTTTGGATGCTTTTTTTTTTTTAATTTCGATACAACATGAAGCATTTTTCTAAGATCAGTCTATTTAATTATATTGTTTAGTTTTTTCTTTTTCTTTCCATAGAAATCATTAAGTTTCTCTTGTACGTATATTACGTGTTAATTTTTGTTTGTATTTCAAAACTGTTTAATTAGGAGTCGTTTCTCTTTAGAATCATGCATTTCTTTAATTTTCATAGAATGGTGAGTTAAAAAATTCCAATATATCTTTGTATTTCCTTAGACCGGTAATAATAATATTTATTTCTTGATAAATTAATAGAGTTGTGAGTTTCTATATATTGTGTCTATTAAACTTTTTGGACGAGAGAAAATAAAATTTATACATCACATGTAATATGTTTTTATTAGTGATAATCATTGATTTTATATATTTTTTTTATAAAATAAAATATTAAGATAAATTAATTAAATGATCTATAGCAAGATTCTCTCGTCTTATTATCCCAATTTCGACCGAACTTTTATATTGATTTTATCGTACATCATTTGAATTTGATATGAATATGAAACATATGGATTTAAATCCGTAAGAATTTATCAATATTTTTTTTATGTTTTAAATATATTATTATTATTAATTACTATTATAAATAGATAACGTGAAAAATAATTCAATTAAATTCTTTTTTGATCAATTAATATGAAAACATTATATGATTAATATAAAAACATAGAAACAAATACTATACAAATACGTCTAATAAGACACTATTACTATTTGATTGAACTGAGAGTACGTATACATTACTATTAAAAAAATTTATTTTCATTATTATAAATTTTAAAATATTAATTTTGTAATTTTTAAATTAGTTTCTGATCAGTAGTCATGTGTCACGAGATTCCTCTTCATTCATCACTTATATATGTACGTATCGATTCTGACATTTGAGGCCATGATTGCATTAAGCGCTATTAATATTTTGTTTTTGAGTTTGTGGTGTTATGCTAAAAGTTTTTGGTGAATAACTTTTTCATTATCATATTTATCATTTTTTTTATTTTTTTATTTTAATCTTTTTACAAGCTTACATTTTTTTAATAATTTATTTTATTTTTTATTTCACACTTTAGTTTTGTATTTTATTTTTATAATTTGATGCCTTTTTTTTTTAATTTGTACATTTTGTTCATTTACTCCTTTAAATTTTAAGTAATTAAATTTTGAATTAAATGTATGAAAATTAAAAAATAAATGAATTATTTAAAAATAAAAAGTTAAAAAAAATAAAAAATCAACCTACAGAAAAAAGTGATGGGACCCAAAATATAAATCAAGAACCATTAAGTATTCTAAAAAAATGAGAGAAATTTAAAAGATGCATCAAACATCCCTCTCAGACAAATAAACTCATGAAGATAGTTGGGACAGTGAACGTGACACTACCAAAATCTAGTTGATCAGGAGCTATACAAATACTATGTATTATTTTTAGTGTGTTATCATTAGATAATGTTTATATTTTATACAATAATAACATATTTTTAAATATTTTTTTATTTACTTATATGTAATATATTACTAACACTTATAACCATATACTAAAAATAAATGATAATTAAATTAATTGATTAATCCATTATGAAATTCCTAAAATTTATGATGTGAATTATTGAATAAATTGCAACAGGCAAAAAATTACTATAATTTGTTAAATCCTTTTATTCCTATTTTAAATTATTATAAAGGCCATTTTGAAAGAAAACCCCAATAGATTTTTTTTTATCAAGAAATTCACAATAAATAATAAAATTATTTTCTTTCACCATATTTTTAAGTACACAAAATAAAAAAATGACAACTTTTTCATTTATTCCCTTTCCTAGTTACTAACCAACACGCACCTAAAGTAAAACTTGCAAACAATAGAAGTAGAAGTCTTTTCTATCTTCCCCCTCCTAAAAAATAGGCAAGAAATGAAGTCGAATTTAATAAATAAAACCAAATTCATTTAAGGTCAATATTGGTTAACAACCGGTAAATATTGTGTAATTCTTTGTACATTAATGTTTACAATTATAATATAATAACTCGATTGTATTTATTAATAATATTAATCATATTAATAGAGATATATCTTAAATTTAAAATAGTTATATATATTTTTTATTATACTTTAATCCAAAATTTTGTTTATTTTAAGGGGAAAAAAATAGTACGCTCACTAAATTATTGTGTTATTTTGTACAAAAATAAAGATACTAATTTTTTTTTAATGTTATATTGAATAAAAATGTTATAAACATAACGTGATATCAACGTCTTATAATTTAAGACATTATTTGGGGAAGGTTTAACTCTAAAACAAGTATCCTAAATGCTTCTGACTTTAAGTATCCTAATAGTGTACGTAACTTCCAGGCAAATATAAATAAGGGTGAGGTGTGATGTATCTACCTTCACTTTTATTTTGATATTTGAATGTATTTCGTTTGAAAATATATTATTTAATTCATGTTTTATTGATTAATTAAAGATAAATTATATTATTTTATTTTAAATGATTAAAATATAATAAAAATAAGTTTTTAAGGAAAATAAAAGTGAAATTTAATATGAAATTATTTAATAATAATAATAATAATATGATAATATAAAATATGTGATAAATAATAAGTATTAAAATAAATATTTAATATTAATTTTCATTTTATTATTATTAAATATTTATATTTTAATATTTTTTAATTAAAATTTAATTAAAAAATCATTAAAATAGTAAAATTTATTCTGAATTAATATTTTTTTGATAAGTTAACAAACGATATAATTTTTAATATAAAAGAATAATCAAAAAAATTTAATTAATAACATTTCATGAAATTTTTGTCTATAAAGTATTAGTGATGGGAATGGAACCATTTTCTTTTTAACTATCCATAAATAGTTACCGTTACTGATGAAGGCCTTTGTTTTCAACCCTCTGTTTTCATTTTAGATGGGAATGGAACCATTTATGGCTTACTAAACAAATGGAAATCCTTGGCTTATTAACTATTTATATATTTTTTTTATTTTATTTCTTTTCTTTTCACAACTTCTATGCCCATCTCTTTCATTTGGCTAAATTAAACTAGAAGTAAATCCTCCTATGGTGTAGCCAATGCAAGGAAATGTCATCATGCATGTTGTCTCTCTTTTTCCAACTCTTTACCGATAAATATTGTATTTTTCTGATAATTATCATGTATATTTAACATTATTTCTATTCTGTTTTTGTACAAGAATTTAGATACATGTATATAAGAAAAACGAAAATTAAACAATAATCTTAATTGTTATATATTCATGTTTTATGACTCCACTAATATTAATATCTATTTTATATTTTACTCTACTAAACATTGATGTCTACCACTGTTGCAGCATATACCACAACAGAAACCAACATTCACTTGTATGAAACTCAAAACATTAATTTCCATTGACTTATTAACTTGCGTCTCATTTGGATATCTTCCTTTTTTTATTTTCTCTTGTCAACAGATGCCATGGATTTTGAGTCTAATTTCCTTTTCTACTTAATAAGTGCTTTTGAATGACTAAACTACCCTTATCAATTTTTTCTTATTTCAATCTTCCCCACTTCACATGTGATTTCTGTTTATAATAATATAAATTTGACCCTAAAGTTAATTGAGTGACTGATAGTAGGGGTATCCATAAACCGGTTTGGATCGGACCAAATCGTAAAACAGGATCGGACTGGACCAAACCGAATGGTTTTGCTAATCAAACGGTCTGGTCCGATTTGTATTAATTTTAAACCGTTCAAATCGGACTGGACCGGTTTAATAATATATTAAAAATTTTACATTATTTTTCATTAAATTATAAAAAAATCGAACAAAATCAAGAATCAAACCGGACCGAACGGTTTTATAAGTCAAACGGTCCGATTCGATTTTTATTTCTTAAAACCATTTCAAACGGTCCGGTCCGATCTGGTCCGAGTAATATGAACGATCCAATCCGATTAAGTTTTTTTTAGGAAAAACCGGACCGAACCAGACCATAGACACTCCTAACTGATAGTGTATTACTTTCAAAAACTAGTAGAATTTTAAAATATTACCTAAAAAGTAGAGGATTAAAATGTACTATTAATCTAATTTATGTACTTTATAAGTATTTTTCCGTAAATATATTATTGATCATTCTATTATTAATTGATGCTTTTAAGTTATTGAGTTTTTGAAAAAATTCTGATAAATACCACAAATTTTAAGGTGACAACACAAGTTTTTTAGTGTATTTTTTGTACAAATAAAAAATAGTTATTTTTATAATAGTTTGGTTATTTTGTTTTGAATAAATTACACCACACAAATAAAGAATCAATTTTTTATTTTGTTATTTATTTTTCTCATATTTTTAATTATTGTTAAGATATCAAATTCATAAATTATCTTTAACATTAAATAACATTGATTGTAAAATTGATAAACAAAATTAAAAAAATTAAAATTTAATTATTGCTATTATGTTATCACTCTTTTATAACAAAAAAACAACTAGACTAATGCATTTGTAACTTATATCAAAATTACTATGTTAACCTCCTAACTTTTAGACATTAATCGATTTTTTAGTGTATTCAAATTAACAACTTAATTTTTCGATGAAATAATATATGACTGGAAACATACGAGAATGAAATTTATTTCTAAATTACTAGATGAATCAAAAAACAAAAATTATTCCTTTTTTATATTTTATTAATAATTTAGTACTAAAGTCTAATAAGGTTAAATATATATCAATTTTCCTTTTTATCCCTATGTATTATTTTTCATTTTTTATCCTCTAATAATTTAAAATTTAAAATTAAACACATATTTAAAAATAAAATTAATTTAAATCCGTCTTCAAATTATAATATAATTTGTCAGCAGTTTTCTAGTGGTCAGTTACTAGAACTTTGTCTACCATTATGCTTTTGAGGTCATTTGAAAAAAAAAACATTTTTTTTAAACATGCATTCAAAAGTAACAAGAAATTAAAAATAAAAATATTCTTTAAAAAATAATCTCATGCAATATTCTCTTTAAATGTAGAGGCGAACATATTTTGGAAAAACCAACAATAATATGAGTTCAGTATATTAACTCTTTTTAGTAAAAAAGTATCGATATATTCTCATAATTTTAAAGTAGTATATTAATTTACCTCTATTTATTTTAAGTTATAAAAATAATCTAATTTTATATTTTAAATTAAGAATTTCATCGTATATTTAAGACATTTTATATAAATAAAGAATAATTATGTTATTAAGATGGTTTGATACTTTAAAAGTAACTCTATTTAACAAAATATATGTATATAAACTCATATTTTTATAACAATACATTAATAGGTTTTATATTTAATTTTAAGTAAATTATTAGTATAAAATTAAAATTTAATTTAAAATTTAAACATGTGTCATACTGTTGATTTACCTGGGCCTAACTCTACGCATGAAAACGCGCTTACAAGGGTGAGGACTGTCCAAGCTTATAAACTAGCTCTTATGCTGGTCCTTGGTCGATGTGGGACTCCTCAACACTCCCCCTCACATCGACTGTGTCGACGGACGGTGGTGGTCTTATGGTTGCCACGGGTGTAAGTGTAGGGTAGTTCTCCTCCACTGCAAAGGGTCCTGCTCTGATACCATGTTGATTCACCTAGACCTAACTCTACTCCTGAAAACGCCATAAGGGTGAGGATCGTCTAGCTTATAAACCACTCTTATCTTTGGTCCTTGGTCGATGTGGGACTCCTCAACACTTCCCCTCACATCGACTGTGTCGACGGACGGTGGTAGTCTTAAGAGATATTCTTGAAAAAACTAAAATAATCGAATCATGTTAAAGATGATAGTTTTGAAAAAAAACTATGAGAGATTAATGATCTTACAATAAAAACTTAAGTCTTTTATTTTATACTAAAACATCTAAATAGTAAAGAAGACTCATGTTTTAAAACAATAAACAAAAAATATATTAGAAATAGTGAACAATTCATACTAATAAAAATATCAACTAAATATAATAATCTGTTCACAATGATACATGTAAGTTAAAGTATTAAAGACATAAAAAATTCATATAGCATTGAAATGCACGTGAAAAAAATAACGAGAAACAAGTACGGAGGAAAGATGACACAACATTCAAATACTTAAGCCTTAAAAACATACATATATATTCTAAAAAAAAAATCCATAGCAAAAAATAAGGATTAGCGTGTAAAAGATGTACACTAAAGAAAAATTAACAAAGTAAGAACCAACATAAGATATATTAAATAATTAAGAGAATAATCTAATAAATAAGAAGAGATGTATTCTTTATGATATGACATGATTATAAAAGAATATATTTTAATACTTTGACATAAAACCACTTGACATGATGTTTATGTAAAAAATTGTAAAAACAAATGTGAGTTAAAGACTAAAAGGTGATTCATTATATAAAAAAATTATATTAAAGACGAATTTAACTTATAGGTTAAATTTTTTATTTAAATCTCAAATAGTATTAATGAATTCAAATTATATATAAAAATAAATGATATATTGTTATAAAAATAAAGATACATGTATTTATCTTTTATTAACTATAACTAATTTAATTAAACAAATTACATAACCACCTAACCCAATGAATCTCTTTCAAATTTTTAGTCTATGATCTAGCTAAAGAAACATATATATAGGGACTGCATACATTTAGTAAACTTCATTTTCCGTATTTATTACCCTTCACGTTGATTAGACCTTCTTGTTCTTGACTAGCAAGAACAAGATTTTTATAATATATATATATATATATATAAGTTAAAAAAAAATTATATGAAAGAACATACATAGCATAGCCTTGTACATATCTGGCTAGTAATTACAAAAGAATAGAAAAGAACACCATACATCAACAAAGATATTCCCAAGCAATATTGTTTAGGGTAGCCCTTATATCCCGGAAGTTCCTAGTGGTGGTGGTGGGGGACCTATAGAAAAAGTTTCCTCACTGCTGAGTGCTCCTTCAGAAAATCATCGATGCACGATTCTATGACACGCATGGGAATAATTCGAACTCTAAAGACTCGATTCTCTTATGAAGCTAAATTATTTGAATTGGATCCTTATGAGATTGGTCTAATTTATTTATCGATATTAATCATAGATTTTTTTACTTTAAAAAATAATTTAATACTTTCTACTCGGATTCATGTACTTATATTTGGAAATAAAAATTTCACATTTTATAAAAGATAATATAATATATTAAGTTTATAAAATTTATGAATCACTCGATTAATTCATTGAGTTAATATGTTGGGATTCAACAATTCATAAATATTTTTTTATTTTTACTAGAGTTTGAATTAACTAATATATATATAAACAATGGCTTTGCAGTTGAAACGTATACCCACATTTTGGGAGATGTAACGTGAGATGTTAGAGGTAAAAGTATTACACTCATAAAAGATAATAATATAATAAAGTTTAAAAGAGTCATAAGCCACTATACTCCATATTAGATTTACTTTTTTAGATTTAACAACCAATGAATCTTATAGATTTTTATAGAAACATGTGATACATGTATGTTTGATTAGGATAATATATTTGTACTCTTTTTTCTTGAATTAATCATATAATTTGATACTATAAAAACATGTCAACCTATTTATTAAATAGATTGGTATGATTTACTTGATTTGGCATAGAAATGTATCATTACTACTTTAACACATCATTTTATATTATCAAGTTAGTTTAAACCTCTAACTTTTTTTTAGATACAAGAAAATAGATTGAAGTCTTGATCTATTGTTTGGTAACCCTTTTTGATGTTTTCATGTAACAGAGTGAGATCAAACACTCCTTCAACATTGTAAATCTTGATCAATAAACCAAATTGTGAGTCATCTCGTTGTTGTGTCAAGAGATACACGTGATAAAAGTCATAAATGTTGGTATGTGTTGTGGTGCATGACACCAATGTTTAGTGGAGCAAGGAATGACAGATAATAATATTAATTGAATCATAAAACATGAATGTGTAACAGTTAGGGTTAGTTTTTAGTTTTCGTTTTTCTTGTATACATAGACCTAGACTCTTGTACAGAAACAGAACATAAATGATATGAAATATACATGATAATTATCAAAGAAATACAATATTTGTCATGGTATCAAAGCAAGTTATTGCTGACTTATGGAATTACCTACTATGCTGATTTCTGTTCTACTATCATTTTGTTTTCTGATTTCTGGTGTGGCCATTATGGTTTACATTTTCCTCGAAGCTGATTTCTCTTTTACTCGTTGAAACTGATCAGTTGCAATATTGAAAAAAATACCATCAAACCTCAAAGAGGTAGTCAAAGATGAATTAACCTGAGAAACCAAGCGGTTGGGGTTAGTGTAAGTTGAGCGCTCAATGTCTAAGAATTATTGGCATATATCATAAATGGCCTCATTATCAAGCAAAACAAAAAAATCAGTGTGTTCCAAAAGGGAATGAGTAGAAAGAACATTATTGTAAGGCTCAACCACAGAGGTTGAAACCTGAGGAGATGGGGAGACAGTGAAACCTCACCAGTGCAGCGACCATCTAGTATCCATAGTCGCCATTTCTGCTCAGCGTTAGTTCCGTCATCGTGACCTCAATAGAATCCTTCAGGGAACTATACTGATCTATCTGCTCGTTGGGGCCGGTGCGGTCTCTCTACGTACCAGTCTAACTATCGTCGTGGAGAAACTTGGAACGAAGTAGAAGAAGAGCGCCGCTTCACAGAGACGGAGACGGAAGACCAGGTAAAGGGCTGACTCTGTCTAGATGTTGTAGTCGGCTAGGGTTCGACCATCCTGATATTCCATCAGAAGAAGAAAGGTTCTGTTCTGCGCGAATAGAAAAAAATTAGGGTTACATTCTGTTATATATATATATATAGTGGCTCATGTGTAAAAAAAGTGATAGATTCATGGAAGAATCTAGAGATTTAACCACCAACTCCATATTGAATGAGTTGACTACAAAAATGATGGAAGTTCTAACTAGAGCTCAAACCACCTCACAACCTTTTCTAACTGAAGCGTCGACTACCCCCATTAGTATCAAGTTGGGAGGATCCAACTATGCTTTGTGGTCCTAAGTGGTGGAGATGTATATATCTGGCAAAGACAAACTGGGATATATTAACGAAGATTTTCCTCAACCTGCTGAAACCGACCCCTTATTCAGGAGATGGCACACTGAAAATGTCATTGTCAAAGCATAGTTGATCAATTCGATAACCCCTCCTTGATTGCAAAATTTATTCGTTTCCCAACTACGAAATAGGTTTGGGATTCTGCTGCTACCACCTACTATGATGGGATAGACACGTCTCAAGTGTATGATCTTCGCCATCGAGTTACTCGTATGGAGTAAGCAGGTGGATCCATTAAAAAATACTACAATGACCTTCAAGGGTTGTGGCGAGAAATTGATTTTCTTCGTCCTAATCCAACGGAGTGTGTAACTGACATACAAAAATACAACTCCATCGTACATGAAGATCGAGTGTATACCTCCTCGATGGGCTTGATGACAGACTAGATAAAACTCGAAGTGATGCACTTCAAATCAAACCATTCCCTACGGTGGAACAAGCCTATGGATTCATCCGTAAGGAAGAGGTCCGGTAGACCTTGATGATCACGGGTGCAAATACGACACCCAGAGTAGTTATGGCTTTCAAAGGGATCAAGGGACACCATAATCCAATGCCACCAAAACCAGGAAATTTTTTAGGTAGCAAGAAATCCATGAGAAATCCACCATCTACTGACATGAAATGTGGTCATTGCGGAAACTCCAAACACGCCTGTGAAAATTGCTTCAAACTACATGGGTATCCAGAATGGTGTAATGATCTTCAAGCATAGAAGAAACAGGAAACCATTGGGCAAGCCGCTGTGGCTACCAATAATGCATCACTATTGCTTATTCCTTAGGCCAAATCTTCCTAGGATATAGGTATTTCAAGTAAAGCATTTCACATCTCTACTCGTATTGATAATGAAGATTGGATTCTAGACTCTGGAGCGGCAGATCATATGACATTTGACCCAAAAGATCTCTCCAATACAATCCAGCCGAGATGGAGCCGTGTTGTCAATGCCAATGGGGTCACTTATCCAGTTACAGGGGCTGGAACAATGAATTTATCTCCTTCATTATCATTATCTAATACATTACTTGTACCCTATCTTTCAAACAGACTAATGTCTGTAAGTCAGGTCACTTCAAATCTTAACTGTGTAGTATTGATGTATTCTACTTTTTGTCTTCTACATGATATTCTCACCAAGGAGATCATTTGGCATGGTACTAAGAGATGAGGGTTATATTATATGGATGACCTCATTTCCAGAAGAGGCAATCACATGCAACACACCGTTAGTAACAAGGAACGACAGATTTGGCTATGTCATTGTCGATTTGGGCATCCATCATTTGGGTATTTAAAGCACCAACTGTGTATCTACTGAACCGTATGCTCACAAAACCTTACAATTTTGGACTCCATTAAAGTTGATATCTGATCATGTTCCCTTGCCTACTATTTTGATGCTTCCGCCCCGAATTTTTGGATGTGTTGCTTTTGTCCACCTCCATTAAAATCAACAAACTAAGTTGGATCCATGTGCTGTCCGATGTATATTCTTGGGGTATGGTGTACAAAAAAGGGATATCGATGCTACAATTCTATTACTAAAAGAACCTACATTTCCATAGATGTCACTTTCCTAGAATCTGAATGGTTTTTTCCATCATCAATATCCAATTACCCTCTTCGAGGGGAGAGTTATGGTGAAGAACAAAATTGGCTTGATGTTGAAGTATTAGAAATTAGTAACAATCCAACATATTCAGATAATGCCAACAATATGGATGAGCCAGTACCTAGACCCGAACTTGAACTTCTAAGAACTGAATCTGAACTAGTGACTGAATCTCCAGAAGATGTAGTGGTTGATGCACCTCTCCACGCTCTAGTATCCAATAATCCTTCTGCTGAGAATACTACTAAGGTAAGTTATCCTATCACACCTTTACAAACTAATGCTATAGATACACTTGTTGGCTATGTTCTACCTTTCAGACACAATCGAGGAAAACCTCTGAATCGATACTCTCCAGATATAAAAGAACAACAATCCAAGTATCCAATAAATAATTATGTATCTACTCAAGGGTTACCAGAACCTATAAGGGCATTTGCACAAACACTCCTCAAGTCAAATTCCAAGTAGCGTTGAAGAAGCCTTATCTGATCCAAACTGGGTTCAAGCTATAAAAGAAGAATTTGAGGCATTACAGAAGAATAACACATAGGTGTTAAGCAAGCTACCTCAAGGGAGGAAGATGGTAGGATAGAAGTGGATCTTCTCCATTAAGTATAGAGTAGATGGTTCAATTGATCGATACAAGGCGATACTAGTAGCAAAAGGGTATACACAGAAACATGGTATAGACTATTAGGAAACCTTCTCACCTATGGCTAAACTAAAAACTGTTAGAGTTTTGTTATCTTTTGCAACAAATTTAGATTGGCCATTGCACCAACTTGACGTGAAGAATGCCTTCCTTCATGGTGATCTTGAAGAAGAGATTTACATGGATATCCTACTAGGATATATTGTTACATCTGGAAAAGAAACTGCATATAGATTACAACGAGCATTGTATGGACTAAAACAATCACCTCGAGCATGGTTTGACAGATTGAGTTCAACAATGAGGAAATATGGGTTTCAACAAAGCAACTCTGACCACACTCTTTTCCTAAAACATTGATTGGGAAAAATAACAGCCTTTATAGTCTATGTAGACAACATGATCATTACAAGGGATGATAAAGAAGAAATCTCTAGGCTTCAAGAACAACTGTCAAATGAGTTTGGAATGGACTTATGAGTGCTAAAATACTTCTTAGGCATTGAGGTAACAAGATCAAAACAAGGTATATACCTTTCCCAAAGGAAATATACTCTAGACCTACAGGCAGAGGCAGAATTACTAGATTATAAACCTGTCGATATTCCGATGGTCCAAAATCATAAACTTGGAGAATATGTGGACCAAGTACTAGCATATAAAGAGAGATATCAACGGTTAATAGGTAAACTCATATATTTATCTCACACTCGACCTAATATTGCTTATGTTATGAGTGTCGTGAGTCAGTTTATGCACTGCCCAAGTGAAGACCATATGGATGCCGTCATGCGAATACTCCGTTATTTAAAATCCTCTCCTGGGAAAGGACTTATGTTTTCAAAGAATGGTCAATTAGAAGTCGTTGGATATACAGATTCAGACTGGGCAGGAAATATGAAGGATAGGAAATCTACTACTGGGTACTTTACTTTTGTGGGGGCAATCTTGTTACATGGAGGAGCAAGAAGCAAAAAGTAGTTGTCTTATCTAGTGCTGAAGCTGAATTTCGAGGAATGGTCAAGGGAATATGTGAGCTCCTTTAGTTGAAAAAACTTCTAACTGAGATTGATGTTGCTCCTAACTTTGAAATGAACTTATTTTGTGATAACAAAGCAGTCATTTCCATCTCTCACAATCTAGTTCAACATGATCACACGAAGCACGTTGAAGTGGATCAGAACTTCATCAAAGAGAATCTTCAAGAAAAGATTATTCAGCTTCCATTTTTTTAAATCAAAAGAACAATTGGCTGATATACTCACAAAATCTGTGTCTGCAAAGAACTTCTACAACTCACTTAACAAGTTGGGCATAAAAGACATATATGCACCAACTTGAGGGGGAGTGTTGGTGTGTGTTGTGGTGCATACTACAACAGTGGTAGACACCAATGTTTAGTGGAGCAAGGAATGACAAAAAATAATATTAGTGGAGCCATAAAACATGGATGTGCAGCAGCTAGGGTTAGTTTTTAGTTTTCGTTTTCCTTGTATACATAGACCTAGACTCTTGTACATAAACATAACAGAAATGATATGAAATATAAATGATAATTATCAGAGAAACACAATATTTGTCAATAAAGAACTGTTGGAGTAAATCTTGTAATGAGCTAAGCATCTCCATTACTTCTACAGATACTTCTTTATAGTCTTGAAGATTAAAAAGATCAATAATCTTCTTATTATCCCTTTCAATATATATTGTCATATACTTAAATAGTATAGCATGTTGTATGGTAGCTTGGAATGCTAAGGCTTATCCATACTCCATTAATAGTATAGATAATGACTTTGTACAAGCATAACATAATTTATCAAAATGATTAACTTACTAAAGCCAATACCGACTAAACCATGATACCAAGTAGCATCAAAGTTAAATTTACAAGCTTAATGTATTCTTCAAAGAGTATTTTGTTATGTAACCACCATATTTTTTTTATCATGAAATAGATATAAATGTAAACAATTGAGGAGGCTTACCAAGAGGGATAATTTAAGGCTGTGAGCTAAGGATCAGTCTAATGTAAGTGAAGATTATCTAACTTTTCTACGAAGCCCCAATTTAAGTTCCAATGATGAGATTTTCACCAAGATTTAGGAACATTACATTTTATAAAAATGTACTCTTCATCTTCTACTACTTTATTACATAGAATGAACAGATGGTCATTAATAAACATGAATCTTCCTGATGCTTTTTGGTATGCAAAGCTCTAGAAAGAATTTTCCATAGAAGAATTTTGTGTCATTCATGGATTTTAGCGTTCCATAATTTATTCCAAGAACCTTTCTGTTTGATCATACATCTTTTACATGTTAATGTTTCAAATGCATCTTTAACTAAGATGATTCAAAATCTTGTGCCGATTCATTTGATAGTATCTCTTTTAGCAGGCCTCGCTTGAAGGCTTCTATAGAAATAGAACTAGGGTCGTCCGTGATTTTCAATTTTTCTTCTCTGAAGTGCTTCATGTATCATTCGATAGGCTCTTTTCCCCTTGAATAATTGAAAAAAAGTGATGTGATTTTTTTCTCAAGGGTTTGTTGTAGGCGTAGTTGGTGATAAATAATTTGGCAAACTGTGATAATGAGGCTATGGATTTGGAAGGTAGATTGTTGAGCCATTTCTGTGTATTGTCATAGAGCGTGGTACCTAATAGCTTGCACATCATTGCGTCTCTCTTTACTTGGGTGAGGCTCATGGGTGCCATGGTTGTTTTGAAATGTTGGACGTGCGTCATTGGGTCCTTTCTCCTAAAATAGTCAAGGCATTTGGGAGCATTGAACTACGGAGGTTGGCCATTTTCAATTGCATTTGAGAAGGGAGAGATGTACAATTGTTCGTAATCTCTGTCCACCTAGTAGGGGGATTTTCCTTTTTCCTGTTTCTCCCTTACTTCTTTCAAAGCTTCTTCTTGCCTCTTGTTGTTCTCCTCTAAGGTTTGAATCCGTGTTTCGCAACTTCTTTTTTCTTGGAGCCATTGTTCCTCATCGGGACAAGCCGAGCTAAAGCGAGGGTTTCTCTCAACTTCATGCTCGGAAAATTGGAGCTCTAACTAACCGTGTGCCGTTGTCTCTCCGTTGATCAGTTCGATAGTAGGATTTTCAGGGATCCTTTCCTCTACCTAAGATGATAGAGCTCTCTGAGTTTCGTCGATCTCTTTCCTAAGCTTGAATAACTGACGAGATAACTCTTGATAGAGGGCATTGCCTTCTACCCTGGTCCCATTGGTTGTCGGTGGTTTGTTTCCTTGAGCAGTCATTGTTTCGAGATTATTCAAATTTGACTGTCTTTCAAATCGAGTTATAGCCATGATTTTTTGAATTGCGAGTAGTGCGTGATGGATTTTCCTAATTTTTATCTAAGATCGAGGTAAGTCCCTAGAACATATAGGGTCAGAAACTTATGATTGACCTCAGAAACTGAGCCCTATGGTGGGCGCCAAAATGTTGAGACTCGGTATCCTATAGAGAGAGATTAGAGAGAGATGAATATAAATGGCTCAATGTGTGGATCCTCATGAGTGATCCATCTATTTATAACACATTTATGTATACATGTGTCAGTTATACAATGTGTACATGTAACTATGTGTTAGAAGGACATAATTAGCCTAAAGTATAATGTGTGAGAGATCTAAGTCGAGTTTACTCGTATTATCCTAGAGCTCGCGTTGTTCTTAGTCTTAGTCTCTCTAAGGCTTAAGCTGCCATTGAGTTTGGTCTGTCCAAAGCTCGAGCTGTAATTGGGCTTGATTTGTCCCATGAGTGAGATGTCTAAGGTAATTTATCTTTCATCTTAGCTTAAACTTGACTTGTGTAGGTTATAAGATCTAGTCTTTGGGTCGGTCCTGATGTCCAAAGAGTATACAAATTTTGTTCCAAGGCATAGGAGCTAAAAATCTTTGTTTATTAATGCTTTCCATCCACCAAAATTTTCTTATAATACTGTTTGCTAAATGATATCCTAACCGGTAATCTAACGGTACTCATCGAATAGATTAGAATATTTTGAAGTACCGATTTGATAAGCATTGTTTTGCGTACTTATGATAGAAGTTTTGCTTTCCAACCTTCAAAACAGGAACAGGATTTCAATTTGTGCAATAGATGTTGAAATTCTAGTTTCTTTTTCCTTCCTAGAGGAAGAGAATAACCCAGATAGATTACAGGATCCGTTCTAGTGGAAATAAGTAGAGTATATTTGTTCCTTCAGTTGGAAAGAAACATTTTTTGAGAAAAAGATTATTGTTTTGTGAAAATTGATTGTTTGTCAAGACCATAGGTAATATTGATATAATATTTGCTTCAAATTTGAGCCTTCATTCATCTTGGCTATGATAAAAATAACTATATAATCAGCATATAGTAAATGTGAAATTGGAGGAGATGAAGAAGATTTGAATTTTTCGTGCTAGTTATCATTCTGGACAACAATCTACAACTATCAAGAACAAATATGGAGATAGAGGGTATCCTTGACAAAAAATAATCTCATTGAGGAGTAATAATGTTCCCAAAAGGTGAATCATTAAGTAAATTAAATAGAATAACTTAAGATTGAGATGCATTAATTAATTGTCAAATGAGAGCTAGAAACTTATAAAAAAAACCCATTAATTGTTCTCATCACCTGGATTAGAAAGGATCATACCACCCCTTGAAAACCATAAATGAATTTTTGTTTTTGAATTTCCTCGTTCACTTTGGGTCCAACAATGTCCCAACATTGTTTTGTAGAAAAGGGGTTGAAAACCATCTAGACCCAGGACTTTTAGAGAATACATATCCTGTAGAGAGCTTCTTTTATTTTCAGAGGTTAGGGTATATTGACTAGAACGTTGTTTTGTTCACGTACTAGAGATTAATTCATGAAAATAATAATAATAATAAGTTATATGGAGGAAGATGTGAGGAAGTGAAGCAATTAATTCGCAAAGTTATTCAAAACTTCATTACCAATAGCTCGACGATCCCATGATAGTATTCGATTTGTGATAATTTCAGTGAGAGAATGAAATTTATTCGACATTAGATCAGAATAGAAGCATGAAAAATATATATTTTTTATGCTTCTACTTTGGTCAGGCATTGAATAAATCTCATTCCCTCACTCAGTATATTAATCTATGTTATATGTAAAAGAAAAAGAAAAAAAAAGCAGAAAAGAAAGAGAGAAAGAAAGAGAGAGATTAGAGCAGCTTATCCTATTATCTCAACCTCCCCCCCTTCACTGGCAATCAAAGTATCAAACTACAAAAGTAAGCTTATTAAAGGTATGTTCTTATATATATATATATATAATTAGGGTGGATGGAAATCTTCCACCTTGAAATGGTTCAAAGTCAAAATGTATCCTTTGTATAAATGCATTATCATTTAGTGAACTGTTCTCAATTAGTTACTTGTCTATTTTCGACACGTGTTTCCTTTTTTGAACTACATTTCTTAATAATATTATGGGACCATTCTTCTTCTTTCTTTGACCCTTTCCTTTGGCTCTGGCATTGAATTTATTGGCATAATAGAGAAGACTACAGAAATTGAGCGGTGGTCAGCAAATGAAGTTCAGCTGAATTTAAAAATAATAAATAAAAATCATCATCTTTCCAATTCTTATAAGTTTAAGTCAAATTTATATATGCCACGAGGGAAAAGAAAAAAAATGAAAGTTAAAATGGTGTAATAAGTTATTTCAATTTATCTTATTTTAATTAGAGATGTGATTAATTAATCGTATCAATTTATTATATAATCATATCTCAATTTTTAAAATTTTAAAAAATAATTTTATCTCTTATAAATCCCAATAGTGGATATAATAGTATTATAAATTATTATCATTAATCCTATCCTATCCTATTAAATTAATATTATATTTATGTATAATACTTATATAGTAATTCTTTAACTATTTGACAAATATATTTTAAACAAAACAAAAAATCTATGCAATAATAAAGAAAAAATAAATTCAATTATTCAAGTTTATATCATGAAATTAGTATACTAATGTGTGTTTTGATGACACCTTGACCTTATAATAAAGCTGTGAGTTCACCATTGTTATTTATAATATAATAATACATAAAATATTAATATTGAATTAGATAATATATTAATTTTTTTTATTTTTGTAATTTATTATTTTAAGATATAAAATATTTGGTTTTCTATTTAATTAGTACTTAAAAGCAGTCACCTCATGGAGTTGTATAAATCAGGCTTTAGCTCAGCAATTGTGGAATTCAAAATCTCATCAGTAATATATATATATATATATTACAAAAGTTAAAATTTATCGTGTTAATTAAAATATGAAAAATTATTAATACTGATTTTATAAAATATTATGACTCTATTTTAAAATACAGTGAGAAGCTAAAAGATACCGGTCCCACCGAAAACATAGTGAAACTAGCAAAACAGCTCATTTTTATTTTGAAATCATAATATTAATGAGTATGATATTAAGGTATTTTAATTAAATTTTATTTTATTTTATCGAATTTTTTTATATAAAATTTATACTTATTATTGTAAATATCTTCTTATGTTATAAAAATTATTCTTTTTAATCTTAATAATAAAAATATGATGATATAATAAGTTATAATAATTAATTATATCCTTAATTTGATTTAGGATTAATGGTAACAATTTATTAGACTGTATCAAAACCGTTTAGATTTATAAGAGACAAGAGATATAAAATTACCCTTTTTAATCTTTATATTTGAGATGTTATTACGTAATAAATTGTGACAATTAATCATATTCTTAATTAGGATAGGATCAATGATTGTAATTTATTATACCATTATATCTTAACTGTTGAGATTTATAAGAGATAAGAAAGACAAAATATTTCTTTTTAATGTCAACGATGAAGTATAATAATATAATAATATAATAAATTACAATAATTGATCATAACCTTAATTATTTTTTAATTTTAATATATTTTTAAAAAATATTAAAATTAATAATAGTAGTTAAGACTATAAAAGCTACTAATCACTCATAACTAGGAGTTCTTATCATCGTGTGAAGTTTATAATTATTAACATAATCGTATTTATATATCTCTGTGCCAATCTTTCCTCATCAATATATATAAATATTCTTTGTATAACTATTCTTTAACCAACATTTGGAAGCTCTTGAAAAAGCATAATAAGTTATGCTTGTGGTCAACATATCATATTTTCTTATGTTTCAATTCTGTTCTAACTTATTTAAGGTCACAATTTTATCTTTAATTTTTCAATTCATATAATTTAATCTCTAATGTTTTAAAATTTGATAAATTTAATTCAAAATTTTAATTTATATTAAATTATTTAACGATGTTATGATTAACTATCAAATGATTAATTGAAATATTGACGATGAAATTATAAATTTTCATAAATTAAGGATCAAATTATGCATTTTAAAATAGGTCGTAGATTAAATAAATTAGAAAATAAAGTCTTGTCATAATTAACTATAATACAGTTAAATAATTTAACGAAAAATAAAATTTAACCTAATTGTCAAATTTAAAAACATCAGATAATAAATTATATAAATTAAAATATTATGGATGAAATTATAATATTTTAAATAATCTTTTATCATTTTAGATATTTCATAACTTTTGGTTAAGGGGTGACATAACTCCAACAAGCATTACAAATGGTGGAACATCTTTATTCTTTAGGTTCATTTTTATGAGTGTCTTTTTGTTAAGTGGTAATGATATAATCGTCTCAATTTTATCGGATGTGATGCACCACCAATATTTCGTACCCTTTCTTCCCTAGTCCGCGTAGAGCGTAAGTAGTTCCTATACTCGTTAGGAATATTTCATAGTTTCTTAAATCCACCAACATAGTAGTTCCACATTATTAACTCACACCCTGCTTTAGGACAATATATACCTGACTTTATCAATTTTAGTTTATTTCAGTCATTTGGGCAAGTGAGTCCTTTTATTTGTTTTTTGTTTTTGTTTTTGAGATCTATGAAAATAACTTTTGCCGCAGGGACTTGATTTGTGATTATTAAATTCAATAACACTGTGTTTACCTTTCAATTTGGCATTCATTTTCATTATTATCAAACAACTAAACATTGTTTTAGTACAAAGATTCAAGATAATAAAACTAGCTAATCGTATTTAAAACTTATAACCTTAAAAACATTACGTATTATATCTATCTTATATATTTTTAATATTAAAAAAATTTAATATATCATTTCATATTAAAAGACGTCTAATAAGTTTTATAAAAATATTATTTTTTTATTATAAGTTTTAATAGTATTATTTTTTATGATTTCTTAAGTTTTTTATTATAAGAAAAGTTAACAAAAGTTCGGTCTTTTTAAACTCTTTTTTACTATGCATAATGTATATTTGTTTTTTTTCGTATAAAGTAAAATATTATTTTTTTTCATATTTAAAAATACAATATATATATTTTTTTTATATAATATAAAAAATATATTATTTTAAAAGAGTTAAAAGTGAAACCATTAAATAAATTACTTATATAAAAATGAAGCAAAAAAAATCGTGATAAACAAAATAGAAAACAAAAGCCATAACAAAGATTTAATTAAGCATTGATCTTAAAAGCAAAAAAAAAAGAAAAAGAAAATTTTAATATGAAAATTATATGTACTAATCAAATACATACTTACAAAGAAAATTGAAAGGAGTAAAGACCTAAAAGAAAGTTTGGGACTTGAGAAGTCGGACAAAAAGACAACCAGGAGCTAAAACTAAATATGTCAAACGGGTGGATTGGCTCAAATTTGAGTCGACTTATATTATAAGATAACTTGTATAAGCTTAATCTAAACCCAATTCATTTATTAAACACGTCAGGAAATATAATCATGATCCAGCCAAAGTTTAATTAATAACCTAGTTAACTTATTTAACCTCTTTAAATGTAATAAGGAACATATATTATATTAATATATAATAAACCTACAAAAAATACTAATAAATTATCATTGAATTATTTTATATCTCATCTATACTATCCCACTTGTAAAAAAAATTCATTTATAACATTTAGTTTGTCTTCATCTAAGAACATCCACGTTAATGATTGATTTGAAACAATTTAGATAATTAAGTGATATATTTAAAATAATAATTTATATTGTCCTTAGGGACATCGTTAGACGAAAACTAATAAAATAATATAAATGAATCTATTTACAAATTCGAGGTATAAAAAAAACGAAAAATAATTCCATGTATGAAAGAAATAAATATAATTATAGATTAATATAATCAATTTTAATTAGACTCGAAGATTATCTTAAATTAATTCTAGCAATATTTTAACATAATTGTTAAAAGATTAACTAATATAAAATAAAAATCATGCCAATAACCTATATATCAACGTTAAAGTGATAAAGTCTCAAACACTGGTCAAAAGTTATTATTTGGATTGCTTATACTGGTCAAAAGTTAGCTAGGTTTACATGTTATGAATTGATTTTTTAAATAGGTTAAATGAGTTCACCCAACTCGGACCTGGGTGGGTTGTATTAGGTTCTCGGGTTGTACCAAAAAATGTCAACTCTAAAAAAAACAAAAAAAAAAAAACAATTATATAAACATCTCTTGTGAAGAAAATTCAGGAGATTTTTTTTTTAAGAAAATAAAGAAATTGATGGAATTATTGTAAAATGGAAATGAGAATTATATATCTTTTCATGAGCCCCTTACAATTACAAATAAGTTTAATAAATGATATTAATAAATTATCATAATTATAGAATAATCTAAATCAATAGTATGGATGCTATTAAATTTTTAAATTTAAATCTAATAAATCATTCTAAAATTATAAAAAAAAACACTCAAATCAAATAAAAATATATATACATAGTTAGATGAATTTAAACCAATGATTATAAAAGATTTGTCAAAAAAATTATCAAAATCTTTTGTAAGTGAAACAATCTCCATTTTTAATATAGATGACTATTTGATTGGAATTTATATATTCTGTGAAATTGAGAAGGTTCAAGACTGCAATCTTTTTTTTTATAGGTAAAAATGCTAGAAGTTGTTTACAAATAAACTATTTTAAAATTTATGTTATTAATAAAATAATCAATAATATTTTTATATATCTATTATGTATACGAAATCTATATATGCAACCATTTATTGCTTTATTTGCCAAAGAAAGGGAAGCATATATATTTAATATCAGTTTTTTTTTTGTTTGGTTAATGTAATTTGAATTAAAACATGTGGTATTTAAACTTTTTAGGGATAGGGTGGAATAGGAATGAATAGTTCAAAATAAATGATATTTTTACTCATCAATTTAATTAACATAATTTGATTAAATTACGTACAATCTTTTTTATTTTTTAATGAATTTATGAAAATCACCTATACGAAAACAAACAATATATTTTGAGCATATATATTTCAAAAATGTAAAGGTTGTTGCGTATTCAAAAACCAAAGTAACACTTTGGAGAAAAAACGTAGCTTAGTATATTATATATGTGTCATTCTAGCTTAACTTTTTCTGTAAATTACGTACTAACATTTTAGCTTTGTAGTTTACTTAGTCAATTTCAACAATTAAACTTAAATACATATTACCACCTAAAATCCCCTAAAATTCCTTAATGGTAGAGCATGTATGGAATTTTCCATTTTTTATGAAAAATTATTAGTTGATTTTTAACCCTAACGTGGTGATGATCGATTCCAATAAAGTATATATGGAAAAAGAGTATTGAAAGTCACAAAGAATGGAGAAAATGAGTCTTTTTAAACCTCTCATCCACTTTTGACATGCTATAATTTGGCTAGACCACCACATCAATTTGACATTAATGACTCTTCTCTCTAAACATGACATGTTTTCTCCATTCTCTTCATCTTCGTCTCTTAGATTTTGCTTATCTAAAAGAGAGTTATTCTTTGATGGAAACTAGCGTTCTCATTAGTTAATTTTTCTTTATTTTTTTTATTTTAATTAAATAAAACAAACCATGATTTGTGGTGTCTTTAATCTAGATTTAGGGTAACATTTCTTTGTATATATTTTCTTGAGTAAGATTT
Organism: Hippophae rhamnoides; assembly: GCA_033030585.1. Taxonomy (NCBI): domain Eukaryota; kingdom Viridiplantae; phylum Streptophyta; class Magnoliopsida; order Rosales; family Elaeagnaceae; genus Hippophae; species Hippophae rhamnoides. The sequence continues at coordinate 41,132,446 of CM065434.1, forward strand.
TCCTATATACTACCGTTGTTGCTTAGTTATGTTTTTTATTTGGATTTATTTGTTATTTTATTAGTCAAAAACATATATTTGGCATGTAATTTATTAAAATTTTAAAAAATAATTACTATTAAGTTTAATTTTAATTAAAACTATAGTATTTTTATTATTATCTAAAGAATTTAGCATACATATCATATTTTAAATAGGTTGTAAGATAATTTTAGTTATTTTAAATATTATCAATTTATTATTTAATTGATAAAAAATAAAAATTATAAATTAATTATACAATAATTAAGGGGTAAATGGTAATAATGTTTTAAGTTTTAGAAAATCGATTCTCATAAAAATTTAAGTTATAAATAATATATTTAATATTATTTTTACAAATCTATCAAATAGTAATCATTATTATAAAATATGCTGTAATTTCATAAAAAATTTATAAGATATGATTTATAATTTTATATATATATATAGTATAGATTTATTAAAAATAATAATACTTTAGAATCCAATATTATGAAATTAATGAAGTTGATTGAAAATATTATTGCACTTTTTTGAGTATCTAGTATCTAAGTAAACAAAAAACCATTAAATAAGAAAAAATGTTATTATTATTAATAATGAAAATTTGAAATATCTTTGTATTTTTAATTAAAAAAAATATAATTAAATTAACAAGTATTTTTTAAAAAATAAAAGCTTTATATATATATATATATAAAGCCTAATCACTTAGACGTAGGTATATAAGGCCTAATCACTTAGATGCGCCGTCAATGAACACAAGTTGCTTGTATTGTAATTTATTTCTGTAAGAACTAATTTTTTAGGAATTTTCGTACAGTTATTGGCATTGACTAAGGCCACTGTCTTTAACCCAAAGCTCAACATGTGGTTCGTGTCAGCCGATACCTTCATTTGTTCAGAACATAAACCAATCAAATATCGACAGCATTTATCTGAAATCCACTACTTTTTATATACAACTTATCAACAGAATTATTAATAACCTACAATTATACTACAATTACATTTTAGTAAAGATATCCTTTAAAAGTTCTTAATTTTATTATGAATGGTTTTAAAATTTATAATAATAAAATAATAATTTAATTTAATAATAAAAATATATAAATAAAATTATTTTTATTATTAAATTTTTTAATAAATATATTATTTTCTTTAAAAAATTATTATCAATATCTTTTGTTAATAATATACGTATTACTTACTCTAGTTTCTCTAGAAACTGCTCTAGCTCATTTCACGTTTCTGTATTTATAACACTATATACCTATGCCTTTCTTTTTCAGTTGCCCAGAAGAAGAAAAAGAAGCCCTTTTTTTTTCTTTTCTTTTCTTTCTTTCTTATTTTAGTTTTTAAAAATTTCCTTTAGTATACATTGAGTTTGAGTTTTTGTTGTTGTTCCTGTTATTATTGGTATTGGTGATTTGCTTGCTTTGGAAATTAATTAAAAGAAATGGGAAGGGGTAGGGTTGTGTTGAAGAGAATAGAGAACAAGATTAATAGACAGGTTACTTTTTCTAAAAGAAGAGGTGGATTGCTTAAGAAAGCCCATGAAATCTCTGTTCTTTGTGATGCTGAGGTTGCTTTGATTGTCTTCTCTCATAAAGGAAAGCTCTTTGAGTATGCCACCGACACTTGGTATATATATTAACTATTGTTCTTTCTATTTATATGATAATTTTCTGTAATTAATTCTCTTACTATAATTTTACTTCGTCCTATTTTTCATTAAAATGGCTCACCTAATTTTTTTTCCTTTCCTTTGCTTTGTTTTCTGGTCTTTTTTTTTTAGGGTTTAGTTCATTCATGCTATCATTACCTTTCTATTTTAACATTTTTTCCCCCTTTTTCACTCAGTACTTGAGAAAATTAATTTTTTTAAAGTAGAAATTTGATTTCATAAAACGTTTGGATGATTTTTTTTTTCCTTCGAAATGAGAGTGTTTGATTTAAATCTCAGTTAATATATAGAATTGTAATTGACCTAATTAATACCGATCAAAGGAAATTAAAAAAAAAGAGGCATAATATTGCAGTGCTCTTTTTGAGACTAATATTTCAAAGATTTTCTACCGTATATAGAAGATTTTTGATAAACTTTGAAGTTTGATCTGACAAATTAACTTTTTTAATTATTATTTAAAGTTTTTTTTTTGTTTTGTTTATATATGGTTGGTTTTCTGCTGTTAATTTGTTTGCTAAGATCAAGTTTAATATGACAATTTCTTTCAGGGAGCAGGGCGTAGAGGTCCTTAGTATAGTTTGGTGTGTTACTTAATTTAAATATTATATGAATTAAGAGTAAAATATATTATTTTAATTAAAATATTTGTTTTTTCAAAGTTAAACGATTCAATGACACAAATAGATTTAATCTAAGTAAACTTTGTGATATTTTTCTCTTCTTTTTTTTAATGTTTAAGTGGAATTTTAGGGTTTTCTTTCTCTTAGGTTATACTGATTAAAGAAAAATAAAAACAATGAAAAAAGAAGAAGAAGAAGAAGAAAATAACGTAGGGAAGATTAAGTTGTATAAATTTGAATAATTTTTTTAGCTTTGATAATTTCTAGAGTTAGGGAAACAGATAAGTATACCCATCTCTTTTGAGTAGATTTCATATCTAGTATTGGTTCTTCACTAAGTAACCTAATTAATTCTTTTTCTGTATTATAATATCGCTCCTCCTATTTTTTTTCCCATGATTTCTTCTGTATTTAATTCTTTTTCTCTTACTAATTTTATTTTCCATAAATTCTGAGGATATCCTTCAATCCTTGTTTCCTAGGTTCTGTAGCTAGGGAAAGACATTTTATATATATTTTCTTCATTTGTCGTATATTTTGTATATTAATATATATTTTCGATTTATAATCATGTCATTATTTACAGAGAAATAATAAAAGATTAATTTATTTTAGAAAAATATTTTTGACTTATTTCGTTATCCTCGGATTTTCTTTTCTCGAACAATCTATTTGCTTAACTTTCGGAAGAATTTAGTAGTTTTAGTTTTAGGGTTAGGGTTAGGTTTAGAATTTTTTTTTTTTTGGGGTTTGGAAAGAACACTCCTCGTATCTTTTTAATTAATTTATAAGCCAAGACCCAAAAAGCATGAGATTTTTTTTTTGTGTCAGTAAGAATGAAATTTTATTAATTGAAATCAAACTAGACACTCAGAATGGGTTGTTCCTGCGGCATCTTCTTCATCATGAAGATCCACTAATTCATACCAAAAAGCAGGAGATTGAATTATAAGTTCTTGGCCATCATTTATTTAAGTTTTGTTTCTTTTTTTTTTCGTATCATTTAATTAATCTTGAATGAAAATCATGATTTTTTTTAATTTCTAAATTTTTTTTTTGGGAATAGCAGCATGGAAAGAATTCTGGAACGATATGAGAGATATTGTTATGCAGAGAAACAGTTTGTTGGAACTACTGAATCCCAGGTTCGTTATCATAGAATATAATTTTCTTCGAAAAAAAATTCAAAAAATTGTTTTAATTATGAATGTCAATATGGCATTTTATTGCTAAATAAGTTTATCTGTAATAACACCTTAAATTTTATACATGGATGTTGATCAACAAGTTCATTTTTTTTAAATTTCATTAAATTTGAGTATTAAATATCTACGTTTATTTTTATATTATATCACTTAAATACAAATATTTTGTTAAAACTTACTAAAATTGAAGATGCTACTTAATTAACATAGCTTACGATGGTTTAGTGATGAATTAAAGATTAACTTAGAATGTTTCAAGCCTATATAACTGTTTTAAAGTTTGTGCTATATAAATAACTCATACACAATTTTATATAACTCCTTCACATTCTGTATATAATTAACTTGAACATGACCAAATCCCAGGAGAAAAAAAAAACTTCAACAATGTAAAACTAAAAGAATACTGCTTGAAATTATTGTAGGAATGTTTTTATGTTTAACTTCCTTGATACTTTTAAACACATGTTAACAAATAGTTTATATTTATACACGTATTTAAAATATAAAAAATTATAACTCTATCGAACATACGATTACAAAAACATTAATAAATTATATTATGTTTATAAAAAAAATTATTTGGTGGATATTACTATGCTTAATTGAGTTTCATTTTCAAATACATGATAGTTTTGAAATGTAAAATGACTTGTTTGTGATTAAAATTAGTTTTGAAGTGTAAAATGACTTGTTTATGTTTAAAATTAGGTGATTAGAGATGGTAATTTAATAAAAGTTTGTTCTAATTTTGATTTGATAGATGGTGCAGGGAAACTGGACGCTTGAGTATTCTAGACTAAGGGCCCGAGCTGAGCTTTTGCAGAGGAACCTTAGGTATTCTGTTGACACCTATCTATTCTATTATCTATAGTCTTCATATTACACTACTATTTTTTTTTTTTATTATCAGCTGACACCTATCGATTTTAACCTTTTTTTTTTATCAGTTGACAGTTTAGCAATTTTATTTTTGTTTTTAAATAATTTATTTACTTTACTTAATTTAATGTCTTTAGCTTTAATAAGTCAAACATTTTGGTATTTTTATTTTTATTTTAACTTTTAGAAATAAAATTTAAGTGAAAATCATTTAAAAAATAATTTAAACATGGCAAAAAAAAAAAAAGATAATGTGTGATAGTCGTTAAAACTAAATTTACAAAAGTATAGTAACTAGAAAAGTGTTTAAAATATACAAATAAATTGATCATGTTGTTGTTTTTCATCGTTACAAGGCAATCTTACATATATACTAGGATGGTAACATACGTTACAAAATTATCACAAATAAAAATGACATAATAAAAACCCATTTAATATGGTTTTATGTGTTTAATTAAAGTGGTTAATGTTTATAATTTAAATTAAGATGATTAAAATATATTTTAAATTAAAAAAAGTAGAGTGACTACATGGTAGTTTTTTTTGTAGATTAAAAGACTCCACAATCTTACCTATAAACTCTGTGAAAAAATTACATTTGATTATGAACAGGAGTATTATAGATCATAAAATTATTACAATTATATACAATTTCATTAAATATAATTATATTCAACAAAACCTAATAACGTATACTGTTTTATAATAAATTATAGTTTTTTCTAGTACAAAAACACCATGACATATGGACTAGGATGGCAACGTACCTGCCACTGTTATGCTGACATGATGTGATTCCATTGCATCATCGTTTTATGTGTACAAGTGTAAAATCCTTCTAATGACACTTAACCACAAAAGTTTTAGATATATTTTAATTTTTTTTTTATTGAATCCCTTTCTAATACTATGTGTATATGTATATATTTTTCATTTTGTGGCTTGAACTAATAACCCTAATTACTACTTAATTTAGGCAATACTTGGGAGATGATCTGGATTCACTGAGTCTAAAGGAGATTCAAAATTTGGAACAACAGCTTGATACTTCTCTTAAACAAGTACGATCAAGAAAGGTACGTAATTTCTACTATTGTTTTTGTTTTAATTTCTTTCCATTGTTATATTAATTTACTATTTGGATGTATTTTGTCTTGCAGAACCAAGTCATGTACGAGTCAATCTCCGAGCTTCAGAGAAAGGTAACTAAGAAACACTCACAAATTGTCTTTATGTATGACCGCATATATGCAATTAATACACATATAAATTTCTTCTTTTTTTTTCCTACTCTGATAGAAGTAATTAATTAGTTGGTAAAAAAAAGTAGAAATATAGTGAATATATAACCCTTTTATTTAAAATCTTTTAAAAAAATATTATTATTTTTTACGACATAAAAAATTAAGTTATTTTAAATTATAAGAAAAACAAAGCATGTATAAATTTATAAGAACATTAAAGTAAAAGACTTAGTTGTTTCTTAAGAAGTAAATTAAAGACTACTTTCTAACAAGATTTAGAAGAAACATTTTCCTATTTTATGTCTCTATCTGAGTGTAATTTAGAAACATCTAAGAAGTATAATTTTCAATAACTTTGTGATGATAACAAATATTTGGTAAACATTCTTCGTTTTGAATTAGGTAGTTAAGCTTAATTAATTGTACTACTATTTAATCCTTTTGTAAAAGACTTTCCTTTTTATCTTTTTCCTAAGACTACTATGATAGTAATTAATTAATTAATTAATTAAAGTTATTTAGGGGTGAATATATATAACTGTGAACGTATCATTCGGTTTGTATCTAACAATTAAGAAAATAAAAGCTATTATTTAATTATAAGCTTCTTTCTCTGGGTGTAATTTATAAGCATACATTTTCAAATAAATATCAAGAAATAAGAGAATTGATTAATTTATTTTTTTTTCATTTTTATTATTTTATGGCAGGAAAAAGCAATTAGAGAGCAAAATAACCTGTTGACAAAGGAGGTGATTTGCCTTATAATCATATCCTATCTAATTACGACTTGGTTTCTCTCTATCCATTAAATTTTCATTTGATTATATTATAGAGGGAATTCTTTAAGTCCATCCAATATTTTAAGTCATTAACTAAATATATAAACAAAGTGGAAAATCACTCTAATAGTATGGTGGTAAATGTGGTATCACATAACTTTTAAATTTGAGGATTCGAATCTTAATTGAAGTATATATTCTTTGTAATTTCTCCCACTACTAATGATGCTTTAAAAAGTGGAAATGATCGTGCTTTTCTTTTTCCTATATAATTTGGGAATATGAATTTGTGTAGATCAAGGAGAAGGAGCTTTTCTTGGCTCAACAGATGCAGTGGGATCAGCAGCAAAACGTTGGCCCTGAAACAACAAACTTCCTCTTCTCTCAGCCTCTTCCCTGCTTAAACATTGGGTATGTTACCCTTCTTATCATCCGTTCACACATATGTACACATATATAAACATATATAAATGAATTAGTATTGAATTGTATCATAAGTTATTGAGAAAATAACTCTCTTAAAAACTTAAGATATCGCAAAAAATACTAATTATATTTTAATATATTTATTACTTTTTATAAATATTGACTCTATATATTATATAGATCAAATAATGTAATTCAATAGTTAAAATTATTGAGTCTTAATTAAGAACTTTTAGTTCTGATATCATATTAAAAACTTTTAGGAAACAAATACATCTAAAACCTTAAGATGGGAAACTTCTTCAAGTAATGCTTTATTATACCAAAAAAAAAAACCTCGTGGAGTGATCCAATGTTTCACAAAAATTGTGATTTATAAATGATATAGCAGGATCTACCATTGTGTTTTAAGGAATAAGAGGTTGCCATTTTATTTTTGTGATAATTAATAATTTTAATGTGGTATGTTCAGAATTTGCCAACCAACTAATATAAAAGAAAAGAAATTACTTCATGTGAACTAACAGGTAGCATTTAACATATAGATGTTTTGATTGAACCATATGCACCCCGTCATATATAGGAAACTAAACCTAAATAGTAGCTTTGTAGGTGTATCCGAAAGACCTTATGCATTTCCAAGTTTCAACAGCTGCTGCTCTTAAATTCAATGTGAATCTTACTAATTATATACCCTTGATTTTACTATAAAATTATAATATATAGTGTCATTTCATTTTTTTTTTTGTGTACAAAATAATATTTTGGTTAAACTACCTTACTCATCTTAAATGTTGATTAAATTCTCTCTAAATTTTTAAAATATATAATTTAGTTATTAAAATTTTAAACCTTCTTACATTAGTCACTAAATTTTTAAATTATAATATTTAGTTATTTAGTCACTAAATTTTTAAAACTTTACCGATTGATCTCAAAATTTTGAATCATAAATATGTATTTTAGTAGTAAAGCTTATAAATTTTTAAAAGTTTAAGAATTAAATAATATGATATAAAAATTTAAAAAAATAAATGTACGTTAAGTTTTAACATATTTCGAGAACTAAATTGTATTATTTAAAAGTTTAAGAACTTAAGTGTAAATAAAATTTTAAAAATTGAAGAATTAAATTATATATTTCAAAAATATAACTAGGAATTTATGTAGAAAGTTGCTCAAAGTTTGGGGGCTAACGAAATATTAAGCGTAATATTTTAAACTCAAACACATATAAACTTAGTTATAGTAACATTTGTGTAAGTGTTATAATGTGAAATACTATATATATTCAAAATATATTGTGAATTTATGCAAAATATATATATCATATTGTGAGTTTGTACTAAATTTAAATGGTTGCTTCACCTTTCCAAGTGGTGAAGAGTCTCAAATATTTATTGATAACCCAATAGTGTTGGCGTTGATTGGCTGATATTGATTATATATTGTAATATTGTAGGGGAAATTACCAAGAGAAAGCCCAACAAGAGAGGAGAAACGAGCTAGATCTTATACTTGAACCATCATATCCATCTCACCGTGGTTGCTATGGTGCTTGAATTACTGTGCCCATCTTTATGATTTTATATATGTTATAATTTTATTTGCATATGAATATTTTGGCTTTTATTGACAAACGTGAACTTAAACCTAGCTCGTTTACATATATGTGAGCTTTTTATCTGTATTTTGACAATGTGTGTGTGTGACAACATTGGTATATATATCTTTGTGTAACTCATGATAACTCTTTTATTATTGTAAAATATATAAATGATTTTCATGTGATTGAGTTAAAACTTTGTTCTTATATATAATCTTATGTACTGTTATATAAAGATAGTATTTATCTGTTATAAAAAATGAGAATTAAGTCTTGTTGAAAAATATATATGTTTATTAGTTAGTTCAGTTGGTAATAAACTCTTTATGTTTTGGTAGAGAAATCTTTTGACATATAGAAAGTAATACAACTTGTTTTAAAAAAAATTAAATAGTTATATTTGTAATTCTTCTTTTACAAGGGAAAAAAAAATTCAAAATCTACAACATTTGATGAGCACGTTAAAACTAACTAGTGAATAATTTGATTAAAAAAAATAAAAGTTTTTTGTATTATGTCAAGATTTTCATCCTTTTAGCACGAAAGGAAATTTGTATTAAAAAATGACCGGGTTACAAATATAATTTAATGAAAGATGAGACTTATTTATCTTAAATTTGATTTGATATAAAACGATAAAAATAACTTATATTTATATTAAGGCTCCTAACCAATGGTTAGAATTATGACAACATATTTGTAATCTAATGGGTATGCTTCATCTATTATTATATTTTTCTTAAAATATCTAGATATTTTTTTAAGATCCCATTTTCTAGAACTTATACTCTTATTGAACTTTAACATTTAGTGGATAAGACAACTTCTATTATGAAAACATATTTTTAATCTAATGAGTACACTTCATCTATTATTATACTCTCTTCTTAAAATATCTAGATATTTTTTTTAAGATGCAATTTTCTATAACTTGAACCTATATATTAAACTCTAACATTTAGTGGATTCTTAATTAAACATTTAGAATATTTAATAGTTATCTCTTAAATTCAATATTATTTGAATTAAATTAATTTTTTTCTAATAATTTAGTGTATTATGTGTTGAAGAAGTGTTATTTAAGGGTCATTAATTTGATAGCTAAGAATTTTTATTTATGATTACATTTTATCAATCTTTAAAAGTAAAGGTGTTACAAGAGTATAATTTATCCTAATCATGGATCATATCTTCTCACATTATATAATATCCAACCCATCATTGAATCTACAGATTGTGGGATGGTTATTTGGTTAGCTAAACTTTGCTAAATGTGCAACTTATCATTGAATCTACAGTGGGATTCATTTGGTTAGCTAAACTTTGCTAAATACAAGAGCCATTCTTACACTCCTCACAAGAGATGTTTTAAATAATTATGTGATATTTAATTAGACGTTGTTTAAATTAAAATATGATTATTTGTATTTATTAAACGATTAATATAATCTAATTAAATATTGATCAATATTATTTTTATTATTATAAACATTAAAAGTTTTATTTTTTTAATTAATTAAAAAAAACTCATCATTTAATCTGTTTATACGTTCAAGACCAAACCCTAATTTATTTATGTATAATAAAGAAGGAAAAACAAAGAAAAATTCAGTAACTAAAAAAAAAAGAAAAGAAAACTTATGAAAAATGAGAATATAAAGTAATGAGCTTGCGATCCGATACTCTCTGACCAATAGTTTATCTGTTCTACCATTCAGAACCACACTCCAAGAGATATTCTTGATTTTTGTTGTTGCATTAATACTACTTTTTTTTTCCATATATAAACTTTAATTCATTGCACTCTCTATATTTTACTAATTTCTCACAATTTTCATTAACTCATCTCTTCAAACAGCAACACCTATAAAAACAGTCCGACATTATTGTTAGAATCATATATATGAGATGATATAAATTTTTTTGTAAAGATATAAAATTTATTTAAATATATAAAAAAATTTAAAATTTAAATCTTAATTAATAATACAAATGTGTGAGATAAATTTACTTTCATTAGATGGTATAATAATAATAATAATAATAATAATAATAATAATAATAATAATAATAATAATAACAAATACAAAAATGAGGCCCAAAATATAAAGAGTAAAATGTATAATTACGCACCCTGTCACAAATTGGACAGTTTGGGCTCCTTTCCTGCCAACTATATATACAGCTCAGATGGTAGTGATGAGAGCACCTCGCTATGATCTTGGGATCTTCACTTGTATATTCTGTACATACAAAATTCGGTATGAAAATTAGTCCTAATTAATTTTTTATTATTCAATAATTTTTATGTAATTTGAATCAGTAATTTAACAAAAATAATAATAATAAATAGTAACACCAAACTACTAAACAAATCATATTTTTAATGATTTTACATGTAAAGAGATTTAGACTAGGTATAATTAGTAAAATAAAAATGTAATGTAAATAAAAATAACAATAAGGATTGAATTTAATAAAAATAATAATATTTTTATCATGTTTGTTTTGATAGTCTAATCAAAACAAAAATTAAATTATAAATAATTGATAAAATTATAAATAAGTTAAAATTAAAAAAAATTAAATTTCTTGATTTTTAAATGAGAAAAATATAAAATAAAAATAATATAAATATTTAAAGAAAATATAATATTTAACTTATTTAGGATAGATGTGGATAGAATGATTGTTCTATGAAATATTTTTTATTTTATATCATATTAATAGTAACAAAAATTAAATACATTAATTAACACTCATAAATTTTTCCTAGTAATTCCTATTAATGTAAGTCAAACATAATGTTAAATAAAAAAAAATCTTTAAAAACAAAAATAAAAATAGTATTTTCAAAATCAGCTTCATAAATTAACCAGTTTCATTTTGAAAAAAAAACCTAATATTTCAGTTATTATATGTAAAAATGTATGCTTAGTCTTATAATATATAGGTTTTGAACTCTTCTATTATTGTTATTTATAGAAGTTAAACACTTTTAAGGTAAAAATTAGTCTTCCAATGAGATTATAAGTATATTTTTGAATAATTATGAGAATTAAAATGTTTATTTTTAATTATAAAATTAGATAAATGAAGTGCATTTTTTACCCTGCCAACACTTTTTTCCCCTCTCTTTTTTTAAAAGTCTAGAGAATTAAGTGGGCATGTAAACATTGTCAATAATTCTTACAAAATATAAGTTAGAAGGTGCAAGCGCTAGCGATCGAGATACTAGAATCAGTTACCTTCAAGACAAGTAGGGCAGCAATCATCGTCTTCTGGAATCGAAGAACAAGTTTGTATATTAAAACCATTGGCCAGTAATTTATCAGAGGCTAGCTTGGTTGAAGACTCTAAATAAGTATGAGATTTATTTGAGGCTCCCTTTATTGTTTTATTAGCTCCTTCGCGTCGATCATCTATATTGAGCTGCCTATCTTTTTGCATAGATGATAATATCCTTTGATAATGTGAGACTTCTAACATATTACGATTAGAAATTGAAGAGCCCACTCTTTGACTATTTGATGATGATGATGAGGAGGAGGAGGTTGTTTGACCTTGTACCTGTATCAAAATAAATTAGTTCAAGAGTACAAAGGTTTAGGAAACCTTTAGAGAGAATGAATTAACCAGAAATGATAAAACTGATTATTGTTATACTAATAGCTAAGCCTAAACACACTCTTTACTTTCCCCTCAAACTGTGTCCTAGGTAAGATCATCAGTTTGTGCTCAAGATAAAGAAAGCGTGAAAAAGCTAAGGGCTTAGTTAAAGCATCAACTATTTGGTCCTATAAGGGAATGAACCATCAAGATTTTCAAAGCAACTTGCTCTCTCACAAAATAAAAGTTGATCTCAATGTGTTTTGTTCGAGCATGCATTATTAGATTCTTTACAAGGTACTGAAGTCACAAAAGACAATTGATTGCTACTCACAAGGCATGCCAAATCCTGCAAGAAGAGACTTAAGCCAAATACTCTCAAATGTTACCAAAGCTAATGCCATGTACTCGATTTCAGTATTAGACCTTAAGATCACCTTTTGTTTGCTAGAAACCCAAGATAAAAGTGAATTTCTCGAGAAGACACAGTAAGTACCAATACTTTTTCTATCATTAACATTCCTTGCCCAATCAATAACTGTGAATCCCATAAGGTCCAATGTTGAGGACTTCTGTAACAATAGGCCATAAGAGGCTGTTCCACTAAGATATCTTAATACTCTCTTGGTTGCTTGCCAGTGAACATCACTAGAAGCCCCAAAAAATTGATAGAGTTTGTTAATAATGTAAGCAATGTCCGATCTAGTCATTGTATAGTATTGTAAACCTATTATTATACTCTTATACACAGTAGGATCTTCCAAAGGTATGCCATCCAACTTTGAAAGAGTTTTTCTTGAATCAACAAGTGTTTGTTTTTCTTGAATCAACAGGTGTTTGTAAGGGCTTGGAAGAACTTAAACCACATTTGTCCAGTATATCCTTAACATACTTATGTTGTGACAAATGAATGTAATTAGGTGTTCTTACTACCTCGGAGAAAAGAATGACTACTAAGATCTTTCAAGGAAAACCTATCTTGGAGAAAAATTACAAGCTGTTGAATGAGTTGTGAATCACTTCCAGTGACAATTATGTCATCAACATAAACAAACACTATTGTAAATGAACTAGTAGTACACTAAAAGAAACAAGAAATATCAGACTTGAAATTTTTGAAAACCCATTGAGAATAAACAGAAACTAAGTTTTTGAAATCAAGCTTTAGGAGCTTGTTTTAGACCATAAAGACCTTTCTTCAACCTACACACCATTGGAATAGAAGACTTCACTTCAAACCCCTTAGGTTGAGTCATAAAAACAACCTCTTCAAGCTCTCCATTGAGTAAAGTATTATTGATATCTAACTATCTTAATTGCCATTATTTTGATAGAACAATGCCAAGAAAAACTCTCACAGTTATATGTTTAACTACTAGACTAAAAGTCTTAAAATAGTCGGTGCCTTTAATTTGATGAAAACTCTTAATCACAACTCTTGACTTTCTTTTATCAAGACTCCTATCTCGCTTCTTTTTCACCTTATACACCCATATATTACCAATAACTTTAATATCATCTTTTAAGGGGGCTAAATCTTAAGTTAATATCATCCTTTAGGGGACTAAATCCTAAGTTTTATTTCTGGGAAGTGCCTCTTACTCATCTCTCATTGAATCTAACCAAACCTAATAATTGCTTGCTTCTGAGTAGCATTGTGGCTTAAGATTAGGTGGATCAAGCCTATATATAACATAAACTGTTGCTTTAGGTTTAGAGATTTCAGCCTTTGATCTAGTTGTTATAGAATGAAATTAGAAGGTGCTACTAGAGCAGAGGTTATGTGCATAGGTTGAGAGAGGTCAACAACTAATGAAATCGATCTAGGAAAAGATTCATTATGTTTGACAAGAAAGGTATAAGCTAAAGGTAAAGTATTGAGTCTGGTGATAAAAAAGATGACGATGAGTGGCTTAGTGAGGAAGATAACTAGTGAGGAGATTGTTGATAAGGTGAAGTTGGTCTTATAGAGGGTGTTGGAACGTGAGTGGTTTCAATTGTGCCATTATCATGTGACAAAAGGAAAGGTAAACTAGGCGAATTATCATATTGGGGTTCCAATGTCAAAGGTTGCACTAATGTGGCTGGTATTGGCAGGAGACGATACAAAGTTTCTTGATATTGAAGGATGTCTCAGTTGTCTTTTCTATTGGTTTGTAAACTTGTTTACAAGTCCAAAGAAATCAAAAACAAAATTTGAAACATTCTAGCCCATTTGAAGGCCAGCTCGTGGAAGCTTCTATGGTGATGATCTGGATTGATAAGGATACAGCTCATGGTTGGTGAGAAGAAGAAAAATCAATAGGTTAGGTAAGAAGATAATTGTATGGTTTAGATTGTTTTGGTAGGTTTAGATTGTATGGCTTAGATTTATTTGTTGTTTCTATAAATACCTCTCATTAGCAATGTAATAATCAAGCTAAATAAATCAGAAACAAAAATTCAATAATTTCTGAGTGTTTCTGGAAAATTGTTCTTGAGTGTTCTTGAGTTTTGAAAATTTTGATTCATAATTTTTCAACATTTTCAAGAAAAAGAAACAATTGTTTATGAAATTGGACACATCTACTCATGATAACTTTGTTTGTGGACAAATCCAAACACAAATAGCCTCTGTGATATGCAGCATACCCAAGAAAGACACATCATGCTGATCGAGCTTATTGCTTATATTTTTTATATTTTCTTAGACAAGGAAACACCAAGCATCCACGTGTCCTAAGAAATCCATAGTCTGGAACTTTAACATAGAGCAATAAGCTGATATTTCATATAGCACAACTGAAGAAGTCTATTATATATGCAAATACACAATTGTACGAAAAACATAGGACTGGTACTTTATTGGTATAACTGCTTGTAATAGTAGAGCTAGTCCACCTTAATAACTCTTCCGAACTGAGAAAATAAAATTCTCCCTCTCCATCATTCTGAGCAGACTTAATACTACATTCAAATTGCCTTTCCACCAAATTCATTGTTAATTTAGTTTGATCTTTAGTAGAAAAAAAGTAGATCCACATAAACTTTGAATAATCATCAATTAATAGTAAAAAATATTCAATAGAAGTGATAGAAACAATAGGACTTGTCTATAGATCAGCATATACTAAAGAGAAAGGTTTCATTTATCTTGAACTACTTGCTACAGAAGGTATTTGTGTGCCTTAGTAAGAGGACACACCAAATACTTACGAGAGGTTATAATACAATTAAGATTAATTCTTTTAGTAAGTTTATTTAGTATATTGTCTTTAGGATGTCATAACCTTGAGTTCCAATGCAAAACATAATCAGCTATACTACTAAATAAAGCTGAAGTGGATAGACTCGTACTTATCACCTGATAGTGACAAATTGTGTTTAATGCAGCATTTGAAGTTGACTAATCAAAGAGTGTACAGACCTCTTTAAAGTTTGCCTTGGAAAATGACCTGTCTTGTTCTCAGTTCCTTAATATAGAAAAAGTTAGGATAGAATTCAACTAGGACACCATTATCAACACAATTTATATACTAAGAAAATATTATTTGAAGATGCTTGAGTTACACGAAGAATGTTCTTTAGCAGTAACTGATATGAATGAGAAATAATGGAACTAGTTCCTATATTGTGAATAGGCAATTGAGAACCATTGCCCATGATAACTCATTCAGTCCCTCAAGAAGGTTGCATATCATATGCTTTTGTGGAATCACCAATTAGATGATGTGTTACACCACTATCCAGCATTCATGCCTTATCCTAGCTTACATCTGAAGACTTCACCTCAGCATGCAAGGCACCTAGAAATGTTCAAGATGAACTCTAACATTTTTCCTGACAATAGTGTAAGTCCCTCCTACATTTAAGAGGAAGAAAACACAAATGGTAGGTGCAACCACAAATGGTAGGTGCATCTAATATTGATATGTAATTTTGCCTATAAATAGGCAATGTCTTTGCCTTAGAAAAACATCAACACAACAAACAAGAAGATAAGCTAAGCAAAGCCAAAGGAACAATTTCCTTTGAAGAAAAATAGTGTTGTGTGAGAAAGTGGGAGAGAATATCTTAGAAAAATATTGGGATATTTTTCTAAAAGAGGAGTGACAAAATAGTGAGTTTGGGAAACACTTGTGTGACACTATTTTGGGTTTATCTCAATTTGTTGTATTGCCTATCACTTTGTACCCATTAATCTTATTAGTGGAAGAAATATTTTCAGAGTTTGTCCCAAATTAAAGGGTGAACCACGTTAAATTTCCGGTGTCATTATTCTACTCTGTTGAATTCATTTTATCTTTACCCGCTGTGCCTAACAACTGGTATCAGAGTTGGTCTAGTAAAATTCTTAATATGCTCTATGGTTGCAGCATAGAATGATCTTCCACATCAGAAAAGATTTTATTAGGTCCAGGGTGTATTGATTTACAGAAAAAGAAACACAGCGAAAAAAAATGTCAAGCCAAAAGGTAGATATTGAGAAATTTAATGGCAATAATAATTTCTCTTTATGGCAAAGGAGGATGAAAGATATTCTCATTCAACAGAAGGTCCATAAGGCGTTGCTGGGAAAAGAAAAGAAGGTAGCAACCGTCACCGAGGAACAATGGGAGGAAATAGATGAGATTGCAGCTAGTACAATCCGTCTAAATCTCTCAGACAGTGTCTTGCAAAATATTGAATCAAAAAATTACAAGACTGCTAAAGAAACATGGGAGACTCTAGAAAACGTGTACATGTCAAAGAACCTTGCCAATAAATTTTATTTGTGGAAGGAGCTATATCAGATGAGGAAGGAAGATAATGTGAGTATGATGCAGCATGTTAGCAATTTCAACAGCAAGCTTTCTCACTTAGCAAGATTTAATGTGAGTTTTGGCGATGAAGAGAAAGCTGTGATGTTGTTGGCATCACTACCCTTATCATATAATCATATCACAACAACTCTGACTTATGCAAAAGACAAGATGGAGTTTGAAGTTGTTGTAGAAGCCTTGTTCTCATATGAGAAACAAAACAAGGAAAGAGATTCAGAAGCACAAGCCCTTATCACAGAGTCTAGAGGAAGGAGACTGTACAAAGAACAAAAACCCAGAAGTAAGAGCAGAGGCAAATCAAATAAATTTGCCAATGTTGAATGCCATCACTGTAAGAGGAAGGGCCACATTAAGAAATTTTGTTGGGTGTTCAAAAAGGAACAAGAAACGAACAAAGGCAAAGTAACGAAGAAGAACGACGACAGTGATGATGAGCAAACAAATACCATAGACGAGTTCAATATCATTTATGATGAAGATTTTATCAATCTTGCATCACACGAGACCAGTTGGGTGATTGATAGTGGTGCTATAGTTCACGCTACATCGCGTAGAGAATTTTTCTCATCATAAATACCTGGAAGTTTTGGTGTTGTTAGAATGGGAAATGAAGGCCTGTCAAAGGTAGTAGGCAGAGGAGACGTTTGCTTGGAAACAGAGAACGGAACCAGACTATTTCTGAAGGATGTCAGGCATATTCCAGATATGCGCCTGAATTTGATCTCTGTGCGCAAACTTGCAAATGAAGGATATTGTAGCTTCTTCATTTATGACAAATGGAAAATTACAAAAGGCTCCTTAGTAGTGGCTAGAGGTGAGAAGCATACAACTCTGTATATAATGCAAGCAAAGCTCTCCACTGACACAGTAAATGCCATAGAGAAAGATAGTGCAGCTGAGTTATGGCATAAGAGACTCAGTCACATGGGTGAAAAAGGTTTGACAAGTCTAGCCAAAAATAAGATATTGCCTGGAATGGATGAAGTACATTTGGAGAAATGTGTTCATTGTCTAGCAGGAAAGCAAAATAGGGTTCATTTCAAGAGCTTCCCTCCTTCCAAAATGAATAATATTTTAGATCTGATTCATTCAGATTTGTGTGGACCAATGTCAAAGTCACTTGGTGGTGCTCAATACTTTGTGACTTTCATTGATGATCATTCAAGGAAGACATGGGTATATCTTCTAAAGACAAATGATCAGGTACTAGATGTCTTCAAAGAATTTCATGCCTTAGTTGAGAGACAGACTGGAAAGAAGCTGAAGTGCACCCGGATAGACAATGGTGGAGAATACACAGGACTTTTCCATGCTTATTGCAAAAAGCATGGTATTTGGCATCAGATGACACCTCTAAAGACACCGCAGTTGAATGGCTTAGCTGAGAGGATGAATAGAACTTTTATGGAGAGAGTTAGATGTTTACTCTCACATGAAAAGTTTCCTAAAACTTTTTGGGGTGAAACCATACTCACAGTTGCACATGTGTTGAATCTTTCACCTTGTACTCCTCTCAAGATGGATGTTCCAAATAAAGTGTGGTCAGGAAAGGATGTTTCCTATGATCATCTGCGAGTGTTTGGCTGCAAAGCATTTGTTCATATCCCCAAGGATGAGAGATCCAAACTTGATGCCAAAATAAGACAGTGTATTTTTATTGGCTATGGTCAAGATCAATTTGGCTATAGATTTTACGATCCAGTTGCAAAGAGACTTGTCAGGAGCCGTGATGCTGTATTTGTTGAAGATGAGACCATTGAAGATATTATCAAAATGAAGAAAGATGTTCCTAATTCCAATGGTGACTCATCAGATTTGGAATTAATTCCTCCAACATCAGTGCCAAGACAAGTTGGAGATGAAGACCAGGTTTATCCACCTGATGAAGATGATGCCCCCATAGAAGTTGGTTCTGAAGATGAGAGAAATGATGATATTCATTATCCAGTACCAACACCTGTGGCTTCTCCTATTCCACTGAGAAGAAGTGATAGAGTGAGACGACCCTCTATCTCATATCCTCCAGATGAGTATGTAACTTTCACTGATGGGGGAGAACCTGAGAGTTATGAAGAGGCCATGGATGACGAATCCAAACAAAAATGGATTGAAGCCATGCAAGATGAGATGAAGTCCTTGCATGAGAACAAAACCTTTGAGTTGATGAAACTACCCAAAGGGAAGAAGGCCTTGAAAAATAAATGGGTGTTCAGGGTGAAGCATGAAGGACACAGTTCCAGTCCGCGATACAAAGCCAGATTGGTTGTCAAAGGATTCAGCCAAAGAAAAGGTATTGACTTTGACGAGATTTTCTCTCCAGTTGTAAAAATGACATCCATCCGTGTTGTGCTAGGGTTAGCAGCAAGTCTTGACTTGGAGGTTGAGCAAATGGATGTCAAAACTGCCTTCTTACATGGTGACTTGGAAGAAGAGATATACATGGAGCAACTAGAGGGTTTTCAGCAAAAGGGAAAAGAAGATTATGTCTGCAAATTGAAGAAAAGTCTCTACGGCTTAAAACAGGCACCAAGACAATGGTACAAGAAGTTTGGGTCTGTTATGAGGGAGCAAGGCTACAAAAAGACTACTTCAGACCATTGTGTTTTTGTGCAGAAATTGTCTAATGATAATTTTATTATTCTTTTGCTCTATGTGGATGATATATTGATTGTTGGCCGAAATATTTCCAGAATCAACAACTTGAAAACACAGTTGAGTAAGTTTTTTTCCATGAAAGACTTAGGACCAGCAAAACAGATTCTTGGCATGACTATTATTAGAGACAGAGGCGCCAAGAAATTATGGTTGTCACAGGAGAAGTACATTGAGAAAGTACTTCAGAGATTTCATATGAATAAGGCTAAAGCGATTAGTTGTCCTCTTGCTAATCACTTTAAGCTAACTTCTAAGCAGAGCCCTTCTACAGACAAAGAGAAGGAAGAGATGGAAGAGGTTCCATATGCTTCAGCAGTTGGAAGTCTAATGTATGCCATGGTTTGTACATGGCCAGATATCACTCATGCAGTTGGAATTGTGAGTAGATTCCTTTCAAATCCTGGAAAGGAACATTGGGCTGCAGTGAAATGGATTTTCAAGTATCTTCGAGGTTCTTCCAAAATATGCCTATGTTTTGGAAATGATAAACCTGTGTTAGTTGGATACACAGATGCATATATGGCTGGTGATGTGGATTCCAGAAAATCCACTTCAGGTTACCTAATTACATTTGCAGGGGGAGCTGTGTCATGGCAATCAAAGTTACAAAAATGTGTTGCATTGTCTACTACCGAAGCAGAGTTTATAGCAGCAACGGAAGCATGTAAAGAGTTGCTATGGATGAAAAATTTCTTGAAAGAACTTGGGTTGCAACAAGACAGTTATCAGTTATTTTGTGATAGTCAGAGTGCTATCCATCTTGGAAAGAATGCCTCCTTTCATTCGAGATCAAAACATATTGATGTGAGATATCACTAGATTAGGGATGTAATGGAGAAGAAGATATTACAACTTGAGAAGATCCATACAGAAGAAAATGGATCAGACATGTTAACAAAAATTCTCCCGAGACAAAATTTTGAATATTGTCGTTTAGCTACTGGATTGGTGGAGCCCTCTATGTAGTCGGGAGGGGGAGATTTGTAAGTACCTCCTACATTTAAGAGGAAGAAAACACAAATGGTAGATGCAACCACCAATGGTAGGTGCAACCACAAATGGTAGGTACAACCACAAATGGTAGGTACAACCATAATGGTAGGTACAACCACAATGGTAGGTGCATCTAACATTGATATGCAATTTTGCCTATAAATAGGCAATGTCTTTGCCTTAGAGAAACATCAACACAACAAACAAGAAGATAAGCTAAGCAAAGCCAAAGGAACAATTTCCTTTGAAGAAAAATAGTGTTGTGTGAGAAAGTGGGAGAGAATATCTTAGAAAAATATTGGGATATTTTTCTAAAAGGGGAGTGACAAAATAGTGAGTTTGGGAAACACTTGTATGACACTATTTTGGGTTTATCTCAATTTTTTGTATTGCCTCTCACTTTGTACCCATTAATCTTATTAGTGGAAGAAATATTTTCGGAGTTTGTCCCGTGGACTTAGCCTAAATTAAAGGGTGAACCACGTTAAATTTCCGGTGTCATTATTCTACTCTGTTGAATTCATTTTATCTTTACCCGCTGTGCCCAACAAATAGGTCTCTTAACTAGAAACAAGTAGATGCTGTGTGACTTAACTTTGAGCATATCTGGCATTATAGATTATCATCTTGTTTCTTTTTGTTTAGAAGAGTAGTTCTTGAATCCACATCGTTTAGAGATTGAGGTTTTAATATGTGCATCTGTGAGTTTAAGAAAATCCTGTAAGTTCTAAGGTTTTCTAGTTGGATCAAAATGTTGATCAATATAGCTACTTTTCTCTTATGTAGCAAATGCATAAAACTTTGCCATATTTTTTTGTAACATATGTTCTTCTTTATGTTGGAGATTGTTATAAAGCTCCTTAATTTAAGGAGCAAATTAAGGAGCAAAGCATGGAGCAAACACATGGAGCAAAACAAGGAGCAAAACATGGTGCAATTCATGGAGCAAAACAAGGAGCTTAATTCAAGGAGTGAATTTTCCTATAAATAGATGTGTAATTGTAATGAATTAATCATACAAAAGTATTCATTCCAATTGAGAGAAAAGCTTAGAGAGAAAAGCTTTTGTAAGAGAAAATTGAGAGTAATTTTCTTGGGTGTAATTGGGTTGTGAGTTGTGAGTGTTGTAAACACCTTGTGTAATTTCTCCCATTTCAGTAAAAAGATCTGCAGCAGGTCCGGAGACGTAAGCAAGATTGGTCGAACTCCGTTATCAAATTTTGTGTTAATTTTCTATTCTTGCTCTCTCATAAATCTAGCTTATCGGGAATTTGCGTAATTTCTCAACAACTGGCATCAGAGCTATTGGTGGTGATTTCTGTCAATTTTCTGCAAGGTTACTATTTACGTGAATAGTGAATTACATGAATAGTGAAATTTTGTTGACGATATTTGTTCGTTGACGGAGGTGTTATAATACAAGGTGATTTACAGAAATAGTCAGAAACGATTCAGATGAAGCCAGATTTTAGTGGGAGCAATGGCCGCAGATGAAGGAAGGGTGAAACTCGAGAAATTTGATGGCACAGATTTTGGGTTTTGGAAATTGCAGATAGAAGATTATCTGTATCAAAGAAATCTATATCAACCTCTCTCAGGGAAGAAACCAGAAGCTATGAAGGAAGAAGATTGGAATCTTCTAGACATACAAGCCCTCGGAGTTATTCGATTGACGCTATCCCGTAATGTTGCCTTCAACATAGCAAAGGAAAAGACCACGGTGGGTCTTATGGAAGCTCTCTCCAATATGTATGAGAAGCCATCAGCCTCAAACAAAGTGCACTTGATGAGGCGTTTGTTTAATTTGCGGATGAATGAAGGTGCATCGGTAGCTCAACATCTCAATGAACTCAACACAGTCACAACCCAGTTGAGTTCAGTGGAAATTGAATTCGATGAAGAAGTACGAGCATTAATACTTTTATCTTATTTACCAGAAAGTTGGAATGCTACTGTCACGGCTGTGAGTAGCTCGTCAGGAAGCAATAAGTTGAAATTTGACGATGTTCGTGATCTGGTTCTCAGTGAAGAGATCCGACGTAGAGAGTCAGGTGAATCGTCAACTTCTTCAGTTTTGCATACAGAGTCAAGAGGAAGAAATTCAACCAAAGGGAATGGACGTGGCAGAACAGACTACCGAGGTAGATCAAAGGACAGGAGGTCCAAATCCAGGAATCCTAATAATTCTCATAGCTCGAAGACTATCGAGTGTTGGAATTGTGGAAGAACCGGGCACTACAAAAATTAGTGCAAGAGTGCACCGAAGGAAAAACAAGAGAAGGCAGAGGCAAATGTTACTTCCACCTCAGGAGGAGACGATGCATTGATATGCTCTTTGGAGAGCAAGGAAGAATCTTGGGTGTTAGACTCTGGAGCATCGTTCCATGCTACTTCACAAAAAGAATTCTTCGAGAAATATGTCCCCGGAAACCTTGGAAAGGTATATCTTGGTGATGATCAACCATGTGCTATTATTGGCAAAGGTGTAGTGAAGATTAAGTTGAACGGATCTGTTTGGGAACTGAAGGATGTCAGGCATATTCCCGATCTCAGAAGGAACTTAATCTCAGTGGGGCAGTTGGCCAGTGAAGGCTACACTACGATCTTCCATGGTGATGATTGGAAGATTTCAAAGGGTGCAATGACAGTTGCTCGAGGCAAGAAAAGTGGCACTCTTTACATGACAGTAGAGGCACGTTGTTCAATTACAGTTGTAGCAAGCAATGAAACACCAAATCTGTGGCACCAGAGACTAGGCCATATGAGTGAGAAGGGGATGAAGATTATGCACTCAAAGGGAAAACTTCCAGGTCTACAGTCTATGGAGATAGACATGTGCGAAGATTGTATACTTGGAAAGCAAAAGAGAGTCAGCTTTCAGACAAGTTGCAGAATCCCAAAGAAGGAAAGGCTAGAGCTTATTCACTCTAATGTTTGGGGACCAATGACCGTCTTATCTATTGGTGGGAAACACTACTTCGTGACTTTCATCGATGATCACTCTCGGAAGGTATGGGTTTACTTTCTAAAGAATAAGTCTGAAGTATTTGAGGCTTTCACAAGATGGAAAGCTATGGTGGAAAATGAGACGGGTTTAAAGATCAAAAAGCTCATAACCGATAATGGTGGTGAATATGAAGACACCAGATTCAAAAATTTCTGCTATGAGCACGGGATCAGAATGGAAAGAACTGTGCCAGGCACGCCTCAACACAATGGTGTAGCTGAGCGTATGAACCGAACATTGACAAAAAGAGCCATAAGCATTCGTATACAGTCAGGTCTACCGAAGCAGTTCTGGGCAGAAGCAGTCAACACGATAGCTTACTTGATCAATCGAGGCCTATCTATTCCATTGGAGCATAGAATACCAAAGGAGGTATGGAGCGGAAAAGAGGTGAAACTATCACATCTAAAAATTTTCGACTGTGTAGCATTTGTGCATATCAGTGATCAAGGCAGGAATAAGCTTGATCCCAAATCCAAGAAATGTACATTCATTGGCTATGGTGAGGATGAGTTTGGCTATCGCATTTGGGATGATGAAAAGAAGAAAGTTATCCGTAGCAGAGATGTGATTTTCAACGAAAGGGTGATGTATAAGGACATGCATAAAATAGACGCCAATGACTCAGAGCAGAATGAGTCAGTATTTGCAGATGCAGATGATGTCCCAGATACTTCCGCAACAGAACCAATTGTAACAAGTCCTCAGCCAGAGGAACTTGTTGGACAAAGTAGTACACAGCATTCCGACACACCATAACCTCTTACTCCAGCTCCTGTATTGAGAAGGTCTTCTCGACCTCATGTGCCTAACAGGAGATACATGAACTATATGTTGCTGACTGATGGAGGGGAGCCTGAATGCTATGATGAAGCTTGTCAGACTCGAGATTCCAACAAGTGGGAGCTTGCTATGAAAGAAGAAATGAAATCTCTCATCTCCAACCAGACATAGGAACTAGCTGAGTTACCTATGGGAAAGAAGGCACTTCATAACAAATGGGTGTACCGGGTGAAAGAGGAGCATGATGGTTCCAAGAGATACAAAGCCCGCCTAGTTGTCAAAGGGTTTCAACAGAAGGAAGGAGTTGACTACACTGACATTTTCGCTCCCGTTGTGAAGCTCAATACTATCATATCAATATTGAGTATTGTAGCCATTGAAGATCTTCATCTTGAACAGTTGGATGTGAAGACTGCATTCCTTCATGGAGATTTAGATGAAGAGATATACATGTACCAGCCAGAAGGTTTCTCAGAAAGAGGGAAGAAGAACATGGTGTGCAGACTTAAGAAGAGTTTGTATGGCCTGAAACAAGCCCCGAGACAATGGTATAGAAAGTTTGATAGCTTCATGCACAAGGAAGGTTTCCAGAAGTGCAATGCTGACCATTGTTGCTACTTCAAGAGATATAGGTCTAGTTATATCATTTTACTACTTTATGTTGATGATATGTTAGTAGCGGGTTCAGATATGGATGATATTAAAAGGTTGAAGCAGCAATTGTCAAAAGAGTTTGACATGAAAGACTTGGGTCCAGCAAAAAAGATTCTTGGAATGCAAATCACAAGAAATAAGAAGAAAGGATCCTTGCAGTTATCTCAGGCAGAGTACATCAATCGTGTTTTAAAGAGATTCAACATGGGTGATGCCAAGTCAGTAGCACACCCTTGGCCAGTCATTTTCGCCTATCCAAGGATCAGTCCCCTCAGACAGAGGAAGAGAGAGAATTCATGGCTAAGGTTCCTTATGCCTCAGCCATTGGAAGTTTGATGTACGCAATAGTTCCAGACGAGACCGGACATTGGCCGTACGCAATGGGAGTTGTTAGCAGATTTATGTCAAATCTAGGGAAAACTCATTGGGAAGCTGTCAAGTGGATTTTGAGGTATCTGCGAGGCACCACAGAAAAGTGCTTGTACTTTAGTAAAGGAGAGTTAAAAGTACAAGGATACGTAGACGCAGATTTTGGAGGTGAAGTTGATCACCGAAGAAACACCACCGGTTATATATTTACTATTGGAACTACAGCTGTTAGTTGGATGTCACAAATACAGAAAATTGTCACTCTATCTACTACGTGTTTGAGTATGTAGCAAGAATCAAGCTAGTAAAGAGATGATATGGCTTCAAGGTTTGTTAACTGAGCTGGGAGTCAAACAGGAGAAGAATGTTCTGCATAGTGATAGTCAAAGTGCAATACACTTGGCGAAGAATTCAGCATTTCATTCTAGAACCAAGCATATTGGATTTCGTTATCACTTCATCAGATCTCTATTGGAAGATGATGTGTTAATACTGGAGAAGATTCAAGGAAGTAAAAATCCAGCAGATATGTTAACAAAGGTGGTGACTATTGACAAACTGAAGTTGTGCTCAACTTCATTGGTCTCAGAGTAACAAAGACTAGAAGAGCTGCTGCATTGATCGAGGTGTGAAGACAAATTGAAATCAGTCTTCAAGTGGGAGATTGTTGAAGATTGTTATAAAGCTCCTTAATTTAAGGAGCAAAACATAGAGCAAACACATGGAGTAAAACAAGGAGCAAAACATGGTGCAATTCATGGAGCAAAACAAGGAGCTTAATTCAAGGAGCAATTTAAGGAATCATTAGTTTAAGGAGTAATTCAAGGAGTGAATTTTCCTATAAATAGATGTGTAATTGTAATGAATTAATCATCCAAAAGTGTTCATTCCAATTGAGAGAAAAGCTTTTGTAAGAGAAAATTGAGAGTAATTTTCTTGGGTGTAATTGGGTTGTGAGTTGTGAGTAAAAAGATCTGCAGCAGGTCCGGAGACGTAAGCAAGATTGGCCGAACTCCGTTATCAAATTTTGTGTGTTATTTTTCTATTCTTGCTTTCTCATAAATCTAACTTATCGGGAATTTGCGTAATTTCTCAACACTTTAAACCTTGAATGTGATAGGATTGATTGCTCCTCAGTAAGCAAGTAACTCTACAACTCAAACATAGAAGGATCTTGTGCTCTTAAGTTCATAGAAGTTACAAAACTTCTATAATCAGATCCTAAGCCTCTCAAGATTTACGTTATCACATCACTCTTAGTTATGCGATCTCATATTGCAGCTAGATGATATGTAATTCTTTTTACATGAGTAAACTACTCCTTAATACTCAAGGTATCTTTTCTAACTTGTTGAAGTTGTAATCTCAGTTCCATATTTCTTGCTTTCGAGGTAGAATTGAAAGATAATTGAAGATTGATCCACATCTGAGAATTATTGATTGAAAAAGATCCACTAACCTCATACAACATCTATGTACTCACATAGTTATAGATCCAACTCTTGAGAAGGTTGTTTCATTGATTTACATTAGAAATCATGATTGATCTTCTTGATTTCTGATTCACCAGAAACGGTGAGAAATTTTGATGGAACTGATGCAGAAGGATCAATAATCGTATCTAAGCCATAGGCTATAATAGAAGAAAGAAAGAAATCTCTCCAAATCAAGAATTTCATCCTATCAAGCTTCATTGAAATTGCAAGACTATTTGGAAGAGATGAGAGTACAAAATTCATCACATTGTTCTTTTGATTTACTACTGATGGAATGGTACTTGTGAGCTGATTTTGATTACGAAGAACAACCATGAATTTCTTTGGTCCTCTAGATCGAAAAGCTCTAATAACATACACAGGTTTAGGAAACCTTTGGAGATAATTAATTAATTAGAAAATGATAAAACTAATTAGTGAATGAATGAATGAATAAATTACACATACCAGCTACTAGCACCTCATTATATATACAAGAGGATGTTGAGAAGGAAACTAAGAAACAATCATAGCTGACTCCACATGTGCAGCCCTAACAACCTAGCTTAGCTAGTTGTTACATCAGCACTAGTTCATAATTAAGTAGAAACAAAATTACATACCTTTACGCGAAAGTTTATCTGCAATTCGTCTGGAAAAGTATGACCTCTTATGACGATCTCTTCAGGCTCATGTCGATTATAGCCAAAACAACAGCACAGAGCACCCATTCCAACATACAGCTTTAATCTCTGCTTTCATAAAATTTCAATTAGCTAAAACATAACTTTATCTATGAAACAATCTTAATAAATACCTAGCGTTAATCATAGCAACTTCAAACTTACAAATAAAAGGTGAATAAAAAATAAAAAAAAAGTAAAGTTTATGAAATATAAATTGAAATTTTAAAACAAATTAAGGAGAGTTGAAACTTTACCTTGATGAGGAAACAAGAAAGAACTAGTAGAAAACGACTTAAGTTGAAGAAGAAATCAAATTTGTCGATCATTTGTTTAGAAGATACATATATATATATATATATATATATATATATATATATATATATATATATATATTGCAAAAGAATATGAATATATATGTAGCAATTAATCATATTTCAAATTTAAAATAATTTATATAAAAAAAACTTGACGTCAAGTAATTGTTTTTAGGTTATAAAACTTTTGATTATCAAATCTTTTTTAGGGATTGGCCTCTAAGGATTCAGTAAAAATAAAAAATAAAAGGCTTATGAATATAAATTAAGGAGAGTTGAAACTTTACATCGATGAGGAGCAGGAAAGAACTAGAAAACGACCCGATTGAAGTAGAAATCAAATTTATCAATTGCTTAAAAGATACATATTTTGTGAAAATTAATATAAATATATATATATATGCAATAATTAATTATATTTTAAATTTAGAAAAGAAAATAATTTATATAAAAAAAACCTTACGTTAAAGTAATTGTTGGATTATAAAACTTTTGATTATCAAATCTTTATAGGAATAGGACTCTTAGGATTCTGTAAAATAAATAAATTAAAAAGCTTCCTAGTATTTGTAGAATTCTTCTAGGGAAAGATCACTTCAATATATTTTTGGTTACCATTTTAATTGGCAACAATAAGTTTCAAAAGTAATTTTTTGATACGTTTTATGTATTTCATATTTGTGAAAATAGTTCCTTTTTTTCCTTAAAAAAAATTCTTAATAAATATTTAATTTTAAATTGGTCCAGTTTTATGCAATATTTTTGTGAGAAAAATTAAATTTACTAAGAAGTAAGCAATGAATTTGAATACTATATAGAGGATAATATTATTCTTAAATTTTGATGTTTCATTCTATTAGTTAAAAACGCACGTTAATTGTTGTACATTTAAAAAAAATTCTTTTTGTTTAATTTCTATGATATATTTAACATTTATGTGATATAATGATAAATAAAAAAGAATAAAAAAATTAATCATAAGTTTTTGAGTCAATTAGAGATATTGTTGTAAAAAAATCTTTAATCAAAAGATACATGCATATCAAAAATTAATATGATAAACATCGTTCAATAATTTTTTATTTTATTTAAGGTGGTTGATTTAAATTTTCTTTTAATTTAAAAATAAGTAAAGAATAATAAATATTATTATTTTAAAATATGAAATATTTTTATATAACCTAATATTAAAATAATAAAATGTAACGTGACTTAGCTTGACATGGCTTAGCTTATAGATGGTTTACTCTATTAGCTAGTCCGTGATACTTTCATTTTTTTCTGTTTTGACAATTAGTGCACACACCATACACATAATGGATAATATGGTCTAAATTATTTAAAATTGTCTGATTTTAGGTTAATTTTTATTTTTTATTAAAATTCTTCGAAGATAAATTGTATTATTATTATGGTAAGATATTATCTTTATTTAGTAAACTTTACTATGATACTAGATATGTTCTCAATGACATCACATACTGGCCAATGCCTTTGGAATGCTTTCCATTATCGTGGTAAGGAATTACCTTATTATGACATGCCTTACCACATCACCAGATACCTTTCCGATGTCTTCTCATACTAGGCCAATATCTTTCCACATTCATAGAAAAGTTTATCGAAGGTCGATAATGATCGTCGAAAGTTGACAATTGTCGTCGGAACTCCATTCATGACTCTATAGTGTAGGGATATTTTGGTATTAATATTGTTTATATACGACACACGGGAGATGATTTTGATAAAAAAATGAATTTAATTGCAAAATCACTACTAGTTTGGTAAATCACTCGTATAGCATGACACTTTGGTCATTTAATTTACTTTTAAAAATTGGACATATTAATCTTTATTTTTAAAATTGATACATTTTAGCCATCTTATTGTTATAACTTTGGATAGTATTTTAGTCATTTCTTGTCAATTTTGATTTTTTGGATCATTTTTTGTGGGAAATAACTTAAGTTGTATCGAATTTAACCTTAGTAGAAGCACGTGATAGATGTTTAAAGATAAAAATATCTTAAAAAGTTGAAAAAGTAGAAAATAAAGTGATTAAGGTCATCAAAATCAATTTAAAATAACTAGAGTATCCAAAAATATAACAACAAGGTAACTAGATTTCACAAATTTAAAATAATTAATTGATCAATGTGTTTAATCAATGAAACTAAAGTGACCTTATGTGCACATTTTCCACATACAATATTTTATAACTTTTGGTGTATAGGCTAGCTATCTCATGTATAGGTTTTGACTTGTTATAGCACTATAAAAGCAAGACTAAAATAGAAATGATGAACACTTCATGCCCATTCTTTGCTTTCATCTCTTACAATGCTCTCCCTCAATCTTCTCTGCTACTTTTATGTCCACCATTGTTTATCATGGTATTTGAGCATTCCTAGGGCTCTGACTATGGAGTCTAATGATTCTACTCCAATGAATCATTATGTGCCTATTATAGAGAACATGACAAATATCAATGCAAATTTACGACCTAATCCACTTTTGTTGTGTGAAGAGTATTGAGAGATAAGAAGAAAGAATAATTTAATGTTGTATTGGTATGTTTTAGAATGTACATAGAAAACCCTATTTATAGGGTTGTAACAAGTGTAGTACAAGTGAAATAGTAAGTGTAGTACAAGTGAAATAGTAGAAGTGTAGTACAAGTTAATTATAAGTGTCTAGAGGTGTTGATGCAGTTTCAATCAGTAAGGCCAGCCCGATTAAGAATATCGAAAGAGTACTTTGCTTGAGAGAGATAATATCCTTGAGAATCATATGAGATTTCTAGGCCCAAGAAGTAGTGGAGACGACCAATGTCTTTCATTTCAAATTGATGGCTCAAAAACTGCTTGAGATCAATAATGCCATTAGAGGCATTCCCTGTTATGATCATTTCATCTACATAAAGGAGTAGAAGTGTTACACCAGTGGGAGTCTTATGAATAAAGAGATTGGAATCATAAGAACTGGAAATGAAGCCAAAATCAGTAAGTGTAGAGCTAAATTTGGCAAACCAAGCCCGATGAGCTTGTTTGAGGCCATAGAGAGCACGACGAAATATGCATACTTGATGAGGTGAATGAGTGTATCCAGGAGGAGGTTTCATATAAACTTTCTCGGTTATGTCTCCATTAAGAAAAACATTTTTGACATCCATTTGAAACATGTTGCAATTTCAGGCAGCAGCAACAACAATGATACTTCGAACAGAGGTGAGGCGAACTACAGGTGCAAAAGTTTCTTCATAGTCGATTCTATATTCTTGTGTAAAACCCTTTGCAACCAGATCGGCTTTATATCGTTCCACAGACCCATCTGAATGAGTTTTGATTTTGAAAATCCACTTACAACTAATCAGATATTTATTAGATGGATCTTGTATGTGTTTTTGTTAATGTCTATAATTCATCTATCATAGCTTGCTGCAAAT
Source organism: Hippophae rhamnoides (assembly GCA_033030585.1). Lineage (NCBI taxonomy): Eukaryota > Viridiplantae > Streptophyta > Magnoliopsida > Rosales > Elaeagnaceae > Hippophae > Hippophae rhamnoides. Next base: position 41,163,717 of record CM065434.1, read on the forward strand.
GAGGGTTAGAACTAGCTTCTCTATAATTTTGGGGTTCATAATGAGACAAAATAGTAGAGAAACATTAGTAATCACAAAGATGAAAAGGAAGACTACTTTCATGAGTAGAACGACAAAGTGATGACTCTGGACAATAGGGTAGTTGGTCTTCAGAAGATGTTGTTATGGTAGGATCCGCAAAAGGAGTAGACACATCAGGAGAAGCCATAGTAGACGATGGTGAGGGTGATCAATGTCAGGAGGAAATAAATCAATAGTTGGGTCATTAAAAAATGAGAGTGAGGTAGGAGATGAGACATGAAATGAGGAAATAAAGGAAAACATTTTATGTTCCCAAAAGATGACATGACAAGAGATGCGCAATCGTTTAGAGATAGAGTCCCAACAACGATAGCCTTTGTGTTCTATTCCATATCCTAAGAAACAACAAAGATGAGCACGAGGTTCCAATTTATTGCATTCATGAGGTTGAAAAAGAACAAAACGGGCACAACCAAACACTTTGAGCAGTTCATAAGATGGAGAAGTACTATAGAGACGCTTATAAGGGGATTGATTGTGAATAATAGGCATGGGAGCACGATTGATAGTGAACAGCCATAAGAGCTACTTCACCCCAAAAGCGTTCAAGACAAGAACTAGAAATGAGAAGAGTGCGAACAATATTAAGAATATGTCTGTGTTTTCGCTCAGCTCTTCCACTTTGTCGAGATGTGCCAGAACAAGAATATTGAGAAAGAGTCACATTTTGTCGAAGAAAATTTAAAAAAAATTGTTTCTTTATATTTCATAGCATTATCAACTCTAAGTAATTTGATATTTTGAGAAAATTGGGTTTTAACCATTTGGGCAAAATCATAATAAAATTTGGGTAATTCAGATCTATTTTTCATGAGAAAAATCCATGTGAATCTTGAGTAATCATCAATAAAAATGACAAAGTAAACACATCCCCCCATAGTAGGATGAGGGGATGGACCCTAAACATCAGAATGAATTAATTCAAAAGGGGAGACAAAAGTAGAATCACTTTTATTAAAACATAAAGCAGGTTGTTTTCCTAATTGACAAGGCAAACAATTTACATTATCAGAAATAGAAACAAATCCTAATTTACTAGAAGATGCTAAGGGACGAAGACGTCCTATAAACATATGGCTTATACGAGTATGCCATAGGTTGATAGTAGTAGAAGCAACAAAAAAAAGTATAAGGAGAATTGGGTAGATGAAGGTTGATAAGTTCAAATAATCGTCCAACCTTACGGCCTATCCCAAGGATTTGTCCTATCTGTGGATCTGCACATGACAACCAGAAGAGGAAAAAGTAATAGTAAGACCAAGTTCACATAATTGACCAACAAAGATAAGATTTAGAGTAAGGTTGGGAATATGAAAGGTGTCAAAAAGTGATATAGAAGATGTGAAAACTTGTCCTATAGCATTAACATGAAAAAGTGAACCATTGGCAGTTTGAATTAAAGGTTTAGAGATGGAAGATTGTGTGAGAGAGAAGATGTGAGTATCATGAGTCATATGGTTACAACAAGCAGAATCAAAATACCATAAAGATTTACCTGATGTGAGAGACAAGGCAGTAGGAAGAGGATTACTAGATTGTGAGAGAACATGTTTAAGAAGATCTTCAAGTTTTTGACTGGAGAAGATAAATTTGTCATGATTATCCTCAGAAACAGCAGTAGTGATAAATGAGTTACTATTTTTACCTTAAGCATGTTAAGAGGGATTCCGTGAGGAATACTGAGAGGGATTCCGAAAGCAATCTCTGTGAAAGTGTCCTAGACCCTTCTCGTGACAATATATACATACTCGCATGGGACATGTAAGAAGCTCATGATTGGAGTTGTGACAATAGGTGCAACCTTGATGTTTGAAGCCCTCTTTAGAACCTCATTTAGGGCGATATAAGGGTGGCAAGAACAGAATCTGTATGATGAACTTTGAAAATCCCCATTCGAGTTTCTTCAGATCGAAGCTCGGTCACAGTAGTATCTAAGGATGGAAAAGGACTCCAATGGAGTAAGCAAGCCCGAACAGGTTCAAATCAATCATGGAGAGCCATGAGAAAAATAACAAGACGCTGGTGATTACGACAAGTTACAAACATCTCAGCATCAATCTTGTTCATCCAAGTTGATTTAGAGAGAGCAAGTTAATCCCAAATAGTATGCATTTTAGAGAGAAATTGATTAATGGTTTGATCAGCCCTTTGGCATTTGGTATGAAGAGTTGTTAGAAGTTGATATTGGTTAGCCAAATCTGTTGTAGTGAAGCGAGCCTCAAGAAATTCCTAAACTTCTTTGGCAGTACCTGATTAGTGCTCAAAAAGCACTAAAATAACCATGATTTTATGCACATTAATTGATTAAAAATATATATATTTATATGTTTTATCATATATTTATATAAATTTGTCTTTTTCGGAATCACGGGTATTTTTATTGTTTTTTAGGTATTTTGGCTTAAAAACGCAATTTAAAGACTCAAAGAGGAATACTTGAAGCAATACATCACAAAAATATCAATAAATAAATGGGGAAAGGTCAACAAATATGGAAAACTGACAAAATAGGTCGAACGGTCAAAAATGTCAAAAGGAGAAAACGCGCCGCATCGCCTTACCAACTTCAAAGACTCAGCCTCCGCCCCAACCGCGCTGGTATGTTTTAGTACAAGTAAAGATCGCGCGTTTGTGTTATCGTTCATGCGCGCAGATCGCGCGCGCGAGGTTACCGTTCATGCGCGCAAGAAGACCGCGCGCGGGTTATCGTTCACGCGCGCGCCGACAGCTCTGGCCCGCGCGCGCGCGCAGCGCCCAGCCAGCTTCTCCGCGCGCCCAACGCGTTTCACCCCATTTTTCACGTGCGGCAACAGCCTCTCGCGACGGCCATGCCGACGCGTCATTGATGACCTCAAAGATGTCCATTACACGCTTAATTTTTTAATATTTTTTTAACATTTTTTTACTCATTTTTCTCTCCATCCTCACCTATAAATACCCCCTTCCATACACCTTCAATACACCTCAAAACCACACTTCTCTCTCTTTCTTTCTTTCTCTCAATTTCTTAGTTTTTAGTTTTTTTTTAGTTTTTCTTATGTTTTAGCTAGTTTTTCTTATGTTTTAGCTAGTTTTTCTTAGTTTAGAGTTCTTCTCTTTTTGAAGAACTAGTTATGCTTTTGTAATATTTTAAAGCTTTTTCGATTCAATAAACGGGAGCCAAATTCCACTTGGAGTTTTTCCAAGAATCTTAGACATAGCGTCAAGCTCGTAAGGATTTTATTTTCTTTACGCTATTTTTATGCTTTATTCTTACACGTTATATTTAATTGTCTCAGAAGTTAAATTTAATCGTGTACTGCTTAGTAAACACGTACGTAATAATGACGTTGTTATGCGAATATTAAATAGGTAAAAATCTCTAAAATGAATTGATTTTATTTTTATTCAAGATTTTATATTAAGAATGTTGTAGAGAATATATTATTTTTCATTACAAACTTAAATCAAAATTAGATTTTAAGGTTTAGTTATCCTGCCTAATTTAGAAGAATTTTTTTATTCGATGAGTACATAATCGGCCTGTAGTTAGAGTTAAGCTCTATTTCAAAAGTTTTTATAAGAATTATTATCTCAAAATGTATTGACTACATGTTTTCTTAGGGTTTTAAAACTGAAAGCTAAGTACTTGATAACTAAATTCTGCGCTTAATTTGACACTCAATAAAGTTTTTAAATCGGTTTTAACTCACCAAAGGCAGATTTAAATTGGCTCATTTTCAATCTCTTAGAAAAAGCGAATTAATTTAATTAACCAAATTAGTTATCAACCCCACCCATAGGTGTTAATTGATTTGTTTAGTTAACAAAGAATATCTAACTCACCAAAGCGCCAGATTCATACAAAAAGTTAGAATCAATAAATATCAATTCATATCTTTAATAACCTAAATAATACGAAGAAGATAATTAACTTAGTTATTATATCCATAAATACTCCACTATTTATAAAAGATAAAATTCTGTAATGAATGTTTATTGACCCATCTATGTTTAATTTCAGAATTAGATTAAAAACACAAAACCCAAAATATCGCGATGCGATGTTTAGGATTTAATTTTCGCTTTTAAAAGTTTGAATAATAAATTAAGAACCACATACATTCCTTCCTTGGGACGATCTTTGCAGAAGATACTTATCATTTTTCATTAAATGATTCGCTGCACTTGCGTAGAGTTTTACAAATATTAAACCAAAGTATTAAGGACGGCGATGCTTGCCATTCATCAAAAATTTGGCGATCACGATTCTCGCTTCATCAAGTTTTATAGCGCTGGCCGGGATGACTACGCTGGATGAGATCAAGTTTTTTAGGCCAATACGGATCGGAATATTGCTTTTAATTTATTTATCAAAATTTTAAAAATATTTTGTGTCAGAATAATTCGCGATTTTTTTAAAAAAATAAAACAAATTAAATCAAATTTCAATTTTCATAAGAAATAATAAAAAAAATAAAAAAATAATTTTTTTATATAAATTTTAAATAAAAAAAATTAAAAAAATTAAAAAAATTAAAAAAATTAAAAAAATTAAAAAAAATTAAAAAAATAAAATTAAAAAAATAAAATTAAAAAAAATTAAAAAAAATTTAAAAAAAATTAAAAATTAAAAAAAAAAAATTTTGTAACGTGAATAGTACAATAATTTAGAAAATTAAAATTTGAAGTAAAAAGTTTTTACGCCTCATGAAAAGTAAAAAAAAATTAAAAAAATAATATTTTTAAATAAAAATTTTACCGTCAATAATAAATAAATATAGAAAATTAAATATTGAAAAAAAAATTACCGTTCATGAATAGTAAAAAAAAAAGTTCAAAAATTTTAGGTTAAAAAAAAACATTGTAAATAGTAAAATAAAGTTACCATTCATAAATAGTAAAAATAAAAAAAATAAAAATAAAAATAAAAAAAATTCCAATTTTAAATTGTTTAATAAATATAGTGTTAATAGTAAAATAATTTTGGAATTTGAAATTTCGAAGAAAAAAAATAAAAAAAAATAAAACAAATAAAAAAATAAAAAAATAAAAAAATAAAAAAAATAAAAAAAATAAAAAAAAACCAAAATTTTAATTTTTTTGAGTTTAGTTTTTACTATTTTTTTTTATTTATTTTAAATCGTAATTTTATTTTTTTATTTTCTTTTACCTTTTTCAATTTTATTTTATTTTATTATTATTTTTTTTTCTTTCTTTAGCAATTTTTTTTCTTCTTGATTTTTATTTAACTTACTTAACTTAGTTTTTTTTACTAACTTAATTAACTTAGATTTTTTTTTTTACTTTACTTAACTTAATTAACTTTTTTTTTACCAACTTAATTAACTTAGATTTTTTTTTTAACTTAACTTAATTAACTTAGATTTTTTTTTACTTCACTTAACTTAATTAACTTAGATTTTTTTTTACTTTACTTAACTTAATTAACTTTTTTTTTACCAACTTAATTAACTTAGATTTTTTTAACTTAACTTAATTAACTTAGATTTTTTAATTCACTTAACTTAATTAACCTTTTCTTTAAACTTAATTAACTTAGATTTTCATTAACTTAAATTTTTATTTAATTTAACTTAATAACATGAAAAGTAAAGATCTAAGGGAGCTCGTCAGACAGTTTAGCCTTTGCCACTAATTTTCCTGGGAACGTTGTTCGCTTCAGAGATGGTTTTTAAGCCTTTGCGACCACCATTCTTTCCAACACTTTGGTTAATCATCGATTATGTTATTTTTTTTTCTTAAAAACAAAAACAAAAACAAAAAAAACAAAAATTTCTAAACTATCTCCAAAATTTTAAAGTTTTAATTACAATCTAGGAGTTAGTCGCTTTGTTTAATCTAGGTACAATCGTGTTTTTTATGCCTTAATTATTTGATTTGTACCTAGACGTGGGTTATCTATAACTCAAAGATGCCTAGTTTGAAGTACATAAAGAAATATGAAAATCAATAGTGGCATGATCGAAAAAGTATAGGTGTAGACAACCTTGTCTTACCTATAGGTTTGATTGACTCAATGATTTAGGATATCGAGTTTACTTAAAATGCAATCCTGTTACGCTCACAAGACGTTAAACTAAGCTACCGGATGGGAGTGCAACCCATCATTTTAGGTAATTTTCTTTTATTTGTTTCATTTATTTAATTACATGTGAATAATTTTTTAAATTGTTAAAACTAAAAATATTTGTTGAGATGTTAAGTTCACAAATGATCCGCCCCATACACTTTAATGATTTAATACGATGGACCGCATTTTCCATTACTACTTGCACTTTCTCAAGAAATAGGTAATCTTTCTTCTCTTTTCTCTTTATCTTTAATTTACTTGTTACATTGAGGACAATGTAAGTTCTAGGTCGGGGTGGTGAAAAGTTACCACGCTTAATTAAAAAAAGTTTTAACAATTTAAAAATAAAAAAATTTACTTTTTCATTTTTGTGTTTTGGTTTTATTTCTATTTTGTGTGATTTAGTAATTTTTGGAATAAAATAAAATTAACAAAAATTTATCTTTTTCTTTAAATCAAATTTAAGTAAATAGTTAAGTCAGATCGTTAGATTAATTTTTGAAAACATATCATGAAATATTTTGTAATTATTTTTGATAATTAGTTAGTTTTTGTCATAACTAGTATTTCTCGATAAGACGTGGAAATTATATTAAACCCAAAATCGGTGTTTATGAATTTTTTTAAGGAGTATCTACCTTTCATGTAGATATAATTTGAGCCTAATTTCCTTTATTCAGAGGAAATATATATTTTTTCTACTCCAAACACATTTCTTATTTCTTCAAATTTTTAGATGATCTCTATAGGTATTAGCATTGAATGTATGAATTTTTTTCTTATCTTAATAAAGTATCATATATTTTTTTTTATTATTTTTCGCACAGATTAAATGATTTGAGTAGAAATTGATAAGATATGCTTATATCTCATTTATGCATTTAACTACTACAAAAACAAAAAGACATATCCAGTTACCTAAACCAAGATCAAACGTAAAAGCCACAAAAATTAACCACTCACCAAAAATCCAAAATACGTGTACAATCAGACACGGGTTGACTCTCTAAAATACATATATTGAGAAATATCTTCGTCAAAAAAATAGAGATAAAGAATATATAGTATAATCTACATACTATAACCCACATTGCCTACAAAGTTGTGAGTAAAGGCTAATTACAAAAGAAGGATATAGAAATAATTCCCTAAAAGTCATTGCACTCTCTTCATTTGTGAAAGGCATATATCTTGAAATTCTTTCTTAATGAGTTTGATTTATGCATGAAAATAATTTTTATATATGATATCTTTATAATTTATACATTTGATTCCTTTCATGAGATCAATGTTAAAATAACACTTGAGCCTTTATTCTTTATACATACGCGAACATATTAGTTCATTTCTATACATCAACTCTTTTCGCATATAAAATAGTATTTAGTGTTTGAACCCATAGGATTCAAAGTGTTTTGAGAGTATTGACTTGCGAGGAATGTAGTCGGCGACGATTCATGACACCGAAATTGGGTGAAATTAAATTGATACATTTTTTGACATGAAATATGAAAATGATTTTCGACTAATTATTATAATAAATCATGATTGTTTGAAGAGATTAAAATAACTTATGCTTAAGATTTTAATTATGATCTTAAAGGAGATTAAAAAGTATGAGACATTTTTGTGATATGTTGTTTTCTCTTATTCAAAAAAAAAAAATTAATTTGTTATTTTGTTGTAAATTTAATTTTTAAGTTGTTTGTTTTTATTGTTTCTTTTGTTTTTACATTTAGTGCAATGTTTCAAGGGTATCATTACCGAAAACCTCACGAGACTCAAACTCGTCCACTAGTGGCAACCTGTGGTTTAAAGGCTTGTTGCATAGGCTAAATGCAACCTGTCAATCCACGGAAGTGATTTAGGATAGTTTAATTTTTAGTTTTTATCGCTTTCTTGCTACGGACTAGCAAGTTCGTCAGGTGATGAATACCAAAAAAAGCACTAAAATAACCATGATTTTATGCACATTAATTGATTAAAAATATATATATTTATATGTTTTATCATATATTTATATAAATTTGTCTTTTTTCGAATCACGTATTTTTATTGTTTTTTAGGTATTTTGGCTTAAAAACGCAATTTAAAGACTCAAAGAGGAATACTTGAAGCAATACATCACAAAAATATCAATAAATAAATGGGGAAAGGTCAACAAATATGGAAAAACTCGGACAAAATAGGTTTTCGAAACGGTCAAAAATGTCAAAGGAGAAAACGTGGTTACCAGATCGCCATTACGCCGCGGCCATGAAGACTCAAATTTCAATCGCGCGGGGTTAACTGCGTCAGTTAAAGATCACGCGCAGGTTATCGTTACCGGCTCATGCGCGCAAAGACTGCAAGACGGGTTACCTGTTCACGCGCGCATCGACAGCCCTGAAGGCCGCGCATTAGCCGCTCTCTGCCAGCTCGCCCCTCCGCGCGCGCCCAACGTGTTTTCACCCCATTTTTCACGTGCAAGAGCCTCTTTAGACGTCATGCCACACGTCATTGATGACCTCAAAGATGTCCATTACACGTTTTTTTAATTTTTTAATATTTTTGTTAACATTTTTTTCCTCTTTTTTTCTCTCCATGCTCACCTATAAATACCCCACATCCATACACCTTCAATACACCTCAAAACCACACTTCTCTCTTCTTTCTTTCTCTCAATTTCTTAGTTTTTAGTTTTTTTAGTTTTTCTTATGTTCTTGCTAGTTTTTCTCATGTTTTAGCTACTTTTTCTTAGTTTTAGAGTTCTTTCTTTAGGAAGAACTAGTTATTTTTTTGTAATATTTTAGCTTTTTGATTCAATAAATGGGAGTGCAAATTTGCTTGGAGTTTTTCCAAAGAATCTGAATAAGCGTCGAAGTTCGTAAGGATTTTATTTTCTTTACGCTTATTTTTATGCTTTATTCTTACATGTTATATTTAATTTTTCTCAGAAGTTAAATTTAATCAAAAGGCTGCCGTTTAGTAAACATGATGTAATAATGACGTTGTTATGCTACAAATATTAAATAGGTAAAAATCTCTAAAATGAATTGATTTTATTTTTATTCAAGATTTTATATTAAGAATGTTGTAGAGAAATATATTATTTTTCATTACAAACTTAAATCCGAAAATTAGATTTTAAGGTTTAGTTATCCTGGCCTAATTTAGAGTAGTGCTCTTTATTTGATGGTACAATCGCCTAGGTAGTTGTAGCTCGAAGCTCTATTTCAAAAGTTTTTATAAGAATTATTATCCGAAAATGTATCGACGACATGTTTTCGTAGAAGGGTTTTAAAACTTGAAAGTTAGTACTTGGATAACTAAATTCTTAGGTTTAATTTGGACACCTTGAATAAAGTTTAAACTGCCTAACCCCACCAAATGTGGCATTTAAATGGTTCATTTTCAATCTCTTAGAAAAAGGAATTAATTTAATTAACCAAATTAGTTATCAACCCCACCCATAGGTGTTAATTGATTTGTTTAGTTAACAAAGAATATCTAACCCCACCAAAGGTGTTATTCATACAAAAAAGGGAGAATCAATAAATATCAATTCATATCTTTAATAACCTAAATAATACGAGCAAGCATAATTAACTTAGTTATTATATCCATAAATACTCCACTATTTATAAAAGATAAAATTTGCATGAATGTTTATTGAATCTATGTTTAATTTCCTGTAATTAGATTAAAAACACAAAACCCAAAATATCGTGACAGGATGTTTAGGATTTAATTTCGTTTTTAAAAGTTTGAATAATAAATTAAGAACCACATACATTCCTTCCTTAGATCGACCTTGGGAGTATACTTATCATTTTCTACGAAATGATTCGTGCACTTGCGAGAGTTTTACAAATATTAAAACCAAAGTATTTGCGAGAATCGGCGATGCCGGTTTTTGCTCATCAGTACCAAAACACTCAAATTCACCATGGATGGAGGATAAGGTGGTGCTACGGAACCAGGTAATAATTTGATGATGTTTACTCTCCCAGTCTTTAAGGCGGTTAACAAATAAGGAGTTGTTTTCAGTGGTTTCTTGGATGGGTATAGAGATATCACCAGTTATGAAACGCCATAGCTTGTCTCCTTTCAAGAAACTTTTCATTTCTTGTGTCTAGCCTAGGTAGTTAATATCATCAAGGATGGTAGAGATTGGTTTTGGGACATCATTTCGGTTCATTTTAACGAAATAATGAAGGAAATATAAAGCAAATATATAGAAACAGTATAAAGGAGATATCCTTAAAAATGAAAAGAGGAGTTGAAAATAAGCCTGAAACCAGGTTGAGGTGAGCCAGGTTGGAATGAGCCGAGTTGAGGTGAGCCGAATTGGAGTGAGCCAGGTTGAGGTGAGGTGAGCCGGGTTAGAGTGAGTCGAGTTGAGGTGAGCCGGGTTAGGGTGAACCAGGTCTAGAATGAACTGAGTTAGGGTGAGCCGGGTTGGCTGTGATGAACATAGGCAAAATTTTGATAGAAATTCTAGAGGTATATAAGAGGCTTTGATACCATGTGAAGAGTATAGAGAGATAAGAAGAAAGAATGATTTAATGTTGTATTGGTGTGTTTTAGAATGTACATAGAGAACCCTATTTATAGGGTTGTAACAAGTGTAGTACAAATGAAATAGTAAGTGTAGTACAAGTGAAATAGTAGAAGTGTAGTACAAGTGAAATAATACAAGTGTAGTACAAGTGAAATAATACAAGTGTAGTACAAGTGAATTATAATATCAAATATAACTTAACATATTGTTTTCTTCTTCTTCTTCATTAGTAGCTAGTTATAACCTACCAATTAACCCTAATTTCAATGTTAAATTAGATGACAAAAATTACCTAATATAGTATGAGTAATTAAATATGTACTCACAGTGTCTGGGTTACAAGCATACATTGATGGGTTAGCTGATATTTCACCAAAAGTTATTAAGAAAATTGTTAAAGTTGTTAACAGAAATACTGATGAATCAAAAGAAGAATAAATATTTGAGATGTATCCTAATTACGAGGAATGGGATAAAAGAGATAGTGTAGTGAAAAATTGAATTTACTCTTCCTTGACTCCAACTATCTTAAGCATCTTGTTAGAAAAAAAAGTACAACATATTAGCATTGGTTTGCATTCAAAAAAGCTTTAACAGATGAATCTAGTGCTAGATTGGTACATCTATGATGACAATTATAGACCATGAGGAAGTGTACACATCCAATGGAACCTTACATTAGCTCATTGGAAGATTTGTTGAATCATTTGATTGTAGTACAAGATAATATTAGTGTGAGAGAGCATGTGGTGTATGTTATAGAGGTCTTGATGGTAACTATTCCTCTTTGGTAATGACTATGAGCAACAAGATGTATGAAATAAGCTTGGATGAATTGTTTTCTATGATTAGAACATATGAAATATAGCTAAAATACATGAACTTACCACATCCTCTACTTATATAAGAAAACTTAGCCAAAGCTTATAATTAGCAACCACTACCATATTCAGTTACCTATAACCAACAACATATACCACAATCAAAAACTTACAATCCTATACAAACTATACCTCCACCAATTCCTTAAAATCAACAACATGTGTCTTACAATCCATCACCACTAGTTCCATCACATAAACCTTAAAAGTCATCACCAGTAGTTCCAGCCTCTATTATATCATCACTTTCTTATACTAATCAACAAGTGCACACCAACCTTCACCATCTCAGTTTCAATACATACCTTATCCATAATCATTTTAAAGGCTATTTACAACTAGCTGATTTAGCAAGACCAACAAGAGGTCTAAATTTTGGTAACAATGGTTTAAAGCATTTATGTCAAGTTTTTAAAAAGATTGGTCACACTGTTGCACAATGTTATTACAAGTACTCATCTTTTAATAATGCAAGACCTTAACCACTTGGACCTTCTCCACCTAAAATATCATAAGAACACTATTTTGAAGTGTAATTTGGTGACTCTTCCCAATACTTACCATTACAACCACCTGTATTTCCAAGATACACACCAGTGCATATCCACGATAATATCAGCCACTACCACAACCTACATAAGTTTTTTCATCTCCATTTCCCACACCTCCTTAACAACCTTTGCAAAAAATCTCATTCATTACCAAGTCTTCAACATTATATGCCTATTTTCACACCCTAGTTGATAGTTCAATAGTAACTGGGAAACCACTAGCTCATCCTGGGATAGTAACTAATGATCACTACCTCATGGATATAGGTAGGATTCACCATCTTACTACCAATAAATCTAATCTTAGTAATCATAATGCTTACAAAGGTTAGGAGATGGAATTTTAGAAAATGGTCAATATGTGCCTATTTCTCACACTAGTTATGCTCAATTAATAACTTCACATAGTTCTTTAACACTCAATAATTCATTACATGTTCCTCAATTAACAAATAATTTTATTAAGTTAGAAATTTATATTCACTTAACAATATTTTTATTGAATTTTTCCTTGAATCATTCTTTATCATGGATCTTGCCAAAAGGGATTTTGATAGTGCAAATTATAAATATTTTCAAGTTTACAAATCATTAATGGATTAGCAATAAGGTTACCTCGAGGTCAATCACACATGAAATTGCAACATTTTTAAATTCTTTATATATTTTCTTAAAAATAATATAAATTAATAAAATAAAATATCTTAGATACTCTAAAACAGTTAATGGAAAAGTTAAAAATAAAATATCTAATTAAAAAACTAAGTTAATGAAAAGCTAGTGGATAATTTTAAATAAAAAGATGAGACAATTAATGAAAATTTTAGCGAACTAATCAATTATATTTTGGATTATTTAGGTTAATTTAATAATTGTTCCTAAGTTGAGATTATTGATTTTACCACAAAAACTAGAATATTCCAATGATCGTGATAATTTTCACCTACAATTAACTAACTAATGTACTTGATACAATCAATTAATTAATTGGAATAAACATAAGAAAATTCTAAGATCATTTAAACTAACACAATTATCATGTAATTAATTTAGATTCTTGTCCAAAAGAGCATAATTAGGCCCTCATGATTTTTCTTATAACATAATCTATATATATTTTCTTTAAGCATAAATGATTATTTGATCCATCAATAATTCATAATTAAAGATTTCAACAAAACAAGATTAAGAAATAATCTCAATTTTATTTAAAAATAATTAACCTAGTAATACGAAAAATTAGGAAGGCATAACTAAATTCCCAAAGAAAATTTAGCGAAATATAATTAAACTCACACTCATAAATAATCTCAATTTTATTAAAAAAATAATTAACCTAGTAATACAAAAAATTAGGGTAGCATAAATAAAATCCCAAAGAAAATTTAGCCAAACATAATTAAACTCGCAATATAATCTCACTTTTATTTAAAAATAATTAACCTAGTAATACAAAAAATTAGGGGTAGTATAACTAAAATCCCAAAGAAAACTTAGCCAAACATAATTAAACTCATAATCATAAATAAAATTGTTAGAGGCCTTGTCTTTACTGCACGTATCAAAATAGAACTATAAAATAAAATACAATAATGAAACTGATACCCAAATCATTTGGTATATGCACCAATTGAGGTAAAGTTGATTCCTCCTTGTTCTCCTCACAAGGCTTTAAAATTTTATAATCCATTGCTTGACCTTCCTTGGTATTTTCTTTCCTATTTTTATTTTATAGCATCAAGTGGTAAATCATTAGTAATTTTAGAAAAAATATTATTTAGAACCTTACCACTTTGAATGATTGTAATAGCCTTTGTTAGTTCGAATTGACAAGGAAACTTTCAATTTATTTATTTTTACAATTGTTCTGCTAGTTTCCAAGTTGCCAAGGTGAAAACTAGATAAAGACCTAGTGGCACAAACAATACTCAAATTGGCACATAAAGGGAAGATAATCTAATTTTGAGAGGAGGATGGTTTACTCAAGCACAAGGGGACCAAAATATTTGTTTTGAGATTAAGGGACATAAGGACACTTATAAGGGAATGTCAAGACACATTGTGAGTAGGTCATCCAGGATAGCAAAGAATGTATGCCCTGATGAAGTATGAGTACTATTGGCCTTAGATGCATGAGAATGTGATGTATTATACAAGAATACGTCTCATCTTCCAGTATGATAAAGTTGAGAAGTTAGAGATAATGGGGTTGTTGGAACCCTTGCTAGTCCAACGAGGCTATAAGAAAGTGTTTCAATGGAATACATCAACAACTTTCCTAAGGTGGTAAATCTAACAAGAGTTTTAGTTGTGATTAAAAAGTTTTCAAATTGCAAAACATTCTTTCTTGTGGAGAAGTATTCCTCGATAGAAGAAACAACTTGCTTATTTTTCAAGTTCGTTGTCAAATACTGTGGTGTTCCCTTGAACATTGTGAGAAATTGAGATATTCAATTTATGATACACTTGAGCACTACAAGTATACACAATCATGTACAAGTGATAAGTAATTTAAAAATAATAGTAATTATACCCATGAGGATTAGATTATTAAGTGTTTAAGTATTGTACTATGATCACAATAACACTATTTAGACTAACAGAAATGGATAGATAAAATAAAATAAAATAAAATAAAATAAAAAAATACAATATTTGCACTAACGTGATCCAACATATTCACACTTACTTTGGTATAAATAGGAATCCAATTTTCCCAATTTCTCTCACATGAATCAATTTACTATCTCAAGCAATTATTGATATGATATTTGATCAAACACCTTATACTAGCATGCATTCCTCTCTCAAGGATACTACATGTCATATAATGGTTAAATTAATCATACTCTCATACCAATTAATTTATACACTACTCATTAACTTTCATTTAGAGATCACATACACACGAATCGTACATCTCTACCTACAAGCTATATATGTTTATTAATCAAGAGTAATAATTAAATGGCTTTCTCAAGCATTAACTAATTATTTTACTATATTGGAAGTATTTATAATAGATCAATAAAAGTATCAAATATAAAAAATTACAAAGGAATGAAAAAATAAATTTATTCATTACATAAAGAAATTGAATTCAAGAAGATCCTAACAACAAGTTTACGCAATCCAAATCATATTAAATTAAACCCGATAACAATGAGATAATACAAGAAAATAATAAAATAGAATCAATTTATTGACGAATCTCAACTCCAAAACCCCCAATTTTTAATCCTTCTATTACTTTATCTCTCTAAATTTACTACCTCTTTCTCATATAATGTTGCTTAGGTGTAGAAAGTGTTGAATGAATTGAATTGGACTGTTATATAGGTTAAATATACTAATTTTGTGTATAACCCTATAACAAATATGGAATATTGATTAAAATATGATATGATAGTTAAAAGAGGCTAAAAATTGAGTGCCACGTGTGTAAGGTAAAACACAGTCAAAATGACATCATTGATGAACAGTGCATGCCTAACCCACACAAAATGGCATTGTTCTAAGGAGGTGGACGCGTGTACGCATGATGAGAAATGACACCATTTTTTTGGAAATTATCTCTGCCCATTTGAGTTGATCCACCGTATTCCAAGTACATCCACATGGGTTGATTTTTATTATTCTCTAGTCACTTTCTTCTAGATATGACCCTCGATTAATTGAGACCCTTTAAGATCAATCAAGAGCTCCAAAATTTGATATGAGAATCTTAGGTTGATCTCGATCAAGGAAGGATAGATGAAATCATCTAAATGCACCCTTGGATCATGCTTTGTACATCTACCTACACTAGAAAAATCCCAAAAAATAACAAAAATTCTAGAAAAACTTTATAATTTCCTTAACTTAAATAAATCAAGTTTAATATTTTCCAACATAATTTTCACCTTTTATTGATTAAAACAAGACAAATATCAAGTTTTAAATATATTAATAACTCTATTTTTATAGATTTATAAGTTTACGGGGACCTTATGGTTATAACTCTTTAAGCTTATTGGCTCTTAACTTAACACCTCTTTGTGTTATCACCCTCAATCAAATGGATAGATAGATAGATTCAATGGTTATTGGAGGAGCATCTATGATACTTTGTGATAGCAAACAAAAAGAATTGACTAATTTTGTTTTAATGCTCATAAGAAATTTTCCACCAATAAGAGCACTGTTGAGCTTCTTAGTTGATAACAACCATTGTTTCCCTCTTATATACTAGAAAGAATCCCACAGCTTTCAATTTCATAAAAATAGTGGAAAATAAGTATTGAGATTTCTCATGTCTATTTAGAGAAAGCTTCTAAGAGAATAAAGAAATGGGAAGACAATCAAGGTAGACTATTAGAGTTTTAAATGAGAGATATTGTAATAATGAAGTTATTACCATAACAGATTTGGTCTCTAGGAACAAGAGATGTAAGACTTATAAGTAGATATAAGGGGCCAATTCCTATTGTTTCCAAGATCGAAAGAGCTTCTTATAAGTTCGCAACCCCAAGTTAGATGAAGGTGTACCTTGTGTTTCATGTCAGCCGTAATTGATAAGTCGTGAAACATGATAATTATTGTAATATTAAAAACATGATAGTTATGGTCTGATTTTTTTTACCTTTCTTATTCATTTATTTTCTAGAGTTATCTGTAAATATCTATTAATCAAAAAACCAGATCAGACCAGATTGAGCCAAATAGTTTTATAAATCACATTGTCTTGTTCGATTTTACTAATTTTTAAATTGATCAGACCAGACCGGACCGTTATTATAATATATTAAATAATTATTCAGAATGGGGATTATATAACAAAATCATTTGTAGTTTCGCACTACGAACCAATTTCTCTTCGAAACCCTAAACCTCTAATCTGCATCCTCATCACCTCCAACACTAACCATTCGTCCTCGGCTTGCCTCCAGTTTTGTCATCCATTGATAGTTGACACCTCTAGACCAAAGTCATGTGACCCATAATAAGAGAAATGGAGAAAAGCTTCACTTTGCTTCACACTGTTGTCACTGTTGGTGCCTTCTTAGTTGTTTCTTTATGGTATTTCTCTGATTTTTGTCACTTTCATGGGAATCATTAAGTGTTCACATCCTAAATTTTCAATTTTTTTTCTTAATTTTTAGGTATGGTTTCATGTTTGGAAGAGAATCTGCTCGTAAAAAACTAGGTGACTTGATCAATGATTTTCGTCGTGGAAACCCTAATCCTAATTCCGAATCACCACCATCTTATTCCTAATTTACATTTGGTATGCTTCTCTATTTTTCTTTCTCTTGTTGATTCAAATTTTTATGTATAGTTGGATTCTAACCAAAATTCAAAAGTACACATTTTTTATGATTGCTAATACGTCAAACTTTGAGTCCAAACCAAACTAGTATGGACAAATTGTACAAATTAAATTGAATTGAACCAAAATAGTAAGTTGTACAATGTAAATATGTTATTGTAAATCGTACATAATGTATATTATTTTATGTACCTAATGTAAATGTATATTATGTATAAATTAACATGTGATTTTGGAGTTGTAATACACATGTGCTATTTTTGGGCTTCAAATGTCAAAATTAGGTTGGATTAGTTATTTAATTTATCTCATAACATCAGTAAATGAGCGATACATGTGTTTCATGAATAGTTAAATGTGACTTAGAAGGTGTATATAGATTTGTTAATTTTTAGAGAAGTTAATTAACCTGTTTTTGAAGTAAGAATTCGTCTTGATTATGACAGTTCAAATGCTTAGGTTGAGGACATGAGGTTAGAGGCATCATTCATCAAGTTGGTTGTAAAAGAAAAATTTTGTGTTTAATACTTAAGATAAAATCAAGCATTTTTTTTAATCACTCCCTGAGCTTCTTCAATGATATTTTCATGTTTTATTACATAAAATGCTACTCTGAAACATCTCATTTGAATTAATGGTGTCTTAATCTTTCTTTCGGGATAAAAATCAATTCTTTGATATGATTGAATTCAATCAAAGAAATGCTCTCATATCAACGTATTTACTTCTCTTTTAATTAAAGTAATATATATTGTATCATATTTATGTATTATTAGTTGGATCGTTGAAAATCATTAACCAAACTGTTTGATTACAATATTTTTAATAGCCAAACGATCTGGTCAAGTTCGGTTTGAGCAATATGAACGGTTTAGTTTAGTTAAAAAAATTACTCAAAATCGGACTAAATCAGACTGTGAAAACCCTTAATTTGTGTAATAGGGCTCGTTAAATGGTGGTAATAATTTGAGTAATGGTAGTAGTAGTAGTAGTAGTTTCTCATTATATCAAACCATATAGCACCTTGTGTTTGTTGTATGAAGCGGGTAATATTGCATTCCTTGTTTTAGGTTTTGCCTTTGGGCTCTTATAATGTTGTTTATCATCTCAAGTTATCTAGTTTAATAATCGTAAATCAACAAAGTGCATATATTTGATATCTTTACATTTGTATTTCTAATTGATTCTTTTTTGTTTTGGTAGTGGAAGTACATAGTTTAAATGGGTTTGTACCATATAGTCTTTTAGTGGCTTTTGTCTACTATAAAATAATCTTAAAAAAGAGAAATTGGAAATCTAACAACCAATTTATCAATTTATGCAAGAAGCAGGTATCCTAAACTCATAGATGATAAGCAGAATCGTGATCGCCAAATACTTTGATGAACAAAAACTTGATGAACGAAAACCGGCATCGCCGATCCTGCCAATACTTTGGTTTTATATTTATAAAACTCTCGCAAGTGCACGAATCATTTCGTAGAAAATGATAAGTATACTCCCAAGGTCAATCTAAGGAAGGAATGTATGTGGTTTTTAATTTATTATTCAAACTTTTAAAAACGAAATTAAATCCTAAACATCTTGTCACGATAGTTTGGTTTTTGTGTTCCTAATCTAATAACATAAAATAAACATATATACAGATTAATTAAATATAATCTAAAAACATAAAAATAAACATAGATACAAATTCAATAAATATTTATCTAAAAATAAATATAAATACAGATTCAATAAATATTCATGCAAATTTTATCATTTATATTAGTGGAGTATTTATGGATATAATAACTAAATTAATTATGCTTGCTCATATTATCTAGGTTATTAAAGATATAAATTGATATTTTATTGATTCTCTCTTTTTTGTATGAATACCACCTTTGGTGGGGTTAGATATTCTTTGTTAACTAAACAAATCAATTAACACCTATGGGTGGGGTTGATAACTAATTTGGTTAATTAAATTAATTCCTTTTTCTAAGAGATTGAAAATGAACCATTTAAATGCCACCTTTGGTGAGGTTAGATAGTTTAAACTTTATTCAAGGTGTCCAAATTAAACCTAAGAATTTAGTTATCCGAGTACTAACTTTCAAGTTTTAAAACCACTATTGAAAACATGTTGTCAATACATTTTCACATAATAATTCTTATAAAAACTTTTGAAATAGAGTTTCACTCTAACTACCGGGCGATTGTACCAACAAATAAAATAGCACTACTCTAAATTAGACCGGATAACTAAACCTTAAAATCTAACATCCTTAATATAAAATCTTGAATAAAAATAAAATCAATTCATTTTAGAGATTTTCACCTATTTAATATTTCGCAAGCATAACAACGTTATTATTATATCATGATTATAAACAGCTAGCACAGTTAAATTTAATCACAGACAAATTAAATATAACATGTAAGAATAAAGCATAAAAATAACTGTAAAGAAAATAAAATCCTTACAGAACTTCGACGCTATTTCCGTTGCTAGAAAACCTCCAAGCGGAATTTTCACTTCCATTTATTGAATCAAAAATCTAAATTATTACAAAAACATTACAAGTTCCTATCAAAAAGAGAAGAACTCTAAACCTAAGAGAATTGAACTAAAAACTAAGAGAAAAACTAAGAAAAGCTTAGAAACTAAGAAAGAAACTAAGAAAAACTCAAAAACTAAGAAATGAGAGAAAGAAAGCAGAGAGAAGTGTGGTTTTGAGGTGTTTTTAGGTGTGTTTTGAAGTGAAGGGAAGGGGGGTATTTATAGGTGAGGATGGAGAGAAAAAATGAGTAAAACAATGTTAAAAAAAATATTAAAAAATTAAAAAACGTGGAATGGAAATACTGAGGACATCAATGACGTCAGCATGACGTCACAGGCTGTTACACGTGAAAAATGGGGTGAAAACGTTGGGCCGCGGAGCGGTGGTGGCGCGCCGCGTTTTTCTCCTTTTTGACCTTTTTGACCCATTTTGTCCAATTTTTCCATATTTGTCGACCTTTACGCATTTATTTATTAATATATTTGTGATGTATTGCTTCCAGTATTCCTCTTTGAGTCTTTAAGTCAAAATACCTGAAAAACAATAAAAATACCCGTGATTCCGAAAAAGATAAATTTATATAAATATATGATAAAACATATAAATATATATATTTTTAATCAATTAATTTGCATAAAATCATGGTTATTTTAGTGCTTTTTGAGCACTCATCAATAGACATACCTCAGGAGACAATGAAAGTCGTTCGAACAATGGAAGGCTCCTTTGGAATTATTAAAAATGCTTAAAATATTCTTGTTCTAGTATGGGTTGAAATTTCGTGTTATAGGTGACGAGTTCATGTTATGTGTTCATGAAACGGGTTACATCTTGTGTTTGAATTCGAGTTCTAATTTGTGTCTACAGAGCATGACTTAAATAACTATCGAGTCGTATTCATATTAGTATATATCGAGTTGGGTTAAAATCGAGTTGATTCAAACATGGCTGAGTGACCTAAATTGTTGCCACCACTTGAAGATTATAGTACATACAAAAAGTTGGCAAGCATATTTGTTGTTAACTTTCCAACTTCATTTCGATTAAAATTTGAGATTTAATTGATGGGAGTATTACTCGTTTTTGGAATATACTATCTACTAGTTAAATTTTTTTTCTTACCATCTCCTTTTAGATATTTTTTTAAAAGAATTATATTGGTCTTTAATTTCATTGATTTATAGTATATATTTTATCAATTAGATTACTTTCTCTCTCTATCTCTTATTAGATATTTATTTTTTTAAAAAATATATATATTAATTTTGAATTTCATTAATCTTAAATATAATGCCATCATATATTCTAAGAATAATAAATAATTTCTCTTACTTGATGTTGTTTTATCAAGTATATTTAGAACTTGGTAGCCATCACACGTCCGCATCGAGTCTCGTGTTTTTGACATTTTTTACGGTTTTTAACATTTTGTCTAATTTTTTCATTTTTTTTATTTTTTTCTCAACATATTAGCAATGTATTGTCTTTAGTATTTTTTTTCAAGTTTTTAAGTTAATTTTGAACGAAAATACTTAAAAAATAATAAAAATATATGCGATTTTAAAAAAATAAATTTATATATAAATATGAAAATATTATATAAAAATAAATCTATTAAATCATAATAATTTTAATGTTTTTTAAGTAATCATTACCTACCTTTGATTAAAGTACTTTATGTTAAAAAAAGAGATAATATTATTTTATGCATTTATTATTTTTCTATAAGTATTGGTTTTATATGTAATTCAAATAAAACACTTTTAATGTTCAACAATTGGATTTATTGGGTTTAAAAATATTATAATATTATGTTATAAGTTATTTAAAAATAATTAATACTTTCAAAAAATTAAACCATTAAAATAACTAAAGATACACGACACATGGTAGACATTTTATCATATGGGTTTAATAGAGGGTATCTAATATACATTCAACCTTAAAAAGCTTTAACATTTTTTAAAAATAATATTATTCTTTAAAAATTTTTTTTTAAGAAATAATACAATTTGAACAAGTAAATAACATATATGCAAGGTCTTATGAGCATTAGGAGGGCACGTGTCCCACTTAATTTTTGACCAAAAACTTTATGTGTAATATTTTTAAATTTATAAATAAATTTATGCATAAAAATAAAATCTTTTTGAATTTTATTTTAAGATTTGTTTTACTCAAAAATTACTAAATATTTAATAATTTATATATATTTATATTTAAATGAGATAATCAAAAATAATAAAAAAATAAATTATAATAAATTTTTACTAAATTTATAATACCTTATAATTTTAAATCCTAAATTCTATCATTAATACCTTTTTTTATCACTAATACCTTTTTTTAAGCTATTCACTCCATGCAAATATATGATAATTTAAAAAATTGTCGAGAATAAATATTAATATTATTTAATTATATATATATATATATATTTGTACTCATGATCATTATATTTTAAAATATATCTTAATTATTTTAAAATTAAAAAAATAATTTATTTTCTATATAATATTGACATGTGATAAAATTTAAAAGATATAGGTGTAAATTTATTTGTTTTTCACATTCTTCTAAACATTATTATAGAACTAACTATTTAATTCTACTATTACTTATTTTAAAATTTATAAAAAATAACCTACCTCAAATTTAGAATAATAATAACACCACAATAATAATATTGGAAATATTTTAATTAGATATCATTCAATATTAAAAAGAATAAAATAATTTAATTTAATTTGAATGTTGTTCAATATAAAATAATATGTTATTTTTATTAGGTGTGAATTTTTTTAAAAAAACTAACCAATAGGGATGGACACGGGGACGGACGGGGACGAATTTTAATATAACCGTCCCCAAACCGAATTATAAAATCTGTCCTCGAAATCTCCTAAATATCGTTGCAGTTCAGTGACGGTTTTTTACCCACAGATAACAGTTCAGGATATTTATTAAAAATAACCGAAAAAAACCATTTTTAAAAATTTTAAAAAAATCATATTCAATTTAACTACTTTTGGCTATGCAATCAACCTAAAGTAAATTGACAAGTCTTTGAACTTGTTATCTCAATTTTTTATTTCAATTTGTTATTTTGAATTTATGATAAAAAAATTAACATTTAATAATATATATTTCTATGAATCTAGATAAGATTAAATACATATAAATGAAAAACACAATATATAAATAAAATATTCTAAATTAATACAAATATTGAAAACTAATTAAATAAATTTAAGAAAACTTCAAGTACATATTGCCTTCCATATACAATTAATTTTCTTCTTATCAAAATGAACCTATTCCATATCTAATTCATTTTTTTCCTATCAAAATGAACACATGCTTCAGACTTTAATTTAGCCTTCTCATCTTCTTACTCACTGCATTAATTTGATGGTTGACTTTATATATTTTCAGGTGAAGAGGAAAATTTGTATGTTGATCGGCACTTAAAGTTTCACCACTTGTTACCTCCACGTTAAGTTCAATGTCAATTTATTCCTTGAGATGATTGTGGTGAAAAATTTTGAAAAAATAACTTTCAAATTTTAAATTCATATATAAAAGCATAGTAGTCACTTTATTCCATATACATTATGAGTCGATATTACATTGTCAAGATGACTTCAAGCATTTAAATATGTTATGTCGAAGCTATTTTGCTCAAGAAACAGAATAAAGTCTTTGACTAAATCTATTTAAGCACAAATCAAATAAGATTTTACCATGATCACTTAAAATGGCTAGGACTTTTGTGACAAAAACAGAATAGCCAATAGCCATGTCTCATAACAAGAAGTTTCATACACAAAACAGAGTAGTCAATTTATTCCATATACACTATGAATAGATAATACATTGTCCAGACTATAGATGACTTCAAGCATTTAAATATATGTTAGATTTAACCCGTTCTTCTCAAGAAATAGAGTAGCAAAAATCTCATAGCAATGAGGTCGTACACAAAATAGAGTATCCATGTATCAACTAGACAGCCACCAAGAGATAAGGAAATAGTTACTTGATGAGATCACGAAGAAGAAGTGATAGCAAGCTGAGTCGGCGACAAGCGTATAGCCGAGAGTGGCGAATGAGCGGCAGAGATGACTGGACTCAACGACGCGACTCCGTGACTGGTGACGACTTAGCGATTAGCGGCTACGGTGGTGAACGCGGTGACTAGTATCGGTGGCGACGTCTGGCCGAGAGCGAGCAATGGCAATAGAGATGACTAGACTTAGCGATGCGACTCTGTGACTCGCGATGACTCAACGACTAGCATTGGCAACTACAACTGTTGACTGGTGATTGTATAGCAATTAGTGTACAGCCGAGAGCGGCAACTGAGAGATAGAGATGACTAGACTCAACGACATGACTCCGTGATTGGCAACGACTCAGCAACTGGC
Organism: Hippophae rhamnoides; assembly: GCA_033030585.1. NCBI lineage: Eukaryota > Viridiplantae > Streptophyta > Magnoliopsida > Rosales > Elaeagnaceae > Hippophae > Hippophae rhamnoides. The sequence goes on from CM065434.1 coordinate 41,188,127, forward strand.
GAATGCAATTAGCGGTAGCGGGGCGATGACACAACGACTGGAGACGACTCAACAACTGCAACTTGCCACCGCGGCGATTATTGTAGCGGTGTGAAGCGAGAAGCTTAAGAGTCTTGAGACTTGAGAGAACTGAGAAAGAGGCGAGAAAATGATAAGAGGTGACGTAGAGAGTAAGATAAAAAAAAGTTTAGGTTGGTTTATATACCGTCTGAAAAAAACCCTAATTAATATATAATTTATTTAAATAAATATAATTAATTTCGGGTATGGGCGGGTACGGTTTTGAGTATAACCGTAATTAAACCGTAACCGAATCGTACCCACTTCTTTATGTTCGATTTTTAACCGAAACTGTCCCCAAAATTAAACGGATAAAAATCGAACCATCGGTGCAGTTATTCACTGATAACCGAACCCGCGGTTTTTTTGCCCATCCTTAGTAACCAATCAACCTGAGTCCAAGATCAAACCAAACATATAATCTTTTTTTTAGATTGGTTAATTCAAATAAAAAATATCAAAACCGAAGTTGTTGATTCAGTTAAAGGTTCAAATTTTATGAAAATCATATAAACCTAATCGAACTTATAATATTAATACATATTAATTTTTGAAAAATATATTTTTAACTATTATTTTATATATTATATTTATAATTTTAAATTATAAAATCTAAACTTAATTAGTAAAGACTCTAGTTCAAACACTCACAATTTCTCTAATAATTTATGTTTCATGCCTAATTCAAGTTACTCTCGATTGGTCCAAAATCTCTAAAATAGTAATTTTTTCTTATATTAAATGTTTTTGATTAATAATATGATATTTCATTTGAAATTATAACTCTACGGTGGGTTGCTAAGCACATATTCTAATTTTTTTAATTTTTTAATAAAAAGTTTTTAATGATTCATTTTAAACACATGTACAATTCTATATTTGCATAATATATGGTATAATCATTTTATTTTTTTTAATGATAAGAGATTAAGTAAATAAAATATATAATAGTAATTTTAAAGTTAAATTATATGATATGTTTTTTTCTATTTGAATCGTAAGAATACTTTTATATCATAATACAAATATAGATATAAAACTTCCGAGTCAAACTTCCTTTAAACTAATTTTATAAGTTGATTGGAAATTTTTTTTTAATGGCCATGTTTATATTTTGGATTTTTTAAAACTATAAAAACAAAATCAATTTATAAAATATTTAAAATTCAACTCATCGATCACTCTAATTTTTATTATTATCCTAATTTATTTCTATAACGCTGGTCACTTTTACGAGTATACTTCAAGTTTCAAGGACATCATTTATCGCCAGTTTACGACACTATTGATCATGTGATGGGTGTATTTTAAATTAGACTACCAAGTAGTATAACTCGGATAGTAAATAGATTTGAACTGAACGATACGGCTGTGGGATAAGTAAAATAAAATAAAAAATAAAGAAGGGAGATAGATATTTATTTTTTATAATAAGAGTTAAAGATAATGGTAAATATTAAATTTATTGTTTCATTTTTAAAATTTAATTACATTTAAATTTAAAATGTATTATATATTTTATATTTAATCTTTAAGTTATTTTTATTCTTTTGAAATATTAATAATTTTTCTTTTATAAAAATTACTTTAAACTTTTTATTTAAATTTAAAAAATTTAAATCTTATAATTTTTTCATAATTTTTTTATTATTTTAAATTAATTTGTAAAAAGATTTTATCAATATTATTTAATATAAAATAATCATATATTTATTATTCTATATATTTTATTTTTTCTATTTCACATAAATATTATTTATTTTTATTATTTATTGACTCAAAATTTTCTTCAATTATAAAATATTTATTATTATCTTTTTTTATTTTTTCTTTATAATTATATAAAAAATTATTAATTTTTTTAAAAAATAAAAATTAAATGATCATTTAGATTATCATTCTCCATTAGGTCCTAATAAAGATTTTTAAGTAAAAAATATGAAACAAATTTAAAATTAAAGATGAGAAATGGAGAAGTGTTCTCAATATAATACGTTACCATTAACAACCTTATATAACGGTAAAGAGTAAGAAATATTGTTGAGAAGAGTATGTGTATTACAAGTGGAACAAAATAATGTTTGTAGTTAATTGGTACAAAATTTATAAAATACTGAGAGATATAAAATAAATAAAAAGTTAAATAAATTCTGCTTTCTTCGGTAGTTATTAATAAATTATTCTTTTAAAAATATTAATTTAATTTATATTATGATAATATTATTGGTTATTTAAAAAAATCTCAAATATGAGATGTATCTTAATTAATATATAAACTTATGTTATCGTGAATACGAAGGGAAGATCGTCGGGCATACTCTTATATACAGTTAATGTAATAATTGGATTAATTTATTTAAATTAAAAAAATTTCATTTCATCCGTAGAATTTAGATTAAACATTATACAAATTGTTTAAATTCTGATCGGATTTAGATCGATAGATTTTATAATTTACTGTACTCAATTTGGATTAAATTAATATTAAATTATAAATAAATATATAATTTATTTTATAATAATTCATAAATAAATTTCAATATCAATATAACCTTATCCGATCCAAAAAATTCCGATCTGTTTAAATTTAAATTGATTTAAATTAATTATATCATCAGATCGACTTTGAATTAAAAATTTCAAATCCATTCCGATCGAATTAGATTGGAATTAATCAAAAATATACAAATTCGATCATCCGGTGACCCTTACAAATTAGTATGTAAACATGAATTATTCATTTATTTACACATTTTAATTTTAATTTTTTAAAACAATATATATTTTTTTCCTTATTAAGAAAAAAATACATAATTTTACTTAAAATATATATATATATATGTGTTTTTAAAGAATAAAAAGAAAATTATATATATAAAATAAACATAATTTTAGATCAAATATATGTTTTTTATTTAAAGAGATAAAAATAAAAATTCTATCTATAAAATATAAGTAATATCCTACAGTTTATACTACCCATATAAAATATATTTCACGCAATTGTTATAATTTAATATATAGCTGAAAATCTTGGAACTACTTGGAAATTTTTGTATCTATCCTCTATATTTTTCTAGCAAAAGTTGCAATTATTGACTAGTATAAATAATAGCTAAAGAAAAATCAGCAAAAATAAAGTATTGACTTATGAGTGGCTATATAAATGGGATTGGAGGCAGCAACAGAAGAAAACACCAATCTTCTTTGCATCTAATTCATTTCCACTGATTCAACTTGTAGTGCCAAATAATGGTTCTGTTGAGCTTTATATTGATTTTCCTCTCATTTGGTCTTCTGCAAATGTTTTACAAGCTATGGTGGACTCCTATTCGTTTACAATATTTGATGAACTTGCAAGGAGTAAAAGGTCCTTCTTACAGATTCTTCTATGGAAATACCAAAGAAATCTTGAGGCTACAAATGGAAGCTAGGGCTAAACCTATGGGCTTGTCACATGATATAGTTCCAAAACTTTTCCCTCATTTTCACTCATGGATCAATTTATATGGTAATTAAATGATTTTCATTATTTTTGGGGTTTTAGAGAAAATTTGGACAAAGTTTGTTTCTTTATTTGATTACAGGAAAGAATGTTCTTCAATGGTCTGGTTTTCAAGCTCAACTTGTTATCACTGAGGTCGAGTTGATTAGAGAAATATTGAATGATAAAGATGGAAATTTTGTTAAAGTGGACCCCGAAGGCTTTATAAAAAAGTTATTAGGAGGTGGGCTTGGGATGATAGATGGTGAAAAGTGGGCCAAAAGGCGCAAACTTGCCAATCATGCCTTCCATGGCGCTAGCTTGAAAGTAAGTTCCTTTCTCTTTGTTAAATTTATTAGAGTTTCACCTCAATAATGCATATTTGGTCAAAAGTGTATTTGACCATAGTCGGCCCGATCAAAACTAGTTGATATGTACCTCAAGTGAAGTTTTCATTCATTAAGCCCATTTAAGGTAAATGCACACAAAAAAGCGTAATTTGGACCTATTTTAATTCAAACTCAAAATACTTGCAATTTTGGGCTTTAATTTGATGAGAAGATTATTGAAATGGGGCTTATGAGATTTTTATTTTGTTTTTGTTTTCATAGGGTATGGTTCCAGCTATGACATCTAGTGTTGATACGATGATAAAAAGATGGAAAATTTATGAAGGCAAAGAAATCGATATGTATCAAGAATTTAGGTTATTGACTTCAGAAATAATTTCCAAGACTGCTTTTGGAAGCAGTTACTTAGAAGGGGAGAACATTTTTGAGATGCTGATGAAATTGACGTTTTTAAGTTTCAAAAATGCACACAAACTAATGTTTCCTGGCATAAGGTGAAACTTGTTCATTCACACAACAACTTTAATTTTTTTTTATCATCAAAATAACTATTTGGTATATGCAATAATGAACCTAAGTGCATTGCATGGATAAAATATGCAGTAAATTTGTTAAAACAGAGGATCATATGGAATCAGAGAAGCTAGAGAAAGGAATACGCCAATCTATAATGAAGATTGTTAAGCAAAGACAGAACAAAGTGAAAAATGGTGAAGATGAAAATTTTGGGAGTGATTATCTTGGTTTGTTGCTACAAGCTTACCATGATGACAATGAAAATAAGTGGATTTCAATGCATGATGTAGTTGATGAGTGCAAGTTGGTTTACTTTGCTGGACAAGAGACCACTAACAGTTTGCTTTCTTGGATTATACTTCTTCTAGCAATTCATATAGATTGGCAAGAAGAAGCAAGAAAAGAGGTGTTTGATTTATTTGAGCATACGAATCCAAACGCCGATGATATTGTTAAACTTAAGAAGGTAAGTAATTCAATGTTTTTTTAGAAAAGGTTTTGCCCGTGTTCAACCTAAATGTTAATATGTTAAGATAAGTAGTCAGTTCCAATTATATATCTAGTCAGTTCCAATTATATATCTAGTTTATTGTTTGTTTTTCCTCAATATGAAGCTTGTTTGCATAAACCTCGTTAGCTCAAACCATTCCTGGTATAACCTATGCATTTATAAGCATTCACTTTAATCAAAAATTCATATTTTATCGAGTTCACTGATATAAAGATTATCGTTTTTCGTACTTAATTTACACGTATTGTCTACACAGGTCCACGTTTACCTTGAATCCACCTTGTATGCATCCATGTTATACAAAGTGTGACCTGACTTTGATATAAATTATTGGTACTGATATTATAACCCCAAAAAGTTAGCCAATAGTAAGATATCCCAATTATGTAACGAGATTGTGTTGGCTAAATTCTTCATTTCTATGCAGATGGGCATGATCATTAACGAGGTTCTAAGATTATATCCTCCTGTAAGTAGCACTAGTAGAAAAGTTAATAGACAAGTACAGTTGGGAAAATATAGTGTTCCGGCTAATATGCACTTGCTAATTCCGATTGTTGCAATTCATCATGATCCTGAAATATGGGGAGAAGATGTACATCTTTTTAAACCAGAGAGATTCTCTGAAGGAATTGCTAAAGCTACAAAGAACAACATAGGTGCATTTTGTCCTTTTGGAATTGGACCTCGAATTTGTGCAGGTTTGAACTTTGCTTTAATTGAAACCAAGGTTGCTCTTACTATGATTTTACAACGTTATTCCTTCAGTCTGTCCCCTGCCTATGTTCACTCACCAATTCAGGTTCTCACAAATTGCCCACAACATGGAGTCCAAGTGATGTTACATTCACTTTGAGGGTGATTTTCGGATTTCTTAATGAAGTAATGAAGGCTATGAAGTTTGGGTATTTGGCAGTGAGAGATGGTCATTGTGGCTGTGTGGCTATGACACACGTGGGTGCATAGAGTGTGTTCCTTTCTTGGGTAGCTTTTATCTCTGTAAGTGAGTTAGTATGTTAATTTGTTTTAGTATGTATGTTAATATTTTGATGGTTTTGGTTAGAATTTCAAGTTGTAGGTTTACTTTTAGTTGGCTGTTAAGGACTTGCTGGTGGTTGTGAATTGCTTTATGAGCTTTTTCTATTGCTTCTATTAAAGAAATCTGTCTTCTTTGATTTTTTTTTATTTTTTCTGTTCTTATTGAGAGAGAGAGAGAGAGAGAGGCAGTAATTCAGTATAAGGTTGGGATATTTTGAATAAACACACGCTTAACTAGGCCACTTAAGGTAACTCTTATCTCTATGCAAGTTATGATAAATTTAGACTAAAAAATTGCAATCTTTGTTACCCAGACTCAAGTAGGAGTATAGGATAAAAGTATATATTCGGACATTGAACTTGGAGGATACGTAACTAATTTTTAGACTGAGATAGTTATGTTATATCATTATTTATTAGTGTAATTATATTATGAATTTGTTTTAAGGTGACTATAGCAAGGTTATTTTTAATTATTTATTTTCTATGTTTAATTTTGAAATTGATACTTTAAAGTATTATTATTTTTGTTTTTAGTAATTTTTTAATGTTATTTTTAATTAATATTTTTTGAATATTTATATTTAAATTATTAGTATCTATTTTTATTAATTTTAATAATAATTTTAATAAATTAAAATACTTTAAATTAATTGAAATTAATCCAAATAGATAAGAATCAAGACTACTCCAAAAATCTTAATTAAAAAAAAATAGGATACTTAAAGATACAAACCACTCTATCCAATAAGTTTTTGTCTAAAATAATCGTATCAATTATAATAATTTATAAAGAAGTGTATTGATAATTTAATAATTTAATTTAAAAAAAAAAGATAAAAATAAATTTATATTACCGATACCTAATAATTATGTCAACTTTTTTCTCTTCACGTTTACTTTCACGTCACACTTCTATTCTTTTTTCTCTTTCCTTTCCGAGGGAAAAAACCACTTTTTCTTTTTCTTTTTCCATTTTTTTCTTCTCTTTTTCTACTTTTTTCTCTTTCTTTAAGTTATCACATTTCTTTCTTTTTTTCCATTTTCTTCTTCTTTCTCCTTCTTCGCCTTAAAAACTCATTTTTCTCTTCTATTTTCCCATTTTCTTCTTCTTCTTCTCTTTCTCTATACCTCTTCCATTTATGTTCTCTGATTTTCTATCTATTTCTTCATTCCAAATGAAATATTTTCAAAATAAGGTTAATAGTATTAATTATATGAGTTATGTAAATTATTATTAGTTTTATTAGCATGTAAATATTAAATTTTTTTCCAGATTTATAAACTTTTGTGGAGCTGTTAAGTTGAGAAATTTTTCAAAATTTTCCAACTATTTGAATGATTGTTTTTCTACAAAACTGATTTGGGGTTATTTAATGAGATTTTTAATTGAAAAATTGTATTATCTATTATCCTAATTAATCAAAAATATAATTAAAAAATTGTATTATCTATGAACATTTAGACAGGAGCTTAAAGATTAATATGATAATAATAAAGTATTAGATTCTGCATTTTGGGTTCAAAGAAAGAAATTAAGAAATATACTAGTTGTGACTTGTGAGAAGAAAAAGAGTTAATAGTCATTTGTTTCTTTCATTCATTCCATGTAGTGTAGATTATACTCATTTTTACATTTGTATATCTTATTATTAAATTATCAAAATTAGACAGTTTATAAATTTAACAGTAAAAATATTATTATAAAAAATTTCTCCATGTATTAGGCCTTAATATTTTACAAATTGTTAATTAATAAACTAATTTAATTTTAAGTATTGATGTATTATTATTTGATAATTTTCTTATACCTTATAGAGAATAGATTATCTTAGTATTCTAATAATTCACGGTGGTAAGTGGTCAAAGAAAGATGACAAAGAAGTATATCGAGGAGGTGAAGGTTCGGTGATAAGAATCAAAAAGGAATTTATGTATAATGACCTTAAAGATAAATTGTTTCAAAAGTTGAAGATTGATAAGTACAAGCATGAAATTTCAGTGAAATACTTCTATAAGAATGATCTGACACTACCTACTATTTTAATAGGCGATGACGAAGATCTCGATGAGTTTTTTAACCTTCATGTTCAAGATAATCAAAGCAAGGCTGTTGTATATGTTACAAAAAATGAGATAAGATCTGTAGATACACATCATTCTATTTGTTATGAAGAACTTGTTAATTTTGAAAATGGTCATGTAAGTTGCGACAATATTTTTGAGAGTATGGGTGATGCACAAAGTGTTGATCATTCTTCAAATCCTAATGAATTTATTGGTAATGCTCCTAGGGACAAGGGTGATGTAAACAAGAATTGTACAAATACATTAGTGCAACCTTGTAACAATGTTATTTCATCGATCACTTCTAGGCTCATTGTAGGAGTTGATTTTGAAAATGATTTATCTCAATCTCAAGGAACAACTTTAATTCTGTGTAGTAATAAAGTACTGTCTAATCGACCATATACACCCACAAATATTTTTTCAAATGGTGATGTTGGTTCTTCAATGCCACATGTAAAGCTTGATTTGAAAGTTGATCAAGTATTTGACAATAAGATAGATTTCACTACACATGTTGGGCTTCATGCCATAAGAAATAGATTTGAGACGAGGACACTGACAAGTAAGAAAGACCGTGTAGTGATAAAATGCATTCAAGCTAATTGTACTTGGTTAATTAGATGTAATAAGATCACTGGATCAGATCGATTCAGGGTAAAACAGTTTGAATCAAGACATACTTGTGATCCAAATAAGTACATGAGGAAAAATAGGACTGCGACCTCAAGAGTGATAGCAAATGCTATTAAGATGAAACTCGTGCGACCTGGAAAAGTTTATAAGGGAAAAGATATTATTGATGATTGTCAGAATGAGTTTAGGATTGATATTGGTTACACCGTAGCATATAGGTCTAAAGAAAAAGCTCTCAGATTGCTACGGGATACTGAAGATGAATCTTTCCTCAAACTCCCTTCCTACTGTCATGTTCTAAAGGAAAGAAATCCTGAAAGCGTCACACATATTGAAGTTGACCAGTCGGGAAGATTTAAGTATTTTTTTATGGCACTAGGTCCATGTATTAGAGGATTCTTATCCTGCATAAGACATGTGATTATAGTTGATGGTGCATTTCTTACCGGTAGATATGCTGGGACATTATTTGTAGCAAATGGTTCTGATGGAAATAACAATATATATCCAATCTCCATTGGGGTTGGAGATTCAGAGAATAATGATGCTTGGGAATGGTTTTTGTTAAAACTATCATTTGTAGTTGGGCACATTGACGACCTTGTTATTATTTCATATAGACATCAAAGTATTATTCAAGCTATTCCGAAAGAATTTCCTAATACAGTGCATGGTTATTATGCATTTCACATGGAGATGAATTTAAATCACAAATTTAAGAACCGTGAAATTATACCTTTGTTCAGATGCTGCTCAAGAGCTTATACAAAGGGTGAATTTGACAAGTACATGGGGGATTTAAGAGAGATTGATCATTTGATAGAAAAGTACTTATTGGAAGCAAGTAAAGAGAAGTGGTCAAGATATCATTTCCCAGGAAATAGATACTGGATAATGACCACTAATGGTTCTGAATCTTTTAATAATGTAATGAAATCGGCACGTGAATTACCTATAACTATGCTTGTTGAGTATTACCGCAGCAAAATACAACAATGGTTTGTGGAACATAGGGAGGTTGGAATGAGATGGGGAACTCGATCCCTTACAGATGAAGTTCAATCAATCATGCGTGCAAATCACTTTAAGTCGTTGAGGTATAGGGTTTTCAGAATTAATGCACATGTTTTCCAGGTAAATGATTCATTGTTTTTATTAAATATCTATATAATCTTACTTTTTATTACATATATTATGTACTAACGTTAACACTTTGAACCCTCTTAGGTTATATACGGTGACAACAGTGACAATGTGGATCTACTTAATAAAATTTGTAGTTATAGGGAGTTTGATGTTCACAAGATCCCATGTTGTCATGCCATTGTAGCTGCCTGGTTTCAAGATGTTGATGTGTATTCTTTCGTTGATAATAAGTACACCATAAATTGTTATATTACATCATATGTTAAGTCCATTTTTTTGGCAATTGATAATCGTGAATGGACCATTCCACCAGAGATAATGGATCTAGTTGAACTTTCTCCTAATACTAAGAGGAAGTGTGGAAGACCATGAAAGCGACGCATACGTTCACGTGGGGAGGTAATTAAGAATGTCATATTGTGCAGTAGGTGTGGAAGGGGTGATCATAACACAAGGACTTGTAGTCAATTCCTTCAGATGATTGTAGAACCTTCTCTGTCTTCTCACCCTTAAACATTATTAAGATATATGCAAGATATTCTTATTGTTTTTATTAGTCGTTTTTTTGTAAACATTTTTATATGATGATATAATAAATATTATATTCTTTATTTATTAAAATATATCATGTTACTTGTATATTCTCAAATAGAAACGATATTGTAGGACATATATTGCCATTGAATAAAAGATAAATATTTAAATATAAATTTTTAGATTGTTTTTATTATAATAAGATAAAAAATTAATGTTTATAAAATTTTACAAAATAGTTATGTAAGTTATAATTTATTAAAAAAATTATAGTTTTTTTTATCTTTTATGTAATTTAGTTATTCTTTATTATATCATGTATAAATATATAAATATTCATTATTATACATACTATATACTTAATATTGTTATAATCTATTTTTTTTATGTATTTATTAATTTATATTGTTTAATTTTTAAATTATTTTATCAATTTATATAGATATAAAATTATATTATTCAAGTTAGTAAATAAATTTAAAAATATTAAAAATTAAAAAATCTACGCAAAAATTAATTCTTAAATTACAAGTTAAATTTTAACTCTTTTTAAATTATAACACAAATAAGATTTGTTTTTAATATTAAATGTGATATGTCCATTTTGGACAAAAGCCGCCTAGGCAAACTGCCTATACTTCCAATTGCCATTAAATAATGACATTGATCTTTACCATATCCACTCAAAACTGGCACCACACATTTTGTAGAATTATTTATTAATTTTAAATTAGATTAATATATTAGTCTAGATCAATAAAAAAATAAAAAAAGCATAAATACTTTTTCTAATTTTGTGCGTTTCACTATCTTTATTTTTATTATTATTAGTCTATCAACGTTATTCATGATTAATAAATATTTTTTTTCCGAACACAAATATTTCATTTACGGTGACATTAGTTTTTATTTATATATATAAAACACTTAAAAAGAAGAGTTTTAATTATGAGTATATCACTAATATAGTTATTTAAAATAAATTATTGGATTAAATTGTGAATTTAACATAAAGTATGGCGTGGCAACTTACTTTAATTATTATTTGAATAATAATAATTATTAATAGTTTAAAATTTATTATATGCACGATGGAGATCTAAAAACAAATGTGCGCTCAAAGAAAAATAACAAATAAAAAATAAAAATAAACTACTATTCTAAATTAAATAAGGCTATGTGGAGAAAACTTAATATGGTCCAGAAAAACAAAAAGTTGTATACGTCTTGTCGAAAGTTGTCGTTTATATAATTAGACGAAAATGTTTCTAAAAATAATAATAATAATAATAATAATAATAATAATAATAATGTTTAAAAAATTTATAATTACAAAAATAATATATTTAAAATTTATAATGATAAAATAATATTTAATTTATAGATTTTTATTATTAAAGAAATTAAATATTTCATTTTATATTAAACATATACAATTAAAATTATTTAAATTAAATTATAATTATTTCAACCTTTTTATTATTATTATCAATTTTACAAATTATTTTTTATAGTTAACTTTCCAAATTCGTAATTTTACATTTATTCTAATATTTTATAATATTAGTTATTTTTTTGTTATTATATTTTTAATTAAAAAACATTTTTCTTATATCTTATTTTAATAAAAATATATTTAAATTATTAAAAAAATTGTGTTATTAAGTATTAAAAACTCAGTAAAAAATAATTTATTTTTCTACTTATAATTTATCTATAATATCATAAATATCTCATTTTAATAAAAATATGTTCAAATTATTACAATTTTTGTGATATTATATTTTAAAAACTCAAAATTTAAAATTTAAATAAAAAATACGTATAATTTATTCACAAATATCTCATTTTAATAAAAATATATTTAAAAAAAAATTACGATGTTAAGTATTAAAAATTTATTCTATCTAAAATTTAAGATATGTCACGTGGTGTTCCTAAAAGACATACACAACTTTCAGTGTTTTATAGAACAAATCTATATTCATGGATTATTATAAAAAGAGACATCGGTTTGTACGTAGGTACATAAAAAATAATTTAAAGGAACACGAGCGAGAAGAAAAAAGTGAGACAGAATCGAGAGGAATGATGTTCATTTCAAGTATTCTGAGTCTGCTTCTGGTTTTAGGTTTGGTAAAATTATTTTACAAACTATGTTGGAGTCCTATTCGGATAAGATATTTGATGGGTTTGCAGGGAATAAGAGGCCCTTCTTACAGACTAATCCATGGAAGCACCAAAGAAATAAGAAGGATGAAAGAAGAAGCCATGTCCAAACCTATGGAATTATCAAATGCTATATTTCCTAAAGTTCATCCTCATATTCACTCATGGACCAAGATTTATGGTAAGTGATCGACTCTCTGAATTTATGGTTTCGTTTTCTCTATCATATTACCAAAATATAATTAGATCAGATTGGTATTGAGGACAGTTATTAGTCATCTTCTTGTGAAAATATGTTACGGTGAACACAATCTGGAAAGAAAACTTTCATGCCATCAAAATTTGATAAAGTGTACTTTTGGGCATGGATTAAAATATTCTAATAATTTTAGGTGTTTGAGTTGTGTTGTATTTAAAAAATATATATGTTTTATAAATATAAATATTTGATTTTATAAATATATTAAAATATGAAAAATAATTATCCTATGTTTGGGTGGATGTCATTTCAAGTCATTAATTTAATTTGGAAGAAAGTACAATTTAAAATGGTTTTTTAAAATAATAACGTTGTTATAACTACTTTTTATTATTAAAATAAAAATATATAAATTATTAATTATATTTATATAATTAATTACATATTAAGATTACAAAAATGTACAGAGCCAAAACCACGTGTAGAAACAAGAAGTGGAAAAGGATGTGAGAAGTAAAAAAGTCATCTTATTTTTCTTGATAAAAGGATTGTTACCAAGGACATTAGAGGCCTTTTATGCTTCCACTCATACCAATACATACAAAAATTGAAGTCATATGTGTTAGCGTTTGCTCCTCAGTAAATTCACAGACAACAAATAAGCAAGAATTTAAAGACAGCTGAAGAAATTCATAATTGGAAAGTTACTCTATATAGAATTAATGAAATTCGAAGGATGAAGAAGCAAACAAGAAGTGGGTTTCCTCAATTGAAAACAATTTAGGAAAGAAAAATCAATCTTTAGAATGTTCTCGAGCAATCAACAACTTAAAAAACAAAAATCCATATGGAGGGAAACACTGATTATTTTTTTTTAAAAACCATAAAAGATCTACATAGATTAGCAAAAAGAAGAAGAAAAAAAAAATCGATGATTTTCTCCCCACACTCTTTCAACAACTATGCAAGTGCAGCAAAAGTATCAACCAAATTCTAACAGTCAAGAACTGAAAATAGATACCAGCCTTAATATCGTGATGCTTATTGAGAATGAGTCCCATAGTTTTGAGGACGACAACAGTCGGAACGACTTTTTTAAGCATTTTTCTCCGATCCTAGCCTGTATCAACGTTTTCTCGGAAAGGAGGATCGTTCTCCAGATAGAGCTAATCCTTCACAATAGATTACATTCCCACGGTATCCGATCCCAACCTCTCCAATGGATCGATCTCCTATTAACTCTCACTCGACACTCTGTGAAGGCACTGATCACCGAATGTGAGAAAGAGATTATTTTTGGGGGGAAAGTTAAGATAGATGTGGTTAGATCAGCCAAGTCGGTTTTATAGGAGGTTTATTATTAACATTTTAAAAAGATTGAGGATATTAATAAAGAAAATCAAAACTTTGAGAGTATTATTAAAAATTATTTATAATATATTTATGATATAAAATGGTATTTCTCGTTAAATGATTATATTAATTTGGGTGACACATTAGTTTAAAAAAAATGTTTAATTTGGGTGTCAATGAAAAGCTAAAGACGAGAGTTTGGTGGTTTTATATATTATATTTTTCATTATATATATATATATATATATATATATTATAGTGATTATATTTTTAAAAAATAGTTATATTAATATTGTATTTTATGAATTTGAAATATTCATATCATTGATTACTTTCAGAATAATAAATTATTTCTCTTGTAGCATCGGTCATGTGTTTTCGAATTTGATATTTTAGAAATATAAGTATGTATTATTTTGTATCCATGTTTTTAAACTAATATTTAAGTAGTCATATTTAATACAAAAAATATATCAATAATTTCATTTCATTTTATTCTTAACACCACTTTATTCTTTTATCGGCAACTATTTTATTCCAAAACAATTAAAAGCTGGATTGTTTTGATCTAATATTAAACTATTAATTCAATTAAAGTATAACTTTTTTTAATAATCGATATTATTACTAGGTCATTTTTTCTTATTTTTGTGACCTATTTAATTCTTTTTCAAACGCATTAAATTGGATCAAAACTAACGTTAAAGTGACTTTAATTAAATATAAGATATAAAAAAAATGTAAAAATAAGTGAAATTGAAGCAAAAGAATTTACAATCAATAGTAAAAATAATATTTTTAATGAATTATAGTGGATTAATTATCAATAAAAATTATAATTTTAAATTATTATATAGTAAATAATGAAGTTGTTTGATACGAATGAGATGTCATAAAAGGGTGTAAAAAGAGGACGGTGAAGGTGTAAAGTGATTGTAAGGTGATTTTAAATCTTTTCATTTAAAATGGGACCAAAAATAAGAGAATATATACAATAATAAATATTTTCATTAACATAAAAAATTTCTTAAATTATTTTATTATTTTAGCTGTTATTAAATAAAATAGCTGTATGAATACTGATTTAAAAATATGGATTCAAAATAATACCTTTCAATCAATAAAATTACTAAAAACTCTCTTATAAGTCTTGCAGTCACGAGAGACACAAATCATGCTTTCCATAGACACTTTTTTTTGCTAAACCAACTTCCTGCTTTTATTAATTATAAAGAAAGCTCTTTACAATTTCTTCGATCCTTTACAATAAGAGCATAAATATATTTTAGGGTAAATTGGATTCAAATAACGACCCTTATATACAATAACTCTTGGACCATTGTGGAAGCGCATGAGTTACCATGTTACAACTTCTGGGTATCCATTGATATTCTATGGCCTTGAACTGTTGTTCCAGATGACTAATCTCACTTAAAGCTTGTTCTGCGTCTCCTTGTATGTAAGATGGATTTTTACATGACCAGTTTACTATCCCTTGACAATCACCTCCAATCACAACTTTCTCTATTTTTGTTGCTGTTGCTATACCAATTGGTAGAGCAAAAGCTTTGGCTTCAGTTGTTTATGCATCCTTTGCTAGAATTCTTTGTAGTCAAATGCCAACTGTGTTGCAGAATGTATCTTTAGCTATTATAGAAATTGCTGCATTATTATTCAAAAAGCTACATCAACATTAAATTTCAAAAAATGACCTTTTGGTTTATACCAGTTTGTAGCATAACTCATATATTATTTTACAGTCATCACAATTGCTTGAGCTAGATTCATATCAGTGTCATATTTGTCCTTGTACCTTTGTCTATGAAGTTGTCTTTTAATTTTTCAACAGTCTGTTCAAGCTAAAAATGTTTATTTCTAAATACTCACTCATTTCTTGCTTTCCAAACATGAATCATAGAAATTATTATTTCCAATGAAACTCCTTTCTTTTGAGGTCACTTTCTTTTGCTAATGATTGAGGTGGATTCAATACATCTTTTTCAAAACATTGTTTGCTTTCTCTAATATATCTTCTCAATGAATAAGAAGGTTGCCAAGGTTCCATATAGCATGAAACACCTCACAACTTTTGAAGCAATGAATTGAGTCTTCTATTTGCAAACCACAAAAAGAGCAAAGAGTGTATCAAGGGCTAATATTCTACTCAACTTTTGCCTTGTAAGTAAAGCATCAGTCATATACTTCCAAAATAAAAGTTTCAATCTTTCATGAATTTTCGTCTTTTAGAGAACTTTGCACTGATTCCAAGTACCTATTGTTAGAGATTATTGTTATAAAGCTCCTTAATTTAATGAGCAAATTAAGGAGCAAAACATGGAACAAAAAAAGGAGTAAAACATGGAGCTTAATTCAAGGAGCAATTCAAGGAACCATTAATTTAAGGAGTAATTCATGGAGTGAATTTTCCTATAAATAGATATGTAATTGTAATGAATTAACCATCAAAGTTTCATTCGATTGAGAGAAAAGCAGAGAGCAAAGCTTTTGTGAGAGAAAATTGAGAGTAATTTTCTTGAGTGTAATTGGGTTGTGGGTTGTGAGCGTTATGTAAACACCTTGTGTAATTTCTACTCTTTTCGATCAAAAAAGATCTATGGTCAGGAGAGCGTAAGCAAGATTAGTAGAACTCAGTTATCAAATTTGTGTGTTATTTTATATTCTTGCTTTCCATAAGTTTGGCTTATCGGGAATTTGTGTTATTTGACAATGGTTGAGTATCGGAGAAATTTGGTAGTGATTTACATCAATTTTACGCAGAAATAATCGAGAAACGATCCGGAGGAAGTCGGATTTTAGTGGGAGCGATAGCGCGAGATGAAGGAAGGTGAAACTCGAGAAATTTGATGGCACTGATTTCGGGTTTTGGAAAATGCGAGATAGAGGATTATACTGTATCAAAAGAAATCTATATCAACCTCTGCCGGGGAAGAAGCGGAGAATTTATGAAGGAAGAAGATTGGAATCTTTTAGGCAGAATGACGCCGAGGTTATTCGATTGGCGTTATCCGTAATGTTGCTTTCCAGCTAGCAAAGGAAAAGACCACGGCGGGTCTTATGGCAATTTCTACTCGATATGTATGAGAAGTCGTGGCGCTCGAAGCAAAGTGCACTTGATGGTGCTTGTTCGATTGCGGATGACGGAAGGCGCGTCGGTAACTCGACATCTCGATGAACTCGACACGATTACAACCCGGTTGAGTTCGGTGGAAATTGGGTCGATGAAGAAGTACGGCGTTGATAATCTTTTGTCTTACTGCACGAGAAAGGTTTGGAATGCTCTTGTCACGTTTGTGGTAGGCTCGTGGGAAAGCAATAAGTTGAAATTTGACGATGTTCGTGATTTGGTTCTCGGTGAAGAGATCGAGCGTAGAGAGACAGGTGAATCGTCGGCCTCTTGAGTTTGGCATACTGAGTCGAGGAAGAAATTCAACCAAAGGAAATGGACGTGGTAGAGCCCGGACTATCGAGGTAGATCGAAAGACGGGAGGTCGAATCCGGGAATCCTAATAATTCCCTTAGCTCGAAGACTATCGAGTGTTGGAATTGTGGAAGAAGCTGAGCCTATTACGAAAATCGGTGCGAGAATGCGAAGGACAAGCAGTGAAGCGAGAGGCAAATGTTACTTCCCTTACTCGGGAGGAGATGATGCATTGATATGCTCTTTGGAGAAACGAGGAAGAATCTTGGGTGTTAGACTCTGGAGCATCGTTCCATGCTACTCTTCCTGAAAAGAATTCTTCGAGAAATATGTCCCGGAAACCTTGGAAAGGTATATCTTGGTGATGATCGACATTGTGCTATTATTGGCAAAGGTGTAGTGAAGATTAAGTTGAGCAGTTTGTTTGAGGCGAAGGATGTCGGGCGTATTCCCGATCTCGAAGGAACTTAATCTCGGTGGGGCGGTTGGCCGGTGAAGAGCTACTGGCTACGATCTTTCATGGTGATGATTGGAAGATTTCAAAGGGGTGCGATATGACGGTTGCTCGAGCAAGAAAAGTGGCATTTCTTTACATGACGGTGGAGGCACGTTGTTGATTACGGTTACGGACGAAGCAATGAAACACGAATCTGTGGCACGAGAGACTAGGCCATATGAGTGAGAAGGGGATGAAGATTATGCGGCTCAAGGGAAAACTTCGGTCTACGGTCGGAGATAGACATGTGCGAAGATTGCGTACTTGGAAAGCAAAAAGAGTCGACTTTCGGACAGGATTGCGAGAATCCCCGAAAGAAGGAAAGGCTAGAGCTTATTCAACTCGATGTTTGGGGACCAACGGACGAGTCTCATCTATTGGTGGGAAACACTACTTCCGTAACTTTCATCGATGATCGCTCTCGGAAGGTATGGGTTTACTTTAAGCGTAAGTACGAAGTATTTGAGGCTTTCGAAGATGGAAAGCTATGGTGGAAAATGAGACGGGTTTAAAGATCAAAAAGCTCATGCTTAGATAATGGTGGTGAATATGAAGACACGAGATTCAAAAAATTTACTGCTATGAGCACGGGATTAGAATGGAAAGAAGCTGTGCCGGGCCGCCTCGGCCTGATGGTGTAGGCGGCGTATGAAGCCAGGAACGTTGACGAGAAAGAGCCGAAGCATTCGTATACGATCGAAGTGCAAAACGGTGCAGGCGAGAGCGATCAACAACGACTTACTTGATCAATAGAGGCCAATCACATTCCATTGGAGCATAGAATACCGAGAGGAGGTACGGAGCGGAAAAAGAGGTGAAACTATCACGTCCCAAAAGTTTTTGGTTGTGTAGCATTTGTGCGTATCGGTGATCAAGCGGGAATAAGCTTGATCCCGAATCCAAGAAATGCACGTTCGTTGGCTATGTTGAGGATGAGTTTGGCTGCACGCGTTTGGGATGACGAAAAGAAAGAAAGTTATCGTAGCGAGAGATGTGATTTTCAACGAAAGGGTGATGTATAAGGACGTACGTAAAATAGGCGATGACTCGAGTAGAATGAGTCGGTATTTGCGGTCGAGATGATGTCCCCGGATACTTCGCCTTGTGAACCAATTGTAACAAGTCCTCGGCCGGAGGAACTTGTTGAATAACGGTACACGTCATTCAGGCACGCGCGGCCTGCTTACTCCGGCTCCTGTATTGAGATGGTCTTCTCGACCTCGTGTGCCTGGGAGATACATGAACTATATTATTCGATGGAGGGAGCACGAGATGCTATGATGAAGCTTGTCAGACTCGAGATTCCAACAAGTGGGAGCTTGCTATGAAAGAAGAAATGAAATCTCTCATCTCCAACCAGACATGGGAACTAGCTGAGTTACTTATGGGAAAGAAGGCACTTCACAACAAATGGGTGTACCGGGTGAAAGAGGAGCATGATAGTTCATTCTGGTTCCACATTCTCCAGGAAAGTTTAGTAAGGAGGGATTGGTTTATTTATTCAAATTTTCTAAAGCCCAAACCTCCTGTTGGGAAAAATGGATGGTTTTAAAGAGATAAATTTCACACACCCAGGATAATTTCCCAAATCAAAATAGAATAAAAATGACACCAAGATTTTAGCGTGGAAAAACCTTTCAAAATGAAAGTAACAACCACGGGACCCGTAGACCACTTAAACTTCCACTATAATAAGATGGGATTACACACTTCACCTTCAAGTGGATCTCTCACAAAAATACAACAAATATGTATCTTCAATTTGTGGATAAAACTTCACAAATTGGCTCTCTTAATTTCTCTCTCAAAAATCTTTCAGAAACTCTCTCTCTCTCTTTTTGTTTTCTCCGCTTCTGATGATATTTGAGATTGAAGCTAAGGCTTTATAAAGCCAAAAACTTCATCCTTCTCTCCGGATTATACGGAGAGATTTTTGACCTTCTTTTTCTTTTCTTCTTTTCTTCCTTTTCTTTCGACGCCAGAGACATTCCTTTATTCTTCCTTTTTTTTCTTTGTGGCTGGCCCACATTAGTTGGACCAACAAATCTCCCCCTCCACCTTATGTGGGACATGGCTCTTCCATACCTGCAATCTTTCTACAGATAACAAGTTTTTCTCTAGTCAAGGTCTTTGTCATCATATATGCCCTGATATCATTGGTATGAACCTTTTCAACTTTCAGTAGTTTATTTTCCAACATATCACGAATCCAATGATACCTTACGTCGATGTGTTTGGACTTTGAGTGGAAGGTTGGGTTCTTGCTAAGATGAATTGCACTCTGACTGTCGCAATAAAGAACATAGTTTTCTTGGTTCTGATACAATTCTTGTAGGAACTTTTTCATCCACAGGATCTCCTTACAACCTTTAGTGATTGCAATGTACTCTACTTCTATGGTACTTAAGGCAATACACTTTTGTAATCGTGATTGCCATGAAACAGCTCCCCCTCCAAATGTTATTAGGTACCCGGATATAGATTTCCTCGTATCTACGTCGCCAGCCATATCTGAATCTGTATATCCTTCTAATACAGGTTTATTATTACCAAAGCATAAACAATGACTGGAGGTTCCTCTGAGATATCTGAGTATCCATTTGACAGCTGCCCAATGTTCCTTTCCAGGATTTGATAGGAATCGGCTCACAACGCCAACAGCATGTGCAATGTCTGGTCTGGTGCATACCATAGCGTACATTAGGCTGCCAACTGCCGATGCATAAGGCACCTTGCTCATCTCTGATTTCTCCTCCTCACTTGAGGGACATTGACTCACATTGAGTTTGAAATGGCTTGCAAGTGGACAACTAACAGGTTTAGCTTTGCTCATGTTGAATCTTTCAAGAACTTTTTCAACATACCGTTTTTGGGAAAGCCAGATCTTTTGCTTTTGCCTGTTGCGGGTAATCGTCATGCCAAGAATCTTCTTGGCAGGTCCTAAGTCCTTCATTGCAAAGGACTTTCTTAACTCCTTCTTTAACTTGTTAATCTTGTCAATATTTTGACCCACAATCAACATATCATCAACATAAAAGAATAATAAAGTCACCATCAGAGAATTTCTTAATGAAGACGCAGTGATCAGCCATCGTTCTACTATATTCATTTTTCTCCATGAATAATTCGAACTTTTTGTACCACTGCCTTGGTGCTTGCTTTAGACCATACAAGCTTTTCTTTAGTCTGCATACCAACTTCTCTTTACGTTTGACTTGGAAACCTTCGGGCTGCTCCATATAGATTTCCTCATTAAGATCACCATGTAAGAATGTAGTCTTTACATCAGGTTGTTCAACCTCCAGATTAAGACTAGCTGCCAAACCAAGAACAACTTGGATTGAAGACACTTTAACTACTGGTGAGAATATTTCATCGAAGTCAATGCCTTTTTTCTGCTCGAATCCTTTCACAACCAATCTTGCTTTATAGCGTGGTTGCGAGCTGCCTTCTTCACTTTTGATTCTGTACACCCACTTATTCTTGAGAGCTTTTCTTCCACGTGGTAGTTTCATCAGGTCAAATGTGTGGTTCTCATGCAGAGATTTCATTTCTTCCTGCATGGCTTTAAGCCACTCAGTCTTATCTTCGATCGGTGATAGCTTCGTCATAACTCTCTCGTTCTCCCTTCAGTGAGCATCACATACTCGTTAGGAGAATATATACGACTAGGTTGTCGTACTCGGGTAGATCTCCGTCTACGTACTTCCGGTTGGACTTGTTCGGAGACTTGTTCGGTTACGAAGCGCCGGTGGTGGATTGACATCATCAGTATCTGGTGTGACTCCCCCATCATCAGGATTTATTGGTGGAGAGACTGGGTCCAGATTAACTGGAATTTCATCTGACTGTGGTTTCTCGGATTTCTCAAAGTCCTCGATTGTTTGGTCTTCAAGAAATACCACGTCTCTGCTTCTGACAATCCTTTTGTTAATAGGATCCCAAAGTCTATAGCCAAATTCTTCATGGGCATATCCCATAAAGATACATTGTTTCACTTTTTCATCCAACTTGGACCGCTCATCTCTTGGGATGTGAGCAAATGCTCTACAGCCGAATACTTTCAAGTGTTTGTAAGAAACGTCTCTCCCCATCCAAACTCTTTCCGATACGTCGTAATTCAATGGAACTGATGGAGAAAGGTTGATTAAATCGACTGTTGTCCTCATTGCCTCTCCCCAAAAGGAGTTTGGCATTTTTGCATTTGAGAGCATACATCTAACTCTTTCACAGATGGTTCTGTTCATTCTCTCTGCGACACCGTTGTGTTGAGGTGTCTTTGGTACTGATTTTTCTAGCCTGATGCCAAAACTTCTACAGTACTCCTCGAATGGTCCACGATACTCACCACCATTATCTGCACGTACACACTTCAAACGTCTACCAGTTTCTCTCTCCACTTTTACATGAAACTGCTTGAAAACTTCATGCACTTGATCTTTAGTTTTCAAAGCAAAAGTCCATACTTTTCTAGAATGGTCATCAATAAAGGTCACAAAATAGTGAGCACCTCCTAATGACTTACAACTCATTGTACATACATCTGTGTGTATTAAATCTAGAATATTTTCCTTTCTAGATGGTGCGAGACTACGAAATGCAACTCTATGTTGTTTTCCCATAATACAGTCAACACAAGTTTGCAAGGGTGTACCTTTCATTCCTAGCAAGACCTCATTTTTGGAAAGAATTCTGAGACCTTTTTCACTCATGTGATCGAGTCGCTTATGCCATAGCTCGGTAGGAACTTCTTTCCTTGTGGCATTTACTTCTCCTCTACACAATTTGGCTTCTGTGATGTAGAGTGATGTATCTTTCTTGCCTTTAGCTATTACCAGATTGCCTTTGATGAGCTTCCACTTTCCTCCACCAAAATAATTATTGTATCCATCATCATCAAGCATACCGGTAGAGATTAAATTGAGGCGGATATCAGGAACATGCCTCACATCTTTCAGAAGTAATCTGCATCCAAGATTAGTCTCTAGATAAATATTTCCAATGCCGACAATTTTTGATGCATCATCATTTCCCATCCTCACACGTCCAAAATCACCTTGAGTGTAGGTTGAGAAGAATTCCCGTCGTGAGGTGACATGATAGGAAGCGCCTGAGTCAACTACCCAAGTAGTGTCTTGGCATGCAAGATTGACATAATCAGCATCTCGAACGATGACAACTTCTTCAGTGACAGTTGTGGTGTCATTTGTTCGGGTTTCTGCTTCCTGATTTCTGGATTGTTCCGCCTTTAACCTTCTACATTCTCGAATGAAGTGTCCAGGCTTACCGCAATGATGACACTTCATGTCATACCTTGATCTAGACTTCGACCGTCCTCTTTGTTGACTTTGGTTACGGGGATTTTTACTTTTACTTCTCCCCCACCATTCTTGCTTGCCTTGTTTCTGCATGACAAGCGCTTCAGTGTCAGGAGTATATCCTTAATATTTTCGTCGAGACTCTTCGTTTAACATTCTGTCTTTTACCATATCCATGGTAAGCTTACCGTCAGGAGCTAAGTTGCTAACTGACACAACTAGAGTATCCCAACTTTTTGGTAGAGAACTCAACATCAACAATGCTTGTAGCTCGTCATCTACAGTCATCTTCATAGAGTTGAGTTGATCTACAATGCCTTGGAACTCACTCATATGTTCTGATAAGCTGCTTCCGTCTTTATACTTCAAATTGACTAATCGTCGCATCAGATTTGCTTTATTCTGTGCGGTTGTCCTCGTATACATTTTCTCCAACTTTTGCCAAAGAACATAAGCATCGTGTTCATTAGCAAAATTTTGAAAAATGCTTTTGTCGATCCATTGTCTGATTTGAGCAGCACACTTTCGGTTCAGAATGGCCCATTCAATGTCTGCATCAGTTACTTCTTTCTCCTTCGGCATTATAATTGGTTTCCATAGATCTTTAATGTATAAAAGATCCTCCATCTTCGGCTTCCAAATTACATAATTAAATACGGTTAATTTTATCATATTACCTGTGCTTTCCTCCATTTGAATCGTCAGTCACCAGGTTTCGCCGAACTTGATACTTTTCTGACAATGAATAGTACCGGCCAAATAGTACCCGTGAATAGTACCCGTGAATAGTACAATATAGTATATATGAAAGTACTGTATATGTGTACAGTCTCTTACTAAAAATAACTTGGCTCTGATACCACTTTGTTGAGAAAAATGGATGGTTTTAAAGAGATAAATTTCACACACCCAGGATAATTTCCCAAATCAAAATAGAATAAAAATGACACCAAGATTTTAGCGTGGAAAAACTTTTCAAAATGAAAGTAACAAACACGGGACCCGTAGACCACTTAAACTTCCACTATAATAAGATGGGATTACACACTTCACCTTCAAATGGATCTCTCACAAAAATACAACAAATATGTATCTTCAATTTGTGGATAAAACTTTACAAATTAGCTCTCTTAATTTCTCTCTCAAAAATCTTTCAAAAACTCTCTCTCTCTGCTTCTGATGATATTTGAGATTGAAGCTAAGGTTTTATAAGGCCAAAAACTTCATCCTTCTCTCCGGATTATACGGAGAGATTTTTGACCTTCTTTTTCTTTTCTTCTTTTCTTCTTTTCTTCCTTTTCTTTCGGCGCAAGTGACTTTCCTTTCTTCTTCCTTTTTATTTTCTTTGTGGCTGGCCCACATTAGTTGGACCAATACCTCCCCATTCCTTTGGTTGACACACTTCAATTGAATTTACTTTGTATTTACAAGATATTAAATACTGAGGTGCAATACATGTATAAATATAGAAGAAAAGGAATCTGCTTTTCCTAAAAGTGTTTTTAAGAAACAATATATTAGTTGCATACAACTAATATACAGCTTATAAAGTATATTAGTTGCATACAACTAATATACCTTTTAGTGATTTATTAACATTTCTCAAGTCACAAGATGATATCAATCATGCCCTAACTTGCTAGTACATATAATGACTTCTCGAGACTCCTGGTAAGTATATCTCAGTTGCTTTCCTCGGAACAAAAGGAAAACTAATAAGTTTGCATCTAACTTCTCTTTTATAAAGCTGACGATCAACCTCTACATGCTTAAGGACTACAAGTAGACGGATTTTGTGATATATCAACGTGGCCGCCGATTGTCACAATACATCCGCAGATAGTATTTTTGAGTTCGAAACCCAAATCTAATAACAAAGTTCTTATCCACAAAGAATTCACAAACCCCTACGAGCCATACCTCTATATTCTCCGCTCTCAACACTAGATCGTGCCACCACTTTCTCGCTTCTTACTTTTCCATGTAACCAAATCTCCTCCCACAAAGGTGAAATAACCCGATGTTGACTTTCTATCCGTAATACTTCCCGCCCACCGCATCCGTGAATCCACAGACTTCAAGAGGGATTGTCGTTTTAACATTACTCCCCTTCCCTGAGCCGATTTCAAATACCTTAAAATTCTCAAAACAACATTCATATGGTTCCTCACTTGATCAGGCATAAACCGACTCACCACACTTACCGCATATGCAACATCCGGGTCTAGTACGAGCTAAGTAAATCAAACGTCCAACCAATCTCCGATACTGGCCTGACCGCCTTGGTATTTGATCCGGATACTCGCTAAACCACGGGCTTTGTTCAATGCAGAGTATCAATAGTTCGCAATTCAACATACCCGTCTCTTTTAGCATATCAAGAATGTACTTCCTTTGACAAAGATATATCCCTTCTTCTTCCCTCGGGCTACCTCAATTCCTAAGAAGTACTTTAGTTCACCTAAGTCCTTCATTTCAATTCAGAGGCTACTGCCGTTTTGTAATTTATCCATCTCAATAGTATCATCACCAATGATTACCATATCATCAACATAAATGATTGTGCACCTTCCTCGTTGATATGCTCGACAAACAGAGCGTGGGTCTCGAATTAATTGCCTCAGAACCAACCTTTTGCATGAATTGTGAAAACCTTCCAAACCAGGCTCGAGGGATCAAGCTTTCGAGGCCATACAAAGACTTCCTCAATTTGCATACAAAATTACTGCGAGAATCAACTACATACCCAAAAAAGTGGAAGACTCATGTACACCTCCCCGCTAATTCTCCATTAAGAAACGCATTCTTGACATCAAACCGCCGAAGGGCCGCTTTAGGTTAGCAAGAAGCTGCAGACAGTAACCCGAATCGTGTTCATTTTGGCAACAGTGAGCAAAAGTCTCATCGTAATTCTACACCATACGTTTCGAGTAAACCCTTTTGCTACAAGACGAGCTTTATACCGATTTACTGATCCATCACCATTATGTTTTATAAGTAAACACCCATCGACAACCAATCGCGCCTTTTTTCCTCAAGTGGTGACACAAGCTTGCCAAGTATCGTTCTTCTTTAATGCATCCATCTCTTCATCCATTGCCTTCCTCCATATTGGATCTCCCAACGCATCCTCGCACTTTGTTAGTGCATCGACACACCGTATATTTGATTCACAAATGATTTGTAAGGACTTAGATAATCTTTTAAAGGGACATGAAATTGGCTACCTGGTATTTTGATTTTGCATGAATATTTGGTTCATACCTTTGGCCGGTCGACTCGAGTAGTACTCCATATTTGGTAACACATACCGTCCAACATTAGACTCAATGTTATTAGTATCAAGAGGCAGTGTACATACCTCGATGAGCGACCTTCAAGACTGCGGAGCATTATCGATCAAGGGTGTGAGTAATGCCCGAGGGTACGCTTCAGTTTTTAATGTCATTTGTCAGAAGTGAGTTCGGGTGCTCAATACTCAAGCATTTGTTTCGGGTAATGACCGGATTCAATGAAATAGAAGTCTCATATGGTCTCATTGAAACATCACATGACTCACCTAATGCCTCCCCTTCACCACGATACTATTATTCGAAATATGTATTCTCCCCGATGAGCAATATCAAAGTGAGGAAAAATAACTCATGTCCTCAAAGAAGGTAACATCCATAGTAACATAATACTTTTCGTCATGGATGAAAGCACTTCAGTACCCTTTTTGATAACTTCCATAACCAACAAACACACATTTAATTGCCCGAGCATCTAATTTAGAACGTTGATTTTTAGGAACATTTCGCACAAAAACCACACAACCAAATACTCGAAAGCGGGAAGATTATGAAAGGATGATAAGGATACGTAAGATGCGAGAATCAATGGGATTTTTCCGTTAAGGATACTAGACTCGAGACGATTGAGACGGGCGTAAGCCTCAGACAAAGATCACCCCAAAGATATTTTGGCATATAAGCACTAAATAAGAGGCAAGACGAGCCATATCAAGTAAATGACGATTTTTTCTTTCGTACACTCCATTTGTTCCTGTTTGACAAGTAGTTTGGTGAATAATCCCATTTGTTTTGAAAATTATTGAAAACATGATTAACATATTCCCCCCATTGTCGAACGAGGATCCGAATGATGCCATTATATTGTCTCTCAACAAAGGTATGAAAATTTTGAAAAACGTAAAAACTTCATCTTTTGTTCTAAGAAGAGAAATCCACGATAACTCAGACAAATATCGATAAATGAAACAAAATATCTCATACCCGATATAATGTTCTTTAGATGGTCCCCAAACATCAAAATGAATTAATTCAAAAGGAATAGTACTTTTATTAGAAATACTTAATAAGTAACACGATGGCTCTGGGCCAAAACACAAGTCTCACAATGCAACACAAGCCTCACTAACACCAATAAATAAAGTAGGCATGGTTTTTTTCATAAGACTAAAAGATCTGATGTCTCTAAGCGCGATGCCACAACCACCATTCACTTAGCTTATCGAACTAGAAATCAATGCAAGAGCCACAGTGCTCCCCGGTTTCTCCTCCGTAGCTTCCGATCCAAGCCGAATAATCCGCCCCTCGATACCCCCGACCAATTATTTCCCGGTAAGATCCCGAAAAATCACATACATAGTGATAAAGGTTACAAAGCATTTAGACTCAATATTCAACTCGTGGGACGTATATTAAGTGACGAGATAAGTCGTACATATAAAACATTACAGTCAGAAAGATGGAGTTGATATTGAACCGACTCCCCTAAGACAGAAAGGCCTCACCATTAGCATTTGCAACATAAGACATCGGGGAAATAACTTATTATTAAAAAGATTTATCATAAGTCATATGATCAGATGCACCTTAATCAATAATCCAAGTATTAGACCCAACAGAGCGAGAAACATTTAAGGTCATACCACCACACACACCTATCAAGCCGTAGGATACCTCCACATTCCAAAGGATGATTCTCATTCCATAAGTAGTCCGGTTCTTGGACACTTGCAGACCGCACGCTTTTTGCTTTAGAACGAGGCACATGTTGTCGTTTTGGTTTCAAGCGTGGATATAGTTTCCAACACGTTTCACTCGAGATGCCCCGTTCACATTGCAATAGAGCAGCAGAGAACGAGGCGATCGGGAAAGCTCCGCGGCGGCCCCGGGCGATGAGATGAAATTGAGTTTGGCCGCTGAGGAAAGGTGCCTTTGATTTAGCTTGAATGGCTAGGCTTGATACTTCAACACGTGTCCGATAAAGACTCTCGCCGAGATTCGTCTTTTACTGATGTATGCAGCGCGTAGTCAAGCTCGAGGATCTCGACATTCAAGCAATTCGCCTTTAGCACTATTATGTTTTATATCAAGTGCCTCTTAAGAAAGTACGCACTGCTCAAGCTCCTTCTCCTTCGTACCACGTAAGATCTTCTCGGATTTTTAATTTTGTACTGGCGTTTCGGTCAATTTCCAACCCATACATTTTTCACTTTGGTAAAAAAAAAGAGATACCGGTCGCCCATTTGGCCGCATGCCACAGATTGCACGAGTTCAGCTGAACTTGAATAAAGTCGACTCATTTGTATAAAGATCGCTAAGGTATTCCATATACCCTAGCTTTCACATTCCTCCACCATTTGTAATATATCATCACCGATTGCTCTAAATAGGATCGACATGACAAAGCCATCATCATCTTCCCACCGAGTATAGGCTTCTATATCATCTTGACTGTGAGCCCCTACCGATCCAGATACATGCCCCATCTTACGCATTCCACGAAGATAAACGTACATAACTTTTTTCCATGTTCGAAAATTTGTACCATTGCTTAGTACCTCCGAAAGAACCAATTTCCGAACTCTAACTAAACTTCAAAATTTGGAACTTCATGAATTCTAGAAACTTGATGTTGTCCGGAATCTTCCATTGAAATAATAATAACAAGTATATCAGGCAAATGGAATAAATTTTTTTTTTTTTTTCGGGCTGGTCAGTCGATAAACGGGTCAGCTGAATGTTTCGCGCCTGGAAGGGTCGGTGCCAGATGGGCTTGGATTAGACGGGCTAAGCAAGAATGACGGGCTCGAGAGCCGACGTGTTGTGGTCACCGAGCAAAACGGGCCGTTTGAATGTTCGCGCCGACGGGCTTTGTTAGCCACGGGCTGGTGAGTCGACGGGCTTGGATTAGACGGGCTACAAGAGCCAACGGGCTCGAGCCGACGTGCTGTGGTCACCGAACCGGCTGGGTCACAGGAAGCGGACGTGGTTGGTGAACGGTCCCAAGGTCAGAAGCTTCAATTAAGAAAGTGCAGCCTAACGTAGTTTAAGAATGAAAACTCGAAAATGTAAGAAACCGCACACCGTGGGTGAACTACGCGGGCAAGTGGGCGAATGGCGCATGTGGTCGCTGTGGGCCGAATCCGAAGGCGTGCGGGCGGGTCGAATCCGCGCGTGCGCGGGCTGGAATCCGCCAGTGGCGCGGGTTGAACTCACACAGGGCGCTGGCCGAATCTGGCGCAGTGGCGCTGGCCGACGGCGTAGTTTAAGAACCGCACACCGTGTTTCTGCGGATCGCCGCAGGTTGAATCCATGCGCAGGGCGCGGGCCGAATCGCGCACGTGGTCAAGAGTCGCCGCGCTGGCCAGAACGTGGCTCGGGGTCCGCGAGGCTGAACCGCACGCAGGTCGCAAGCCGACTCGCGCTGGGCCAAACGCGCCGGCCGCGCAGGTTGAACGGCGTAGCCAAGCGCGTGAATGACACCGGTTTGAATGTCAACAGCCGCGGGATGACAAATACATGTGGACAATGTGATTCGCAATCGCAACGCGAGCTAAACAAAGGCGAGAATACGGCTGGCTGGCCAGGCGCACGGCGGCACTGGGCGGTGCTTCTATTCAGAAACCGGTAAATTTTTTTTTTTTTTTTTTGTTTCTTTTCTGCTCTGATACCAAATTGAATTTACTTTGTATTTACAAGATATTAAATACTGAGGTGCAATATAAATATAGAAGAAAAGGAATCTGCTTTTCCTAAAAGTGTTTTTAAGAAACAATATATTAGTTGCATACAACTAATATACAGCTTATAAAGTATATTAGTTGCATACAACTAATATACCATTTTTTCAAAGCTATTCCTTGTTACTTATTTGATCCATTGCTCTCCCAAAATCTTTTCAGAAGAGTGTTTGCTTTTTTATACACAGATTTTGAGACTTTTGTTGAGCTCATTATATGTATTGGGATTGATTGTGCTACTGATCTTAATAAAGTAGCTTGCCCTACCCGTGATAATAGCTTAGCTTTCCATCCCTCTGTTGTCATTGCTATCTTATCAAGGAAAAATTGAAAATCTATCGCTGTCCTTCCTTGAAAAATTTTGCAGCCCAAAATACTTAAATACCTTCCAAGGTAGCCATGTTGGTGATGCCTTCCAAAAATTGTCTTCATTTGAGCATTAATATTCTTAAAGAAGAACACATCTGATTTGTTTCTGTTTGGTACTTGTCTAGACCAAGAGGCATACTTTTTAATGATTTCTAGAATATTTTCCATCTCCCTTGAACCAGCTCTACTAAACAGTAACACATCATCCACGTAGAACAAGTGACTAATAGCATTTGCTTTTTTGGTGATTTTAATTCCATTAAAACGTTTCTGCTTATCTGCTCTGACCAATAATCTTGAAAACATCTCTGCACCTATTATGAAAAGATAGTTAGAAAGAGAGTCTCCTTGTCTTAATCCTCTTTGAGGTTTATATTTTCAAATTTAGACTCATTCAATAGTATCTAGAATTCTACCGTTAATAGACATTGATGAACCATTTTGCAAAAATGGGGTGAGAAGCCGTATTTTTCCAATGCTAGCAGAAATAGCATCCATTTCATTTTATCGTATGCCTTTTCCGTATTCACTTTCATTCCCTTTAAAGCCCTTCTTCCTTTTTCTTTTTTTTCCTTTTCATTGTATGTACAATCTCCTGTGTTAACAAAATGTTGTCTAATATGATTCTTCCTCGTGCAAACGCTATTTGGTAAAGAAAAATTAAACTCTTTAAATGAGGTTTTAGCATGTTGGCCAAGATTGTAGGTTACATTGCACAAGCTTGTCTGTCTATAGCAATGAACATATGTTGGATTATCCTTTTTTATCAACGAAAAAATCGATGTGTCGTTTAATTTTGGATGCATTAAACCTGTGATTGAAAAATCTTGAACAGTTCTTCTAACTACATTCGTTGAAACTACAGTCTAGAACTTTTCATAAAACCTGGTGACATACCATCTATCCCAGAAGACATTATGAGACATTTCCCAAAGCACTCATTTAATCTCTAATTCTGTGGGAACTGTTGTTAATTCTTTGTTTTGGTCTGCTCTGATGCGTTCTTGAAACAAATCGTCCAGGTTGTTGGGTAACAAGGGATTCTATGAAGTGAAAATTCTTTTATAATGCTCTTCAATATGACTACTAATAACTTCTGTTGACCACATCCAGCTATCCTCCTCATCCAAATTTTTCAAAGTTGTTATAATGTTTCTCTTTCTTCTGTATACTGTTGAAAGATGAAAGAACTTTGTGTTTTTATCCCCATGTTGTAACCATTCCTCTCTAGACTTTACTTTCAATAGCTCCTTACACCTCTATTCTTCATCCCTTCTATCAACCACATTGTCGTTTTGGATGGTTTTCCGTTGTTCTTATTGTTGTGGGCGGAAGCAATAAATAGCGGTATATGAATATATCAAAGCAATAAAATGAACACACAGAATTTACGTGGTTCGGCAATTCGCCTAGGTCCACGGGAGGCAGCAGATATTATTTGAACTGAGTAGGAAATATACGTAATACGCATACATTTCCTCACTAATAATATCTCTCAAGTGTTTCCCAAAACTCACAAGTATTTTCTCTCTTTGAGTTTGCTTATACTCTCTCCGATTTTTTCCCGATTTTTGCCTTGTTCTTCAATGTGAACTCTTCCCTATTTATGATGAAGAAAGGCTCCCTTTTCCTTGAAGTGTGCCATAATTTAAGCCTTAAATTAGGCCACCAATTTCCTTAAATTATGCCACTAATTTCCTTAAATCATGCCACAAATCATTCCACAATAAATACGCCACAAATTAGGCCACTAATTTCCCTAAATTATGCCACTAATTTGTTACTTTTAGAGCCAATATTCAACAATCTCCACCTTGGCGAAAAAGTTCATAACGTCGCCCAAATGCGCCCCTAGCGCCCTAAGCTCGAGAGATGTTGATCAAGTTCAAGCAAAGGTTGAAACTTGATCCCCGTAACCACCTTTGTAGCATATCTGCCAGGGTTATCTCAGCTCCGACTTTTCCGGAGTATAACATTCCCTTCATCAACGATTTCCCGAACAAAATGAAATCGAACATCGACGTGCTTGGCGCGACCATGATGAATCCCTTGGTTCTTTGCCAAACAAATGGCACTCCGTCCGTCAGAAAACCCCACGTTCTTCCGAACAATACCCAAATCCTTAGTCAACCCGGTAAGCCCATAGCTTCTTTGAATGCTTCGTTACAGCCCATATACTGTTTCCGTAGTAGACAAAGCTACAAGCTGATCGCAATGTTGATCTCCAACAAACTGTCCTCCCGCCATCAGAACACATAACCTACCAGATCGACGCCATCCGTATCTCCAAAGATACTGTAATCCACATATCCAACTAGGTGTTTACCTTCGGTATTGTCTCTCTCAAACTTCAAACCAATATCCACAAGACTATGATGTACCGTGTAATCCACTTCACCGGCCCGCTGTCCCTTTACCCGGACATGTACGTACCGACTCACCATACTAACGCGTGGGAAATATCGTGTCCTGTGCAAACCATTGCATACATCAAGGCACCAACGGCATTTGCATACGGAACACGTTCCATTTGCTTCTTTCATCGGTGCTGCTAGGTGACATTAATGCACTTAACCGAAAGTGAGAGCAAGCCGGTGTACTTCATCGGTTTGGTTTTTTCATCAATGTCAAACCTTTGTAGTACTTTCTTCTCAGACATCGAGTCCGTGTCGATGTATCCGTACTTGCAACTCTATCTCTTGTGATTTCCATCCCAAGAATTTTCTTAGCTTCTCCAAGATCTTTCATTTCAAATTCTCGAACTCAACAGAGCCTTCAACTGCCGATCTCCACCTTCGCTCTTAGATGCAATCAACATATCATCAACATATAAGAGCAAATAAACGAAGGTACCGAATCTCGGGAGTTTCCGAAAGTATACACAATGATCAAACCGACTACGTGTGTACTCGCTCTCTCGACGAAGCTATCAAAGCGCTTGTACCATTGTCGCGGTGATCGCTTCAAACCGTAAATTGACTTACTCACCAGAATTCTCTCGTCCCGGAATTTTAAAGCCATCCGGCCGAGACATGTAGATTTCTTCTGCTCAAAGTACCTACGGAGAAAAGTCATGCTTTGACATCGAGTGAGCTAACTCGAGATCAAGCTGTGCTACCAAAGCCAATAGTATCCGAATAGATGAATGCTTAACAACAGTGAGAATACCTCGTCAGAAGTCTATTCCTTCTTTCGAGCATAGCCTTTGCTACTAGTCCGTTTGTATCTCGATGTTGTCTTTACCAGTGAGCACGCTTCCTTCTTGGCATGACCCATTTGCAACCAATAGTTTTCTTTCCTTCGTGAAGTTGAACCAACTCCCAATCCGATTACGATGTAGAGACTTCATCTCTTCATCCATTGCCATTTTCCACTTCATACTATCAACTCTTTTCGCACGCTTTCTCCGTAAGTACGGGACATCATCATCAATTACCGGGAAGCGCGAA
Organism: Hippophae rhamnoides; assembly: GCA_033030585.1. Taxonomy (NCBI): domain Eukaryota; kingdom Viridiplantae; phylum Streptophyta; class Magnoliopsida; order Rosales; family Elaeagnaceae; genus Hippophae; species Hippophae rhamnoides. Next base: position 41,222,291 of record CM065434.1, read on the forward strand.
TGCTACCATGTCCGTGTATCTCGGTAGGCTTCCTAATCTCCCTTCTCGGCCGAGTAAAGGGCAATAGATTCTCGGCCGCCGACATCGGTAGTGATGGGCGAGTAACCTCCACCTCAACCGAGATCTCTTCTTGATCATCAATTTCATCTTCACCACGATCGGTAATTGGTGCAATCTTTTCTCGGATCTTCCGAAGTCTCAAGCATCACCTTAGAAAGAGTATTTGGACTTTCATTCTCTTTCTCTCGAATTTGTTTGTCTCAAAGATAATGTGATTCGTCGAATGTAACATCTCTAGCTTAAGACGATCTTTCTTGGATTCACCACACCAAAGTCGAAATCCTTTAACTCCTTCCTTAAAGCCCAAGAAAACAAATTTTCTTTTGCTCTCGGATCCGATTTGATTCACTAACATGAAAATACGCAGACATCCAAATATTCGCAATGAATCATAATCGATAGCGTTGTCCAGACCATACCTCTTTAGGAGTTTTTCCATCTAATGCGTCCAGAAGTCCGTCGACTATACGAGTTGCATATGACAAAGCCTCAACAAAATGCCTCGCTTCAATTTGGAATGAGATAGCATACATCGAACTTTCTCAACCAAAGTACGATTCATTCGTTTCCGCAACTCCATTCGCCGTGGTGTACGAGGAACCGAAAATGTCTGATTATCCCTTCATCTTGACAAACTTTAAAGAAAGGATCTCGATTTATACTCGCCACCATTATCGATCTCGAGCCTTTTTTAATCTTCTGCCTGTCTCCGAGTCTCGATCATTTTCTTCCATTTAAGAAAGATATCCGTAACTTCATCTTTGTGACTCATGTTGTATATCCGTACATATCTAGAGAAATCATCAATAAAAGTCACAAACCAACGTTTTCCTCCAAGTGAAGCATTCTTGGAAGGTCCCCAAACATCCGTGTGAATATAATCAAGAGATCCCTTAGTACGATGAATGGCGGTCGAATCCTTGACTCTTGTTTGTTTTCCCATTACACAATGCTCGCGAGAAATCAAACTTTCCGCCTTGGCACCTTTCAAAAGACTCTTGCTTCATTAAGCCTTGCAAAGTTTTTCACCGAACATGCCCTAAGTCAGACAAGGCGTACAAAGTGAAGAATCATTTGCCTTTCTTCGTAACTACTGAGACAATGGTTCCTGTGAATCGTACACCCATCTAGGAAATACAAGTTTGCCTTTACGAGTACCTCTTCATTGCTACAAATGCACCTCGTACAACTTTCAAGACTCCATTTTCCAATGTTACCTTGTAACCATCGAGTCAGAACACCTAAAGAAATAAGGTTTTTCTTTAGGTAAGAATATACCTTACATTTGTAAGTCGTCTCGATTGTACCATCGTGCATCTTTAGTCGTATTGTTCCGATCCCTTTGTCGACAGCATTGTCGTGCCCATAAGCACAACTCCTCCATCGAGCTCTTCAAAACTCGAAAACCAATGTCTGTTGACACATATGATAAGAACATCCAGAATCAAGAATCCACTTATCTGAGTAGGTTTTTGATGCTGTAACTGAAAAGGCTGATTCATCATCTTCATCGGCCATCTGTGCAACATCTACATTCGACTTGTCCTTGTTTGGACAATCTTTCTTCCGGGGCCCTTCGTACAATAGGCACACTCGTCCTTCGCAGGGACGTCTCTCTCGGATGACTCTCCTCCTGACTTTGATCTAGATTTCCCTATTATTTGATCCGCCGCATTTTTTGTTGTTAGTTCTACCTCCGTCTGGCCGCTGCTTCGATATTGAGTCTCGTGATCATGTTGATCCTTCTTCCGGTACTCGTATTTACCAAAGCATTTGAAACATCTACGAACTTAACCTCATCCTTTCCATATAACAGGGTCATGGTTAAATGCTCATAGCTCTCGTGTAATGAATTCAACAACAACAAAGCTTTATCTTCATCGATAATTTCAACATCTAAATTTTTGCAGATCGGGCCAAAATTTTATTGAAATTATCTAAGTGCTCAATCATGTGGTACCTTTCTCAGACTGAAACGGAAAAGTTTCTTCTTCAAGTAGAAATTGTTCTCAATACTTTTCGTCATGTATTTGTCCTCTAGTTTCTTCCAGAATCAGCGCTACATTCTCTTTCATGACAAAGTACTTTTGATCTTTTCCTGCTACGCCGAATTGTGCCACAAGCTTCGTCGGTTGGACATAATTCCAATCTTCATTTGAATAATCTCCTGGCCTAGTCTCCAAGGCTATATTAGATCCTTCTGAACAATAGATCTAATACTTCACATTGCCACATGCCAAAGTTATTTTCAGGCCGTCGAATTTCTCCACCTCAAACTTTGCGTTGGACAACATAGTTCTTCGAGTGAACTTGGTTTGCCATAAATTCTATGGTCAACTTGTTCACCTTCTTCGATCTCTCCTTTATCGCCCATAAGTACAAACCGATAACGTAAATTTTGCACTTACAACTTAAAAACAGTGTTTTTCCAAATTTTATACCTTATTTGAAAAACGAGTCCGTAGTTGAATTTGGAATGGTCCAATTAGCTAAGAATAGATCCAACTCAGTTGAAAACGGATGAAAACAGCAAACTCGGTCCAAATATCACTAGTGATCGAGTTGATTCCCGGTCCAACTCGGTGAGTTGACTCGCTTGCGCGCAGGATTCGGCACTGGCGGTGATTCTCGACTTCCGATTTGAGCGATTCTTTCACCTGCGTGTCGTATCGTCAAGAGCTTCGATTTGATATATAATAATGCTATATTTGGCTCGATACCAATTTGTCATGGGCGGAAGCAATAAATAGCGGTATACGAATATATCAAAGCAATAAAAACGAACACCTGAGAATTTACGTGGTTCGGCAATTCGCCTAGGTCCACGGAGGCAGCGGATATTATTTGAACCGAGAGAAATATGCACGAATACGGTCTGATTTCCTCACTAATAATATCTCTCAAGTGTTTCCCAAAACTCACAAGTATTTTCTCTCTTTGAGTTTGCTTATACTCTCTCGATTTTTTCTGATTTTGCGCTTGTTCTTCAACGCATTTAACTCTTCCCTATTTATAGATGAAGAAAGGCTCCCTTTCCCTAAAGTGTGCCATAATTTAAGCCTTAAATTAGGCCACCAATTTCCTTAAATTATGCCACTAATTTCCTTAAATCATGCCACAAATCATTCCACAAATCATGCCACAAATTAGGCCACTAATTTCCCTAAATTATGCCACTAATTTGTTACTTTTAGAGCCAATATTCAACACTTATAGCTCTTTAATCTTTTTGTGGCACATTCCAAAAGTATTTTTATTCCAGACCCTCGGGTTTCTTGATGTGTGAATCAAATTTTTTTATTTAGCTTGATTGCTGCAGAACCTATGAAGTCTTTGCTCCATGCTTCTTTTACAACATAAAAAAAAGGAACTATCTCTAGTCCATACCTCGAAAAATCTGAAGGGTCTCTTTAAAAAATTCTTTTTCATGCCAAAGATCAAGCACAATGAGACAATGATCACACTCTGCTGCTGGAAAATGAAGGACTGCAGCTTTAGGAAAACCTATAAGTCAGTTACTGCTTACTAAAACTTTATCTAATCTTTCACATATTCTGCGTTGGCCTCTTCTATTATTGAACCAAGTAAATTCAGGACCAGCAAATCCTAAATCTACTCCTCCAAAACAGTCAAAGAAATCTCTCATTTTACTATTTTTATAATTTATCAGCTTGAAGAAGAATGTCATTCCAATCCCCAATACACATCCACTCACCTCCATAAGCAGATAATAAAGATTATACCAAAAATCATTTTTTTGATCTTGATATGAAGAGTTATACACAAAACATATCAACCATTCATTCAATTGAACCCCAGCTACAACAATTTCAATTGCTACAAAATGATCAGTTAAAGCATAAATCTTAAGGTTGACATCTTGTTTACAAAACAAACAAAAACGCCCCACACCTACAAAAAAATGAAAACCTAAATTCACACATAAAGCCCTTACAAAATTCTCCTCAAATTTTGGTTCTATCGACTCAAATTATCAATCTCCTAATATATAATCTAAGCATTCTTTGTGCCGAAAGTTTCACAATCCCTCGGCAATTCCATGATAAAATTATCATATATTAAGAGAGGATGACTGTTTTTGAGATGTCAATTTTGAAGCTGTTCAAATAAAAAGCCCGTTAGAGAAAGGATTCATTTGGGAAGATTAAAACGCCTCTTAGATTGTAGCAATAATTGTCCTTTTAAGGATATAATCCAATATGAAGGTTCTAATTCCAATGTCAGCTCCTCAAATTTGGTGAAATTGTTGGGAAAATTGATAGGATAGCAATAATTAGTTTTGGAAGATTTACACCATCTTTAACCTTTGTTAACATTTTGCACCGATTCTTCTAATTCATAGTAACAAATATTATACTAAAAATATATATTCTTTTATATAATAAAATATTTTTTTAATTAATTCTTTAAATTTAAGGATTATTATATTTAATAAATTAATAAATTATATATTACAATTAATTAATCGATGATAATAAATTTAAAAAAATATATTTAGAAAAAAAATTAAAAATCTTTTAAATAAAATATTGTATTTATTAAATAAATTAAATATTATATTTAACTAAAAAATATATACTTAAATATTATTCGATTACTAAATCTATTATAATTTATATTATGAATTTCATAATTTCTTTTATTAATTTTATATTATATATATAATTTTAATTCATTATATGTAATAAAAAAATTAACAATATTTTTGGAATTTTTTTTTAATATGATGTGTCAAATTTGATTTAATATTATTCATCTTATTATTTTTGATGTAAAATTTGATGATAGGTTAGAGAAACTTTGTAAAAAAATTTACACCAAATTTGATGTCTTGATATAGGGTTGGAGATGCCCTTAGATTCCTACTTTGCTTTTTCAGAGTTCCTCTTCTGAATCAAGAGATTTCTGATGAAAAAAGGATAGAAAAGATTATGAAGGACACTTAGTTTACTCGAATTCACCCCTTTGAAGCAAACTTCTTCTCTAGCCCTCCTGTCTGCTATTCTTTTTTTTTTTTTAATTCCCTTTACCTTTGAGCTTTCCACGCACACTTAAAATGTCTGCATCAAACATTTCATTCAAAAGTCGATGCAAATAAGTCTAAAACCTGTTCAAAAAACTCTTATTTGCTACACTTATAAAATTATGAACTAAATTGGAACAGTTTTAAGATAGTAAAATTAAACGGTAGTACCAATTCAAAAAAAAGGTACAAAGCGATCACATTCTATGCAACAAGCAATGGGCAAAACAAACTGTCCTCAGTAATTTTTCCAATTTATATTTGGCTAATTTAATTTGTTCTTTGGTACAGGAAATAATTACCTTCAATGGTTAGGGCCTCAAGCTCAATTGGTAATAACAGAACCTGAGTTGATCAAAGAAGTACTCAATAATAGAGATAGAACTTATCCTAAAGCTGACCCACCACCATTTTCTAAGAAGATAGTTGGAGATGGCCTTGTAAATACTGAAGGCAAAAAATGGGCAAAGTTGAGAAAACTTGCCAACTATGCCTTTCATGGGGATAGCTTGAAAGTAATTTCTTAACTTTTTTGTTACTTGTATTTGGTGATCAGTCCACCAATGAGCATATGTTTGATCAGTACTTAGATATATTTTTCATGCAGGGCATGATTTTTTCAATGATCTCAAGTGTTGAGGTTATGCTAGAGAGATGGAAATGTTATGAAGGCAAAGAGATTGAGGTTTTTGAAGAATTTAGATTGTTGACTTCAGAAGTCATTTCTAGGACTGCATTTGGTAGTAGTTACCAAGAAGGAAAGAAAATTTTTGAGATGTTCAAGAGATTGAGTTTGTTAGCTTCAAGAAATCTTTTCAAATATAGGTTACATGGCCTAAGGTAATTAAACTCTAATATTAGATATATAAATCTTAATTTGAGAGTATTTTGTTTTAATCATGTGTCGCAATATCTATTAGGTTAACCTTTTTTTTTAATTGTACCAACCCATAGTGCTCATGGACTCGACTCATCCCTTTGCAGCAAGGTTTTCAAAACAAGTGAAGAAATCGAATCAGAGAAATTTGAGAAAGTAATTCGCAACTGCATGATGGAAATGATAAAAAAGAGGGAAGAGAAAGTAGTGAATAGAGAAGATGACAACTATGGGAGTGATTTTCTTGGATTACTAATAAAAGCTTATCATGATCCTTCTAATGAAAGTCAAATGATTTCAATTGATGATTTGGTTGATGAATGCAAGACATTTTACTTTGCAGGACAAGAAACTACTAATAGTTTACTTACTTGGACTGTTTTCCTTTTGGCAATACACATAGAATGGCAAGAAGAAGCAAGAAAGGAAGTTTTGAATTTATTTGGTCATCAAAATCCAAACCCAGATGCCATTGCAAAACTAAGAACAGTTTGTTTCAAACTCAATAACTTTTACAAGAACTATTAGATACAAATTTTTACCTCACCTAACTTTAATGATAGGATACAATGGAAAGTAGTTAGGATTCACTCTAACTAATTCTCCATTGAATCCAAACAGTTGATGTTAGAGGGAGTAAAAAGTTGTGGATAAAATTGTAGTCATTATGAAAAAATTACTCAAAATCAAATGATTTTGAGTAATATTTTATTTTTACCAAAATCCTTCAAAGGTAAGACTTACTACAACTTTAGTAGTCCTTACCTTCAAAGCGATTTTGTTAAAAAATAAAATTTGTGGTAAGATATTGATTTGATGTAGGAAGATATTTGTATGAAGGTTTACCACTTACATCCAGTATTATGGTAAAACTTTCCACAACAAAGAAATGTTTTACTACAACAGTGATAAATCTTACTTAAAAACGATTTTGGTAAAAAAAATTAATTTTTAGTAAGATATTAGCATGGTGTGAGAAAACACTAGTCTAGTGTGGGAAGGTTTACCATCGGCATCTAATGTCGTGGTAAGCCTTACCATGACAAGACAATACCTTATCATTGTTGGAAAATTACGCAAATTCTTGATAAGTTAGATTTATGAAAAAGCAAGAATAGAGATATAACACACAAATTTGATAACGGAGTTCGGCCAATCTTGCTTATGTCTCCGGACCTGCTGTAGATCTTTTTACTGAAAGGGGAGAAATTACACAAGGTGTTTACAACACTCACAACTCACAACCACAATCCAATTACACCCAAGAAAATTACTCTCAATTTTTTCTCACAAAAGCTTTTCTCTCAATTGGAATGAACACTTGGATGATTAATTCATTACAATATACACATCTATTTATAGGAAAATTCACTCTTTGAATTACTCCTTAAATTAATGGTTCCTTGAATTGCTCATTGAATTAAGCTTCTTGTTTTGCTTCATGTTTTGCTTCATATTTTACTCCTCAAATTAAGGAGCTTTGTAGCAATCTCCAACAATCTCCCACTTGAAGATTGATTTCAATCTGTCTTCACACCTCGATCAATACATCAGCTCTAATCTTCTTACTCTAACAAACCAACTTAAGTTGAGCACAACTTCAATTTCATGGCAAGCTCCCATTTGTTGGCATCTCGAGTCTGACAAGCTTCATCATAGCATTCAGGCTCTCCTCCATCAATCAACAATACATAGTTCATGTATCTCCTGTTAGGAACATAAGGCCGAGAAGACCTTCTTAATATAGGAGTTGTAGTAGGAGGTTGTGGTGTGTCCGATTGTTGCGCACTGCTCTGTCCAACGAGTTTCTATGACTGAGGACTTGCTACAATTGGTTCCTTCATGGAACTATCTAGGACATCATCTGCATCTACAAATACTGACTCATTCGGCTTTGAGTCATTGGTGTCTATTTTATACATGTTCTTATACATCACAATTTCATTGAAAATCACATCTCTACTACAGATCACTTTCTTATTTTGTCATCCCAAATGCGGTAGTCAAACTCATCCTCACCATAGTCGATGAAGGTGCATTTCTTAGATTTGGGATCAAACTTATTCCTGCCTTGATCACTAATATACACAAATGCTACACAGCCGAAAACTTTTAGATGTGATAGTTTTAACTCTTTTTTGCTCCATACCTCCTCTGGTATTCTGTGATCCAATGAAACAAATGGACCTCGATTGATTAAATAAGTTGTCGTGTTAACTACTTCTGTCCAGAACTGTTTCGGTAGACCTAACTGTATACGAATGCTTTTGGCTCTTTTTGTCAACGTTCGGTTCATATCCTCATCTACACCATTGTGTTGAGGTGTGCTTGGCACAGTTCTTTCCATTCTGATCCCGTGTTCATAGCAGAAATTTTTAAATCTAGTGTCTTCATATTCATCACCATTATTGGTTCTCAGCTTTTTGATCTTCAAACATGTCTCATTTTCCACCATAGCTTTCCATCTTCTGAAAGCCTCAAATACTTCAGACTTATGTTTTAGAAAGTAAACTCATACCTTCCGAGAGTGATCATCAATGAAAGTCACGAAGTAGTGTTTCCCACCAATGGATGAGACAATCGTTGGTCCCCAAACATCAGAGTGGATAAGCTCTAACCTTTCCTTCTTTGGGGTTCTGCCACTTGTCTGAAAGTTGACTCTCTTTTGCTTTCCAAGTATGCAATCTTCACATATGTCTATCTCTGTTGACTCTAGACCTGGAAGTTTTCCTTTTGAATGCATAATCTTCATCCCCTTCTCACTCATGTGGCCTAGTCTCTGGTGCCACAGATTTGGTATTTCATTGCCTACTGCAACTGTGATTGAACAACGTGCCCCTGCTGTCATGTAAAGAGTGCCATTTTTCTTGCCTCGAGCAACTATCATTGCACCCTTTGAAATCTTCCAATCATCACCATGGAAGATCGTAGTGTAGCCTTCATTGGCCAACTGTTCTACTAAGATTAAGTTCCTTCTGAGATCGAAAATATGTCTGACATCCTTCAGCTCCCAAACATACCCGTTCAACTTAATCTTCACTACGCCTTTGTGAATAATAGTACATGGTTGATCATCACCAAGATATACCTTTCCAAGGTTTTCGAGGACATATTTATTGAAGCATTCTTTCTGTGAAGTAGCATGGAACGATGCTCCAGAGTCTAACACCCAAGATTCTTCCTTACTTTCCAAAGAGCATATCAATGCATCATCTCCTCCTAAGCTGGAAGTAACATTTGCCTCTACCTTCACTTGTTTGTCCTTCGGTGCACTCTTGAACTGATTTTTGTAGTGCTCAGTTCTTCCACAATTCCAACACTCGATAGTCTTAATGTTATAAAAATTATTAAGATTCCTGGATTTGGACCTTCTGTCCTTTGATCTACCTCGGTAGTCTGTTCTGCCACTTCCATTCCCTCTTGTTGAATTTCTTCATCTTGACTCTATATGTAAAACTGAAGAAGTTGACGATTCACCTGACTCTCTACGTCGGATCTCTTCACTGAGAACCAGATCACGAACATCGTCAAATTTCAACTTATTGCTTCCTGACGAGCTACTCACAGCCGTGACAGTAGCATTCCAGCTTTCTGGTAAAGAAGACAAAAGTATCAATGCTCGTACTTCTTCATCGAATTCAATTTCCACTGAACTCAACTGGGTTGTGACTGTGTTGAGTTCATTGAGATGTTGAGCTACCGATGCTCCTTTCATCATCCGCAAATTGAACAAATGTCTCATCAAGTGTACTTTGTTTGAGGCTGCTCATACATATTGGAGAGAGCTACCATAAGATCTGCCGTGGTCTTTTTCTTTGCTATGTTGAAAGCAACATTACGCGATAGCATCAATCAAATAACTTTGAGGGCTTGTCTGTCTAAAAGATTCCAATCTTCTTCCTTCATAGCCTCTAGCTTATTCCCTTAGAGAGGTTGATATGGATTTCTTTGATACAGATAATCCTTTATCTGCATTTTCCAAAATCCAAAATTTGTACCATCGAATTTCTCGAGTTTCACCTTTCCTTCATCTACGGCCATTGCTCCCACTCAAATCTGACTTCCTCCGGATCATTTCTGACTATTTCTGCAAATCACTGTGTATTAGAACACCTCCGTCAACGAACAAATATCGTCGACAAATTTTACTAATCACGTAAATAGTAACCTTGCAGAAAATTGACCGAAATCACCACCAATAACTCTGATACCAGTTGTTGGGAAATTACGCAAATTCCTGATGATCCAAATTTATGAGAAAGCAAGAATAGAGATATAAGACACAAATTTGATAACGGAGTTCGGCCAATCTTGCTTACGTCTCCGGACCTGCTGCAGATCTTTTTACTAAAATGGGAGAAATTACACAGGGTGTTTACAACACTCACAACTCACAACCCACAACCCAATTACACCCAAGAAAATTACTCTCAATTGGAATGAACACTTGGATGATTAATTCATTACAATTACACATCTATTTATAGGAAAATTCACTCCTTGAATTACTCCTTAAATTAATGGTTTCTTGAATTGCTCATTGAATTAAGCTCCTTGTTTTGCTCCATGTTTTGCTCCTTAATTTGTTCCTCAAATTAAGGAGCTTTATAGCAATCTCCAACAATCACAATAATGATAACTCTTACCTTGGTAGCAATTTTGATTAAAAAAAGAAGCTAATTCAAAATGTCTAATTTAATAAATCACTCAATAATTATTCCTTTCCTTTTATTTAAGTATTTGAAATACTAATTATGAGGGTTTTTTTGGTTCTTTTCTTTTTCTTTTTTTTCCTTGCAGATGAGTATGATTATTAATGAGTCTTTAAGATTATATCCACCAGTAGTTGGACTTGTAAGAAAAGTTGGAAGAAAAGTTAGATTGGGCAACTTGACTCTACCAGAAAATTTGGACATTTACATGGCAACTTTGGCAATTCAACATGATTCCAAAATATGGGGAGAAGATGTGCATCAATTTAAACCAGAGAGATTTTCTAATGGTATTGCTAAAGCTTCTAAGAATCAAACAGCTGCTGAATTCTTTCCTTTTGGATTAGGTCCCCGAAATTGTGTTGGGAACAACTTTGCAACCACTCAAACAAAGATTGCTCTTTCAATGATTCTACAATGCTACAGCTTCACCCTTTCGCCGGCTTATGTTCACTCCCCGTTTCAGTTTCTTACACTTCGTCCGCAACATGGAGTTCAAATAATGCTGCATCCACTTAAAGGCTAGAAATATTGTATCAGAAGTTGAGCTTGATGCAATGTAATGTAGAATTGGTAGAGGGTTGTTGCAAACAGACTTTGAGAGTTATTATAAACAAATAGGAAGGTATCAATGTGTACACAGATATAATAAATTCTACCAATTAACTATCAAAAATCCTAACAGTTTATTTATACTCTCCTAATAATACCCCTCAAATGCATACTATTTAGTTATATTGTAAAAGTTTATTACTTGAACTTTCATTACGGGTAGAGTGTAAATCAAAGTGGTGCAACGTTAGTGAACCGTGGTGACGGTTCGGTTCGTCGGAACCGTACGTCGGTTCCGAAACCGAACGAGGTTCTTGATGGAAGAACCTTAATAAAGTATCGGGTCCTCTCACTATTAACTGCATAACAATTCAGATTACACCATCAATACGCAGAGAATAAGTGTGAGAAACAAGTGAAAGCATCGAACAGAAAATCCATTGGAATTCCCGTGTAAGTGCTGAAATTTGATCAATGGCAGGAGGTATGTTTTCAATCCAATTTTGTTTCCGCTGCATTTAAATTATGAATTCATATGGTTTTATGAATGTTTCTGGATTGAATTGAGTATCTAACATTTGGTATCAGAGCAATTTGAAAACAACTCTGTTTTGCTCTGTTTCACGAGAACTGAAATTTTGGGTTTTTTATTTTGATTGTTTTTTATGCATATGGAAATTATAAAGTGTTTCAATATTGATTTTTGAATGATTCTGTAAAATTAAACTTGAAAAACAATGAAGAAAATAAATCCAATTTGCCGTGGGTATTTATTTCCTTCATTAATTAACTTTTTATTTAAAATGAAGTTTTTACTTAAAATTAAGATCATGAATCACTCAGAAATTGAATTCTGAGAATTTTGATAAAAAGAACGCTGGATTAAAATCCTTAGGAATAGAAAGATCTGTAGGAGTATCCGTTAGTATAAAAACGGGTCGTATTGACCCGGCTAGAGGTTGAAGATGAAGTTTTATTAAAAAAAAAAAAAAAAAAAAAATTTTGCTTAGTCGGGGAATCGAACCCAGATGACATGGTAATTTTTGCAATGACCTATCCACTTGACCACTAAGGCCGTTCTGTTATTTTGTGTAACAGAATATATTTATAGATCAACAGTTAGTTTTATTAAAAAAAAAAAAAAAAATCAAACATTTGGATTGTCTGAGACTTGAACCTTGGTCTCAAGACAATATATTCACGAGCCAAACCAACACGCTACAGCACAATATATGTTATTAGTGTATAATATTTTATATATATTAAATATTTAATTTTTATTAAAACAAAACAAATATATATATATATATAAAATAATTCTGAATATGATTTTAATTTATGTTTATCATATGTATAATATTTATTATACATGTTATATTTATTTAAATAATTTTGGACACATTAAAATTTTATTTAAATACATTATGCTTAAATTATTTGTTTTGTGTATTTATATGTATAAATTTTGCAATTGATTATACATATAAAATTTAGTTAAATAATTTATGCATAATTAAATTAATTTTTTTTTTTAATGACTCTTATTGATTTAATTAGTTCTTATATTATTTAATTTTGCTTGTATAATTTATTGTCATATATGCAATTTAAGATAAATAATATTTGTACAATTGATATTAAATTAATATTGCTTATGGTTTTATGCAATAATTGAGCATAAGAATTTAATTAATATTTAAGTGATTCATATAGTTTGATTAATTAGGGAGTAGCCACAGCATCTTTAATTAATTAAAACTATAATAAAGTTTATTTAGGATCACATTTAGAAAATAAATATTAATTGTAATTAATCATATGTGATATAATAAATCTTATCCCACAGGAATTTTTATTATATTTTTGTGTGATTAATTAGGATATAATATCAAATTATATTTCTAATTTACCATGGGATTAAAAAAATGAACATAATTTGATAGTTTTATCGTAAAGTTAGGATGAATTTAATTGAATTAAAACTTTAGCCCACAGGAAAGTTTTATGTCACTAGATTCATATTATTCATGATTTACATTGGTAAAGAATGATTATAGTTTATGCCTCAAATTTTAATAAGCATATAATCTTTAATTGCAGCTTCTCAACCTGTAAATTTCTCTGATATCCGTTGTGATATTCCCGATCTGAAAGGGGATAACTATAAAATATGGAAGGAAAGAATTCTCCTTCAATTAGGGTGGATGGATATTGATTATGCTATTAGAAAAAACGAACCACCTAAAATTACTCAAACCAGTACTCCAGAGAATATCATGCTTTATGAACAATGGGAACGATCTAATCGCCTTAGTATGATGTTCATTAAGACTAAAATCTCTGCTGGTATTCGTGGTTCCGTTGATCAGCATACCAATGTTCAAGACTTCTTTGAAGGCCATTGATGATCAATTCGTCACTTCAGATAAGGCTTTAGCAAGCACCCTTATTATGAAGTTCTCTTCTTTAAGACTCACCAGTGTGAAAGGTGTGCGCGAGCACATTATGCAAATGAGGGACATTGCGGCTCAACTTAAGCATCTCGAGGTTGAGATGTCAGAATCCTTCCTGGTGCACTATATCCTTAACACTCTCCCACATCAGTATGGGCCATTCAAAATCTCGTACAATACACATAAAGATAAATGGTCAATCAATGAACTAATGACCATGTGTGTTCAAGAGGAAGGGAGGCTTGTTATGGAATTTGGTGAAAGTGCAATGTTGGCTACAACGTGCGAGAAAGGAAAATCTCAATACAAGCGTAAAGGAAAGGGAATAATTCCACCTCGGTGATATTAAGAAAGAATCCAAGTGTTTCTTTTGTAAAAGAAGGGACACGTGAAGAAGGATTGTATCGGATTCCGAGAAATGGCTTGAGAATAAAGGTAATCCAACCTCGTTTGTTTGTTATGAATCTAATATGGTTAATGTTAATATTAACACCTGGTGGATTGATTACGGATCTACAATCCATGTTACAAATTCCTTACGGGGTATGCAAAATCTAAGGAAGCCTGGGAAGTGAGCAATACATCTTATCTGGTAACAAGATGGGCTCACATGTGGAGGCTGTAGGGACATGTAGTTTGATTTTAAGTAGTGGTTTTATTTTAAAATTAGAAAAGACCTTTTATGTTCCAAGTTTCTCTAGAAACTTGATTTCGATTTCAAGACTTGTACCTTATGGTTATTCCTTTCACTTTTCAGAAACATCTTTCAATTTATTTAATAAATCTGATTGTGTTGGGAATGGTATTTTGTCTGATGGTCTTTACTGCATTAATTTACAAAATAATGCCACTCATAACCGAATGCATGTTCAAGCTGGCACTAAAAGGTGTATTATTGACGATGACTCTTCTACGTTATGGCATAGGAGATTAGGACATATCTCTATAGAAAGAATTAAAAGATTAGTGAAAGATGGGGTACTTAGTACTCTAGATTTTACTGATTTTGAGACATGTGTGGACTGCATTAAGGGAAAGCAGACTAACAAGTCAAAGAAAGGTGCCAATAGAAGTTCAAACATATTAGAAATCATACATACGGATATATGTTGTCCAGACATGGACATTCAAGGTCAAAAATATTTTATCACCTTTATTGATGATTTTTCTCGATATATGTATCTCTATATGCTTCATAATAAGAGCGAAGCATTGGATGCCTTCAAAAGCTTTAAGGTTGAAGTAGAGAAACAATGTGGAAAGCAAATAAAGATCGTGAGATCAGATAGAGGTGGTGAATATTATGGTAGATACACTGAGAATGGACAGGCGCCTGGTCCGTTTGCTAAATTTCTTCAAGAAACGTGGGATAGTTGCCCAATACATGCAGTTCACGACCAGAATGGTGTAGCGAGAAAGAAGAAACCGAACACTTTTGGACATGGTGCGGAGTATGCTTAGCAACTCGATCTTCCTTAATCCTTGTGGCTTGAAGCTTTAAAGGCGGGTGTGTATATATTAAACCGAGTTCCAACCAAGGCTGTCTCAAAGACACCATTTGAATTATGGAAAGGTTGGAAACCGAGTTTGCAACATATGCGCGTTTGGGGATGCACATGCGAGTGAGGATATATAATCCGAGAAAAAGCTAGACCCGAGGACCATTAGTGGGTATTTCATTGGATATGCCGAACGGTCTAAAGGTTATAGATTTTATTGTCCATCTCACAACACTAGATTTGTGGAATCAAGAAATGCAAAATTTTTGAGAATTACTTGATTAGTGGGAGCGATCGATCCCAAGGCATTGGTTACGAGAAAGATCATTCGGATGCTCGATGTACCACTTCAAGTAATGGGTGATCATTATTGTTAACAACACGCCTCGAGTACAAACACGTGTTGAAGAACCGGTCTTGGAAGTACCACGTGATCTGATCTAGTAGATGTTGAAGTTCACCGGATGCCTACAACTTGAACAACTAGTTGAACAACATGATCCTACTCCTCGGGAGAATGTTGATGCAACATTAAGAAGATCTACTAGAGTAAGGAAATCGGCGATACCTAATGATTATGTTGTGTATCTACAAGAATGTGACTATAATGTTGGAGCCGAAAATGATCCCTGAGACGTTTTCCACGAGGCCATGAGTTCCGAGGTTTCGAGCTTATGGTACAATGCCATGAAAGAAGAGATGGATTCTATGGCGTCTAACCGAGTCCGGGATCTCGTCAAGTTGCACGATGGTGTGAAAGCCATTGGATGTAAATGGGTCTTCAAAACAAAGAAAGACTCACAAGGCAACATTGAGAGACATAAGGCAAGACTCGTTGCCAAAGGATTCACTCGAAAGGGAAGGAATCGACTACACGGAGACATTTTCTCCTGTATCTAAGAAAGATTCACTTACGTGTGGTCATGGCATTGGTTGCCCATTTTGATTTGGATTTGCAACAAATGGATGTGAAAACGGCTTTCCTTAATGGTAACCTAGAGGAAGAGGTTTATATGAAACAACAAGGATTTTTCTCTAGTGATGGTGAGCATTTGGTTTGTAAGCTTAATAAATCCATATATGGATTAAAGCAAGCCTCCCGTCAATGGTATTTGAAATTCCATAACGTCATCACTTCATTTGGTTTTGAAGAGAATGTCATGGATCAATGTATATACCAGAAAGTTAGTGGGAGTAAGATTTGTTTCTTGGTGTTATATGTGGATGATATTTTGCTTACAACCAATGATAGGGGTTTGATAGATGAGGTAAAACAATTCCTCTTTAAAAATTTTGATACGAAGGATATAGGTGAGGCATCTTATGTCATTGTCATTAAGATCCATACACATAGACCTCGAGGTGTCTTGGGTTCGTCTCAGGAAACCTTAATCAATAAAATTTTAGAGAGATTTCGGATGAAGGATTGTTCACCAAGTGTTGCTCCCATTGTGAAGGGTGATAAGTTCAATTTGGACCAATGCCCAAAGAATGATTTTGAAAGAGAACAGATGAAAACCATTCCATATGCTTCAGTTGTTGGAAGCCTGATGTATGCTCAGGGCTATACCAGACCTGACATTGCATTTGTTGTTGGGATGCTAGGGAGATATCGAGTAATCCGGTGTTGACCATTGGAAAGCTGCAAAGAAAGTGATGAGGTACCTACAAGGAACCAAGGATTATATGCTCGTGTATAGACGAACCGATGAGCTGAAGTAATTGGCTCTTTCCGTCTGGACTTTCTTGTTGTATTGATTCACGAAAATCAACATCTGGTTACATTTTCATGCTTGGGGTGGAGGCTGTGTCTTGGAGGAGTGCGAAAGCAGTCATTGATCGCTACTTCCACTATGGAGGCCGAGTTCGTATCATGTTTTGAGGCCACATCGCATGGTGTATGGTTAAAGAGTTTCATTTCTAGGCTTAGAGTAGTTGACTCTATTTCTAGGCCATTAAGATTATACTGTGATAACTCAATTCTTTGTATTTATGGCTAAGAACAACAAAAGTGGTAGTCGTAGTAAGCACATCGACATTAAGTACTTGGCCATAAGAGAACGTGTTAAGGAAAAGAAAGTGGTCATTGAGCACGTAAGCACTGAGTTGATGATTGCTGATCCTTTGACTAAAGGCATGCCACCAATGAAATTCAAGGATCATGTAGAGAAAATGGGAATTGGTTCCACTTTGTAAATGTATATATACAATTAATTAATGAAACTCTTATATATTGTGATATTTTCTCATATTCATGTGCACCTTAATTTATTTGAGAATATATATATATATTATTGGACCAAGAATAAATATAGGATTTATTCATTAAGTTTAGTTACCACATAAAGTATAATACTTGAGAAACTAAATACATTGTAATACATGGAAGATAATACTCGCTCTTAGAGGACCTATCGCTGTGATTCATGTGTTTTGTTACTCGAGAGAGTTTCGCTTATCGTTTGCACCAAGTGGGAGAATGTAAATCAAAGTGGTGCAACGTTAGTGACCGTGGTAATGATTCGGTTCGTCGAGCAAATGCGTCGGTTCAGAAACCGAACGAGGTTCTTGATGGAAGAACCTTAATAAAGTATCGGGTCCTCTCACTATTAAGCGCATAACAATTGATTACACCATCAATCGAGAGAATAAGTGTGAGAAACAAGTGAAAGCATCGAGCGAGAAAATCCATTGGAATTCCCGTGTAAGTGCTGAAATTTGATCAATGGCAGGAGGTATGTTTTCAATCCAATTTTGTTTCCGCTGCATTTAAATTATGAATTCATATGGTTTTATGAATGTTTCTGGATTGAATTGAGTATCTAACATAGAGTTCTTTGTATTTTTGAAAGGTTCGTCAACTTACGATTTTAATTGATTTCGGGTTGCTACAGCAATTCAATCTCATACATGATCTTGATATTATGATACCACAAGAAAATGTAAAAGACAAATTTTCCTAAAAGTTAAAACTTATTTGTGACTTGAAGGTAACATTTCATTTAATTCTTCTAATCCTACCCCTTAACTATGCCTTGTGAAAGGCTTGTCAAGGGTGAGTTTATTTTCTCAATTTTGTAAGACGCATCTATGTGAATTTCAATTGATATTAGGAATTGTTATAGTAATTTAATTAGAATCTTGATGCTATATTACTATTAAAAAGTATCAAACATTAATTATTCTAAATCATTTTAGATGCATATATCATATTTATTCTCATTTTTTTGATAACGGTAAATTAATCAATTGAACAAATTAAGCATGTTTGTTATAGACATGATAGATCTTTTTGTTAACAAATTATATGAATTTTTTTCTAAATTACCAATTGCTAATTAGGTATAATTTCAGACACATTCACTTATATTTTGTGAGGTAAACAAGTCACTTTTCATTTATAGGTTTTTTAAGTGTTTTGTCTGTAATAGTCATATCACACACAATAGTTTAAAAATAGGCATAAATAAATTTTTTTTTTTAAAATAGGAAAAATCTTATCTTAAACATGAAAGCAAAATTTTTAATCAATTTTATTTAAAAAAAATATATATTAGTTCTATTTTGTAAAACATAATTATTATAAACATAAAAAAATATTAATATCTTATAAATTTATAATTAATTTTAAATACATAATTTTTTTTAACATATCATATATTAAAAAATTTATTTTAAAAAATAAAAAATAATTTATTTTACAATAAAATAAATATAAATTTATATATATATTGAAAATGATATGTTAAATATTTTAATAATTCATAAATAATATAATAAATTATTATTATTATTATTAAATATAATTATAATTATATTTAATAAAAAATTATAATTATGATATAAAAATAATATTCATAAAAATAATTAAATTATTAAAAAAAATTGTGAACCCTCTGTATCCAATTTTTTACAAGATATAATACAAATATAGAACATTATATCACAAATTATGTGAGAAAATATTATATAATATAATATTATTATAATTATTTTTATTATTAATATAATAAAATATATAAATTATATTGAATTAATTATATTTAATACTTAAATATAATTATTGTTAATAAATATTCGTAATCTTAATAATAATTAAAATTATAATAATATTAGAGATATCCGTTATAATGTAATATATTTTTTAATTTTTTTAATTTTAAATAATTTATTTTTTAAAAATCTCAATAATTTTTCATAAAAAATATTGTAACTATTTAGTAAAGTTTTTAATAATTTAAAATTTTATAATTTATTATTATTATTATTTTTAATTATTTTATAATAAAATTTTGATAAGTTATTTGTTATAAAAAAAATATAATTTTTATTATATAAATATAAATTATTTTATTATTTTTTATTTATAATAAAAATAAATTATTATTTATTAAAAGTTAATGAATAATTATATTTTAAGAAAATGAAGTCGTTGGAATTAGGGATTGAGGAAAAAAACAAAAATATTTTTTTATTATAAAAATGAGGTTGCTGGAATTAGTGGAATGATAGTTAGAAAAATACAATATTTTTAAAATAAAACCTAATATAACATTTTTTTAAAATATTGAATATGATACGTTCATTATAAACCAAAACCCATTTTTTTAAGCGAAAATGGTATCATTCTATAACTTGCATCCAAAAGCAAAGCTATCAAGGTATATATATATATATATATATATCTCCGGTCTTTGCGTTTATAGTTAGAAGGTCAAAAAAATAATGAGACAAATGGTTTTAGAATCAATCAAGATTTCTTAATGGGTTTGGGAAAATATATCAACTTATATCTATTGACATAGCATTTTTTAGGATTATTTAGTTATCTACAAAATAAATACTGTAGAAGCAGAACATACCAATGGGTCTCTCATAAATATTATAGTATTCTAACTTAAAGGATCAATTTTACTGTAACGAATAATCCAAACATTTATATATATTTTTAAATTATCTTATCTTTAATGTGTGACTTTTGTTTGTTTTTATTAAACACACTTTTAATATAAATTGTCTGTGATTATGACTTGTGATACATGAACTAGAGAATACACTTGTGATACATGAACTAGAGAATACACTCAGAGCCTATTTTGAATCATTTTTTCCCTTGTAAATGCTTAAAAGAAAGAAAACTAATGCTTAATTATGTGTGTTAAGTCACACATTGGCTAAGAGTAAGGCAATAATGCTCCTTATAAGTCTGGGCAATCATCTAACTCACAAGCTGGCTTTTGGGTTAAGAGTTAGGCCTAGGTTTTTAAGATGTTATCAGAGGTAGGCTCTTAGCTTACCAGACCCCATCTACCTCGTCAGAACCGACCGTCAGAACGGATTCTAGCCGATGTGGAGGGGATGTTAAGTCGCGTTACAAGAAGTAAGCGCAACAACGCTCCTTATAAGTTGCAATCCTCTAACTCATGGTGCTTTTGGGTTAAGAGTTGCAGCCTATTACTAAAAATGTGAAAGAGCTAATATATTTTTCAATCGAAAAATCTAAATATTCTCTAGATTTTGTCTTTTACTTTTTTAAATCTCTTATTTGGAGACAAATGCTTACTTACAATATCTCCAAGGATAAATTTTGTTTAATTTTTTATTTTAGATGGATATAATCGATCATAATTGTAGCTTTTTTCCATCTAGGTTTTTTTTAGTTCTAGTGTGATATATTATTGCATAAATTTATTTGAATGACATTTAGACATTTTTATTTCATCTAAATTTCTAGTTTGATATAATTTTAGATATAGATATATTATTTTATTTATTAAAATTAATGATATTTTGGTGATCAAATACAAATACACTTAGTGAATCAATTCATGGAAACAAAAAGTCGTTAATGAATGTGAAATGTTAATATCAAAATGATATATAAGAATGCTCGTGTTATAGTATTTATATGTTATAATTGATTATGTACTTAAATTTTTGATGTTTTAAATTAATAAAATTCTTATTTTATTGAGGAAAAAACCCTAACATTATGCATGGACCACAAAATAAAAAGATAAATAAACTTACACAAATGTTTTATCATGAAGATTTTGTAGCCCTAAACTGCTTGTTCAAGATAATACTCTATTTTTAGGTCCTTCCACCCACAAACTATATCATCATATGGCACATAGTTTCAAAGCAATGTGACATTGGGATAGTAAAAAGAGATCAAAATGTGAATGTTTGTATTTAGGGCACATTTTATTGTCACTGACAACTTAATCTTAAATAATAAACGTTTGATAACATGTTCTCCATGCATTTAACTTAGCTAAGAGTTACGGGTGTAATCACTTTTAATTAAAGAGCGACTCGAAACAATTAATTGGTTTCTTAATTAATAATGTTTTTTTTTTAAAACTATCAAACTTAATTATTAGCTTAAGAAAAGGCTCTAAAGATATTTTGAATATACAAGTGCAATATGTTTAACATAGTATTACTAAAATCATAAATTGAGTTGTTCGTAACTCCAAGACTTAGATTCTATCACTTGATTGATTCCTTTATTGTTGAACGATAAAGTCTAAGTCTTATTGTCTTTCTTATAAAGTATATATGTACTTAAACCTTTTTCTTTATTATTTAATGAAATTTTCCTTATTGATGGAAGGAAAAGAAAAAACCGTCTTAAAAATACTATATAATAAAAGAAGATCACTTTTACGTGAACATTATCCTAAATTTCTCAATATGTTCTTTAATCGTGTCTTCATTTGGATAGATCAATCAAAATACACACGAGCCTAGTTAGAAAATACTAATCATAACTATTTTTTGATAATTAAGAATATAATCGAAATAAAATCATATGATTCCTATATTAATGTTCATTCTTCCATCTCTTTTTATTCATATTCAAATTTTTCATGTCTAGTATTGCTTAATAGACTCAATGATGAGGACCCAAATTTATCAATTATTATCGTATCTTTTGATTTCAATGTAGGAAGAAGAAAGAAAAACTTTTTGTTTCATAACTCATCGACCATTAAGAATTTAGTCAAAAGGTTCAATGTTAGGAAGAAGAAAGAAAAACTTTTGGTTTCATACCACGTCCACCTTTAAGAATTTAGCCAAAAGGAACGTTCAAATTGCTTTTGAATGAACTAGGTGGGTCCTAATGTACCATTTCATTTCATTTAGAAGAAAACACTAGAGAATAGTACTACTGAATTTTCATAAACGGGATTTCCAAAAGCAGTAGAACTAATCCTTGGGACTAAAAAGTAATAACAACTTGTTCTATCTTTAAGTGAACACCTACCTAACAAAAGCATTGTAAAAATGGATTTCAACAACCAACCACTTCTCATTTGACACTGTACATACATACCGAATGTTGAGTGAAACCAAGGATTAAATATATGTTTTCTAATGAATATATTGAAAATATAATTTTACAAAAAATATATATATTATTATAAATGTTTTTATGTAATTTTATATAATAATTTAAAAATATGCAATTTTTTTATATTGGTAACGTTACAAATGAGAATATATATATATATATATATATATATATATATATCGAGTAAAAAAAAAGAAATGCTCTCTATGCCCATATTCAAAATTATTAGTCTCAATTGTCATCCAATGGTAAAATAGCTCATAAATCAACAACCTTTTTCATAATACCAATATACACCAGTTCTGAACCAACTTACAAAGAGAATGTTCAAATAAGATTCTAAATAGAATACCATATCAGAACAGGAGAAAATTATTCTGAGGGGGGAAGGAAAAAAAGCTATGTACAAGGGTTATATTGATTATTTCATGGTTACTTCCCGATCACCATGACAAATTAAAGTTATGAAGTAGAAGGGAATATTAACAAGGTACTTTACACTATGCTGGTCTGCTAAGAGTAACTTCTTGTATTCCCTGTGTCTCTAGTCCACTAAAACAGCCTAGATTTAAGGTTGAGAAGGCTGAGGGGTATCGATGTACAAGGGTGTGCTGTGTGGATATAATGAGTATCTCATGAATAGGACCGAACCAGTCCGAAAATGACAATCTATCTAGACTTAAAGAGGCCACCAAAGAGAAACCTGGCTGGAGATTCTTGAGGGGCAGATTTTAACTCTTCAGGGCTGCCTTTCACTTGTAGTATAGTCTGCCCAATAACTTGCCTTATGGATTCTATAGCCTTGGAATCAACAGGACATCCTGATGCGTCACGAACATAAAATGTGTTGACAGCTTTGCCCGCTTTAGTTGTCACCTCTGCTCGGGTTACACTGAGGCTATTTTCCCTAAAGATGCGAGTGACATTAGATAGCAGCCCAACTCTGTCTGTAGTACAGAGCTTTAGCTTCAACCCCTAAACCAGTCAAACATAATAAGAATTTAGGAGTCACCAACTATTATTTGACATCAAACATAAGACATCATAAGCAAATTGTTGCGATTTTATTATGCTCTTGTAAAATATGAGACAACCATTGTAGCTTTTATTAACATAACAGAACACAAAAAGATATCCGATATATGAAGACAATCAATCACCTCTGATACTCTTCTCTTTATGGCTGCTTCAAGACATTGTATTACTCTTTGTCTCTCTGCATCAGATTTCACCGAGGATCCATCAATATGTCTGATGTAGTATTCCTGCAAAACAATCAAAAGAATAGTTAGAAAAACACAAATGAAAATAAACCAAAGTAAAGAAGAATATGTATATATCATAAGGAGAAGGAAATAGCATACCTGATATGCTTCTGACCCCTCAGTATCAATATTTGCATGGAACACAACATATTGCATATCTGTCAAAGTACAGACTATATCAAAGAGAAGCTTTGACCTATCTCTACACCTTATAGTGACCACTGAATAATCTTTTTCATGCCAATTGACAACACTGACATTCGGTCTTTGATTTCCATTCGAGATATCATTATCAGATTGTTCATAGTCCCTATCAGCAAACATCAACTGGTGAAGCCTTCTTTCAGTATGGGTAGTAAAATCATGTGACACAACAGTCTTAGCTCTTCTAGCTATGTTGCTGCCTGTGAGCACATTGCATAGTAACTCCTTAATCCTAGATAGTCTCTCTTGGTCAATAATCACAGAACCCGTTTCCTCATCTGTCACGTGCATCACAGCAGCAGCTCGGGTGTTATGTGTCCAGACCTCAGCACTCACTACATTGCACTTCAGATGAGTGAGCACAGCGCTAATCTCCGAAAGCAGCCCTGGCCTGTCACTACCAATGAGCTCAATTGTGGTGTGGTCCATAGATTGCTTAACACCAACAGACCTCATAGAAGACATAAAGCAAGATTCTGGCCCAAGAGACTGATAATGAAAGAAATAGTTGAACACGTTATTCGTTTTCTCTATAGTATACTTCATCAGCAGAAAATGACTGAAGGAAACAAAAGCAAACACAAACTCACCTTTCTAATGTAATCCAAAGCCTCTTCATCAGTAACCTTATGCCCATCTTGATCAGTGACATTAAAAACTTCAAGAAAAAGAAACAAAAGAATCAATTTTTAATTCAAGGACATAAATTGTGAAAGATCCTACCAAAAAAAAAGGAGGGGGGAAATGTTACAAAAATATTACCATCCATGAACCAACACCCATCAGAAGAGATGTAAGCTTTATATATTGTGAGGTTAAGATCAGTGAGCACTCTTACAACTTCCAGAAGTATTCCATGTTCATTGGTACTATCAACCTGAATAATATAACACAAAAAGTAACATAGATATGATAGTGCATAGAGAAAACCAAATGAAGAAACTAGGATCTTAACTAGCATATAGAGATTCGACAAAATCAAAGTCATACCCTTATCACGGTAGTATTCTTGCAGGCTTCATTGTCAATTACAACTCTGACAAGACAAAAAGAAATTAATGAGATCTAAATCACAACTCGTACAACAAAACTTGAGTCCAAATCTTGCAGCCTTATTTAAAAAGGTCACATACCTTGGTGGGTTCATTCTCCGAATGAATTTCTCATATTCACCATCCATGTGAGTCGAATAACTCATGTGCAACTCTAAAAGAAAAACAGGAAAAAAGTATAGGAAAGAAACTCAGCCCAAAACGCTATAAAGGAATAAAGACAGTCTATCAGAGAACAAAGGTCATTTATACAGCAAGTATGTTGGTCACCAAATATCGCAAAACTCTAACAAATTGGACAAATTAATCATATTTCTTAAAATTGGTACATTTTTGCATCAATTTTGGTTGTTGTTTTTTTTTTGGGAAAAACTTAGTATAATTTATTTGAACCTTACTAGCCGTGGTCGGTAAATGTTTGAAGGGTGTTGACAAATGCAAATAATTAAAGCACAAAAAATCAACGTGTCCTGAAAATAAAGTATACTAAGAGTATATTGAATGTTACCAATTGTCCCAAAAGAATAAACAATTGGGAATTTTATACTTCTAACACTCAAACCACAATAATCAATCAAAAATAAATTCTGGTTAATCTACAAAGAAGAATAAAAGATGAGAATCCGTCAATAGAATCCTTTAAGAACGTATTGTCCACATCAGAAAAGGAAAGAGAATACGGAAGAATTTGAAAGAAAAACCAAACAACAATAAAGAGCACAAAACGTAAGAATAAAGCTAGAATCAATTAAGCAATCGACCACAAAAGATTTATAATATGTACGGAAGTTGGTGTCCATGAAAGTGGGTGTATATAAAAAAAAAACAATCAAGCATAAGAAAAAAGAACTTAACAAAGAGGCCAATAAAACAACCCACTTCAAAATTACTCGATCAATAACGAAGTAGCAAAGATAAAACAAAAAAAATTATACAAAAGCTGTATGAACTTTCCCAACCCAGAATCGGAAAACAAACGATTACCATAAACACAATGGAAATCACGAAAACCCAGAACTAAGAAAACATATATTAAAGAACATGGCACGAGAAAGCAAAAAGAGAAAAAAGAAGCACCAACCCATTACAAATCCTGAGGATTAGAATCTGCAAATACCCAAAGGTCGTCTTCTTGATTCTCTCAAACACAAAATGGTAGAAAGAGGGGTTTGTTGTGGTTGTGTGTATATATTATTTATATAAAAAGAAAGGAGATATTAACCCTTCCTCTTCCCCTTCCTCTGATCTCACTCACCAAGGAAACTAATAAATTATTATAACACAATACCATAAAAAGATTGAAAATTAAGGCCAACCCAGAAGAGAAAAGGAAAAACAAGTCTGAAAATTAAAATCCTCCCGACACAATACTTCAAAAAACCTGCAAGTTAAAGAAAGTACCACAGACTATATACACACTCTATTTCGCCTTCTTTTTGTTTCTCTCTCCAAACTGCCCTAATTCTAAATACCCTCAGATACTCTCTATCGCTTTCTCTCTCTATTTCTTGTTGCGTTTCCAATTTCACAGCTTCTCTTATAATTAGTGTAAAAAAAAATAAAAACAGAGACTTACTAAAGTCAGCGAAGGAGGGGGGAAAATATCTGTTAATTGGAACTACCCGGGTAGCAAATTAGGAACTACCCGAAATTATTGGGAGATTTAACAATAAGGTGGAAAGACAGACAGCCTCAATAAAATGACTATTTTTTATTGATTTTTATACATCGAATTTACTTGAATTAAGTGAGACTAATTTCATCTATAATTTAACAATAAAATAAAAACTGGTACTCATAATAATTCATTCGTCTTCCGTTTATACTTGAAAAAAAAATAATTTCCATCAATTAACTAATCCTGGCTCGCAATATATTTAAAAAAACTGAGATTTGAAATAATTAGTAAAATATTTATTTTATTTTTAAATAAAAATAAATAAAGGAATTATTTTAATTTATAAAAAATATACTTATAATTTTGATTTATTAAATGTTTTAAATTAATCATACAATAAAAGTTTAAAAAATTATAAAATATGACATTTAAAATTTATAAAAATAAAAATAAAATCTTAATAATATTAAATAATTTTTAATTAAATCATAGTAAATATTCAACATAATTAAATAATATCAATTTAATTTAAACAGTATTTAATTACATGATATTTAATAAAAATTAATATAATAATTTTTTTAATAATAAAAATATAAATTTAATAACTACATTAAAATTTTATCGAGGAAGATAGATAGTACGGAATATATGCGTAGTGTTTGACATGACGTAACGAAGTGGATTAACTTAAAAGAAAATATATATTTATCACGTTTTATATTAAAATTGAAATTAAATATATATCATTTGGCCAATTAAAGTTTCACATAATACATATCACTATTAATTAGACTAAGTGGTAATAGCTAATGTTAATCTAATTTAAAATATATAATATATTTAATCATATTCAACTAAAATAATAGTATTAATATTACAATTAATATTTTGTATATTAAGTTAATTTTGTACTCCACACCGATACTAAATGCATTGAATTAAACCTTTTCCTTTATTCGTGAAAAGATTCGCAGTGGTCATTTAAATGTGAACACATTCTTAGTTTTGAGTACGAACTTAAAAAAAAATTACAGATTTGATTATTCGATGATAAATATACAGACGATTCGATTTTTATCCGTTTAATTTTAAAAATGGGTTCAATTTTGGGTAAAAATTGAACATAAAGAAGCGATTACGGTTCGATTATGATTATATTCAAAATCGTATCCGTATGTACCCAAAATTAATTATATTTATTTAAATAAATTATATATTAATTAGAATTTAATTATTTTTCTTTATATATAAACCAACTTAAACTTTTTTTTTATTTCACTCTCCCCGTCTATAGCCTCTCTCAGTTCTCTCAAACTTCTCAATTTTCACCGGTCGTCAGTCGTTGAGTCATCGTCAATCACTGAGTCAGATCGCTGAGTCCAATTGCTTAGTCGCCTCTCTCGCCAATCATCTCTGTCACTCTCGGTTGTACGCTTGTCGACGACTCAGCTTGATATTCCTTCTTCTTTGTGATCTCATCAGATAAGTGTTTCTTTTTCTCGTATGAAACAAATCTCTTGGTGGCTGTCTGGTTGATACATGGTTACTCTATTTTGTGTATGGACCTCATTGCTATGAGATTTTTGCTACTATGTTTCTTGAGCAGAATGGGTTAAATCTAACATATATTTAAATGTCTGAAGTAATCTGGAGTCTGGACAATGTATTATCGATTCATAGTGTATATGGAATAAATTGATTACTCTGTTTTATGTATAGACCTTCCTATTATGAGACATGGCTATTGGTTATTTTGTTTTTGTCACAAAAATTTCTAGCCATTTTAAGTAATCATGGTAAAATCTTATTTGATTTATGCTTTGATAGATTTAGTCAGAGACTTTATTCAGTTTCTTGAGCAGAATAACTTCGACATACATATTTAAATGTCTGAAGTAAATTGGATAATGTATTATCTATTCATAATGTATATGGAATAAAATGACTACTATGTTTTGTGTATGGACCTCCCTGTTATGAGATTAGTGCTACTCTTTTATCGATTCATAGTGTATATGGTAAAATCTCATTATCGATTCATAGTGAATATGGAATATAGTGTGATGATAATTTTTTTATCATGTCTTCTAGAGTTAGAGATTTGTGAAGAAAACAGAGACTTTAAACATTATGACAAATGAATATGTTGAAAAGGTAACGTGAGATAATAAAAAGTATGTGTATATTTTTTTTATATATGAATTTAAACTTTTAAAGTTATTTTTCAAAAATTTTCACCACAATCCTCTCAAGGAGTAAATGACATTGAACTTAATGTGGAGGTAACAAGTGGTGGAACTTCAAGTACCGATCAACATACAAATGTTCATCTCCTTACATCAACCTCTTCACCTGAAAATACACAAAGTCAACCATCAAATGAATGTAGTGAGGAAGAAGATGGGAAAGTTAAATTAAAGTCTGAAGCATGGGTTCATTTTGATAGAAAGAAAATTAATGAGATATGGAAGACTAAATTATTGTACTTGAAGTTTTCTTAAATTTATTTAATTAGTTTTCAATATTTGTATTAGTTTAGAATATTTTATTTATATATTGTGTTTCTCATTTATATATATTTAAACTTATCTAGATTCATAGAAATATATATTATTAAATGTTAAATTTTTTATCAAAAACTCAAAATAACAAATTGAGATAACACGTTCAAGAGACTTGTCCAGTTACTTTAGATTGATTGCATAGCCAAAAAGAGCTCAATTGAATATGATTTTTTAAAAATTTTGAAAAACGATTTTTTTAATAACTGTTCCGAACTGTTATCCGTGGGTAAAAAACCCTTCCCGAATTGCAACGGTTTTCGGACGATTTCGGAAACAGATTTTATAATTCAGTTCAAAAACGATTATATTAAAATCCGTCTACACTCGAGTAAGAGGTTGATATTTTAACTAAGTCTTTTTCAAGAGCTTTATTTCGTACCTTTTAGCACAAACTCAATGTGACGCAACTCCTTTTAAGTTTGAAGATGAGTATTAAGGATCTCAGTCAAACTACTTATGGAGCTAATGTAAGTGACTTAGCTCCTAACATCACGATTAGTCTGAAACTCATAGTTAGTCCATTTAACCCTAATCTTTTCACAAACATCAAAAGTTTCGATTGAATAATGGATGTAATCATGTGATCTTACCAACTCAAATTTTAATTGAAGAATGTTAAAATTACAGAAAACTCGTGAGAAAGGTTATTATTAGATTGTTAGATGCTTGAACGATGTAATTCAAATATCAATTATATTCGATTTTATATTTAGTTAGTTATATTTTTCCTTTACTTACAAAACCTATAAAAGTAATATAAATACACGTAACCTTACATTAATAATAAATTATATAATAAATGATTTTCAATCATATTTTTTTCAAATCTAATTATGGATATCTAATGTACCACAAGTAATATATTAGATCTCTATTAAGTTTAAAAAAAGAAAACATCATAGATCTATAAGATTTGAAAATTATAACATTATAGATATTCGTGGATATTTAATTCTTAATTTTTAAATTTAATAAAATTTTAATAAGTTATCTAAAAATGAGAGAATTTTAAGTATTTAATTTATTAAACTTAACGGAATTTTAACAATAAGAATAAACAATCCCTTACCTTAAAGAAAGAAACTTACACCACACATTTTACTATATAATTTATCCCTTAGAGCAAAAAAAATTCATTTTAAATTATGATGAGTTATCAATTTACTTAACATAATGTAAAAAGATGAAGTAGATAGATCTAATTTTATCATATAATTATGTTTTACCATATCTCAATTTGGAAAATGTTTTTTTATATTTTAGAAGTATGTATTATTTTAAAGAAAGATAAGGAAAAAATAAATAAGAGTATGAGGTGAATGAAATTGATAATATAGGAGGGAAGGTAAAGTATGAAATTTTGTAGTTAAATAAAACTTTAAACATAGTTATTAAGGAGGACCAAAGGTCATCTTGCCACTTCCCATAGTACATAATTTAATGTTTTAGCTGTTTTTTTTATTTTAATTTAATGCATATAATAATTTATAAATTTAATTTAATTAGAATTTGAGTAATTGCTTCAATAATTTTTTTTATTAATTATCTTATATTTTAACTTTAAGTTAATGGATGTATATAATAATTTGGTCATATAACGTTATTATACTAGAAAAAAATTAGTTTAGCTTAATTACTTTATTTTTCTAATATTTAATCAGATTTTTAATAATAACTTTCACTCTGACTGTAAACATATATATACCAATTATAGCTGTATTTTTTATCCAAAAATTATAACTATTTATTGAAAAAATAAATTATCTTCGTAATTTTGTGAGTATATAAAAAATTAGTATGATTTTTTAGCTACCATTAATAAATTTAAGATAAAATGATCCTTGCATAAGAAATGACTCAATTTTACCTTGCATGCGTAGGACTAGGATCTACCGATCTACCATGCACAAGGCAGGGAAGCAGTCAGGCACGTGAGCCCAGAGGTGCACCACGTGCACGCCTTTTCAACTTTTATAAATATGTATTTTGTATATAATACTAGTTTTGGTTTCACGGTACATGTTAGCTATGTATTGTTACAAATATTTAAATAAAGATTAATATTTTATACATAATTAATTATTTAACTAAAAATTTAGGACTCTTGATCAGAAAAAAATCAAGATAAAGTAAAAATTAAGTATACAAATACAATAAATTTATTTTTATATTAAACTATGCAAAAGAGTATTGAAGTAAATTATTTATGATTAGATAAAATAATATATATATATATAATTAAATTATAAATATGAAATAACAAGAAATAACATTAAAATCTTTCATCAACCATACAAATTAAATAAATTGAGAATGCATAATAAGAGTTGTAAAAATATATTAGAAGAGTTATATATATATATATAATAATATTATTTAATTTTATTCGATTTAGATCTAATTGTAATAAATAATATACATTCTAACCTAACAATTGATATGTATTTAATGAATTTAGAATTTTTTAATCCAAACTATTTCATTCTAATCCAATCATTTACTCAAAAATACTTAAAATTTAACATATTAAATCAAATTCTTTGTATAGATAAAATGATTGGATATTTTTATACCCCTAATTAATAACATAACAAAACTTTATACAAATCCATCAGCATCATATATGCTCGACGCCCAATTATCAATATTTCCTTTAAAAATTATTTTTATTTTATTTTATTATTTTTTTCAAAAACAGTATCATGATTTCGGTCAATAAAATCTTGATTTAATTATAAAATTAGTTTTCTTTAAGTATTTGAATAGTGGTTCATAAATATATTCATGATATACATTCTAAGAATCTAAGGTGGTCTTAAAAGCACGTCATGAAATATACAAGTACTACTTAGAAAACCTTAGCCATAAACACTAGTAGTACTATATATGCCAAATATTAATGGCAACTGTGAAAAGTATAGAGAGATAAGAAAAAAGAATGATTTAATGTTGTATTGGTGTGTTTAGAATGTACATAGAGAACCCTATTTATAGGATTGTAACAAGTGTAGTACAAGTGTAGTACAAGTGAAATAGTGGAAGTGTAGTACAAATGTAGTACAAGTGAAATAGTGGAAGTGTAGTACGAGTGTGAGTACGAGTGAAATAGTGGAAGTGTAGTCTGAGTGAAATAATGTGTGAGTACGAGTGAAGTAAATTACGATATCAAATATAACTTAACATCCCTTGAGCTCGAGGAGGAAGAGAAAGCAATCAACTTGAGTTTGGAAACTAATTCTTGAAATCTACCTGGTAGATGAGATTTAGTGAAGATGTATTGTTTGATCTGTGGAGGATATTGATTTGAGACAAGCATTGTCTTGAAGAAACGTGTTGACGAACAAAATGACAATCAATCTCGATATGTTTTGTTCGTTCAAAAATACATTATTGTGAGCAATCTGAATAGCAACTTTGATTGTCCTGATATAGGATAGTTGTAGTTGATTGGAGAACGCCCGTATGCTCAGTAGTAACCAACGGAGCGAAAAGTTCTTGAGTGGTGTCATCAAGGCCACGATATTGACCGGTCTTTGGATCGAGAAGTGAGAGATTGTTTCTTGCTTCGCGAGATATAAGAGAGTTTCGAAAGAAACAATATCCGGTGGTAGAGCGGACGATCGGTTGGGTCGCACGATTAGCATGTCGAGTGGCGGAAAGAAGAAGATTAGACTTGTTGGAGAAATGGAGACGAAGTGAAACATAGTGCCTTTGATGTAGCGAAGAATCACGAAGAACCACGGTATAATGGGTAGAAGCTAGTGGAGCGGACGTGAATTGACTAACCGGATGAGCAACGTAAGCGATGTCGGGACGAGTGGTGTGAGATAAACAAGAGTGCACTAGTTGTACGTATAATGTGACATACGAGAGAATAGTACCATCCCCAATGGAGTAAGTTTGACATTGGTTTCTAGAGGTTTTGATGCGGTTTACAATCGGTAAGACGGCCGTTAAGAATATCGGAAGAGTACTTTGCTTGAGAGAGATAATATCCTTGAGAGAGATAATATCCTTGAGAATCGGATGAGATTTCTAGGCCCCAGTAGTGGAGACGACGAGGTCTTTCATTTCAAATTGATGACTCGAGAAGCTGGCCCCGAGATCAATAATTCCATTAGAGTCATTC
Source organism: Hippophae rhamnoides (assembly GCA_033030585.1). Classification (NCBI taxonomy): domain Eukaryota; kingdom Viridiplantae; phylum Streptophyta; class Magnoliopsida; order Rosales; family Elaeagnaceae; genus Hippophae; species Hippophae rhamnoides. The sequence goes on from CM065434.1 coordinate 41,255,683, forward strand.
CCGGTTATGATCATATCATCTACGTAAAGGAGTAGAAGTGTTGCACCGTGGGAGTCTTCTGGAATAAAGAGGCCGGAGTCATAGGCGGAAGTGAAACCAAAGTCGGTAAGTGTAGGCTGAATTTGGCAAAGCAAACTCGAGGAGCTTGTTTGAGGCATAGAAACACGACGAAGTCTGCGTACTTGATGAGGTGAATGAGTGTATCCCAGGAGGAGGTTTCATATAAACTTCCTCGGTTATGTCTCGTTGAGAAAGCATTTTTGACATCCATTTGAAACATGTTCCAATTTCGGGCGTGCTTGCAGCAATGATACTTGAACGAGAGGTGAGTCGGAGCTACGAGGTGCAAAAGTTTCTTCATAGTCGATTCCATATTCCTGTGTAAAACCACTGCTGACAGGCAGGCTTTATATTGTTCCACGGACCCATCGAATGAGTTTTGATTTTGAAGATCACTTCTGACCAATCAAAGATTTATTAGATGGAAGATCAGCAGATCCCATGTATGTGCTTTTGTTAATGCACATGTAATTCATACATCGTAAGCTTCTTTGCCAATAAGGGTTAGAACTAACCTACATAGTTTTGGGGTTCGTGATGAGACAAAATAGTAGAGAAACATTGGTAATCACGAAGATGAAAAGGAAGACTACTTACAGAGAGTAGAACGAAGAAGTGATGACTCACGGGACAATCGGAGTAGTTAGTGTCTTGAAGATGTTGTTATGGTAGGATCGGCGAAGGAGCGAGACACGTCGGGAGAAAGCCGTAGTAGGCGATGGTGAGGTAATGGAGCGATGTCGGGAGGGAAATAAATCAATAGTTGGGTCGTTAAAAAATGAGAGTGAGGTAGGAGATGAGGCATGAAATGAAGAAATAGAGGAAAACATTTTATGTTCCCCAAAAGATGACATGACGAGAGATCTTGTCGTTTAGAGATAGGGTCCCAATGACGATAGCACTTTATGTTCTATTCCATACCACTGAAAGCAACAAAGACGAGAAGCGAGATTCTAATTTATTGTGTTCGAGGGTGAAGAAGAGCAACAGGCCTGACGAACAACTTTAAGTAGTTCGCCAAGATGGAGAAGTACTATAGAGACGCTCGTAAAGATTGATTGTGAATAATAGGCGTGGGAACACGATTGATGGTATAAACGGTGACCATAAAATTTGCTTCACCCCAAAGCGTTCGGGGACGAGAACTAGAAATGAGGAGAAATACGAAGCGATTATTAAGAATATGTCTGTGTTTTAGCTCGACTCTTCCATTTTGTTGAGATGTGCCGGAGACGAGAATATTGAGAAAGAGTCCCGTTTGTCGAAGAAAATTTAAAAAATTTGTTTCTTTATATTCCGTAGCATTATCATTTCTAAGCAACTTTGATATTTTGAGAAAATTGGGTTTTAACCATTTGGGCAAAATCATAATAAATTTTGGGTAATTCGGATCTATGTTTCATGAAAAAAATCCATGTGAATCTTGAATAATCATCGATAAAAATGACAAAATAAACCACGTCCACGTAGTAGGATGTGGGGATGGACCGAACATCGAGAATGAATTAAGTCGAAAGGGAGGCAGTAGAATCACTTTTATTAAAACATAAAGCAGGTTGTTTTCCCACGATTGACAAGAAACAATTTACATTATCGAGAAATAGAAACAAATCCTAATTTACCGAGAAGATGCTAAGGGACGAAGGCGTCACATGGGCGTATGGCCTACAGACGGCATGCCATAGGTTGATAGGAGTGGTAGAAGCGACGGAAGTGTGAGGAGAATTGGGTAGATGAAGGTTGATAAGTTCGAATAATCGTCGACCTTACGGCACATCCTGAGGATGCTGTACTGTCTGTGGATCCTGCACGCGTGACAACCCGAGAAGAGGAAAAAGTAATAGTAAGACGAGTTCACATAATTGACCAACGGAGATAAGATTTAGAGTAAGGTTGGGAATATGAAAGGTGTCGAGAAAGTGATATAGAAGATGTGGAAACTTGTCTCTGACGGCATTAACGTATGCATATGTGAACCATTGGCGATTTGAATTAAAGGTTTGGAGATGGAAGATTGTGTGGGAGAGAAGATGTGAGTATCATGAGTCATATGGATTTACAACAAGTAGAATCAAAATACCGTAAAGATTTACGATGTGAGAAGGCAAAGCGTGGGAGAAGCATTACTAGATTGTGAGAGAACATGTTTAAGAAGACCTTGAAGTTCTTGAGTAGAGAAAGTAAATTTGTCATGATTATTTTCGAAGTAAGCGGCGGTGATAGATGAGTTACTATTTTTACTGAAGCATGTTGAGAAGGATTCAGGGAGGAATGCGAGAGGGATTCCAGGAGGAATCTTGAGAGGGATTCCGTGATGAATGCTTTGAGAGAGGGATTAGAAAGCAATCCTACATTAAAGTGTCTGGACCGCTTCTTGTGACAATATATACATACCCGAATGGGACATGTAGAAAGCTTCATGATTGGGGTTGTGACGGTAGGTGCGGCCTTGATGTTTGAAGTCTCTTTAGAACCTCGCTTTAGGGCGATAAAGGGGTGGCAGAAGCAGAATACGTATGATGAACTTTGAAAACCCCATCGAGTTTCTTCGGAGCAAAGCTCGGTCCTGACAGTATCTAAGGATGGAAAAGGACTCAGATGGAGTAAGGAAGCCGAGCAGTTCAAATCGATCATGGAGAGCCATGAGAAAAATAACAAGGACGTTGGTGATTACGGTAAGTTGCAAACATCTCGGCATCAATCTTGTTCGTCGAGTTGGTTCGAGAAATGGCGAGTTGATCCCAAATAGTATGCATTTCGGAGAGAAATTGGTTAATGGTTTGATCGACCCTTTGGCGTTTGGTATGAAGAGTTGTTAAAGTTGATATTGGTTGGCTAAATACATTTGTAGTAAAGCGAGCCTCGAGAAATTCCCAAACTTAACTTTGGTAGTGTCAGCGCCCAAATTCACCATGAATGGAGGGTAAAGCGGTGTTACGGAACCGGGTAATAATTTGATGATGTTTACTCTCCCGGTCTTGAGGCGATCGAATAAGAGTTGTTTTTCAGTGGTTTCTTGGATGGGTATAGAGATATCTCCAGGTTATGAAACGCCCATAGCTTGCGTCATTCAGAAACTTTTCATTGCTTGTGCCCAAACTAGGTAGTTAGTATCGACGAGGGTGGTAGAGATTGGTTTTAGGATATCATTTCGGTCCATTTAACGAAATAATGGAGGAGATATAAAACGAATATATAGAGGCATTATAAAGGAGATATCCTTAAAAATGAAAAAAAGGAGTTGAAAACAAGCACAGGCAGGGTTGAGGTGGCTAGGGTTGAGGAAAGGGAGTTGAGGAGGCCGAGGTTGGAGTGGCCAAGGTGGAGGTGAGCCGAGGTTGGAGTGGCCGATTTGAGGTGGTGGGGTTTAAAGTGAGCGAGTTGAGGTGAGGTGGGTTTGGAATAGCCCAGGGTTGAGGTGAGTCGGGTTGAGGTGGCCCGGGTTTGGAAAGCGAGGAAGAAAGCGGTACATTAGAAATTTTAGAGGTATATGAGAAGCTCGATACCATGTGAAGAGTATAGAGATAAGAAGAAAGAATGATTTAATGTTGTATTGGTGTGTTTAGAATGTCTGTAGAACCACTTATTTATAGGATTGTAACAAGTGTAGTACAAGTGAAATAGTGGAAGTGTAGTACAAATGTAGTACAAGTGAAATAGTGGAAGTGTAGTACAAGTGTAGTACAAGTGAAATAGTGGAAGTGTATTACAAGTGAAATAATACAAGTGTAGTACAAGTGAAGTAAATTACAATATCAAATATAACTTAACAGCAACAATAAACAAAAAACTAAGCCTAATTACAACTTAATTTCGTATGGTCTATATAAGCTAACATTCATGGTGCTTAATTAATGAATGCTAATTTGACAAAAGCTGCATAAGCGTTCAATAACCAATTTTTCCTCATATATGTAGTTTTGTTTGAGTCACAATATAGGTCTTGCAGGCCGGTAAGATTAAATTGTTGGTTGAGAGGTCGTGTAATTGAAATCTAGCTTAGCCTTAAATGACATAAACACAAACAAAGATTATTAAAAATAAAATAAAAATATATATACGTATTCAATATTTTAATATCTTTTAATTATGTTTGACATGAGTTTAATCACATTTTTATTTTTTTAAAACAAATAATTAAATTTTAATATTTTATTTTTTATCAATATTATAGTTATTGATGTTTATTGTTAATTACAATCTACGAAATTAATATCTTAATAACAGTTAAAAAAATACGAGAAAAAAATGATTATTTATTTTTGTATTGTCACTTTTTAAAAACAAAATAACTAAATTGTTAAAAAAATAACAAACTGTTATTCTTAACGTAACCAAATAATTTATGATGTCACTCTCTTAAAGAAAATACAATAGGAAATAAACAACCAAAATATAACCAAACATAAAACTACAAGTAGCTTCTAATACAATGCAAGTAGTAGCCATGAAAATATAAATATCTGGCCTCATTTTGAGTTGAACAAATCACACTTTGATCAAAAGGTATTTGATTAAAAACAGTAACATTATGTACCTTCCATATATGCCACAATTTATTAGCAAAGCAAGTAATAAGCTGAGAATCATCCAACTAAAACTTAATCCAGTGTGATACAATAAGAAAACTAGAGGCAAAAGAGTCATTCAAGAACCAAGAAATATAAAAACATGAATGAAAAAAATCATTTGTAACTGACTTAACTTTATCATAATAAAAAATAAGTGGTGAATTGTTTCAGTTGTAACCCGAAATAAATGACATCACTTCTCAAACCATACATTGCCTACCACACAAAGCATTTCAAACATGCAATATACCATGAAAATAAAGCCATAAGCATGAACATACAATAGCATGGCCAACAAAGACCATGACCACCCCTATCATTTTGCAAATGCTTATTTCATCATTCAATACTAATTACGTATAAGTGATTTTGCATGTTTCGAATTATTGATTTGCATCATACGGAGGATGACTAACATTACTTATGAAATAAACACCAACAATTCAAGAGGATAGGAAGAAGAATGTCGGCCTTTCCTAACAAAGTTTTCTACCTTTAACATGGACGTTTAATACTTAGACCCTCTATATATGATTAGCTATATATTTTAGTATTACTTTTGATATATTTGTGTACTTTTTAATTTTGAAAATTTTGATACGTAACAAAAAACAAAATTAAGAATTTTGACATAATATTTTTCAAAGAATATTTTTGTCTTTTAATTCTCTCCTAGTTTTACTGTGTTTGTTTTTTTTATGCTTTTATATTAATTTTGTGGTTAATTTATTCAATTTTGATATTATGAAAATATATAATAATTGTTAATTTTACATGTTATAATATACTATCTATAATAAAAAAGGTTGTTGTTTTTAAAATTTAATTTATTCCTAATAATTCTACCACAACTTATGCAGACAACTTGAGAGATTAAAAATGAGATAAAATGAATTAAAAAATATTAAAATTTCCATGTAAAAACTCAAAAATGATGAAAAAATTTATTTTTATTGCAAGAGTAGAACGAAAAAATAATGTCAAAAATATCCTTCATTAAATCACAGTGTTAGTTACATGCGAAAATTGCATCAAATTAAAAAAATTTTAAAGACGTGCGCATCACTAAAGTATCAATTAATAATAAGAGGAAAAAAATATTAAAAATAAAATTAAGATAATATTAAAATAGCAAATCACTTTATAACTATTTAAGTTTATACATATCACATTAATTAACAACTTTATTTTTTTCGTTCTTTTGTCATCTTGCACTCTCGTTATGCTTTGTGTTTTTTCTTACCTTTAATATGATATGGTTGAGTGTGGGGATACACGTGTGGTGGATGTTGATCTGTCTTTGCTTTTCAAGTCTAGTGTTTCCATGAAGTTTCGGCCAAATGCATTTCATACTGCAATTTCTACTATTAATCGTGTGTTACATTACGATTAAAATGATACATATATCTTATATATATTCTACACTTTTGTTTTCTTATTTTTTTATTTTAATTTAATTATTATATTTTGCAATTTTCACACTTTAATTCCGTTACTTTTTTCTCTTATAATTTATTTAATCACTTTATTTTTTAAATTTTTAAGCTTTAACCACCTTACCTTTTTATACTTTTGAAGTTAAATTTTAAGTTAGTCTGAAATTTTAGACTAATTATGTGAAACTAAAAAAAAATAGAAAAAGACTAACGTGAAAATTTGAAAGGAAAAAAAAAGAAGGGCCGAATCAAAAGAAAAAAATAATAAAAGAACAAAAGTGTAAAATATAGAAAAATATATAAACCATTGTATAATACAACCTATAGTTTACCTTATGAACTATTGTTTCATTGTTTCATAGACGACTACGATTTTCTTCGAGTGTTTTATTACCTCTCCTTTCCTAGCTTAATGCCTTATGTCAAAAATAAAATGCAGGCTAGATCTTTTGTGCGTTGTTTGGTAGATAATGCCTTATGTCAAAGAGGGTATGGTGTCTTCATAAGTCTCTGAAAAAGCTTTATATCAATCATGTGGATTTTGCGGAGCAATCTTTCCCCCTTTTCACTCATTCCTAATCTATGGTCCCTTTTGAGCATGTTTATTCTTCTACTTTGCATATTCCTAGCTGGCTTGGTGCTGCCTTGTCCCTTCCTCGTGTAGGGCATGAAAAATTGCCAACTCCTTCACGAGCACATACATTTGCCTCGACTTCTCAAGATTAACCTAGCTCTCTTGGTTTTGCTATATCCTTCTAAAATTTCTCTTCGATTTTATGAATCAGTTATTCACGTGGTTTTACTTTTAACCCCTTGCTAAAAAAAAAGTGCATTACATGCTTTTTTTAACACGCAAAAAACATGTTTTTTATGTTGTACAAAAAAATATATCTATATTGCATGGAATGAATTAAAAATGAAACTCTATTTGGGAAAGGGGTTTAAATCTTAAAATTGTCTTGCTCTTAGTTTTTGTCCTATTTATTTGTAAGCCCCAAACAATGCGAGGAAGGTTGAATGAAAAAAGTGCTACGAGGGAAGGCAAAATATCACATGGAAACAAAATGACAATAAAATTAGCTTTATAACTCTTCGCTACTCCTCTCATTGTATATATTTGTTAGATACGCGCATATAAGAAGATTAATCATGGGGTCAACACTCCGACATCATTTTATATAAATAGCAATCCTTATAGGCTTATAGCATAGACATTACAAATCAAAGTTAGTAGCACTGGCCGTTCCCACAATTCATAAAAGAAAACAAATTAAGATGGCGTCTCTGTGTCTAACAGAAATATGTCAACTCCAACAACAAAAATTGAGCTCTTTTTAGCAAATTGTGTTGATAAAGTCCAACAGTATAACAAAGTTTCTAAAAAGGTTCATGCTTTGCAAAAGAGACATGCATGAATCTTTTCACGAAAGAAGGGCAGACATACTTTGTGTTGAGTGGCCATATGGGAGGAATCCGCCTTCATTTACTCTTTAAGTATGATCTTAATGTCTGCATGGTCCTTGAAATGATTTCACCACCTCTTTGGTTGGAAATAACAAAAAGTACCTTATGATGCAAAAAATAGTGGAAAGTACTAAGTGAAACTTGAAAGCATAAAAATATAAGTGATACACGTAAAAAGAAGAAAATAATGGAAAGAAATTACCTCAAAAATCAAGATCTTGGATGCCCAAGAAAAACGAACTTTGATCACTAGATCCAATCAGTGGCATATATTCCGATCTTCTCACACGAGCATTGAAACAGGCTACCCAACAAAAAGAACAAAGAAGAAGAAGAAAGAAAGAAACTCAAATTAAGTGAAATGGAGTCAGTATAGTGGAATTCGATTAGGTGGGCGTACAGTTTATATAAGACTATGTGTATTTGTATTATAATCTTAAATACAAATATACTAAAAGAAAATCCAAGATGATTTGATTCTTGGGATTAATTTCTAATTTTACTCATCATTGTTGAAAACCATGGAAAAATGCTATGTCCTCATTCATGGGTAAGCTGAGGACAAGTTCATATTCCATGCTTATACTTTAAAAAGCTCTATTGATGCACTTTAATAAAGAAAGGATATTCAGAATATTCAGTTTCAGTTTAAGCTATGATGGCGCCAATTTATGAGAGCAAGTAAGGCCTCATCTTGAATAGTACTTTTTGGCCATCAGCACAGTTCAAGGATTACCCTTTAAACTAAATCGACATCCTAAGTGAATAACCATATAGCCATACATGTGGTAAAGTACATATGATAGTCAAGGTCTAAAACTTAAAAACATAAGGGTCCTTAGCAAAAAGGACCATATGTTCCCTGAGGACAGCCTTATCCCATGGCTCCCAATCATGGGCCATTTAAAACCAGTCCATAAAATTAGAAACACAGAGATTGAACTTTTAATTACGTGTTAGTAGCATACTCTTCGTCCCTACTTTCTAGTGGTTTAAAGCAAAATTCATACTAAAAAATACATTCATGGACAAAAAATTACTGCTTAAGGAAAGAGAATTATTAATAAAATACCATTCTCTATCTTCATTACACTTTGAAGCATGGTATCCATTTTAGTCTTCATATCAGAACTATCATCCATATTTGGAGCTAGTAGGGTCAGCTCCCTGTATATATCACGCACAAACTGGCATATATTTTTAGCAAAGTCAAGTTCTCCATCAGATATTCTACCAATTGCCAACCTCATCAGCTCCCCTGTTAAATCAGCAAGCTGCAAAGGCAAACTGAGCATCTCTTTTGATCTATCTATCTATCTATCCAAGTGCTTCTGTGAGCATTTAGGCATGCTTATGTATGGTGATGATTGTACGTGAGCAAGTAAATTCATGTATTTAGTTAACTATATTTGCTCACCCAAAAAGATTCAAGTTAAATTTATGCACATGTAGTAGTTACACATTAAAAGAATCCTCAAAATATTTGTTTCCGTCTATGTTTTTAGTGATGCTTATTGCCGGCGGGCATATGCACATGTTTGTCTGATTATGCCACCATAAGTGTGTAAGATGATAAGATCTATTCATTAACTATCCTAAATTCCTAATGCATTTCACTTATCTTGGAAGTCAAACCTAAAACTGAACTTCTTCCATTGCAAGATGAGAGAACATAGACATGCAATATCCATTTTGTTCACTCCATTTAAAATGAATACAATAAGTCAATTACCCCCAAGAGATAGTCGAGCACATTAATTTGCAAAGGTTCAACAAATTGATCATTGAGAGGCAACAAACTAGCATTTATCTCATCAAGATGCAAAAGAGTCCCAGTTCTGCAGAACTTGCAGAATGTTGCAGCTTCAACATACTCTTGTATCTGCAAGGATACAAGATTAAATGACTCAAAAAGCAAATATATACAAGAACAGAAACACAGAAATTAAAGAATGAGAAGAAGAGTACCCCAGGTGAGTACGCTCGTCTAAGCTTCCAAAAGTCACTACCTTGCAATTCTTTTACCAGCCTGGACATATACTGATCTGCCACGGCTGCTAAATCCTTTTCTGCTTTTTCCAAAACTTTGTCTTTGTCGTGTTTACTAATTCTGATTTTAGAGGGGGGAAAAGGAAGATGTTGTCAAAGCTTGCAGAGTAATAGTCTCCATCTTCAATAAAATCACTTCCGCAAAAATAAAAAGAAAATGTGGGGGGGGGGGGGGGGGACATTAGAATCCAGAGCAAACACAAAGTAGAAAGAGGATATAAGTGTATAATCATCATCATCAGCAAAAATTGTTTATTGGTAAACCAGTTTCAACGACCTTGAACTCACAGAAGAACCTCAGAGAACTTCCAGTTGAAGAGGAAAGATATACATACTTAAAAAGAAAAGGTTGGTTTTCTTTATTTATTTGAATATTGTTACCTGTGGACCTGAAATATGACCTTTTTACTATTCATGGTAATATCACGACTGGCTTTCACCACTCTTTCCCGTTTCTCATTCTACAAATACAACAAATGGATCAATGAGTCAAAGTGAAAGAAGCATTTTTCTAATTAAACCTGCACGATAAATAATTCAAGAAACATGAATATTGAGAGAAACATTCATGTAGTGTAGAAAATTAAAGCATATCGTATATCAAACTATAATAAAAGAAGTAAGCAATGGTATAGGGAAAAAGATGAAAAGTGTTAGAATGTATAAGTGAATTGTTGGTCCATCTCCAAAACGGAGTAACACTCTAACATCAGAGCAGAGCGGTGGTCGTGTGTTCACCTAAAACCTCGAATTCCCTTGTTGAATTTCAAGGCATAGGCAGTGTTAAGATGTATAAGTGAATTATTGGCCCATTTTCTAAACCACTAACTTTTAAGGAGAGTGGATGACTAACAAATTCTAGCAAAAAGAAGACTGTGTGAATAATCATATAATTGTCCAAACCAGCATCTAAATCAAAATCAACACAGTTGGAGCAAAAAGCTCAAATGCTTAAACAACCAAATTTGGTTCTAACCTATATGTTCAAAAACCTCCACACATTTCACTTGAAAACCTCCCAAAACAGAAAGAGTGACAACATTACTTACGTAATTAAGCACGCATCTCAAAAAGAAAAAGAGTGAAACTCTATGGAAAAGATAGAGATCTATAATTTAAGTTCCCAATTAGAGGACGCTGAGCTAAAGAGTACCGAAAGACAATGCTAAAAGCTACTGAGCAATGAGCAATGAGCAATGAGCAATGAGCAATGGCGGACGCAAAAGAGTAGAGAAAGATAGGGTTACGAGATTATTGAGATATTCGGTGTATTTGGAGAAAGCGTCAGCCATGGATGATTGGGTTGTCATAGTCCTTGCCTCCTTCGCTGTGCCTTGTACCGTCGTCCCTACTACGACAAATTTAACAATGATTCAATGCTTCTTCATCTGTATATATCAAACACATAGGAACAGAAACAGAGTAAATGAGAAAGAGAGATTACATGGATGAGGGTGCCTAGCTTTATTGGAAGCCATGAAAGAAGTCGTGAGAGTGGAAATCCAATTCTTCTTCGTGCAGATAGCGCAGAGCTTCAACATGTGTCCCTTTCTTTTGGACACCTACTCTTGTTCTTATCTTCAAACTTTTATTTTTAATTAGACGAAACTAACCAGTGGTAACATCCGAAAATAAAAATAATACATTTAATAATATTAATTTATTTCATTACGATAATAATTTTATTATTCAACATAATTTTATTTTTAATCAATTAATACAAAAATATATTTATTTTCATACAATATTTAAAATATATATACATTTAATGAAAAAATTAACATTTCTTATAACATATAATTAAATCATATTAACTTATATATTTTTTAATTTAAAATAAAAATACTATTTGTATTATTATAAATTTTTAAGATATTTTTAAATAATTTTTATACTTTAGGTGAGGGATCAAATTAATTTAATTATTTTTAAAAATAAATAATTTTAATCTCGTTATTTTTGAATTGATTCTAAAATTTATAAGAAATAATCAAATAAATTTAAATAATATTTTTTGTTTAAAAAAACATATGAATACATGTAAGATGTGTAATAATTTTATTCATGTAACGATTTTACTTCAAATAAAATTATATTATTTTTAAATTAAATTTTTTTTCCTGTACAATAAAAAAAGATTTCAAGTTTTTTTTTTTACATAAAAATTTTAATATATTATTTATTTATTTATTGTAGCTTATAATTACTAAGTTAACTTCGTTTAGTTAATCATATGTTTAACAAATATATTTTTAGTCACGTTAGCATTTCATTTTAATGATATTATATTAATTTAAGTATTTTTTTTGTTAAATTATGAGAGTCTGTTAAACTTAATGATTATATAATTAAAATATATATTTTATAATAATTATGTAACTATATCAACGTTAAAAAAAAAGCTTGAAATTCTACAAAAATGACGGCTATAAAAATCATGAGTTGAAACGACTTAAATACACTTATTAATTTTCACGTTAGTTTTTCATTTTTTTTCAAATGTTATATAGTAACTTTACATAGTTGTAAATAATATTTGTTTGTGTTTTATGTTATAGAATTGGCACTTGCGGAAGTAAATATCAGATCCAATTTTGGTTGCATAAATTAATAATAATGGGTAACAGTAAAATAAATAAGTAGTAAGAAATTAAATGGCACACAATGATTTAAGTGGTTCAACTTTTTAATATGAAAAGTCTCTTTCATTTAATGACATGTAGGAAAATCCACTAATAATCAAAATGGAGATCTACAATAATTTACAGAGAACAAATTATACCAAAATCTAAAATCAACCCACAAAATATCCTCTAATTTACTTGGTAATATATATAGCAGATAAATTAACAAACTTTTATTAAATCAAATATTACCGCATACAAATGAGATGGAATATAATTAGCGGCGTCAGACATGAAACTATGGAAGAAAAACAGCTTCTTCTTCTTCCCAATTGATGCAGCTGCTATATCTTCAACTCTCTGCAGTTTTTCTTTTCTTTTATTCTCTCTGCTCTCTGTTTGTTCAGCTGCTGCTTTCTCTAGTGGCTGCTGCTGTTTTTCTGGTGGTGTCTCACTCACGCAGGAAGGGGTAATATATATATATAAGCTAGGGTACAAGCTGGGAAACAATAGTTGAAATTATGTGATTAATTTGTTTAATGTGTTTGGGCTTATAAGTTTTGTTTTAGTCCATTATATTCACATTTTATTTAGTGATAAAGCTATATAAAATCTATTTTTTCTTTGTTTTATTCCTATTAAATTTTACACGTTTTGCTTGTTTAAAAATATTATATAATTCGAGTTGCAGATTTGATCACAGATTATATATATATATATATATATATATATATGTAAACTTTTACGTCATTTTTAAATTAAGAAATAGAAAATAGAAAATATTTTTGTACTTTTAATTTTCTAAAAATAGTCTGCATGGATTGATAGTGTATGTAATTAAAATTATAACATACAGATGAATTGTTTCCCATAAAAAAAATTGTGAAATGAGGTTTTGAGATATTAATTATTAATCTAATATATTATATTTGGATAAGTTAGTAAAATTTTGTTGGTGTTGAAAATATAAACAATCTAAGAAATAAATTCGTATATTTATGTTTCGTACTGCACTTAATTTTATTTTCTGATTTTCACTTGAATTTTTTTATATATTAACAAATAAAACATTTGTTGCACTTGAAGATGTTTTTTTATAGAAAATATATTAAGAAGTTTAATTTAAAATATTATACTTATAAAGTAAAATATGTCTAAAAATTAATGTTATAATAATAATAATCAATAATATTTGATATTTTACGAGTTATATCAAATTAAATGAAACATTGTTTTTTAATAGAAATATTTAAATTTTATATTTACAAATAATAATATACTTACCCTTTTATAAAGAAATAATATTAATAGTAAAACAAAATTGGGTTATTTTATTATTAAGTAATTGAAATAAAAGAAAGAATATTAACTGCAAATAAATACATGTACCTCGTTCCTTTAATATTATCTCAGATAATAATAAGAGTTTTAGTTTTAGTTTTTTCCTTTCATTAAATTGTTTTTTTTCCTAATTTTTAGAGAATTTATAATTTCTTTTGGCATAGAGAATTTTATTACAATAATTTTTTCTCTTTTTAACTTTAATTGTAAGTTTATGCTGCTAATTTTATACTCTGATTATATAATAGAAAATGCTACGATACTTAGATAAGTTACTCACTACATTTGATATTAAAACTTAAAAGAGATAATGACGTTATAATCATGTTACTTGTTTATAATATAAATATTAATATCTTTTCACATATATAATATTCAAAATTAGGAGAAAAATTATAAAAAAAATTAAAATCTTCAAAATATTAGATGATTATGAAATTATTAAAAAAATAGAAGAAAATCTCTTTTTATAATTTTTAAATTGATTGTAATTTTTTTAATTACACTAATTTAAGGCATATATAGAAAAGTTTTGATTTTCTATTTTAATACGAAGATGATAGACAATTATTATAATCATCATGAGTTTTTTAATTTTTTATTTTTAAATTTTTATTGAGAGATGATGTTTAATTTTTAAATTTATTCATATATTAAATAGTAGATTGGTTACCTTTAATGGTACCATTTTAACTTTAATATAGGATCCATATTTTTAAAGTAGTACAATAATAATCTCTCATTTAATTTAAGGTATATATATGGTAATATTTCATGTTTAAATTAGATTTATCACATATTTGTCTCATGTGATATAAATAAAGAGTAACTATGCTATTCAAAGAGTTTGATATTTTAATAGTACCACTATTTAATAAAAGGGTAAAGAACCTTATAATTCCTATAATTTTCGATAAAATGTACCAAAATTTTATAGTTATTAAATAGTGTAAATTGGTCATAAATTGATAATTTATCTTACTCTTTTTTCTTGAAAGTAGTTATATGCATCACATTTTATGAGACATTTCGAGATTATAAATTATTAAAAAATCAACTAATTCTTAATCTCAATAAAATTTAAAATTTAATGGTTAACTTAAGATTAATATGCACATTTTTTGAAAATGGTAGGATTTTTGTGTACCATTTGATAAATATAAGATTTTTGTTCACGTCTATTAAAAACTATAGGAATTATAATATCTTTCGACCTAAACAAAAAGTATGCATGTTAATACGTATTTTCATACCAATATACTAATACTTTTTATATTTAATTTTAGGTACACTAATAATTCAAAATTAAGATTTAAGAGATTTTAGCATGTTTCACACAAATAGTCAAAAAATTAAAAGTAACTTCATTTTTAAAGTTATATTTTTGCCAATGAACTACTTTTTAATCTTCAACCGATCATTTATTCTACTATTTTTTACATGAATATCACATCCATGATTTCATTATGTAATGCATGCTAAAGTATTATGATCTTTCTTTTTTGTAGTCATGTCATTCATATATCTATCATACTTAAGTTATATTATCTTTAATTTTGTATAAGAGGTAAAACAAGAAATATATTTTTGATGGGGTGATGAAGTGTAAATATTTATACAAAATAAAAAATTGTATTTGAATATATATGAGTGAAAAATATATTGTGATATAGATGTACTAAGAGACTAATAGTTATGGTGTACTTTTTTTAAATTAAAAACAAAAATTTCATGTCACATTACAAGAGATAAATAGAGTTAATACATTATAACTTATAACAAAAATTATTTATCATAAATAAAAAGATAAAAAGGGATAATAATATAATAAGTATTAATATCATACATATATATGTGTTAAAAGTTAAAAGTTAAAATTAAAAAATGTATTAAAATAAAAATAATAAGATATGATTAAGATTTTAAGCCTTAGAGTATGGGTAAGTAGCATATCAAAATTATTTATTTTTGGTAGATTTAAATTCGATGTGTTCCGAATAGATTTGAAGATTTTCAATTCAAATTTGATATGATAATATAATAAACTCGAACCAATCCAAATCTGAACAGATCAGATTTTTTTAATAGAATGAAGTTAAATTAATATTAAAATTCATTTATAAATTACTATTATATATAAAACACGACATTAAAATTTTAAATTAATATTTTTATAACAAATATTATTATTTACAATGATAACTAAAAAAATCAAAAGAATCAAAAGTATATCTATACAATTATGAAACTATTTTTAACATTTATATTTATTTTTAAGCTAAAATAATTATCTAATATAATTATATTATGTATAATATTTAAATATAACATATTATAAATAAAATATGTATTTATTTATAATTTAATATTAATTTAGTATGAATAAGATACAACGGATTATAAAATCTATCAATACAAATCTAGTCCGAATTCGAATGGATTGTATAATTTTCAATCTAAATTTGATGAGACTATAAAATTTATCAATCCGATATGATCCGAATTCAACGAATCATATCAGATTTCTCAATTTAAATGAATTAATCAAATTATTTCCTTACATCTACTTAAGAGTATATTTAAAAATACATATTGTTAAAAAATAAATGACCAACATATACAACAAAAATACCATTTTTAAAAAATATTATCTATAATAATACATCTAAAACTCATAACAAAAGAACACCATCATCTTGAATTGAAAGGTGTATGAATTAGTGTTAAAGAGTGATATTTTTGTTGTTATAAGTTTTAATTTGTGATTTTTATTTCTTTCTTTTTTGTCTATGATTATCCATCTATTTTCTTGAAAAGAAGAAATGAACTAGTTTTGTAGTAATGATAAAAATGAAAACAAATATTGGAAAAATATTTTTAAAAAATTATATTTAAAATTTTCAAATAAAATAAAAAATTATTAAAATAAAATGTGAAATATTATAATATTATATAAAATTAAAATTTAGAGTTAAAAAATGAAAAACTTTGATGATATGAATGACAAACCTTAAAAGGTTTAGTTTTAAGTTTCTCATGCTTCTTTTTTTATTTAAAATTTTATAATATTTAACACTAATATTTTATTATCATGAATTAAATTTTAAAATATAAAATGTTTTTGGATTACATCATACTGATTTAAGAAATATTTTTATATAACATAAGTTATTATAATTTTTTGTGTGTAACTAATTAATATTTGTAAAATACATGAACAAAAATATCTATATTTAATCATTTTACTCACATTCATTTATATCATTTTTGTTCATATGTCTCTTAAATATTATTGATACATACTATGATGTACCAAAATATGCACAGAAAAATTAAATATAATATATTATTACAAATAAAATACTTATTTAATACTAAAAATATAATTGTAAGTAATTTTTTTGTAAAATATTTTGTCAAAGCTACTTAAATTGGTTCTCAATTTGTCTCATGCTATTTAGTTTTCATCTTTTGCATAGGTCATGATGAAGGATCAATCAGAATAAGCGATGCTTCGATTAAGGAAAGTGCCCTAGCCTTCCCCGCTTTGTTTGGGTCACATCTAGTCTATTCATTGTCTTTGCAATGACCAATTCCCATCATTCGTATCTATCTACAATGAAAAAGGTACCTTGTCCTAAGAAGGAGCATGATAATAAGGGTAAGCCCACCCATCAAACTAAGGACAAGTATTAGATAAAAAAAATGCCAAGTGACCTAACTGTCGATGACCTAGTAGAGATTAGGCATAAATATGGCATCCCATCCTGTGTAGGAATGGTGTTGGTGTCCTGCCATTTATATGATGCCGATGACCCCCCGACGGGGTGGTAGGTGATACAATTAGCACCTTTTAAAATAGGACTTTGATGCTTGTTCCCTTGAATATAGCTCGTGCCCTCAACACTTTCGACATCAACCTTGTGTAAGTCAATCCCAATAGATGGCCAACTCTATTATGTCTTCCATTTTTCATAGGTGAGCACATGGTTGACCTAACAAGTGAGAAAATTATGTGTATATACTGTTTAAAAAGAAATAACCTAGACAAAGATAGGGCATATATATTATGTGTTCTTGGACATGGGCTACACCTAATATCCCCATTAGTACCTTGGCATGGAAGAATAAAATATTTTTATATCATCAGAGACATTTTGGTGACGGGATCGAATTTCCAATCTACTACACCTTGAATCATCATTTTAGCACGTCACAACCCCATGTAAGTGAGCTAATAAATAATTTAGGTCCAAATGGCAAGGAAAAAGAAGGAGGATCAAACTTTAAAATACTAAAAATGAGAGTTACTTGGGCATCTTAACTGTAGCCCATTTGAAGAATTATGGGGTCTAGAGAAACTATACTGATGAGTAGATAAGCCGTTCTTTTGTAATAAGGTAAATATCATTTTTGATAACTTGGACTATTAATTAATTAGTCCTTTGTTCTTGCAAATATAGACTACTCAAACATATACCTTAAGGACCTAATCGACATTTAAGGTGTTCAAGACATGGTACCTACCCTCGACTCACCCCAACCTTGCCATCTCTTATAGAGGACTCCGTTCTCCTAAACGATGAGCCAATCAAGGTGCCTTTACCACCCACAGTGTCAAGCTTGGCTAGCTCGCCTTCTCTATCTCTTAAGACGAGGCCTTTAAGAAAAGTAAGGTAGGTGAAAACCTAACTCCCTAGATTGAAGCAATGGATTTGGATGAATGTGAGTTTGATGAAGTCGTTCTAAGGGATTCCATGGTTCTAGACACCTCGATGAATTATTTTGATAAGGGAGCCTGAATTAAAAAGAGAGATCTACCATCACTTTTAAGAGTGATGCTAAATAGGCCAAGGTTAGAGAAGCTTATATAAGTGAGAGAACGTCTAACGAGAAACTGATGGATGATCGTTTAATTGAGGTGAATTATGTACTTTGAGATTTACACCTCATTGCACACTTGTAATACTGATTGTTAACTATTTTTTGTTCATTTTGGGTCTTATCATAGGCCAAGAAAGGTGATATATCACTCAGAGCATACAAGTATGAAGTGCAAAATCCTAAAACTTGAGGGTGACCTACTTTACAAGTCTAAAAAGCTGAGAAAAAATAGATAGTTGTTGCTTCGAGCAAGGATAAAAAGCATGTCATTTTGAACAGGTGACCAAGGAAGCTAAAGAGATTGTGAGCTTATTGAGGGACCAAATGAGATTACTGTCTAATCTGGTAAAGATGCTTAAAGTAGAGTGTACCAAGACTTTCAGGAATGGAGTGGGCTTTGTGGAAAGTAGCCTGAAGACCCAGGCTGAGAAGCTAGACCTAAATGTTCCTTACTTCACCTTAATGCGAGATTTTCAGAGTAGCTAGAGAAAAGCACCTTCATTGAGAACTTTGCTTCCTTCACCCATGGTGAAGAAGTGATGCAGAAGGTTCAACCTAAAGGTTTGGTCAAAAAAGCCACCCCATAGATTCTTGTTCTTGTAAGCCTCCGTTAGAGTAGTCTTCTGCTTCTTGATATCACCATTAACACCTGAGCGGTTGATAGGTTCCCATCCTGTGAGTAAAGTGGCTTAATGGATCCCCCCACTTGGAATGTGGGATAAGAGGCGTGTCACCCGTCCTGTGAGTGAAGTGGCAAAATTGCTCCCTTATATGCGCTTCCCAAGAAAAGGGTTCACTTTGGTGAACTCAAGACCGTTTCTTAGGATGGGCAACATGCCTCTTATCCTGCATCTCAAGTGGGGGGGTCTCTTTGGCCATCTCACTCCATACTTGGAGGTTATTGCATTGAGTTTTTGTGAGACAAGAGATATATAATGGTGAAATTGATTCCTACATCTACATGTGGTTCCCAAAAAGGGAGTTCACTTTGGTCAACTTAAGACCCTTTCTAAGGATGAACGAGACACTTCTTATCTTGCATCTCAAGTAAGGGGATTTACTTAGCCACCTCAATTCGTATTTTGAAGTTATCGCATTAATATTTTGTAAGACAAAAGACATATAAGAGTGAAATTGAATCAAACTCCTACATGTGCTTCCTAAAAGAGAGGGTTCACTTTGGTGAACTCAAATCCCTTTTTTAGGACAGGTGACACGTCTCTTATCTTGCATCATAAGTGGTGGGGTCCATTTGGAAACCTAACTCCATACTTAGGGGTTATTGCAATAATGTTTTACGAGATAATAACTTAGCATCTATCATTATATCATAAGAAAAGTTTCATACATAATATTTCTTTAAATTTTCTCCATTCTGGCTTAACTCATTTCTTATACCCTCGTTTTCTATTCAATAAGACCATCATGGAGTGATATCATATGTTTGGTATGGGCATTCCCACATTGTGACAAAATTTTCATAGGTAGCTTTAACATTAGTTCCCTATGCTTTCCATAAGACCCAATCCCCTATACTGAAGTTCTCATGCTTAACGGATCAGTTATATGACCTTTGAACTATTCTTTTTTGTGACTTAACCCGTATAAGGGCTTTCTCTCTTTTTTCTTCTGCTAATAAGTAGTCATATTTGTTAAAGAATTGGCACTTGCGGAAGCGAAGATCGGGTCCAATTTTGGTTGCACAAATTAATAATAATGGGTAACGACAAAAGTAATAAGCAAAGAAGAAATTAAATAAAGACACACGATTTAAGTGGTTCAACTTTTCAATGTGAAAAGTCTACTCCATCGACGACGACACCGAGGAAAATCCACTAATAATCAAAATGGAGATACAAACACCAATTTCCAAAGCTTCACAAATTATACCAAAATCTAAAATCAACCCACAAAATATCCTCTAAATTATCGGTAATATATAGCAAGATAAATTAACAAACTTGCTATTAAATCAAATATTACCGTATTTAATGAGAAGACGATCCACCAATGGTAGCTAAATAGACAACTTGTCTTTAGTGGTTGATTTTTCCTTTACACACGCACCGCTGATGTTCTTCTCGTTTTGTTTTCACGGCATGGCTTCACGTCACGTTGTGGCTTTCTTCTATTTTTCTGCTTCTTTTCTTTCTCTGGTGGCTGCTAATGTATTCACGCAGCAAGAGAATATATATATATATATATATATATATATATATATATATATATATATCACAAGACTAAGGGTTTTAATATGGGCTTTGGGCTCAATTTTATTGGTTATTTGTTTTGGGCCAAATTATTTAACAAATCTCCACCTTGGCTCAAAACAGAAAACAAGTTCTTTAAATGAAATTCTGATTATCAAATAATCGTCATTCAAAATCCCGAAGCGGTGATTATCTTCTACAAATACCAATTCTACAATACCAATCAAGTCCAAACAATGTCAACTTGTTAAATGGAACTGGTTTGGTTAACATATCACTGGATTCTTCCGTAGTGGCTATCTTATTAACAAATAATAGCACCCTCGAGACAATGTCACGAATCTAAGTGATATCTCGATATCAACGTGTTTGGTTCTTTCATGATACATAGTATTCTTAGTCAAGTGTATAAAGACTGACTATCACAAAATACAACAAGTATCCTGGTGTAAACCCAAATCACAAACCAAACCTCTAAGCCAACGCTTCTTTCACGCTTCTACCATCGCCATATATTCTCGTGGCATTGCATAAAGCAATCGTAGATCAGAAAGTAGCCTTCCAACTAATGGCACAATGAGAAAGAGTGAAAATATAACCTGTCAGAGATCTTTTTCTATCCAGATCACCAGCATAATCGAAATCCACATAACCAATAACACTACAACCAGTATTAGAACTTCCATCATATACAAAACCAAAATTAGATGTACCTCTCAAATACCGAAGTATACATTTCATTTAATCGCTTAACGACTTCTTACCAAGATTACCCATATATCTCGCCGACAACACTAATCGCACGTGAAATGCCTGGGACGAGTACAAACCATAACAGACATCAAACTCCCCAACGGCATTAACATACGGAACCCGAGACATGTACCGCTCTTCTTCTCTTCCGACCGCGATAAATCCAAAGAAAGCCCTGGAAATGCGCAACTAACGGCGTACTCAGGTTTAGAATCTTTCATGCAAAAACGTTCAAGAACTTTTTCAATATAACTTTTCTCGAGTCAAATAAAGCTTGCCCGCTGTCTATCCTCGTAAATTTCCATGCCTAAAATTTTCTTCGTCGCATCTAAATCTTTCATTTCAAACTCACCATTAAGCCGAGACTTTAATTTTAATCTCGTACTTATTCTGTAAGCAATGCTAATGTCATCAACATAAAGCAACAAATAAACTCGATGAACCATCATGGAATCTTTTATGATAAACACAACTATCATAATCACTCCTGTAGTAACCATGATCAATCATAAAAGAATCAAACCGCTATACCACTGCCTTCGAGATCGCTTTCAAATTTCATATAAAGACTTTTTTAATAAACAAACATGATCTTCCTTACCTGGAACAACAAACCCTCCTGGTCGATGCATATATATTTGTTCTTCAAGCTCACCATGTAAGAAAGTCATTCTGACATCAAGATGTTCTAATTCCATGTCAAACAATGCAACCATAGCAAGCAACACACGAATGTAGGAGCTACGTTTCACAACAGGAGAAAATACTTCATTCAAGTCAATACCTTCTTCGACAATATCCCTTGCAACAACACGTGCCTCGAACCTAGCCGCTTCAACCTCGCATATACCTTCCTTTTTCTCAAGACCCATTTGTTTCCAACAATCTTTCCGTCTCTGTGGCGGTTTCACCAATTCCTCTAATGTACGATTCTTACGAAGTTGATTCAATCTCTTCATTCATAAGCAACCAACCACCGAATGCACTCATCACAAGTGATGCCTTTATGATAACTAGAAGGTTCACGCACCTCAATAGACTCGCTACGTACAATGCAAAAGAAACTAAGTCTGCAGACCGCGTACCTCTCGAGGCATCTAATCTCTCTTATTCCTTTACCCTTAGCGACACCGTACGTGGTCGCTTCATTGCCGCTCTTCTCCGCTACATCATAAGCTAATCGTCTATCTCATCCATAAAATGGCTGATCCGAAGTTGCCCTCGTACTTGACCAGAGCTCCACCTCGCTCACTAACACCCGTGGTCTTTATCCGCAACAATAGACTCTTTTCTCTTTTGCAACATGTACACTCATCAAACTTAACATCTCTCGCTAATCAAAAATTTAGGTGACTCTGGGTTCAACACACCATAATCTATAACCTTTCACCCCGTATGATACCCCAAAAATATGCATTTCAATGCCCTAGGCTCAAGTTTACCATCATTACCACGAGCATGTTGGACAACCAAAAACTTTCAAATTAGAATAATTAGCAAGTGAGTACCAAAGAATACCTCAACGGAGTCTTCAACTCAATTGCAACACGGAGACCGATTTACCAACAACAGGCATACGGTTACAAGCTTCAAATTTCAAAAGGATTTATCCAAATCACCTTGAAAGAGCATACAACGAGCTCTTTCTAAGTTATAGTCCTATTCATATCGCTCGCTACTCCATTTTATCAGGTGTATGACGAGATGCTTGTCTCACTATGCCATTCCTTTTCACGTAACTCATTAAACTGACTATCACAAAATTCCAAACCATTATCAGTTCTCAAATGCTTGATTTTCTTGCTTGTTTGATTTTCTATACAAGCCTTGAATTTTACAAATTTTGAGAACGCATCATTCTTATTCTTCAGAAAATACACCCAAACATGATGAGAGAAGTCATCAATAAAAGTCAACATATACCGGGAACCACCCCTAGACACAACAAGAGAAGGACCCTGTTGCGTGTTTTTCAACACACGAACTCGTGCAAGTATACACGGTCGCAAGTAATAACATTTATAAGTAAAGATCGATCCCACGGAGATTTGTTACTATAGTTTGTTGAGTACTAAAATTATTTCTCTCTGATTTTATCCAAAATAATCGTTTATATGGAAAAAAGGTAAAAAGAAAATAAAAGAACTCTAGGATTGCAATTCTTCACCAAACTAATCCACTCCAATCATATTGTTTTCTTTGGATTTATATTTTTTAGTACATTTTATTTGTCAACCGAAAACTTCTTTTTTATTCATACATCTCTTCCGAGCTCCGTACAAACACACCTCGTTAAATTAATTCACTATATCTCTATGAGAATTAAATTCACCAAGATTCATTACGTTCTAAGTTTTCAAAGGCCACACATACAATTAAGGTATATTCCTATCCTTCATCATACATGTCATTTTATCTACGAGCAATATACACAAAAATGCCTTTCTCAAGTTTATTTTTATGCCACAAATCGTTTTGATAAAATTCGTAAATAATCAAAAAGCATTAAGCGCAAGATAAAACGAACAAATCAAACGTCTTATAAATCTATCAAAAATAATTAAAATCAAAGCTTCATAAATTTGAATCAAATGCAACCCTAGAAAAATTAAATTACTTCATAAAATTAAAATTAAAATTACAACAGATTCAGAAAAATAAGATGAAGAATAAGGAAAATTAAAACATCAAGAAACGAACATATTTGGCACGCAGAATACAACAAAAGCCAAAAAATGGCTTCGTGTGTTCTCATTGTCCAAAACCGAACACTACAAAATTTCTAAACTACACAAAAACTCTTCTCCAACCAAAAAAACTTTTTTACAACTAAAAACTATCTCCTATTTATAGCTAAAAAATACATCTAAAATATTACATTTTTATTTTATTTTTTTATCGAAAACGCGTAATTAATTTTTATCGAAAAAATAAAATCACGCGTATCGATTTTTGTATCGAAAAATATAAATTATTCTCACGCGTACAGGGCGCCGATTCTGCGTTCTTTTTAATTCAAAGTGCATGCCACGTGTCGCTTTCTGATTCGCGGAAACAATTAGTGGGACACGTGGCAGCATCTCATTCGTTGAAGCGGATGGGTGCACGCAGACTTTGTCGCACGGGATTGGGGCGCGCGTAACGGACGCAACGGCTGGAAACGAGAGCTGATCCAGCGCGGTCGCGCGCATTGTAAATCGCCACGTGTCGGACTTTGATTAGCTTAAATATTCTTGGGACACGTGGCAGATTATGATTCCGTAAAAATTGAAGATGCACGCCGCTTGTATGGACCGCGTCACACAGGATTGTAACACGAGCGGCTCGGTGCGCGACAGCTTGGATGGACGCGCTTCAATCTGGACCGTTGATCTGATCCAACGGTCAGCGACCGCCTCGGGGGAATCTGCGCAGCCGACATGTGGGGCCCACTCTGACGCCGGCCTGCGCGACACGTGGGTCCCACTGACACGCCAGCCTGCGCAAAACGAATATCTCTGTCCCCAATCTCCTTGGTCGGGTTTGATGGACACGCGCGAATCTGAGCCGTTGATCCCGTGATCGGACGGTCCACGTTTGGCGAGTGTGATGATGCGCGTGGTCTTCATCTCCCTGCGCAGAATATTCAAAATTTTATAAATTATACTTTTACCCACAAATTTAATCCAAATTACATTTTTGTACTTTCTTAAATTACACTTTAGCCCTTTTCTAATTTTAAATTAAATTTTTAAACTTTTAATAATTATAATTAAGCCCAAATTTAATTTAAATTATATTTTCAATTCTTATAAATTGTAATTAAGCATTATATTATTTGAAATTATATTTGTGGACAAAAATATGAAATTAAGTACATTTTCGATACAAATTATACAATTTTATTAAAAATGTATTTTTTGCACATAAACGGAAAACATTAATTTATTTAACAAAAATTAAATGATTATTAAACGAACATAGCAATTATCATTACTAAAATTGGTAAAAATAACTGTATAAAATACAGTTATCAGACCCCAAAGATCTGAATAAATATAATCAATAGTACCTTTCGTTTTATGGATGGCTGTACTGAACTTGACCCTGCGATGCTTTCCATAGACATAATGCTCACAGAAATCAAGTTTCCCAGTTTTCTGACCGCAAAGCAAATCTCGTTTGCTTAAAATAGACATCCCTGCCTCACTCATATGCCCAAGCCGCATATGCCATAATCGAGTAGTGTCCCAATCTTGATCGACGAGGATGAAAGCGATACTGCCGCCAATAACAGTGCTACTGCCGGCGTGTAGAACCGCGCGACAATTGCCACTTTAATAACAACGAGCACCCTTACTAACTTTTAAAACTCCACCATTCAAATACATACTTATAGCCTTGTGAATCAAAAGTACCCAAAGATATCAAATTCTTTTTCAAATGCTGGAGCATGGCGAACATCTTTCAAAGTCCTAACAATACCATCATGCATCTTAATTCGGACGATTACCAATACCAATAACCATGTAGGACATATTGTTTCCCGTGAAGACAACACCCCATCAATAGGCGATAAGAAGCAAAACCCGATCTCTATCATTGGGGCATATATGGTAAGTCTGCAGGAATCAAGAATCCAAACATCTCCAGGAGAACCAATAGATACCGATAGAACATTTTCACCATTGGAACCCGACTATCTATGCGCAACACCCGAAGCTGACATCGTTAGTACCCGGAAGACGTTGTGGCGCATTTTCCTTTACCTTTCGAGTTTCGGACAATTTACTTTCCAGTGCCGCCTGACGGCAATAATTGCATTATCTTTTCTTTTTTATATTTGGATCTGAACTTGCTCTATTCTAAGCTTTGCCTTTTTCTTGATTTCTACCTCTGACAAATAAACCACTTCTTATTATCATTGTTTCTTGTGACACCTTTTTCTTCAATTCTGCGGAATTCAAAGTTTGCTTTGACATCTTTCAAAGAAATAGTATCTCGCCCATATAGCATGGTATCAACAAAATGTTCAAATGAATGAGGTAAAGAAAATAACAGAACTAAGGCTTGATCTTCATCATCCATCTTAACACCACCATTTTTTAGATCATGAATAATTTTAGTAAATTCATCGAAGATGATCATGCAAAGTGTGTACCTTAGACATTACGAATGTATACAAGCAGCTTCAAATATAACCGATCGGGTCGAACTTGGTCATATACAAATTCTCCAATTTAAGCCATAACCCACTTGAGGAGATTCCTCGTCACCAATCTCGCGTAATACCTCGTGACAAGGATAACCTAATTGAACTCAAGCATTTTCCATCAATGCATCTTTTTTCTTCATCGATCAATTTTTCTAGCAATTTATCCTTGCCTTGAAGTGTCTTAACGAGCCGCTTCTTTAACTAGTACAGTTTCGCGTCTTCATACGCCCATAAAGCGGGAATTCATTTCTACCATTGAATTTCTCAATTTCATATTTGTCGTACAAAACCCAATATTAAATAAACGGAAGTCTGACCAGGAAAATATGAAACCAATCGGATAACCGGAAGCTCGAAATAAATCCAAAAAGAGCAAACTTGTTCGGTTTCAATAAATAGCGAGAATAACCCGATAGCTACGATACCAAATTGTTAAAGAATTGGCACTTGCGAGGCGTTTAAGATCGGGTCAATTTTGGTTGCCTGAAATTAATAATAATGGGTAGCACCAAAAGTAATAAGCGGTAAGAAATTAAATAAGACACATGATGATTTAAGTGGTTCAACTTTTCAATGTGAAAAGTCTACTCAACGACGACACACAGGAAAATCACTAATAATCAAAATGGAGATACAAACACCAATTTCGAAAGCTTCACATAATTATACCAAAATCTAAAATCAACCCACAAAATATCCCATTTCTAAATTGCGGTAATATATAGCAAGATAAATTAACAAACTTGCTACTAAATCAAAGATTACCCTACGAAAGAGAGACGATCCACCAATGGAAGCAGAAATAGACAACTTGTCTCCAGGGTTGCTTTGCCCTTACACACGCGAAATTGATGTTCTTCTGTTTTGTTTTCAGCTATGGCTTCTCACGTTGCTGGCTTTCTTCTATTTTTCTGCTTCTTTTCTTTCTCTGGTGGCTGCTAATGTATTCACGCAGCAAGAGAATATATATATATATATATATATATATATATATATATATATATATCACAAGACTAAGGGTTTTAATATGGGCTTTGGGCTCAATTTTATTGGTTATTTGTTTTGGGCCAAATTATTTAACAATATTTTTGAGGTTATCGTTATCTTCTTGCATTATTTCTGACCAAAAGACGTGTTCCTGTATCTTCGATGGGATTACCACTTCTGTGCCATATACAAGATAAAATGGGCTTTCTTCCATTACCATCTTAGGGGTCCTTCTCGTTGCCCAAAGAATGCCTGGTATCACATCAACCCATTTGTCTTTTGCTCATTCTAAGCGCTTTTGCAATATGTTGACAAGGGTCTTGTTTTATGACTTTGCCTAATCATTTTCTTGTGGCCTATAAGGAGTAGAATATGACAACTTAACACCTATCTTTTTTTTAAAAAAGACACCAGTTTAGAAGATGCTCTTATCATATAATTAACATCTCTAACTATATTTAAGATTATAGGAATGGAACATCTTAATATCAAGATTAAAATAAAAAAGGAGATAAAAATTATACAAGAATAACTCGAGCTTTTACACCTCGAGAAGTCTTTGATAGAGACAGGAAATAAACAAGAATAATTTGATTGTTCAAAACAATTCTTAGAGTCCAAAAACTCTAAAGATGATTCTTCATCAAAAATTAAATCTAAAGAAGATAAAACTTTTAAAGAAATAATTCAAGATGAAAAGGAAGAACTTAATAGTTCAAAAAAAAGTAACATCTCTAATATAAAAAAGCTTAATGGGTTGATGAAGTAAAAAACAAAAACCAAAAAAGACTCACGTGGCCTGTAATGGTCCAAAATCATGAATCTATAACAATTGGGGAGAAGCAAGTAAATCTATTCTTGACTTTAGTGGAGTAACTCATAGAGACTTCATTAATAGAATAGAAACTGAAGGCAGTTATATCAATTACAAAGTACCAAAACTAATAGCTACAGAAGAGATAGTAAGGATTTACTTTACAACACTACAACAATTAGCAACACTTATCAAGTTGACAACTCTAGGAAAAATAGTAAGGCCACTAGTACTATTTAGAGAGACATCTAGTCCAGAAACAACAAAGATAGGAAGGCATCCAGTGATATTAAGGGAAATATCTCCCAAAAATTCATTAGTTATTAAAGATGAAAATGACCAATACATAAATCTCAACAAGCCATAATTATTGAGTCTCTACAACTTGGCTAGAAAATCTACTCAAACATAGAAGATATGAAGTTCTACACTACAAAAAATGAATTTCTTGTAGGGAGTAAATTCAACATTTTAGAAGGTGCTGATCCAATATTTGTTTGTAAAACTTTCCATGTAGGACTAATAGAAAACATATATAGGAATTAATTTATTTCTTAGAAAATTTAAAAAAAAGCAATTAAGAATTACATGAAGAAGATAAGAGTAAGTGACAAGCCTGTTTAGCTCATATTTTTTAGTTCACTAATGGACTGAAATAAGAAGGATATATCAGTCCTTACCACTTCATCAAGCTGGGGATTTCCAACACAAACAAAGAAGTTCTCAGACTAAGGGCACTTTTAGAAAAAAAAAATTAACATAGAAGAATTCTATGTATTAAAATGTCAAATGTTATGCCAAATTTACTATGAACTCAAGAAAATTGTTAATTTTATTGAGATCAAAGTAAACAACTCAACCAGTAAAGTCATCATTACTTCTAATAGTAGCATGGCTCTCATCGAAGAGAATGGTGAAAAAATCACCAAATTTGAGACAAATTTTAACAGCAACAACCTAAAAATTGGTCAATAAATAAGGAAGATATTTTGCTTTTATGCCAGAAAAGCCACTAAATATTACAGATGCATTTACTGCATCAAAGATTGAGAAGACAAAGATACATCATCATCAACATCATCCAAAAAACTGTTGGTAGAAAATGACAAGGTAGAATAAAGATGAAGAACTGTCGGTAGAAAACAATAAAAAAAATAAAGATGTATTACTCATATCTTTAGTCGGTAGTATATGCCAAACAAAGCAATGGCTAAAATTGATAAGCCAAAAAACATTAAAGTAGGTGAATTATTAAAGTAAAAATAAAATAATAATTCACATATTGTAACACAGGGATTCCTTGTGCTATAAAAGAAACTCTTATATTTATTTGAGAACACAAAAAAAATAGAACACACAACTCAAAAAACACACAGCTTCTAAACATAACAACTCCCTCTATCTAGAAATTCTAACTAAAAATCTCTTCAAGGTTATTAGTTGGCCTTAGAATTGTAATAATTATTATATTATGAATAAAATATAGTGTAATCACTCTTTTTTAGTAAGTCTAAATTGAAAACTATCTATGTACGTATGAAGAAGGCTCACCTTTATCGAGAGTGTATTAAAGTTTGAGCAAAACTAAGGTATAACCGGTATAACAAGAGAAGACGAACATAAGGGAAGATCGTGGTAGACCCATTAAATTCAAGTATATTAATTATAGCTTTTAAGTTAATTAAGAATCTTAAATGTTCAAATATTTGCTTATAGCAATTTATAATAATGATAAAAAATAAAGATAGTAACAACACAATGTATGATAAGGAAACTAAAAAACATTGTCTTTAACTTAAATAAATTACAGAAATTAACAACTAGTGTTAAATAATTTACCTCAATTTAGTATAAGAGTCATAAGAATATTAACATAATATGGATGGAAAATTAAACACCATTAGATTTAGAAACATCAATGATATTAACCATAAAATCTTGAAACATTATAACATTTTTTACAAACCTCAAGGATATAAGTGAAGATATACTAAACCCTAAGGATATTTTAGATACATTTCCTCTTTCGTGGTTGTTATTTGTTTCATTTTTATACTTTAAAATCTAAAGCATAATTTTCTAATAAAAATATACATAATAATAATATAAAAAATATATATTATGATAATATTAATATTTAAATTTTTATTTTATATATATGACATTTTATACTTATCATTAAATTACGTAGTTATAATTATTTTTTTTATCTATACATATAAACTTACAATTAACAAAGGTTTTGCGTCCCTTCGTTGTGATCTTCATCTGTTTAAATTTTTCTTTATCTATTAATAAAATAATAATCAATAAACAATACATTAATTATTCTTTGTTGTAGTATTCTTTTTTTTATTTCGTTAGCTGTTGTCTCTCTAGGAGAACATAAAAACGTGCAAGTATACACGGTCACAAGTAATAAATATTTGTAAGTAAAGATTGTTCCCACGGATATTTGTTACTACAATTTGTTGAGTACTAAAATTATTTCTCTCTGATTTTATCCAAAACAATCGTTGATTTATAAAAAAAAGTTAAAAGAAAAGAGTTAACAAAATAAAAGAAATCTAAGATTGTAATTTTTCACCAAATTATTCCACTCTAATCATATTTTTTTTATTTATATTTTTTAGTACATTTAATTTGTCAACTGAAAATTTCTATTTTTATTCATACATCTATTCCGAGCTCCGTATAAACACACCTCGTTAAATTAATTCATTATATCTCTATGAGAATTAAATTTAATAAGATTCATTAAGTTCTAAGTTTTCAATAGGCCACACATACAATTAGGGTATATTCCTATCCTTCATCATACATGTCATTCTATTTACGAGTAATAAACACACAAATGTCTTTCTCAAGTTTATTTATGTGCCACAGATCGTTTTGATAAGATTCGTAAATAATCAAAAAGCATTAAGCACAAAATAGAATGAACAAATCGAACGTCTTATAAATCTATCAAAAATAATTAAAATCAAAGTTTCATAAATTTAGATCAAATATAACCCTAGAAAAATTAAATTACTTCATTAATTTAAAATCAAAATTACAGTAGATAAAAAAACATAAGATAAAGAAGAAGGAAAATTAAAACATCAGTTAGAACAAATATTTGACACACGCAGAACACAAACAAAAGCCAAAATAATAGCTTCTGCGTGTTCTGAAGTCCAAAACTGAACACACAAAACTTCTAAACTCCCAAAAACTCCTAAACTCTATCATCTTATCTCCTATTTATAGCTAAAAAATATATCCAAAATAATACATTTTTTAAACAAGCGTAAATAATTCTCATCGAAAATAAAACCAGACATTT
The DNA here is from genome assembly GCA_033030585.1 of Hippophae rhamnoides. NCBI lineage: Eukaryota > Viridiplantae > Streptophyta > Magnoliopsida > Rosales > Elaeagnaceae > Hippophae > Hippophae rhamnoides. The sequence continues at coordinate 41,287,398 of CM065434.1, forward strand.
TTCTTAAATTCCACGAACATGCGTACGAAATGGAATATTATATTTTTTTTACACGTGCACGACAGAAACAGAGGGCACCGTTTCTAATATTTTTAAATTCAATCCACATGCCACGTGTCAACATCTGATTCGCTGCAATGTTTACTACGGACACGTGGCAACATATCATTGCCTATGGGGAAACGGGCGCACGATGGATTGTCGCACGGGAGATAACGGCTCTAACGAGGGTGTGATCCTGCACGTTCCCGCTCATTGTAATATGCCACGTGTCGGAATATTATTATCTTAAAGAGAAAGTTGACACGTGGCTTCTTCTTATTCTGTAAAACTCGAGGGGGCACGCCGCTTGGATGAACCGCGTTGCAAATGATTTTAAAACAAGCAGTTCGGTGCGCGACAACTTGGTTCCATGTGCTTCAATCTGGATTGTTCAACCGATCCAACGGTGATCGATGCGCCTCGGGGGAAATTCTACGCAACTGACATGTGGGTCCCATTCTGCACAAGAAATATACCGAGAACACGCTTTTTGTCGTTTGTAATGCACTCGCCAAATCTAAACCGTTGATTAGATGATCGAACAGTGGGTGATGGGCGCGTTGAGTGATACGAGTGACATTCTTCTCCTGCGTAGAAAATTCAATTTTTATTAATTTTATTTTCACCCACAAATATATTTCAAATTACATTTTAATCTTTCTTTAATTACAATCAAGCCCAATTTTAATTTAAATTATATTTTTAACTTTTAAAAATTGCAATTAAGCACTCATTTATTTGAAATTATATTTTTGAACAAAAACTTGTAATAAAGTACATTTACGATACAAATTATTTAATTTTCTTAAAAATATATTTCTTAACATATAAAAGGTGAATATTAATTTATTTAACTAAAATTAACCAAGATGTAAAGAATATAGCAATTATAATTGATAAAATAGATGAAAATAACTATATAAAATACAGTTATCATTAGCTTCGTTTTATAAATACATATTAAAATGCCTCGAAATAAATGTACTTTTTAAAAATAGTTTTATCTTGTAACGTTTTAATTATTTTTCATTTTTTTTTCAATACAAATAAATACTAAAATGTCTTAAAATAAATACATTTTTTTATAAATAATTATTCTCTTCACTATCCAGTTAGCTTTTTTTACACCAATAAACACAAAAATACTCTACATTAAATACATTTTTTTATAAATAATTGTTTTGTTAGTTTTATTATGTACTATTTTGATTTTTTTTTACTTTTTTAGTTTCTATTTTTTAGTACACTAATAAATATCAAAATGTATTTATATCTCATTCATTTTTTATTTCTTGTTAGTTCTTTTATTGTTAATTAAATTTTTTTTCTTGTACATTAATAAATGAAAAAAAAACACCCCTATATACTTATCAAACTTGACAAATCATATTTTAAAATTACCTAATAATACCATTTATTATTTGAAAATTAACACTATTATATATCTATCAAATTCAAATAAAACAACAATACATTGTTTATTTTTTAGAAATAATATAAATATTTTAAATAGAAGATTAACACAAAATATGATATAGAAATACATGTATTATCTAATAAATTATATGTTAATTTAAATATTTTTTGAAAAGAAATAATTTTATTAATATAATTAGTTTTTATATATGCACGGCCTAAAATTAATATAATATTAAAAATTATATATATTTAACGAGCTAGATTTTGAAGCTTCTTTCGTTTACGCTCTTCATTATTCCCAGCAAAAAATGTATTAAATAAAAGTAAAAACAGTAAAATATTCTCATTGTATTAGATTAGGGTCTCTAATTTAATATCAATATTGAAAAAATTATTCATTCCTCTATACGATTATTTGATATTTAAGATTAATAAAATATGAAATAAATGTAAGAATTTTTTTAAATATAAATATTTATTAATTAATTAATAATTAATTATAAAAATAATTAAATTAATTTGTTAGTGAGAGTATGACGAGTAACTCCTCATCAATACTGTCCGAGTTTCTATTCTCTATGAACTTTCTAACGTTACAAAAGACGGCGTTGTCGTGCTACAAATTTTTAGGTGTATTACCGGAAGGTCGGTTCGCCAAAACAGTTGGCGCTATAGCCTATAACGGTAGGTTCGCGAAAACTATTGGCGCTGCAGCTTATAACCGTAGGCTCGCCATTTTCTCAGATTCCTCCCAAACCCGTTGTTCACAATTCATTTCCACACAGAGTGAAACGCACGTAGAAGTAAAGAGAAAGAGAAAGACAAAGATGGTGACTTTGATCGTGGCTACTACTACCGATCCTGCTTCTATTAACCCTGCAAACGCACTTCTCGCCATGCCCGGATGGCAATCTGGGCCTCCAATTAAGGTTTCCAAAAAACCACCTTGTAATTTTGTCAAAAGTTTAAATTTGTGTGATAATTTTGCTAACCTATCGTTAATAATAGGATATGAAGAGTTTTGCTAATCAAGGAGTGAGGTTGGTCCAACATGGTGGGAGCATAGTGGAAGAGGATGATTTGGATAAGCGATGGGAGGATCTCACAGGAGAAGTTGTTGATGAAGTAATATTCTTGAGCAAACATACCGCTGTTTCCAATCGACCTGCTCTCACTGTTCACCCCATTGGTATTTTTCTTACTCCAACCTGTTAGTTCTTAGTTTCGGTTAATTGAGAATTTTCTCTCTTTTACTCCTTTAAGCTGAATTTGAGAATTTTTTTATAAGACCTAGAGCATTTTTAACTTTCTCAGTATGTAAACTTGGTATTGTATTTGATTAACAAGATTCATTGAAAGGGGTGTAGTTCTTATTTGCTCAGTATTGGTTTTTCAAAAAAAAAAAAAAAAATCTAATTAAGTGTATTCGTCCCAACCATTTTGATACGGGTTTGTTTGCTTGTATATATGTTAAAATCGGTTTTAGTATAAAGTGGTTTTAGGAATAAGTACATCATTAGTGCTTATGTCTCGAAGCACAAAATGTGTTTTCTGAAAGCACTTTCGGTAATATATATATATATATATATATATATATATAAGAGGTCTCAGAAGTATAAACAAATGATTCCTTAATGTGGCACTTCTTTAAAAACCTCTGACAAGTAAAATGGAAATAGCTATCGCTAATAGTAAGGTTACTGTTTGGAAAGAATTTTATGTGTTAGGGATTCTAGTGATTTTTAAAGAAAAGTAAAAATATTGATAAAATAAACAGATCATGTATTCTCCCCATTAAAGAGGTATAAATAACACCTATTAAACAGGTGTTGAGGTTACATAGGTTAGAGCTCTCAAGCGGTCAAAATATATACAATTCAACTCCTAACAAATTTGGTCGTCATAGGCATTACATAAACAGGCCGTTATATACATACGACTTGAGGTTTTACAATAAGATGTGACCCAGGTCGTTAGGACAGTATATCAGGCTGTTTACTTTGAACAGTTCTTGGCCTTTAAGTCTTCACCATCAGGTCTTGATCCTTAGCTCTTGACCACCATGTCTTGATTTTTAGGTTTATCAGGTCGCTATTTATAGGATTATCCTTAATATGAGCGAGGTATCTTAGGTCATTGAGAGTGATTTTTAGAGAGAAGTAAAAATATTGACAAAATGAACAAATCATGTATTCTCCTCATTAAAGAGGTATAAATAGCACTTACTAAATAGGTGTCGAGGTTATATAGGTTAGAGCTCTCAAGCGGTTAAAATATATACAATTCATCTTCTAACAAATCTGTTTATCATAGGCATTACATAAATTGGCCGTTATATACATATGGTTTGAGGTTTTACAATAAGGTGTGATCCAGGTCGTTAAGACGGTGTACCAAGCCGTTTGCTTTGAACAAGTCTTGGCCTTTAGGTCTTACCTATCAGGTCTTGATCCTCAACTCTTGACCACTAGGTTTTGATTTTCAGGTTATCAAGTTGCTATTTACAGGGATTATCCTTAATATGAACGAGGTATCTTAGGTCATTGGGAGTGATTTTTAGAGAAAAATAGAAATATTGACAAAATGAACAGATCTTGTATTCTCCCCAATAAAGAGGTATAAATAGCACATATTAAATAGGTGTCGAGGTTACATAGGTTAGAGCTCTCAAGTTGCCAAAATATATACAATTCAGCTTCTAACAAATCTGGTCGCCATAGACGTTACATAAACATGCTGTTATATACATACTACTTGAGGTTTTACAAAAGGGTGTGACCCTGTTCGTTAAGACGATGTACCAGGCCATTTACTTTGAACAGGTCTTGGCATTAGGTCTTAGCCATCAAGTCTTGATCCTCAGCTCTTGACCACCAGGTCTTGATTTTCAGGTTTATCATATCGCTATTTACAAGGATTATCCTTAATATGAGTGAGGTATCTTAAGTCATTGGGGTCGCGTACTTGTTGCATAAATAATATCAAATATTTACTATTATAGAAACTATTTTTTTGCAACAATACATTCAAATAGGGTGTTCCCTACTTAGTATCATTAAACTGTTTAAGCCAGACCCATTGAGGGTTAGAATTAGTTCAGATGTAGATGCAATGGATTTAGTGTGTTAATGAGAAACAAGTATATGATCAATGTGGTTTAGGTGTACCTCATTTGAGTGAAGGAGATGTTCCACCTCAAGGTGGAAAGCCTGGTTGGGCTGGGCTGCCCAGTCCTCGGATTGGGCCATGGCTTAGACACTTGAAGAAAATTGCTGAATCTCATAATTTACTCCCTGAGTTTGAGGTACCTTGCCTATATTCTTACTTTGAATTTTTTTCTAGTTTGATTGGTTTCCGCTTTCTGAATGTCTATCATTTATCTTTATGTAGATTACTTTGGAGGGTACCCATCATGGACCTTTGACAAATAAGCCAACCATGTTTCTAGAAATTGGTAAGTTACCTCTCATGGCATACCAGAACTTTGAACGAATAGAAGTTGATTATTGCTGCTTCTTATGTTCTTTTTGACATATCATTAATATATTCCATGTAGTCTATCGGAAGATGTGTAAAAAAACTACAAACATAATATGGTTGGTTTCTTCTTGTGGATACAGGTAGTACAGAGGAATATTGGAAGAGAGAGGATGCAGCTAAAGTTGTTTCTCTAGTTAAGTAGACATCTGTCACATTTTATCATTTCAGTGTTGTCATGCACTTCTTTTTAACTATCAATGTCTTTCTTTTGTTTTCGTCCTTATTTGACTGTTCGATGTCTGAAAGTATTGAATGATTTGATGTCTTACTTTAAATGCTGTTTTTTTTTATATTTTAGTCGATCTTTAAATATTTTAATGTACTACGGAATGCAATTCAGTGAGTAGAGCTTACATGTATTATATGGCATTGTGGATACTGGAGACTGTAAGCTACAATATTTTTTTTAGCTAACCATCTGTAAACTACGATATTCTTGGACAATTTATGTATTTTCAGCTTATCGATAATCGTTAACATTTGTCTTGGTTGAAATGTAATTAGAGGTGTCAAATGAGCTTCAAACGAAGTGTAACTCAACTTGGTTCATCTAATTTTTAAATGAGTGAGTTGAACTGAGTTGGATAGCTCATGAGCAACTCATTTAAGACAATAGGTAAAAATGTGTTAGCTGTTATGGTGGATTGCATCAATTATTATGCAATTTCTCAACTGTTATCCAACGTCAGCCTATTTTTTACCCTCACACTTGTTCTCTACATGCCTTTTTCGAATTATATATTGATTACTTGGATAATATTGGTTAAAATAATATGATAATTTATTTAAAAATCAGTTGAGTTGAGTTCAACTGTTACGCAATATCAACTATTATTTAAAAAAAAATATATAACCAAAAAACTATGTTTAATTAAACTTCGTAACCGAAAAAATATGTCCAGTAAAAAAAAAGTTGTTAAATCCAAAAGAAATTGTTAAATGAGCTAATGAGTTGCTCATTTAAGCTCATGAGTTAAGTTTTTTTAGCTCATAATCTCAATAGGTCAACTTTAAATAAGCTAAGTTAGGTCTCATTTGACATCCCTAAATGTTATGCATCAGTTTTCTTGTAACTTTGTAAATTGCAAGTTGATAGTTTCACTGTGGTTTTAATTGATATTCCTAACAAATTGGTGTTGTTTGTGTTGCAGTTAATTTGGGAAGGACTTGGACTTGGAGGAGGACCTGCCATAGGAAACTGGAATAGGTACGATCAGTACCAGTAAAGGATGTTGTATTAGTCTTCCTTATTTCTATAATATTTGATTGATTGATTTTAATTATTGAACCAAATTTTATATTTATATGGTAAGATGGTTTCACATATCATGTTCTTTCTTTTTGCTTCTAAAATATTATTTGCGTGCCGGGTAGATGGAGAGAAAAGAAAAAGGTGTGAGACTGTTATCTATATATTCTATTTCACCAGTTACTTGAATTTTCTTGCTCTCTTCAACAACCTATTACATGCATGAAATTGTACATCTAACATCTTTCTGTTGTTGATTTGCGTCATGCTCTCAATTGTTTTCTCTCTTGCCCTATAACTCTTGATGCGTGTTTGCAGTAGGCTAATGTTATGGCAAAGCAAATGCTTTGCCACGATCCAAACTCACATGCTTAAAAAAATGGGCCAAGGGAATTATGTTCTTATAGGTTTGGAAAAATAGATTGGATTGGGATTGGACTTATAACCATGGGTGTGCAAAAAATCCGATCATCCGATCAATCCGATCTGATGGTCGGATCGGATGGAAATTTTTTGCATCCGTTAAGTACGGATTTCACTATGATTCATCCGATCCCATCCGATCTTATCGAAATTAATTATATATATATTTAATTAATATATATTTATTAAATTAAATATATAGATATATATAATTAATATATATTTATTTGATTTTTTAATGTTTCTTTTAAGTCAAATAATTTTATGTTATGATTTATGTAAAAATTTAAAATTTTTATTTAAAAATACAAAAAATAGAGTTAATTAAGTTTATTGGTCGGATTGATCGGATGCCATCCGAATAGTTTACGGATCGGATTGATCGGATGTGAAAGGTGATCGGATAAGTTGCAGATTAGGATGTTTCAATCCGAGCCGATGGTCGGATAGGATCGGATGAGTATAAAATCAGCGGATTTCATCCACTGAACAACAACTCATTCTTATAGACAAGTATCTAGAATGTCCTAATTAAAATATTTAGATATTGCCTTGGAAAATCACCTATTTTCTAGAACAATCAAGCATATGTGCTATAATTATTTATTAACTATAATTCATAGAAAATTTTAGATCAAGTGATACATGTGCAAATCCTAACCACTAATTGAGGAGATGAATCCCTATAAATAGGTTAGAGATTTCATTTGTGACACATCCGAGAACCAAACAACAAAGCAACAAATCTTGTAATATTTTCTTTATACTTCCAATACAATTTTTTCCACCATATTTTCTTAAAGTGTCATCTTCTTCACCATCATTAGTCTTAAACACCTATTTTGATTGCTTGCCAGCTAGGCTTACTTAGCATTTTGGTAGCTAAGTACTGCACATAATTTTGAAGAAAGTAGATACGTTTAGCTCACCTTGAATCCTATGTAAGCAAAGTTGATATTCGTGTAGAAGAAATTGATAAATGTAGGGGAGACCTTGAAGGTGAGAATAAAGCCATATAAGAATCAATGACTTGTATTGGGGATACGGTGACTCAAACCTTAAGAGAAAAATTTGTCGCGAATGCACCATGAAATGTCTTCTTTGTGACCTCAACAAGGAGTTTGATACTTTTAAAGCTCATTGTGAGGAACTTAAAGGTGATATGACCTCATGCAAACGTGATATGGCTTTTAGGGTTGTCACCATACCACACGTGAGGCTCCTATACTCCTATACTTGACATTCCTAAACTCAAGACATTTGGGGGAAGTTGGAATGCAAGAGAACTTAAGAACTTTCTTATACTCCTATACTTGACATTCCTAAACTCAAGACATTTGGGGGAAGTTGGAATGCAAGAGAACTTAAGAACTTTTTGTGGGGTTTAGAGCAATACTTAAAGCCATAAGGATCGAGTACAAGGCTACGAAGGTACTCAATGCTACTATGTCTTATTTATACCGCCATGTTGGTGGACAAGAAAGTATGGAGATATTGAGAAAGGTATGTGCTCTATGATACATTTGATTCATTTAAGAAGGAAATAAAAAAGACAATTCTACCCTGAAAATGCCAAAGAGACGACACAAAGTCACCTTCGACAATTGAAGGAAATAGAGTATTCGTGATTAAATAAAATAGTTTACCATTTTTAATCTTGAGATTTCCAACATGTCTTACAAGGATTCTTTCTTCTTCTTCATGGATGGATTGGACACTTGGGCCAAGATTGTGTTAAGGCATAGAGGTGTGCAAGATCTTTCCACTATCATTGCCGTAGTAGAGACCTTAATTAACTACTCCAAAGACACATCAAGATCCAAGAATGAAAGGATAGTTCCTGGGGTAGATAAGGAAAAATGTGTAGCCTATGACAATTCATCAAGGAAACCTTCTAAGGGAAAAGATGGTAGGAGAGACGTGAAACCTAAGTCTATTTGTTACTTTTGTGATGGTCCACATTGGATGACGAAATGTCCAAAAAGGAAGGCTACTATTAAGGTTGCCCAATGTGATGACTACTCAACTTGAAGAGTCTTACGAGGAGGGTGGAACACAAATAGGATCGCTTTAACTCCTATATACTATTAAGGTTGCAAGCTAAAGGGTTAATGTGTGTTGATGTGATGTTTAATGGAATACGAACTAAGACACTTGTTGATACGGGTGCTTTTCACATTTTCATATCAGTTGAGGATGTTCAAAGACTTAACATTAAAAATTGGAGGGAGCTTCCATTAAAGCAGTGAATCCTGCTGCCAACTAATCCAAGGGGTTGCCCATGAGGTGAAGGCAAAAATAGGAGAATTGAGTGATACCTTGAACCCGTTTGCAGTAACAATAGATGACTTTAAGATAATACTTGGAATGAGATTATTTGAACAAGTAAATGGATTCACTCTTTCCTTGGCCAATTCATTTTGTATTTTTGACTGAAGCAAAACATGTTTAATACCTATAACAAGGTCAAACAATGATTAAATGAAGACTTTGTCTGCGATGCAATTTAAGAAAGAGATATGCAAGGATGAGAAACCCTTACCTAGAAGGGAGGTAGATCAAAAGGCTAAACTAGAGCTTGAAGCATACAAGTTTACCAAGTCATGGGATGAACAAGTCAAGATTGCAAGGACATATTTTGACGGATAGACAAGGAAATAAAAAGTTTGCTAATTGAAAGATAAGGGAAGTTGTCTTCAATGCAAGTGACACGGCAATGGTGAAGCCTCATGGGAGCATGAAGTTGTATGGCAATTGTGAAACCACAATCAACGCTTAGCAAGATGCGATGAGGACGTCATGAGCTTAGGTAGGAAAGAATGTCATGATCCAATTATTCACGTGCGTACAAAAATAGGCCAAAATAATATATTCTTATAGGCTTGGAAAAATTGATTGAATTAGGATTGAGTTTTTAACATAACAACAAAAAAACACCTTCTTATACACAAGTATCTAAACTCTCTCATTAAAATATTTAGATAGTCTTGAAAATTTACCTAATTTCTATAACATCTTAGGATATATGTTAGAATTATTTATTAAAGATATTTTATAGAGAATTCTAAATCATTTTTAGACGAATAACACGTACAAATCCTAACCATTAATTGAGGAGGTGAATGCCTATAAATAGGTCTAAAGAAAGTGTTCTCTTCTTCACCTTCTCTAGTCTTAGACACCTATTTTGGATACTTGCTAACTAGGCTCACTTAGTATTTGGGTAGCCAAGTGCTGTACGTGGCCTTCAAAAAAGTGGGTGCGTGTTTGCAGTAAGCTAATGTTTGTTTTCAAAGTTTTTCTAGGGAACTTAAATCTCATCAAGCGATAATTACCCTTTTTATTGTATGTTTGTTTGCAAAGTTAATTATGCCATTTTAACTCAAATTTATTGGAAAATTGAAATGTTATGTGCAGCACATTATTATTTTCATTCCATATGATGCTTACCTAATCTAAACTTTAAACTTCATGATGTACAGTGAGAATGATAAGAAAAAGGTTCTTCTCGGCATAGGCGGCGGGCATTATGCACCTCGGCATATGGATATAGTCCTGTAATCATCGATACTTTTGAAACCTTTACTAGTACCATTATCTAATTGGAGCTCTAAATGTTATTTTTTTTCATGTGGATTACTCTTAAATAACAAATTATTCCTGGTAGAAACTCTTTATACTCTGCTTCAATGTATCATTCTAATTCACATTTCTCATCTTTTATCCTGAATCTTTCTTCCAAATTTTGGATTTTTATGAAATGAACTTTGCAAACTTTGGGTTTATTCGTACTGTTTTAACTGCTTGGTATCGTCATAAATTATGTCAAATTGCTTTGTACTTTGTACATTAATAGTTTATTAATCCATGAAACCGCTTCTTCCATGAATGCCATGTACCAGTGTATGTTCTAATTAATGTTTCTTAGCTGATTCTTGATATTTCCATAATGGTTGACGTTGTGAAAGAGGCAGTATTTACACTCTGAATATTGATACATCTCGTCATTTCTAATGATAGGAACGATGGTGTTTGGGTTGGGCATCTACTTTCAGGATATACTTTGCCAATGGAAGACCCAGGTCAGTCAAAAGTAGTAAAAGATGCAAAAGGTATTGGTGGGACTTGGAAACAATCAATCAAAACCGCATTTGAGGCAACAAAATTGGCTTTTCCTGGTGGGGAAATTATAGCCCATCTTGATCACAAGTAAGTTTACCGTCCGAATAAGTATAAAAGCCTTACTATCTAATAGAGGTGACTAAATAATCTGATTAATCTACTTAAAATTGAGAAATATAATCCATCGGATTTGAATTGTATTCAGATTAAAAAGTATACAATCTGTTGTATCCGATTTAGATCGAATTATCATTAAATTACAAATAAATATATATTTTATTTTATAATGTATCATATTTAAATATTATAATACCATAATTGCATTATATTATTATTTTAGTTAAAAAAATAAATATAAATGTTTATAATAATTTAATAATGATAAAGACATATTTTTTATTTTTTTTATTTTCTTTGTGATTATAAATGATAAATTTTATTACAAGTACACTAATTTAAAATTAAAATATTTTGTATTCGTATTTTATATATAATAATAATTCATAAATAAATTTCAATATATGACCTTATCTGATCCAAAAAAAATCTAATATGTTCGGTTTTAAATTGAAAATCTTCAAATCCGATTCGGATAAAATTAGATTCAAATTAGCCAAATTTTGATTCGCTGGTCGCAACTACCACCTATATGCATGCTTAACATAATATTCTAGTTTTGTACTTCAAACTGGATTTACAAAAATGTTTCCTGATGAACAAACTCTAGTTACTGCATTTCTTGAAGTGTATCTAGCTAAATTTATTTATTATTTTTTTTTTTCATTTTTCTTGAAAGGACTTGACACAATCTTTGGAGTCCAAGGACAGTAGTAATGAAAATTTTGAAGAATAGCAGTAATTGAGTTAAACAATAAGCCATGTCATGCTTAGTTTATTTTATTTAAATATTTTCCTTCATATATAAAACTGAAAACTATTGTAAATTGGCATACAATTTAGATGCAACTTTTCATGAATTAATAAGGTAGCCAATCGCTAAGAGAGGAAGAGTCATTTAAAAGGAACCCAGGGGTTCCGAGGGGGTTGTCATTGTTTCTTTTGAAAGATTTCAATGCTTTTCACCCATGAAAAAATATAAATAATTTTTGCAAAGTTAATACATTTTATGGTTATCAGTGGCGTACCTTTGTATTAGGTTAGCCGGGACTTCAATTCCGATTAATATTTTTTCAAAAATTACTTATTAGCCTTTAGATCAAGTATAAATTATATTATTTTTAATTTAGAATAAAATTTAAAGATAAATTCATAACAGTTATAAAACAACTATAATTTTTTTTTTATGTTTGAGGATTAAAAAGTGATTATTTTTATTTTTCAGCAAAAAATAATTTTTTAATATACAATTACAGTTTATTTTTTATTAAATTTATACAATATAATAATTATTTAAATTATTTTTATTCTAAAATGAAAAAAACACTATAATTTAAGTTTTAAACCATAAACATGGTGTGAGTATTAAAAATATTTATTCATCTAATTAACATTAATGATGATTATTTTTTTAACACATTATATTTTAATTTTAGATTATATTAATTCTCAAAAAAAATTTAGTATAAAATATATTTTTCACTAATTATTATTAGATGATGATATTTTTCTTCGTAAAAAGATAATAACTATATTGAATAATTATATTGAGAGATTTATAAGATATATAATTGTAAATAAAACAATAATAATAACTTCTCTTATATTAAAAATATCGATTATATATAATTATGATTAAGGTTTAAATTATGCTTATAATAGTTTTTAGATTTTTTAGACAAATCAGCTAATAATATACTTGTAATAAATGAGACTTAATCTCTAGATTTTTAATATCTTAAAATAATCTTTATATTTTTGAGTTACAATTAGTTCGTTGTACCTAGTTTATAGATCTTATATTTATTATTTAATATTTTAAGACATGTACGATTTAATCCCGTTTAAAAAAAAATTCTGGCTTTCCCACAGACGGTGATTATATGTTTTGTTTTAGGTTTATATATGAGTTATTTGATTTCAGAGCCCATAAGGAAGCTTGCTTCTTTGTTTTTCTTCTGTTTTTGGGAGCAAAGAGCTGTCCATTCATTACTAAAGGCTTATTCCTTCATTATATGGTTGCAGGAGTTTCAAGAGCTGGCAGAAGAAAGCAATAATAGATTTATTAGAGGAACAGAAAATAAAAATTGGCAAACCAAATGATTTCTACTGAACTAGTATGAATGAATTGTTTGGAGCTTGAGTTCTGAAACAGCTTTAAGCTGTCAGCCGATGGAACAACAATAGAGATCTCATAATGCAGGTAAACAGATAAGCGATTTCCAAAACAAGCTCATCCACTCATTCTCTATGAAGTAATAGACTCGTTATTGAGGCTTCTTGCATATTTGATAGTCCGTATTTTATGCCATTGACTTTGCATTACTAATGAGAAAACCCTTAAATACTACCTGTTATATGCTCCCCTTTCTAATAATTGTTTATCTCGTTCTCATTTTTTATAATTTTTCTATTTTTATAAAAATAAAGAATCAATATGAACTTATTCGATCATATCTCGACGTATATAAGATTATCTCTTACTAATGGGTTTATTCAGTTCATTGATATTACTAATAGGATAAGAGGGTTTACCTGTTGATCTGCTGCGTTTTTTTTTTTTTGTTGTTGTTGTTGTTGTTGTTGTGGTTTGTTTATAAGCATGCAAAGAGATGCATGTTAAAAGTAATGGCGACCGAGACGCAGTCCCTTTTAAGATTCTCTGAATGGTAAACTCCACTTTCTACCACACAAATTAGTTCCATGTTAACCACCAAACTTAATCCTATTACAATAATGGCACCAACGTTTGTGGGTGTTCACAAAGATGCATGTACACGAATTTTGTTACACAAGCTCACAAAGTGGGTGTTCTATATCATTCTAAGTTACTTGGTCATATTTTAATTTCTTGTTTATTATTTGAAAAGAATTGATACACATTGTAATTAATTAAAAACAATAAAAAGTCAAAAATGTTTTTATTTGGTTTGACTCGAATAAAATGTGACAAAAAGAAAAAGGCAAAAAAAAAAAAAAAAGTGCTTGTGTTTGGATGGGTTTAAAAAAATAAATAGCTGAGTTTATGTTTCAAAAATAAGTAGGTTATTTGAGTGGGTAAATAGTTTTAACGTTTGAATCTTATTCAAAGATACGTGTTATTTAGATGTATTTTTAAGGGATTAAAAATGGTGTAAAACATCACTTGATGTCTCAACGAAGGTTTTTTTATTAAAGTGGATTTTTATTAGGTTTTAACTTGTTATAATAATAGATCATTTTTTTTATAATTAATGTAGTATAGATATAGTGAAAATATTAAAAATAAACAGACAAAAAATAATGATTGATATAAAGTTAAATAAAGTTGATACTTAATCAATGTTTTAATGATGTATTACTACAAATTATATAATTTATTAAAGAAAAATGAGATTTTAAATGATCTATTTTTACCATCTTATTCCTATTAAGATAAATACAATTAAAAAAAAAAGTATTAAGAGTTTGAAAAGGACAGCTGGAGCCTAGTCTTTGCCCAGCTCAGTCCAAGTCTTCACATGCTGAATCACGTCGGCGGCCTTCCTTTTATATAATTCCACAGGACGAATCACGCCGGTGACTTCAATAAATATTTGTTTTCCACACAAAAAGCCAGCAAATGTGAACTGATAGATATATAGCGTGAGTCCAGAACAGCCTTTCCCTCTAGTTTTCACGCTTTTTTCTCAAGGGTTTGAGAGTGGTTTTGGCGTTTTCGTTGTAGGGGTTGAGTGCCCAGCTGCCAGACACTCTGTTCTCTAGCACATATCGTCGTCTTCTTTCCCCAGAGCCATCTTCGCTCGTCGTCATCATCCAGCTCAGTCTGGTCCTCTTTGACCGTCTTCTTTTTTGGTTTTCCTTCTCCGGTTGTATTTCCTTCTTCGCTGGGTTTCCACATCGTCATCGTCATCGTCATCGTCATCGTCATCGTCATCGTCATCGTCATCGTCATCGTCATCGTCATCGTCATCGTCATCGTCATCGTCATCGTCATCGTCATCTCCTCCTCTTCTTTGCAATCTGTTTGGTATTTCCACTTCATCGCGTAATTGTTACGGCACATAATTAAACAATTTGTATTCCACTTCTTTTTGTGGTCTAAGAGTTTTTAAGCGTCTTAATCTATTATTTATATTCTATTAAATGTTGCGTTTCAACAGCCCGATGCAAAATGTTTTATAGTTCACGAAACCTAACTTATTTTGTCAACCATCACTCTTAAATTAAATTGACTTTTTCTTTCTCTGATTTTCTCTCTAACCCAACCCTGCGTCGTTGTTGCCGGTCCAACATGTCACGCGCCTGCCGTCGCTTCTCCCGTTGTCCCTTGCGATTGTTGTTTTCAGTTGCGTGGTTTTTGTGCAGTTTTGTATGTATTATATTTTCTTATTTTATATCATTTTATGACTTGACAAACACTATTTAAATTTACAAATAATGTTATAAATAACTTTATTATGTATAATATTATATTGTTGTAATATTTTAAATTATTATTTTTATATATTATATTTTTAATAAATTATAATTTATTTTTATTTATCAAACATTAATATTAAGTTTAAATAATGTTATAAATTACAAGATTTTGTATAAAACATTTTTTTTTGTTAAATATGTAATATATATTTTTTATTAAATCTAAATTTATTTTTTCTATTATAAGTCTATATTAGGGTTTTTAATTTTAAAATAATATTAACGTAATTTTAGAATGATTTTATATTTACTACAATATATATTTTTCTAAGATGAATAAATTAATATAATTATTCAATAAGAAATAATAAAATAAACTCTTCATTTAGTCAATAATAAATATATCTTGTTAGTCGCAACATCCATAAACGTTAATTATATTGCATTTTATGATATTATAATATATGTCATAAAATTATATTTTCATTTGACCAATATAATTTTTCTTTTGTAAACATTTAATAACTTATATTAATAATCATTTTATCTCTCGTTTAATCAAGAGAAAAATATAAAAAACGAAAACATGTTGTACAATATTGTATTTTTATTTTACCATGATAAAAATGATATGATTTTATTTTCGGATATATGATAATGTTTAACAATCTATTATTTTCTTTAATCTTTCGATATTATTTATTGAAATATTAACTCACCCTGTTTTCCTCAAAGATCTTTCTTATTTTTGTACTAATGTGCTAGCTATACTTAGTTAAATTATACATTTTTGTTGTTATAACTTCGTATTGTTCTATTTGGTCATTACTAATGACTCGACTATTTTGTAGCTAATGTATGTGGTAATAATGAATGTTTAGCAATTGCATCAATTGTTTATAATACTCTATTATTGAATAATTTTATGAACTTTCAATTCTAACAAAACATATGCATCGTAAGAAATTTCATACCATTAATTATACAATTTTCTTTCCTTTTTAATGGCAAGAAATTAGTTAAAAAGCATGATCACGCTGAAAAGGATCCAAAGCATTCGATTTCAAATGAATAATATTCAAACTCTGACACTTATATTTAATTTTGTTTGAGGGTTCATCTTAATGTCTTGACTTGGTACAATAAGAACACTAGTATAATAGCTAAATTTTTGCACCAATTTAAGCTGTAGTTTGAAATTTTCATAATTTTCATGTTCATGAAATAAAATTTATTATACTATTAATAATAAATGATTTATTAATCATTCGGAGACATGAAATTCAATATCTACTCTTATTAAGTTTCGAAGAGATCAAATACGCTTTGAAAACATGTAACAAATAGTTACTTATTAACGAAATATTTAAACTTTGATCCATAATTTTTTAAATTTCAATTGATCACTTTTAATCTGATCGACCCATTGACCTGTTTAATAAACAAGTTTGTTTATTGGAAGAAAACCGAAAAAATCAATTTATGATTTTTTCGATAAAAGAAGAAAAAAAAAGAAAAGAAAAATGATTTTTTCGGTAAAGAAAAAAGAAAAAAGAAAGAGTATTTTCTGTATTGGGAATTAAATTTGCAGGTTAGAATATAGAATTTTGGCTATAAATGGAATGCTTAGCATGCATTGCATATATAACTTTTGTAGAGAAAAAGTTATATATGTAATTTTATATGAAAATAGTCTTAATAAGAAAAAGTTATATCAATTTTAGATATTTTTAGTGTTAATCTACAACTCTATTTGGCTTTTTTCACAATCAAAATTCACAATCTAACGAGTAAAAATATTTATAAAATATATTTTATTACATTATAATATTTTATATTTTTATACTTTTGATACCTATTAATTAAAAAAAGTTTGTTTTATATATATGACCAAGTATATTTTATAAAAATTGACACTTTAAACATAAAATTTTAATCATGGAAAACTTATTTAAATAATTAAATATTATGATTAATTATATTTTATAAAAATAATATAGGATAAAATTTAGCAAATAATTTTTTTATGAGATTTTATTACAACATTGGCTCATCTATGATATGATACAAATATCTCAATATTATATAAATACATGTGCATATTAGTATATCATTGGAATATGGTATGAATATTAATAGATATACCAAACATGACATAGATTGAACATTATAATATATCTTTAAAAATATAAAAAACTCCAAAGCAAGTGAGATCTAAAAATATTATAACAAAATTATGATTCTAAAAATGCAATACAAAGTAAGTAAGATCTTAAAATATTATGGTATAATTATGATCATGAAAAGGTAATGTAAAGCATTTAAGATCCAAAAATTAATACGATACGAACTATATTATGGACTCAATCCCGAAAAATTATAACTATTAATTTAATTATAATAATTAGTTTTTCAATGATGTTATGTTACTATTATTATTATTATAATTATTACAACTATTATCCTATTAATATATGTATGTCCGTGTAATATATTATTATTGTTGTTGTTATTATTATTTTATTATTGTTATTATATTATATTATTACTATAATTATTATTATTATTATTATTATTTTTACTACTAAATTCATTTAAGTTAATATTATGGTTATTATTTAATATGTCATTTTTATTGTTATGTTTATAATAAAATTAGAGATTTTTTAAGAAATAAATTTTATATATTTGACTCTTTCATAAATTTGTATTAAATTTATAAATCGTTACTCATGGACCAAAATTTTGCTCACCAACTTTGCAAGCTATTTTTTCCTCTTAGGTACAACTACTGCTTGAAGGTTACATTTGAAAGTTTGGAAGCTCAGTATATTGTAATTATATTTTTTAATTAAATATTTAATTATATCTTTTCATTTGATTTTTATAATATTTTCATTTGATTTTATAGCATTGTTAGGATACTTTTTGATTAGAAGTTCATCATATGATGATGAATAAGGTTTGAATTAATAATTTTGAGAAGAATATTATGATATATTTATAAGAATGTTTATTTATTAGTACAATAAAGATTAGATATGTTAAGTTCAATAAACTAAACAAAATATTAAGTGTATACTCATGACAACTTAAGATTAAAAAGATTTGAAATTTAGTCGTTATCGATTAGAAATCTTAGAATACGTATTCTAGGGTGGGTCGAGGTGGGTCCTGACAAATGATTTATATAATAATATCAATTTGTAAAATAATAGATATCAATTAATAATTGATATAATAATATTAATTTATAAACGGATAGATCTTGTAAATATCTATATAATAATATTAATTTATAAATAATAGAACTTGTATTAATAATCTATATAATAATATCAATTTTTAAAATAATAGATCTGGTATCAATGATATAATAATAATATTAATTTATAAAAAGAATTATTGATTAGAAAAATATTATAATTTAGTTACCTAATTGTATTGTTATTTTGTAAAGAATCAGTACTAAATGCATTGGTGTTAAAAAATAACATATTAACAAATAAAAATAATAATAACATTTGTATTATATATTGTAGTTATATAAAATATAGATATAATAAATATTATTATTTGAAAATTTTCAATATCATTCTAATAAACAGAAACTCAAATTTTCAACCAAATAATTAATTCTCTTTTATAATACTCATACAGTAGAAAATAAATTCATTTTTATAAATTAGTTATAAGCCACAAAATATTAGATTTTTGACATAAAAATAATTATTAATATTAGTGTTATGACAAAAGAATTATATAATTAAATAATAATAACACATAAAAATATAAACAACATTTTTAAAGAAAATATTTAGGTGATAGGTCTCAGTATATGCACCGGCACATCATGATTAAGTTGGAAACTCCAAAATAACTTTTTCATTTAATTCTTCAATTATAAGTATTATAATATTTAAAGAATACTAATATATATGCATAAATATTAGCCTCAAGTGTGACACTAACTTTTGCATTTGATTACATTAGTTAGAGGTTGTAATTTCAAATTTTGGTACTCATCAACAACGTAACAAACAATTATCTCAAACAAATATTTAGTTTGTAAATTAGAAAAAAATTGCTCAATTTATATATCATCAAAATGAATACTTTATTGTATAAATGATAAAAATAAATATATTATTATATAAATAATCAAAATAAATATATTATTTCTACAATGGAAAAAATTAATATTTCCATGCATAATAACCCAATAAAAAAACATTCTCCGTGTGGATCGGGCAGATTATTCTAAAACAAAAACAAAACATTCAATATATATATATATATATATATATATATATATATATATATATATATATATATATATTATAAGTCAAAAAATCTTGAAATATCAACGTGAGTTTCAGGGATAAGACATTGATATTTAAGTTAATTCTTTATTAAATAGGACGACATTTTCCTAACACATGTTTATTTTGCTCTTCTTAACTCTCGAACCTATGACTTAGTCTTTAAGTAGATCTTGAGAGACAAACTGGTATCATCTGGACTACTTAAGAGTTAGGTCTTGAATTCAAGAGTTGAAAAGAGCAAAACAAACATGTGTCAAGAAATGACATTCTTATTTAATCAGGAACTATCCTGAGCATCAATATCTTACCCCTAAATCCTACGTAGATATCATGAGATACCTTGTGTCCTCTGATGAATTAAACGCGGTATAAACATATATGCAATTAAGAATGCAATTATAATTTTATAACAATAGTTTAATTATATCATATTAAAATACATGACTTTAGTTGGACCATTAGGTTAATTAGCACTATAACTAATATATCGAGGAAGTTAAGAACCAAGTTATTAATAAAAATAATTCATGTATCAAGAAAAATATAATAGAGTAAAAAGTTTATAATTTAAAATCTAAAACTTAAATTTTAAATATCATGTTATAAAACTTAAATCTTAAAATTTAAATTTATAATTTATAATTTAAACCTTAAATTAAAAGAATAGGTAGTTATCGTACAACATATAATTCACATATAAATAATTTTAATAAACAATTTTAATAAATTATTTCAGATCATTGATTTTAGTTATTTTAATGGTAAATATTTCTTTATGTTTAATTTGATTTTTTTTATTTTAAAAGTTATTCATTAAATACAAATTTTAAAATATAATAATATCTATATTATTAATTTTGATTATTGATTAAGATGATTTATTAATATCATTTGTTATATCTATTTTCTTCGTCATAGACATATATATACATATTAAAATTATTAATGTTTAAATTAAAAATAATATATAAGTATATATTAATTTAAATATCTTTGTTTATACCATAAATATAATTATAATTGAAAGGAAAAAAATTTATGACCTTAGATGAATATAATTATACGATAGAATATTAATCTTTTAAAACGAAGAAAATAAGAATAATTTAATAAATAAATAAATAAAATGAAAAAAACAAAAACAATTTAAAAATTAAATAAATATAAATGAAAAAAATATAAATTAATACACATATATATATATATATAAATGAGTTAGTTTGATTTTGATTAGATTCTTCGAAAATTAAAATCAATTAATTGTTTAAAGCAATTACTTATATACATATAATATACACACGAAGATGATAACATCCCTTAATTGTTTAAAGTAATTACTCCATAGGAAATAATTTATTAAATAATTTAAATTAATAGTTTACAAACTAAATACGAGATTAACTTAACTGCACCTAAGTTAAGTCGTCTGTTCTTTACACTATTTAACTAAAAAAGAAAAAATACCTACCCTATGCTCTGGTAAATAGAATAAATAATTAATAATGCTTTCAACTGTAAAACTATTTTTATACTGGTACTT
Organism: Hippophae rhamnoides; assembly: GCA_033030585.1. NCBI lineage: Eukaryota > Viridiplantae > Streptophyta > Magnoliopsida > Rosales > Elaeagnaceae > Hippophae > Hippophae rhamnoides. The sequence goes on from CM065434.1 coordinate 41,308,576, forward strand.
CTTATATTGTATCATGTATTATGTATTAGTATTATATAAACAAAAATTATAAATTTTTTAATTTTTTAATTTTTAAAATAATTATGATATATAACAAAATATAAATAAGTTATGTATAAAATTAAACGTAAATTTATATATTATTAATATTTCCTATACAAGTATTCGTGGGCTATTTTGTAACTATGGAAAATTTTGGGTTTTGAAGCGGGAAAATTGAATTAAATGGGTAAGGTAATGAAGTAAAGGAGCGTGTGTTAATGGTGAAAGACAAAAAAGGTAGAAATCTACTGAGTTTAAGAGTAACGGTGGTAGAATTAATTGTGAGACAAAAATGGTAGAAAGTTTTTTAAATAGGAAAAAAAAATAAAAAAAATGTAGAAACTAGAAAAGGAAGGTACGGTAATGCTAAATATAAATAAATAGAAAAAAAAAACTGCACATATATATCTATTTACATTTATATTAATCAAGATATACGGTACAATTTTCTTGAAAAATGTTTGTATAATTTTTAAATTTAATTTATTATATAAAATATAATAATTAATATGAGTATAAAATATATTTCATTTCTTCTTCTAAAAATCGTGTTCCCTACTATTTTTCTCCACTATTTTCTTAAATTCTCTTAATAAATACCAACAATAAATTAAATTATAGATTTTTTTGAGATTTAATAATATTTATAATTAATAAGTTAGATAATAATATTATTAAAATATTAATTTAATTAAAATATCTCAATATACCTACTAAACCTGCCACATATAACATTTTATTTAAAGAAATTCTCATAATAAATGCTATTATTTAATTACTGGGATCAAGCCATTTAATCCTTGGCCAATTATTAAATATCACTTATGCTCCTCGATAGTGAAATCTAATCTTTTAGATGTGTACTGTATTCAGGGGGTGATATAAAATTGCACTTTAAGAATTTAACTTCTTAAATATTCATGTTCATACTATTCATTATGCATACTATGTAAAATCATATCAATAGTATTAATATATTTGATAAATATATCATAATAGTTTAATTTATTAATAAAAATAATTTTATTATATAGTTTATTTTAAGTTTAAATTGTCTCAAATCATATTATTGTATCATCGATTTAAAAAAAAATTCAATAAAAATATGTTATTTTAATTAAATATAAATTATTAAATTTATTTAATTGTGTAAAATTTAATAAATAAAATAATATTAAAAATTAAATTAAAAAATTAACTTTAAATTATCGTATAATATCGTATTTAATTTATTTAATAAATTGATTAAAAAATATTGTATTGACTTATTTTATGTTTAAGTTGACTCGTATAGTATTAAAAATTATTATCATATTTATACTTAAAAAAAAGTAAAAATAAAAAAATAGTAAAATTATTGAAATATAAATTATTATTATTATAAAAATATTTTATTAATGATTATTGTATTTAATAGTAATAATATTAAAGTACAATTAATATTTAAAATAGAATAAATATTAAATATATTTTTGTTATAAAAGTAATAAAAAATATTGTGATAATAATTATAAAAAAAAAAGAAATTTAACCTTTAATTTGCTCTATCCCGACCTTTAGTCTCTCTTCGGTTGACCTTTTTCTCCAGCAATACAAGAGGAAAAAAAAAAAAACTTCTGAATTCTTTCAACTGATTATTTGTCATCAAAATCCAGAAGTACCCTTTTTATATACATCTTTCTGATAAAATATACTGTTTATGATCTTTCTACTTATTTATTTTCTCCTTTTCACTCCTCCCTCTCTCTGGCTCTTTAACCTTTTCTCTTCCTTGCCTGGAATTTATACATCTGTTTAATTTTCGATTAGATATCATCTAATGGATAATGACATGTCTCTATCTGCTTTGCTCTTGAAGCTAAGGTTATTACCCTTTTCATTTTTCTATTTTTTTTTTAAATTTGATTGGTATCAAAATATGTTTGATTATCATCTGTGAAAATTGTATGATCATTAACGTTTTATCAACCCTTTTTCTTTTGCTTTTCAAGTGTATTGCTTTTCTGAAATGAGAAAGAGAAAGTGATTAAGGAAAAAGCTACAGTTGCTTGTTCTTCTTGTTAAAGGTGCTGAATTTTTGGGTTCTCTTATTTGTTTATTTTTCTCGGTGGGATGTCTTCTATATCTTATTCTCTTATTTTGGTTTCTTCTGTCCTTTCTTGTTATTTTTGTTTTTACGAGAAGATCAGTTAAGCTCTTATGGGTCTGTCTCTGTATCTTTGTTTTGATTATTTGGCTGAATCTCTTATTCTAAGGGGTTAGATCTGACTATTGTTAGATGACAAAAAGATTGTGGCATTTTCTAAGAGGACTTTATCGGTACCCTTTTGATATAAAATTTAGGCTATTATTTTGTTGTTGAAATTTTATGGGGGCTTTGGAAAGGTTGAACATGTTTGCTGGTTCAAACTTCGTGTCTCATTTTTGGTGTGCAGTATAATATGTACTACGCAACATACATATGTGTAAAAGTTGTTGATAATGTAAGCTTTATTGTATAAAAGTGGGTCCTTTTGTCCCCATTTCTGCTGCGTGACACACCAAAAATGAAACAAGTTATCTGAAATCATGTTTGCCTATCATGTTAAGTGGGTCTAAAGTCTATTGCAATTGCATTGAACTTATATGTTTTCTGTGAATGTTTTGCAGGCTCAATGCTTGAAAATTTCTCTTGCTTATGTTGCCCTTCCTATGAACCATGAAACTTGGTAATAAATTTTTTTGTTTGTGTCTTTTTTTTTAAAGAAAATTCTTGCATATATGATTTTCTTTTTTGATTACTGGCTAGTAGCTACTTCAATAGTTGATTGCTGTTTATTTTAATTCAAAATTTCAATGCTTTGGTCTTCCACACTAGCAACTATATTAAGCTTATTGGGCAGGGTCATTGTCTCTTCAAAAGTCATGTTTGTTAAATTAAACTTCTTGATCAATCAGGTTTCTCTTACTGTTTTTCGAAAATCTAAATCCCTTGTTGAGTTATGTATCATGGTCTTAATATGAAAGTAGTAGTACTGTTGAATCAAATGGTGTAGCAGTTTGTCTCTTGAATTTTTATTTGTTTGTATACAGTTGCAATGTTACTCTTCTGATTTTGGACTTTACTGGCATTTTTAAATTTTCTATGCTTGCAGAGAAAGAAATATTCCATAAAACACCTGGGCTTAAGCCTGATTCTAAATCTTTTGAGTACAAAGATAATGATCCGGTCTCAGCAGGATTCCAATCTGGAAAGAATACTGTGAAGGGAAACCAAAAGGGGATCTCATGTGACTTGAAGGACAATAAGAGGGATGGGCTTCAGTTACAATATTCAATGGATGACAGAGATGTCTTAGCTGCAGCAGAACATCGTCATTCTAAGAGCATGGATGACATCAAAACTTGCAAGGAATACAATGCCAATGATTTTGCGGTTCCATTTACTAAATCTCCTATTGGCACGAAATCAATAAAGAAGGATTCAGATTACAACTCAGGCAAAACTATTACAGAATGTGACCTTCCGGAATTTATAGTTTGTTACAAAGAGAGTAACAATCAAGCTGTCAAGGACATCTGTGTTGATGACGGTGTGCCTCAGGAGAAGGCTGTCTCTAGCTTCCTATTTCCTGATAGGGACCCAAATGAACATGTTATTAAAGATGTAGTAGAATTTAATATGCCCGTTTCAAATGGTTTAAATTCTTTGAAACAACAAGATTCAGACATGGAACTTTTTCGTCACCTTGAGGCCAAGGAGACGGCAGTGGAAGGAGACCATGAATATGATATAGCACACTTAACTGTAAAAGAAGTTTCAAAGGATGAGATTTCTCTTGGTGATATTCTTTCAATTAATGAGTGTACTACAGAAAACTCCAATTTCACTACAAAGGATGGCAATTCAGATGAACAAGAAATTTCTCAGGTATGGCCAATATTTATATGCTATAGAGTGTTTTGTTAGAAAACACACTTTATTTTTTGCACTTTTGATTATTGTCTTCCAATAGTTTCAGTATGATGTTTTTTTAGATCACTGCAATTTGATGTCAGTAACTTTCTAGTATACTAATGAACTGAGAATGTGAGGGATATATTGAGGTTCAGAAATCCACATAATTGTCCAAAAAAATGCCATCAAGTTACAAAATATTGTTCATCTGGTGTTCTCGTCGTCCCTTATTTTACCATCTGTAAGATGATGCTATTCTAATACGTGTAAACTATGATATCTAAGTTACTTGTTGGTACAATTGGCGTTTGTGTGACTGACGGTGCCATAAATTCCTCTTCATAAGTAGCATTTTGAATTTTGTCTTTTGTTTTATGTGGATGGTTGATGTTTCAATGCAGAAAGAAAGTGAAATAACAAGCGGTGCTTTAGTTCCAGCTGCTGTAGAATCAAACAATTGCACCAATGAAATAGTTGGAAGTTTAGAACCTGTATCTACAGCCGAAGTATCAAAAGAGAGCAGTTTTGTCAAAGGATTATTGTACAACAACGAGGTGGATAGTGTAAGCATTACTTTCAATTTTGATTCTTAGACATTTGTACCTTTTATGAAGAAAAAAATGTCTAAAAATGGCTTATATGATTGTTACAAAACGTCAAACTGGTGCCAAGTTAATGATGAGACTCGGGTTATGCAGATAACATCAAGCTCTATTCGGCTTGAATTTGGGCCTATAGCTGTAATAAGAGAAGAGCGGTTGCAGAACCGTTTCTATCAATGCCCTAAAATTGAAAATAAATCCATTGTTGATTATGTGAGTTCTGACTCACATGTTGTATCAAGTCAAGTTCAACGGGAATCAGAGGAGGAGCGTTCTCAAAACTATGTTCCTGAATGTGATGAAGCTCCAAATGCCTCCTTGGTGGATGAAGTGACATTGCACTCAGAAATAGTATCAAGCCAAGCTCAGCATGAAGTAGCCACAGAGGAATATCCACATAAAGGTAACACTGAGCATAATTTCGAAACTCAAAATATGTCCCTTATTGAAGATGGGATAAATGGCTTTCCAGCTATTTCATGCCAAGATCAAAATGAGCAAGGAGAGTCCAGTTTTTCGGGAGTGCATCATTTGTCAAGTCTTATACATTATTCAGGACAAATGACATCTGGCAACGTGTCTCTTCGTTCAGATAGCAGCACAACTAGCACCCGTTCCTTTGCGTTCCCAGTGTACATCACAGTCAATCCTCTTAATCTTTTGATAACTTATTTGTTCTAGATAATCTTAATACGTAATTGACTATTTTTTTTTCACTTGGTTATATGCAGATTACAGCCTGAATGGAATTGCAGTCCAATTAAGATGGCTAAAGCTGACAGGAGACGTTTTCGTAAGCATAGAAGTTGGAGGCAGGGCATTCTTTGCTGTAGATTCTAAGCTTTTAAATTATATTCTATCATCCATAGTTCAAGTCCAGATTTATTTATAGATCATCCTAAAGTTTATTTTCTTGATGTTATATAATCATTATTATATACGTCGAATCATTTTTCATTATCTTTTTTTTCTTTTTCTGCCCTGATGAGTTTTTATATATGCACAGCATTTTTCGTTATATCCGTTTTTTAATCCATACAAGTTAGAGCTATAAGCAATATCTGACATTCATCTCAGTATCTATACTTCCTTTTCGATCCTCTGGAATTGGTTTCAGATCATCATCTTTCTTCAATTATTTTACAAGCACTGTTTTTGTTGATCTTCTCATCTTTTTACCGATTATCATCTGGTATTGGCCTCTTGGGTTATAGTGATGAGTCTACAATTCGTAGAATATTTATAAGTTTGCTCGAGAAAGAATTCAATGACACATGCTTTATCAGTGACATATGCTATTATTTTCAAGACTTGCATGTTATGTTGGGTTTAGAGATAAAGTAAGATGTCTCATCTCATCTCATATCTCATTTAATATTTTTAATGGGTTCATAATATAATATTATCTCATTTCATTTAAATATCGTTTCATATCATTTAGATTATAGTTTTAATGGACTTTAAATATATATTGTATTATTTTTCTTATAAATAATTATGTGTAATATTTTTTATTATTTTTGTATAATTACTTGTCTCATTTAGACTCGTTAGAGATAAATAAGATGTCTTAATTAGTACTGTTTTATCATCATTTTATTTTATTAAAAAGTGAGACAATATAAAATGAGTTTTGAAAATTAATGGATTGTATCATGAGTTTCATTAGCATTTTATCACAATTTACACCTCTAGTTGAGTTCATTCAACTTCTTGGAACTTCTTGATGTTTCTTGATGCCGTATCTCTTGTTGTCAACTACACAAAACAGATATATAAGGCTCAACTGTGCTGCAGATATATCTTCTTCTTTTTAAAAATAATCATTTGCAATGCTGATATTCTGGTTCTTTGATAAATTAAATCTGGTTTAGATAGTGACTTTCGTATTCAATATCATGTGTGTTTTGTTTGAATCTTAAAAAAAAAAGAAACAAAATTCTTAACCCAACTTATAATATTATAGGAACATTTGAGTGCAGGAACTATTATAATAATATTGACTGATATCACATATTTGAATTTCATTCCCAAAGCTTGTTGTGTGTGGGGTTTTGGTGGAAGTAATGAACCGCCATGTACAAATTTCATGTTGAGATGACTTGCCATTCCCTTTGCGCATGATTGGATTGGCCTCCCTCTGTGATTTGTGAGTACAAACTTAGAAAAAGGCAGACTATTTCCTCTCCTGAAACGACTAGCTTTGTATTTCAATGTCCAAATGATTTTGGATTGATGAAATCAAAGCACTCCTTTTTTACATGAACCTTTTATTTTCCACGAAGTAGCTGTCTTATGCATTTGAAATGGTTGTGGATATTTTAACACACCATGACAATTTATAGTAATTTTAGAAAAATATACTATTTAAATGTGGTTCAAATTCAACAGGAATTCCCCCGAGTGTCCTAGCGCTCTGGTCTCAAATCCCACTCGTAGGTGTTTTATTGCTTTGATCTCCATTCCTCCCTTATTCTCTCCCTAAATAGCTCTACTTTGCTTATCTATTCTCTTTGTCTCTCTTTAGATTTTGATTTGTTTCCTTGTTTTCTTGATTGTTACCTAGGGTTTGTATCTTGTTTGATAATCATGAAAGACTTGTCAAGGCTGTTGGAAAATTACGTAAATTTTCAATAAGCCAGATTTACGAGAAAACAAAGTAGACAAAATAACACATAAATTTAATAACAGAGTTCGATCAGTCTTGCTTACATCTTTGAATTTGTTGTAGATCTTTTTACTGAAAAATGAAAGAATTATACAAGGTATTTACAACACTCACAACCCATTTTTCTCTCACAAAAGCTTTTTTTCTCAATTGGAACGAACATTTGGTTGATTGATTCATTACAATTATACATCTATTTATAGAAAAATTCACTCCTTGAATTACTCTTCAAATTAAGGGTTCTTTGAATTGCTCATTGAATTAAACATTGATTTACTCTTCAAATTAAGGATGAACACTCTTGATTTGCTCCTTGAATTAACTCCACATTTGGTTGGAGGGAATGGAATCAGAATCGATTCCTTCCATTTTGTGTGTTTGGTTGGACGGAATGTAGGGCGGAATGGAATCTGATTATTAAAAGAGAAGGAATCACAATTCCTTCTCCCACCTTTGGTAATCATTATTCCATTCCCATCTAAACATTTTTTTTCAATTTTACCCTCACCTAAAATATAACCTTAAATTCAAATCCTAAATTCTCAAACCCAAAATTCCAAAACCCAAAACCCTAAACCCAAAATATCAAAACCCTAAATCCAAATCCTAAAATCCTAAAAGCCTAAACCCAAAATTTCAAAACCCTAAATCCAAACCACTAAACTCTAAAACCACTAAACCTTAAAACATAAATCCCAAAACCCTAAACATATAAATCCCAAATCCACTAAACCCTAAATCCTAAATTCCAAATCCTAAACCCTAAATCCCCAAATCCCTAAACCATAAACCCCAAATCCCAAATCACTAAACCACTAAACCTTAAAACATAAATCCCAAAACCCAAAACCCTAAAACATAAATCCCCAAAACCACTAAACCCTAAACCCCAAATTCCAAATCCTAAAACCACTAAACCTCGAATCTCCAAATCTACAAACCCTAAACCACTAAACCTTAAAACATAAATCCCAAAACCCAAAACCATAAAACATAAATCCCAAAACCTTAAACCCCAAATTCCAAATCTTAAAACCATAAACCACTAAACCTTAAACATTAAAACCACTAAAACCACTAAACCCTAAATTCAAAATTCTAAAACCACTAAACTATTTTTAGAAAAATAATAATTTTAACCACTAAACCTTAACCTACAAATATAACCCCAAATCCTAAATCCCTAAACCCTAAATCACACATCCCAAACCTCAAAACCCTAAACCCTATTTAGAAAAATAATAATTTTAATAATATATTTCTTTTTAATTAAGTAATACTTATTTAGAAAATAATGATTTCAATAATGTATTTCGTCTGACGAAAAAATAGTAATTAAATGACATTATTTGAACTTTACAGCATGTAGGGGTATTAAGGTCATTTACAGCTTTTTTCATTCCATTTCAGTGGTAAACCAAACACTATAATCCTGATTCTGAGTTTGATTCTAGTGGTCAAACCAAACAAAATTGTTTCCTTTCCATTCCATTCCATTCCGATTCCATTCCACGAACCAAACGCCACCTAAGGACATTTATAGCAATCTCCAACAATCTCCCACTTGAAGATTGATTTCAATCTATTTTCACACCTCGATAAAAGTAACAGCTTTTCTAGTCTTGTTACTCTAGCAGACCAACTGAAGTTGAACACAACTTCAATTTCATGTCAAGCTTCCACTTGTTGGCATATCGAGTCTGACAAGCTTCATCATAGCATTCAGGTTCCCTTCCAATAGTCAATAACATATAGTTCATGTATCTCCTGTTAGGTACATGAGGTCGGGAAGTTCTTCTCAATATAGGAGCTGGAGTAGGAGGTTATGTTGTTTTGGATTGTTGCGCACTGCTTTGTCCAACAAGTTCCTCTGGCTGAGAACTTGTTACAATTGGTTCCTTCACAGAACTATCGGGGACATCATCTGCATCTGCAAATACTGACTCATTCTGCTTTGAGTTGTTGGCATTTGTTTTATGCATGTCCTTATACATCATTCTTTTGTTGAAAATCACATCTTTATTACGGATCACTTTCTTATTTTCGTTATCCCAAATGTGGTAGCCAAACTCATCCTCACCATAGCCAATTAAAGTGTATTTCTTGGATTTGGGATCAAGCTTATTCCTACCTTGATCATCGATATGCACAAATGCTACACAGTTAAAAAATTTTAGATGTGATAGTTTTACCTCTTTTCTACTTCATACTTCCTCTGGTATTTTGTGCTCTAATAGAACAGATGGGTCTCGATTGATCAAATAAGCCGTCGTGTTGACTGTTTCTACCCAAAACTGCTTCGATAGACCTAATTGTATATGAATGCTTCTTGCTCTTTCTGTCAACATTCGGTTCATACGCTCAGCTACACCATTGTGTTAAGGCGTGCCTATCATAGTTCTTTCCATTCTGATCCTGTGCTCATAGTAGAGATTTTTGAATCTAGTGTCTTCATATTCACCACCATTGTCGGTTCTGAGCTTTTTTATTTTCAAATCTATCTCATTTTCAACCATAGCTTTCCATCTTCTGAAAGCCTCAAATACTTCAGACTTATGCTTTAGAAAGTAAACCCATACCTTCCGAGAGTGATCATCGATGAAAGTCACGAAGTAGTGTTTTCCACTAATGGATGAGATGGTCGTTGGTCCCCAAACATCAGAGTGGATAAGCTCTAGCCTTTCCTTCTTTGGGGTTCTGCCACTTGTCTAAAAACTGACTCTCTTTTTCTTTCCAAGTATGCAATCTTCGCACATGTCTATCTCCGCAAATTGTAGACCTGAAAGTTTTCCCTTTGAGTGCATAATCTTCATCTTCTTCTCACTCATGTGGCCTAGTCTCTGGTGCCATAGATTTGGTGTTTCATTGCCTACTGCAACTACGATCGAACAATGTGCCCCTACATTCATGTAATGAGTGTCACTCTTCTTGCCTCGAGCAACCGTCATTGCACCCTTTGAAATCTTCCAATCATCATCATGGAAGATCGTAGTGTAGACTTCACTAGCCAACTGTCCTACCGAGATTAAGTTCTTTCTTAGGTCAAGAATATGCCTGACATTCTTCAACTCCTAAATAGATCCGTTCAACTTAATCTTTACTACATCTTTGCCAATAATAGCACACAGTTGATCATCACTAAGATACACCTTTCCAAGCTTTCTAGGGACATTTCTCGAAGAATTCTTTCTGTGAAGTAACATAGAATAATGCTCTAGAGTCTAATACCCAAGATTCTTCGTTGCTCTCCAAAGAGCATATCAATGCATCATTTCCTCCCGAGGTGGAAGTAACATTTGCCTCTTCCTTCACTTGTTGGTCCTTCGGTGCACTCTTGCACTGATTTTTGTAGTGCCTGGTTCTCCCATAATTCCAACACTCAATAGTATTCGAGCTATGAGAATTATTGGGATTCATGGATTTGGACCTCCAGTCCTTTGATCTACCTTGGTAGTCTATTCTACCATGTCCATTCCCTTTGGTTGAATTTCTTCCTCTTGACTCTGTATGCAAAACTGAAGAGGTTGATGATTCACCCGACTCTCTACGTCGGATTTCTTCACTGAGAACTAGATTATGAACATCGTCAAATTTCAACTTATTGCTTCCTAACGAGCTACTCACAGACATGACAGTAGCATTCCACCTTTTTGGTAGAGAAGACAAAAGTATCAATGCTCGTACTTCTTCATCGAATTCAATTTCAACTGAACTCGAACTCAACTGGGTTGTGACTGTTGAGTTCATTAAGATGTTAAGCTACCGATTCATCTTCCGTCATTCACAAATTGAACAAACGCCTCATCAGGTGCACTTTGTTTGAAGTCGATGACTTCTCATACATATTGGAAAGAACTATCATAAGACCCATTATGGTCTTTTCCTTTACTATGTTGAAAGTAACATTGCGGGATAACGTTAATCGAATAACTCTAAGGGATTGTCTATCTAGAAGATTCCAATCTTCTTCCTTCATAGCCTCCGGATTCTTCCTTGAGAGAGGTTGATATAGATAATCTTCTATCTGCATTTTCCAAAACCCGAAATTTGTGCCATCGAATTTCTTGACTTTTACCTTTCCTTCATCTACGGCCATTGTTCCTACTCAAATTTGACTTCCTTAGGATCGTTTCTGATTATTTCTGCAAACCACTGTGTATTAGAACACCTCCGTCAACAAACAAATATCGTTGACAAATTTCACTATTCATATGAATAGTACTTTGCGAGAAATTGACAGAAATCATTACCAAAAGCTCTGATACTAGTTGTTGGAAAATTACACAAATTCCCGATAAGTCAAATTTATGAGAAAAAAAGTAGCCAAAATAACACACAAATATGATAACGAAGTTCAGTCAATCTTGCTTACGTCTTCGGACCTACTGTAGATCTTTTTACTTCAAAGGGAAGAAATCATACAAGGTGTTTACAACACTAACAACTCACAACTCAATTTTCTCTCATAAAAGCTTTTTTTCTCTAAGCTTTTCTCTCAATTGAAATGAATATTTGGTTGATTAATCCATTACAATTATACATCTATTTATAGGAAAATTCACTCATTGAATTACTCCTTAAGTTAAGGGTTCCTTGAATTGCTCATTGAATTAAGCATTGATTTACTACTCAAATTAAGGATGACAACTCCTTGATTTGCTCCTTGTTTTGCTTCTTGAATTAAGGATATTTATAACAATCTTCAACAAAGGCGTGCGGGTAGCCATGATCTAACTTTGGATCTTGGGGATTTGATTGTGAAGGAAAAGAGTAATATTGATTTGGCTCTTGTAGCATGTGTGGTCTTGTTGAAATCGATCAATATGGATTCATTTCTATTCATCAATCGTAAAAGTTCGACAAAATCTTGCATGTTTGACACGAAGGTGATGGATTGATCCAATTTTGTGTTCTACTTTGAAGAACTTGTTGATTTGCCCAAACTAACAATTCAAAGGTTATTTCCAAGTATTTCACTCTCGTTTGGCTTTTAAATGGATTCAACTCCACCTTCCTATGGAGTGGAGAATTGAATCAATTGCAAGAAAAAATGTTAAGAGAATTGGTCATGTGGTTGAGCTCAGTAAGTTCTCATTGAGTAATGGCTCTATGCGTGCAATTTTAATTTGAGTGAATTTTGACTTAAATTCACCTTTAATTCTTGGTGTCTGGATTATATTTGTGCTTAATCATGTGTGGATTGAAAGAAAATATAAACGATGACCTATATTATGTTATGTTTGTTGTCATATCACACATCAATCTTACTTCTACTAGGTTGTTGGTTATGCTAACATTGAGTTTAGGGGGAGGCATGCATGCAAAATATGGAGAATAGATGCTCTCGGACAAGAATATGTGTGTCCCTGATCATATACGTGATGATGGTTTGAAGACGAAAGACATTGTAGGGTTTTGTTTTTGGTATGGGAAGGAATACGAGTAAGGGTAAGAGAGGTACTGAACTTATTTTGCAGAACAAAAAAAAATATTGATGTTAGTTTGGGCAGAGGAAGGACTATATGATAAGGTAGTGAGGCTAGGAGTTCCAAAAGTGGCAACCTCCAAGGTATAGGTCGGAGGATGTTACTTTTCTATGCAATTTTTAAGATGGTGATACTTAAGGTCTTGGAGATGAGCAATTTGGTACTACTACTTCTCCAACTAGGTTGATGGAACTAGTGTTAGTAGCTTTGGTTAAGTTTGGAATACTATTACAAATGTTTTGTTTTCTTTGTGTTTTCTTCTATTGTTAATACTTTTGAATCTATTTTGTGTTATTGTTGTTTTTTTACTTGTTGTTTTTGTGAATCAAGTCTGTTTGTCAACGTCGTAGTTGCTCTAAGGTTACTAATTGAATGCCGCTAGGTTTCTGACTCCTAGATTGTTTAGCTAGAATATGTGTGTTAATGATTTCTTAGGGTGTCATATAGATGCTTGTTGTTGGAATCCTTAGACTATTTGTTTTGACGTTATTGATTTTGTTTGTATTGTTTCCTTTGGAGTCTTGTATGTGTCTTGTTTGCTTGGCTATTAATGAATTCTCATATTTTGTGATGAAATTTTCTTTTTCAATAAATAAGAGTATTAGTCACTCATTTCTCTTGAAGTCCTAATTTACGTGGTGAGTTATAAAAGTTAGAATTTTTCCTTCGTATCAAATTATAGATTAGAAGACTTTTCATTTTAACTATTTTTTACCATAACATGTATTCTTTTAGGTGAGTTCATGTTTACTTCTTTTTTTCATTAAATACATCACTTTTGATCATACAAAAAGGAATATAATAGTAAAATTTAATCTTATTAAAAATATATTGAAAAGATAAACTTAATCAAATGAATCATTAATTGATTTCCATTAATCTATCCCAAGGTGGATAGAATTAGGAGTGTTTATTGGTTCAAGTTTATTGATTTTGAATTCATCCAATCCATTTAAAGTATTTGATCGAATTGTAAAATTTTCATTTGATTCTATTTATTGACATATTTTCATATGATATATTAATTGATTAAATTAATTCATATTAATACAATCGATAAGTGTTTTATACTTTTTTAAGGTGTTTTTTATTATATATATTCTAATTTTTCATCAATAATCAATTAGTAAGTGTTTGTTATAAAGTAAATTCATAAACATCTAATTATTAAATTTTTATAATATTAAAATTTTAAATTTAATATATATATATATATATATAATTAAATTTAAAATTAAGTCAAATATTTAAAAAAAAAGAAATTAAGAATATTTTTTTACCATTCTTAAAAATTAAGTAAATTAAAAGAAAATATATAAAAATGATAAAAGAGTAATATATTTACGAATTATAAATATGATTTAATTTTTATAGGATTGAATCGAATTGTAACATGATATAAATAACGCAATCTATTAACAAATTTGAATTTAATCCCATGAAAATTTTCCTTCTAATTTAATCTTAGAATACTCAAAATTTTACGGATTGGTTTAAAATTTACAAATTTATCAAGTGATCACATTTTTTACGGAAAATATTGAAAGTAAAAATTAACATGCCATAATAAAATAAAATTAAAATAAAAACATACCTAACGCGTGTCGTACAAATCCAAAAGACATAGTATAAAAAACGACGTCGTATGACTGCACCTCTTTGTCGTCGTTTCCTCGAATGGAGAATAGAGAACAAAATCTCCCAAAAACCAGAGAAGGCATAGTTACTTGCGAAGAGACTGAGGGAGTCGAAGTAAATGGAAGATATATGGAAGAGAGCCAAGGGCTTCGCTGAAGAAGCAGCCAAGAAAACTCAGGGCCTAACGAGTCAATCCTCCAAAATCGCCGATTTAGTCTTCGAAACCGCTAAGAAATCTAGGGAATTGGCAGCCGAGGCTTCCAAAACAGCCGATATTATCAAATCCGCTGCGCTTAAACAAGCCGATCAGATCAAGTCTCTTTCTTCTGATATGATCGTCATTCCTCCTCAGCTCTCTTCACTCTCCATTTCCACTTCCAATTATTCATCTTCATCTTCTTCATCAGAGCTCTCTCAGTCGGAGTTGCTCAAGTTTGGCATTACTTCTGATCTGACCGAATTTGTTAAAGGCCTCACTTCTGCTACTTTTCACAGCTTTCCTACCCAAGGTAACTTTGAATATTCATCGTTTATCGGGACTTGGTTTTGTGTGTTTGTTACACCTTTATGCAATTGGTATGAATTGGTTTTGATCCTTAGATGTACCGGAAGAGGCTGAAACAGATGATCCAACGACGGCATTGAATGTGCGGAAAGATCTGACGGAGTGGCAAGAGAAACATGCTACTTTGATCCTCACTATTATTAAGGTCAATTATCTTTTGCTTACACTATTATATTTTGTTATTGATATTATTATTATTATTAATTTTTATGGTACGACTACTGTTAACTGGTGATTCGATTAAGGCACTTAAACTTCATCTTATGATAATACTCGCATCTTGAGCCCTCTTACAAATCTGTTGCTTGCAATCCAAAACGGGAAAATAAAATTGAACAATATCTTAATTATTCTTGTCTTGATTATTTCAGCTTAGGATGATTTTTTTATTTGATCTGAAGAAAAGGCGTGATGTCAACGTGCAAACAATGTAATTGCTAAAGCAGATATAGCCAGATGAATATGTCATTCCCAAAGTAGATATAGCCAGTTGGATATGTCATTCCTAAAGCAGATATATGACCACTTGAATATGACATTCCTAAAGCACATATATATTACTAGTTGAATATTTTGCTTGCCAGTCATAGAGTTGAATCTGTTAGGCACTTAACTTTTTTTATTCCCTTCCCGTTTCTTAGATGCAAGCTGAATTAAGTGTTTCTCAATCCTTTGACGAAGAATATATGCTGATTCTTAGTGTTTCTCCTACTAAGTATTGATGCATGAGGCAATCCACCTTTCCGATAACGTGAGTTTGATATCGTTGAAAGTATGATTTGATTCCTGGGTAGTTGCTCCTAGTTACTTGTTTATGCCTTCTGCATATACAATAGTTATGAAGTCCAGCATTTAGGTCAATGTATGCGCGTTTTGGAATTTTTTCGGTTGATATATGTATTTCAAAAGTCTAGTGCATTATTTTTATGAAATCAATTGGCTCGTAACTACATATGGCACAAAAAAAAAGGAAAAAAAAGAAAGATAAAATGCTAGTATTTCTGAAGTCTGAAGTTATTTATTTATTTATTTTTTTGACAGCAAATGTCAAAGCTAAGGTATGAACTGTGCCCACGTGTTATGAGAGAAAAGAGATTCTGGAAAATATACTTTACCCTTGTCGACAGCTATGTGGCTCCGTAAGTAAAAACTTCCTTCACGTTTTTGCAAGATTTATTCTTCATATGTTGGGACCTTTCTATGGAACGACAGTCACTGACATTTTATGCTAAAATGTAATGAGTTTGCATGCTTTTAGGATCTTGACTAAGGATACTTGAGCTTTTCAATGGGAAATTGGTTCAGTATGACTTTGTCATATGCACATGTTTTGTGTAATGATGAGTCAATCTATGATTAGATTGGTAGAAAAAATGTAATTACATACTGTCATTAAATCATAATATAATCTATACTGTTTACTATTTAGATGCCAATACAATGACTTTTTACTTTAAAAACTCATACTTCAGCGAAAACCAAAATATAAAAAAAGACCACATAGGGTGTTGGACAACTTCATATTTAGTCTTATTTTTTTTGTTTTTCTGTTCATGAACTTGTAACCAGATGTGAGAAGCAATACATGGAGGAGATTAAGCTTAAAGAAGCAGAACAAAAGAAAGATGATAGTGTGAAGCAAGCACCTTCGGTTGGATGGACTGACAAAGCAGAAGGAACAGAAAATAACCAAAGTAAAATTACTTCCAATTCATCATCAGCTGAGCAGGAGTTGGATACTTTCCTTCTGGGAGATCATGAAGACTGTGATGGAGGTGCAGGTACATATTCTGTATAATACTGTTTAGATGCAAGCAGTCTAAGAGATCATGCAATTTAATTCCTTAATTTTTAAATCTTTGAATGAGTTATCACATGTAAAGACACCAGCTGGGAGTTTTCTTGTAGGATTTACACAAACTAAACTGGGACTTTGTTCATCATTTCCTGCCGTTTTCTTTTAGTTCCAAATTGCTGATTCTCTTTCTTGGTCTTACAGATGACGGTGAAGTAGCCTTTGATGATGATTTTGACAAGATTGGCAATTCGGTAGGTGCCAGCGTCTTGTAAAGGTGTACGTTTAATATTTTCTATCTGTTTTTTGAATAGAATCGTGCATATGGTTCAATATTTGTTGACAAAAATCACGGCCCTCTATCTTGATGAAGTTTGTCCCATAATCAAGAATTGGCTGGTTTGGAAAATTGCAGGACCTTGAAGAAGAGAAGAATGAATGTTGCCAAGAGATTGCGAAGTAAAAGTGAAGCTTAGCTTCCACGAGCAGGTGTTAATATGTCGCCGATATGAATATTTGTATTACAAGCTATAGGATTGTATACTCAGTGATACAATATTTGGGTTATATTCGTTTTATTCGTTTATTACATTTATAAGTTTTACTAGTAGACACTGGTTTAAATATTTATTCGTCAAAAGCATGGAAATCAATTAATCACTGGGGTTTGCACAGCCGGGCAATTATGTAAAGCCAAGTCTCTATGTTTTTCCCCTTTCATTTTCATAAAGATAAGTTTCCTCTCATTAGTTTATTATGAGATTGTGGAGTTATGTAGTGGCCTGGCGGGAGGACAGAAAAACAATGAGTCGATCGATGATTCCTTATTCTGCAGTCAAGACTTCAGGTGGATATGCTTTACGCAAATATTGATGAGGTAGTAGCAAAATCCTATTTTTTTCAGCCGCTTTTGGGATTGGTTTGACTTCTCCCCTCTACCTTCATCGTTATGTTGTATCATTCTTTGATTGGAAGGGGGATTCTCACAATCATGAAAGAGTGATAGAATGATGAGTCACCCTTTTCAGATTTATGATTACTTGTTTAAGCCTACTAGAGAATCACATTAGCATAAATCTTTGCTTTATAACAAGAACAATCCTAACTCAAGATAAGAGCTTTAATGAACAATTACATTACGGGTTTGACGCTAAAATTTATAGCTTAATTTTAAGAATAGTATAATCTGATATTGTGATTTTTTGTTTAAAAGTTAACAACTTTATAAAAGTTGTGACATAAGACAAAATGTTATATTTGGACCTTGGCATGTACTATTTTTATCGGGGATAATATTGAAATATCAAATGAATTTCTATTTTCCCTCCAAAAAGCCCCATTTTCCCTTCCCTCATTTCCATCGTTAAAATCCCCCTCATAATTAGTGTATTAATCTTACTAGAAATGAAAAAAAAATGAAAATTTGATTATTCACACCGTTGGTTTGGTTCTTATCCAATAAATTTTAGATACGGGTATAATTTTGAATAAAATCCAAACATAAAACAAATGATACATTTTGGGTACGGTTATCAGTATAATTGTATCTATTTGTATCCTAAATTAATTATATTTATATATTTATTAAATTAAAAAATATATTAATTAATAATTAGTGTTTATTGATTTTTCATATAAATATGCAGACATTTTTTAAAAAGTTTAAAAAATGTTTTTTTTCGCATATTTTTTAATAATTGTCTCAAATCGTTATCAGTGGATAAAAAATCGTTTCCAAATCGTAACGATTTTAAATACAGGTTTTATAATTTAATTTAGAAACAATTATATCTAACCAATAATTTACTAAATCTTATTTAATTGAATTCACACTTTTTCAAGAATTCTCGTAAAACTTTGGCTATCTTCTCATTCCAGTATTAAAGCACGTAAGTAATTTTAAAACTTTTATATTGTTAAATTTGAACCTAATTTCATCTCAAAACTCAAGTTATGAGAGGGAGGATTGCCCTCATTTATATATGTGTTTGATACTTCATGCCCAATCGATGTGAGACATTTTAACACTCCCCCTCACATCGGTAATTCATTGATGGACGGTGGTAGACTTACAGCTGCGTGCCACGGGATGAGTTTTTCATGCTTTGATACCATGTTAAATTTGGGCCTAACTCCATCTAAAAAACCCAGGTTATGAGTTGGAGGACTATCCTTGTTTATATGCGCAGCGTGGATGCGATCCCCAGTCGATGTGGGACTTTAACATGTTAAGGTAAGAAATATGACTACGAAAAAGTTAATATATGTTAAAGTCCCACATCGACTAGGGATCACGCCCACGCTGCGCATATAAACAAGGGCAGTCCTCCATCTCATAACCTGGGTTTTGAGATGGAGTTAGGCCTAAATTTAACATGGTATCAAAGCAGGTTACCTGGTCGGTGTAGTTGTTTCGCCACTGGTGAGCGATGCATTCCGCCACTTGGGCTCCATAAGCTCAACATCCATGTCGGTCTCAAGGGGACACACCCTTGCCGATGTGAGGGGGAGTGTTAAAATCCCACATCGACTAGGGATCGCCCCCACGCTGCGCATATAAATAAGGACAGTCCTCCATCTCAAAACCCAGGTTATGAGATGGAGGATTGCTCTTGTTTATATGCGCAGCGTGGACACGATCCCCGATCGATGTGGGACTTTAACATATATTAACTTTTTCATAGTCATATTTCTTACCTTAATATTTTTGATCAATCAATAAACATCATTTAATGCAATGATTTATGCCGACATACTTCATTCATTTAATGCAATGATTTATGCCCGACATACTTCATTCATTTAATGGAATGATTTATGACCGACATACTTCATTTCTCAATTAATTATCAAAATAATAATAAAATTTATTCATCGGATCGTGTAGAAAGTCATGGAAACAACTTAGCGGGATAAATAAAGTTTTTATTTCTTATATCAATACAATAAATATTTCAAAAGGATTGCAAAAGTTATAGTCTTAAAAGTTAAAATGGATAATGGAATATGAATACATATTCTATTTTTAGGTATATTCCTACAATCCGAATATATCCCTATTTATATTTTTAGAGCAATGATATGGTGGGAATGAGTGAATAAATGAATAAAAAATTCTTATTATGAATAATTCCAGTGTTACATATCATTATATTATTAGTTGAATTTTAGTTTCCCTCTCCTCGTTAAATAGATATTTAAATTGTTAGGAGAATGTATCGATAACACTCTTTACATAAAGCAATCCGGAGGAATAAAAAGTTCTATAATAAATACGAGGGATAAGAATAATATTTATTTCTTTATCTCAAAAGATTATGATTAGTTATAGGTTAAAATAAATTATTTTTCTTTAAATTTGAACTAAATTGACATAAATTAATTAAATATTTAAAATATACTATTTGTTTTCAAAACTTTTAAAACTTTATACATAATTCTCTAAACTTTTTATCGTATAATTTAGTATCTAAACTTTTAAAATTTTACGTAAAGATTTTAAATTTTTGATTCATAAATATTTTAATAATCAAAATAGGATTTATGTTTGATATTTTAAAAATTTAGAAATAAATTATATATGCTACTTCTATTATCAAAGTAAATTTTGTTAATGATAGAGCAATATTTTTATTTTTTAAAAATCCTAAAGTATTAAATAATTTAATTGTCTTCTCTAAAAATATAAATTCCCTATATATATTATTAGATAAGTAGAATAGTATTTTGTAAGGCTAAACTATATATATATATATATTAATTTCATGATATAACTAGCAAACAAAGGGATGATAGTTATAATTCTCATAATTCTTAGTTTTTTATAGCATGAAGTATTGTCTTTTTGATAATTTCAATTATATGAACTAAACAAATTCTAAGAGTAAATAATGTAATACTATTTATTAATATAATTGATTGTTCATCTAAAAAGGAAATAAATTGTCATGCTTTCTAAAACAATGTATAATTTTTTTGGTAATCTTAATGCTTCTTAGTTGCTGTGAATTTAACATCAAAATCTATATAACAACTAACAAAAACGAACACGTTCGTAGAATTAAGAATCACAGTGTATGAATAGTACTTTACAAAGATGCATGGAGCAACCTAGATGTCCACGTAGAATTACGTTCCCGAAAAGCCACGTAGCAGGTTTATGATTCATTTCCATTGACACGTGGCATGAACCCACCAATGCTGCATCAAAAACCGAGTACTTAGGAGGGTGGTTATATTATTATACACTTTAATCATTTTATGAGTTAGTAGGTTTTGTCTATCAAATCCTTCCATTTTTACCAAAATAGAATAAGTATTAGAATCGGGAATGGAATTAACGACTCTCACCAGCAGTTGTATACATGTATCAGGTTTTCCAAGTTTTTCCACATGCATAAACTGTACAAAGGGTGTGAAAGTAATTAAATAATTAAGAGCAACATTAAGATAAAGAAGTAAAATGTGTATACAATTACATGTCCAGACAAAACTTTCTTCCCAAAGAAGAATTAAACAAAACTTTTAAAATAGAGTTTTTTTACCCTTTATGTTATATATATATAGAAAAAAGAAGCTACAATATTTCTTATGATATCATAAAAACACAAGAACACAAGTCTTTAATAATTTAAAAGTGTAAGTAATTATAACTCCATTGATAATAATATTAATATTGGTCAGTTGTTCTTAGGAGGGTGGTGTCTTGGTGCACGGTAATCAGCACTGAAAGCAACAAAGTCCCCATCATCAGCCTCTTCAACAAAACGACTGACATTACTTGTCTTGTATTTGCCTTCTCCAACTTGTTGGCTTGAACTAGAGAGCTTTGATTTATAGGTTTTATGACTACTAACACCAACTTGATCAGCTTTAACCTTATTTGCTTCTGATCTTATAACATTGTGCAAACCCATTTTTCTTCCTTCTATCTTACTATTTTCATCACTTGTTGCCATTTCTCTAGGGACCTGCGATTAAGTGATGATTCAAATATTGTTATTGTATATAACACATATACATGTGAATTGTTTTGAGATATTGACTAATCTTATCTATCACTATAGCATTTTGAAGAATTAATAAAGTTAAACAAGATCCATCTAATTGATCATGAAATTTAATTAGGGCATCTGTGATATAATTGGTGCATAGTAACTTAGTAAGTAACAGCTGGTTCGAAGTCAAAAGATTGTAAAGCCTTACCTTTGCATTTAAAGTTACAGATATTTCGTCTTTGATATTTCCATCTGGTAAAAGACAAAGAAAAATGAGTTAATTTATGGAATTGCTATTTTCAGACTAGAAAAATTTAAATGTTGAAGCAATTGAAATTTATATCCTTATAATTTAATACTCAAATTCATGTTTCTATAAATAGAAAATTTGCTATGACGTTAACAAAAACAGTGCCTCTAATCCGAATTATATTACAAAATACAAACTACTAGTGTTTAGTTGTGATAATTAAGTTCTGTATTATTTATATGTATAATTTACAAAATACCTTCATTAATGTAAGGTTTAGCCATGAATAGCCATGCAGAAGATATAAGCAATGTCAACAACAAAGTTATATTTATAGCGACCATCGATCTTTCTATCTTTGTGAGAATTCCCTTGTTGTCTTCTTCCTTATAGAGTATATATGTCTCTCGCCTAACAAAATCTATTTGTGAAATTAATTAAGTAACTTATACAAGAGAATGTTGATTTTGGTCAAATATAAGACTATACATATATATATATATATAAACATGAGTCAAAACTAGGGACTAGGGTTTCAAGAACACATAGGTTTACACTGCCTTGGAATTTTCCCATAGATTTTATTCATTAATTATTCTTAAAAAAAATGTGGACAATGCTTGAACCATTACAAAAATGGTTACATAAAACCTCGTGAAACCCATGTGTAAGTTAAATGACTCAAAATGAAAATCTCAAAGCATGCATTAACTTTTTCTACAAGGAATTTGATGAACTAATATTTTTGATTTGTTGTCATTCTCTGATTTCTCAAAAACCAAGTAATACTAATTCCTTCAAGGCATTTTGTTGTTACCACATGTAATAAACCACAGTTACTTGAATGAAATTTAAAAAAACAAATACATCCACCATCCTTTATTTCTATTAGAATAATTTAGTTCATTTGTTATAATTTATAAAAGTAATATTTTTAATAATAGTTAAGAAAATATGTAAAAAAAAAAAGGATCATTTTTCATTATACTAACACTTTCTAAAAATAAAATAATTAAACTATTAAAATAAAATAGACTAAATTGTTATTTTCGACGTAATTAAGAGACTTTTAATATCTTCCATCTTGAGTTGATTCCAAAGTTAAAAAGTTGGATAGTTCAATTCTCGTCACAATATGCAAATGGTTGGGTTAATTTGCGTGGAGTTGAAGGTACGTGTGTTTTGTATATTCAGCATAGTAGAATAGAATTTGCTTTGTTTGACGAGTTAATTTGTCTATTTTTAAACTTTTTATGTTCGCTTTCTTTGAGACATCTGCTTCACTTTTTTACTTTTTAGTATGGAGGTTAATTGTTAATTGTCGATTTTGTGTTTATACATTTTTCCTTGGGCACTAAATAATAATTAAAATATATATTAAAAAAAAAGTGGAATATAGAACTTTAATTCTAATGAAACTTTTCTAAAGAAGTAATTATATCCAATCAAAAATACCAAATTAAAATAATATATATTTTAAGTTTGAAAAAAAAATAGAAAAAATTAAGAAGAAGAGGTGATGAAAAAAAGCTAGCTTAGTTGAAATTAGCATTGCATCAAATCAAGAGAAACTAGGAACATGCAAGTAAAATGCTTGGATCCACTCGCTAATGGAAAATGAGAAGTAATTATAATATTATCAAACTCTTTGAAAAGTTTATGCATGGGTTTTCAAAACTTGGGAAATAGAAGATTTTTATGTAATTGAGGAACATTTCACCAAACTTAATATTTATTGTTGACTACTTTGGCGTGGTGTCCCTCTTCTGTATAGCTAGCTTTGGGATTCAACTTATACCACCTGCAAATAACTTTTTCAAGGTAGGAATACGTGCAACGTGTTTCATGAAATTGGAAAAAAAAAAACAAATTAGACAAAATTTATTATTTTTAGACAAAAAAAATATATATTTAAAATGAAAATTTAATTCTAATAGTATTTTGCGTACTTATTGTTACCGATTCTTTTTGAGTGATATTTTAAAAATATTCAAATTATTTAAAATGTATACATTGGATAAAAAAAAAGAATAAATATGTGCACAAAAAGTTAAAAACTACTTTAATCATTTATAATTTTTGTTGTTATATTTACTATTTTTGTCATTAGCTTCTTTGTTTTTTTCTTCTTATTATCTCACCAAAAGGTAACCATTTTAGTCACAAAAATGTGTACAAAAAGTTAAAAGGTAAGTATTCAGGTGGCGTTTGTTTCGTGTAATTGAATCGAAATCGGAATGGAATGGAATCGAAAGGAAACAATTTTATTTGGTTTGATCACTGGAATCAAGCTCAGAATCAGTATTATAGTGTTTAGTTTACCACTGGAATGGAATGAAAAAAGCTGTAAATGATCTTAATACCCCTACATGCTGTAAAGTTCAAATAATGTCATTTAATTACTATTTTTTCGTCAGACAAAATACATTATTGAAATCATTATTTTTCTAAATAAGTATTACTTAATTAAAAAGAAATATATTATTAAAATTATTATTTTTCTAAATAGGGTTTAGAGTTTTGAGGTTTGGGATGTGTGATTTAGGGTTTAGGGATTTATGATTTGGGGTTATATTTGTAGGTTAAGGTTTAGGGTTAAAATTATTATTTTCCTAAAAATAGTTTAGGGTTTTAAAATTTTGGATTTAGGGTTTAGGGTTTTAGGGTTTTAAGGTTTAAGGTTTAGGGTTTATGGTTTTAGGATTGGGAATTTGGGGTTTAGGGTTTTGGGATTTGAGATTTATGTTTTAAGGTTTAGGGTTTAGGGTTTAGAGATTTGGAGATTTGGGGTTTAGGGTTTTAGGGTTTAAAGTTTAGAGTTTAGGGATTTGGGGTTTATGGTTTTAGGATTTGGAATTTGGGGTTTAAGGTTTAGGGTTTTGGGATTTATGTTTTAGGGTTTTGGGTTTTGGGGTTTATGTTTTAAGGTTTAAGGTTTTAGGGTTTTAGGGTTTAGGGTTTAGGGATTTAGGATTTGGGGTTTATGGTTTAGGGATTTGGGGATTTGGGGATTTGGGGTTTAGGATTTAGGGTTTTAGGATTTGGAATTTGGGATTTAGGGTTTAGGGATTTAGGATTTATGTGTTTAGGGTTTTGGGATTTATGTTTTAAAGTTTAGGGTTTTAGGGTTTAGGGATTTGAGGTTTAGGGTTGAGGGTTTTAGGATTTTAGGATTTTAGGATTTCGATTTAGGGTTTTGAAATTTTGGGTTTAGGGTTTAGGGTTTTGGAATTTTGGGTTTGAGAATTTGGGATTTGAATTTAAGGTTATATTTTAGGTGAGGATAAAATTGGAAAAAAATGTTTAGATGGGAATGGAATAATGATTACCAAAGGTGGGAGAAGGATTTGTGATTCCTTCTCTTTTAGTAATCAGATTCCATTCCGCCTTCCATTCTGTCCAACCAAACACACAAAATTTTATTACTATTTTTACTCTTTTTTCATTTATCTTTATTTTTTATTATATCTAGTTAGATTTAGTATTTAGATTTAAAGTTTATGATTTAATGTTTAGGTTTAAGGGTTTTATGTTTTTTTAGAAGAAAAAAAAGTTAAGAGTTTTGAGTTTAGATTTTTGTGGAAAAAGAAATTAAAAAGAATTTTATACAAATATATAAAAATGTGAGAAATAGAGAAGAAATCAAGAAAATTATCAAAATAAAAAAAAAGAGAAAAAGATGAAAGAAAATAATAAAAATTAACATGATTAAATAGCTCATTATTTTTATATAAAACTTATTTGGATATTTTGATGGGTGCTAAACACTTTCAACAAGTAACAACAAACATGTACTAACAGGTATAATAGTTAAAGGTAAATCTGCACAATCAAGTTCCACGTGTAAAGATAAAGATGAAAAATTAAGCTCGGGTGAAGGCATCCTTACACAAATAGGTAAGGACAAAAACTTATTAGATAAAGTAGGAACACAACGGTTAATAGAGGGAGATATCACAATAGCTAGAAGTGAAAAGATGAGTCATAGATGGTACTTGTAGAGTAGAAGAACACGGAACATATGAACTTGAAACAACTTTAGGAGTCAAATAATGATGGGAAAAAAATAATTCATTAAAGAAACATGTCTATTCATGTAAAACTTATCAACCTTTATATCATAACACATAAAGTCTCTTTGCTTAGCTCCATACCAAAAAAAAAACATATTCTATAGATCTAGCTTCTATGTTTGTAGTATCTGGTCTTGAACATGGGAAACATTGATAACCAAAATTTTTAAACTGAGTAATATCACATTTTATGAGAGAGAATTTCATAAGAAGACTTCTTACAGAGAACCTTTGAAGACAATCAGTTAAGAAGCAACACAATAGCTTTGAAGGCATGATTCCATAAATGAAATTGTACTTGAGATTGGAAAATCAAAGCTAGACCTCTTTCCACCATTCTTCAATGTCTAGATTCCACCATTCTTCAATGTCTAGATTCCACAATCCCATTGTGTTTAGAAGTATAAGGACAAGTAAATATATTCATGACTCATTCTTTCTCTAATGTAGACACAATTGACTTAAATTCAACCCTACTTTCTAATTGAATGGCTAAAATAGGTTGAGAAAATTGTTTTTTACACAATCATCTTTAAGGGAACAACCATGCATATTTATTATGATCATCCACAATAGAGAGAAAATACTTTTCATTATTCTAAGAGAGTTTGGGAGAAGTCCACAAATCTAAGTACAATAAAGCAAATGAAGATACACTTCTAACGTGCTTAGTAACAAATGGTAATTTGTGAGATTTTGCAACTCGACAAGAGGTACAAAAAATAGATTTTTAAGAGAGATCTTTAAAAGTGATACCATTTGTCTGCAACACTTTCAAAGTAATAGCAAATGATGGATGACTCAACTTCTTGTGTCATTGATTGTACAAAGCAATAGACTTCTATGCTATCATGAGAAAAGCCACACCAAAATCAACAGTTTTTGTAAAAAACCAACCACCATCTTCTGAATCTTCCTCACTTATGGAATCATTGACTTCATACAAGCCACTTATACAAGAATCATGTAAAATAATCTTCTTGGTGGCAAGATCCTTAACATAAAAAGAATAAGAGTGAAATTCAATGAATACATCATTATCATCAAAAAATCCTTTCACAAGCAAAAGATTTGTAGAAGCTTTTAGAATGTGTAACAAATTTGTGGCAAACAGTGCACACTATCATTATCATCAAAAAATCCTTTCACAAGCAAAAGAATTGTAGAAGCTTTTAGAATGTGTAACAAATTTGTGGCAAACAGTGCACATTAATTATTAGCTTTCAATGCACCATATCTTATACTAGTAATTGGTAATTTATTACCATTACTAACAAGAATACCTAAAGAGCTTTCAACAAAACTAAATTTGAAAAATTTATTTCTTTAGGAGTTAATTGATGACTTACATTAGAGTCAAGAAGCCATTTATGAGATCCAGATGATGTCTCACCAATATAAGAGATAGTTGAGATAACACTTAGCTTACTAACATTGGAGTTTGGAGATTTTCCCAAAAGGGAATGCCTAAGCAATAAACATGAAGCTTTTATATGGCTTGATTTGTCACAAATTTGACATACATGTCTTTCCTTTTGTAAATTCTTTTTCTTCCCTTGAGATGCATCACTTCTTGAGTTACTTCCATGCCTTTGGTTTCAAGAAACTACAAAAACTCCATTATTACTTCATACCAAAATTTTGGCCACCATTTTCGTGACCTAAGAAAGGTTTACCACTATTAGACTCCTTATACGACCCACATCCTTTATGAAAAGAAGTTGCATTTACATTACCAATAGTTTCTTGAATGGAACCCTCAAAGTTTAACAACATTCTTTCAAAGATTTCAAACTGGTTGTGCAAAATAACCACAAAAAGGTTAAAGTTGAGTCATATTAAATGTTGTTACAAAGGTAAGATAACATGATCTAAAGCCATTTAAGATATAAAGTACTAACTCTCTCTCTAGTACCCTTTCTCTAGTAGATGATAAATGATATACTATTTTTTTAACTTTCAACAAATAATTTCTCACCAAAAGTTCATTCTTGGATAAGGACTAAAGCCTTCCATGTAATTCCATGATTCTGGATTATATAGCAATGTTAAATCATTGTTTAAGAGACACTCATTGTTATCTTACATAGAGATTACCAATCAAGATTGGGAAGTGACAGAATTATAAATTCAACTCTTAACTAAAGCATCATATTAAATCCATATATCTAACTGTTGGTTTGGAATTGTACAATTGGTATCAAGAAATGACAAGGGTCTAGGCATATTTTCATTAACAAACCCTTCAAGCCTATAAGCCATACTAAAGCAAAGAATCTGATCACGTCATACTAGGTAATTATTTTCATCAAGCTTAAAAGAAATTGAAATACAGTTAGGTGAAAAGGATAGAAAATTTTGTGAAATAATATCAAGAATTGAACCACTGTTGATTGATCTTGTTAAGAACAGAGTGGTGTTCCTATTTTTCAACATTTTAATTACTTGTTGATTCTGTAATCTTTTTGAACTTGTATCATTATTATGAACAATATTAATCCTTAGTGAATTTAAAGTAGAAGGAAACGTAGAATTGATGTCATCTTTATATGATTCTTTGGAACCCATTGTAGTATAGCAAGTTAATTTTCTGATATTATACAAGATTATACTTAAGAGAGATGAAATGAAATCTGAGTAAATATAGTAATGTATTTTCGTTGAGTTGAAATATACAACGTTTTGTTTATAGTATTCAATACAAACTTTCTATTGACTATAACAAATAACCAATCATATAGCTTTATTACTAATAGATAAACAACAAATTCTCTTACACATATAATTATATGGATAGTCTAACCCTTTTTTCTTATAATTTTATTTCTTTCAATTTTAATTTTCATATGTTTATTATAAAATTTGAGATAATTTTTAAACTTAACTTCAACATTGTAAAAATTGGGGTGAATTAAAATGTAAAAGTTATAAAAAATAAGATCGATGAAATCATAAGAAAAAAAATGTATCAAATTTACACTCAAATTAATAATTACATTAAATATGTGTCAATATAATATTTAAATATTAAGAAGATATAACTTTTTAGTAATAAATGGCACACTTTCATTAGTTCAAATACAAATTAAAATATATAATTATGTGTATTTAATATTTCTCAATGTATTAAAAATATATGGATAATTTGTATGAATTAACTTAAATTTGAAAGTAGATTTTCACATATCAAAATTGCATAAATGTTGCAAGTTTTTTTACTAGTCCTATTAATATAACAATTTGGATGAAGGGTGGTTAAAGAAACACATAAATTATGTTGTTGTAAGTGTAACATAAAAGACCTATTATTTTAAAAAAATCATATCACAAAGATCTTGGACCCATCTAAATAAGGTCACATGCCAAGCTAGTGATTCATATTGTAAGTGCATTTTTGATTTAATCATTTTTATAAGACATTTCACCAAAAATGAAAGAAAAAATTAAATAGCAAGCGTTTACTCATAAAAAATCCAACCCTTACGTGAAAGAAACCAACCCTAATCTCGTTGCCACTCAAAACCATTCCATCGAAAAGTTAACCTTCTCTTGCCGAAAAACTACCCTTTCTCTAACCGGTGGTAGTTGTGTGGTGATGGAGGTTTCTCTAGGTAACGTTTCGTAATGTTGGTTTTTTTTTATATATAATTCTAAATTTTTTTTTATAAAAATGATTAAACTAAAAATATCTTTATAATAAGAGTTATAAAAATAATTAAACTAAAAATATATTTATAATAAGAGTTATAAAAATAATTAAACTAAAAATCTATTTATAATAAAAGTCATGTGATAGACATGTATTTACATTAACGTAGAATCTTTATAGTATATTTTAAAAGTAATAAAAAATTTATACTCCACTTAATAATAACAATACTTATGTGTGAAAGGTACAGGTTCCAAACTGTTCTCTATTCAAACAATTTCTATTAATATCATAATAATATTTTTATTTTTTAAAATATTAAAACATTAAATAAATATTTAATGAATTTGTTTTAACTAATTAACCTTTATGCACTCAATCACATGCTGCTAAATATTTTGCCAAAACATATTATAATCAGATTTGAAGTTAAAATTCCTGGAAAAAGTATGAGTTGTTGCCATTTTTGTGACCCATGATAGCCTACTAGCCCCTGCAAAATATATTGATAAAAGGAAAACTTACCAGAAATTGAAACTTACTTTTTTTTTTTTTTTTGAGAACTAAACCAAAATATATATAACAAAAACCACCGTACAGAAACAAATAATTTAAAATGTAATACTAAACACAAGTGCGCACTTTAATTATTAAGAGTAATTTTAATATACTTATTAATAATATATTTATTTATAATTTATCAAAAATATATAATAAATAAATTTTTTAATTATAAATTTATATCTATCATTTAGAATACATACATTTATTATTTAAATTTTTTGATAAATTATAAAAAATAATATTTTTAAAATTTATAAAAATAATATTTTAATAATATTGAATGTTATTTTATTAAATTGTTTTCAATATATAACGAATTTAAATAATTATAATCTTATTTAAACTTTATTTAATACGAATATTTTAATATTAAAAATATATAAAATATTTATAAATAATATTATTTTAATCGTTAAAAAAAATCAAAAAGTTTTTATATGTACACCCACTTAGCATTAAACTAAGATAAATATTTTGCTTTGACTATTTTATTTATTTATTAATGCTTTGACTAATTTCTTGATCAACTGGCCTCGCTGTAATTTGATTTCTAGTGAAGCTAGCTTGTCGGGCTTCCTCAAATAACACAATTGAACTATATTATAATCTCCTTTTTTTTGTTTTCTCCGTGCAACAATTCAACAATAGAGACCAAAGAAAAAATTAAGCTGGAAGGTTAAAAATATTACAAGGAATAAGTCCTACTTAGTGTTATTTTCCAATAAATTATAAAAAAAAATTACTTTAATAGTATTTTAAAAAATATATAAAAATAATACCTCTAAAAAAAACTTAAAATAATAAAAATAATACCATAATAATATTGAACAATTTTTAATTAGATAACGTTTAATATTAAATGAGTTTAAATTATTGTAATTTAATTTAAATAACATTCAAATTGAAATAACGTATCAAACTTTTTTTATGATGAAAATATATTAACTAGATATAAACATTATTATTTTATGGTTCAAATTTTAAGGATGATTTTTTTTTTTTATGATCAATATTTGAGGTATTAATTTACGTCAAAATATTTTAAGATCATGTTTGACTGAAACGAATAAGAATGTGAATGAAATTATTTTAACACATTCTTACGTTTGGTTATGTCATAGACATAAAAAAATATAAATAATTCTTAAAAGACATGAAATTGTTATTCTACCGCCACTTTTGAAATTGTTGTTTTATTCCCTTTCCATTGTATACAAATGTATTATTTTAATTTTACGAACAAATCATAAACTTTAAACCTTAAATTTTAAAATCCAAATTCTTATACCCTAAAACTTTAAATCATAAATACTAACCCCAAATTCTTATTTTAATTATAATTATATGATATTCGATGTTAACATGATGAAACTATCAAATATTAATACTTGGGTATTATTTTGTAAATAATATGGAAGAAAAAAATTATCAAAAATATTTTTCTTGTTTTTAATTTTTTAAAATTAAACAATAATTTTAATACTATATTTTGTTTTATAAAAAAAATAACAATTAAACGATATTATTTAAATTTCATTAAACATAGAGGTATTAAGATAATATATAATATTTTTTATTCCAATTGTAAATCAAACAATGTAATATTAATTCATTTTTTGATTTTAATAATCAAATCAAACAATGTAATAATAATACTATTTCATTTACATTTAATTCCATTATGAGTCCTATACCCCTATAGTTTAACTATATGCTTCTACAATCCTACTGCTATGTTACTTGCAATCACTTACTTCAATTCTCTAATTTTAATCATTCAAGTAACGTTAATATCATATAAATTTGTTCTTATACTATACAGAGTAACGTGTCAATTAAACTAAGATAAAATAATTTTTAAAAATTAAGTAAGACAAGATGAAATGATATCTTGATTAACATCGTTTCATTATTATCATATTTCATTAAAAATTAAGTAAAATAAGATGAAATGATGTTTAAAAGTTAATAAATTATATAATAAATTTCATTAATATCTAGTTTCAATTCTCATCTCATAAAATTTATATTTCTAAGTAGCTATTACTCAAAATCTCATGAAGTTTGGGCAATTCCAAATGCTTGGCCCAAATAATCAAAAGGTTTCTTTATCATCAAACAGTTCCTTTAAATGCATACACATTAACATCCTTTCTGAGAAGCCACAATGAATACAAGAAGATAAAATCTCCATTGGCATATCTTTGTCTGGACTACACCTTCCAGGGAATGTATATGAATATCATTAAGTAAAACGTGATAAACATAATCAGCAGCTTTGTTCCTTCTTGTATGCAGCACAGTTAAAATCAGTACAATCCATGCTAACAACAATACCACTACTTCCTGTAGTAGTCTGCCCTTCACAAACAAGTTATGATTCTTAGAGAGCACATACCTTATCAGTTGAACACGGCATTAGATGGACTATCGATGCTCGGATTACTTGTGCTGCCCATGAGGTTACTCAAGGAGCCATAAACATGTCCCATTTTAGCACGTTTTGTCTCCAAATATCTTTTGTTCTCCTTTGTAATAGGAGTCAATAATGAAACCCTGCTGACAATAGTCAAGCCATAACCCTTGAGCCCAATATACTTAGCAGGATTGTTTGTCATCAGTTTCATTGTCCGCACACCCAGATCCCTCAATATCTGAAGTGAAAACATAACCTTTTTAAGCATGCTATTTATTCATAACCGAAACTATAGTTACAAATATTTCTTTCTAAACAAAAGCAATAGGGAAAAAGAATAAAAGTTTGAAGCTCCTCAGATTTTAATGCATGATAGGAACCATGATAAATGTATGATGCTCTAAATTGATTGAGTTCTATAAAATGAACAAGATGGATTTAGTTTTAAATATGATCGAACTGGGAGGAGGAAAGTTGTTTCAAATGGCAATAGTATTGATGAAGTGTATCTTGAGATGTACCCCCAATGGTATATAAGCTACAATATACCTGTGCCCCAATTCCATATTCTCGAGAGTCAACTGGCAATCCTAGCTCCTCATTGGCTTCAACCGTATCGCGTCCTTCATCTTGTAGGTTATAAGCATGAAGCTTGTGGCCCAAACCAATGCCTCTTCCTTCATGACCTCGAAGATATACCAAGACACCCCTCCCTGCAGCTTCAATCTGCTTCATTGCAAGAGCCAGCTGATTCCCACAGTCACATCTGGCTGATCCAAATATATCTCCTGTGAGGCATTCCGAGTGTACCCTAACAAGAATGTCTTCTCCATCTCCGACGTCACCCTGCTCCTATCACAAGCTTAATTACAAAAAATCCCCCCTCTCCAAAAAAGAGAGACAATAAAAAATGTTGAAAGTACATCCATTTCTCACCTTAACCATTGCAATATGTTCAATGCCATCTATGATGGATCTGTAGCAGTAAGCTATGAACGGACCCCACATCGTTGGTAATCGTGCTGCAGAAGAATGATCCACTAATTTCTCTCTCTTCCTCCTATATCTGTCAACAATAAACCCAAATTGTTTTTTGTTAGAACAGACATTTATGTGCTTGTGTTTGTATGAAAAATTATATGGCCTAACAAAAGAACAAGATAAAATACTCTTTAGGGACCTAGCATGAGAGAGTGAATTTTTGTTGCCATGTCTTTGCTCTGATGCTGACCTTGGTGATACGTTCAGTACTGAACAAGATAAGTTGTAGCTGCTACCAAATTCTTATTAAGCTCAATAGACAGTAAGGTCCTAAATTCTTCAAATATATCTCAGTGATAGTACACAAATGTGTTGTAAAAATATTATATTTTTAAATAAAATGTTTAATACATTTTTCATTAAACTATCATGACTTTATTTTTAAGGCTTTCAGCATATCTCCTTTTCAGAATATAGTGTTTGAGGTGATTATTCCAAGTTGTGGAATATCAACAAAACTTCCATCAAAATCAATAAGGAAGCATGACCAGCATAAAAAATATGAAGAAGAAAATTATTTCAGTTCTTAGTGTCACTAAATGGTGTTAATACAGACATGAAATTTCTACACAGTCATCCCCTAAATGGATATGTGATACGTTATCTATACTATATCCAAATTTCACCTATGTAAAACTGGATAAAATTCAGAATGAAGGAAAATATCTCATGATAAAGAAATGGATGGACATGCATGTTGAAATTGCATTGATAGAGCAACTAAAAGTCATAAATTTATCATCGACTCCAATACAAGTAAAATTACCTTATTAAATCAGCAATAGAAATCAACTTTAAGTTCTCCTGCCGTGCAAATTCACGAAGTTTTGGCAATCGAGCCATTGAACCATCAACATCCACTACCTCACAGAGAACTCCAACAGGGTCCAAGCCAGCCAGAACAGCAAGATCAACAGAAGCTTCTGTGTGCCCAGCTCTTTTCAGAACACCACCCTCCCTATACATTAGTGGGAAAATATGCCCCGGGCGATTGAAGTCATCAGGTTTTGAATCTCTAGAAGCAAGAGCCAACACTGTTGTTGCCCTGTCATGAGCTGAAACCCCTGTCGTTGTACCATGTTTTGCATCCTAATAATTTCATACATTCATAAAAAAGTTGCAAGATAGGGAAATCAGTAACATAGAGGTTGTCAGATTGGCTTTCTTATAGAAACAACAGAGCAATTGATTCAATGGCCCAGGCGAGAAGCAATATAAACATTTCATTAGATGGTTTAAACTTTTCATCATACTCGTAACAGCAGTTAACTACGTGTAACATACAGGATTCAAGTCCTATCTAAGGTATATAAATCATTTTTGAGTTTAAAACAAATTCCAGTATTATGTATTGAGAATAAAATTAGAAAACCTGAAAATATGCACCAGAATAAGAGCAAGTCATGCACAAAAACATTTGAAAAAAAATAAAAGGATAACATCTCAAAATTAAAAGTCATGTAAGAAAAGTACCCACCACAGTCACAGCGAATGCAGTTAGAAGTTTCTCATCATTTTTCTTTTGATTAACCATCTGGGGAAGTTGCAATCTATCTAGATCTTCCTCTTTCATGCTCACACAAACTATACCAGTTCCATGCCTCACAAGAAAAGCCATAGCCTCAGGTGTTGCGAGTTGTGCTGCCATGATTAGATCTCCTTCATTCTCTCTGTCCTCATCATCCACAACAATGACCATCTGCAATGCTATTGATAATCTTTAGTAATGGGACAAAATTAAAAGAAATGTGATACATATAATTAAGGAAACCAAATATTATAGAAAATAGAGGAAATAAGTGACCTTTCCCTGGCGAATATCCTCAATGGCCTCTGCGATAGAAGCAAATTCTTCTGTTGGACAATCCAGATCAAACTCATCACTATCGACAGGAAACCCACTAATTGTTGGAGCAATGTCTGCTGAAAGTGCATCAAGTGGCTGCATCTCAATCCCAATTGGCTTATCATTATCAAGAGTACTACTTGCCAATACATTGTTGCTGTTAGTATAAGACAAAAGGTCACCTTCCCCAGATACCAATGTAGCTCTAGTTTTAACTGCACCCCTGTTACTGTGTAAAAACCTACTTCCCTGCCTGATTGAGGCTAAATCATATATAAATCTGCTTGTTGAGTAGGGATAAAAACTGTTCAAACCACTGAAAATTTTAAGATTTTTGAATGCCCTACACACAAGAGAGAGTTTGCACTGGATTAGATAATAAAGTATACAGCAATGGAAACAAAAGAAGAAAAATATAAAAGAAGGTTTGTCTAAGTTTATGGGCAGTACAGAAAATTGTAGTTGAACCTTTCATCTTCTGAGGTGAGCAGTAGTAAAAATAAAGAAACCGTAGTCCATACCAAGATACGGCAAAATATGCAATATATTCTTAGACATTCACAGTTCCACAAACTATTGCTCACCATAAAACACATTCAGTTCATATATACTTTAAAAATCTATAGTGAAATTGACAAGTTTCAGGACTGCTAACAGAATGTCCTTGCTGCAAGAAGTTAAGTTCGTTGGTGTGTGTTGTGATGCATGCTGTAACAGTGACAGACATCAATACTCAGTGGAGTAAAACATGGAGCAGACAATAATATTAGTGGAGCCATAAAATATGGATGTGCAAGAATTATAGTTATTGTTTAATTTTCGTTTTCTTTGTATACATATATCTTAACTCTTGTATAGAAACATAATAGGAAATAATAATGAAACACAATATTTGAAATGATATCAGAGCAAGTTATTGCTGATTAATGGAATTACCTACTGATTTCTGTTTTTTTTTTTGCTAATTTCTGATTCTGATTCTGGGGTGGCTGTTTTCTGTGGCTGCTGATTTATGTTTTTTGCTGATTGCTGATTGTGGCTGCTGATTTCTGTTTTGCTGAATGTGGTTGTTGATCTATGGGGTGGCCATTTCTGATCTCTCGACACTGGTTCGATCTAGGTGGTCGTTCTGACTTACTCATCGGTTCCACCATCAGTTTCTTTTCTGGAAAAGAAACAGAACACAACGATAAACGGCACTGAGGTTGCGTTCTGTGTATCTGCATTGTATCTGCGGTTGAAATCATAGATTGTTTGTAGTCTCTGTACATAGCCGTGGGCAACCGCACCGGTTTCCTGCCTCCGTGAAACTTGAAACACAGCAACATATATTTTATGTTTTGTCTCTGTGCGTGTGGCTGGTTGGAGCCGTAGGTCTATCTACAGTTGTGGGTAACCATACTGTTTTTCTAAGCTCGGACAAGCTTGGAACGAGAAGGAACTGCACAGAGGTTGCGTGAAGAAAGAGTTGCTGTGAAGCCACGCAGAAGAAGCTGCACTGAGGAACGCAGAAGAAGTTGGCTGAGGAACGCGCAGAAGAAGCTACGCTCGTTTGTAAAATGTTTTTTAGGGTTACGAATTTTTCTATATATAGTGTACGAACGAAGTGTAAAAAAAAAGGAAAAACGGAAGAAAAAAAATTTAGATTTCATGGCGGAATCTAGAGATTTAACACCAATTTCATATTAGAAGATTTGACGACGAAAATGACGGAAGTTCTAACTAGAGCTCAGACCGTCTCACAACCTCTGCTAACTGAAGCATCGACTGCCCCTGTTAGTATCAAGTTGGGAGGATCCAACTATGCCTTGTGGTCGCAGGTGGTGGAGATGTATATCTCTGGCAAAGACAAACTGGGATATATTAATGGGGAATTTCCTCAACCTGCTGAAACCGACCCCTCATTCAGGAGATGGCGCACTGAAAATGTCATTGTTAAAGGATGGTTGATCAATTCGATGGACCCCTCCTTGATTGCAAATTTTATTCGATTCTCAACTGCGAAACAAGTTTGGGATTCTACTGCTACCACCTATTATGATGGGACAGACACGTCTCAAGTATATGATCTTCGCCGTCGAGTTACTCGTATGAAGCAGGCGGGTGGATCCATTGAAAAATACTATAATGACCTTCAAGGTTTGTGGCGAGAAATTTATTTTCGTCGTCCTAATACAATGGAGTGTGCGAATGATATACAAAAATACAACTCCATCGTATAGGAAGATCGAGTGTATACCTTCCTCGATGGACTGGATGATAGATTGGATAAAACTCGAAGTGATGTGCTTCAAATCAAACCATTCCCTACAGTGGAACAAGCCTATGGATTCATACGTAGGGAAGAAGTCCGGCAGACCGTGATGATCACAGGTATAGATACGACACCCGGAGCAGTTATGGCTTTTAAAGGGTCAAGGGACACCATAATCTGATCCCACCAAAAACAGGAACCTCTTTGGATAGCAAGAAATCCACGGGAAATCCACCATCACTTGACATGAAATGTGGCCATTGCGGAAACTCCAAACACACCCGTGAAAACTGCTTCAAACTATATGGGTATCCAGAATGGTGGAATGATCTTCAAGCACGGAAGAAACGGGACACCATTGGGCAAGCCGCTGTGGCTACCAATAATGCCTCACTATCCCTTACTTCTCAGGCCGAATCTTCCCAGGATCCAGGTATTTCAAGTAAAGCATTTCTCATCTCTACTCGTAGTGATAAGAAGGATTGGATTCTAAACTCTGGAGCTACAGATCACATGACATTTGACCCAAACGATCTCTCCAATACAAGCCAGCCAAGACGGAGCCGTGTTGCCAATGCAAATGGGGTCACTTATCCAGTTACAGGAGCTGGAACAGTGACCTTATCTTATTCATTATCATTATCTAATACTTTGCTTGTACACTCTCTGTCAAACCGACTAATGTCTGTAAGTCAGGTCACTTCAGACCTTAACTGTGTAGTATTGATGTATTCTACTTTTTGCCTTCTACAGGATATTCTCACCAAGGAGATCATTGGGCGTGGTACTAGGAGAGGAGGGCTATATTATGTGGATGACCTCAGTTCAGGAAGAGCCAATCACATGCAACATACTATTGGTAACAAGGAACGACATATTTGGCCATGTCATCGTAGATTTGGGCATTCATCATTCAGGTATTTAAAGCACCTACTCCCCAGTTTATTTTCAAATATCACACATTCAGATTTCAAATGTGATACTTGTATCCTAGCAAAAAGTCATAGGGCATCTTATCCTATGAGCATGAATAAAAGTATGACTCATTTTGCTTTGGTACATTCTGATGTTTGGGGACCTTCCCCGGTCATTACACCATCGGGTCATCGTTGGTTTGTTATTTTTGTTGATAATTGTACACGAATGACATGGTTTTACCTTCTCAAACATAAAGATGAAGTATGTTAATAGAAGAGAGTATGTTAATCAACAATTCCGGACATACTTGGACAACCATGGTATTCTTCATAAAACCTCGTGTTCACAAACCCCACAACAGAATGGGAGTGCGGAGAGGAAGAATCGACATATTTTAGAAACGGCTCGGGCCTTACTAATCGGTGCACATATGCCTAATCAATACTGGAGTGATGCTGTTACTACAGCTGTGTATCTACTGAATCGTATGCCCACAAAAACCTTACAATTTCAGACTCCATTAAAGGTGTTATCTGATCATCTTCCCTTGCCTACTATTTTGATGCTTCCGCCCCGAATTTTTGGATGTATTGCTTTTGTCCACCTCCATAAAAATCAACGAACTAAGTTGGATCCATGTGCTGTCCAATGTGTATTCTTGGGGTATGGTGTACAAAAAAAGGGTTATCGATGTTATGATCCAATTACTAAAAGAACCTATATTACCATGGATGTCACTTTCCTCGAATCAGAATGTTTTTTTCCATCACCGGTATCCAATTACACTCTTCAGAATGAGAGTTATGGTGAAGAACGAAATTGACTTGATGTTGGAAAATTAGACACTAGTCCAACATACTCGGATCGTGCCAATAATATGGAAGATCCAGTATCTAGACCCGAGCTTGAACTTCCAAGAACTGAAGCTGAAGTAGTAATTGAATCTCCAGAAGATGAAGTGGTTGATGTACCCCTCAATTCTCTAGTACCCAATGATCCTCCTGCTGAGAACACTCCTCAGGTAAGCTATCTTATCACATCTTTACAAACTAATGCTATAGATACATCTGTTGGTTATGTTTTACCTTTCAGACACAATCGAGGTAAACCTCCAAATCGATACTCCCCAGAAAGAGAAGAACGACAACCCAAGTATCCAATAGCAAATTATGTATCTACTCAAAGGTTATCAGAACCTATCAGGGCATTTGCACAAACACTCTCCTCGTGTCAAATTCCGAGTAGCATTGAAGAAGCCTTATCTGATCCAAAATGGGCTCAAGCTATAAAAGAGGAATTTGAGGCATTGTAGAAGAATAACACATGGGTGTTAAGCGAGTTGCCTCAAGGGAGGAAGATGGTAGGATGCAAGTGGATTTTCTCCATTAAGTATAAAGCAGATGGGTTAGTTGATCGATACAAGGCGAGGCTTGTGATATACACAGAAACATGGGATAGATTATCAAGAAACCTTCTCACCTGTGGCTAAACTAAAAACTGTAAGAGTTTTGCTATCTCTTGCAGCAAATTTAGATTGGCCATTGCACCAACTTGACGTGAAGAATGCATTCCTTCATGGTGACCTTGAAGAAGAGATTTACATGGATATCCCACCAGGATATACTGTTACATCAGGAAAAGAAACTGCATGTAGATTACAACGAGCATTGTATGGACTAAAACAATCACCTCGAGCGTGGTTTGGTAGGTTGAGTTCAGCAATGAAGAAATATGGGTTCCAACAAAGCAACTCTGATCATACTCTTTTCCTAAAACATCGATTAGGGA
This sequence comes from Hippophae rhamnoides, assembly GCA_033030585.1. Lineage (NCBI taxonomy): Eukaryota > Viridiplantae > Streptophyta > Magnoliopsida > Rosales > Elaeagnaceae > Hippophae > Hippophae rhamnoides. The sequence goes on from CM065434.1 coordinate 41,349,105, forward strand.
AGATAACAACCCTTATAGTCTATGTAGACGACATGATCATTACAGGGGATGATAAAGAAGAAATCTACAAGCTTCAAGAACAACTCACAAATGAGTTTGAAATGAAGAGCTTGGGAGGCTCAAATACTTTTTAGGTATTGAGGTAACAAGATCAAAACAAGGCATATGTCTTTCCCAAAGGAAATATACTCTGGACCTACTAGCAGAGGCAGGACTACTAGATTGTAAACCTGTCGATATTCCAATGGTTCAAAATCATAAACTCGGAGAATATGTGGACCAAGTACCAACAGATAAACAGAGATATCAACGGTTAGTAGGTAAACTCATATATTTATCTCATACTCGACCTGATATTGCTTATGCTGTGAGTGTCGTGAGTCAGTTCATGCACTGCCCAAGTGAAGACCATATGGATGCGGTCATGCGAATACTTTGTTACTTAAAATCCTCCCCTGGGAAAGGACTTATGTTTTCAAAGAATGGTCAATTGGAAGTCCTTGGATATACAGATTCAGACTGGGCAGGGAATATGAAGGATAGTCAATCTATTACTGGGTACTTTACTTTTGTGGGGAGCAATCTTGTTACATGGAGGAGCAAGAAGCAAAAGGTAGTTGCCTTATCCAGTGCTGAAGCTGAATTTCGAGGAATGGTCAAGGGAATATGTGAGCTCCTTTGGTTGAAAAAACTTCTAACTGAGATTGGTGTTGCTCCTAAATCTGAAATGAACTTATTTTGTGATAACAAAGCAGCCATTGCCATCTCTCACAATCCAGTTCAACATCATCGCACGAAGCACGTTGAAATGGATCGGAACTTCATCAAACAAAATCTTGAAGAAAAGATTATTAAGCTTCCATTTGTTAATCAGAAGAACAATTGGCTGATATACTCACAAAATCTGTGTCTGCAAGGAACTTCTACAACTCACTTGACAAGTTGGGCATAAGAGACATATATGCACCAACTTGAGGAGGAGTGTTGGTGTGTGTTGTGACGCCGCAATGATGGTAGAGACACCAATGCTCAGTGGAGTAAAACATGGAGCAGACAATAATATTAGTGGAGCCATAAAACATGGATGTGCAGAAATTATGGTTATTGTTTAATTTTCGTTTTCTTTGTATACATATATCTTAACTCTTGTATAGAAACAGAACAAGAAATAATAATGAAACACAATATTTGACAAAGTTTATGTAAAATAACATTAAAAAGTAATGATTACCGATGATTCATGGTTTAAACTTGTTGGAGTTGAACCTAATAACTCATTTCTAATTCTTAACATTCCACGGGCTACTTTATCTGGACTACTTTATCTTTACAAAGGTTTATTACTTAAACTTTCCTCAATAGTAGGTTTCATTGTATTTTTATGAGTCCCATCAAACTTAGAAACTTTAATTTACAATGAATACTTTCAAAGGGATTAGATCTTAAGACCTTACACTCGTATAGAGTGTTGAAATTATTGATAAATCAACATCCCAAAAACTTAAACTTGTGAGAGATATACTAGCAACTCATTTATACTATTTAACATTTTGAAAATTTAGTCATCAGAACCATAAACATCATAAATATATCATTAGACACTTAAGTGTGACATGTTTGGTTTTATGCTGAATTTGTATTTTTCATACTTTTTTGAGAAACAACAAAAGGATCTCAACTATTTTCCTAACGGGTATAAAATATTTATCTACGACAAGGTCCAGAGCCAAACACCAACTTCCATTACTTTGCACCAAGAATTTCGTACTGAATGAGGAAGTTGGATCTGCTCAAATTAAGAAAATCCCATCATCCATGTATATGCAGATCAAACTGAGACACCAAACCAACAAACGATTTCAATCAATATAGCAAAACAAACATCCAACTTCTATGGGAAAATTCCATAATACCGATGATTCAAAGAGGATGGGAAATGAAAGGTTAAGCTAAAAATCAAAATGGAAAAAAGAACCTGTATGAAACATTTAAATGTATACATCAATCTCTGAAGAACTTACTGGGGATGAGAAAGAGCGGTTGTAGGAGTAAATACGTTGAAGAAAGCCATTGGAGTTGATGGTGATGCCTGCCCAAAAGCTCAAAAATAGAGACTTTTGAAAGCCGCTTGAGTCTATATTTAAATAGGAGGAGACGAAGGCGAAGAAGGTAGGTAGTTGGTAGTTAGCAAAATACGGTACGGTTATTATTCTAAGAATTGTTATATATTAAAGATTATTGTTTTAACAGTGAATAAATTTATAAAAAATAATATTTTAATTAAAAATTATTAAAATAATATAATTTATATTTAATTGATTTAATTTAAAAAAATTTGTAATATTTCTCTCTACAAATAAAAAATCAAAAAGAAAAAGGATAGATTATACTAATAATCTTTATATTTGTTTCTTTACATTTTGTTTTTTTATTAGTCCCTTATTCTTTAGATTTAATAAATATATTCTTAAAATTAAAATCTATTTAAAATAGGAATTAACTTAAATCAAGTTAAATATTTTTATTTTTTATGATTTTTGTGTATCTTAATTTTCATTATTATTATAAATCAGAAGAAAATGTTATAGAACTATCTTATATTAATTTATTATGTAGTTTATTCTTTTAAATTAAAAACAGTATCATTTAATTTCTTAATAAAATACAATTAAAGACAAATTATATTATTTTATAATTTTTTTATTAAAATATTATTATTTTTATATCAAGTAATTAAACGCTATTAAAATATAGGTATTCGATAATGATAAAATTATAATTAAAACAAAAATAATTCACAAAATATTCATTTTAATATTTGTTAATTATAACACATTTTATTTTAATGTTTTATTAATTTTTAATTTTTAATAAAAATTAAAAAAATATATTTAAATAAAATTTTATTATTATCTATTTTTCTTAAACTATTTCATATTAAATTTCACTTTTATTTATATTAAAAATTCCTAATTTAATTACGTTTTAATTATTTAACAATGATAATATTTTAAATGAATTTTTTTTTAAAATAATATAATTTTTTTTAAAATTAAAGAATTAAATAACACCATTTTAAATTTAAAATATTAAACGATATAAATAATTTAATATAAATAAATTCTATATCACTTCATTGTATAATTAAATTAATTTTGTTCGAGATAGGTTAAATTAAAAAATAATATATACAAAATTATCACGTTGATGTTATTATAATTTTAGTTTCGAATTCTTTATTATCAAGTTTTGAAATTATTTAAAGATTACAAAAATGAAAGAGATAACTTGGACAAACCTTTAATTAGGTAGTGATGTTAAGTAAACACTTTACTTAAAAATCCTTAATACTTTTATTTTTAAAATTTGTTTTGATAAATTATTTTAATTAAAATATTTAAATTGAATATGTAGTATATAAAATTAGGATGTATTTTATGAATAAGATAATAAAATTATAATTTAACGTGATATACACGTCACTTAAATTTATCAATTTTTGGTTAAAATAATTGATTTAAAAATATTTCAATAATACAATCTTTTTTTATCAATTTAAAATAATTATTGGATTGATTTGGTTTTAAATTTAAAATAACAGATTAAATATTGATTGATTCAATTTTTAAATTTTAAAAACCAATTAAAATCGAACCAATTCATATATATTATATATTTTTTTCATTTTAGCTATTTTTATTATATTATTTCTATTTCTTTCGGTTTAAAAATTCTAAATCTTAATACATATTCATAGTCATATACAATCTTAAAAAAGTTTAATTATACTTTTTTAATGAAAATTTGTAAATGATAAGCTCAACGACTACATGTAATCCTAATTAGTTATTACACACTTTTTTTAATCTATTAATTACAAGTATTATTAAAATATATATATATATATATATTAAATCTTAACAAAATCTATAATTTAATTTTCATTTAAACAAACAATAATGTTAATAAATAGTGAAACATTTGAAATGAAAATAGTGATATAAATATTAAGAATTCTAAAGATTATACTATCAATTATAATATTATTCTTTATATAGATATAAAAATAATAAAACTTTATGCAAATAATTTTTTCTAAAATGTCAATCGGACTCAAATTCATCGAAATATATACTTAAGAAGTGAAAATTAAAGTTCACATTTTCATAAACTATGTGATCTTACGTATATAATCGTTCCTTTAACGAAAATAGCAGTGTTACATGTTATAAATTAAGACAAAGTTAGGATGGTTAAAAATGATTGAGGTATATAATATGAATATGGAGTTAAGTTTGAAAAATAGGAAGTTTGAGATCAATAGCAATTGCAATTGTACACTTGAATTGGGTAGGTCCAAGTTGGGCATTTGACATTTTCCTGAACCAAAAAAAAAAGTGTTTTATAAAGGATACTTTTTCAAAATATAAATTTATAGTTAATTATCGTTGTTAGAGAAAATATTGATATTATTAATTTATATTTATAGTGTTAAGATTAAAAATATTTGAATCACAGAATAATTTTAATTAAATAATATTAATATATAATAAAATTGAAAAAATAAGGATATAAAATTAAATACAAATCGATGGGTTTAACATTTATCTCGTAGGTGTTGATATGGCAGCACCTTGACCTCACAATTTTGACTCGAATAGCTCCAAAGAAAGCAGTCTCCTTTGTCTTTGTTATTATTTCTTTCGAGAACTCTCTAACCCTCGCTTTAAAATCTCTTAAATCTTCGAGAGGGTTTTTACACTCTTCTCCGTTAGTCATTTCTCACCCAAAATAGGCTCATCTAACATTATTCCTTAGGGCTCAATGGCTCCAGTTTTAAGCAGAAGCTTAGCCACTGCGTCCCTTGCTTCACTTCCTTCATTCAACTTCACTGTAAGAAAGCCCAATAAAGTTTTGAACTTGGCAAGCTCTTTTATGCCACAAAATGGGTTCAGAAACGGATTGGCTTGTAGTGGGTTGAAATGGAAGCTTGAGAGAAGGAACAGGGGATTCACCTTCCGTTGTGAAGCAGTAGTTACTGAGAAAGAGACTGCTGATACGCCTGGTGAAAAATTCGAGTACCAAGCTGAGGTGTGTCGCTTTCGTCTCTCTATAATTTGGGGTCTTTTTTTTTCTCGAGGTTATTGAAGTTCTTTTTTTTAATATATAAATTTGCTTTGTATTTTAGAACAGTAGTGTCAAAGAGAAAGTGAAACTCCTGATAAGTGAGAACTTTCGTTTCAACCAGCTCAATTTTAAAACTTTATCTGTATGTAGTGCCTATTTTAAAACGTTGGATATAAAGGATGGGACTTTCTCAGTGTTGGGATAGGTCTGATAAGGTGATTCTATCAAATAATGGATAGAAAGAGGTAGGGCAGTTTGGGGTTTGTTGATAAATCTTTTTCGGGTTGGGTCTTTCATCATGTGTGCAATGAGTATTTGTGTAGATTTTTACGAAATGGAAATTATGAGTTGATAATTTGAAACCCTTTCAGGTCAGTCGACTGATGGATTTGATAGTTCATAGCTTATACAGCCACAAGGAGGTGTTCCTTCGAGAGCTAGTCAGGTGAGCTGCACTTGTCTATTTCACGTCTAATATCCATTGTTTATTTTTTTGACCAAACAATAATTAGGAGGGGAGGGATTTGAAACAGGATATAAATATTCCTTTAAAAGTTCTCCACTAACTAATATTGGTTGCTGAGTTTCTACTGTTTCCAAATTGTTATAATGCATCTTGCATCCTAGTATGAGTTTCTTTGTGGGCTTTGATTGACCGAGAAACAACCTATCTGGAATAGTCGATCTAAAACTTATTATTTCCAAACTCTCTAATAATGCATGTTTATGGTTGTGCCTTTTTATTGTTGTCTTAGATAATATTGCTATACCATTGTCCATATATTGACATTATTCTTTTGGTTCTTTTCCCAGTAATGCTAGTGATGCGTTAGACAAGTTGAGGTTTTTAAGTGTGACTGAGCCTTCTCTTCTTGGAGATGCTGGTGAGCTAGTGATTAGAATCAAACCTGACCCAGACAATGGAACTATCACCATAACGTATGAATGCTTTGGATTTAATTTACTTTTTTCTAGGATATGCACGTTTATTATTTCTAAAAGTAATGGCTTCTGATTTTTCAGAGATACTGGTATTGGAATGACCAAGGATGAGCTTATTGACTGTCTTGGAACTATTGCTCAGAGTGGTACTTCAAAGTTTTTGAATGCTTTGAAGGTATCAAATTTATGTTTGTTTTTATTGATGGCATTATTTTAAGCTTTGCTGCGGTCTATGTGAAAGTTTTGATTACATACTCCTGAAATTCATTCTTATGAATTTGTGTTTTTTAGGAAAACAAGGATCTTGGTGCTGACAATGGATTGATCGGTCAATTTGGTGTTGGATTCTATTCAGCATTTCTTGTTGCTGAGAAGGTCTGTCTTGTTTCCATATTTTAGTGATGTCTTTCTGCAGCCATGTGCTCTTGCCTGTGCAATTTAAGCAGTTTCTAAGTAGTTTTCAACTATTCATGCACAATCAGGTTGTTGTCTCTACAAAAAGTCCAAAATCAGATAAGCAATATGTTTGGGAGGCTGTAGCCGACAGTAGCTCATATCTAGTCAGAGAAGAAACTGATCCTGGAAAGCTCCTACATCGTGGAACACAGATCACACTTTACTTAAGGGTACTGTGCTACTTCATTAATTATTTTTATTGAAATTGTTGTTTTAATTGGATCTAATCTTCATATTTTTTCTCAGTTTAACCAATTCTACAGGTGATGTATATTTACAAATTGTGATCTAATATTGGGTTATTGTGGGAAGCACCATTCCCTTGCCTACAATAGAAATTCATGTGTAACTATATGAGTTGTGTTATATCATCCTTCCCATGCTCCCACTTTTGTGCCATATTTTTAGAATCATTAACTATTTTTAGAATTTATGATGCTAGAGTTGACTTGAGTCAATTTGATGTACGCTGGTGGCACAATTATTTCTTTATAGTTGAAATAATTTAAATTGTGTTTTTTCCTTGCAGGAAGACGACAAGTATGAATTCTCAGAGCCAACCAAGATTCAGAGTTTGGTGAAGAATTACTCCCAATTTGTTTCTTTCCCAATCTACACATGGGCAGAAAAATCAAGGACTATTGAAGTGAGAACTCCTTTTTCTCTAGTTGCAAATTATGGATTTGAAAACCTTTGTCCTTAACTTCGGGTCTTAATGAAATTGGAATCCTTGATAGGTGGAAGAGGAGGAAGAACAAAAAGAAGGAGAAGAAAAGAAAGAGGTGACTTGTGATTCTTGATAGTGGATGTAGGGATGTAGCAATTTTTCTTTGTATGTATTACACTTGGATGACTTGCTCTTGTTATCAGGGAGAGAAGAAAACAAAGAAGACAAAAACTGAGAAGTATTGGGACTGGGAATTAGCTAATGAAACAAAACCTATATGGGTAAGTTAAGCTGTTAATGCTATGAAGTCTTGAAATTTGGCATCATTTGATCTCCAACAGATATCGATGGGGATTGCTTATTTTAGAATTTTTTAATCGTGTGATTTGCTTATGACATTTGAACTTATTTTTACACTTTGATTACTGCTCTACATAGATGCGGAATTCCAAGGAAGTTCAAAAAGAGGAGTACCACGAGTTTTACAAGAAAACTTTCAATGATTTCTTGGATCCTCTTGCATATACTCATTTCACAACAGAGGTAGTGTAACCATTTGGCTTTAGAGTTGAAATAATATTGTTTGGAAAATAATTTTTTATTTTTGAAACCTTGCAGGGTGAGGTGGAGTTTAGGAGTGTTCTTTATATCCCTGGAATGGGACCTCTAAACAATGAGGATGTAGTGAATCCTAAAACAAAGAATATACGTTTGTATGTGAAGCGGGTGTTTATCTCAGATGATTTTGATGGTGAACTGGTGAGTTTTTCCACAGCTTTTTTACTCTATCCATCTCAAAAGGAGATGTATAATGTAGTTGCTCTTTCCATCTCTCTTTATTTTGAAAAAAAACTTGTATAGTATGTGACTGATTTCTTTGGCTTTATTCAAATGGAAAGAAAACGGTTGTTTATCTCACTGAACTACAGTTGTCACATGCGATCTCTATTTGGAATGATGTGTTATTTTAGATGTCTGATATCTGCTTGTATCATGAGCCTAATGGAATTACATTACTGGAAACTTGAATTGCAGTTTCCACGATACTTGAGCTTTGTGAAGGGTGTGGTGGACTCTAATGATCTTCCTCTAAATGTTTCTCGAGAGATTCTTCAAGAAAGTCGAATTGTAAGATTATTTATTCTTTATGGGAAACTAGTTTTTTTGGTTCAAGGATTGCTTACCTCTTCTATTTGCAGGTGAGAATAATGAGAAAGAGACTCGTAAGGAAAACATTTGATATGATACAGGATCTCTCAGAAAGTGAAAATAAAGAGGTTGGTGGCATAATTAACATCTTCCTTTTCTATTTAAGCTTGATAGTTGTCATTTGACTTGAAAGTGCTTGAATTTGGTGCAGGATTATAAGAAATTTTGGGAGAACTTTGGCAGGTTTCTTAAGTTAGGATGCATCGAGGACTCTGGAAATCACAAGCGTATTACGCCACTATTGCGGTTCCATTCTTCAAAAAATGAAGAAGAATTGACAAGCTTAGATAATTATGTCGAAAACATGGGCGAGAATCAGAAGGCTATCTATTACTTGGCAACAGATAGCCTGAAAAGCGCAAAGTCTGCTCCATTTTTGGAGCAGTTAGTCCAGAAAGATATTGAGGTATGTGCCCTGCATTGCTTCATGCTTAGATAAACAATCAGACCTGTTCTTTTTTATTTTTGTAATGGTCAACTCTGAGGATTGGTTTTCTTAGGTTTTGTATTTGATTGAGCCGATCGATGAGGTTGCAATCCAGAACCTACAGACATACAAGGAAAATAAATTTGTTGATATTAGCAAGGAAGATCTAGAGCTTGGTTAGGACTATTATCTCCTTTTATGTTTTTAACTTTTTCTTAAAATCAATGTCTTTATTGTTGACATTTATGTCACTTAAATTTCTTTTGAATTTGTGTATATATTTCTGAGAGAAGTTTTAAATTACAATACTAGGGGATGAAGATGAGGTTAAAGACAGAGAAACTAAACAAGAATACAATCTTCTCTGTGATTGGATAAAGCAACAACTTGGTGAGAAGGTAGCAAAAGTTCAAGTTTCAAAGCGTTTGAGTTCGTCACCCTGTGTGCTTGTTTCTGGCAAGTTTGGGTGGTCTGCAAATATGGAAAGGTCAGTGATGGATTACATATCATTGACGCGGTTGATACCGTACTTCATCTTCTGAGGTACTAATATATAATATTATTTCCCCTGTAGATTGATGAAAGCTCAGGCTCTTGGAGATACTTCAAGTTTGGAGTTTATGAGGGGGAGAAGAATATTGGAAATTAATCCAGATCATCCCATTGTTAAGGACCTAAATGTATGCTAATTCACCTAACCATCATACATCGTCATATGAAGTCTTTGAATTCATTGTAACAACAGAAAATATAACGTTCTTCAAATGAGATTGGAAAAACTTGTGTCAAACTTACAACGAAGGATCCAACATTTTAGCAACTAATTATCTCATTATTTTATTGATATTGTAGGCTGCTTGCAAGAACGCTCCTGATAGCACTGATGCCAAGAGAGCTGTTGATCTCCTATATGATACAGCCTTAATATCCAGTGGATTCACCGTAAGAGCAATCGAAAATCTTTTAGCTAGTGATCGGTATGATCCTGCATGAATATGAATTTTCATATCATATAATTTATACATGTCTTATTGGTAATGCAGCCTGACAGCCCAGCTGAGTTGGGAAACAAGATATATGAGATGATGGCTATGGCCCTTGGAGGACGTTGGGGTCGACTGGAAGATAATGATGGGGTGGAAACAGAGGCAGCAGTTGATAACGCTGCCGAACCTGAGGCAAGTTCCGTCGAAGTTACTGAGGCACAAGTTGTTGAACCCTCGGAAGTGTGGATCGAGTCTGAGAGTGATCCTTGGAATGATTAAATGATCCACAGATGCCTTAATGCAAAAAAATTAAAGGGATCAATTATATGGAGGGAAATCAATAATTCACAGGGAAGGGTCTGTTGGTTCTTGGTTGATTATCAATTCAATGTTGTTTTGAAAGAGAAACGGATTAGGAGAGAAAGAGTAATACAAGTTTTTTCTAGCTAAACAATAAGTATCATTGCTCTTATCTTAAGGCATAAAATAATATTTTAGTCAAAGCGAATTAGCTCAGAAATTTGAGATAAGCACATGAAATGAAATCGGAGGACAATAGATCTAGCCCTTTTTTAAATTCAAATTTTACACATTTTAAACGAAAATTACAAGAGCAACTAAATTAATAAAATAAAAACAGGTGAAATTATGTTAGAAGTAGACAAAAATCATTTGTAATATGAGACAATTGTTTCTTTAGTTTTTTTGAGTTTTTCAATCATATACTATTATTTTCATTGATAAGATTTTTAGTTTAATTTGATTTTTTTTATTTTCACATTTTGAATGGTAAATGTATTTAAATATATATATATATATATATATATAAGATTTGTATTTAAATCTACAAACAAAATAAATTAAAATATAACAGGATACGTTTGAAATTATGTGAAAGAAAATGTATAAGTAATTTATGTATAATATTTTTTTTTATTTTACCAAAACACATACAATATAAGTGTGGGTATTAATTATGATGTGTTCCTTAAATAGTGATTCTTGATATGTTACAGCAAAAAATTAAATATGAATTATTTTAAGTGAAAATAAAGAATAAATTTTAAATTATAGACGGGGAACAAAAATCAAGAGGGGATTTCTTACCCCGCTCTGCACGTTTTGAAAGAATGTGATTTATTAATACTTATTAATTAAATTGTTGGTTTTTTTCATCGAGTATTAATTATGTGTAATAATATTATCATAATATAAATTCTTAATATTATAAGAATATTTTATTAACATAATTTTATCAACAAAAAAAAAATAAAACTAATAAATAATTAATATTAAATGAACGTACAAAAAAATTATTTTGATAATATAACTATCTTGTGTTTTTAATAAAAATAGTTGTGCTAATTAATGTAAGAGCAAATGAATAATTTCTGAATCATCCTAGATCCCAGCAATGAAAACGAAGGTGTTGTTCTAATTTAATATTTCATTCACGTGTACTCTCACATCATTCCTTAATGTAAGAGAAAATGAATAATTTCTGAATCATCCTAGGCTCAACACCTTCGTTTTCATTGCTGGGATTTGAGGGATAGATGGTTTACTTAAATAGGAAAAGAAGTTACAAAATTTAAATAAATAAGGTAAATTTCTTTCCCTACAGAGAATTCCAAGGGAAAGAATGTATCGGTCTTCTAACTTCTACTGTGACCTGCTCAAGCTTTGCTGTGAAGCACGAGACCAAGAACTATCTAGGAAGCTCCATTGCCACATACTGAGAACTTTGAAGAACCCAGAAACTTTTATTTTCAATAAACTTATTGATACTTACGCTAAGCTGGGTAACATGGGATATGCACGCCACACGTTTGATCAAATGCCTCAACCAAATATTTTCTCATGGAACACCATCCTCTCTGCTTATTCCAAATCGGGGTGTCTTTATCAGATGGAAGAGATTTTTAATCGCATGCCGCAATATGATGAAATATCTTGGAATGTGTTTATTTCCGGACATGCAAGTTTTGGTTCATTGGTGGATACGGTGAGGATTTATAGTTTGATGTTGGGACATGGAACCACAAATTTGAACCATATTACATTGTCTACGATGCTAATACTATCATCCAATAAAATGTGTCTTCAATTGGGAAAACAGGTACATGGACAAATAATAAAATTTGGTTTTGAACAGTATATGTTTGTTGGTAGTCCTTTGGTGGATATGTACTCGGAAGCAGAGTTCATATTTGATGCAAAACAAGTTTTTGATGAGATGGGCGAGAGAAATCTGGTTGTGTATAACACAATGCTCAAAGGGCTTTTACGATGTGGATTGATTGAGTATGCTAAATCTTTGTTTCATAAAATGCCAGAAAAAGATTCGATTTCATGGACAACAATGATTACCGGGCTTAATCAGAATGGTTTCAACAAAGAAGCAATCATAACATTTCAAGAAATGAGACTCGAAGGTATGAATTTGGACCAATATACATTTGGTAGCGTGTTGACTGCATGTGGAGGACTATTGGCCTTGGATGAAGGAAAACAAATTCATGCTTATATAATTAGGACGTGTCACGTGGAAAATATCTTTGTAGGAAGTTCTCTTGTCAACATGTATTGCAAATGTAGAAGTAAAAAATATGCCGAAACAGTTTTCAAGAGAATGCTTCACAATAATGTAGTATCTTGGACTGCTATGCTTGTAGGTTATGGCCAGAATGGCTACAGTGAAGAAGCTGTTAGAACTTTTTGTGATATGCAGAGAAATGGGGTTAAACCTGACGACTTTACTTTAGGAAGTGTAATTAAATCATGTGCAAACCTAGCAAGCTTAGAAGAGGGTGCTCAATTTCATTGTCAAGCTCTAATTTCTGGTTTGATATTTTTCATTATAGTTTCAAATGCACTTGTTAGCTTATATGGAAAATGCGGAAGTATTGATGACTCACATTTACTGTTCAACGAGATGAAAGTAAGGAATGAAGTCTCCTGGACCGCATTGGTTTCAGGGTATGCCCAATTCGGAAAAGCCAATGAGTCTATTGAATTATTTGAAACAATGCTGGTTCAGGGTTTTAGACCTGATGAAATTACTTTTATTGGGGTTCTTTCAGCTTGCAGTAGAGCAGGATTGGTTGAGAAAGGGCAACACTATTTTGAGTTAATGGTGAAAAAGCATGAAATTATGCCGATTTCTGATCATTACACTTGCATGATTGACCTTCTTGGTCGAGCTGGAAGGTTAGAAGAAGCAAAAGACTATATAGGTAAGATGCCATATAAGCCTGATGCAATTGGTTGGGCTACGTTGCTTAGTTCATGTAGACTTCACCAGAATGTAGAAATTGGAAAATGGGCAGCTCAGTGTCTTCTTGAATTAGAACCCCAGAATCCTGCAAGTTATATGTTGCTTTCAAAAATCTATGCTGCAAAAGGTAAATGGGATGATGTGGCTAAGCTAAGGAGAAAAATGAGAGATACAGGAGTGAAAAAAGAACCTGGATTTAGTTGGATAAAATATAAGAGCAAATTGCATGTTTTCTCAGCAGATGATCAGTCAAGTCCATTTTCAGATCAGATAAATGATAAGCTGGAGCAATTATATCAAAAAATGATACAGGAAGGTTATGCCCCAGATATAAGTTCTGTTCATCATGATGTTCAGGAATCAGAGAAGACGAAGATGCTTAATCATCACAGTGAGAAGCTTGCAATTGCCTTTGGGTTGATATTCATTCCACCTGGTGTTCCCATACGAGTAGTTAAAAACCTTAGGGTGTGTGGTGATTGCCACAATGCCACTAAGTATATTTCTAAGATCACCAGGAGAGAGATACTTGTAAGAGATTCTATAAGGTATCATTTATTCAAAGATGGAAGGTGTTCATGTGGAGATTTTTGGTGATTTTCTCTTACTGTTCAAATTTTGTCGGGGGTCGGGGGAAGATGAGACGTATAATTTATTGTTGGAAAATGGGTAAATGTACCTATGGTAATGTCATTTTGGAGCAATAATCTGAGTGGATTCCTCTTGATTTGTGTTATCCTTTGCTAGGGTCTCAAAATCATATATATATATGCTCAAAAATAATATTAAGATAAACGAGAATTTGAGTCTCATGGCTTTTAAACGTGAGAGCATTTAATTCCATTGGAATGAATTGCCATGTTTCATTTCATGATAATGATTTTGGAAGTAACAGCTGCCAACATGAATGATATATATTTGGCATCTAGTCTCAGAAGAAGGAAGAGTAGAAATTTCAAGACCTCTTGTGCTCGTCATTTTTTTTTCCTCTGAAGTTTTCTAGAGTTTGGCTCTCGGTGTAATAGAGTTCATATACCATATGGTTTGATGAAGCAGTTTCATTAGTGTATGCCCACTACTTGTCTACTCTTTTATCTTTGAAAGATAAATGTTCGATTTTCAAACACCCACGATGAGACAACGAATTTGTAAAGAAAACTTAATAAAATACATAGACTAGATATTTGTTTTCCCACTTAATTTAATTTACCAGTTCATGTTGTTTTTTTAATTTACAATTTAACTTTTTTTCACTTACAATAACATGTAAATTTCTGTTGCTTACAATAATATAATTTTATACACTCGTAAATCGTTTCTGTTGCTTAATTTATTTTACAACTGGTCATCATCTATATTTTACTTACAATTATAATGTGAATGACCAAAAAGAGACTCATCATCATAAAAGTCGTATTCTCCATTTTGATTCCTATCTTCAGGGTTTCAAGACGATCAGCTTTATGAGCTCAGCACAATATACATTTCAATCCACACATACATTCACATAACTTATTATTAAAGATGGCTTGAATCTTTAAATCGCAATGTTCACCTTCTGGGAAAACTACAATTATTTACAAGTTTTGAAGTTCCCGTTTCTTCATTTCCTCCAATTGGGAGCAGCTGCAGTAAATTTCGTCGCAGGAAAGGTACCTACAGAAATTGCCTCAAAGCTGGGGCTGGGGTTGCAATTCGTGCCTGTTATTAGTGTGTGTATTGTGGACTTTCTTGGTATTCGTGTTGTTTTTTTCTTTTAACATTTTAATACTTTTTTTAATGAAAAGGTTAAGCATAACAAATGATTAAAATCATTTTTCTAAACAAAATGTTTAAACTATCACAAAAATTAACAAATAGAATAGATGCTATTGATTTTCCCTCCCTCTATCACCCAAGAAAAGGAGTTATAAATCAATACAACCCAAAAACACAAATTCAACTCTAACTCATTATAATATGATACTTGAAAAAGAATATTAGGTCAGCAAGTGACACATGAAGATGGGATTGCCGGGAACAAAACCACATTTCTAGTCGCTGTTGAACCACTGGTGATTACCACTCAATTAAGACATCAAAAGTTCGTTTTTATTTCAAGAAATATGAAAGTAGAAAAAGAGTTTAAAACTCGACAATTTCATTCAAAAAACACTCTTTACAAGTAAGAGGGCTTACATACTTATAGTAATAGAAAATTAAAATAGTAGAATAAAAAATAATAATTAGATATTCATAAAAGGAAATACTAATGGTCATGAATCAATGAAAATTAATGTTATCATTTTCAATATTGTTAGTGAACTTAATAAAATTAAAAAAATACCCTCAAAACTAAATAATAATAAAACTTCACAAAAAGAAAAATAACTTTCAAATAATGGTTAAGATATATGTTAAACTAATGAACTTAATTTCAAATTTCTTAGTTAATTTATTTAAATTTGAAATTCTTATTTAGACTACTCAATGATATTAAATAATATTGATATTTTTCTTCAATTTTTTCTTCCTCCATAAGCAAGAACGGGGATAATGGTAAAGGTGCAAGAAACTTTCTTATAAGGTTTTCATTCACCTTTTTCAGTTGAGCTACACAGTCTTTTGAGTCATTTTGTTCAATGCCCTTAAGTAGAAGTATGCTAACTGTTCCCTGCAATACAAACCACCAAAATACTCGCGAAAAAATAATATGATTCTGATTCTGGCATTCTGCAAATGAGAATTGCTTTTGATACTATTATACTTGGTTTTCATGAGCAGCCTTGTTCTGCGTCCGGCATTTCGGTTGTCTCTTTCTTTTTCTAGAATCAATGCCTATATGTGCCTTTATCTCGTCATGGCTCAGGGTATCTTTCACCTCGCATTTCAATAAATTACAAGCATCCAGAAACGAAGCAGAGTTAGCTAAGCCTGGAACAAGGGTCTTATCTTTGACATTTTCTTTGAGATACTCCATAACAATGAGCCCTGTACACAAGCATTCAAAATAAAAATTAAAATAGTCAGGCACTTAGCAACAATTACTAATCATAACTATTATTTATTTATTTGAAAGCAAATTATCCGCCCTCTTAAAAGCATTTCTAAAATTATTAAGGTCGTTTAAGGGTGACAAGGTTTAACAAAATCTTAAAGTAAAGCTATTTATTTGGTGCACGATATCCAAAGTCCAAACACAATTAACAAAAACAGATAATCGACTGCAACTTGTGATGGAAACGGAGAGGCATACCAAGAGCCCTAAGTATCTTCAAGTCAAATTTTTCCAACAATTCATAGCATCCAATCACTTTGACACGTTGGAGGACCATCATCTTTAAGCTGATTAACATATCCTGTAATGTTATAGTTACCATCAAATTACAAACAAGAAACATGCACCTCCATATTTACTGGTGATAAAATGTGGACAATTGGACATGTTGGCCAAAGCTACAAGAACAACAAAGTAGTCATAATGATTAATCACTTATTTGTATGAAACACAATTCATGTAAACCTCCATAGGACCTAATAAAATCGTAGACTAAATCGTTTTCCATGAAATATTCAATCAAGACCTCTGTTTTCTTTTCTTTTTCCTCTTTTTCTTTTTTCATGCAGAAGATTACAAATCAAATGCAGAAAATAGTTTACAATGTAATACAAAACATACGCATGCAAACAAGAAAAGCAATGGGAGTGAAGATCAGAATAAAACACTTACAAGCTCAGCCTCCGATAGTGAACAGAGCCAACTAAGGTCTTCAAGGCTATTATTCCCCAAAACTTCTTCTAACTCATCCATTCTTGAAGAAAAAGCAATCTTTACTACTTTATAAGTGAAATCAAATCGAAAACCAACTACAAAAACATCATAAAATAAATTAGCAACATAGGAATCAATTCCATAACCACGATGAACAAAGCCAGAACCGAATAACCCAAACCCCAAAGTACATAAATAATTACGGCTTGAATTACGTACCAAGGGGGAGATGGAGAAAGCCAAACGACGTGTGCCCAGGAGGTTGATGGTTCACACTGTCGTGGTTTCTCACTGAAGTCTAAAGAGGAGACTTGATTGACTGTGACTGAGTACTATCGCGCGAGACTGCGGAGAGGAAGAGACGAAAAACGAAATTTAGGGCTTCTTGGTTTTGATTAAGGAATTCCTAGGGAAGAAGAGAGAAAAGGAGGAAAAAGGAAGGGGGTGTTTAATTAATGGGTAATTATTATTTTTTTAATAAAATCTATTTGTATTAATTTATTATTTAATAATGATTTATGTGAGATATTAATTTTGTTAGAAAAATATATATTCATTGTTTAATTATTGCATGTTAAGTAACAATGAAAAATTGTATATTTATTTTGAAATGTTATTGATGGGTTGATATAGATTAATAAGATAAAAGATAAAGATAATACTTTTTTATTAAATCTTATAATTATCTATTATTTTCTTAAAATAACGAGTATAAAATTAATAAAAATATTAAATCATTAATTTTTAAACTAATATATAATACTTTTAATAAGAAATCTATGCGAATGACTCATCAACAATAAATGGTTGAAAAAATTATTACAAAAATAAGTGTAAAAAAATTAAAAAACTATATAAAATAATATTTTTAAAATTTAAATAATAAAAAATAAAATTTAATAATATTGATAGAATTTAATTGAATGATATATTAGATATTTTTTAATAATAAAAATATATAAATTGAATAAAAATAATATTATTTTTATAATTTTTTCTGAAAATTCAGATAATAAAAATGTAGAAAAAATTAAAAATAAAATTTAAAAAGTAGCATGATATTTATTTTTTAAGATAAATAAATTTTATAGATTTAAAATAAAAATATATCAACAACATTTAAATAGAAATATATTAAATTAGTAAAGTTATTATAAAATTCATAATATCAAATATGTAGTTAAATGAGTAAAATGTTTTTAACATTCTTTTTGGTTTTAATTGAAGCTTGTCTATTCTACATTTCTACTTGAAAAAATATTAATCTTTAGCAAAATTTGGTATTTGATGGATTGAAATTTTTAATTTTTGAATTGGAATGAAACTATAAATAATAATACTAGATTTAGATTTAAATATGAAAAAAAAGCTTGATAAAACAAAACAAAACATGTATAATGTTACCATACATCATATTTTAATAAAAAATTATCATATTATATTTAAATTTACGTGGAAGGAAAAAAATTAAAATAACTTTTATGAAAAGTAAAAAATAAAAAATAATTAATTTATTAAGTTCATGTATTAAAGAAATTTTCTATATAAAAAAAATAAATAAGAATAAAGAAAAAAAGATAACTACGTGATATTTATTTGATGGTATATATAATAACATAACAAAAATGAACGAGATAATTTTGTATAAAAAAGTTACAAATTAAAAAATTAAAAGTTCAAGATATATTAACTTAAGTGTTTAATATAATTTATATATTTACTCTTGATAGATCAACATTTAACATACAATTTTTAATATGTATAAAATGATCTTCATAACCAAATATTTTTTTCATGCTCATATATACTTTTTTATATTAGCATGGATTTCTTTCTTATTTTGTAAATAAGCATGGTTTACAAATTCTTCATTATCTATTACTATGTTGACAGCTAAAAATGTTGTAGGTGTGAGGACCTAATAACCATTATCAAAATTCTGAAATTACATTAAAAGGAAAAAGTTTCATGAAACTTTTGCACAAATTCAAAGTCACGTTAGCTTACTTTCAAATAAAAAAAAAGTACCATTGATACTATAATTTTGAATACACGATTGTTTTAGGTTGTAGTTCTCAACTTAGTTTTTTCATAAAAATATACACTAAAATTGATGTTAGTTTCACGGCTAAAAAAATGCATATAAATCTTATAATTTTGAATTTTTAAAAATAAATTATATATATTTTTTAAATTATAGAACTAAAACGCTTTAGTTTAAAGCATCGAAATTAAAGCACTCTGGTTTACAACAATAAAATTAAAAACGCTAAGTTAAAAAAGTTACAAAATCTCTCATGCCCATTACCCTGAAAAAAGAGAGAAAAAAACATGCTTTATGAAACAATTAAGAAGTTAAATTAAACTTAGGTGAAATCTAGAATGTTAGATGAACTCTGTATCGAAAGTTAGGATGAAAAAGAGGAACACTAACAGCACAAACCAATATGGATGTGACACATGGCACACAATATTCATTGAGCGAATTAAAGGGTGATGCATGGCACAAGTGAAATGAATGGACGAATTAAGTAACAACGCGTGGTGAGAGTGTTGACCAAGCGTCGAACTCAGAATTATTTGTCTTGCTGATACATGGCCTAAATGTTGCATCTCATGTTACACATGACGTTTCGTGATTAGGCATCTTTGCTTGCATATAGTCAAGATGGCTTATTTCGTCAGCTCTGCTGCTTGCATGGTGTTCACACGACAACTTATGATTGATATTATGTTAAAGATTTATTAAAAATCCATAAAAAATTTTAAAAATTATATTTTCAACACTTTTTCATTAGAAAGTTCATATTTTAATATTTTTAGCTTTAAAAATATTATTTTTTGAATAAAATGAACAAATATTAAATAAAAAAGTACATTAATAACTAAATTTCAAAGTCATCACAATTGTATCATATTATTTTTGTTCTTGTCATGTTTTAATATTAAATATGTTGTACTTACATGTTAGTATACATAAGAAAATTTGTGTCGTGCTTGTTGCGTTTTTGCATGTTTTATTAATATTTATTATATCGTAAAAAAATATTTAAATATATGAAAAAGTTGTTAACTAATTTTAATTTAATTTTTTATTTATGCTGTATCCTGACATATCCTATCACCTCTAAAATAAGAATACCATCTTATGATGGCATATCTCGTATTTCACTCCATGTGTTAACGATAATTGACGAGTATATGGATATAATTCTGTTTTAATGCTATTTTGGTTTACTTTGTAATTTGAATGATAGTTTTAGTTACATGTTTATCGATTATTAATGAAATAAGAAAATTAGATTTATATATTATATTTATAAGAAAAAATATTTATTACTTTTAGAATACATGATAACTTAATATTTTAAGTTAATAAAATTCAGGATTAATTTAATTTTTTATTTAAAAAATATTTAATAAGGGGTAAAGAAAAAAAATCAAATAAATGAAAGTATACTCTAAAAAAAGGTGAATAATACCTGATATTCATAACTACCAATAAAAAGGAACAATAATAAAGAAAAATAGGAAGTAAATTTAAATCTATAATTTAAAATAAGTGGATCATTTTTATTTATGACCAACCCCTGGTCCTTGATAGTTTCATTTATAACATCCACTTTTTCCCCCTTTCCCCCCTTTTTTTTATTTTTTAAGTTGTTCTCTAATTTTTAGCTTTTTTTTAAAAAAATACTTTTCCTAAAATTTTTTATTTTGCTTTTATTATTATTATTATTATTATTATTATTATTATTATTATTATTATTATTTTCTTTTACATTTTTTACATTGTTATATCTTTTACAACTTCTCGTGAGTAAAAATAAATAATTGTTGTCTTTTAATTTTTAATACATATTTCTTATTAGTTAGTTGTCTATGATGTATGATACTCACTAACATATAAATTACTATGTATTTATATATTGAAAGTGTATATAATATGAAAAAAAATATTTTTTAACATATATTTAGTTTTGAATATTTTTTGTTTACCGAAAGATGGAGATAGAGAGTTATTTTTGAAATGTATTGGATAGTTGGTTTATTTAGAAAACTGAACCTTTTATCTGTCATGCAACATACTCAACCACTAAATTATCTTCGAAACTTTTATAATTTATTTTAGGTCATATTTATTTTAAAAGGAAAGAAGTCGAGATAAATTAATTTATTAAAATTCGTTAAAAATAAAATTGTAAGAAAAAAACTTAAAATTTCTTTTATATATATAAACGACCGATGTGAAACTTATCCTCATTTCGATCACATTTTTTTAGAGCAGAATTATACATGCAGTCCTTACTTTTTTTCATTACCGCATTTTGCTAAAGAAATCCACACATTTTCTGTGGATATTATTTTTAAAATTAATCAATTGTGCACTCCATGAATTTAAGGCAATTAAAGGTTATTTGAAATATTACTATCGATAAGAATGTACTACTATATATATATTATTAACTAAATTACATAAAATACCTAGTAATTGGTATATTTTTATCTAAATTTAACAATAATATCAAAGAATAGATTAGAGTTATGAATTAATGTTGAAATTAATCAAAATATATATTAGTAATATAAATAATGAATTTGATGTGTTACAATTAAGAATAAAATTAAAAAGAATAATAAAACAAAAATAAAGATAAATAATTCAAAAATATCAACCTAATTCTTTGAATCTCATAATTTTATTAATGATATTGTATTTGTAAAGAAAAATTTAAGTAGACTTGATACAACAATTACAACATCTTTCCGTGAACCAATGTAACCTGCTCAAAGAAATAAGTATAATAAATTAATAAGCTATAAAATATCGATTTGTACATTAATAATTATACGAGAAAAGTTATGAAAATAATAACCAATAAATCAATATATTTGATCTGAATTGAGTTAAATTGATCTGAATTTTATGTTTTATAAGTTTAAAAATATTGTTTTTGGTTTTGAGAATGCAAAAATCGAAGTATCTTAAGTCAATTAATGTTTTAAAGTTTGTAAACTGACTTATATATTATTAATGCACATATCTATTTTTTTAATTTTATATATTTATAGTATGTGCATTATATATGTTTATAATCATTTAATTTTATTTAAACTTTTGTGTCATTTCAAAAATACAATAACTTATATTCTTCTTTCTTTAGTGTTTATTTAAAAAAATTACTATAACTAGTAAAAAATTTAATTTTTTTTTCAACAATTTACTCATTTTTAAAAGTTGTTCAAAAATTGATACATAATTATAATTTAAATAATAATATATAGTTTTTTTAATTAAATTATTGATTAAAGAATGAATCTTATTTTTCAATTTAACATTAGCATAAAGTAAAATTATTTAAATTCGTTTAAAAAATAAAGAGGTCTAAATTGTGAATCAAACCTATCAAACTAACGTTAATAAATTGGTTAAATATTCTCTAAATTATATTTGATTGATAGATTTTGATTTTTTATTTATCAAAAATTGATATATATTAATTAGATTAACATTTTAAGTAAAAATCAAACCATACACACCCTTAATTAAAACAATTATAGGTTGAAAAGAGATTTTCATTCTCCATTTCACTTCTCATTCTACTCCATTTTTTATGCTATAATCTAGCTCAATTTCTATCGATCTTTATTCATCATCCTTCATTATGTATTCTCAAGTCAATTTTCTTGATAGTAGACTTTTCTAAATCTTGGTAACATATCCATGGGTCTCCTTAAGTACTCAAAACGTCAAACTTATTGAAGGAGTATAATAACACTTATAAACCCATTTGGGTTATCTTTCTCATTCTAAATAGGGCTCTTGTTTTGCCTATACCTTTAACACAAAACTTTGTTCTCTTGAGACTATGGAAGAGTGGTATTATATGATATTGAGAAATTAGAATGCTTTTGATTTGTGGGTATAATTAGGTGAAAGAGAGAGTAGAGAGACAACAATCATTAGTTTTTTAATCAAACTGTAATTAATACGTGACTTAAAACAAGAGATTAGTAATTTCTACCGCTAAATAAATTAACTTTATTTTAAGCCATTTGACTTAAAAGAACAAAGATGTGTAAAACATTACTTTATGCTATATATATATATATATATATATATATATATATATATGTGTGTGTGTCAAATTAAAGAGTCTAAGATGATAAATGGAGTTTAAAAATTTGAGTATTAAATTTATCAAATTAGAGATGTCATGTTACCAAAATAACGAAACTAATTTTTTGAAACTAACCCGGACAATAATGAAAGATAACGGCATTTGAAAATAAAATGACATAATGGAGATGGAAAGGCTTACAAATGTTTAAGACATGAGGTTTTAAAATCCAAATGGTCTTCTGGCTCTGACACTTTAAGATCCAATGAGAATGGTGATGGCACAGTAGGATTAGAAATCTTTTGTTGTAGAAGGGGAAGGCTCTCATGGCTCGAATGAGGCGGTGAGAAGGGCGGAGAAGGTGTTGGCGACGAAGAGAAAAGGTACTTTTGATTGTCAGGTCCTACACTAATAGGAAGTGGTGTGGGAGGAGTTTGAGGTGATGATGTTGTAGAAGTAGTATTGTGATCCAAACCATCTCTATTGCTACTGTCATTCATTGAATCATTGTATTTGAAATTGTAATGAAATTATGATTCATAGGCATAGAGGCAACAACTTCAGCTTTCTTTAATCTTTTTTGTTTGTTTGAATATATTAACTAGTATAACCTAATGGTCATAATATGCATAATATTATGCATTCTCGATCTTCATTTTTGTTTTGTTTGTTGAATAGTAGGTAACAACCTAATGGTCATAGGCATATGTTCAACATTGACCTTGAATATAACATTACCAGTTATGAAATTTTGATTTACACCACTTTTTCTATTTGATTCCTGATATTTGAAAAAAGTTCGTGTAATTCTTGTTTTCCTTTCTTTTTTTTTAGGGGGGACAATGAAGAGTACAGGTTTCCATTGTGCTGACACTTCTATTAATTGCAAGTTTAACACCAATTTTCTCACCTCTTATTTTATGTAGGACTAAAAAATTCATTCAATTTGTTTGTAATTAATTAAAAAAATTACTTATACAATTTTGATCTTTGATTATTTTATTTCATATATGACTTGATAGATTACACATTAGATTTACAAATATAAAATGAAAAATAAACCTTAAAAATATGTGCTGAACATATCTTGAAAGTGTTACATATATTTAACATATTAAAATATATTTAATGTATTTATAAATTCATTGTCTTAAAAATATCAAACTTAAGAAGTAATTTAATTTCCTGTTTAGTACACCCTTCAACAAGTCCTTGATGTCGTTTTTTTTTCACCGAAGTAACCCATACTTTTGCTGGAATCTTGCTTATTATTATTTTTCTAGCAATTTGTTGCGTTCTTGATGGTATAACGTGAATCAAGACTGAAATGTTCACATATCATTAAGAACACCTGATGAAGATAAAACAAATGATACAAAGATATCTTCAGTTCACCTATAGTATCATTCTCATCACACATTTTTCTTTTGCTATTTATGAAAAAGAAAAACACCTCTAGATGTGAACAATTTAATGTTTTAGGACATATAGAGCGATATAGAGGGGTGTATGGTGAACACCAAATGGAAGAAATGCCCCTTTATGTATAATGAACATTGGAAAAAAAAATCATTTTATCTTATAATGAAGAGAGAAACAGTTAATTACATTCTAAATCTTAAACCTTAAAAATTAACAGATAAAATTGAACTAAATAATCCTAAAATTTGTGAGACATTTTTGCTACTCTCCATAAGTGAGCACCAAAGAGGCAAGAATTATTCACTTAACTTAAGCTAGGTTTTATGATTTTAATGTTAGAATTGATATTTTCCATACTGTTGCAAATTTTGTTGAGGTTTTACAAATTTTATGCATAAGTTTTAAGATGATATCAATCTGTCCATATAGTAAACACCTTAAGTGAGCAACAATGCCACTATATCATCTCCCAATATAAGTCACTCGATTTTCAACAAAGAGACTTACATAATCCCTCATCACCCTTCAACCCTAAGAGGTGTTATTCATTACTCTTAAAGTACACTCCCACCAACCAAACTGATTTTTCTTTTCATTTCTTATTAGATATTTGTTTTTTTAAAGAAAAATATATATTAATCTTCAATTTCATTAACCTATAATATCTCGTCATCACATACTCCAATTGAATAAATTCTCAAAACTGGCTTTTGCACTTCAACCTAAGTTATTCATAGGTTGACCATCGCTTTCATAATGAGTGCGCACGTTTTTTACGGCACACTTAAGTTGAAATCTTAAATAACATGTTAGAAACCACCCTAGTGTATATCCTCAATTTCAGTCCTTGTAAAAATGACTCTTGTGTGTTCAACAACTTAAAAACACTAGCTGGACATGAATATCACAGTTCAGATATGTTGGCAATCATATCAAAATTAAGCACTCATAAATCCTCCAAAAAGAAAATGGAAGAATAACAGCACACAATAACAAAATTAAACGCAATACATTTGAATAGTTCCTAAGATACAGTACAAAATCTCACTTGTTAAAACAGGGCATTCACACACTAGTAATACTACCGATGCATTAACTAGGGTAACTCTAGGGTACCAAACCCGCATAAAAGTGATAATATATTATTACTATATATATCCACGTTCACCAGAACTGCCTACATTATCATTTATATATAAAACTTCAAGCAATAGATGATAGGTATGACGACCAACAAAAAAACAAAAAGTCACTAACCAATCAAGTGCAATGAAACCAAAAATCATCAATAGTGGCATTGAGCATATGTAAACCAAGCATTGTGATAAAAGTATTAAGGTAATAAATTATAGAACATAGGTATGATGATATGATCGATTATGTTAACTGAGCAGATATACCACACAGGAGCATACATATAACAACAAGCCCAGTTTGTACATCACATATGAGCCGACCAGGAGAGAGAGAGAGAGACAGTGAGTCATCATTCACAAACAAGTGGGAGGAGAGGGGATGCATAACAGAGAGTAGAAAGAAGACTGCAGTAGTTAAAAGAGAATCACCCTTCAAAATTAGATGAGGAAATTAAAACATGATAAGAAGGACCACTCCCCAAGGCAACAAATAGGAATTACAGAATGCTATTCAAAAGGGCACACAAAGGATTACCTAACTTCACAATCTAACATAGCCATACAAAGCACCTTGGGAGTTTTAATAAACATGCAAAAAAAGACCAACTACGTCACAGAATGTTACCAAGACTAACCAGCGTAATGCTATAACGTCTAATAATGTTTAACAACTTTAGTATGAACTATAGCTGATAGAATTACTAGTATCAAACCGGAGAGACCTAGAGCGATTAATGGTACCCAATGATGCCCCATAATCTCGTCGACTATATTCGAAATGGTTGCCATCATAATGAGATCCATATCGGTTAGATTGATAATTTACACCAGAAGTGACAGGCACTGAATAGGAAAGGAAAGTTGTTAACCAAGTTAGAAAAGTTGACTTTTTTTCCCCAAGGCCAGAACAAGTATTATGGGCAAATAGCAATTACCTTGGGAATAATTTGCTGGGTTAGCAGATGATCTGCATGGCATTGGTGACTTGATTTCCTTTTCATTATTTGATCCAGGAGGATGAGACCTTAAATCATGAGAAGCATTAGGTATGGACAAGACTGATGGAGGAACATTAGAAGAGGGCTTGTCTTGTCCAGAAATCTGTTCACAAATGATCGTGCATCATTATAAAAGCTTTAAACTAGAGCATCACATGCCAGGGATGCAAAAGGTGCAATGGTGATGTTAATCACATTAGGACACCCCAGCTTAACTGAATATCAGTGATTTCAATAAAACAGCAAGAATACATATCCTTATTCTGCTTCACTGAAACTACAGGATAAGTAAGATGTTCCATGATCAACTAATTGGATACAGGCCAAAAGTGTCAATAACACTTATTTTAATGGAGAAATGTTGAATTTTTTTCCCACAGTTGATAAATGTTACGAACTTAATGAGGGATAGAGATTTATGTGACATAAAGACTTTGAAAAAGGATACGAAGAATCCACTTTTATAGGCTCCAGCATACCTACCCCAAATTTAAGTGTTCGATTATAAAGAGTCACCAGGCCAGAGAAAAGCCTGACAGCATATTCGGCAATCTCCTCAGTTTCATATTCTGCAAATGCATATCCTTTAGGTTTGTCGGTTTCCCTGTCTCGAGGAAAGTACAGATCTACAACACGACCTGCTTGTATCAGGATATCATATAGAACTCTATCACTAACTCGCTCATCCAAATTGCCTGTGGAAATTAAAGGCCACACAACCAAGTAATCAACAAATCAAAACGACTATGACACATTCAATAAAAAATATATCTCTTGAGAACTGGACTACTGAACTTAGAAAAGAAATAATCAATAGAGAAACAAGTACTAAAAAACTAGAGGATTTGCCCCAAAGTATGAGCCTGAAATTGTGTTTGACCGCAGGAAATTGGAAGACTATAGTCATATAAGCATTTTCTTCAAAATGCTAACCCCATTGACAATTTTCTGGGAAATTTCCTTTTACCCAACTAATTCAGTTTTGCCAAACCATTTTCTATATATGAAAATATAGGGAAATATATATATATATATATTATTAAGTTCTTGAAATAAGTAAAAGAACAATAGGCACTTCAAGGAATACCAAAGCATCTTCCATATATTCTACTTTAAAATCAACACATTAGTAAAATAATGACTCCATTCCTAAATGCTTTCACAACTCAGAAATAATATCAAAGCAATGCCAAAAAGGAAGTCATCGGTTAAATATAAATTTTACATGTAGATATTTGCACCTTAAATAGAAACAAAGATATTAATGTCATGAGTACATCACAGATGTGAATGAACAAGTTTAGGTGCTCTTGAAGTATATACCATTTAGTGAGAAGAAAATCCAGGTAAGAGTGAGTCTATATATAAAAAATTAGGCCTGAATAGAGAAGTTTTAGCCTAAAGGGGGGAAACTAAGGAACAAAAATATCATAGATAACCTATCTGAAAACTAACCGAAACTATAGGATCCATTAATTGCAAAGATATGAGGAAAAGCATAACCAAAAACAATAAATCGAAATCGAAAACAGAAAAAGTGAAACATAAGCTAGATAAAAATTGAGATTTTTAAAAGCTAGAATGCAGTCAATTGTTGGTTCATTGCTTCTTATTACTTTTTTTTTTCCTTTTTTAATTCCCACAAAGCTTATCTCTTTATTCTACCTCGAAACCTCAAATTCTTCTGAATAGAATCCAGATATATCCAAAACGTAGAAAGCTAACAGTAGAAACCACAAATTCTTCGGCCAACGAAACCCAATAGATATATTAGAATAAAATCCTTTAGCAACCAGCAAAACATGGATTTCAATTATAAAAAAAACCTCTAGTTCTAAAAAGCTATCAGTAAAAACCTCAAATTCTTCAGCAACAAAACCCAATAGATCTATTAGAATAAAACCCTTTAGCAACCAGCAAACATGAATTTCAATTTAACAAAAAAAAAAACTCAGGTCTTACGAGATTAAATTACTCGCTTCGGGGTTAACAGAAACCAGAATGAGAACGCCGGAAAATAAAGTTCATTGAAATTAATCAAAGAAGGGAAATAGCGAAGCAAAAAACTAAAAAAAATTAACGGAAATCAAACCTATATAAACAGTTGAACTCGGGTTCGATGACATCGCCTCCGGAGGTAATGAAAAAATCAAAGGCTTTAGAATCGGAACGATGCCTATAACACGAAAGAGACTTCGTTTCCCGTACTAAATAAATATTTAAAAACTTAAGTGCAAGTGCAATTTTCCTAGATTAAATTTAGAGGATGAAATTATAAAACTATCATTATTTAATATTCTAAATTTTTTTAAATAAATTTAAACCTATTAATATTTTTCATCTATTCAATTATAAATAAGATATAAAGATAATTAAAAACTTTCATTTTCAATACTATTTATATTTATATTTATTTTTATTTCAATTCATTTTCATTATGGTTTAATAAATAGATTATAAATTTTTGTGTTGTGTTTCTTTTATAGTAAACCAATAACTAATCAAACAAATATATTATCTTAATTTAAAAATAATTTTCTAAGTTTTACTATCAATTTTGTCTCTTTTTAATATGTATTAATTAAATTATATTTATATATTATGATTTAAAATATGTATTAAATTAATTATCACAATTAAAATTAATATAATAGTTTCTTATTTGATATAAGAATGTAAATTTAATTATATTTATCAATGATAAGAGGTTGTAATTGAATACATTGAAAATGTATTTACAATCATTGAAAATGTATTTACAATCACGTTAAACAATGAATATTAATACATGTTTAAATACAAGAAATAAGAATCTACTTTTTAGAAAAGTGTTTTTTAGGAAAAATATATTAGATACAGCTGATAAAGTATATTAGTTGCATACAACTAATATACCATTAATGATTTATTAACACTCCCCCTCAAATAGTCACGTAGATATTAATTATGCCCAACTTGCTTAGTGAACCGTATAATGCCTTCTTGGAAACTCCATTGGCAAGCATATCTGCAAGCTGCTCTTCTGTGAGAACAAAATGAAAACTAATAAGTTTGGCATCTAACTTCTCTTTTATAAAGTGACGATCAACCTCTACATGCATAGTACGATCATGTTGTACTGGATTTTGTGATATATCAATGACTGCCTGATTGTCACAATACATCTGCATAGTATTTTTGAGTTCGAAACCCAAATCCAATAACAAAGTTCTTATCCACAGAAATTCACAAACCCCATGAGCCATACCTCTATACTCGGCCTCAGCGCTAGATCGTGCCACCACTTTCTGTTTCTTACTTTTCCATGTAACCAGATTTCCTCCCACAAAGGTGAAATAACCCGATGTTGACTTTCTATATGTAATACTCCTGCCTAATCTGCATCTGTGAATCCACAGACTTCAAGAGGATTGTTGTGTTTAGAGAAAATTACTCCCCTTCTTGGAACCGATTTCAAATAACTTAAAATTCTCAAAACAACATTCATATGGTTCTCACTTGGATTATGCATGAACTGACTCACCACACTTACTGCATATGCAACATCTGGTCTAGTATGAACTAAGTAAATCAAACGTCCAACCAATCTCTGATAGCGAGCTCGATCAGTTAGTATCTGATCTGGATACTCTACTAAACAATGGTTTTGCTAAATATGAGTGTCAATAGGTTTGCAATCCAACATACATGTCTATGTTAGCAGATCAATAATGTACTTCCTATGACACAGATATATTCCTTCTCTTACCCTGGCTACCTCAATTCATAAGAAGTACTTTAGTTCACCTAAGTCCTTCATCTCGAATTCAGAGGCTAGTTGTCTTTGTAATTTATCTATCTCAATAGTATCATCACCAGTGATTACCATATCATCAACATAAATGGTTAGGGCTATTACCTTCCCTCGTTGATGTTTGAGAAATAGAGTGTGGTATGAATTACTCTGCCTGTATCCAACCTTTTTCATGAACTGTGAAAACCTTCCAAACCAGGCTCGAGGGGATTGCTTGAGGCCATACAAAGACTTTCTCAATTTGCATACAAAATTACCAGGAGAATCAACTACATACCCAGGTGGAAGACTTATGTACACCTCCTCGGCTAATTCTCCATGAAGAAACGCATTCTTGACATCAAACTGCCGAAGTGGCCAGTTTAAGTTAGCAGCAAGTGAGAGTAGAACTCGAATCATGTTCATTTTGGCAACATGAGCAAAAGTCTCATCGTAGTCTACACCATACGTTTGAGTAAACCCTTTTGCTACAAGACGAGCTTTATACCGATTTACGGATCCATCACCATTATGTTTTACAGTAAACACCCATCGACAACCAACTGCCTTTTTTCCTTGTGGTGGTGGCACAAGTTGCCAAGTATCGTTCTTCTTTAACGCATCCATCTCTTCAGCCATTGCCTTCCTCCATATTGGATCTCCCAACGCATCCTGCACTTTGTTAGGTACTGATACACCAGATATTTGATTCACAAATGATTTATATGACTTAGATAATCTTTTAGTGGACATGTAATTGGCTACTGGGTATTTTGATTTTGCATGAATATTTGGTTCATACCTTTTGGCTGGTTGACCTCGAGTAGACCTATTTGGTAACACATACTGTCCAACATTAGACTCGATGCTATTAGTATCAGTAGGTGTACATACCTCAGATGAGTGACCTTCAGTACCAGGGAGTTGTTGATCAAGGGTAGGAGTAATGCCTGAGGGTACAGTTGTGTCTTCAACGTCATTTGTTGTAAGTGAATTTGGTGCTTGAATACTTGAATCATCTGCTTCTACAATGATTGGATTCAATGAATTAGAAGTCTCATCTAGTCTCATTGAAACATCAGTTTGTGATTCTTCTAATGCCTCCCCCTTACCATGATACAGTTATTCGAAATATGTATTCTCCCCCTGACGAGCAGTATCAGGTGAGGAAAAATAACTCATGTCCTCAAAGAAGGTAACATGATGAACAAAATCGGGATTGCCAAAAACTTTGATGCCATCCCCGCAACGGAGTCATCCCCGGCAACGGTGCCAAAAAACTTGATGAACGATGGCAGATCACACACTTAATACTTTGGTTTTATATTTATAAAACTCTCGCAAGTGCACGAATCATTTCGTAGAAAATGATAAGTATACTCCCAAGGTCGATCTAAGGAAGGAATGTATGTGGTTTTTAATTTATTATTCAAACTTTTAAAAACAAAATTAAATCCTAAACATTCTGTCACGATATTTTGGGTTTTTTGTGTTTTAATCTACTTACATAAAAATAAACATAGATTCAATAAACATTTATGCAAATTTTATCTTTTATAAATAGTGGAGTATTTATGGATAAAATAACTAAGTTAATTATGCTTGCTCATATTATCTAGGTTATTAAAGATATGAATTGATATTTATTGATTCTCCCTTTTTTGTATGAATACCACTGGGGTTAGATATTCTTTGTTAACTAAACAAATCAATTAACACCTATGGGTGGGGTTGATAACTAATTTGGTTAATTAAATTAATTCCTTGTTCTAAGAGATTGAAAATGAACCATTTAAATGCCACCTTTGGTAGAGTTAGCGATTTAAACTTTATTCAAGGTGTCCAAATTAAACCTAAGAATTTAGTTATCCGAGTACTAACTTTCAAGTTTTAAAACCACTACTGAAAAACATGTTGTCAATACATTTTTAGATAATATTTCTTATAAAAACTTTTAAAATAGAGCTTCACTCTAACTACCGGGCGATTGTACCATGAATAAAAAGACTACTACTCTAAATCGGATCGGATAACTAAACCTTAAAATCTAATTTTTGATTTAAGTTTGTAATGAAAAATAATATATTTCTCTCTAACATTCTTAATATAAAATCTTGAATAAAAAATAAAATCAATTCATTTTAGAGATTTTTACCTATTTAATATTTAGCAAACATAACAACGTTATTATTATATCATTTTTACAAGCAACTATAGCACGCTTAAATTTAATCACGACAAATTAAATATAACATGTAAGAATAAAGCATAAAAAATAAGCGCAAAGAAAATAAAATCCTTACAAAGATCTTGATGCCATTCACGTTGCTAGAAAACCTCCAAACGTAATTTGCACTCCCATTTATTGAATCAAAAAGCTAATAAATTACAAGAAACATAACTAGTTCTTCCCAAAAAGGGAAGAACTCTAAAACTAAGAGAAACTAGCTAAAACATAAGAAAAACTAAAAACTAAGAAATGGAGAGAAAGAAAGAAGAGAAGTGTGTTTTGAGGTGTGTTTTGAAGTGAAGGAAATGGGGGTATTTATAGGTGAGAATGGAGAGAAAAAGTGGGTGAAAAAATATTAAAAACTGGTGAAAACGCCAGCGTAGTGTGTGGTGAGGTCATTGATGACGCCGGCCATGACGTCGTAAGTCGGTTTGTAGCGTGAAAAATGGGACGAATGGCATCGGCGCGGCTTGTAGAAGCGGCGGTGAAGCGCGCCTGGAAGCGCCGAAGCTGCCAGTATTGTCAGTAAAACGATGGAACAGACAAGCCTTGTAGCGGATCTAGAGGGAAGGCGCTACGGACGGGCGCTGGTGCTACTCGGCTACTTTGGCCTTGT
This sequence comes from Hippophae rhamnoides, assembly GCA_033030585.1. Lineage (NCBI taxonomy): Eukaryota > Viridiplantae > Streptophyta > Magnoliopsida > Rosales > Elaeagnaceae > Hippophae > Hippophae rhamnoides. The sequence continues at coordinate 41,382,243 of CM065434.1, forward strand.
TGACGCCCGCAATGGGATCTCGGGGCTTGATTTTCTCCTTTTTGACATTTTTGACATTTTTGACCTTTTTGACCCATTTTGTCCAATTTTTCCTTATTTGTTGATCTTTCTCCATTTATTTATTAATATATTTGTGATGTATTGCTTCCAGTATTCCTTTTTGAGTCTTTAAATGATATTTTTAAACGAAAATACCTAAAAAACAATAAAAATACCCGTGATTCCGAAAAAGACAAATTTATATAAATATATGATAAAACATATAAATATATATATTTTTAATCAATTAATGTGCATAAAATCATGGTAATTTTAGTGCTTTTTGAGCACTCATCATAACATCCATAGTAACATAATACTTTCTGGTTGGTGGATGGAAACACTTGTATCATTTCTGATAACTTCCATAACCAACAAACACACATTTAATTGCCCGGGCATCTAATTTAGACCTTTGATTTTTAGGAACATGCACAAAAACAACACAACCAAATACACGGGTAGGAAGATTATAGAAGGATGATAAGGAGACATAAGATGCGAGAATTTAGAATGGGATTTTTCCGTAAAGGACACTAGACGGGGGACGATTGATGAGATGGATGGAAGCTTGTACAGCATCACCCCAAAGGTATTTTGGCATATAAGCACTAAATAAGAGTGCACGAGCCATATCAAGTAAATGACAATTTTTTCTTTCAGACACTCCATTTTGTTTTGGTGTTTGTGGACAAGTAATTTGGTGAATAATCCCATGTGTTTTGAAATTTTTTTGAAAAACATGATTAACATATTCCCTCCATTGTCAGAACGTAAGATCCGAATGATGCCATTATATTGTGTTTAAACGAAGGTATGAAAATTTTAAAAAACTGAAAAAACTTCATCTTTTGTTCTAAGAAGAGAAATCAACGATAACCTTGTACAGTCATCGATAAACGAAACAAAATATCTCATACCCGATATAGTGGGCTATTTAGATGGTCCCCAAACATAAGAATGAATTAATTCAAAAGGAATAGTATTTTTATTAGAAATACTAGGAGAATAAGTAATACGATGGCTCTTGGCCAAAACACAAGTCTCACAATGTAAAACAGTCTCACTAACACTAATAAATAAAGTGGGCATGGTTTTTTTCATAAGACTAAAAGACCAATGCCCTAAGCGGCGATGCCACAACCAAATTTCACTTAGCTTATCGGAACTAAAAGTCAATGCAGTGCTTGCCTGTGCTCCTGGTTTCTCCCCTCCGTGGTTCTGATCCAAACGAAACAATCTGCCCCTCAGATACCCTCGACCAATTATTTCCCTGGTAAGAAGATCCTAAAAAATCACATACATATGATAAAAGGTTACAAAGCATTTAGACTCAATATTCAACTGTGGGACATATATTAAGTGATGTGATAAGTCAGGTACATATAAAACATTATGGAGCTATAAAGATGGAGTGATATGAACTGACCCTTTCCTAAGACAGGAAAGGCCTTACCATTAGCATTCGTAACATAAGACACTGGTGGGGGAGATAACTCATTAAAATAAGATTTATCATAAGTCATATGATCAGATGCACCAGAATCAATAATCAAAGTATTAGACCCAATAGAGTGAGAACAATTTAAGGTCATACCAATCTTACCACGACAAGCTATTGAAGCTGTAGGGATACCTCCACATTCCATAGGATGATTCTGTCCATAGTAGTCTAGTTCTTGGACAATTTGCACGGCAGTTGCTTTTGCTTTAGAACGATGCCCCTGTTGTCGTTTTGCTCCATAGTAGTCTACTTTTGGTTTCAAGTGTGGATACAGTTTCCAACAAGTCTCACGAAGATGCCCCTGTTCATTGCAATAAGAGTAGGGAGAACGAGGGCGATTGGTAAAACCTGGTGGAGGTCCCTGCTGATGAAGTGGAATTGAATTTTGCTGCTGGAGGAAAAGTGTCTTTGATTTGGCTTGAATGGTTAGGCTTGATACCTCAACATGTGCCTGATGAAGACTCTCTTGCTAAGATTCGTCTTTACGGATGTATGTAAAGGCAATAGTCAAGCTCGGAAGGTCTGACATGCGAAGCAATTCGCCTTTAGCACTATTATGTTTTGTATCAAGGCCTCTTAAAAAGGCATGTACTCGTTCAAGCTCCTTCTCCTTCTGCTACCACATAAGGTCTTCTGGATTTTTAATTTTGCACGGACATTTCTGGTCAATTTCAGCCCATACATTTTTCAACTTGGTAAAAAAAAGAGATATTGGTTGCCCATTTTGCTGCATGCCAGTAGCCTTGCACATGAGTTCATAAACTTGTATAAAGTCATACTCATTTGGGATATTTTTTTTTGGGCCAGGGTGGGCTGATAAGTGTTTGGGCTGGTTAGGGCAGAACTTAAAACTGAACATCGTAGTGCGGCTTAGGGTAGAACTTAAAACTGAAAAAGGGAAAAAAATTTCAAAACTGAACAATGCAGTGCAGGACTCACAGAGAAGCTGGAAGGCGCTCAGGGATGCGCAAGCTAGACGACGTGCAGTGGTGCGCGAGCTGGACGGCGCAGGGTGCGCAAGTTGGACGATGTAGGGTGCGCGAGCTAGACGACGCTAGGTTGGTGAGCAGGGCTGGACGGTGCATGGGAGGACGGCGCAGGGCTGGTCGACACGGGATGAACGGCGCGGGCTGGACGTCACGGACTGGACCACGGATCTGCAACTACGACGCGAACTGAACAGTGCGAGAAGGTTAACGACACTGCATAAAAAACTGGTGGCAGCGCTGTTGCTCAGAAACCGGTAAGAATTTTTTTTTTCTTTCCTACTCTGATACCAAATTGAATATATTGAAAATGTATTTACAATCACGTTAAACAATGAATACTAATACATGTTTAAATACATGAAATAAGAATCTGTTTTTTAGAATAGTATTATTTAAGAAAAATGTATTAGTTGCGTACAATTAATATATAGGATAAAGTATATTAGTTGCATATAACTAATATACCATTAATGATATATTAACAATTGTATCATTTATAATTTATCAAAAATATGATAATTAGACTTTTTTTTATTAAAATAAGGCTAAAAGATTTTAATAATTTATTTGATTAAATTTAAATTATTGCTTAATTTTTTTGCTTTTAATTAGCATCATTTTGTATTTTTAAATTTTAAAAAATATATCATTTCATTTTTTTAAAATTTTAAAAAATGTGTTTTTTAAGATAAATTTAATATTTTATAATATTCCATGATTTTCTTCAATCACGTAACAAAAATAAGGGAGGATAATAGATCATTTATCTGCTTTGTTGAGCCTTAAAATAACAATTTTTCTTTTCTTAGTCATAATCAAACACTAAATTGGTTTTGTTTTAAGCCTTAAACCAAGACCGCTTCGATTGATTTATCAGTTTTTGAGTGCCATATATTTCCTTGGTGTTATTGGCGTCGCTCCGATCCGAAACCTGGTAAATCGATTTTCAGTTGGGTAGAAATTTCCATTGAGCACCAATTCTACTGTTAGTTCAGGTTTGATTTCCCTTTACTTTGATTATTCCATTTTTAAATTTTTATTTTATTTTATTTTCCCCTGTTCTGATTTCGATGAAAGCTGTAGTTTCTGCTCTTTTTGATTGTGGCATTGGTTTACTATTCGCATTGTTGATAATTATATCGCTTCCAGTAATATAAGTTTTCTAAAACTAAATCAAGAGATTAGGCATTTCCGGACCATAAATAAAAGGTATAATGATACGAACACAATTGTTTCTATCTAATATTAAAAATAACAAAAAAAATATAGAGAAATGATAGGTTATTCGAGGAAACCGACCTCTCAATTTGACATAACAAGTGAATATTTTAACAAAAGTTTGATTATCTTTTCATTTATATGCAATATACATATTTATGCAAAATATTCTATGGATAATTAACCACTCACTACTTAAATAATAGGCACAAACTAGTTTCTACCTCAACTCTACCGCCAGAAACAAACTAATTCTAAGAATTCTATTTAATATAAGTATTCTGTTCAAATTTTTTTGATCTTCTTTTTATGGTAGGCAAAGCATTTAGGAATGGAGAATCATGTTATGAAAGCATTTTTGGGCCAAACAGATCTAAAGTGAAAGATAGAAACTAAAATGACCAACACTAAGTCAAAGTTTTATTTTTTAATAAACAAAACACAACATACACTGATTAATTACTACCTCACAAAAAGGTATTTGAAGACCTATAAAATTCTCTAGTGAAGTAATGATGAATTGGTGACCCTGCTACGTATAAAATTTTCTAGCTTTACATATTTGTGGAAATCATGCTGTTATTCTTAGTGTGGCATTGGTACATTGGATCTCAGGCCTCGAGTATGCTAAATGGTTTCTCTTTAAACTTTTTCGTCAGTCATTTTCATTTTTTTCTGTTATGCATCCATCCATCCTCCCTCCATATTCTCTATGAATTATGACACACCGGCGTGCTCTCCTTGTCAGCACATTTCTGGTATACAAATTTATGCACCAGTTTTGGTATATATGTTCATTTAGCGTTATTGATAATTTCGTTGTTGTCTAATGAAGCACCTTAATATTTTCTCACAATTGCAAGTTTGCTTATGCCCAATGCTTTCTTAGATGGGTTTTGGTTTTGATACACTTAACTGTGTTGTTTTTTTCTTTTTTTGGTTGGTCACCATATGTTCGACCTATTTCTTTTATTTTTGATAATGCCCACAGTCTTTGTATTTTCTTCATTTAGCTCATTGCTTATAAGAAATCCCAGCCTGCATCAAAGATAAATAGTAACAAGTGATTTATTATTTTAATTTTAATTTTCTGCCTGGATGCCTCTCATTTCGTATCTGAATCTGCGACTTCTGTTTTGGTATTTGCGTTTCTTGTCAAAGATTGCGCCACACCAAGGAGCGTTCCAAGTAGTGCCTCTATCACTAAGGCCACCATACATCTCTTCTATGCAATTGCTATTGCAGCATAGAGCCAAGACTTTGTAACAGAACTGAGTTTATATACTTCATCCAGTTTAAGGATATAAGATGGAGATGGAAACGGAAGAAATTGTGAAACCTTCTTTACCTCCATCAGGCTCTCTTTTGCAATGGAGCCAATGGCAGCTGTTGGATTCCATCCTCCCAACTGGTGGATTTGCTCATTCCTGTGGTCTTGAAGCTGCAATCCAAGCTCGTATTGTCTCAGGTCCTGAAGACCTTCGTATATTTGTGACCCATTTATTAGAAAACACTGCAAGCTTACTCCTTCCTTTTGTCTATTCAGCAACTTTGTTACCTAATTTGGAGAACTGGAATAAACTTGACAGGTTGTTGGATGCAATGTTAACTAATGAAGTGGGTAGAAAAGCATCGGTGACTCAGGGGTCTGCACTCATGAGGGTGGCTGCAACTGTGTTTACAGAGATCCCATGTCTTAAAACCATGAGAGATGCTTCTCTGGGTTCAGGAGCTGTTTCTTTCCACCATGCTCCTATATTCGGAATTATATTTGGGCTTCTCGGGTTAGATGGTGGTACTTCTCAGAGAGCTTACATGTTCATTACTATGAGAGATGTTATATCTGCAGCAACAAGGCTGAACTTGGTTGGACCTTTGGGAGCAGCTGTAATGCAGCATCAGCTGGCTCCAGTTGCTGAAGCTATTGTTGTGAAATGGATGGATCGGGCAGTTGAAGAGGCGTGCCAAACAGCTCCTCTGCTCGATACAATTCAAGGTTGCCATGGCTACTTGTTTTCTAGGCTCTTCTGTTCCTGACCAGATATTGTTTGTTGTTGCGTGAACACTGCACTTTTGGTTAAAAGTTAAAAACCTACATTGTCTCTTACTTCTTATAATGCCTAAAAGTTCTCGAGCTTCATTGTAATATGAAATTATAGTTCTCTCTTTATTTAACTGATTTTGGCTTCGAAATAAAGGGTCCCAGTCCAATTAAGCTGATATTTCTTAAAGTCCAAAGAAAATTTGTATTTCCATCAGTTTTGATGTCAGTTATAAATGTCAATGGACACCTTCGCTGTCCATAACAATTTTGATGTAATTTGTTGTCCATATTCATTTAGTTGTACACAGCTGCTATCCATAGTCTATTTAGTTGTAAATAATTGTCCATAAACAGCTGTCCATAGCCGTCCATAGACAAAGAATCCATTGTCTACAAACCCATAAACATCTCTCTGACAAATTGTCCATAGACAGTTTTGATGTATTTTATAGGTTTGTTGTATTTTGTAAAGTCTATAAATAGAAAGAAATCATAAGACCAAATCATTCGATCATTTTCATACAACATTCTTGGCTTGTTTCTGACATGGTATTAGAGCTTCTTTGAGAAAAAAAATTCAGTTTTCTATTTGTGAGGAAATCTTCTTTGATATTTTTTTTAGCGTTTGTTGCTAAACAAGTGTTCTTTGGCAATCTCTGTTTAAAGTCATTTTCTCGATTTCTTTAATTTCAACATTATATTTCTAAGTAAGGTCCTTATCTTGGGTTGTATTTACTTGCAATGGATACTGCACCAGCGTGTGTTAAGTTTATGGGAAAAAATTACTCTACTTGGGTTTTCCAGTTTGAACTTTTCCTCAAGGGAAAAGACCTTTGGAGCCATATTGATGGCACATATGTTACACCAACATCCGATACTGTCAACTCTAAGGAAGTCGTGTCTTCTCCTTCTTGGGCTGTGCTTGATGCTGGAATCATGTCTTGGTTTCTTAGTTCGGTGGAACCACATATCGTGTTTTTAGAAACAAGTCAAGAATGTTGTATAAAAATGACCGAATAATTTGGTCTTATGATTTCTTTCTATATATAGACTTTACAAAATACAACAAACCTATAAAATACATCAAAGTCAATACATGGACAATTTGTTTATGGGCGGTTGTGACGGCCGTGGATTGCTTTCTATGGACATGACAATTTGTTTATGGACAATTATTTACTGCTAAATAGACTATGGATAGCAGCTGTGTACAACTAAATGAATATGGACAACAAATTACATCAAAGTTGTTATGGACAGCTAAGCTATCCATTGACAGCGATGTGGGTTGATCAATAAGCATCAATTTGCGACTTAGGAAGCAATGTCGATGACGAGTGAGAGACTTGGTGAAGATATCAGCAATTTGTAATTCAGTAGAAATATGTGGAAGAGTGATAACACGAGCTTCAAAGGCTTCACGGATAGAGTGACAATCGACTTCAATATGCTTTGTGCGCTCATGATAGACCGAATTGGTCGTAATCTGAATAGCACTTGTATTATCGGCATGTAAAGGTGTAGGATTATTACTCGACATTTTTGACTCTTTGGCATGAATATGCTGATTTAGTTACAACAAATGTTCCTGTTGCTGCTATATCAACTATTCAAAATCTTCACAAGACTAGTCAGCGTGATCAATTTCTCATGAAATTACGCCCGGAATATGAATCAGTTCGCTCTTCTCTATTGAACAGATCTCCTGTTCCTTCTCTAGATATTTGTTTTGGTGAGTTACTTCGCGAAGAACAACGTCTAAGTACTCAAGCTATTCTGGAACAATCTTATGGCAATTCCACGACGACAACTATGGCTTATGCAGCCCAAGGGCGTGGATCATCTATGCCTTCTAAAAATATGCAATGTTTCTGCTGCAAAGAATATGGGCATATTGCTGCCAATTGTCCTAAAAAATGTTGTTCTTATTGCAAGAAAAAGGGTCATATTATCAAAGAATGTCGTATTCGTCCCCAGAATCGTCAGGCCCAAGCATTTCAGACCTCTGTTGTTGTTCCTCCAGTAGCACATGTGTCTTCCTCAGGTGCTTCTCCTAATCTTCCACCTCCTGCAGCAACTTACTGCACTCCTGAAATGGTGCAACAGATGCTAATTTCAGCATTATCTGCAATGGGATTTCAAGGTAAAAATTCTACTACACTTTGGTATGTAGACTCAGGGGCTTCTAATCATATGACAAATACTCCCACAACTTTGTCTCATGTTCGGCCTTATGTTGGCCAATCTACTATTCAGACGGCCAATGGTAGTTCTTTGCCAATCAAAGCTGTTGGAAATGCTTCTTCTACATTTACTGATGTGTTTCTTGCTCCTCAACTTTCTACAAATCTCATTTCTGTTGGTCAATTAGTTGATAAAAATTGTGCTGTTAACTTTTCTGGTGATGGTTGTGTTGTGCAGGACCAAGTAATAGGGGAGCCGATCGCGAAGGGATCTAAAGTGGGACGTTTGTTTCCATTACTTTTACCTATTCCAGCAATTTATCCAATTCCTTCTATTGAGTCTTTTGCTTGTAATAATATTCCTAATCTAAGTATAGTGTGGCATCGTCGTTTAGGCCATCCTAATACTCAAGTTTTATCTCATATAATGAACTCGGGCTTTCTTGGTAATAAAGAACGTTCTTCTTTACCTTTTGAATGTGACTCTTATAAGCTTGGTAAAAGCAAAACTCTTCCATTTCCTTTGCATGCTAGTAGAGCATCTCACTGCTTTGATCTTATTCACAGTGATGTTTGGGGACCTTCCCCGATTACTTCACATGACAAATTTAAATACTATGTAACTTTCATTGATGATCATAGCAGATTCACTTGGGTTTATTTTCTTCACTCTAAATCTGAGGTTTTTCGTACTTTCACCGAGTTTTTAGCATATGTTGAAAATCAATTTTCTGCAAATATTAAGACATTTCGCACAGATTCTGGTGGTGAATATTTGTCCACTGAGTTTCAGGTATTTTTGGCTTCTAAAGGTATCATCCATCAACGTTCATGTCCTGCTACTCCTCAACAAAATGGAGTAGCTGAACGCAAAAATCGCCATCTTCTTGATATGGTACATACTCTCTTGTTAGAATCTTCTGTTCCATCCATGTTCTGGGTTGAGGCTCTAAAGACTGCTACTCACTTGATTAATCGTTTACCTTCCCAAGTTTTGCACATGGAATCTCTCTATTTTCGCTTGTTTACTAAGCAACCTAATTATGATAATCTTCGTATCTTTGGTTGTGTATGTTTTGTTCATTTATCACCTCACGAGCGAAATAAATAATCTGCTCAATCTGTTAGATGTGCATTTTTAGGATATAATGTGTGTCAAAAGGGATTTGTTTGCTATGATCCTACATTACATCGTACACATATTTCTAGGAATGTTATTTTCTTTGAAAATTAACATTTTTTTCCTGTGTCTTCTGTGCCATCTTCTTCTACTGTAGTCCTTCCCTCCTTTGAGCACCAGTTCTTAGCTCTTCCTCAAAACAGTTCTCGCTTCAAACCAAGAATGGTATATACAAGACAATCCCGCCCACAGTCTCTTCCGGTGGCTCACCCGATATCTGATCCTAACATCCACCAAAGTCAGTCAGTTGCAGCACCTCCAGAGCCTTTGGTACGTCGCTCTTCTCGAGTGTCTGTACCCCCTGATAGGTATGGTTTTTCTTCTGGCAATTTTATTTCAGCTCTTACTACTGCATTGTCCAATTTTGATATTCCCACGTACTCTTTCGCGTCTTTGTCAAGCATGATTGTTGGTGCCAAGCTATGCAGGAAGAAATTGCTGCTCTTGAGGCCAATCACACCTGGGACATTGAGTCTTGTCCTTCCACTATAGTTCCTCTGGGTTCCAAATGGGTTTACTCAATCAAGGTTCGCTCTGATGGAAGTTTGGATCGTTATAAAGCTCGACTTGTTGTCCTTGGGAACAAACAGGAATATGGTGTTAATTATGAGGAGACCTTTGCCCCTGTGGCTAAAATGACTACTGTTCGAACGATAATAGCTCTTGTTGCTTCCAATGATTGGCCACTACATCAAATGGATGTTAAGAATGCTTTTCTTCATGGAGATATTAAAGAATGTATTTATATGAAGCCACCTCCAGGGTTGTTTTCCTCTTCGACATCCAATGTGTGTAAACTTCGTCGTTCTCTTTATGGTCTTAAACAAGCTCCACGGGCATGGTTTGAAAAATTTCGAACCACTTTATTACAATTTTCTTTCATACAGAGCAAGTATGACCCTTCATTGTTTCTTCGAAAATCAGACATGGGTATTGTTGTCCTTTTGGTTTATGTTGATGATATTGTGATCACTGGTTCTGATTCTACTTTACTTGTCCAGCTCAAGACCCATCTCTCACAATCTTTTCATATGAAGGATCTTGGGTCTCTTACATATTTTCTTGGTCTTGAGGTGCATCGTAGCCCCACTGGTATTTCCCTCAATCAACACAAATATGCTAGTGATTTGGTGACTACAGCTGAACTACAGGAAACTACCTCTGTTGATACTCCCATGGAATTAAATGTCAAGCATCACAAAGAGGAAGGTGACTTACTTGTTGATCCCAGCTTATACCGGAAATTGGTAGGTAGCCTTGTCTATCTCACCATCACTAGACCAGATATTTCTTTTGTTGTACAACAAGTCAGCCAATTTCTTCAAGCTCCTCGTCATCTTCATCTGGCTGCTGTCCGTCGGATTATACGCTACGTTCATGGCACTTCTGCCCGTGGCTTATTCTTTCCTTCAGGCAATTCTCTTCATCTTGTTGCTTATAGCGATGCTGATTGGGCTGGTTGTGCTGATACACGTCGCTCTATCACTGGTTGGTGCATGTTCTTAGGTGATGCATTGATCTCCTGGAAGAGTAAGAAACAAGACAGAGTTTCTAAGTCATCTACAAAATCTGAGTATCGAGCAATGTCTCTTGCTTGTTCCGAAATTATTTGGCTTCGAGGTTTGCTAGCTGAGTTAGACTTCTCTGAGACCGATCCTACACCTTTACATGCCGATAATACAAGTGCTATTCAGATTACGGCCAATCCGGTCTATCATGAACGCACAAAGCATATTGAAGTCGATTGTCACTCTATCCGTGAAGCCTTTAAAGCTCGTGTTATCACTCTTCCACATATTTCTATTGAATTACAAATTGCTGATATATTCACCAAGTCTCTCACTCGTCATCGACATTGCTTCCTAAGTCGCAAATTGATGCTTATTGATCAACCCGCATCAATTTGAGGTGTCGATGGGCTGACTTAGTCATCATAACTTTTTCTTTGTGTTCCATTAATGACTTAAGTTGTCATCATAACAACTTTGATGTAATTTGTTGTCGTATTTATTTAGTTGTCTGTATTTGTCATTCATACTATTTATTTGTAAATAATTATCCATAAACAAATTGTCCGTAGATCCATGGATGTCCACAAAATGCCCATAAACAATTGTATGTCCATGGTTGTCCACAAAATGCCTATAAACAATAGACTTTGATGTATTTTATAGGTTTGTTGTATTTTGTAAAGTCTATAAATAGAAAGAAATCATAAGACCAAATCATTCGGTCATTTTTATACAACATTCTTGACTTATTTCTTACAATAAATTCCTTTATAACATACTTTGTTATTACGTATCAGTTTCAAGATGTTTTAAACCCATGGAACAGAGCGATCACTGTATGTTTATAAACTGTCAACATTATCATTACTCAAAGGAACCCCTCTTTTATTCTTTAAGACTAATTCAGAGACGGATTAGTTGTCCAAACTATTACAATCTTCCGGCAGATCAATTAGGTGCCAAACTATACACACCATTATGCTCATATCGTCTAAGCTGCAGGAATCGTACTGTATAAAATAAAACTTAATTGGTTAAAGTAAAAACTTCAAATAATTCTGGCAAAAAATCCTCAAATGAAGCAAGGGATTGATATCGGACAACTCTTGATATATTCTTTCTTTTACTTTTCCTTTAAAATAATAAAGAAAGAAAAAAAACAAATTGTAATGACAGAATAATTCATGAGGATCAAACCTAGTTCTAGTACCAACTGTTATAGTCAGAAACTGACTTTGATACTAACTAATGTAGGCTGAAGTTAGCTCAGATACTAATTGATGCTGGCAGAAGCTGGCTCTGATACCAACTAATGCATGTAAAAATTAACTCAAATATCAACCAATGCACACAAAAGTTAACTCAAATACCAACTAATGCAGGTAGAAGCATTAAAAAAAATAGATAAAGCAATGTAAAGTTGTTTGATTACAGCTTGAACAGCATAGTGAAACATTTGAGTAACCATCAAAAGAAGACTTTCAGTCAAAAGCACTAGAGTTCCAGAGACCAGGCAATACATATTTAGACATAAGTGTCAATTAAAGATTTCCTCATCTCATCCACAATAGCACTTGGTTGAGCTTCCCTCAATTTGAAGACGCTCTCTATAACTGACAGTTCAGTTGCAGTTGTGTCTGATCCACAAAATGCAGTCCAGTCGTTCACTATAAGGCCAGCAGCTATTACATCACTACCCCTGTTGACTGTACCAGCCACCAAGGGAACCTGAAGAAGTGTTGACAGTTCATCCAAGTCTTCAATGGATGTATGGGGATGGACCAAGCCACCTAAGTTGGAAAAGGAACAGAAGGTGCCAACAAGAATCTGACCAGCAATTGTCTGCCTAAACACTTCAACACCAAGAACATCTGCAATCAATTCCTCGGTTTCTTTGTCAAGATCTGGATGTGCTAAAGCAACATGATCATTGCAAGCTATGCAATTTCCAAGAGCAGAGAGTCTCTCTTCAACACGCTGGACAACAACTTGATCTGGGAGACTGTTTCTCAGGTGCTGCAGTTCTTGATCTGTGGTAGAGTGGGGCAAAATAAGCCCATTTTTGTTTCCAGCACACATGCGACCGATAATACGAATACCAGCTATGGAGGTCTTGACCACTGGAATCATGTCAGCCAATTCAGCCTCAAAAGCACCATAAAAGTTCTCAGAACCTCCAATTCCAACCAAGCAGTACGCATTTGTCAACTTGGAGAATACCCCGATCTCACAGTTGTTCTCAAATTGGAGCCTTGTTGCCATGATAAAAAAGATTGTGAAGTCCCTGAAACAATAATTCCAATAATCAGTAAAAGCAATTGCAGATGCTTAACGGGAACCTGAAGACCAATCCTCCAGACATGTGGCATGTTTTAGGAGAAATATGAATAATGAGAGTAAACTACAGGGCAAGAAAGCCACATAAGATGCATATCATGCAAGTTCATGCTATCATCAGTGACCATTTTGAAAGCAACATTTCAGTCCTGAGTAATCATATAATAAGCATAAAATTTCAAGGCAGCTGGAAAATAAATATTCTTATTTGATGAAAAAAGAAGAATATAATTGGGAAATGTTCTACCACAAGCTTTTACAAGCACAATACTGCAACCACTTGTCCGGCTCCCTCATGTTATACTAGCTTCAAACAAAATTATATCGAACAAGACCAAGCAAACATTTGAACATTGAAGACAAGGGCATCTTAGTAAAATTATATAAAATGCCACAAACAGAAAATATTAGAAGTTAAGCGTAAACTGTAAGTCTGTAACAGCTTATTTTAAAAAATATCTAAATGTCCTTAGATAAAACCATTAAGTAAAGAAATGACTTTAGTAAATTAAATTAATTAATAACCTAGGTTCAATATAAACAATAATGTTGAAGAAGACAAATCAAATTAATCGTAAGGCATTACATCCCATATATTTTTCTTCCCTTGTATTCGGCATAAAGAAGAAATCACATTAACAAGACAAACTCTAGTCTAGCAAAGCAATCAGCGAATTTCAAAGACCATGATAAATATTTCAACATCGGGTTTCAGATACAATAATTTCATCATTTTGCTTTGCCATTTTAGAGCCCAAAAATTAGGGTCTTTACTCTGTAGGTGCAGTGGTTTAGTGCAGAGGAAAATCTCACCTTCCTTGCACAACCCACACCAAAATATTTAATTTGGCACCACACCTTTTTCTCGAAAATTTCCTTACCGCTAAACTATGAGCAGCAAGGGGCTAATTGGTGCTTCATAACTCATGAAAAAACATTTTATCTCAATCCCAGAAAAAAACCAAGAAATGTGAAAAGAAACCTTCATAATATCAAAAGGGAATTGGAATGATGAGGCAGCATAAATTTAAACCGCAATAAAAGAGAACTTGTTGCTTTTATTGAAAACTACAAATTTTCTAATTCTTTTTTAGAAATGAAAATTAGAAAGAAACAATAAAAGGGTTCCAATATGGTTTACAATATAAATAATTAACTTTACAGGTTTCTCATATCTTTAATTTCTTAATGCGTTTCAGATGCAATCTCACAAATATATTAAGTGGCATTTAAAGAATTTACTAGTTGATACGAAAGGCTTTAACCTACAAACAATAAAAAAAAATTACATGAGTTACACCCTACAAACCAAAATTGCAATGTTTTCATAACACCAGTTCGTTTGAAACTTTACAAGCATATTATCTGCTCAATCAAAGCATCAAATCAATAAAACAAAACATGAAAGCCTGAACTCACCACAAACACCGACCAAAACACGGTACTGATGCATATGATCAAACAAAAATTACATTCGGGTATTAAGAAAATGAGAAAAACAAAAACAGAAGATAAAATAAGGGTTTTAAACCTTATTATTCGTCTAGTTTTTCTTACAACCGCTTTCATGTCTCAAAAAGAAAGTTCTTCATTTTGGTTCTTTAAAACTAGATAAAGAATATATGAAAAACAAAACCGAATTACCTTTTGGAAGATCGGAGAGAAGAGAGAGAACGGCTGTATAGAGCTTTAGAGGAAATTTGGAGCAAGCGGCGCCTAAACAGAAGCAGTAAAGAAGAGGGCAAACAAACTCACTAATGAGAAGCAAACGACACGAATATCGTTCTCTTTGGAACAAAAAAAAAACCACACACACACGCACGAATTATATATATATTTTTAATTTAGGAAAACGACACGAATTATATATATGAAACGGTTCCTATAATGTGGTATTCACTAGGTTAGAAAATTTTAGATACAAAATACTTTTTTTAAATTTATCTTCACTTATTACATTTTTATTTCTATATTTTTAAAATTAATTACATTATATGTCCAAAATGTAGAAAAATAATTTGTAATATCATCCAAAACATTATTTTGTTGTAACTATACCTTACAATGTATAAATAACAATAAAAATATACTTAATTTTAAACATAATTACATCATAATTTAACATAATTATAATTTTAAAAATATAAACTATTAGAAACATTTTTATCCTTACTAGTACTTTTTTTAAATAATTGTAACAAAATAAATAATTTAAATATTTTTAAAAATTATTTTATTTACATGAAATATAATTAATCCATATATTTACGTTACTATTTTATTTCTTCCACACTAATGTTACAGTTGTAACGTATACTGTTAACTATTAGTAAACACATTAACTTTTTTTTTATTTGTTAATAAGTAAACCCATTAACTTAGTCATAAAGTAATGAAAACTTGAAGCATAATAAGCTAAAGATGTGAATTTGACTACTCTCTCAAAAGGAAAATAAACTTAACCTAACATAACTTCACTCAAATATGTTTAAAAATAAACATTGTGCCCTTGGGATAAAAAAAAAATCTACTGACAATCACATCAATACAACAGCATTGCAACATAATACAAACAAAATACAACAAGCAACACCAACCCAGAAATCCATCTGGGATTTTATTAAGCACGTACATGATGAAAAAGCGTCTCAAGACTAAGATTAAAACACCAAATAGAAGATACTTAAAAACCACCATATAGGCATACATTCCTTAATGATTCCCATTATATTGAAGCTATGAATATGGATCCATTGATCCTATTTCTTGGGAGACAAACATTCCTCATCAGATCACTCATCGTAGTAGCGAGGCTGCTTTTTCTCATCATCAGATCCATCATCTCCCTGCATGATTTCATGTTTAATATGGAGTCAAACACAATGTCCAAATGAACATAAATTAATAGACTATCACATGAAGCAGAAAAAAAGGTAAAAATCCACCACAGGACTAAAAATTGACATGCATAAAACCTATTACAAAATGGAATGAACCTTGATTCTTGAGGTGTTAAATACACAAGGGTTTTGCCCAAAATACTGTGAACTGATAAAAACATCTGTCTCTTCTATCTCATATACTATCCTTCTAAATAGATCTATTTATGAGCACATAAAAAGAGGCTTGAGATAAGGTGATTATCTCTCACCTTATTTGTTCATTATTGGGGTTGAAGTTCTTTTAAGACTAATTGCCAGAGCAGAAAATGAAGGAAAAATACATGGAGTTAAAGTGTCAAGAAATAATATCCCAATTTTTCATCTTTTTTATGCTGATGACATTGATGTTTGGGGAAAGTAAATCAAGTTGAAGCTGTTGAATTTAAAAGACTGATACACTTGAATGGAGAATTATCAGGACAATGCCCAAACTTTGCAAAGCCAGCAGTTTTCTTTTCAAGAAATGCATTGGAAGCTACTAAAAGAATAATATCTACAGAGATGGGTATTCAAAGTTCAAATAACACCATCACTTATCTTGGCAATCCTTTATTTCTTCATAGAAATAAAAGCAGTGATTTTAACAAAATAATCCAAACTCTGGCAAGTAAGACAGAAGGATAGAGAACTAAATTTTTATCTAATGTATATAAAGCCACTTTAATTCTTTCAGTATTACAAGCAACTCCTATTTATATAATGAGTACATTCAAAGTTCCAAAAATAGTTTACAAGAAAGCTGACTCTCTCATTAAAAACAATTGGTGGAACTCTAACCCTAGTAATAATCATTATTGTTTTTTTAAAAATTAGCAATCCATCTGTAGTCCAAAGAGGAAGGTGGTTTAGATTTCAGATCTTTTCATAATTTAAATCTAACCCTTCCCTCAAAATTAGGATAGTAGATGACTATAAATCAAAACAAATTATGGGAAAAGGTTCTTACAATGAAATATTGTCAGAGACAACCTTTTTTGGGAACAAGGATAAAGAATGCAGACTCTTACACTTCAAAGGGAATCTGTGGGATAAAGAATATAATTCAAAAACGTATGTGCTTTCTCATTGGTAATGGTAATACAGTTTCCGTCTTAAAACACTCTTGGATTTCTGGTCTGGATAATATGCTTAATCATGTTAAACTAGGAATAAGAGATCTTTTTTTGGATCTGGTTGGAATTGAGACTTGATTGAACAGCTGTTTGATACAACCATTTCTAATCTTATAAGTAGACTAAGGAGTCCTAATATAGACTTACTGGACAAGTTCATTTGGATTCCCAATAATTAAGGTATTTTTTCGGTTAAATATACTTACCAGATCTTGTCAAAATACATCAATGTAGGTGATCCAAAATCAGTGTGGAGATTGCTTTGGGCTTTAAAACTTTAATAGATCATTTTTTTTCATTTGGGTCCCAACAATCTCTAAGGATTGCAAATTATGTGAATGTGAATATGAAACAACCAATCACTTATTCCTTAGATGCCAATACACTCATTGTCTTTAGCTCAAATGGAAAGGTGGTGTCCTATTGCAGCAATTTCAAAATGCATATATATTCACCTTCTTTAAATTCATTCTAAAACCCCATGATGCATTGATCAAAGGCAAGAAACAAAAGCAGGAATTTACACTTGCAGTTGTGATAACTCTACAATGCATTTGGAACATGAGAAATAATAAAATCTTTAGAAATGAACCTAATTTTTATAAGAGTATTATGTTCTTGAAAAGAAGCTTTCAGTCATTTAAAAATGTTCTGTTGGAAAATGAAATTGAGAAAATGGTATCCTCCTTGGATAATGACTTCATTAAGTGGAAAAAAACTCCTTATGGATGTTTCAAATTTAACTTTGATGGAGCTTTTAAGGATGAATTAGGTTCATTGCTATTGACTGTCAGAATAATGTTTTGGGAGCTTGGACAAAACTACTCAAGGTTGGTTATGTAGAAATTATCTATACAAGAGCAGCAACTCTTGTAATTGGGATGGTTAATGCAATGGGTATTAAAAGAATACTAGTTGAAGGCAATTGTCAAAATGTCATCTATTTTTTGCAAAATAAACCTTCCTCTATAGCTTGGGAAGTCATTCAATTCTTGGAAGAAGTTTTCTTGTTATTAAATTCATTTGAAAACTTTTCTATTATATGGATTCCAATATAAACAAATTTTGTAGCCCATTCCTTAACAAAATGGATAAGAAAGGTTCTTTTTGGACACAAGAACTACCTCCGTATATATGTAAGGATTATAAGTGTTTCTTATTTTCGTATACAAAATATTTACATGTAAACTTATTTTTAAGCTCGTTATCAAGTCTATCAAGCAAAATAAAAAAAACATCAGAATTTCAAATAGTCGTACTTCAAGTATATATATTATAATTATAACACATAGGATTACACTCATATATTTAATAGCACATATTCATAAATCTTAAATTATTTTTGCTGCTAAAATATAGAATTAGATAAATGCTAAAAATATTAAATAAGATATAGCTTAAATCTAAGCCTAAAAAATAACATAAAGTATACTTTAAAAGAACTCTTTTTTAAATAAAAGCCTTCGTGATTAATGAGTCCACTTTAAAAAACTCTTTTTTAAATATGAATCTTCTTAATTAGTGAGTATTACTAATTCTATTTAAAATAGAAAAGATATTTATTAATTATATAAGAGTCTTCTTAATTAGTTAATATTACTAATTCTATTTGTAATAGAAAAAATATTTATCAATTACACGAGCATTATTCTCTTCTTATTGATGTCTCTCTTGTTTTACAAATATAATATCATAATTCTTTAGGCTTTTTATTTAGTTAATCTATTAAATATTGGTAGGTATGTTTGATTGATTAATAAGCCTAATTAGTTTATAATATTTTGATCATATGTTCTTATAGCTTCTTCTTTATTTTTATTCTTAAATTGTTAGATCAAATAGTTGTGTTTATCGTATCATAATTATTTAATTTGATTATTAATCTTTAAAGAAACTATATTTATTGAACTTGTGCTTGATCTTTTTGCTTTAAGATTTGCTAGTTGATTTTATTTAAGTGACATATGTTTTGAATCATCTAGTTAGAATTATTCATTATTAAATCTGTTCAAGAACAAACACAAGCACTTGTGTTTTTTGTCCTAACCTTTTTGCAGTTGATTCGTGAACGTATTTGATTGGCAGGGAGCTTATTAAAACGTTGATTTGGAAACCGTTCACGTTAATATTGAAAACTGTGAAAACAAAACAGTGGCTCGTAAGTAAGGTACATTGGGGCTGTATCCTAAGAAAGGTAACATAAGATCGAGTTTGTACTTTAATATTTGTTTTTTATAGTCAAAAGTTAGGTGGTCTAATGAATCAGTGGTTTTCCTCTTAGGTCATGGTTGTGACCTAGGTTGTTTCCACTTAAAAATATTGAGTGTTATTATTTTATTTCCGCATTTTATTCTTACAAACGATTGCATGTCTGGTCGTCTTGTTTAGGTTATTAAATTATAAATTAATAAAAATTAAAAATAAATTATTCCCCTATAAGTTAATTAGATCCATATTTTATAAACTTTCAATATATAAAATATAATAGATGTACAAACCTAAATTATTGTCATAATAATATACATTATGGTTTTAAAAAAAACATTTTTTAACCCATTCATCAATACATTCACATTTCACGAAATACACCATATCCTTTTTTTAAATTACCTCAACAAAATCACAAAAGCATAATGATGATTATGCTTCATTTCCTATCAATTAAGTAAATAATAAATTCAAAATTTTAAAATTATTGGCAAGTTTAGTCCTAATCATAAAATTTATAACATTATTTACATAATTTAATGTAAAATTACTCTTTATATTCATAATTATTTTAAGGTTATTCTAATCAATTTTAGTACAATTAAGGTAAAATTTTGTATATGAAACTACTTTTTACTTTACAAAAATAACCAAACTTAAAAGAATAAAAAATACTCTTATAGTTACAATTACACTATTTAGACTATTTAAAATTTGTTCGTAGTTATCATATATTTTAAGTTTCATGCCTCATAATTATTTTTACTTAACCTTAATAATATAAATTTTCAAGAATATTTCTCTAATTAAATAATTGTTTAAATCTAATTTGATTAATTTAGATAATTTTAGGATGTCAAATTGGAGAAGTTTGGTAAAAAAATTTATCAATTTAAAGTATTAGGTTAATTACTCAATCTAATTAATAAGTATTATTTCTTAAAGTATCTAAATCGAAAGAAATACTAAATAATTTTTTTCTTCATAAAATCACTACCGAGATTACAAACCCTAAGGATCATCCACCCCTTCTTGACATTGTTGCTAAGTCTTAATAAAATTATTGTTACCTGACTTTTTTTCCCTTCCAAATTTAACGTTATCAATAAAATATCTTATTAAAATTAAGTTGAATGCATAAATAGAGTTGCCAAATGGTATAAGACAACTAAATGGGCCTGATGATTTTCATAAATTGCAATTTGATATACTTTTTTTTAATACTTGATTATTTTTCTATTTCTATGATAGTAATAACATGTTGGAGATGAATATAACTTTACATTTTAATTAAAATAATTCCCACTCATGTTTGGTTAGAAGTATTGCTCATAAAAAATAATGAAATTAATGCCATTTCTTTGTGCAGCTTAACCTTTCTATCGAAAACGAAAAAAAAATCCTGTTGAAATGCATGCTCAACCCAACAAAAGTTTCATAATGAATTGTGCAGTTAAGGGGGAAAAAAAAAGAAAATAAAATAAAGAACATACCTATTTGATTTTCAGCACGAATAGTTTAGTTAATTTTTATTTTTATTTTTTTAGTTTCTTGCTTTACTTGAGGATGATTATTTGACATGATGATATGATTGCAGGTTTTTGGTATTGTCATTATATTCACTATGATGGATCCTAGCGAGGACTTACATGAAATATCTGTTGAATAATTATATGTTCATCCTAGAAAAACATTCACAGAACCTGTAGGATCAGTTTTACTTGAGGTTTCGCATGAATCACATGGTCGTACTCGTAGTTATAGATCTGCCCCTAGTTCTAGACCTACTCCTAGTCATAGACTTTCTGATACTAAAAGAAAGTGGACATCATATGTTTGA
Source organism: Hippophae rhamnoides (assembly GCA_033030585.1). Classification (NCBI taxonomy): domain Eukaryota; kingdom Viridiplantae; phylum Streptophyta; class Magnoliopsida; order Rosales; family Elaeagnaceae; genus Hippophae; species Hippophae rhamnoides. Next base: position 41,403,350 of record CM065434.1, read on the forward strand.
AAGTACTTTAATATTATATTTGTTAGTGACAAATGAAAGAGAGCATCTTGCACGTATTGCCAAGTTAATTAGTGTCATAAGCTTAATAATGGCATTGGTTATCTAGATTGAAATGCTCTAAGAAATATGAAGTTCAAAGGTTGAAATGCTCACATATTTTTTGCGGCCATAGCCTTCTTCACCATAGCCATACTTGGGGCGTTCATCTTCACTATCACGCCTCTCATAACTACTAGGCTTTCTGTACTCCTCTTCGGACCTTCCATATTCTCCTTCCTGGTTCTCATAGCTCTGCTTCCTTGGTGGTTCATCTCCATAGCTAGGCCTCTCATACTCGGAAGTTTCGTACTCAGGCCTCTCAGTTCTTCCTCCATAACCACCAACACCTTGCTCCTCCCTGTACTTCGGCTTCTGACTATACCCAGATGCATATTCAGAACCCGTTTCCTCATACTCAGTCCGGCGACCGTACCCTGATCCATATTCTTCATCGACAGGCTTCTCGTATTCTGTTTTCTCACCATATGCAGATTCAAATTCCGAACTAGGCTTATCATACTCACTTTTCTGACCAAACCCAGATCCATATTCCGAATCATATTCATTTTTCCGACCGTACCCGGATCCATATTCCGAAGTGGGTTCATCGTTCTCATTTTTCCGGCCGTACCCAGATCCATATTCGGAGCTGGGTTTATCGTACCCAGATTGGTAATCCGAGCCAGGAATATTCACACCGGTAGGGAATTCATTACCCGATTCGGGTCTGTCTCCATATTCATGCCCTTCTCCACTATAGGCTGGTCTTGAAGAATTGGAATTGTGTCGAGCGTAGCTACTGTACTCAGTCTCGAGTGCCTCGTCTGCATAAGCAGATGGCTCAGAGTAAGAAGAAAATTCAGGGCGATCGTAATCGAGTTCATCGTCGGCTGATTGTGAAAGAGAATAGCAAATCTCATCGGATGGTGGGATTGGACTGCCATAGGTCATAGTGACATCGTATCCGCCACCGTATGGGGTCGAATCGTACTCGTCGAAGACGTGTACGGAGTCATCGGTCGTAGTGTAATACGGCATCGTTTCGGAGATTTTTGTTGGTTTGACTGTAGCACTTAGATCTCAAGACTTGAAACGAAGAAGTGAATCTGGGACAGCTTTATAGTTGACTATTGGATTCAGCCGACAGGGTTCCAAACCACGGTATTGTCTGGGGGGTGTGGTACTGTGGTGGAAGGAAAAGTATCGGAAACTTTCTTTTCTATTTTTTTGATGGATACCTCATTTTGTAACGTGAAAAAAATATTAGGGCAAATTCTATTTTTCCTTTTTATAATTATTTTAAAATTATTATTCTTAAATTTTGTGAGTTTAGTAACTTAAATCTCATAATTTATAAATAAAAAAAATAAAAAAAATTTATTTTTAAAATTTCATTTAAAGAAATAACATTGAATAACATACTATAAATATGTGATCTTTTTTTTCCAAAGGTATTTATAAAAAAAAAATTCTTTTACTTTTTTATGTATTTTTCTTCCTTTTTGGTGTAATTTGTTCTAAGAATTGAAATGAATTTTGGTTTTTAACCTAAATTTATTGTAAATTTTATATTTTAAATTTTAGAGAACATAATATGTTATGAATGTAATATTGAAATTAAGAAATCTGATACAATTGAATCATCAAAATAGGAAAAATATTGGTCATTATATATTCTTTTTTGTTTTTTCCTTTACTTTAATAAATTTGTTAGTTAATTAGAGCTATAAAAAACTAATTGTTAGAAGTTGTTATAAAACAAATCTTTTAAAAACTTAAGCTTGAGTAAGAATATTCAATAATATTATATATATACTATTTTTTTACAAATATTAACTAAGTTAAATACTTGTAATTCAAACAATCTTGTTAAAGAGAACATTTGGAAAATAGAAAAAATGATAAACTTATACTTAGTTATAAGAATTTGAATACAAAACCTCCTACTTTAATATGACTTAAAAATTGTTGAAAATTATCTTTATTAAAAGCATTAGCTAATGTGTGAATAAATAATAATATTTTTTATCCTTTCTCTCAAATTATATTGAATAAATAAATAAAAAATGTTAATCATATTGATTAAAATTAAATGAATCGATAATTTAAATAATAGAATTAATTAATTGTGAACTTTATACATGAGTGACTCATGTAACTAGAACATGTAGTGGTTGTTTTGTTGGAAGTGGGTTTGTCTTAGTTTCTCCTTGTCTTGTTGATTAAATCCTTTGCCCTTTGCCATTATTTCCTTCTACAAGAACGATTGGATTGAAATCCTCTTTGATTATCAAGTTGCTTTAAATTTTGAGGGTTTTCATGTAATTTCCAACACATAGTACTTGTATGCCTAAGCTTGTTGCAGTAATTACATTAAAGATTGTCATTGTCTTGGGATTTCGTGGCTTCATATTTTTGTTGTACATTGACTTTGTGATTGCAAAGGTTGAGTTTTATGAGGTTGAAATTTTATTCTCTAGGGATTTGGTGATTATCAGTACTTTATTGCTTTCTTATCTTTGAAAAAAAAAGCAAATGTCTTATCTAGATCTTGAAGGGATCTTTTTCGAGAACTGGATTACTTTCTTGAACATAATAAGAGAATTAAGTCCCAAGGAATTATACGACATGTTCCGTCTTCGTATAATCCTTTGTCTTTTTTGAATTCACTGTTGATTCTTGATAAAGATCCAATTCAGTGAATAACCCTTTGAGTTTATTATATAGTAGTCTATAAACACTTGTAAACTCTTGTTTGGTGTTTTAAATTTATCTCTTTATTTGAAATATTTGAATAACAAAGGCAGTTTTGAAATATGTATTGTTTATAGCATCCCATATTTCTTTAAGGTGAAGGAAGTAACAAATAAATCATACTTATTTTTTTGGCTGAATGGAGTGAAGAATTGCTTAATTTGGTGTAGTTTTGAACATAAAAATCAGAGTAAAAAAGAAAAGAAACTTTAGCAATAAAGGTTGAAAGGAAGTGTAGTACTCTTGGCAATTAAATCATGAGATTTTGATCCCAAAAACAAGCCTAAAATTTTGATATCATAATCAAATTTGAGAAAAATTATTAAGAAATTATAAAAATTAATACTCTAAAACTTATAGCAATAAAAATATCAGCTTAATTATATTGAAAAAGTTTAAATTAGACGACTTTTAACATTAAATAAATCTAAATAATTGTAGTTAAATTCGAACGGTATTTAAAGTGAAACGATATGTTATATTTTTTTCTAATAATAAAAATATATTTGATGGATATAAGAGATGTTATTTTTATATTTTTATAATTATAAATTTTTAAGAGTATTATTTTTGTTATTTTTTGAAAATTATTTTCTTGTTAGTTATTGTTTGAGAATACATTCCAACTAAATATATCAAAAAATACAAGTTGATTTAGTGAGATAAATAAGGAAAATACCTATCGTATAATAAATGAGATTACAACTAATCACTATTACAAAAAAAAGTTTTTAAGTCGGTTAAAAATCGACTTTAAACTAATTTAAAGTTGATTCACGCGTTGAACCGACTTTAAATATTAAATTATTTTTTTACAAAATTTACTATTTTTTTATTATACTCAAATTAAAACATGTATTTGATCACTAAATAATAGCATGAAAAAAAAAACAAAATATTTTTAACAAATAGTTTAAATAATACAAATAATTAAAAAATAAAATATTAATTAATAGCAGAAAAATTACCATGGTGTTTTCCTATGTTATTCAAGATCATCGTATTCTTCTTTTGATGTTATAATACAAAAATACATATATATATACATAAATAATAACACATAATAACAAAAAAATGAATAATAAGTACATAAGATTAATAGAAATACTTACAAGAGTAAATGAAGTGACAAAATGAAGGAAATGAAGAAAAAATGGTATTTTGTAAGTGAGAAATGGGTATAAAAAATTTAAATATTTTTCTCAAAAAAATAGGGATCTAAAAGATTAGTTAGAGAGGAAGAAAACTGACTAATCGACACTAGAATTGGTTAATTTGGTGTAGTTTTGAACATAAAAATCAGAGTAGAAAAGAAAAGAAACTTTAGCAATAAAGGTTGAAAGGAATTGTAGTACTCTTGGCAATTAAATCATGAGATTTTGATCCCAAAAACAAGCCTAAAATTTTGATATCATAATCAAATTTGAGAAAAATTGTTAAGAAATTATAAAAATTAATACTTTAAAACTTATAGCAATAAAAATAACAACTTAATTATATTGAATAAGTTTAAATTAGACGATTTTTAACATTAAATAAATATAAATAGTTGTAGTTAAATTTGAACGGCATTTAAAATGAAACGATATGTTATACTTTTTTCTAATAATAAAAATATATTTGATAGACATAAGAGATGTTATTTTTATATTTTTATAATTATAAATTTTTAAGAGTATTATTTTTGTTATTTTTTGAAAATTATTTTCTTATTAGTTATATTATTTGAGAGTACATTCCAACTAAATATATATATATATATATATAATACAAGTTTATTTAGTGAGATAAATAAGGGAAATAACTATATTACAACTAATCTCATTTGGAATGTATTCTCAAATGTTTACTTGTTAGTTATGTTGTTTGAGAATATAATTCAAAATTTACTCATTTTTTATTATACAAAAATTAAAACCTGTATTTGATCACTAAATAATAACAGGAAAAAAAATTAAGTATGTTTAAGAAATATTTTAAATAATACAAGTAATTAAAAAATAAAATATTAAATAATAGCAAAAAAATTATCATGGTGTTATCCTATGTTATTCAAGATCATCATATTCTTCTTCTGATATTATAATACAAACCTACATATATAATACATTTATACATATAATAACAGAAAACATATGAATAATAATTGCATAAGATTAACAGAAATACTTACAAGATTAAATGAATTGACAAAATGAAAGAAGTGAAGAAAAAATGGTGTTTTGTAAGTGAGAAATGGGTATAATTTTTTTGAATATTTTGCTAAAAAAATAAGAGATCTAAAAGATTAGTTAGAGAGGAAAAAAACTCATTAACCGGCATTGGAATTTGTGATCGTAGGTAGTCGGAAAATGAGAAAGAATGGAGGAGGTTTTAGGTTTTTGAGAGTTATGCAGCGCTTGAAATAGTTTCTGTCTAGGAAAAGAAGAGAAAATAATTTATCCACATGTGTAGCGTCGGTTCTATGTGTCGGTCGAACCAACGTTCCACGTGGATGTAGCGTCGGTTCCGGTGTCAACCGACGCTATGCTATGTGGATAGTGTCGGTTCAACACATCAATCGATGCTACTTTCTACATGGTAGCGTCGGTTCTATAATGAACCGACTTTAAATTCATTATAAGTTGGATTTTTTAAAAAATTGACTTTAAATATCGATTTAAATAGGTATTTTGTATTATTGAATACACCATGTATTTATATTCTAATTACAGCTAGCATGTTCATCTACATTTGTAACTACACTCATTATTCATTTTAGTTCATATTTTCCATGTTAATGTTAGGAGTGAGAAAATATAAAAATTATTTAGATAGTTTAGTCTTCAATCATTTGTGAGTTCATTATTATTCTTAATAGAATAAGCTAACACTGTTAGCTTCTTAGAATTAATTTAACCTGTTAAAAAAATAACCGGATTTGTAATACTTAATACAATAATTTTAAAAGTTAAATATATTTGAAGTATAATTTTAATACTAATACAATGCTTTTTTGATGTTTTAATAAGACAAATACATTTAGAATATTTTAATTATATTAGTTATAATAGTTAGTTTTTTGTTATTTTATAGTATTTTAATCATTTTATTGTAAAAAAACAATTTTACAAAAATAAATTATTAAATTTTAAATTTTTTTATTTAATTTTTTAATCTTTATTGTATATTATTATAGATAATCTTAAAATTAATACTTCAATAATATTTAAAAAATATATAAGAAAAAAATTTATCATTTATTTTTACATTATATATTTTTTTAAAATAATAATAATTAAATTAATACAATAAATAACAAAGGATTGAATTGTTATTCTTTACCTAACTAAAACATTTGTATTTTATTATTTTATTTTTTTATTAATTTGATCATTTATATTTTCAATTTTGTATCAATTTGATAATTTTATTAAAATTAGAGTTAAATTTGGAGTGAAAAAAAGGGGGCAATTTAGAAATTTCATTTATTAGTTGCAAAAAAAAAAAACCGTGAAAATCACGTGCACCCAAATCACCTCCCTACCCAACGCTTCTCAGCCCCAAATCCTCAAAAATCCGGAACAACTAGCATGTCTACAATGATTCATTCCGAAATCTCTATTGTTTCTTCGATTCTGGTTTTGTTTGCATAAGAGTTGCATTGGCTGTGGAACTGGGCTCTTCTTCTTGGTGTTTGGTTTTGGTATTATCGCTCTTGGTCTTATGGTGGCAATTTTAGGAAACTACAGGTGTCCATGAAATGCATGAAATTCATCTTTATTTTATGGTTTAGAAAGAAGCTAGTAATGTTTTGAGGTGAAGGAGTCCTAGTAGTTAAGGACTGGGGGTGTTAGCTGTAGGAATGTCCGAGTATGATTTAGTATGAAGAGGGTGGTGATTTGGGTGCACATGGATTTTCACTTTTTTTCAGCCTGTAAGTGAAATTCCTAGATTACCCTCCACATTTGTCATGTGATAATCACATGACTTTTTCCATCCAAACTTAATTCTGTGTTATAATGAAAATACTAAATTGATACAAAATGTAAAAGGTAGAGAACACAATTTACAGAAAAAAAGCATAAAATAGTAAATTAAAATGTTTAGTGATACTTAATTTTCGAATTTTGTTGTTATAATTTAATCATATTGTTATAAAAAATGACTTTTTTAAAGGTTAAAGAATATTTTTTATGTTTTTAATTTTTTTAATTATATTTTATTTAAATTATAAAAAAATCTATTTAATATAATTAAAAAATAAATAAAAATATATTTATCTTTATGCAATCTGTTACAAAAAAAAAATAATTACATTCATAAGTGTAATTTTTATAATAAATAAAAGGTTTAGGAGTATTTTTCTCTTATTTGTATACCTACACTTTTATGTTATAACATATGTTAGTATTATCCATTAAAATGAATTTTTCTCCTAATTGTGAGCATTACATAATATAAGAGGCTTGGTATTTTATGGTAATTATATCTTATTAAAAGTTTCACAAATTAACTATATTTTAAAAAGGTTTTTTTTTAATATTCATGATGTGAAAAAAATTTATATTTAGTATTCATATTTTTTAAAAAGTTTCAATTTAATCACTTTTGAATAGGAAGGAGCAAAAAACTTAATTGAGGCTTTCTGATCATTTTACACCATTCTAGCTCCTATTAGTGCCATTTTTGGGTGTTTATTAGTGCTAGATATTCATAGGCCTCGGTTTTTTTTTTATAAATTGTTTTAATTTCGAGTCCTTGTGATATTTTTACATGAAGCTTTATTGTAAGTTTTTTTCAATTGTATAATTTTAATCGTAATTGCCAATTAAATTTTATTTTACTTTCTTGTTTGGGCTCCTAATTTACTAATAGAAATAGGTATCATGTTTCTTTTAAGCATAGAAAGAGAACATCAAGTAAAACGTACTATAAAGAGAGAGAGAGAGAGAGAGAGAGAGAGAGAGAAAAGTGAAGTCCACAAAGTTTACAGGCTCCTAAGAGTATGTCCATCAAATCTTCTGTGCTCATGACATTCAATGATGCAATAAAATAAGAGTTTTATCAAAATATAAGGTACAGATCAATAACAATAAAAAAAAATGTGCTAGTAGGAGCCGTAAACACCCAAAATGACATTAATAGAAGTTGGAATGGTTTTAAAATGACTTGGAATGTAAGATATAAGCTAAAAGGTTGGGTAATTTTCATTTTTTTCCTACCTAAAATGCCCTAATTGAGGTTTTTGTCGTTATTGTTCAAAAAGAATTTTTTATATAAAATATGAGTATTAAATAAGAACATTTTCTACTTAATAGGTATTAAAAGATAATTCTTTTAAAACATGATAAATTTATAAAATAGTTGATTAAATATAAATACCGTAAAAATATCAAATCTCAATATAAGAGATGTGAGTTCAAAAGTTAATTTAAATTTATGTAATATTATCAATTTTCGTCGATAAATTAGATTATTATCTAAAAAAATCACATTTTACATTTAATTTATTTAGTTTTTCTTAATATTTGTTAATATTATTCTAATTTTTAATATGATGTAATTAATTTATTTTTAATTTTAATTCTTCAATTACATCAATTTTTTTTTAAAATAAAATTAAACGTTAGCGAAGTATATTTGATTAAGCCTTAATGCGTATTTAGGTCTAAAATTTTAAAATGTATTTTTGAGTTCTTTGACTTTAATAAAATGGTCCAATTAAAGACAAATATTATTATCCATTTAATTTTTATATGATCAAATTATTCACATTATTTCACTTTAATCTTTCTAAAAACATGTTTTTCACTGTATAAAAAGATTCGCACTATATATTTTAGCATACAAATTAAATTATAAAAATATACTTCATTGAGTGGAAGAAGATTAAAAATTATTGACTTTAAAAGATATTAATTAAAGATAAATAATATCATCCATTCAATTTTTATAAGACAAAATTATTTACATAGTTTTACTTTAACCATTTAAAAAAACATGTTTTGTACTACATAAAAATATATGCACCGCATTTTTTAGCATTCAAACTAATTTAGAGGAAAATTACGTGGGACACGTGGAAAAAGGTTGAAAATAAAATTTCATTTGTAAAAATCTTATGTTATATAATTAAATTTAATATTATTCTGATAATTTTTATATAAAAATATTATTGTCAAGTACTTAAAACATGATTAAAACTTATAGTTAAAATGAAAAAGTTTTTCACAAAAATTTGTTTTATTATTTGTTGATTTTTGAATTTTAATTGTTTTGAAAAAAACAAAAATAATATATTTGAACAATTGCATGTTAAAATATTATTATTTTTTGATTTCTTTACATAATTTCATATTAATTTCTACTTTTAATAGTGTTTTAATACCTTAATAAAACATAATATTTTAATAAAAATTATTAAAATAATTTACTATTTTATTAATTAACTTATTTTTTCAAAATCAAAGGATTAAAAACATAATATAAAATATGTGAGATTACTATACAATTTAAAATATGTGAGATTATTATTACTTTCCCACCTAAAAAATATATGATTATCAAAGTTAAATTTTAAGTTAATCTTAAATTTAAAAGTAAATGCCTAAAAGGTAAAAACTAAATTAACAATATCATTGAAAATATAACTGAATCAAAATATGAAATGAAACCATAATGGTACTAAACGAAATTGAGAAAAAATTTAAAAAATCAAGATAAAAATAAGAAAATTTCTGAAACTATTTGTATAGTTTAATGGGGAGTCTTGTATATGAGCAAATTAACTACCAATAAACTATTTATTGGTATGCTATTAACAAGATGAGTTTAATGGTGGTTAATAGATCAATCTATTTATATGTGAGTTTTAAACAATAAAACAATGGTGGTAAAATTGTTTTCACCATTGTTAATTTACATCTTGGATTATGTTGATGGGAGTCTTGTATATGAGCAAATTAACTACCAATAAACTCATTTTGTCAAAAATCATCACAAGTCCTACCACTAAGGGATTGGTAAGGTTCTACTTTACTAGTGTAATAGACTCTTATGATATATAAAAAAGGCAATGGATTAAAATGTCTAATTTGGAAAACCTATTGTACCATCTGTAAGGTCATACTTTATTAATGTAGTGCATTTTAATGGTATTTTAAAAGAACACCGACTATAGTATATAACTTGCAGAACTAGTATACTAATATGCAACATGGTTTGCGTCCATTTGCACTTAAAATTGATCATAAATGCTATATTGGTCCAACATGGCAAATGATAAGTGACAAATTTTTTTAACTATTTTTTATGTTTTTCAATTTTGAGTCCACTTTAAGTCATTTTTTTACAACCAACTTTAAAGTTGTCATTTTTAGCAAATTCCAACTTTAAAACTAATTTCAAATTGAGTTTTACTGAGAAGCAACTTAAATGCTTAGTTTTGTAATAGTGATTTAATTAACCAAGAATTTTAGGTTTTTTTAATATATTTTTTTTGCTAGCAATTACCAACGTTTTCCATGTCAAGATATTTTGTTTTCAAGGAGAAACTAAATTGTAGTTATTAATAACATCATGTGTATGACATGTTGATTTGAGAATGAATTGCAGGGTTAGGTTCTTTATAATGAGAAAAATGGAGGACATTAAAAAGAACATAAAATTAAATAAACGAAGACATTAAGATTTGTCATTAGAGTTAATAAAAGGATTGGAAAACAATGTTTTCAATAACAAAAATTCATTCAAGAAATTAAAACAAGATTTGCAATTACAACATAAATAGAGAGTAGGTATAATAAATAAATAAAATAAACAAACCTATACCTATTCAATAATGACTCATATCTATGTTCCATTGTATATAAATTGTACGAATATTTTGTTATTGTTGTGGGCGGAAGCAATAAATAGCGGTATATGAATATATCAAAGCAATAAAATGAACACATATAATTTACGTGGTTCGGCAATTCGTCTAGGTCCACGGGAGGCAGCAGATATTATTTGAACTGAGTAGAAAATATACAGAATACAGATACAGATTTCCTCACTAATAATATCTCTCAAGTGTTTCCCCAAACTCGCAAGTATTTTCTCTCTTTGAGTTTGCTTATACTCTCTCTGATTTTTCTGATTTTTGCCTTGTTCTTCAATGCATGAACTCTTCCTTATTTATAGATGAAGAAAGGCTCCCTTTTCCTAAATTGTGCCATAATTTAAGCCTTAAATTAGGCCACCAATTTCCTTAAATTATGCCACTAATTTCCTTAAATCATGCCACAAATCATGCCACAAATTAGGCCACTAATTTCCCTAAATTATGCCACTAATTTGTTACTTTTAGAGCCAATATTCAACAATCTCCACCTTGGCGAAAAAGTTCATAACGTTGCCTCCAAATGCGCCCTAGGCGCCCTAAGCTCGAGAGATGTTGATCAAGTTCGGCGGTGTTGAAACTTGATCCCCTGTAACCACCTTTGTAGCATATGCTCGGGTTATGCTCAGCTCGACTTTCTCGGAGTATAACATTCCCTTCATTGAGGATTTCCTGAAAAAAATGAAATCGAACATCGATGTGTTTGGTGCGACCATGATGAACTTGGTTCTTTGCCAAACAAATGGCACTCTGGTACGCATGAGAAAACCTCCACGTTCTTTCCGAACAATACCCAAATCCTTAGTCAACCCGAGAAGCCATATAGCTTCTTTGAATGCTTCATTGCAGTCATATACTCGCCTCGTAGTAGACAAAACTACGAGTTGACCGCAATGTTGATCTCCAACAAAGCTGGTCCTTCTACCATTGTGAACACATAACCAATTGTATCGACGCTTATCCGCATCTTCGGCATAGTCGAATCCATATATCCAAACTGGGTGTTTACCTTCGCCTTGTCTCTCTCAAACTTCAAACCAATATCCACAGTACCGTAGATGTACCGTAGAATCCACTTCACCGGCGGTGTCCTTTACCGGATTATGCAAGTGCACCGACTCACCATACTACGGCATTGGAAATATCGGTCTCCGGTGCAAACCATCGTGCACATCAAGGCACCAACAAGATTTGCATTTGGTAGTGAGGAGCAAGCTGTACTTACCGGTTTGTTTTTTTCATCAATGTCAAACCTTTGTAGTACTTTCTTCAGATCTTGAGTCCAGGTCGACAGACCAGACTTCGACTATCTCTTGTGATTTCCATCCCAAGAATTTTCTTAGCTTTCTCCAAGATCTTTCATTTCAAATTCTCAACTCAGCAGAGCCTTCAACTGTCGATCTCCACCTTGCTCTTAGATGCAATCAACATATCATCAACATATAAGAGAAAATAAATGAAGGTATCGTCTGAAGTTTCCGAAAGTATACACAATGATCAAACCCGACTACGTGTGTACTTTTGCTCTACGATGAAGCTATCAAAGCGCTTGTACCATTGTCGCGGTGATTGCTTCAAACCGTAAATTGACTTGCTCAACTTGCAAGTCAATTCTCTCGTCCCGGAATTTTGAAGCCATCCGGTTGAGACATGTAGATTTCTTCGTTCAAAGTACCGTGGAGAAAATTTGCTTTTGACATCGAGTCGAGCTAACTCGAGATCAAACCGTGCTACCAAAGCCAATAGTATCCGAATAGATGAATGCTTAACAACGGTGATAATACCTCGTTGTAGTCTATTCCTTCTTTACGAGCATAGCCTTTGCTACCAGCCCGTCGCTTTGTATTTGATGTTGTCTTTACTGGGAGCACCTTCCTTCTCGCATGTAATCTATTTGCAACCAATAGTTTTCTTTCTTTTGGGAAGTTGAACCAACTCCCAGTCGATTCTCCAGATGTAGAGACTTCATCTCTTCATCCATTTCCATTTTCCACTTCATACTATCAACTCTTTGCACGGCTTCTCTGTAGTGTTGCACGGGACATCATCATCGATTGCTAAGTGCGAATGCTACCATGTCTCGTGTATCTCGGTAGGCTTCTTTAATCTCCCTTCTCTGGTCGAGTAGTGGCAATAGATTACGGCGCCGATTAATCGGTGGTGATGGTGAGAGAACCTCCACCTCAACCGAGATCTCTTCTTGATCATCAATTTCATCTTCACCACGATCGGTGGTGCAATGCATTGCTGGATCTTCCGAAGTCTCAAAGCATCACCTTAGAAAGAGTATTTGGACTTTCATTCTCTTTCTCCTGAATTTGTTTGTCTCAACATAATGACTCGTCGAATCTAACATCTCGACTTAAGGACGATATTCTTGGATTCACCACACCAAAGTCGAAATCCTTTAACTCCTTCCTTAAAGCCCAAGAAAAACAATTTTCTTTCGCTCCTCGGGATCCAATTTGGATTCACTAAAATGAAAATATGCAGACATCCAAATATTCGCAATGAATCATGTAATCGATGGTGGTTGTCCACTCATACCTCTTTAGGAGTTTTTCCATCTAATGCGATCGCACGAAGTACATTGGACTATATGAGTTGCATATGACAAAGCCTCATCCCAAAATGCCTTGCTTTCAATTTGGAATGAGATAGCATACATCGAACTTTCTCAACCAAAGTACGATTCATTCGTTCCGTAACTCCATTCTCCGTGGTGTACGAGGAACCTAAAATGTCTCGATTATCCTTTCATCTTGACAAACTTTAAAGAAAGGATCTGATTTATACTACGCCATTATCGGATCTGAGCTTTTTAATCTTCGCCTTTGTCCAGCCTCGATCATTTTCTTCCATTTAAGAAAGATATCCAGAACTTCATCTTTGTGACTCCTAGTGTATATCGAGACATATCTAGAGAAATCATCAATAAAAGTCACAAACCAACGTTTACCTCCAAGTGAAGCATTCTTGGAAGGTTCCCAAACATCCGTGTGAATATAATCAAGAGATCCCTTAGTACGATGAATGGTAATGCCAAACTTGACTCTTGTTTGTTTTCCCATTACACAATGCTCGCAGAAATCAAACTTTCCAGTCTTGGCACCTTTCAAAAGACCTTGGTTCATTAAGCCTTGCAAAGCCTTTTCACCGACATGCCCTAGCGCGTACGTGCCATAAAGCGGGAAGAATCATTTGCCTTTCTTCTTGAGACACTCGCTTCTTCCTGTAACTGTACACCCATCTAGGAAATACAAGTTCGCCTTCCGAGTACCCTTCATTGCTACAAATGCACCTCGTACAACTTTCAAGACTCCATTTTCCAATGTTACCTTGTAACCATTAGAATCTAGAACACCTAAAGAAATAAGGTTTTTCTTTAGGTCAGGAATATACCTTACATTTGTAAGTCGTCTGATTGTACCATCGTGCATCTTTAGTAAATATTGTTCCGATCCCTTTTTGTGGCATTGTCGTTTCCCATAAGCACAACTCCTCCATCGAGCTCCTTAAAACTCGAAAACCAATGTCTGTTTGGACACATATGATAAGAACATCCAGAATCAAGGATCCACTTATCTGAGTAGGTTTTTGATGATGAAATTGAAAAGGTTGATTCTTCATCTTCATCGGCCTTCTGTGCAACATTTGCATTTGACTTGCCCTTGTTTGGACAATCTTTCTTCCAGTGCCTTCTTCGGTGACAATAGGCACGCTCGTCCTTCGCGGGGCGTCTCCTGAATGACTTTCCTCCTGGACTTTGATCTAGATTTCTCCCATTATTTGATCTGCCGCATTTTTGCTGCTAGTCCTACCTCTGGTTCAATGCTTACGATATTGAGTCTCTGTGATCATGTTGATCCTTCTTCCAGGTATCGTTATTTACCAAAGCATTTGAAACATCTACAAACTTAACCTCATCCTTTCCATATAACGGTTGTGGTTAAATGCTCATGTTCTCTCGGGTAATGAATTCAACAACAACAAAGCTTTATCTTCCATCGATAATTTCAACATCTAAATTTTGCAGATCGGCCAAAATTTTATTGAAATTATCTAAGTGCTCAATCATGTGGTAATTTTCTTGACTGAAAGCGAGAAAAGTTTCTTCTTCAGTAGAGTCTGCTCAATACTTTTCGTCATGTATTTGTCCTCTAGTTTCTTCCCGAGAACTGGCTACATTCTCTTTCATGACAAAGTACTTGATCTTTCCTAAACACGCCGAATTGTGCCACAAGCTTTTCGGTTGACATAATTCCAATCTTCATTTGAATAATCTCCTGGCACGGTCTCCAAGGTTATATTAGATCCTTCTCGGAACAATAGATCTAATACTTCACATTGCCACATGCCAAAGTTATTTAGTGTAGTCAATTTCTCCACCTCGAACTTTGCGTTGGACAACTTATTTCTTCGAGTAGAACTTGGTTTGCCATAAATTCTATAGTGTCAACTTGTTCACCTTCGATCTCTCCTTTATCATCCATAAGTACAAACTGATAACAAAAATTTTGCACTTACAACTTAAAACAGTGTTTTTTCAAATTTTATACCTTATTTGAAAAAACGGAGTCTGTAGTTGAATTCGGAATGGTCCAATTAGCTAGGAATAGATCCAACTTAGTTGAAAACGGATGAAAAACAGACCAACTCTGTCCAAATATCACTAGTGACTGAGTTGACTCGGTCCAACTCGGCGAGTTGACTCATTTGCTGGCAGTATGACTCCGGTAGCTTCTGGCGGTGATTCTGACTTTTGATTTGAGCGATTATTTCACCGTTGTGTTCGTCTCATCGAGAGCTTCGATTTGATATATAATACTACTATATTTGGCTCTGATACCAATTTGTTGTGGGCGGAAGCAATAAATAGCGGTATATGAATATATCAAAGCAATAAAATGAACACATAGAATTTACGTGGTTCGGCAATTCGTCTAGGTCCACGGGAGGCAGCAGATATTATTTGAACTGAGTAGAAAATATCTGATCTGATCTGATTTCTCACTAATAATATCTCTCAAGTGTTTCCCCAAACTCGCAAGTATTTTCTTTCTTTGAGTTTGCTTATACTCTCTCTGATTTTTCTGATTTTTGCCTTGTTCTTCAATGCATGAACTCTTCCTTATTTATAGATGAAGAAAGGCTCCCTTTTCCTAAATTGTGCCATAATTTAAGCCTTAAATTAGGCCACCAATTTCCTTAAATTATGCCACTAATTTCCTTAAATCATGCCATAAATCATGCCACAAATTAGGCCACTAATTTCCCTAAATTATGCCACTAATTTGTTACTTTTAGAGCCAATATTCAATAGTTACAAGTTAATAACTCATGATTATTATTATATAACAATTATTATGAATCATGATGGGTAGAGGCTAAATTTTAGTTGCTTTTTTATAAACTCAATTTTTTATTATATGAATTAATTATTTTGAATCAATTATGATTGTTATTTAAAGTTTATATTATTTAATTTGGATTTTATTCTAGATTTATTTGAACAACAATTAATCTATAAATATAATTAAATATAATTGAGATAATTATTTAATTATTTGTAATTATTAAATAACCAACATAATATTTTTATACATAGATATATGATTTATATGCATCACATCGATAATTGTGAATTTAATAAATAATATATAATTTGATTAGAAAAAAGTTTAATATGATTGTCTATTATATGAAATGTAGTTTTTTTGTGAGAAAAGTTAAGCGTAAATTAGATACAACTGATTTTATGATTATTATATTAATTATATGAGGAATTTTTAATCATTTACGTGTGTAACAAATCGAGGGACTAAGATTCTTCCATCTTTCTATTATATTTGTTTACTCATTTATTTAGTTAATTTAATCATTATTTTACTAATTTTTTACTATTTATCATCTCGTCCAAATAGTATTATTAGTATTCAAATTGAAAATAAATTATAAAGTAATTAAACTTTTTATGGACATATCTGAACTTAAAACCAACAATATTAATTACAAGACTCGTGCACTTACGTTAAAGTATCACTATAGTCCATATATAAGTTATTGGTTGATGTTGTTGTGGCTCTAGGATAATTTTTGCTAAACTTTTATAGGATGTTACTAGGTTGCTAGGTGCTCTAGAGGGAGCTTGGTAGAGAACTGCTCTAGAGGGAGCTTGGTAGAGAACTGATGGTGGAGAAGTTCAAATATTACTACCATTCATATCTATAGATATTACTACTATTCATACCTATAGGACGGTAACAGGGATTGGTTCCATTTAAAGCATATGGCAACTGTACCATGATAGATAAGTTGAGACACCAATAATGGTTAAAATGATGACTTTTTACTGCAGTGGGTATTTTGATCTTTTAGATCATAGGGTGTGTTGAAAAAGATGAAATTTAAATAAAAAATTTTGTGGGGAAATGTGACTTGTTCTACGTTACTTTTTTACATTATTTTAAAGAGGTTTAAATAGTGAAGAGTTGGCTATTGGGATTGGGCCCCAAGGGACACCCACTTTTGTGGAAGGGGAGAGGACCTAGGCAAATGTGATACCACACGCCACATAGGCCGCCGACCGTCAAACCAGCGGCCGTCTTGTCTCGAAATACAAGTCTGATGCGTGTGGTGGTATTTTCTTTTTTGGTATAATATTTTTTTTAAAGGAAAATTTTTCCACTTACAAGTTAAACCATTCCGTTTTGAGGGATTACACTTTAAAAGATGGAGACAAAAAATGTTGTTTTTCTTAACCATGAAAAAAGTCGTTTCTGCTCTTACTGCTGAAAATGATTTTCTATGCAAAAACTATATTCTTAATGGTTTAGCTGATGACTTGTATGATTATTATAACTGTGATAAGTCTGCTAAGGAAATTTGGGAAGCACTTCAAAAGAAATACAACACTGAGGAAGTTGGTACTAAGAAGTATGTTGTTAGTAGATACATGAAGTTTCAAATGATTGATGGCAAATCAGTGGAAGCTCAATCACATGAACTGCAGAAGATAGCACACGAAATAACTTCTGAAGGTATGACTTTAGATGAACAATTTAAAGTAGTCAAGTTATAATAGATAAATTACCCCCTGCTTGGAAAGATTTTAAGAATACACTTAGGCATAAAACTAAGGAATTTTCTTTAGAAAGTCTTATAACCCGTTTAAGAATAGAAGAAGAAGCTCGAAAACAAGACCAAAGAGATGAAGTACTCGTAGTCTCAAATAATAGTACTAATAAGAAACCCTCATCTACAATCCACGAAACCTAAAGGTAGAAATATGAAAACTCCTAATCGTAGTAATAATCAAAACCGCAACCACCAAAATAGAAATAGAAACTATCCTTCCCGAGACGGGACCTCAACCCCCTTAAGGAATAACACATTCATGTGTTATAGTTGTAATAGACACTGCCACTTGGCTAGAACCACCGAACAGGAATCGTCCCGCCACAGTGAACCTTACCGAAGATCAACTTATTGCTATGATATCCGAAAGTCAATTTTGTTGGTAGATCCGAGGGGTGGTGGATAGACACGTGCTTCTCGCCATGTTTGCTATGATCGAGACATGTTCAAATCTCATTCGATTCCCGAGGATAAGAAAGTGTTCTTTGGGTGACTCTCACCCACTAAAGTTCAGCCGGTGAGGTGGTTTTGAAGTTTACTCGGAAAGACCGTCTTGAAGGATGTCTGCATACCTGCAGATGAGAAAGAATTTAGTTTCAGGATATCTTCTTAACAAAGGGTTTACTCAAACTATAAGGGCGATTTATATACTATAACTAAAAATAATATATTTGTTGGGAAAGGGTACGACACTGATGGCATGTTCAAATTAAATGTTGAAATTAATAAAACCTCTTCTTCCGCTTATATGTTGAGTTCCTTTAATATTTGGGATGCTAGACTTTGCCATGTTAATAAACGCATAATAAAGAAACACGTGAGTAACTTAGAACTAATTCCTCGACTATCTTTAAATGATTTTGAAAAAATGTGAATTTTGTAGTCAAGCTAAAATAACCAAAACATCACATAAATCAGTAGTTAGAGAATCTGAACCTTTAGAATTAATTCATTCTGATATATGTGAACTTGATGGAAATTTAACAAGAAATGGAAAATGCTATTTTATAACTTTTATAGATGATTGCTCGGATTACACTTATGTATATCTAATGAAAAATAAAAGTGAAGCATTTGATATGTTTAAAATATTTATATTCGAGATTGAAAATCAACTTAACGTAGAAAATAAAAAGGTTTCAAGTGATAGAGGCACCGAATATGATTCCAATATCTTCAATTACTTTTATAAAACTCATGGAATCATTCATGAAAAAACTGCACCTTATTCTCCCGAAATGAATGGCAAAGTCAAAGAAAAAATAGAACTTTTACTGAATCAGGTTGTTGCAATTTTATTAAACTACAGCTTTCCATTATGGTGGGAGAAATTTTATTAACTCGTCTGCCATGTATAAATAGAAGTTTAAATCTACAAATAAAATTTCACCCTATGAAATTTTGAAAAATAAGAAACCTAATTTAACTTATTTTAAAACTTGGGGTTGTTTAGCCTATGTTAGAATCCCTCATCCTAAAAGAAATAAACTTGCTAGTAAGCGTATGAATGTGTATTCAGGATACTGTTGTGAATAGTAAAGCTTATAAATTCTATGACTTAAAAGATCGTAGTTATAGAATCAAATGATGTTGACTTCTATGAATATATGGGTTTCCTTTAAATTTAAGAATAGTGTGGCTCGTCTTCTAGTAGTTTACCTATAACTAGAACTAGTGAACAATGTGAAGAATTAAACACCGAAATTAGAAGAAGTAAACGAGCTCGAACCCTTAAAGATTTTGGGTCCGATTTTTATGCTTATACCTTAGAGGAAGATCCCCAAACTATTAAAGAAGCATTATCTTCTTTTAGATGCCAACTTAATGGGAAGAAGCCATAAATGATGAAATGGACTCACTTGAGGCATAATAAGACTTGGCATTTAGTTGACTTACCTCTCGTTGCAAAACCATTGGATGTAAAATGGATACTAAAAAAGAAATTGAAAACCTCGATGGTACTATTGAAAAATATAAAGCTCGGTCTTGTAGTTAAAGGATATAGGCAAAGGAAAATGTAGATTTCTTTGATACCTTTCTTGATTACCGAATAACTTCCATACGTGTACTTTTCTCTCTGTTGCTATCCATGATTTAGTAGTACATCAAATGGATGTTAAAATGCTTTTCTTAAATGGTGATTTAGAAGAAGAAATTTATATGGATCAACTTTGAAGGTTTTGTTATCCCAGGTCAAGAAAATAAAGTTTGTAAATTAGATAAATCTCTTTATGGTCTAAAACAAGCACCTGTGATGGCATGAAAAATTTGATAATCTAGTTATCTCATTATGGATTCAAAATAAATTAAAGTGGCAAATGCATTTATTATAAATTAGAAGATAATATTTGCACTATTATATGTTTATATGTGGATGACATGCTTATTTTTGGATCAAATATTTATGTCATGTGAATAATGTCAAAATGTTGTTAAGAGCTAATTTTGATATGAAAGATCTTGGAGAAGCAAGTGTAATCCTTGGTATAAAAATAACTAGGTGAAAAGGGAATTTCTCTAGATCAATCTCACTACATTGAGAAAATCTTAAAGAAATATAATTACTTTTAATGTAAACCTGCATGCATTCTTCTTATGATCCTAAAGGTAAGTTGTTCAAGAACACGGAGACGGTGTTAGACAAGTAGTATGCGAGCATCATTGGTAGCTTACGTTACGCCACTGATTGCACTAGACCAGGACATAGCTTATGTTGTGGGACTACTACGTAGGTTTACCAAAGAACCTAGTATAGAGCATTGGAATGCTATTGAAAGGAGTTATGAGATACCTTAAGAGAAACTGAACCTTGGATTACATTATAAAAAGTTTCCGTTGTTTTAGAAGGATACAATGCAGATTGGAACACTTTATCGGAAGACTCCAGCAACTAGTGGCTATATTTTTAACATACCAAGTGGGCTGCCTGGAAGTCTAAGAAACAAACAATATTGGCTCAATCTACAACGGAATCTGAAATGATAGCACTAGCCACTTCTAATAAGCGGTAGCTAAGAAGTTTGTTTTGAGATCCCTTTATGGGAAAGACCAATACCAATCTTGATCCACGGATAGTAATCTGTGACTATCGCAAGATTCAACCGTTACTACAACGGTGAGGCAGACACGTACGTCAGAAGCATGCGTCTTGTGAGAATTTCAATCTCAAATGAGGCGGATAGTGGATCATGTACATTCTGATGAAAATTTGGCAGATCCTTTGACGAAAGGATTACCGAGAGAAGGTTTTCAAAACCTCAAAAGGAATGGATTAATGCCCTTAGAATGAAGAGTCACTTATACGATGGTAACCCAACTTATAGACCGAGATCCCAAGAAATAAGTTCAAAGGGGTAATAACAAGTCATGAAGTGATATGAGATGTATCATGCTATTAATCAAATCTCATTCTATATTGTTAGAAGCATGTAAGTCCTGGCGACGATAGAAAAGGATGAGTTATTTGTTAAACTCTTAATGAAGTTCTATACACTGTGGTGGAAAGACATAGCTAGAGTACTCTTGATAGTCACCTATGTGAATGTGGAAGTGAGGCACTCGGCATGAAAATTTTTGGGCAAAATTTACTAGAGCGTTCACTATATGGGATACACGTGTATGGGCCGTAGCACAAAGCTTTTCAACTACACCTTGGGAAGGTTGTGTGTGTGATGATTGTTAGAGATGAGTTCAAAACTACGAAGTTACTCTAGTATATTCTAAAGCATCAACACTATGCAAAGGTTCAAGTCGATTGACACCTTTTCGCTTTACGCACAATCTTATAATTTTAATTGATCGGTTGCTCGATGAAAAATTATTTTTATATAAAATTCAAGTGGGATTGTTGGAAAAGATGAAATTTAAATAAAAATTTTGTTGGGAAACGTGGTCATTCCACATTGCTTTTTTACATTATTTTAAAGAGGTTTAAATAAGTGAAGAGTCGCTATCAGGATTGAAGTAGGCGCACCCACTTTTGTGGAAGGGGAGGACCTAGGCAAATATGATACCCACACGCTGTCGTACGCCACAAGGCTGCCATCGGCTGCTCCGACCGACCGGCCTTTGTAATGGCGTGCCGAGCCGAGTCCGAGTCCGAGTGCGTGTGTGTGAGGTGAGGTGGTATTTTCTTTTTTGGTATAATATTTTTTTAAAGGAAAATTTTTCCACTTACAAAATGGTTGTTATATATATATATATATTTTTTTTCTTTCTTAGAAAAAAATGACCGTTATTTTCTTTTATTAAGAATATGGCCGTTTGTTTTATTTATTTAGAAAAAGAGTCGTTGTTCGTATTTATTCATAAAAAAAATCCGTTATCCGTTACTCTTCATTACTCAGAATTGCCGTTACGCTCTTAATTCCCAGACATTACCGTTTTATTCATAATTGCTACACGGTTTCTAAAATCTATAAAAGGAGGGCTTCAGCTCTCATTTGAAACACAACAATCAACAATCATCTCCCTAAAAAAAATTCTCTCTACAATTTCTAAGTTCTTTTTTAGTTTTCCGAGCAACAAATTTTCAGGTGTAGCATTCAGTTTTCATCAAGGCAGTGAAGTTCGAGACGAGATTAAGATTGTGGGATGTTTTATCCTCTGGGACGACGAGGCCGTGTTTGCTTGCACAAATTGGGGCAGAGTCATAAACGTCTTAAAGAGAGCGACCTAGTCCGCGACTCAACCCAAGCAGTTACTTTCAAGTTATTGGTAATATTGTTCCTACACTGTTTTTATAAACTTGCTTCAACATGGTGTCTAAGGATGTTAGAATATTGTTTTTCTGTTATGCTATGTGTCTTATTTTCATTTGTTTACAATTGTATAAATAAGAGTATTTTTGTATTCTTTTTGTATTAAGAAAAATATACATAGAGATTTCATTTTTTTCTCTTTTCATTTTTTTCTTTTTCTTTTTTCCTTCGTAATATGGTATCAGAGCGAAAAAGAAAAACGCTCTCGCTGATATTTCTTTCTTCTTGATTCTTGATTCTTGATTCCTGATTGTTCTTCAATGGCTCGTGGAGGAGGAGCTCGTGGAGGTAATAGTGAAGGCAATTGGAGCAATGAAAATTCCTTCTCGGTTTTGGATAATACTGATATTATTCACGAAGATTCCAACAGTTCTTTCTATCTCGTAAATGGAGATCATCCAGGCTTCAGTTTGAATCCTCTGTATGTAGTAATTACGACTCTTGGCATCGATCTACATGATTATAGCTCTTATTGCTAAAAACAAGTTTGATTTGTTGATGGATCTATTGTTAAACCAGAAATTGGGGATAATTTGTATCATTTTTGGTCTCGTTGTAACAATACGTAATTTATGTCGTGGATTTTGAATCGCTTGCAAAGACATACGTATAGTATTATGTATATTCACATGATGCTCAAGTATGTGGATTGATCTTCATGATCGGTTCAATCGTAGCAACGGTCCTAGAATTTTTCAACTAAAGCACAAATTCACGCACTCACACAGGGTTCTAATGATGTTAGTGCTTATTTTACCAAACTAAAGATTTTTGGGATGAATTACGTGATTTTAGAACTGTGGCAGGTAATCATGTGGAGGAATGAAAAGTTTGATAGATTATCAACACGTAAGACTATGTTTTACAATTTCTTACGGGTTTGAATGAGTCTTTTAGTCGATCCGGACTCAAATTGATGAGTGATCCATTGCCTTCGATTAACAAAGTTTTTTCCTCCGGGTCATATAAGAAGAAAGACAACGATCTATGCATTTTTCTAGTTCGTATTTGCCTCCTATTTCGGCATCTTATGGAGTATCTAATAACAATTACAATGCTTATAAGTGGAAAGCAAGGACAAACCTACCACACCTTTGTGGTTTTTAAGTCACACAGTGGATAAATGTTACAAAATTCATGGATATCCTCCTGGTTTTAAACCAAAAGGTCGTTCTGGAGATTTTTCTAAGGGCCAAACAAGTAGTCATCCAGGGTATTCCAATCTGACAAGTTCTTCAAAGCCCCTAGCTAATCAGACTTCTTTTATTGCTGAAACTCAAATTAATCCAGAGAATCACCAGAATTTCAATAACAATACTTCTCCTTTGCATGCTTTAACTGCTAGTGATTGCCAACATTTGATATCTCTATTAAGTACTCAGATGCAGGGGATCTCTCAGGATACTAAAGAACAGCAACCTGTAGTGTCAAACTTCACTGGTATTTCTTCTCTTATATCAGCTAATGTTTGGATTATTGACTCAGGTGCTACTCATCATGTGTTGTCATGATTTGAGTTTGTTTGATTCTTTTGATAACAACTATATTTCTACATTTGTGCTTCTTCCTACTGGACATTCTGCCCCCATTTCTAAGATAGGCTCTGTTCGATTATCGCCTTCCTTAGTTTATCTAAAAGTGTTTCCATGTTCTTCTTTCGGATACAACTTAATATCCGTTGGAGTTCACTCTGTAAAGAGCCTCTCATGTTCGTTAATTTTTCATGATAATGGCTATGTGATTCAGGGATACTCGGGCGTGAAGATTGGGACGAGTAAAAAGTGGGCATCTCTATCATCTTAGTGTTTCAACTTTGTATCAACCTAGTCCTAACTCTGCTATCGCTTGTAATGCTTCTTACATTTTGTCCACCGAGATGTTATGGCATTATCGCCTAAGACATCCTTCTTGTTTGGTTTCTCAAACATAAGGATAAGATTCCTTCTTTCAATTTTGAAAGTGAAAAAAGACCTCTTGTCTTGTTTGTCCTCTTTTCGCAGCAAAACGTTTGTCGTTTACTTCTAATAATAAACTTTCAGCTTTACCTTTTGATCTCATTCATGTTGATGTATGGGTTCATTTCGAGTAATATCTAACGAAGGTTTTCGATATTTTTTAACCATTGTTGATGATCTTTGAATATACTTGGGTTTTCCTTTTACATACTAAAGTTTGAGGCTGGAAGATTATTCCAAATTTTTTTTTACATTCGTGACTCAATATGGAAGCGTATCAAAGGAGTTCGTTTTGCAATGCTAAGGGAATTGATTTGACTTCATTTCTACAACTCTAAAGGGTTGTTCATTATCGATCTTGTGTTGAAAGGCCGCAACAAAACTCGATTGTTTAAACATCAGCATCTACTTAATATTGCTCGTGCTCTTCCTGCTTCAATCGTATTCCTCTCTTATTGGTGTGATACTGTTTTGGCTACTCACCTTATGAATAGGTTGCCATCTCCTGTTCTAAGTTCTAAAACTCCATTTGAAGTCAATAATAAGTTTCCTTCTTATAATCACTTGCGCTCTTTTGGTTGTCTATGCTATGCTTCCACTTTGTTGAGTAAACGTGACAAGTTTTCTCCTAGATCTAGAGCTTGTATTCTTATTGGTTATCCTTTTGGGATGAAAGCCTATAAGCTGCTGGATTTAAAGAGTAATAAGACCTTTGCTTCTCGTGATGTTGTGTTTCATGAGACCATTTTTCCTCTAGTTGTCAATAGTTCCTCTGCTGATATTGGTGCTTTATTCTCCAACAATGTTCTTCCTTTGTCTGTTCTTGACAATATTTCTCCTGATCCGAGCCGACCGATGTTTCGATATTATGCATCCCTGTTGTTCTTTGCTTCTTCCGATTTAGTCTCACCTATGACTGCTTCTCGTTCCACTTTCTACTAGATCACAACGTTGTGTTAAAAATCCAAGCTATTTGCGTGTGCTTATCATTGTGATTCCGTTCTTCATGATTCTCTTGTCAATCATCATTCTACTCGACCCCATTTCTAATTTTTCTATTATGACAAGATCAAAGGGGATTTTAAAGGCTAAGATTGTCCATCTCTAACACAACAGGCCTCGATTTTTCTCTCGAAACTTCCGGTATCCCCGAATGGGATAAAGCTATGGCTGATGAGTTACACGCCACTAAGACTCAATAATACATGGTCTATTGTCTTTACTCTTTGGACATCAACGCCATTGGTTGTAAATGGGTGTATAAATTCAAGTTTCAGTCGATTTGACCGTTGAAAGATACAAAGCGCGACTTGTTGCAGAAGGGGTATAATGTGAAGGAGTTGATTATTTTGATACCTTTGCTCCTGTAGCAAAGCTTGTTCACAAACTTTTACTTGCTTAAGCTGCACACCATGGTTGGTCTTTACATCATTTGGATGTTAATAATGCTTTTTGCATGGTACCTTTCTAAAGAAGTATATATGACTATTCCTCGAAGGTTATAGCCATAAGGGGAGAAAGCAACTACCTCCTAATGCTTTGCAAACTCAACAAGTCCTTGTATGGTTTAAAACAAGCATCAAGGCAATGGTATGCAAAATTTTCTAGGCCTTGATTGAAGAAGGTTGTCGGTCAATGAACTGATCATTCCTTGTTTATCAATGACAAGTGGATCACAATGGTTATTCTTAATACATGTTGATGACATTATTATAGCCAATGATGATTTGGGTCGTTCAACACTTAAAGAGTAAGATTAATGCTAGATTCAAGTTGAAAGATCTTGGAACTTTGCGTTACTTTCTTGGTTTAGAAGTGGGTAACGAGAGAGGGCATATTGGTTTCACAAAGGTCTTATGCATTGCAACTTTTGGGCGACACGGGATACCTGTTGTAAAACCAATGCGGTTACACCTATGGAACCAAATCTAAATTAAGTCAAGATGAAGGGATTTATTGCCTAATGCTTCTTTATAGGAGGTTAATTCGGGAAGTTATTATACCTCACCATCACTAGGCCGGATCTATCATATGTTGTTAATAGACTTAGCCAATTCTTGTCTCAACCAAGACTTCCTCACTTAAAAGATGTACAAAGAGTTTTGCAATATGTGAAAAGGACTCCTGGACAAGGTATTTTTCTTCCTTCTAAATCTGAAGTAGAACTTAGAGCTTGATCTGAAAGTGATCTATCTACAACAACTCAAGTTCAATTCAAAGTTTTCTACGATCGATTGGTGGTTGTGATGACAAGTATCGACGTTCCATATCAGGTTATTGTGTATTTTTAGGAGACTCGCAATCTCCTGAAGTCTAAACAAACTAGCTATCTCGATCTTCAGCCGAAAGTGAGCATGTCCACAGCTAATGCACTTTCGTGAAACTTGGTTGTTGTCATTGTTGAAAGAGTTTGGGGTAAGTCATTCTAGCCCTGCCTTGCTATATTGTAATAATCAAGATGCTTTACACATTGCAGCAAATCCTGTTTTTCATGAGCGAACAAAACACATAGAAATAGATTGTCATTTGGTTCGTGATAAAATCCAGGCAGGAGTTTTGAAGACATTACATGTTTACTCTAATCAATTGTGAATATATTCACTAAGGCTCTTCATCCTTCCATTTTCAAAGGTTTGTTAGACAAGATGGGATTGATTAACATCTATTCTCCATCTCGGCAGTGAGAGAATATTGTTTTTCTGTTATACCATGTGTCTTATTTTCATTTGTTTACAATTGTATAAATAAGAGTATTTTTGTATTCTTTTTGTATTAAGAAAAATATACATATAGATTTCATTTTTTTCTTTTTCATTTTTCCTTTGTAATAAAAGAATAGGACCTTTAAATTTAAAAAAATAATTAATAATAAATTCTAATTCAATCAGTCATAAAATAATTATTTTTTTTTTCATTTTTCCTTCGTAATAAAAGAATAGGACCTTTAAATTTAAAAAAATAATTAATAATAAATTCTAATTCAATCAGTCATAAAATAATTATATTCGCATATGTTAGCATTGTACCTTCTACAGTATAATGGAAATAGAAAGAAAAACAAATTTTATCATTATTATTATATTTTTAAAATTAAAAAAATAAAAATAAAATTAAAAAAAAATCATTCATTGGATCGAGACCCTCATTAGGTAAGAACCCTAAAGCAACCTACATTGCTTGGGCCTAAGCGATGCCTATGTTTTTTGGGACTTGAATTGGCCCTGATCGTATTGGACCAACATGCTAGCTTGGTCTAGGAGGAGAGTGCATCCTCTCATACTTTTTTCTATACTACCAACTAATGATTATTTTTTCTTCTTAATTTTATTTGTAGTAAAAAATTTATTTAATAATTTAGAATGATGTTGATCATTAAATGTGTTTTAATTAAGTTTAAAGGCTGAGATTTAAAGTTAAATAAATATATAAAAATAATAACAGAATCACTCCAGTCTATGGACTAGGACTAATAAATTATTCATGAAATTCATTAAAGAGGTTTTGGAAACTGTTTCTAACAGTCGAATACCATGTTCAATGGGGGCAATTGAGCTGTACTCAAAGGATAAACTCTACGACATTTGCCAACCTAGAATAGTGACAGTGACTTGCATATTTGTTTGTGATTGATGACGAATGGTGCTGCCATTAGACTGATATAGAGCCGCATGGTAGTAAAAAATAACCCCACTTTTGTTTTTTGAATTATGAAGACTTCTGCTTTATAATGGAGACATACTCAACAACTTTGAAACTTACGCGCATGCTTCCACAATTTATTAAGTTCAAACACAATTATGATCAGCTCAAGTTAATTATAAACTATAGCTTTTGTGCCTTATTTTCACAAAATTTTGAGTCAATTATCATGTAAATAAGTAAAGGTGAACATAATAATCAGTAAATCATCACACTAGATCAAAATTTAACAACATAGAAATGAGTGTTTTATTTTATAAGTTTAAAGAAATTGTTATAGGTTTTAGAAATATAAAAACTGAAAATATCGGATCGGCTAAAGATTTGAAGTATAAGATTTATAAGTGTCAGTGATATTCGTAACAAAACATCCAAATATAATTTTAGTTTTTATGTGTCTTTTAATGATATTTTTAAATCAAAGAAACTATCGAGCTTCAACAACACATCTTAAATATATCTCTGTTTTTATACGAGTTAGATTTCATATTATACATATAGAAACATTTTAAATTTAGGTTATTTGATCGTTCGAAACATGTTTAGATCGATCAAGATGAGATTAAAAAGTCTCATAATTAATTTTTTATTTGAGTAGATCGATAAAAAAAATAAGTAGATCGATTTACTTATCTCGAGATTTATTTATTTAATACCCTTGATTGATCGAGAATTGATTAGATTGATCAAACTTTTTAGATCAATTGATCTAGCCTAATTTAAATCAATCGAGTGCCACATTTTTAACTTTAAATCTATTTCTTCCTTGTATCGAATTGGTTTATTATTATATTGTCCTCGCTTTTTAAAACTCTTTTAATTGATTTTATGGATATAATAATATTATTTGGATCGAATGATTTATAATATTCTATTTAAATAAACCTAAATATACAACTTTTTCAATCATATAATATTATTATTCTCTTCTTCTTAAGCTCTTTATATCTCAAAGCTTTGTAAACATAAGATCATATTTCTTTAGATCTCTTTATTTAATTATTCTATCAAACATTGGTGATAATGTTTGATTGATTAATAAGTCTAATTAACTTATGATATTTTGATAAAATATTCATATAATTTCTTCTTTATTTCGTTTTTGAATTATTAGATCAAATAGTTATGTGTAGTATCATAATTATTTGGTTTTATTATTTTTCTTTAAATATGATATTTTTATTAAACTTGTACTTAATGTTCTAGGGTTGTTAGTTGATTTTGATTTAACTGATATTTTACTAAATCATCTAGTTAAGTTTTTCATTAATGAATTCGCTTTAGGACACACATTACACTTGTATTATTATGTTAACTTTTTAGGTGTCAGCTGAACGGGTTCGATAACTCGTGTGATTCGAATTTATCGAAACGTTGGTCCAAATCTGAACATTTTACTTGTCAAGATTGTGAAAGAAAATGGAGACTTGGAAGTATTATCTGAGTGGTTAGTTTGAGTGTTGTCTTTATATTCAAACATTATTTTCACAGTGAATATTTAGGTGGTCTAATAGACTAATGAATCAATGGTTTTTCTTTTAGCTCATTGTTGTGACCTAGGTTATTTCTACCTAAAATCTTTTGTGTTATTTTATTTGCACATGATTTCATGTCTGGTTATTTACGAAAATTTTAATTTATCATATTTTCACTAATTATCTATTCACCCATATAACTAATTAGATTCATAACTTGGTATTAGAACATGTTACTAACTACACTCAGTATTACCTAGGATTTTCTTATGGATTATTTGAGATAGGGTTCTTCTACGACCTGTGCACCTTATTTTGATGGGTCTAATTACTTATATTGGAAGTCTCGGATGAGAGCCTTTCTACGGTCTATAGATGAGAGTGTTTATACCTATGTGCTTTATGGTATAGAACTCCCAACTGTTACCACAAATAATGTAGTCATTCTTAAGCCTATGGTATATTGAACCACTGAAGATAAAATTGACAGTAGTTGAAATCAGAAAGATATTAATGTTATCTTTAGTGTTGTGTCTACTGATGAGTTTTGTTGTATTTCTTATATTGATACTACTAATCATGTTTGAGATATTTTAAAGGTTTTTCATGAGAGAATCACACGAGTTAAATAAGTTAAACTTTACATGCTTAGTAATTAATTTAAAAATCTTAAAATAAAAGAAGATGTAATATTTTTTGAATTATATGTTAAATTAAGTGATATTGTTAATTTTTCTCCTAATCTTATAAAGTAAAGAAAATTAAGAAATTTAGATCTGTTAGAAAAATACTTTCTTTATTAACAGATCGTTTACACACAAAATTCAACATAATAATGAAAGCAAAAATATAAAAAGCATTAAAATTGATGAGCTAACGAAGATTTATGAAACCTTTAAATATATCACATGCTATACCTTTAGCATGCTCGGGAGTCGGGACGTGATGTAGAGCCGTGCTTTCTGGCTGGGAGGAATAATAGTTAATTGTTTAGTTCTTAATGCTTGTAAATTGTAATTTTTTTCATTAAATATTATAATAGGACATTTGCCTTATCAAAGATGTTCTACTTTAAATCATATATCTCTCACTTTCACGTCTTCGTTTTTTTCCTTCACGAATTCTGTCATAGTTTTTGGTACAAGTTTCTCACATAGATTATGGATTATGATTGTTTTTTTATTTATTTATAAATTTTTAACATTAAATTTTTATTTTTTATTTAAATCTATTAATAAAAAATAATATTTAAACATTTAAATTTAATAAATAATAATAATAATAAATATATGATTTTATTTCATAGATTATGGGGGCACTTAAAAGAGTGAATAGAAGTATAGTTTTAGATAGTACGGCTCACTCGGCATTATGAGTAAAAACGTTTATATGAATTGTTTTCTATGTAAGAGTTTTTTTTTTAAGGAAAAATCTTAAAATCTTTGTTATTATATATAAAAAAAATATTTTAATTTTATAATTTTTTATTGAAACTTATTATTCTTATGATCAAGAAATTATGTCACTTTGATGTAAAAATTGATCCCTTTTCACACTAACCCCTCTTCAAGAATAAAAATATATTTTTGAAATAATTATAGGATATTATGTGATTAATTTTAATAATTATGTTATTAAATATATTGATTTTTTATAATATAAGATTAATAATATTTAATTAAAAATTACGAAATTAGTTTTTTAAATTAAATTTTATCCTTTTTTATTAATTGATTAAATTATTTTAATAAGATTGTTTTTATAAGTAATATATAAATTATTTAATTTTTAAAATTATAATAATTTAATCACGTAATTTTATTTTATATAACAAATATTTTAATTTTAAAAATTTGATAATTTATACTTAATTCATTAAAATAATTAAATGATAAAAAAGAGAGGTGATTTTCAAAGTGTATATGCATATTTAATGAGTTGCTTTGTACAATAATGGGCAGTCGGCACGAATATTACATATTTGATGTTTCATCTCAAAAATGATAAATTGCTTTGGGCACCAAAAATAGGTAGCCGTTAAATCAAGTCCCCTCCGTACCCAACACTATTTTGCACAAATGTGGTGTGGTGTGCCTTCTTTCCTTGTGTGTCTTACAAATTTTATCCATACCTACAATCTATATTGTCTTATTATATTGTTGGCCCATAATATATGTAAATTTTGGGAAACTATTTATTTTACTTTTTCTTTCTATTTATAGTATTACTCGTTATTATTTTGTTTGTTTTATTTAATTTAATTTAATTTATAGTACATATTATTATTATTATTATTATTTATTCTTTAGTGGACTGATGCCTAATTAAGAACAAAACTTTTACATGAATATACTCTATTATTGGCTATTGTGTCTTTTATTCTTAGGCAATTCCTTTTTTATATTGTGTACCTTTTTACTAGATGCCGCATGGCAACATGTTTTTGATAATGTTAAAACTATTTTTTATATTGTGAAAATTATCCTACGTATCTTCAAAATTCACACTGACAAAATATAAAATAAAGTAAAGGAATATTTTTTATATTTATATTATTTACCCATTGGTTTCAATAATTAAGAGAAATCAATTTACCTCAATAACATTTGAGTGAAAAAGTTTTTAAATTATTTTATTTTAAAAAAAAAAATAGTAACACAAAAATAAATAACCAATTTTTTTTGTATTTTTATTTTTCATATAGTTTTTCTATTCATAAATTATTTTTAATAATAGAAAATTAAAATTTGATTAATAAATTTTTAATAATAAGATGATTAAATTATTAAAATAATAATAAAATAATTAAATTAATCTAATTCTCATAACTATAAGTGTCCTATAAATATATTTATAAATCACGTATAAATAAAAATTCTCTTTTTTCAAAAAAATAAATAATAATAAATCAATTTGGATAAGTGCACCATTGTAGAAGGCTAGAAGCTTAGATGCGAACATGTTAGTTGTTACTTTATTATATGAAGATGATTTCTCGGGGGAAAAGGGAATGGATTATGTCAAAAAATATTTTTATTTGTTTAATTTTTTGTTATATAACAAAAAATTAAACTAATATGATATTTATTTATTAATATATTTGGATATTTTTTTCTTTAATTTGTCATTATACGTGACATAATTTAAAAGTTTTTTTTAAGTCAAATGTATGTCATATAGATAAGGGTGACAAATTTTGACACAAAATATTATTCGAAAACCCGACTTGAATAAAATTCTATATGATTTTGATAAAAATATAGATCAAATCGTTTGAATAAAAAAAAATGATCAAGTTTGGGTCAATCATTTGAACTGTTATTAATTAACTAATTAATTAAAACGATAATGTTAAACATATTCAAGAATCTTAACTAAAGTGGGATAATGCATGAAAAATTAAGTTGAATTTTTATAAAAAAATTGAAAGCTTTTCATATATATATATATGGCTAATCTGCCGCAGATCTCATTGCCCCCAAAACTTTATTGGTTATAAAAAATTCATGCAGATGGGTAAGCTCCAATGTGTCTTTGACCAAAATAAAAATTGTGACTTTGTTATATACGTGAATATTGAAAATTTTAATAATTCTAATAAATTTTAAAATTTAGGAAAATTGAAATAGTATTGTTAAATACTCTATAAAAGTTTGTGTATTGATTAGAATTGTATAAAGCTCTTCAACAATCTATGTGTTTGGGTTCGAAGTTAGGGTTACAGGTTACAAGCTTAGGTTCAGGTTATGAGTTTGGGTTATGATATTAGGTTATTAAATTAACTTGTTTTATTATCAAATCAAGTTTGTCTTTGTGTAAATCAAGTTGAGTTACAAACGGGTTGACTAGCACACAACTCATACGAGGTACTAACAATCAGCTCTAAATGTTTAGTATAAAAAAGATTGTCATTTATATTGTGGTAAGGCAAACTTTTTTTTCTTCAAGAAATAAAACTTCATTGATGAAAAATTGTTATACTTTAAAATTATCCAAAAAAAAATTAATATATTTTAATAAAATATTTCTAAAAAGTCTAGTCATAATGTGAGGGAAAAAATATGACCTTTTTTTATAAATGAAAAATCATACACAATAATCAATCAATACTACAAAATAAAATTTTAATTATATCTTGTAATTGTGTCACTATTACTAACAATAATTTGAAACCGGGCAAAAACTTCATTTGCAAAAACTCTTTTGTTGTAGTCAAAAAAGTTTCAAAGCAAAACTCAAACAAAAACAATTTTTATTGAACTAGGTAACATGGTGGGAGGCCAGTCTCTTTGCAACAAACTATATTTAACAACAAGGCTATTGTTTAAATACAAACACTTCAGTTTCCTTGGTATTTTAATTTGTAAAAAAATTAGTAAGAGAAGAGGGTGTTGTATGGTTTCTTAGTCAACAATTTGAAAAAATTTCAAATGATTTAGTAACCATGATGAATGTTTTATTTTAGGTTATAAATAAAGTTTCTCTTCTTCTATTTTGAAACTATTCAAAAAAATTGTATTTATTTCTCTTTTTGGCACGTGAAATTGATTAGCTCAATTTTGTTTGAACAATTGTAATTTTTTAAAATTCATCTAATTTAAAGATAGTGGAAATGGTTAGTAATGTCTGAGGACGTAAGTAATATTTATATCGAATCTCGTTAAATTTTTGATATTCTTATTTTTATGCTTTAATATTTTATTTAATAATTGTTTTAATTTTTTTTATCATTTTATTTCTAATGACATTATTTTATCGGATTAGTTTGAGTTCTATTAATTTAAATCATAATATTTATGAATAATAACTACTTAGAATATAAAAAATATGTTCAATTTTTCCAACAATTTATATTTTGGGCATAAAGTCCCTATCTTCCACTTTAAAACGATTCTAAAAATTTATATATTTTTCTCTTTTTTATATGGGTATTTTTTGAAGTTCATATAATTTGAAGATAATATAAGTGGTTAACGACCCGAAAATTTAAATAATATTTATATTGAATCTCGTTAAATTTATGATATTTTTATTTTTATGCCTTAATATTTTATTTAATAACTATTTTATTTTGTTTTAGTATTATATTTTCGTACTAGTTTGAGTTTTATTCATTTAAATCGTAATATTTATAAATAATAACTAATTAAAATAGGAAAAATCTATCCGATTTTTATTGAAACATAGACAAAAATAATATTACCCTAATAAGTGTTTAGAGATTCTTCCATGAAAAGCTTTATAAACCGAAAAAAAATAATACTCATATACGATTTATATGTAACATGTATATACATTTCACTTACTCTTGTATTAAAAAAATTTAAAAATGTTCTTTTAATTTCGTAATTTATGTTATGAATAAATTTTTTTATTATTTATAAAAATTAAATAATTTATTATGAAAATTGTACCTTAATTTTAAAATTAAAGTATATTTTTTAAAAAATAATTTTGAGACTAAAAAATTTATTTTAATAATTATAGAATTAAATGCTTTTCATTTTGATAGTACTACCACTAATATTTCTTCACTTAAAAAGTAGGAATATTTGTATACCTCACCCAAATTCACTCCCTTCAATACTATATTGTTAATTTTGCAAACATCAGAATCCAATAGATGATTCATGATAATACGATATTACTACTTGTAGGGACGGAATTAATATAATAAGGGCAGAAGTGGCATTGGCCCTGATTTTAAATATTTTATATAAAATATAGTTTTTTAAAACCAATATTTTGTCCAAATATAGTTACAAATTCAATTCCCCCGTTTATTTTAAATAAGTTAAACTTTCCCGTATTTTTTATTTTCCCTGGTTAATATTCATTGGATAATAACTTTAACTTTAACGGATGCTTACATTTTTTATGCCTCTCATTATTTAAACCTTACTTTTCAGAAATATTATCTTGCCATTTGATTATTTTACTTATAAAATTTTTCACTTAAAAGATTTTTAGTAGTATTAATAAATATTTTATTGATAAATTTTTTAAAGAATATAATTAAATAATTTTACGTGATTAACAGTCAGATGACGAAGATATCCCTTATAATTTTTTATAAGATAATTTTAAAATTATTAAATATTACATTTTTTTTAGCTTAGAGATTAAATAATACATGTTGTACAAATAAAAAGATTAAATTGATCTTTTATCCTATTTTTAACATGTGTTTAATTTTAAATATGAATTTATTGTGGGTTAAAAATGAGAAAAAATAAATAAATACATGAGTTCATAATTTGTTTTGTAGCACGGTCTTTCAATATTTCATTACCTAGTTAAATTACGTTATTTTTGCTTTATTATTAAATAGCTTATCTTCACAGTGGGTGGTAGACCGGTAAGCAATATAGAGGTTTTTTATGTGGTAACAAATAAAATATAATCTTGCTAATAAATAGTAAGTATACATAGTAAATAATTAAATTATTTTTAAAATAACATACTAATTATATATATATATATATAAATTTAATTATATACATGCTTGCTATTAAGTGCTAAATGCCTAACGACTTTTTTTTTATACATTTTTAAAAATCCAACTATAAGTTAATATACTTATGTATTTGAACATGAAATCATATCATATCATATCATATCATATAAAAATAACATAGTTATGTAAACACTTAATATAATCAATGAGTCTAAATCATATTAGAAACTTAATTTAATTAATTTAAATTTTTAAATATAAAATTATGTGCATTAATTTTTTTCTTTCATATTAAATTAAAAATAATTTTTTTATTTTAAAATATAATAAAAAAATTAAAAATTGATTTAAATAAATTTTATAATTAAAATTATTTTAAATATAAATTATTTTATTAAATATTTATAATTAATTTTATCCGATTGTATTATATAACTTCTCAATAAATACTATATAAAATAAATATAATATAATTCAATTTAATATAATTATACTTAAACTATCTAATAAGTGCAACAAACATGTCTTAAATATCTAGAGTTTGTGATGACCCAACCTATTTTCACATAGAGAAAATTGATTTTTTTTAAGGATGAATCGTATCAAGAATTATGTAGTTTATACAAGCAAAGTATATAAGTCTGGTGACTTTTTAGTTGATTTTATGGATCTCGTACTTTTATAAAATTAACATTAAAAGTTTTATTTTAAATATCATAAAATTTGAATAGATTTTTTCATTTTCTGATCATGTTATCAAATTTACAAGAAAATTTCTAAAATAAAAAATTTATTGAGATTAATAAGTGATAATAAATAATTAAAAATAACCTTATAAATTTAATTAATTGACCAATACATGTCAGAATTTGTTTTAATTTCTCACTCAATAATTAAAATAGAACTATAATATTAATCTTATAAAAAAATAAGATTTATGTAACTCACTAAATAAGCTATAAAACACGAAAAACCCTTAAGAGTGTGTATTTCTTTTTATTTCTTTTCTTCATTTTTTTTTGTGGTAAAGATAGTTTTCATTTTACACCTTATAGTTTATATCCCTTAGTTTTAAAATTTGATATTTTAATCCTTAGCTTTCATATTTAAAGACTATAAAGTCTAAAATAATATATATATATATATATATATTGTTATAAAAAATGAAAATTAAATTCACTTGAGCTTGTTGTGGGCAAATACCATTATTATTTGTTTTTATACTTTTTATAATTTATTATGAAGTATTTATAAATAATTCGATGTCACGTTTTAAAGTTAATAATCTAAAATGTGCTTCAAATCAAGATAAAAGTTTAAAAAGTGTAGAAAAAA
Organism: Hippophae rhamnoides; assembly: GCA_033030585.1. Classification (NCBI taxonomy): domain Eukaryota; kingdom Viridiplantae; phylum Streptophyta; class Magnoliopsida; order Rosales; family Elaeagnaceae; genus Hippophae; species Hippophae rhamnoides. Next base: position 41,440,825 of record CM065434.1, read on the forward strand.
GTAAAAAGGCATCTATTAATAATATCATATTTAAAAAAATTGATAGGAACCTAATTAAATCTCTAATTATTGGTCATCTTGGAATGTTAATTTATCAGTTTGCTTCATTCTTATCCAGATGAGTTTAGTGTTAAGAAGCTAAATGGAAATTCTATAGTGGAGAACTACCTAAAAGTATATATTTATATTTGATAAAAATATATAAAGCCATGATTCATGAGGATTAGTTAAATAAAATATTAATTAAGAATAAAGTGTTTATGTTTATAATATTAATTTATTGTGATTTATTTTAAAAATATCGGATGTATATTGTTGTTACTTGGTTGATATTTATTTTCGAAATAAACTTAATCTCACATACATAACGTGTGTAAAAGAAGTTTTAAGTATATTTTTATGCAATTTTTGTTTTAACAGATTTTAGTGGATTAATTTATCTTAACATCTTCTTAAAAAAAATTTGTTGCCATTTTAATTTGCCAATACTAATTTCACGATCTAATCTTCTTAATTATATTGCGTAACCTTTTCTTAAACAACTTGATAATGGGCATCATATATGCAAAGATATATAGATGGTATATATATTCTTTAAATAAATTAATAATAATGGGATAATAATTAATTTTTTAAAGCATTCTTAGAAGGGGCACGCTTGGAGTTTTGATTGGATATAGTACGTTATTACTGTTATAATATGGCACCCGAGAAAATAATTAATAAATATTCTACCATCCACTTCAAGTTTATACAATTTATAAAATATTATTAATTAAGATGCATGGTTTTTAAACAATTTGAAGTAGTAGATTTATACATTAATATCATAATCATCAATGATAATTTTTGTACTCAGTGCCACTGATCACCTCATACCACTGACCTCATAGCATAACGAGAATAAAAAATAAATGATATATATATATATATATATATATATATATATATATATATATATATATATATATTTCAATGAAAAAGAGCAAAAAAATAAAATAAAATTAATCCATTAATTTTTAGAAAAAAACATAATAATACTATTGACCTAAACAATAATATTATTATAAAAATAAATTTAAATATAATATTTAGAAAAAAACATAATAATAACTTTATAATGAATTGAAAAGGATAGAGTCTTCTATATCGAGCAAAAATTTAAATTATAATTATATTAATTAAATTAAAAAAATCTATTTTTCAATTCATATTGTAAATTTAAGAATATTGATATTATCATTGTTTATAAATGGTGTTTTAAAATTTTGATTTTTAAATTTATAGTATAAATTTAATTTTAAAAAGGATAACAACAATAATAAATTTAATTTATGTTGATGATCGAGATATGGTTTTTTGTCTGGGTTGCAGCCAAAAAAACACTATAATACCAAATGTTGATTTTTTGTCATCAATAAAAAATGCCTAATCAGCATTTGAAAATCTAGGAAGTTGAAGATCATTGGATTGGTGAAGCATAAGACCATGACTAGATGTTCCTTACAAGTATTAAGATACACTCAACCGAGTGCCAATGACGTTGTCATGTATTGGACGCAGATTGGCTTGTCTTACTCACTGTAAAAAATATATATGGTCTGGTTATTAAGACATACTGAAGAGCTCCTACCAAACTTCTATATAGGGTAGGATGTTTAAATAAGTCACCAACATGTGCAGATAAAGAGATGGATGTAGTCATTGGTATTGTCACAATTACAATACATATAGTCTCGATTTTTAATCGTAATCATAGGTATATGATCACAGTTTTAAGAATCGAGTCCTAAGTGAGAGAGATCATAGACTGGATTGTTACCTATGGCCTATGTTTTTTAATCAATGTTATAAGGTGTATCTATGACCTCGTTTATCTAATAACCGAGGCCATAGACATGTAATCAAAATGATATCTATTGTCTCGGTTACACTTAAACACTTAAATCTTGACTATATACATCTCAATTAACCTTATTTTTCAATACAAATTAAAATAAATTGAGAAATTAAGAGTCATTATATTAAACTTAAGAAAGATATTACATTAATTAAGAGTTTAATAGATATACTAAACATAATAAAAGCTTAATATAATTAGCTAATTAAAGTTTTCCAAAAATATAAAAATATACATGAAAAAAATTTACTAATATAACTAATCAATTTGAAAATATTTTACATGTCTCATTGTAATGTTTTTCCTCAAAATCTTCTTCCTTGACCGTATCTACTATGTGTATTAATTTCTTTATAAAAAAATAAGCATCTATTATGAGCATATCAACATCCAAATTTCATGATTATAAACCTGCATATACAACAAATGATACATAGTAAGTTCTTGAACCTGTTTAAGAGCGAAAGGTGAAATACATATCTAGACTCTAAGTAAATTTATAGTACTCAATCTAATACGAAAACTTGAGAGACAAATCACAAAAATTAGTACTACCCATATCAATAACAGTAGCATCATTATTACCATTAGTATAAGAAGCCTCAAAAGGAAACAATAGTGTGAGGAAAAATAAAAAAAAAAGAAAGTAAAGAAATATCAATAAAACAGTTACTCAATTTCAATCCATCTGTAATATAAGGTGTCCTTACACAAGAATTCTCTCTACTTATATATTCTTAATATATAGCTACACTATGATTATAGTGTCATAAAAATATCAATAATAAATGATACCGTGTGACAGTATCTATGAATATAAGCATCTACTATGAGTATACTAACATCCAAATTCCATAAATATAAGTAATACTTCAGATTTTCACAATAAGTTCTTCAAAAAATCTTAAAAAATGTTGAGAGTGTAGTTTTAAATAAAGTAAATATTATTATGACATCAACCGATTGATCATTTTGTTTAATGGATAATTGGTGGGCGGAATTAATAATTCCAACAATCTCATGCACATTTAGTGTTTCGTCCACTTTTTGCTTCAAATCCTTTATATATTTTGTTGCATCCATTATTATTGAAGCTTTGTTCACATGTATTCATATCAAATTAATTGATTCTTTAGGTTTAATTATTATAATACTTGGTGTTATCGCTTTTCATAGTACTTGGTGTTATCGTTTTTCTTTGGGGCTCTCCCAAACATTTTCTCTTATTTGTATGTGAAGCCTTAAAATAAAAAATATAAGAAAAATTGAACAACGAAATGAATCTTAGATCTTAAAAAAATCAAATCAAATTAACCACGAAACCTAATATCGAAGTAAATTTTGGAAATAATACATACAGTAAAGAATTGTGCAATAAGCTTGTATAGAGAACTATAAGAAAATAATTAATTCAGATATTTGTTGTTTAGTATACCGCTCTAAGTTTGCCTTACCCAGTTTATCAAATAAAATGAACTTTTGAAAATAGAACAAAATATCAAATAAATAATAAGTTATCCTTTGAATACTGATTTGAGAAATGGTAATGTCAAAAAATTTATGCAAGTTAATTCCTGGTTGCTATAAGAAAACTGAGGGAATCTGTTATTTAAAAAGTTATAAAACATTCAAGCTCTTAGAAACTAAGAAAGTACCGATCTAAATTTCTAGGAAAAAGTGTTCCACAAGTCGATCATACTAAAACGAACGTCACCTAGATATTGCAGATGCTCTGTTCTTTGCTGAGGAAAAACGTTAGTTGAAAATAAATGCTATCAAGATGCATTTATATGTAAATCTATACATCTTCTTTGAAGGACAGTAAGAAAGAAAGAAACCTCCACAACACTTCAGTAAAGATTTTCCATAAAAATATTGTTTTTTCTGGTCAAACTGAAAGATAATTTTCCATGATCATATATGCTTGTTATGGTTGCTTTCAAATAAACTAAGACCATAATTCTAAAAAGTGGGACAAGCAATCTTTTTTTCAAATTATTGCATAAAAATCAGATGGTATTGATGCAAAATTAGGAGTGCATAAAAAAATCTCAGAGATGCTTTATCTTTAGAACATAATCACAATACTTGCACCATTCATGAAACAAGAAATTAAAGCTTTCAATAAGAAGAATAATGCACAGATAAGATAATAGAGATAGATAACCAAAAAAAGTTTTATAACCTATTCTGAATTGGTGCTGTAAATGTCAAAATTGAGGGAATGCAATGTACCATGAATTTCTCCCCAATTTTGGACATTCGATGTCGAGAAGGTCCAGTAAAAACATTTTCTCCATTCTTCCACAAACTAAGATGCACATGGGATCCATAATCAATGTCATCTAGTGCATACCTAAGCCAAAGAAGAGAACCCATTGTCATGTTATTTAATTTAAGAGAATTTTCTATGACTCTCAATAAAAAGAGATCATCTGTATTGCTAAGGTCAATTTTTATAAAATTGAATGTATCTAAATGGGAAATAAAGTAGGCATATCATAATTGGAAATTGTCACTAATTTTCATACCATAAAATTCTTTAAGCTAGTCTAAGTTCTATCTTTTATTGTAAAAAAAACTGATATTTACCATGCGTAAAATAACTCAGGACTTACTTTGGCATAAAAGTTGCCAATAACTCATGTTTCCTCGCAATGACATAAAAGTTGCCAACAACTCCAGCGTGCCAGCTCGCCAATGCAAGCGCACCACAACACTAGCATCAACACCAACACTAGCACTAACCCCAATGCACTAGCACCAGCACCAACCCCAATGCACCAGCACCAGCGAACCAATGACTAGAGACTAGAGACCAACGACCAGTAAACCAACGACCAGTAAACTAACGAATATCGACCAGTACCAGCACCAACAAGAGGACCAAGAAAGGTATGCGATAGAGCCGAGGAAGAGGAAGAATAGACGGGAAGATGATCTGGGAAAAAGAGAAAAATAGTAAAAAAAGCTGGGAAAAAATAAAAAAGAAAAAAAGAGAGGGAAAAAGAAAAAAATGAAAAACAAAATTGATATAACTTATGTCCACGATTATTGATAAAAATTGAGGCCATAGACATACCCTATAATCTCGATTTTTATTAGAACGTGACAAAAATCCTATAGCCTTGGTTTTTTTTAAAAACGAGGTTAAATTTCGAGACCAAAGACATGTATTGTAGTAGTGTGCTATGAAATTTGTAGTTTCTATACCTTTTTTTTGTAAGAAATTGTCATATGTAATCAGCCATGAAATCAAGGATGAGAAAACAGAAACACTTGATGGACTTTCGTCACAACTTTTAAGGCTTAGAAATGAGAATCACAATCTTAATGATAGGTTTAATCATGTTTTAGAGTGTCACGATCTTGTTCTTCAAGAAAATGCTCGTCTTAAAGAAGTTGTTGATATTCACCTAATCATTATTTGTTTAAAAACTAGCAACAATATTGCCCTAAGAATGATCTCCATCAAGTTTTAACAATAATCCCCTACAATAATTGCTCATCTTAGAATTGAATCCTCAAACCAACGCGTGAACCGACTTTAAATTTTTATTTTTTTACATATTTTACTCATTTTCTACTCTAGTTAAGAACCTGTATTCAATGACATATAAATTTATATAACAATTTTGTGATTATTAATATTTTTTAAATAACTATACTACTTCAAATCACAGATATTTTAACGAGTATCATATTGTTGAATTATGTATTTTCCATTTCATTTTAACATAAATAAATAAATTAAACACCATCCTTAAATCACAGTCATAAATATATATATATATATAAATTTATTTTATTACGAAATACTTATACAAAATTTACATAATAAAAATAATAACATACATAATACAAAAATTTACACACACAATATACAAAAAATAACGCAAAATGAATAATAAGTGCGTACAATTAATAGAAATAATTACAAGAGTAAAAGAAGTGATAAAATGAAGGAAATAAAGACAAAAAAAAAGTGTTTTATAAGTGAGAAAATTGGTATAAAATATTTGAGTATTTTGCTCAAAAAATAGGAGATCTATAAGATAATTTAGAAAGGAAAAAAATTCACTAAACGATGCTGAAATTGGTGGTCGTGGGTGGCCGAAAAATGAGAAAGAGTGAAGGAAGTGAAGCTCGGTTTTTTGTTTTTGAGTGTTGTTTACAGCAATATAAATTAAAAATAGTATCTAATAGAGGAAGAAAGAATAGAAAAGGAAAAATCCATGTGTGTTAGCGTCGGTTGACGTGTTGAATCGACGCTACACGTGGACTTAGGGTCACTTGACACATAGAACCGATGCTATGTCCACGTGTAGCGTCGGTTCAACACATCAATCGATGCTATGTGTAGTGTCGTTTCTACACCAAATCGACTTGAAATTTATCATAAGTCAATTTTTTTCCAAAAATTGACTATATATAAACTTAAATGTCACATTTTGTAATAGTGCATTGCCAATTCAATTGACTTTCTTCTTTTAGAACAAGCCTACTTGTTCTTCAATATTATTAACAACTATGTTCTATGTTCTTTGTCATATGATTATGTTGTTCATCACTCTATGCCTAGTTCACTTGCTATGAATGAGATCAGAAATAATAAAATTATTATCCATTATCACACCTTATGTTACATAGACTTTTTTAAGTCTACAAGTTTCCTTAATTATTCTATACTCTTATTTTCTTCAATTTAATTTAATTTTTTATTAAGGTGAATGATTGATTTTTACAATCAAATCACATGTAATTGAATTTTACCAAGGTCCTGTAACTATAATAATAATATGCTTTAATTATTTAGTTTTTTAATTGAATTCTATTAGTATTATAATTTTAAAAAATATTCAATTAAATAAGCAATATATTTTAAAATTAAGTATTTTTTTGTACTAAAGATGAAATTCTTAATTTCTAGATTAAAAACAATAAAAGTCAAGGAAAAAAAACCTAGTTCCTTGATTAAAGAAGCCATGAACCCCGTTACTATCAAGCATTACCTTCTTCGAAAATATAACACAACCACCACCTTATCAAGTAACATCACCCTACCATCATAGGCTCAGTCATTATCGTCTTTGGAAGCCATCATCATCTCAACCAAAGGCTCATGTTGCTGCAAAGGAGCAACAAACAACTCCAACAAATAGTCGTTGTTTCCGATGTCTTAACCCTTCAATAATGATCGACTTACCACCAGAAACCACTGATTACTCTTTTTCATCCATTTTTAGCCCTTGCCAACTTCGAAATCTAGCAATATTACGATGGAGGTTTACAGAAGAAGAATAAGAATGAGTTGGTATTTTTTCCTTCATTTTATATTATTTTCATTATGTTTAATAAAAAAATTGAGAATTTCAATTTTGCTTCCATAAAAATGTTTAATTTTGAAAAATATAATCATTTTTTAAAATTACGAGGTTAATAAAACTCATGTAATAAACTACAGGATGGAATTGTATTCTCATTATAGTTATAAGAACTTATTAATTGCCAAAACCCATTAAATCACTAATTATTAAATATGTCTTGGATTATTTTTCATATTTCGGTAGATATCTCATTAATAATATCAAAATTGAAAATTGATAGAGAATTATGTTAGAAAACTATGTGTCTTGCATAGCCATATTGTAATTCATAAATCCTAGATTTACCATGATCTTCTAGTGAACTTTTAATCTTAATTCTTAATTATCTTGGTCCATAACCATGATCTTTCATAGAGACACAATTATCGGTGATCACTGTAAGCTTTTAGATCTCCAAGTAATCTCTCTCAAGTCCGATGGAGAGATCAAGAGAGGCGGCAACGACAATGTTTTGTTCCGTACAAGGAGAGATACCCAAATTGTAAGTTCTTAACAGGAAAATCCTTTCTCTAATTTGTTTATGTATTTTCTATTTTTTGAATATTTTTAATATATATAGAGAGAGACGAAGAGATGCTAGTAGAAGAAAAGACGACTCTGAATTTCAAGAGATGATCTGTAATATATTTCCTTATTGGATCCTTAGCAGATTCAAATTTTGAATTCAGAACTTATTTATATGGAAATTTTCTTATTTAATATTTTCTTATTGAATTCTTAGCATATTCATATTTTGAATTTATAACTTACCTATATGAAAATTTTCTTATTGGATACTTAATAGATTCAAATTTTGAATTCAAAAATTACTTATATGGAAATTTCCTTATTTAATAATTACTTATTGGATCCTTACCATATTCAAATCTTGAATTCATAAATTACCTATATGAAAATTTTCTTATTTAATATTTCCTTATTGAACTCTTAATAGATTCAAATTATGAATTCATAACTTAACTATATGTTAATTTTCTTATTTATAGTAAATTGTCATATTTAATTGTGTTTTATATGAACTAATAGCATAATTGTATTATTTCTAAACTTTATATAATTTAGATCATCACTAAATCATAACATTAGTAATACGCATTCTAGATATTAAAACCCCACTTCTCATGACGCTTATTGAACTCGATAAATAATACTTAATTTAATTACTTTATAACGAATATAATTATATATTTAAAAATCTATTATTTAATATATATTTATATCACATATAAACACATATATGCTATAATTAATTAAAATTAATTCCAACAAATTATCCATGTTAAAAGATAAATACAAATATTACTAATAAGAATGTTTTGAGACTTGGTGGGAGTTGTGAGGAAAAAGCTTCTTAAGCAATTTGCTGACAAGTCCAATGTTGAAAACAAAAACAGAGGGCCAAAACAGGACAAAAGGTGGTGGAGGTTCTGGTGATAGTGGAGACGTATCATGGTGCAAATTAATGGCTACTATAACAATTAACACAATTTAAAAGGCTATCCACTGTACATTGCCTAACTTGTTTCATCTAAATTAGTATTGTACTTCTTTTTCTTTATTAGATCAAAATAAAAGCATTAGTTTTAGTTTCAGGTGCTGCTTCAACAGTTCTTTCTTGTGCCAAAGCTCATGTGACACAGTATTTTCTAGTCCCACACAAGACCTATCTCTTTCACAATCACAGTCCCCTCAAACTTTTTTTACAGTACTAAAGAAGGAATAAGTTGACAAATTTCATAATCAGCTTTAATCCTCTTAGGTAAACCTAAGGAATTTTCAAACATTTTTCCAATATCACTTAATGATTTTACACACCAATAAATGATGCCTATTAGATGTGGAAACTCTCTAAAATTAGGAAATAGTTGTCTGAAAAATATTTAGACACCAAAGTGTATGTCATAAAGGTTGAAAATCAAAGATTTAGTTTAAATATTGAAGGTACTGAAGATTTATATTCAAAAAAGAAAAGAGTTTAAAACCCAGGAAGGAAATGGATATAAAGGTTGAAGCGCATGCAATTATATAGATCATCTAAAATAATAGAAATATTCAAAATAAATAAATTAAGTCATACTAATATTTATAATTCATTTTTTTAAAATATTAACAACTTTTTTAACGTTATAAAGTTGTTATTTGTGGAAAAAACTTTTTAAACCCTATAAAAGTATCATCCTTTTAGATGTCTTTGGTGTGGGATTCTTTTTTGGGTAGATAACAAGTATCACTTGGAAAAGCAGCAGCATGTTATCCCAAATAATTATAAATATTATATTATAATTTTTCATCAATTTTTAAAACTTCTTACATTTAAGACATAAATTCAATACTCATAAAAACTATGGTTTGAAATCACGTTATACAAATGAACAAAGTCTAATATTTTAATGTATTTTTTGTATTTTAGACACAACGGTTTTTCATCATCTTTTAGAAGTTTTTTAAAGGTTTCGAGATCATTCTCATGTAGTTCATCTTCAACACCATAAAACATATTTTCTATTTGTACATTATGATAAGATGTATGTAATCTACTCGCATTTTTATTTATATTTTCCTCATGAGTATTATTAATATTTTCTCCGTAATAATACGAATATTTATAACTCAAAGTAATACTACTACAAATAATGTGATACTTAACCTCGTCAACTTCATAAAATCGCTTATTTTTACATTTAATACATAGACATCGAATCATAATAATTTCATTATTACTATCTTTACAAGCAAATTTCAAGAAACTTTCAACTCCAGAAATGTATTCTTTCTCAATTCTACACTTTGACATCCAAGATTTGTCAATTTTTTATTAATAACATTAAGCATATTAAATATGTATCCAATTAATATATTTCAGTTATTATTATATATGAATTCCCTAATTATTAGAATATATACCAAAATATATATAATACAAAAATTTATCATTTTAGTCATTTTAAAATTGTATTATTTTTACTATATATAATATAATTATTTATATGTAAATAAATTTATCCACATACAGTAAATATTCTAGTCTCTCAAACCTACAATATTCAGATATTATTTAATTTATCCTGACCCACCTAGAAAATTTGCCAAATAAATAATAACATGCATAATACAAAACATATATAATACAAAAATTTATATAAAATATAACGCAAAGTGAATAATGAGTGCGTAGGATTAATAGAAATACTTACAAAGATAAATGAAGTGACAAAATGAAGGAAATGAAAAAAAATGTTTTGTAAGTGAGAAAATATGTATAATAAATTTGAGTATTTCGCTAAAAAAAGACAGGGGATCTAAAAAATAATTTAAAGATGAAGAAAACTCATTAAACAACATTGAAAATTGTGGTCGTAGGTGGCCGAAAAATGCAAAAGAGTGGAGAAGGTGAAGCTTTGTTTTGAGTTTTTGGGTGTTGCAAATTAAAAATGATGTGTCCGATGGAAGAGAAAGAAGAGAAAAGGAAAAAAAATTCACGTGAATAGTGCCAGTTCTACGTGTCAACCGACGCTACATACGTGGATAGCAATTATATAAATTATTTAAAATAATAGAAATATTCAAAATAAATAAATTAAGTCAGATTAATATTTATAATTCAATTTTTTAAAAATATTAACAGATTTTTTAACGTTATAAAGTTGTTATTTGTGAAAAACACTTTTTTAACCCTATAAAAGTATCATCCTTCTAGATGTCTTTGGTGTTGGATTCTTCTTTGAGTAGATAACAATTATACTTGGAAAAGTAGCAGCCATTAAAATAATTATAATTATTATATTATAATTATATATATATATATATATATATATATATATTTCATAATTAAATTATTTTTTTTAATATTCGTTATTTAATTTAAATTTTTATATTTATTAATAACTATTTTTTTATTGTTACTATTTTTATAAATCATTTCTCTTCTATATTAACTTAATTTTATGTATTTGAGACCAATAATATTTGAACATCTCAATTAAAACTTTCTCAACTTCAGCCTTTTTCTATTCGAATGACCAAATTTAGCAGAACAGTAGGCTAATCATTAACATTATGCTCCCGTAAGCCTCTTGTACTATGTATACACATGTTGCTTAATGCTTAGCCTTAAACCCTCCCACCTCTTTTTACCATTTCCATCCTATAAAACCCCCTCAAATTGCCCCTTCTATTATATCTCAAAAACAATCACTATAACTTTCAAACAAAACCATCTTAAGCCAATATGATATCTAGTGACCTCTCCACTCAAAACTCCATCCTCCAAATTCCTCTTAACTTTTCAATGTTTGAAAACCTTGATATCTCACAAACCAATAACACAAACTTCAATTTCAACAAATACACACCACCAATTTCACACATCCCTTTTCTACCAACATGTCATGATCAATTCAACACACCACAACATTCCTCTAGTCTAAGCAATACCTCCACCTCCGACGAAGCCGACGAACAACAACTCCGAATCATAGACGAAAGAAAGATTAGAAGAATGATATCTAATAGAGAATCAGCCAGGAGATCAAGGATGAGAAAACAGAAACACTTGGATGAACTTTGGTCACAACTTTTAAGGCTTAGAAATGAGAATCACAATCTTAATGATAGGTTGAATCATGTTTTAGAGTGTCACGATCTTGTTCTTCAAGAAAATGCTCGTCTCAAAGAAGAAGCTTCTGATATTCGCCAAATCATTATTCGTCTAAAAACTAGCAACAATACTGCCCTAAGAGAAGATCTCCATCAAGATTTAACAATAATCCCATGCAACAACTGCTCATCTTAGAATTGAATCCTCAAACCAATTACCCATTGCCAATTCAGTTGACTTGCTTTATTGAGAACAAGGCTACTTGTTCTTCAATATTATTAACAACTCTGTTCTATGTTCTTTGTCATATTATCACGTTGTTCATCACTCTTTGCCTAGTTCACTTGTTCTATATGAGATGAGAAACAATAAAACTATCATCCATTGTCACACCTTATATTACATAGACTTTTTTAAGTCTACGAGTCTCCTTAATTATTCCATACTCTTATTTTCTTCAATTTAGTTTAATTTTTTATTAACGAGATTAAGTGATTCTTACAATCAAATCACAGATTTGGAGCTATCAATGTCCTGTAACTATAATAATAATAAGCTTTAATCATTTAGTGCAAATCGAAAATATGTCTTGGACATGGGTATTTTTCATATTTCGGTAGATACCTTATTAATAATATCAAAATTGAAAATTGATAGAGAATTAGCCATCTTAAAAGGATAAATACAAAAAATACGACTAGATATAAGAATGTTTTGAGACTTGGTGGGAGTTGTGAGGAAAAAGCTGCTTAAGCAACTTGCTGACAAGTCCAATGTTGAAAACAAAAACAGAGGGCCAAAACAGGACAAAAGGTTGTGGAGGTTCTGGTGATAGTGGAGACGTATCATGGTGCAAATTAATGGCTACTATAACAATTAAAACAATTTAAAAGGCTATCCACTGTACATTGCCTAACTTGTTTCATCTAAATTAATATTGTACTTCTTTTTCTTTATTAGATCAAAATAAAAGCATTAGTTTCAGGTGCTGCTTCAACAGTTCTTTCTTGTGCCAAAGCTCATGACACAGTATTTTCTAAAATTAGGAAATAGTTGTCTGAAAAATATTTAGACACCAAAGTGTATGTCATAAAGGTTGAAAATTAAAGATTAAGTTTAAACATTGAAGGTACTGAAGATTTATATTCAAAAAAGAAAAGAGTTTAAAACCCAGGAAGGAAATGGATATATATAAGGGTTGAAGCGCAAGCAATTATATAGATTATCTAAAATAATAGAAATATTCAAAATAAATAAATTAAGTCATACTAATATTTATACTTCAATTTTTTTAAAATATTAACAACTTTTTTAACGTTATAAAGTTGTTATTTGTGGAAAACACTTTTTTAACCCTATAAAAGTATCATCCTTTTTAGATGTCTTTGGTGTGGGATTCTTTTTTGGGTTGATAACAATTATCACTTGGAAAAGTATCAGCCATGTTATCTGAAATAATTATAATTATTATATTATAATTTTTCATCCATTTTTAAAACTTCTCTTTTGTTATTCCACTTACCCTGCGTTTTGTTCGTGGAATGGAATCGGAATGGAATGGAATGGAAAGGAAACAATTTTGTTTGGTTTTGGCTGGAATCGTTTCGAGAATCGGGATTATAGTGTTTGGTTTATCGTTGGAATGGAATGAAAAAAGGCGTAAATGGACCTTAATCTCTACATGTCTTTGTAAAGTTGAATAATATCGTTTAATTCTTATTTTTTGTCGGATAAAATACATTATTAAAATCATTATTTTTCTAAATAAGTATTACTTAGTTAAAAGAAATATAATATTAAAATTATTATTTTTCTAAATAGGGATTAGGGTTTTGAGGTTTGGGATGTGTGATTTAGGGTTTAGGGATTTAGGATTTGGGGTTATATTTATAGGTTAAGATTTAGGGTTAAAATTATTATTTTTCTAAAAATAGTTTAGGGTTTTAGAATTTTGGATTTAGGGTTTTAGGGTTTTAAGGTTTAAGGTTTAGGGTTTAGGGTTTTAGGATTTGAAATTTGGGGTTTAGGGTTTTGGGTTTTGGGATTTATGTTTTAAGGTTTAGGGTTTTAGGGTTTAACGTTTAGGGTTTAGGGATTTGGGGTTTAGGGTTTTAGGATTTGGAATTTGGGGTTTAGGGTTTAGGGTTTAGGGTTTTGGGATTTGGGATTTATGTTTTAAGGTTTAGGGTTTAGGGATTTGGAGTTTATGGTTTAGGGATTTGGGGTTTAGGGATTTGGGGTTTAGGATTTAGGGTTTTAGAATTTGGGATTTAGGGTTTAGGGATTTGAGATTTATGTGTTTAGGGTTTTGGGATTTATGTTTTAAGGTTTAAGGTTTTAGGGTTTAGGGTTTAGGGATTTAAGGTTTAAGGTTTAGGGTTTTAGGATTTTAGGATTTGGATTTAGGATTTTGAAATTTTGGGTTTAGGGTTTTGGGTTTGAGAATTTGGCATTTGAATTTAAGGTTATATTTTAGGTGAGGGTAAAATTGGAAAAAAAATGTTTAGATGGGAATGGAATAATGATTACCAAAGGTGGGAGAAGGAATTGTGATTCCTTCACTTTTAGTAATCAGATTCAATTTCGCCCTCAATTCCGTTCAACCAAACACGCAAAATGAAAGGAATCGATTCTGATTTCATTCTATTCCTTCGAACCAAAAGTGGGGTTAAGGTAAAATAAGAATATTATTACACAATATTTATACATAAAATTTACACTCAAACTTATGCTGTCATGTCTGCATGAACTTTATTTTTGATGTGAGATTATTTAGTGTTAAAAACTGTATATTTCCTGTTGATGAAACTATCAAAAGATTATCCGTTTATCTGGAGGAGGGAGACTGTATAATTGATGGTGGTATGAGAAGCACAGAAAGAAGGAAAAAAAAAACTGTTGTGGAAACAGAGTTTTCAAAGAAGAGTTTTCTACTTCCTGTTACTACTGTGATAGTATTTTGATACCATGAACTAATAGGCTCTCTGATTATACAGGACTAAACAGCTCTCTGTCCCTTGAATAATAGGACATAAAAAACAAAAGGACTTAATTTATACAAATATTAGGAATATTTGCATATGTCATGACAACCACATTAAAATTAAAACTAAGAATAGAAACAAAGCACAAAGGCATGACTAACTAGTTATACATTAGATTCTAGAGATCTGAAAATTAGGCAAAATATTTAGCCTTGCTATCCAGTTAGGATTACATACTCACTACTCATCTTGGCCTCTATTTTCTAAACTTTACTATTACCACTATCTGCCTTGTAAACAAACCCTTGTTTCCTTCCTTTGATCCATTTTTCATCTCTTTGCTTCTCATTATCAGTACTCCTATTCTTCCATGAGGATTTGTTTTTGGTTTCATCTCTATGAACTCTGTTTCTGGAAGTAGTATCCTTGTTGCTAAATTCCATCTGGGTTGGGCCAGAAGAAGCATCTGAAGCCATGGAGTCATTACTCTTATCATCAGATTCAGATTCAGAATCATGAATAGCTTTACTTGCTTTGTATTTTCCCTTTCTTTCATGATCAACATTAACTTCACTATAGTTTTCATTTTGAATTTGGGAATCAAGATACATAGTCCAGCCTGATTCACTGTCACTACATTTGTCTTCAACTCCAACAACTTGGGAAGCCTCCATTACTGTGTACTCCAAACCCAACAATGAGACACAGAAAATAAAAGTTAAAGCTTGGAAATTTGCCTACAATCTCAATCTCAATCGCCTGGGGATTATTTATTTATCGTTTAGATATTTGTGGGTCAATAGTACTGGGAGGCTCATGCTTAGACAGATGATGTAGCTCCCAATTTATTTGTGGGTCAATAGTACTGGGAGGCTCATGCTTAGACAGATGATGTAGCTCCCAATTTTTTTATGACACTTATTTTATTTTTTAAAGAAAATAAATAATTTAAGAAGTTATTAATTTTAAAAAAATACTTTTCATTTATTTCAATATTGGTAGGATTGAGATATTATCATAACACAATTTTATCGTTACAAAAAATCTATTTTAAAGAATTAAATTTTAGCTGTATCATTGTTATGTAATTAACGCATATTAGCTGTCAAAATAATAATTTTAAATGTTATTAACTAATAATAAAAAAATATGAACAATTGTTTACTATTTATTTTATTATATAAGAAAAAAACTTGAAAAATTAATTAAAGTAATATCTTTAAAATTTATAATAATAAAATTAATACATTTATCTATATAGGAAGATATATAAGTTAATGTTAAAAGGTATTATTTTTGTTATTATAAATTTACGGGTATTATTTTTTGTAATATTTTAAAAAAATGATTATAAGTATTTTAGTTCTCTAACGATCACATTTTTTTTAATTAATTAAAATTACGTAAATTATGAAATAAAACATTATAAATCGTCTTTTTAAACATTTTTATAAGCTTTTTTATATGTATTTATTTTTTGCTTTTTAAAGTTTAAAATTTGTATTATTTATAGGTATATTTTATTCAAATTTTATAAATAAATACTGTATTCTAATAGAAAACTTTTCAAATTTTTCATTTTGTTTGCTTAAAAAAATCATAATTTTATAAAGTTTTAATTTTTTTTAGATATTTTATAAGAAAAGTAATTTAAATTTATTTCTATATTTATTAAAATTTTCAGTTATTATTTATATATAAAAAATTAATTTTTATTGATTGATGAAACTTAAATTTATAAAAAAATATTTAAAATTTCATTTTTATGTTTGGCCTTTACCACAAAAGTCTCTTTATTGTCAACCTCAATTTCTTAGCTCAAAGCTGGTCTCTACACAAATGGACAAGAAATTCTCATGATCAATCAATGCAACAGTGAACTCTTCATTCAATGGCTGGAATACATATCACTACCTGGCAATCCTATCGCCTCACATTTACTACTTCCATTCACTACGAGACAAAATTCTTAGTGTTAATGTTATTGTGTGATGTTGGTAAGATATCGTGAAAGAATTAAAGATTTTGCCAAAAATATTATAAAATTAATTTATCTTTAATTTAAATTATAGAATTAAAAAAATCAAGAATAATTCTACAAATTATTAAAAATCTTAATCTCTTTTCTAACTTACAAATATCTTAATATTTTTTTTATATATTTTTCATCTTTTAAATAAAGTATATCTCTTCTTAAAATGTAAATTTTCTTCTAATTTTTTTTTTAATTTTTACAATTTACTCAGATTTCATTCTAATTTTTTCCTAGATTTTTTTTTTGCTCTCTTTACAAATAAAAATATCATATTATCAATCTAATTAATTCATAAACTTTTTAAAATAATTTTTTCATCTATTAATGTTAATCTTTTAACTATTATGTTAAGAAGACATAATTATTATATTAAATATTAAGTGTTAATATTTTTGATAAAAAAATTGTTAAATTCTAAAATAGATACTATTTGGATAAATGATATATATATATATATATATATATATATATTTGTTTTTGTTTTTATAATATTTTTCTATGATTAAGAATTTTTTATGTTATAATTTATTTCAATATTTATTATTTAACTCTCATGAAGAATAACAAAGTAAGGTAAAAAAACGATCTCTTACCAGCTATATAGGACATTTTTTCATTTAATTTTAATATATATATATAAAAAGAATAAAAAATTTACTAGTCATGTTTATTTTTAATAAATATTAAACAAAATAACAATACAATGAAACAATAAACCAATTAAATATTTTTAATCTAATAATTTAGAAAAAAAAACTTCACTTCATTAATAATGAAAGAAATAATATTACAAGTTAATAAAAAATCTAAAACTAAACATTATTACAACAAAAGTAAGATTAAAGATAAAGCAATACATGCTCCTTCTTGAAGCTTTTATATTCCTAGAACAAAGAAGAAGTCACACGATAAAGTAAAAAAACAATGATATATATATATATATATATTGGTTGAAATATAAATAAAAAGGAAGAGCTTGCATTTATTAGCCCCATAAGTTATTAATTGGTCTATATATAATTTTCAAGTCAATTGTGTTTATTACAGTAGTTTCAAAATCGATGGTGCAAATATGATTTTTTTCACTACATGTGCGGTTGTTATATATCCAATCTCTTTACAAATGTTATATTTTCTTTTATTCTTCACAATCTCAAATTTTGATGGATCACGGCTTGTAAAACTTTCTCTTCTTTTTGTTGACGGCACTTATAAGATTGAACATTAGGCTATAAGAAGAAATGTCGTGATTCATTGAATCTAGGGCATTTTCTTTTTGAGATAGCTACTATGTTTTATCCTTTACTTAAGATAATTAAATTATACTCTAAACACATCCATTTTATTACTAAAACTACAATTAGATGAAACGAACACATCCATTTTATTACTAAAATTACAATCAGATGAAATGAATGTATGAATGTTAATCATCTTATTTAATCCTATGAGCGTAAAGAAAACACATTATTTATTACTATAAACCGACAACTATACAATGGATTTATAGTTCTTAATTTAACTATTTCATATTATTTCTTCAATTCTCTCTATGCAAAATTAGAAAGATGTTGAACAAACTCCTTAAAAAAGTTAACATTACAATTATGAGAAATTTGAAGCCTTTTACTTTGATCTCTTGATAATCATTGTTTATAGTAAGATAATTTTTTTCTTTCACTCAAAGAAGGTCACTAGTAAAAATTTATAAATACATTTTAAGTTTAACATGTGTACTTTTCTACCCTTTGAAGAAACACAATTTTTAAAATATAAGTATTTTTGAGTCCATATAGAAAAAAACCTCTCTTTCAAAAGAAGTCATGTTTTTTCAAGGTAGTTAATAATATATTTCTTCCCTTTGTACAATATCTTAAAAATATTTCATGCTTTCTCATATATTACTTTACTTGAAGAATATACAACTTCATTCTATTTTGATATAAATTAATTCCAATTATCTTTTACTTAAAATAAAGGCTTAAAATGTGATAAGGAATTATTTTTAATATGACACACTTAGAAGGTTTATGGAAAGACAATATTTATAGTATTCATTAAAGTTAATTTTCTATCTAATACAATCACAAAAGGTTAATTGGAGTCTAATATATTTTTGAAACAATTCAAAACTCATGTATATTTTTGCTAGGAAAGCAAAACATGAATAAAAAGTCTTGTTAAAATTTGAGATTACAACTATGTCAAGTAAAGTATTTTGTACTTGTTAGTTTTGTAAGTATAATTCAATAAAAAAAAAGATGAATAATTCCTAATAAGCATAAATGAGATAGAATATGCAAAAAAAAAAGTTTTGTAAATACAATTCAATAAAAAAAGATGAATAATTTCTAATAAGCATAAATGAGATAGAATATGCAAAAAAAAAAAAGGTGTTAAGTAACCATTTGGATCATGCTTAACATTGTAGATAAATTCCCCTTGATTAAATTCATCAAACAAAACTTGAATAATAGTGAGACCATCTTTATTAATTTTCTGCTTCATGTTGTAAATATTCTTACTATTTGAAACATTTGATTATTTTGATGAATTCTAGAAAATAATTTGACATGATAGTCTTTCAGATTTTGACAATTTTTCTTTTTCAATATTGATGATTTCTTTTTCAAACAAGCGGCAACATAAAGTATGATCAAACATTTCACTCAAAGATAATGATTTTGTGACCCATTTCTTAGTTCAGGATTCCAAAAACCTTTAACATACTTCTTTCCTTGAATTTCGAAAGGACAATTTATAAGATGAGATTGTGTATTTCGTTGTCGACATCCAATTATAATATTTTGTTTATTTTTATAATAGTCACATTTATCATAACACATAGTAACATACTTATCATTTTTTGAATCTTTTATAGATGTTACTATAGTCTTGTTTTGAGAAAAATCTACTAACACATTCAAGAAGATTTTCTCATAAAATATTCTTTATCAATAGTATCAACAATGTTTATTATTGTGTAAATTAAAATGTTACATTCATGAGTTTTTATTAAAGTATTAAAACAAAATAATTACAAATTATTAATGATATTTATTGATGATAAAAAAATTATAAGTAAAATTAAAAGCAAATATATTTAGTATGTGATTCAATAAAATATAACTAGTAGTCTAAAAAATAGCAAGATCTCTATTGATTTGAGACAATATAAATATTAAATAAATTTAAACAAAAATTAATGATCACAAGTTAAATAAAAATCTTAAACAAAAAACAAATAAATCATTAAAAAACATTATTATTATTATTATAATTAATGTATTAATTTTTTATTGTTTATAATTATATAAATTTAATTATATTTATCAATGAAATTATATCTATTGATGCAAGTTTATAAGAACATTGTATGAACAATATTACCGATAACTTGAAAGTAACTGCTTGGATTGAGTCTCGGACTAGGTCGCTCTCTTTAAGACGTTTCGCGGCTCTGTCCAATTTGTGCAAGCAAACACAGCCTCGTCGTAACCAGGATAAAACAGCCCAGAATCTTAATCTCTGTCTCAGAAATTCACTGTACTGATGAAGACTAGAATGCTACACTTGAAAATTTGCCCAGAAAACTAAAAAAGAACTTATAAATTGTAGAGATAAATTTTCTTTTTCGTAGGGAGATGAGATTGCTAGTTGTTGTGTTGAAAATAAGAGTTGAAGCCCTCTTTTTATAGGTTTTAGAAACCGTGTGGCAATTATGAATAAAACGGTAATGTCTAGGAATTAAGAGCGTAACGGCCATTCTGAGTAATGAAGAGTAACGATCATTTTCAAATTAAAGACGAGTAACAGATATTTTTGTGAGTAAATACGAGCAATGGCTCTTATATATAACAACCATTTTTGTAAGTAGAAAAGTTTTCATTAAAAGAATATTTTATCAAAAAATAAAATACCACCTTACCTTACACACGCACACGGACTCGGCTTCGCAAGACGACGGTAGGCCTGACAAGAATGCGACAAGCGTGTGTGGTATCACATTTGTCTAAGTCCTCTCCCTTTCTACAAAATTGGGTGCCTCTTGGGGCCCAATCCCAATAGCCAACTCTTTACTATTTATACATCTTTAAAATAATATAAAAAAACAATGTGAGACAAGACACATTTTACAACTATCAATTTTTTTAATAAATTTCATATTTTTTACAACAATATCATAATATTTAAAATTTATATTAAATTTAACATATATGAGATAGATAGAATATACCATTTTAAGTGCAATTTAAGTGCAATTGGTTCTATGCTAATTAATAGTTCGGCAATGTTATAAGTATTTCACATCTCAATTTAATGATTAATATAACTAGAAATGTTAAGAAATGTAAATTTTTTTATTAAAAATGTTAAAAAAACATAAATTTAAATAAATTATTATACTTAAATTACTTAATTAGTAAAACTTAACATTTTTTAAGTTAAAACTGTGAAAAGTAGTTACAGTGAATTCAACCTTTTTCACCTTTAATGAATAATGTTATATGCTTATGAGTTGAATGATTATGTCATAAATTATTAATTGAATTATTAAAAATAAATCATGTTGGAAACAGTACGAAAAAAATAGTGTAAGAAGAATATTATCGTTATATTAAAATATACTGTTTAGATTAAGTTGTGGACTATGTCGCTCTCTTTAAGAAGTTTTACAGTTTTGACAAAATTTGTGAAAGTAAACACAACCTTATCATCCTTAGAATAAAATAACCCAAAAATTTTGTTTTCTCTCTCGAAACTTCACTGCATTTATGAAGTTTGTAATGTTATACCTCTGAAGTTTATGTTGTTTAAAAAATTCTAAAAACAATTTAGTATGTTTTTCTTTTCTTTCTAAGAGTTATTGTTTCTATGATCTGTAAGAGAATTATTATGTATAAATAACGATCATTTTTTGAATAAAAAAAATAACAGACTATTTTTTAAGTGAAAAAGTAATTTTAATAAAAAAAATTCAAAAAATAAAATATCATACCAATCGACCGACCAATCAAACAGAGTCACGGCACGTATGCAATCACATTTGTCTAAATTATCTCATTTTTCACAAAAATATGTATTTTTGGTATACAAACTCAATAAACAATCATTTTTATTTATATATCTACTAAATAATGTAAAATAATAACGTTATATAAAATTTAATAGACTACAAATTGATATCATTAGTTTTTATTAAAATTCACATCACTTAACATATTTATTTTAAAAAGTAAAAAGAGTAATTATATTTTTAAATAACTTAAAATTTATTTATAATATAAGTAAATGTATGTACTTGGACTACACGTGAAAATGTAGTTACTGCTGTTTTCTAAGTCAATTTGCGAATTTGAAAGCGTAGCGAGTCAAAGTTATTAAAAGAACTGAGCTGGAATATTTCGTACCAATTTGCAACTTCTGAGTCTCTCTGTAAAAACAGGAGGAGAAGTAAAAATATTGTACAAAATAAGAAATAATTGAGTATATCAGAGTTGACACTGGTCTCTTTGTCCCTCCCTGTGTTTGTTATAAATGAGTAGCAGCTTTTGGATTAGATTTAAGATGAGCCTCGATCATCTAAAATATTTAACTCATATTAAATTTATTTTTTACTTTAATTTTAAATTTTAAATTCAAATCATATTATTTATTAAAAATAACAAGTTAGGATATTGCAATATTTAAATAATTATTTAAGTTAAACATAATTTTCTTTATATATGAAGATTAAAAGTCTTTTTTTATTTATTTTTAATCTTGTTTTATTATGCATATTTTTTATGTGATGTAAAAAATATTTTCTTTTACATATTTAGAATAATTCAATTTATATCACATATGAGATATCTTCGTTTTTAAATCATTTACATCTTTTTATTTTTAAGTAACTTGTTTGTACGCTTAACATTTGATATAAAAATATAGATAGTAATATAAAACTATCATCCTTCCTATCTAAAAAGTATATGTTTAATGTATTTTTTTTCTTATAATATAAAAAAATTAAATCAATTATTTAATTATTTAATATAAAAATTAGATAGCATTATTTATTACAATTAATAAGTTTTTTTTAAAAAAAACTGCATATTTTATTAAAAATTAAGAAGATAATAAAAATATAATTAACTGTATACACAAAATAAATAATAGCTACATTGGTGTCATAATAATAAATTAGGTTGTATAATATCACAATTCGTACATATACTAATAATTAGGTTGCTCAATGTACTATAATTCAGAAAAAAAAATCTATTAATTATTTTTACTTATTTAATTATTAAATTTATAACAGAAGTTTTTTATTAATAATTTTTTTTTCATTATTGAGTATAAATGTGTAAATTTGTTATTAATGTTTTGTTTATTATTTTTTAATGATTTTTCTAAGTAAAGTATAAACTATCATAATGAGTGTAAAGATATTATGAATTTTCAAACAGACATAACAATGTTAGGGAAAAAGGTGTCAACCATAAATAAATATCTATTAAAAGTTATTTTTTAAATTTATTGTTTACAATGTCAAATTCTCTGTTTGGACGTCAGATCTACTCTATCTTATTGCACTTTCATCTTGTTGATTGGATGGGTCAAGAAAATGGCATATTCCAAATTTATTATTTATTTATTTTATGAATATATTCCAAGTATATGTTAATGTTATGGGTTCTTCCAATCTTCTTTGTTGTTATTTTATATGCAAATGTTAATGTTATGGGTTCTTCCAATCTTCTTTGTTGTTATTTTATATGCAAGTCTAGGTGGTAGTACAAGATATACAAATATTGAAATTAGTGATATTGCTAAATTTTATAAAAAATATTTATGATATTATTTTTAAAATTTGTGATTTCGTAGTTAATTTTAAAAATATTAATTAATTAAATTATTATTTTTCATTTAAATGTTGTATTTATCACTTAAATAAGACATATGAGGTAGGTGCTATTGTATTACATGCAAAAATATTTATTCAATAATAATGGATTATATATATATATATATATATATGTGAAATTATGTAATAAATATATATTACACTGTTGTAAAAAAAAAAGAAAAAAAGAAATTGAGAGATGGGAAAAAATATTATAGCAAAGTTAAGTAACTAAGCTTTATAAAACAAGTTGCATGTATTATAATAAGCCTTTAAAAATGGTATAAAATTTATATGATTATCATATTACTAGATGCATGATCAGAACTTCACAAATCCTTCATATATTATCGATTTTTTCTCTTCTTTTTTCTTTTTTCTTTTTCCTTTTCTTTTTGTCATGGTTACGGATTTTTCCACTATTTAAAAGTTACCGTACAATAAACTCTTAAAAAACAAAATACTAGTAGTCATCTCTATCTTTCCCTACATTTTCTTACTTAATTTTTTTGGTTTTGATATTTGATAACAAAATTTGGTCACTCTCAATTGGATTTATTTTATTTTCTTTGTTTTTTTTTTGTTAGGTTTAATAAAATCACTATAATTTAGATTATATTTCTATCTAGATTTTAATTCAAGTAGAATTATTTCTTATTATTTTAGTATGATTTTTAATAAAAAAATGATATTTATCTAGATAAAATAATAACTCTACCATAAATTAAGCACCACATAATGATTAGATATATGAAATTATTAGAGTTTATGACATATTTGTTACTTATATTTGCTTTAGCCAATCACAAATGTACATCTAAGTAGTAGTGCATGTCACTACTTGTTTGAGTAATGTACATAACATTGCTCTCTTTTTTAATGTTTTTTATCAAGTTTTTGACATATTTCTCAATTTAGACCTAGATTTAGAATTTTTTTTTATTGAAATTGTTGTTATTTTAGAGACTAAAGATTTTGACTCAAATAAATTGATGGAAGATATGAAAACATTATTAAAAACAATTTAAGCATACCAATAAATGCCCATAAAAAAATATCATTACTATTAACACTATCATCAAAACTATAAAAAATGATTATTGTGTATTAATATGTTTTCTAATTTTTATTTATTTATAACTTGCAATTAGAGATGTACTACAATTTCATTAAATGTAAATTTATTTTCTCAAAAAAAAAAAAAAAATGCATCATATAGAATACATGTCAATAATTTTAATTTTTTAAATTATTATAAGTTTTATATTCCTACTCTCATGGTCTTACCCTTTTTATTGTTTGTATTGTGTTTATATTTATTAAAAAATATTATAAAATTTTCTATTAACATAAAAATATTTTCTATATATGACTACTTATAATTGGATTTTTTGATCAAATGTTCTATCTTGAGTGATCTTGTTGGGGCTGGACAGTGAGGCCCCCCATCCATTTCATTTTGCCTTTCCTATTACTTCTCCTCTGAATGTGAATTTTCATTTCTTTGTTGGGCTTAAACATATCCATCTTTTGTTCAAAACAATGAAAGCTCATAAAATCTTTGAGTTTTATGGATTGCCTGTTGTTTCAAAGATCTCAAAGGAAGCAGTTGAATTTGATTCGTATCTAGCTTTTCTATTCATTGCTTTGAATTATTTTTTGTGTGACCTCAAAGGTGTTGACTTGGAATTAACTTTTGAGTTCATGGAAGCATTTTTTGTCATGAAAAACAAAATACAGAAAATGCAAAATAAAAGTGGAGAGTATTATTAAGCTTGGTGAAGAGAAACTTTTGTTTCATGACCTTTGAGATGAGAAAACTATAGGTGACTCGTATCCAATACTAAGGTTATATGTATTATAACTTACAAAATATTTATTACACATATCTTATACGTTTTAGCCATTATATTGTTTAAGTTAATCCCAATTAAAAAATTCAATTTAAGAAAAAATTAATAAACACCCAAGAATACATGGTGATTAATGAATATAACACGTGAAATTTATAAATAATTTTTTCATTAGATTTTGTAAAGTTTATTAGTAAGTTAAGTTATTATAAATTCGTTGTTCTTAATTAAATTATATTTTATACCAATATTTATTAGGTAGTATAATACAAATACATTATTTTTACAAAAAAGTTGGTAGAGTACATTTTATAAAAGTAATAGATTTATTTTATCTTATTTTTTTATAAAGTTAATAGATTTATGTTATCTTATTTTAAGTAACGGATTTCTGTTATTCTTTTTAAACTTGTATTATTATAATTAATAAGTATAAGATTAAAATACATTTTTGTTAAAAATAACGAAATTAATCTAATTTTTTTCCACATAGGTAAGTAAATATAACTACAAAAATATATATTAATGTGATTTTCATCATTTTCTAACCAGCATGGATAAGTTTAGGACTATATTATTATTTTTAAAATCAAATGGTAAACTTAAGTGTTGTATTAACTTGAACGTTGAAACAAGGTGAGCGCAAAAAAAAAAAAAAACAATTCCTCACTCCTACTTTTGTTATTTTTTTTTTAAAATAATAAATACACGTAAATTTATATTCGTATTAATTATAATTTATTATTTAATAACATTGTTGTTAAAAAATAAATAATTTTATTATTTTTAAAATTATTTTGTAACGTAACATATCACGTATAAATTTATATGTCATCAATTTTTGTCTAACAAACTATATATATATATAAAATAGGTTGTTAGAACTTATTTTGCAGTTAGAATATATTCATTTTCCTGTAATTAAGATTAGTAAACGTTCATGATTAAACTTATACGCGGGAATACAAATTTGACATATCTTATCTATTTAAAAAGTGCATGAGCTTTAAGTGTTCAATAAGTCGTTTTAGTTTATACAACTTTTCTCATGAAAGCTGGTCACTTGCGCCTGGGGACCAAATTGAATGAACCGATTGTTTCAGCAAAATAATAATAATAATAATAATAATAATAATAATAATAATAATAATAATAATAATAATAATAATAATAATGAGTACAACTATAGCAAAATAAATAAAATTAAATGAGTAGAATTATGTCAAACTTTCTCAACGAATTTTAGTGTCTTACACAAATTTTTTTTTTTTTGGTCTGACTATGTTAATGAAACTTTATGCATCTAATTATTTATCCAAATCATAACAAATTCTTATTTTAGTAACCATAAATTATTAATTATTATTATTAGAGTATACGATTATAAAGTAATTTGTTCAATAAATAAAACTCTAAATTAATTTAACTTTTTCTTTAAAAATAATAATTATTTAATTAGAGATAAAAAAATAATATATTCAAAATGTACAACACCTTGCATAATAATATGATAATTTCTATATACTTACTAACTAAATATATTATTTAAGTTAGAAATTACCATTTAATTGTTTTATGCATTTTAAATTATTTGATTACTATCATCATGGATGACTTATATGCCAAAAAAACTGAATTTTAATTTGTGTTAATTTTTCCACTTTTTGTTGTACAGTGACATTAAACCTATTTATGAAGTGCATAAACTATAAATTAGAGTTTACATCTTTAATATGTGTTAGTTGTATAATATTATTAAAAAAAAATTGTGTGAAATTACTTAACAATTAATACAATAAGCATATGATATGAACTTAACATACAAGCATGATACAATAAAGTACCATTGCCATGTCCACCGAATACTGCGAGCAAAATCTTTATTTTATCTTAATTATCACAAAACGTGTTACTTTTAATTAATGATATTAAATGAGCGACTCCACTAACTCAACTCATTTTAAGTTTTTCTAATGAACGGATGAGCTGATAAATTCTCATAAACTCTAAATTTTTTAAATTTAATAAACTTATGATTTATTTTTAATTTATTTTTTCTTTTTTTATAAGATTAAATTAACTGGTTCATTATATACTCATCTAAAATAAATTCAACCTAAACTAATTGAGCTAATTTGACTCAATTGAAACCTTTAGTTTTAACTATTAAATCTTTCAAAGAGTCATTTAACAATTTTATACAATTGTAAATCATAAATTTTTTTATTGTACATAATTATAATACGAATTATTTCTTCAACATAATATTATTGAAGAATTTAATTGTATAAACTCTATATAATCGTATATTTGTTTGTGAAATCAAACAATTATAAAATAGTATAATTAAGTATAAATTTTATATGATTAAAAATGTAGGTTTAAAATGTATTGAATATTTAATTTAATCTGTATAAATTTTTAATTATAAATTTATGTATTTTGAATTTTTATTTCATATTAAATTAAAAATATTTTTTATTTTAAAAAAATGTGATAAAAGTATAAAAATAAATTAAATATTAATTTATTTTATTTTTAAATTAAATCAATATTTAAATTATAATACAATTTAATTTATTTAATATGTTAAGTAAACATATAGCTTAAGTTCCATTTTTATTTTTCATATTGGATCATTTTAAAACAATTGTTAGTTAAAAAAAAGCTCATTATTCAATAATACAAAAAAGTTAATCTATCTGTAAATCTAACCATTTGAATCAACACAATACCTTATTATACGAGCTGACCATAATAATCTTGTACCCCGTGCCTAAAACAACATGTTCCACTATTTATGTGGGCATTATTATTAGACTCCCTACACGGCTAAACGAGATACTTAATAATGAGTATGCCAATCATATAATCATTATTTTTAAGGATTTTTTTTTTGTTAATTAAAGAATTATTACTATATCATTGTGAATTAATTTTGTTACAATTGTAAATAGTCACTTATAAAACTTAAAAATAATAAAAATAATTTCATTAATTTTTCAATAACACAAGCCTGTATAAATCTGAAAAAAATTTATCTGATCATGAACGTTAAGATATTTTTACTAATTTTTATTAGCAAAAAATGTCTACTATTATCTTAGAGTAGTAAGGCTAACCAACAAATATATGACACGTGGCAATAAACAACTTTGAAACAGTGGATCACATGGGAAATGGGCCCACAAGCATTACGAATTTTGAAGTAGATAAATCCCAAGCCAAAACAAATATCCAAATAGATTACAAGATGCAATTAAGATAGTGTTTATAATAATGGAAAATTAAGGTACTAATTTTTTTTTTTAAAAAAAAACGAGGAATGATAAAATCTTTAATAACTTCAATTGAAAAGGTCATTTAAGTGACTACTTTACATTGTCAAGAGTTGGTTTAAATATTAATTAAAGTGGAGTTTAAAACAAAGTTGTAATAATTATTACGTGTGTGTTTACTATATATATATATATATAACTTGTTTAATGGTGATTTTAGCCTGTGTAATAATCATTGTTTCTTAAATATATATATTCTAAGAAAATTAATTTTCTTTTATCTGTTATTTTTGTAAGAAAAAAAAAATAATAGTAGACAAACATAAAATTTGAAATTACAATAATAAAACTCTTTAACAATTTCCAAGGAAGTTCAAGAATTTATTTTATTGTAAGAAGAAAAATAAAATTCATGTATAACGAAAAAATAAAAATTTAGTACTAATCCAATTGTACGTGTCATTGTTGGCATGTTATCCGTATTTCAATAATACATATAAAATATTTTTAGAAACGTGGATCTTTCTTACATAAAAAAAAATAAACATTTTTTAAAATAATATCTATAGTTTTAATTAATTTCTTACATTATGCAACCAACGACTCAATACAAACATATTTTTTTAAAAAAAATTACTAAATTTCATTCATTAACATTAAAAATATAAATAATTCAATTACATAATGTATGGTATAACCAACCTTATATAACACTAGTGGTTCATTGAATGGATTGACCATGAAAAAACCTACCAATTAATGTATCGTTTTATTAGTTTAATTTGACATAAATATTACGGGACATGCGTAACTTAATGAGTTAATCTTTGATTAAAAAGTAATAATACATTTGGGTTGACAGCTTACGAGCATGATCATTAAAACATAAATATAATTATTTTATTAAATATGTTAACATTAATCACATTAATTATTACCCATTAATCAAACTTTTAAAATAATTAGTATAAATAGAAATTATATTTTTTTGACGAAGAAAAAAAAATGATAATAATATAATAATTCATTAACTCTTGTCTGTTGCTAATAATATAGAATATAATAATTAAATTAATATTAATTTAATAATATTGATATTATTTTCAGTTATTTAGATAATAAATATTTTTTAATTGTAATAAAAAATTATATAATAATAAAGAAAAATATCACAATTTTATGTTTTTAATACTAAAAGTATCTTTTATTATGTAATTACTTGAATAAAAAATTAAATTAATATAAATTTATTTTCAGTTTACAAGGCTTTGGTTTTATGATAACATTATCCACCAACGCACCATAATTTTGAAAAGAATAAAAAAATTCAAATTTTTAAAAATAACTACTATTTTAGTTAGCCAAAGTTAAATGTCAAAAGAATTAGTATTGTTACATGAGATTATAAGCCTCCCGAAATAATTCTGATAGAATTTGCTGATAAAATAATGACAAAATCTTGTCAAAAAAAGCCGGGTCTACTATATATACGCAACAGAACGTAAGAATAATATATTAGTTCTAATTAGGAGGAACAAATATTAATTTTTTTTTAAAAAAAATTACGAAAATATAAAAAAATAAAATAAACTTATAAAAATATTATTAAATTATTATATTTATATTATTAATTATTTTTTTAATATTAAATTATTTCTATTATTTTATCCGTTAAACACGATAAATTTAAAATAATTAAATATTATTTTAATTATATTATTTAATTTTTTAAATTATTCAAACTCTATTATTTAATTATTTTAAATGTATTAATAAAATAAAATAAATATAATTATACCGAAAAAAAGTAATTCAATTATATAAAAATATAAATAAAATAATTAAATAATATTTTAAGTTTATCCTATCGTAAGTTTTAACTTCATTTAATTTCTAATAAAGGAAAAAAAAAGTGATAATAAATTAAGGAAACAAGTCTTGGGTGGTCACAACTCACGAGCTGATCTTCCCTGCTTTTTAGTCCAATGAAACCGTGAGTCGTCGAAGTCCAAAGAGGCTCTGAGAGTTTGAGAATACCAGGGAAAAAGTCATATGATTCTGCTTTTGAATATCTGATCCACTGCTACTGATTGTTTGTTTCGTTGGAAAATTACAGATGGATTTGATTGAAAACTTGAAGTCCCTCGATTGGGGTCAAGAGTCGTATCCAGTTTACGAAGATTTCTTAATTCTTCCATTCTTTGCTATGTTCTTCCCTATTGTTCGATTATTTCTTGACAGATTTATCTTTGAGGTACTGGGCTATATGTATTATACTGCTTAAGTGTTGAATGTGGATTACTTCTTTTATTGTTAAATCATAGCATTTATTTCCCTATTAAGTTTATTGTATCTTTGAGATGCGTTTATAGTTAAAAGTTAATAAGCCCACATTGGATATTAGAAGAGAAATTTTTAAACAATCTCTGGTACATTCTCAGCCTTATCTTAGTGACATGTGGTATTTTAGAAAAGAAAAAGTATTCATCATTTAAATTTAAGTCTTCAAAAGTCAAAGGCAAAGAGTGTATGAGACATCATCTCAATTATATTTAAGTTGATGGGTAATGATCAGTTTCTGTTTATCAATTGGGAAAATATGGAAGTCAAATGCTTATAGGTTTTGGTAATATTGAACAAGCACTAGGTGATGTCGTTGTTATCTTGCTTTTGTTTTATTTCCTCCAGTTCATATACTACTGAATGAATTCTAAGATGACCAAGATAAGTTATTTATTCTTTGGATGAGTTCTAAAGGTAGAGGAACTTTTTGCACTACATTTGAGATTGACTGACTGTGTCAACAATAAAGAAACATTGCTTGTTCTTCTGCGTTTAACGTGGGAGGTTATATCACCATTTTCCAAATTTGTTTCAATGTGTCTTCATTTTTATGTTTATAATATAACCTTATTTCTTAATGCGCTTTACTGGCGAGAGGTTGAGCCCCCCCCCCCCCCCCCCCAATGTATAATGGTGTCTGCTTGGTAGTCTTTTATATCAAAAATAAAATAGCCTTGTTTATTCTAAAGTCTATGGCATGCTTGTTTGTCCAACTATTACTGAATTTTGCCATAACAACTTCTTGACTGGCTGGATTTTTTGTGCAATGCCAAAATTTGATATTGTTCTGGATCTTTGACTAGGAGCTTTTTACCACTATATTTCTACTTGTTGCTTTGCTATGTATATTGTATACATCTATTGTAAACAACTACTCTTTTATTCATTCTGTTTTCTTTTTCAGTTTTGCTTTAAACAAGAGGTAAAATAGGATGGTTCATGAACTAGCATATACCATAGCTTCTGGAATAGAGGATACTTAATTATTCAAAATAATATGCTAGATCAAAATGGAACAAGCTTCTGACTTAATGTGATGATGGGTTACCTTGGCTGAATTTATAGTTTGACGTCATTCATTTTAGCTTAGTATGTCCAGCTAAGGTTGAAAAACTTACAAAACAATCATAATAGTTTTACAAGCCTGAGATTGATGTTATTCAGTGAGCATTGTATCATTTTAGCCCCTCCATCAGTTCTCTGCCTTCTAAGACTCAATCCCCTTCTTCTTAGATTTTATTTTTCTCATTTTTAATTAAGAGTATTGACTGCAGAAACTGGCAAGGCAATTCATTTTTGGTAAGGGGTATCAGACGCTAGATTTAAAGACCGATGAGAGAAAAATGAAGATTAGGAAGTTCAAGGAGTCAGCATGGAAATGCATTTATTTTCTTTCAGCAGAACTTCTGGCTCTATTTGTAACCTATGATGAACCTTGGTTTACTAATACAAGTTACTTTTGGGTAGGGCCAGGTGATCAGGTGTGGCCTGACCAAAGAATAAAGTAAGAAATTGGAAACTGAATCTTTGTGTTTTTATATTCAGACATTTTTATTAGTTTGCGTCTTGTCTTTATTTTCCATCTTTCTATGCTCTGCATGAGAAATTGAGAATGTCAACTTTGTCACATGATAGATTGGCTTCCTTTTTTTTTGGGAACTTCTAAATAATTTCAGGTTGAAGTTGAAGGGTTTGTATATGTATGCTGCTGGATTCTTCACATATTCCATATTTGCTTTAATATTCTGGGAAACAAGGCGTTCTGACTTCGGTGTATCCATGAGTCATCACATTGCAACGGTCATTCTCATTGTGCTTTCTTACATTTTCAGGTAGGCATTATTTTTCCAGCTTGGTTTGTTTGGTTTACTCTGACTTCTGATTGCCAGGAAGCAATGGTACAATTCTCTAGAAAAAAGGGGGGATGGCATAATATTACGTATAAAAGTTGTGACGTCCTGATGGATATAGGAGCCTTGCCTTAGGTGCTGTAAAAGAGTCACATATTTTCCAAAGTGGACTTACTAAGGTATTCTACCTACATGGCTTCCTCTTAAATGCATCTTGTTTCTTGCAGGTTTGCTCGTGTAGGCTCAGTTGTTTTGGCTCTTCATGATGCAAGTGATGTTTTTCTAGAGATAGGGAAGATGTCTAAATACAGTGGTGCTGAAGCAGTTGCTAGCTTTGCATTTATTCTTTTTGTCCTGTCTTGGATTATTCTGCGTCTCATTTACTACCCATTCTGGATACTTTGGAGCACAAGGTTTGTATAAGTTGTGTATAACTTACTGAGAACTTGTCCGATTTTCTCATCTCCAAAAGTGTTTAATCTTTTGCCAGAATATAAATAAAGTTTTTTTCAGGTATTATTGAAGTGAGGTCTGATCTTTTGTTTACCATGATATTGCTACTTTTAGTTTGTCTTAGGGGTATGGACGTATGCTACTTTAAATTTAAATAATCACATATACCTATGTACGGATGGTAACCCTTTTTCAATTCTACATGGCTGTACTTATTTATCGTGTAACATACAATTAACAGCTAGTATGAAGTTAATAGTGTGTTTAAAGGCATTTTTTGGAGATGAATGATGTAGCAAGAAATAGTTCTATATTTCTGTTGGTAATTGACAAGTTTTTTTAATACAATATACTGAAAGACTTTTTATTGGCACACTTCAGTCTGATATCATTTTGTTCTTTAGAAATTTAGAATCAAGATTAGGATTTTTTTTATTTTAAAAAATTTACTTATCTTGTTTTTCTAATTTTCCTTTTTATTCTTGGCAGCTATGAAGTACTCCTCACTTTGGACAAGGACAAACACTACATTGATGGACCAATATACTATTATGTATTTAACACTCTACTGTTCTGCTTGCTTTATCTTCATATTTATTGGTGGGTGTTGATATATCGAATGCTTGTCAAGCAAATCCAAGCAGGAGGCCATCTTGGTGAAGACGTTCGTTCTGGTGAGTAAAATCTTGAATGATTAATGGTTTTCTTAAGTGCTATGTCAGCAGATATACTTGCAGCGGGAATTATGAATCAGAAATTGAGAATTTCTTATGGGGGAAACTATTTAGGACATGGTAGTACTGTGGTCTGATGTCTCAGAGTAGGCTCGATGGTTGATGCTTAGTCAGGGACCCATAGTAAGAATGGTGCTAGAAAGATCATGGCAAGCCGATTATTAGGTAGAAAGGAGTTTCTTAATGGGGCAAAGTTGGTGGACTCCATGCTTTTTACCATTATGGTCTTTTTGAGGGGTCTGCACAACATAGCATCCGCCTCGTGTGTGATGCAGCATGTATTGCACACATGGGATGGCCGGATGAGTTAATTATGGGATTTTGGTATCATTCTGTCAGAAAAACCCCTAATGTACGCCTGGAGTTTGAAAAGTTTAGGAGTTTGGGAATGGTTGTCTAAGACTCAACCCTAAAATTCCCGGATGCCTCTGTTTGTGCCCTTGTACAGCAGTATGATATCCAGAAAGTAACTAACTGTCTACCACTGGTGTTAACAGACTTAATTTCTATAGATGATTGATTATGTATGAAGGGACTGATTTTTTTTTTTTTAAAAAAGGGACTTTAGTGCCTCTTTTTTATTAAATTAATGAAGATACGGATTCGAACTTGGGTCCAGTGGTGGGAGTGAGGAATCATCCTACCTGGATCATAGGCTAATCCTAAATGGACTAACTTAAGGACATATTGGGTAAGAAGTGGGGACAAGATGAATGACTATTACTAACAAGGGTATATCACATACAATATCTGGTATCTAAGATTTTCACATTGTAGAGTGGTAATCTGGTCAGCTAATAATTCACAAATGATCTTGAGGAATTGGTCAAGCAGTGCATTGATTCTGGCATACAGCTGCATTACTATGATGAACTGACACATGCACAGTGGATTAGAACTTAAATTTTCTTTCCTCTACATGCAACTCAAAATCTTATTTTGGTAAAAAGGAGTACTCGACTTTAAAACACGATCATTTTTGGACTATTCTTTAGTGTTCATCTTGCACAAGTCTTGATGGATGAATCAATTTAACTAGTCTTCAATGGGACCTATATAGTCTTGTTGAATTGATTGCAAATTTTCTCCTACCTCTGATTTAATAGTAGTTTATTTTTCTTAGTTTTGGGAGGACTAACTTTAACTTAATAACAAGTGGATTAATTGCCTGAATCCACTCCAAAATTTAAGATGAGTTATTTTCTGTGCAGATTCTGAAGATGAAGATGAACATGAGGATTGATAAGGAAACATTGCTGAAGCCAATATGTTACAACGGAAAGGTGCATTTCTCTTTGGGAGAAGCCAATTGGACGCCCAAAGCAAGAATCAATCATTTTCATTGTAGTTTATACAGAATGTGCCCAAATGGGAATCAATATACTATATGATCGATTTAAGACTGAATTCCAGTATTTCGGTAATTGATAGACTAGGGGTTAGGATTGAACATGCCATGAAACATGTTCATACTTAAGAAGTTAAGATGATTTTACTTCCTGAATTTCCAATTGAAACTGTGTTTCCATCTTTCCTTTGATAAAGAGTGGGATTGTACATGCATTTGTAGTTTCCTTTTAGCCAAACTAAGATAATTCCTTCTTACAATTTCACCTGCAGATAAGAAGATGCTTACTTCTACACATCTAATGTACACGAAGAAAAAGGATGGTTTGAAAATTCCTTCATAATTGAGAAGGCTACTTTGATGTTTTTGCTGGCTCGAATCGAATTTTGGAGCAGATTGAAAGGGCACCAGTTTGTTGCCATGACAATTCATCATCGCCTGTTTTTTTTTTGGCCCCGTGCAATCCATTGCCTTAACTTTAAATCTTCTGGCTCTCAACTGATTTGTTATGAGAAAGATGATGTTAGCTTGTAACTGAGACTGGAAGATTTTATTTATCATTTTTTGACATGTAAGTTCGTTGAATACACTGACTCATTTATGCACTAATGAACATTGGTTCTAAGACTAACCAAACTTAGGAGTTTGCTGTTATTGTTGCCAGAGAAGACCGCTTTCTTGATCATTTTGTTGCAAGTTGTTTCTAGTGTTGGTCGATACACAGGCTTCATTAGAAAGTTCAGAATTAATCTGCTAGTTCAGATCTAAGTCAGAACTATCTTTAATTTATCAAACAATTTCTTCAAAAAAAGAAGTTAATTTATGAAATGATAATTCAAAATAAAGATATAGAATAAAACCCATACAGTTAAAAATATGAAATATTTGCGAGTGCTAGCCAAAAGGGAGGGACAAAGGTACAAAGTTAAATGAGAGCAGGGACTTGTAAACACAAATAAAACTTCATTCAAGGAAAGTGTATTCTATGTTTTCTATGAAGTAAAAGACAAAAATATCCTACATAGGAAACATATGGAAATAAAATGAATAAAATTTGATTTATAAGTGTATTGGTTTACTCTTCTCTGCCATAAATTATATTAAAGGTAGATATCGCAAGTCCTAAAAAAAGACTTCACGTGTATAATTTATATAACTTATAGGAACTATGTTTATTTGAAATAAAATAGTAACTCATATTAAAAATGATTCATTCAAAGATATATGTTCATTTGAATATATATTATTTAATTATTTCGATCATATGTTTAAATTCTAATTTAAGCATTGTTTTGAACGTGTTATTTTAAGCATACCCAATTAATTAGTTATTTAAAAAAATAAAAATGAAGAAGATAGGTTGCAGTTTTAAATTGGTTCACTAGCTTTTATAAGTGAAATATTTTATTCCACTAGTTTTTTTTTGCTGCCATAAATTTTACTAAGTTAACGCTTAGCAATACATAGAAGTTGATATTGTATTTTGACTGACATTGTGAAATATGCTTGATGATGGTGATAATGGTGGTGTTTGAAAGCTCTCATACAGATGAACTTAGTGGTAGTTAGTTTCCTTATATACAAGTTCCCGAGCAGCAAAGAAATTAAGGGTGGGAAAAACAGTGGTAAAATATATTTGCTATATTTTTCTTTTTTTATCATTTAAAGACTGTATGTAAGCAAATTGATGAAATTCTAGTGTCTTACTATTTTTAGCCCAATAAACTTCTAGATAATCATGAAAAAGTCCAAATTATCAAAAACTTTGATTAATTTAATGCATTTGGTATTTTTTTTTCTCAAATTCCCGTAATATAATTAATAAATATAATTTATTTTAATATTATTTTATATATATATATATATATATATATATTTTTCATTATTATTTTTAGAATAACATTTAAGTTATTTTGATTAGTTAGTACTATTTAATAAACACAAAAAAATAAAATAAATGGGTTTCACGGTATTTTTTTTCTTCATTTTGATTGATGCTTATTTTCATTACAAATTCATTAATGTTTTAGGTTACGTTTTGTTGATAATAATAATAATATTAATAGGAATGATTCAATATATTTTTGTATTTGATTCGAGTTTTAATTTAAAATAAAATATAAAATATTTTAATAATATTAAAAATTTTGTTCTTATTCTGACTAATATATTAAAATATTTTATTTTACTCATATATTTATATAGTTATTTATTATTATTATCATTTTATTTCATTTAAAAATCAAGAAATATTTATTTTAATTTTGTTTCATTTATGAATTTATAAATTTTATAAATAATATTATTTTCATTAAATTTAAACTTTATTAAACTTTATATTCATTAATTCACTCATCAAAGCACAAATATCTTTTCTCGTATCATATTATTATTGATGTTTATTATTTAAAACAAAAACTAGTAAATTTCTCACAATCTCTCTCCTATGTGACTTGGGTTACACCGACAAATATCTTTTCTCGTATCATATTAATATTGATGTTTTTTTAATATTATTTAAATTTATTAATATAAATATCATTACATAAAATAATAAAGATATAAGAATAATAACTAATTAATTATAAAAAAAATATATTAATAATATCTTATTATATTATCAATTTTAAATATTATTAAATTATAAGATTTTAGATTTATATTACAAAATTATATTATTTTTAAAATAGATTGGTTTGAATTCAACCGTAAGATATAGTTTTTTCAATTTATATTATTTTTAAAATAGATTGGTTTGAATTCAACCGTAAGATAAATTTATATTATTTTTAAAATAGATTGATTTGAATTCAACCGTAAGATTTAGTTTTTTCAATTAGAAATTGATTTGACGAATATAAGCTACGCTAGTCATTTTCGTTGAGTGTGCTGCTGTGCCGTGCTGTGCCGGCAAATTCTCTATCTCACCACTTCCCGAAAAATCCGGAAAATCACATTCCTTTCTATTCCAGGAATGAAAACAATAAAGGAGATATATTAAATAGAATTAATATTGGTGATCTGACCTGATTGTGATAGTTAGGCTTCCGAGATAATTTCACTGAACTCGCTGCGACCCATTACCAGAGAAAGAACTGTCTCGGTCAGTGTTCTTATAACCCAACTCCGCACATTGGTTTTGTTTTGATCGTTTTTATCTTCTGGGTATTAGTTTTTTCTTTATTATAATTTTTGGGCGATTTTTTTTTTTGGGTTCGTTTTCCGTTAAGGCGGTTGCTTTGTGGTATGCAGTTAGATCCAAATCAAGCTTTAGAACAAGGTTTTTTTTAATCTTTTTCTCATGCGGATTTTGTTCTATTATGATTTGGTTCTCTCTGGGTTTGTTGTTTTGTGTCCTTAAAAGTCAGTTGATCTTTAATTTTATATTTTGCAGAGGCGGATGTTGTTTTGCAGTTCATAGTTCCTGATCATGCATATGTTTGATGTCTTTATGACAATAAATGTGCTGACAAATATCAAATTAATGTGTGGTGCAGCTTTATGGCAACTTTTGTGATTATAAAAATTGCAATTAGCTTTAAATGTGGTATCCCCGAATTGGAACGGTTGTGTAACAACTCTTTTAAAAGTTTAACCCATTAATACTTTTATATATTTAACATTGGAAGAAGTATCGTTTAAGTCTGTTAGCTGTAATTAAATGTACTTTACTGTGTTGTCATGCCCCACCTGTTTACATTAAAACTAGGGCAGCTAAAGTATATTATTATTTTATAAAATGGATTTTTACAACTTTTTTTTAAATACATTTGTGCTGCCCAGGTGATTGATTGAAATATATTTTCATTAAAGGTATTGGATTTAGGTACCATTTTTTCCTTTAATATTCCCTATGATTGTTAGCTCTATACAATATATAAATGAAACATTTGCAATTCAATGATGGGGTTAATGTGATTTGAATACAAGGCCTCTAACTCTAGTATCATACTAAAAATTGTTAGTTACTAACTCTCTTAAAAATTTAAACTATTGAGAGAATATTTCGTATCAAACACGTGAAATAAATTAATCGGTGTGTTTTTGTAGCATTGTACCTTAAACATTTTTTTATTTTGCTCTCTAAAATGCATTCCATGTCATAATAAATGGACTCATTTCCCTTTTATCCCTAAATGCGCTCAGATCACATAGAACTTTCAATCAATCCAACTGTGAAGATCACCTGGTAGAAGAAGCATTTTAAAATTACTTTGCTAATAAGTTAGATCATTAATATTAAAATGTGATACTTTTTTCTTTTACACAACTTAGGAGGGCTCTTGTTGAAAATCAACACCAAAATAATAATTAAAGAGGTAGAGAGATAAATGAAGTGGTTGAAGAGGTAGAGAAATAAATGAAATGGTTGAAGGTTGTAGAAATAAATGAAGTAGTTGAAGGTTGTAGAAATAAATGAAGTGGTTGAAGGTTGTAGAAAAGGGAAGTGTGTAGATAAGATTTGTATGGTTATGATTATTTCTTAGTTTTATATTTGTGTGGTGTAGATTGATGGTGAGGACTATAAATAGCCTACCTTGCATTTGGTTTAATCATTCCATCAAAAACAAATAAGTCTTTGTATTCTTAGTTTGAGTGTAAGTTAAGAGTTTTCTCTTTGAGTGTTTGTATTTCTCTTCAATTTGTGAGTTGTCTTTGAAAGGTGTTATAGTGAGTATAATACAAATAGTTTGTTTACTTGTTTGGATCTAATATTAGTAAATTTAGAGTTGTTCATTCTAAATTTTACTCAACAGCTATGGTTTGACACTACGTAAAATATGTTTTCAATCACTTAATTATAAACTATTTTTAACATTTTAAGGTTTCATTTTTAAGTTGCTTTTGATTTTCAATTTATTGTCGTTGTTATTTACTTTTAGTGCTTATTTAATTTCAACAGAGGAAGTCAAATATCTCTAATGGCTCAAGATAGGGACAGTGCTGATTCACTTGATAAACGACCAGGCCTCTTAAAGGATCAAGTACGATTAGTTAAAAGAAAGGACATCAATCGTTATGAGATTGCGCCAATTCAGAATCCACTGTCGTTTGACAAGGGTTTCTTCATAGTTATACGTGCATGCCAAGTGTTGGCCCAAAATAACGACGGAATAATATTGGTAGGATTAGCAGGTCCTTCTGGAGCAGGAAAAACAGTATTTACAGAAAAGATACTCAATTTCATGCCTAGCATTGCTGTCATTTCAATGGACAACTACAATGATGCTAGTCGAATTGTTGATGGAAACTTTGATGGTGAGTCACTTCTTTGTCCGTTTTTATTTTTCTCAAAAATCTTTAATACATCCAATGCTCAAGAAGGGAAAAGTAGTTGGTACATGTCCAAGACCTAACAAGTTTGTATAGTAGGATAGATGTGTGGTCATGCTCTTTTAATCCTCATTGGTGTTATGAAGGAATTGTTTTAATATTTCTACACGTATAAATAAGCATAGTGATGAAATTATGAATGTGAAATGTATTATTCATTGAGATGTTTTCCACATGGTAGTATACTAGCATAATACTTTTGGCTTGATCCTTTTTTTTTTAAATACAGATCCACGCTTGACAGACTATGACACGTTGCTCCAGAATGTCAATGATCTAAAGTCTGGGAAAGCAGTCCTGGTTCCAGTATATGATTTCAAGTCAAGCTCCCGTACAGGATACAGGTTAATTTCTCTATAGTGAAAATTTAATTTACTACTAAAACAATGATTCTGTCAAGTACTTTTCATATCAATTTACTATTGTTGGTCTTAATTTGACTACAATCAACTCTTATAGTAACTCTTTCATACTAATTTGACTAGAGTTGGTAAAACATTAAGGATGGTAATTTTGGCACCAATGGACTTGGAGGACAAAAAGTCCATTAAGATTGTATAACATGACCAATAAATTTTCCAACTTTGATATACTTGGTCTAACAAAGTCATCAAAGTTGTTGATTGTAGTCAAATTAAGACTAAAAGTAGTAAATTGATATGAAAAATACTTAAAGTAAAAAATTGCAATCTGAGTCATGGTTTTAGTATTAAATTAGATATTCACTCATTTCTCTATCGTTGTCAAGTTGCAAGCTTACACATTTGAGGCGTTTTGACATTTGTTCAGAAAGCTTTTAAAAGTAGAGTATCAAATGGTATATGAACTGTGAACACGAGGATAACTTCAATTTGCATGTGGATGTTCTATTAACATAGAAATGCATTAGTATAATGATATATGAGTGTGTTGCTAGAGTTCATGGTAATCTAGACAACCATTTACATTTTTATGTAGTCAATCTTTATTATGGAAATCCATGTTTTCTATCCAATTGAGGGAGCCATCCATCTGTCAACCTGTTTATATTCATAATAGTTTTGCTGCCAATCTTATGTTTACATCTTTCTGGGTATATACGATGCATTTTTTACCTAGTTTTTTGTTGATTGATAAATTTTTGAATTATATGATCCTCAGTTTTTTATCTAATTAACTTTGTCTGACTTATAGTTACTACATAACTTATTGATGGCAGGACTGTTGAAGTCCCTAGCTCTCGTATTGTGATCATTGAAGGCATCTATGCCTTGAGTGAAAGGTTGCGGCCTCTACTAGATCTTCGAGTATCAGTTAGAGGTGGAGTCCACTTCGACCTCGTGAAAAGAGTTTTACGGGATATACAACGTGCTGGCCAGGAACCTGAAGAAATAATTTATCAAATATCTGAAACAGTAGAACTCTTTCACTTCCCTCAAAGCTTTATTCTTGAGTATGTGACTAGTCATTGACTACAAGTTCTCATAATTCAATCCTTACAGGTATACCCAATGTATAAGGCCTTTATTGAGCCAGACCTTGAAACGGCACATATCAAAATTGTTAACAAGTTCAATCCTTTTACTGGATTTCAGAGTCCTACCTACATATTAAAGGTTGTTTTTCAGTGTTTCCATCTCATCCATTCATCACTTTGTCTTTGTTTGTTTCTTCTATATGTTAGAGGTGTTATGATTGATAAGAGGCCTCTACAAATTTAATTGATATTGCCTGCTTCTTCCTTTTTTTTTGGGTAGTCAGCAAGGAATGTGACAGAGGAGCAAATTAAGGCTGTTCTCTCTGAAGGCTACGTTGAATTAGTCGAAGAAACTTATGATATATACCTTTTACCCCCTGGCGAAGATCCAGAATCTTGCCAATCATATTTAAGGATGCGGAACAAGGACGGAAAATACAGTCTTATGTTTGAGGTTTGCCTCATTTCTTTTTTATTATGTATTCATGTCAGATAACTTCGGTGCTAGAGAATTTTAAAAATGGGCTACAAAAATACGTGTTCGTGTAATTATCACAAATACCCTATATAGTATTCTAACTTTCTCACTTTGCTTCTTAACCTTTTTAAGATGATCAATTCACCTCTTAACCTATCACTTCTGTATCAGTTCAAAACAGTCCTTAACTGTTAAAGAGATCTAACAAATTCAATACATTTATCCCTTAAAGCCTTTTCAAGGGCATTTAGTGAACAACAATGTACCCTTGTTGAAATGGACATATGTTGAATTTTGTCATTTTTTCTGGTGTATCTTGAGAAGATTCATTTAAGCTGTCACGACTTGCAAGTAGCAGGGACTAAGCATTTTGAGGGTGATAACATGCCATTAGCTGCTACATTCATCAGGGGCATGCTGGAATAAACATTTTTATTACATAATTTTCTTTGGAGGAGAAGTATAATCAAACTTGTGGTTGAAATTACACTCAGTTAAGTATATTAGTAGGACAAATTAATTTGTTAACAGATTTGATATTTCTTCCTTTACTGCTATAAAATATAATGTGTTTTTGGTATTCTGAGGCTTGTGCACTAAAGTTTATTATTTGGCTTGTCAAATTGTTTGGAATTGAGTAAGAGTAAATGCATTTTTCACAAATAATCTGCACTTGCAGTCCTTGGCACACACACACCGCTCCTTCTGGACATAGAAAACGTAGAAAGAATGCAGATTGCTGCTAGTACAGGAAATCTCAGAGCTGTCACTTCTTTGATCAGGCTTTATGTGCTATCTATATACTAACGGACTTAGTTGCTATGTCATTAAATTAAATAAATTCCTCATAGGTATAATTCTGGGTGCAAATATTGAGTAGCATACGTTAAGGGTATAATCTACATCTCTAGCATACGTTGAAAGTATAATCTACATTCTAGCATAGAGTCTTTTCAGGTATATTATGAAAATTCTTGAACATTTTAGCATATTATTTTGTACTTTAGTAATTTCTTTCCTCTAGCTGCAATTGTCTGTTTTTTTCTTTTTTCTAATGATAGTTTCAAAAATTTGATTTCTATATCAGGAATGGGTGACAGACAATCCGTTTGTCATATCACCAAGAATAACTTTTGAGGTTAGTGTTCGTCTTCTTGGTGGGCTGATGGCATTGGGTTACACAATTGCTACCATCCTTAAAAGGAACAGCCATGTATTCTCCAATGATAAGGTGTGCGTAAAAATCGATTTGCTAGAGCAACTAAATCGTCGATATGTTCAGGTAATGCAACTATCTCTGTCTCTTCATGAATTGAAATTTTCACCCATGTTTTTTTCTCTAGTTTTGTGGCCTGTGGGGTTATCGTCTTACTGTTTTAATAGTTCATAAATGGTTACATATTTGCAAGTTTACTCTCATATGGACATACGAATGGCCGTGGGACGGGCGGTAACGGTTATGCTAATAACTATAATCACTTCACACTAGTTTCGGTTAATAATCATCGGTTATGAGTCGGTACTAATTTTTTCCATGGTTTAACCACGTTTCTTATTTTCTAACATTTATTCAAAAATATATGTAGTTAAAAAAAATTAAATGTTAATTTGATTCTTACTTTATTATATTATTTAAAATATTGACTTTAATTTTATTTTTTAACTAAAAAATATAAAATAAGAATAAATAAAATTCAATCTAATTATACAAAGTGTTGTGTATTTTA
Source organism: Hippophae rhamnoides (assembly GCA_033030585.1). Classification (NCBI taxonomy): domain Eukaryota; kingdom Viridiplantae; phylum Streptophyta; class Magnoliopsida; order Rosales; family Elaeagnaceae; genus Hippophae; species Hippophae rhamnoides. Next base: position 41,485,471 of record CM065434.1, read on the forward strand.
TTATTAAAATTGTATTTTTTATATAATTATATGTATATAAAATAATAATATTAATATATGTTTGGTTTCGGTATTACAATAACTATTGTCGTCCTACACCTTATCGGTTACGTTTATTTTCGGAGAAAAACCATCGGATTTTTACGAATGATCGTAGTTTCAGTTATCCACGGTTAAAATGTCTATCCCTGTATAGACATTTCATGAAGTTTGTTTTGTTTGCTTGTAAAGTGAATGATCAGGAACACCACCTGGTCCAGATTGGGGCAGCATGAATAAAAAATAATATTTATAAAACCATGACATGAAGTATTATTTGGGGAAGAATTAATATCCGTGTAAAAGACATGATGGTTTATTCTGATACTTGGGTTATTATATGCAAGCTTCTTCTTTTTTTCCTTTCTTTCGTTCTTCCCGATCTTGTTAGTAGTATGTTGTCTGAGTCAAATTAACGTCACTTACCAGTATGTATGGTCACAAACAGGTGCATGGAAAAGATAGGGTAGTTGTAAGATGTGTTGCAGAGCAGTTGGGTTTGGAAGGTTCATACATTCCACGTACCTATATTGAACAAATTCAATTGGAGAAGCTTGTGAACGAGGTCATGGTATGATCAGTTTTATCTCCCTGCTTTCCCTCTATCTGAATAAGGATCATGTAACAAGTTTGCGCAGTTGACAAAGCAGTCTTAGTTTGTAGTTGTGATCTAATCATATTGCAGGCCTTGCCAGATGATTTGAAGACAAAACTCAGCCTTGATGAGGACTTGCTTTCAAGCCCTAAGGAAGCACTTTCTAGGGCCTCTGCAGACAAGGTTGCCACGAGAAATAAGCATCTCAAAAGGTTTGGCTCTAATGCATCATCATAATGGTATTTGCATGAATATAATTGAAGCTTTAATGTTTTAATTACATTAAGGTTATCCATTTTCGGTATGTTGTCTGTATTGAATATTCATCTACTTTTTAGTTTAATATAATCTACATTGACTTGTTGATGTTAGATTGGAACTCAGGTTCTACTAAGTGATCTTACATTTTTTTTCCCAGTTTTGTCAAAGGGAAAGAGAGGTCTATACGGATATGTTTACTAACAAGTAAAGAGAATGAGAGGAAAGGGAGTCATTCCTATTCACATGTATATTTCCTCAAAACATGGTCCCCCCGCACAAATTTAGGAGTTATTCCCTTTGATTATTTCTCTACTTTTCCTTACAAATTCACAAGATATAATTACAAAAATTATCCCTTATTTTAATATTTTATTTTTTTTATATATATTTTATTTTCAAAAGGATATTTAAGTAAATTCATATTTTTATTACAATTCCTTACAATTATTAGTAAACACAAAGAAAGAATAAGTTTTATACCCTTTTTCCTCTCCATTTCGATTAATGTTTATGTTTTTTCGATTGATTCTTATTACAGATTAGTAAACACACTCCTATATGTTAAATTTGATATGAATCTCAAATGATGTGGTACAATTTTATTTGTAATTATAGTCGGATCTATCTAACTATATCCAATAATAGACTGTCATGTCATTTGTGGCTGTGATATATAGTAGTGCTATAGGGAAAAAATATCTTTACATGTCATTGACATCATTTTGATAAGGAATATATATGTCTCAAATTTGAAATGAATTTCAATTGACGTGGTATATTGTTATTAGTTGCAACGGAAGCACGTGAAGCCCACGAGGGGCACATGCCCCCTCTCAACTTTTGTAAATGTGACTTTTACTTGTAATGTGTATAATTTGATTTGTGCATCCGAAAAATTACTTTTCGTTTCAAAGATATGATATATTTTGAGATTTTGACAAGTTTTCAAGGACATTTGTATACAAATATCTATTTATAAAAGCCAACAAAATTACAACATTTTCTTTTCATTTTTATTCTTTTAAAAACAAAATTACATTTAGATGCTTAAATTTTTTAATTATTCAACATTTAAAACAGTACTAATTTCTCTATAGTTGATTGATAAGGGATTTGTATCTTTCTAAGAAATAGTCTGACTCAAATCCCTACCCCCAAATTGTTGTTTGATAAATAAATATTCAAAACAACTATTTTAAAAAGTCTCTTTTAATTGTTCTCTCTAATATGTTCTGTTTTCTTTCAATTTTATGACTTATATGAAATATTTTGTACTAAATCCGGTTATAAAAATTTAATCTGGCTCCTTTATTACTTTCTAGTATAATGTAACTACTATTTTATATTTTTATTTTTACATTTGTTAACAAATTCTATACCTATTGACAAAAATATAAATTTAACTTTTTGTCTATATTGTTGGATTTTTTTATAAACTTCGTAATGGTTAACTATAAACATATTTTGTATATTTTACTTGTAATATACATTGTTAATGAACAATATTCCTTTTTGTCACTGATTATTGGTAAATACAGTCGGATTCAAACATAATCTTATTTAATGAAAAACTGTAATATTTGTGATATATTTTTGATTTATAGTAATGCTTTTTTTTATGACAATAGGATTGAAGAATTGTATTATAGATGTCAAGTAACCTGTCTGATTTCTTACTTTGGCCCTCTTTGCATTCCAATATAGCTCCTGGACCATTCAGTTTTACCCAATGTTACATGGATTTTTGATTTTTCATGAAGTAGATGTGTCCAATGAACACGACATCGACAGTACCCACACCAAATTAGCGAAAATTTAAAGAAAATTGAATAAAATAGGTTTATCCGACACTCGAATATGCATCCAAACATATATCACATTTCCTGTCCTAAAAAAATCCATGTAAATAGCTTTCACCCTGCTGACACTCATAAACATTGATATATATTTTGGCTAAAACACAACTTTAGTACATACTGATTTTTGGTAATGTTACTATTTGAGAGGTGAAATTCTTGCCATCTTGAAGGATAGCTTAATACATTATTCTCTGCATTTTGCGTCATTTTGGTAAAGAAACCACTGGCCAATCAGCCTGCTTAGTAGAGTAAAACAAATATGATACAGTTGGACATTAGTTACAGTCTTGCATGTAATTTTGAGGCTGTCTACCCTTGAGTTCCATCCTCTCTTCTGACTTTATGTAGAAGCTTGTGTCTTTAAACAAATTGGTGATTTCTATTTCTTTTAAACAGTGGCATGTCTCAATCATATACTAACCATAGGGACAGGAATTACTCCAAGCATGCTGATCGAAGCTTTGATGATAGGAACTCCACAACACTAGCAAATCAGGTATATTTGTACCATGTATTATAGTTGTAATGGTTTTTACTTTGTGATTGTCTACAATACAGGATCGTCAAAGATTGCCCTGTTTTTCTTCTCCCTCCTTTTGTTTTCCATTATTTTTCCTTCAATTTCATCTCTTTTACCATGTTAGGGAGTTATTACTCAACTTTCAGAACAAATTTCCTCATTGAATGAAAGGATGGATGAGTTCACAAGTCGTATTGAGGAACTGAATTCGAAGTTAACTGTGAAGAAATGTTCTCCCAGCCAACAAAACATGGCCCTGCAATCTGAAGCCTGTAATGGCTCTGCTCCAACTTCATACTTTATCTCTAGTCTGGGAAATGGTTCCACGGCTGGGTCCATAATGCCTAATTCTTTAACTTCTTCGCAGCTGGCTAAGGAGTCTCCCGTAATGGATGAGGTATACACCTGACTTTTTTTTATTCCTAACATTCCCATGGAAGCCCTACTTTTTGTTAAATATAAATGTCCCTATGTATGCTAAATTTGATGATCTTTTTTTTTATGGAGGGTGTGGTAGAGATAGCAAGGAGTCAAACAGAAGAGAATTACATCTTTATTTTTCTCAAAGAAAAAAAAATACAATCTTTAAAGTTTTTTTTTTGGGAGAGTTTACTTCGAAATTCGAACAGGATTGAGACTTTTGGGGAAAAAGTAATGTTAAGAACGGCAAGTAGAATGGATAGGAAGGGAATAGTTTTACTTTCCAAATGCATATTAAGCAGTGAAAAAGATCTTGGTTGAGTTATTCCGAGGAACTCCTAAAGTTAATATGTGAGTATTGGGATGTTAGGGTGTCTATTATGGCAGTTAAACAAAACTTTCCATTGCTCATGTTATACTAGAACTTTTGGGTTGACGAAATAGTGGCATATAAAGATTGAATCTCATTATTTTTATTCCCAGTTATCATCTCAATTACTGGGCATTTCTAGGGGACAACGGCAGGTCATGCATCAGTTAGACAGTCTCAACAAACTTCTCCGGGAAGGCTTGGGAGAGAAGTCCAACCAAGGAAGAACGAGAAAGAAAACCGATCTGTCCGAGATTGAACCCATAACACTAACTCTTATCCTAACAATGGGTGTTGCAGGTCTCGGGGTTCTTGTGATCAAGGGTTTTCTGAATCGACAATGATTATTCTGATTCAAATATTTTTGCTGTTCAATTTTGTTATATTTACTATCTACGGCTACTACACGTTTCTAAACAGAAACGAAAACAAGATTTAGCATTGACAATGCTAATGCTGGTAAATTGAATATTGCTATTCATTTTTAGGGCTAAGTTGCTCTTTGAGGAAAAAAAACATCTTTAGGTTTGTCATTAGACTCATTACCATGGTAACATAAATCATCATCATATTACATTATATTTTCCTTTGTTAAAGAACATGAGATCCAAATACGTGACAACTCCAACACACCAAATTTCGGTTGCCTACCAACAAATATGAAGCGATAGGTCATTCATTTAACACGCTTCTCCATAATCGTTTTATTTTTAATTATTACAAATTTTGCTTTTCTTTGTATAAATAGGTTGTAAATATTCGTTTATTCATCATCAATAAATCCATTTCTTACACAGATCGTAAGCATAGAAACAATTCCCATAAAATTCACCATAGAAATTTTTTCCCATTTTTTCTTCAACTGCTTTTTTTTCAAAACCAAATTGATCCACAAAATAATTTAAATTTCATCCCATCATATTATTCCGATTCATCCGAGCAATCTCGCAATTAAAATCAAGCCAAAATACCCATTCACGCTCACACGCGCCTTTGTTTAAACTCACCGGCTGCTCCACGCGCCTCACCGAGACACACGCGCCAACACGCGCTACCGCCGAAGACGACGAACGACATCGCCGTTCGCGCGCCGGGCGCAAACGACGCGTCGTTCACTCTGCCGGCTCCTTCATCCCGGCCGGCCCGGCTCGATCTTCATCCGTTCGTTGTTCCACCGCCAGCCGCCGTTTGCCAGCCCATTCCAACCGCCGGCTCACCCACTTTCCGACCGGCTTCTTCGCCCGAAATTTTCGGTCTCAGAATCCTTAACTCATTTTCTATAAGATAAAGTATATTTCATTCCATTATTTATTTCATAAATAGTCATTATTGTCTAAAACACACTTAAACCTATCCCGTACTTTCGTATTTATTCACCAAATAATGTCTTTAACTACCAATACCATCCCTACTCTACCAAAATGGTAATGCATTTAATTCTAGCCATTCATTATATTTACAATTCACTCAGTATCTAACCAGGTACGATTCTCGTAGCTCAATCCTTAAACCAAGAAAAACTATCACATTCGGGAGTCACGCAACGCTTCACGGCCCTAATAACCAAAAACAAAGAAGGATTCATCACGGCACAATCAAGTGCCATCAACAAACCTTGAAACGTAAATCAAACAATGGACTCACCGCAACATTCTTGTCAAAGGACGGATCCTCAACACTATATCACCCAAAATTGCGTAGTGTCATGTATGTGGATACCGCATGAAAGTTAATGGGAAGAATTAAAGGAACGTTTTTCGCGACACCAACAATACAGACCTATTCCACATCGGGAGCAAGAGATCCACATTGCATACAAGAAGGTAAAGCATTGAGAATACTATACAAAATTGAAAAGCGACGGGATAGTCGTGACGCACTATGTCCTCTTCCACATCAAGCAGTGGAACGCCTGGGTGGAACTACAAGAATATCAACAAAAACAAATAACCATAAAATTTCTCACGGGCTTAACAATGTTTACACATCAAGACGTGGACAAATCTTGCTCATGGAACCATTACCTACAGAATAAGGTATATTCCCTTATTGTTCAAGATGAAAAGCAAAGAGTCAGTTTCTACGCAAAGTACTGGAAGGATGCCGAAGTTCGCCAGACTCAGCTGTGCCAGAGATAGTCGTCCACCATATCCTCACAAAAATTACCCACCAAGGAATCCACATCTCAAGTGCAATCAATGCAATAATATCGGTCATAATTTTGAGAATTACCGAAATCACCTCAAATGTGATTTTTGTGGTTTCAATGGACACAATTTTGAAAACTGCCGAAAGCTGCCTCAAATGTAATTTTGTGGTTCATACGACATGACATCAACATTTGCCTCAAGAAAGGAGCAATTCAAGATAAGAGAAATACAAGTTACGGGCTTCCCTTCCAAAGCTCATCATATCGACTTTCAAGAAAGTCAGCTCCAATACAAAGACACCATTCCACAACCTAACATCTTCCCAATATCAAGAGCTCTTACACTTCTCAATCAATCCAAATCGGTAGCATGGCAAGTCAAGTGACTACTTCTTCAGGTAACACATTACGTGCAACCTGCTTTCCATTCAAACCTCGTTGGATTTTTGATACAGGCAACCGATCACACGGTTCTGCTCCCAAAACCTTATGAAGCCCAAAGATTCCGGGCAATCACTAATCGACATGTACATTTACCTCGATCATTCTCTCGGCCCGTGTCACACATATTGGCACCGTACATTTCTCAAATAATTTCATACTCCATAATGTCTTGTGTTCCCTCATTCAAATTAAACTTAGTTTCAAGAGCTAAACTAACTCAAACCTCATTATTTCATGTCAACTTCACTAACAAGATGGCTTTGTTCGACAAATGCTCAGTGGAAGACGATTGGGACGTGGAACCGAGAAAGCAGTGACTCTACTACCCGACTATTTCGAAAAGGCCTGATGTTTCTCCGTTTCAAACACCTGCTTCCAACAACTCTCATCTATGGCATCAACGACTGGGTCATTTATCTAATAACAAATATGGGGTAATTTCTCTTTCCATCAACACACCTTTTTGTTCCATTAGTGATTGCTCTATTTGTCCATTAGCTAAACAAACACGTAATCCATTTCCTTTAAGTTCCATCAATACAAAAGCACCATTTGAAATGATTCATGTCGATATTTCGGGGCGGTTATCACATTCCAAAGACTTAACGGAGCACGTTATTTTCTCACTATCATTGATGACTACTCAAGATGCACACGTCTATCTCTTACACGCTAAACTGAGCACACGCATTATTTCTTACCACCTTCATCAATCTTGTTGAAACACAATTTTCATCCAGAGTTAAAATCATTCAGAAGTGACAACGGACCAGAATTTTCTACGACCCAGGTGTTTTCTACCAAGCGGAATCCTTCATCAAACTAGTCATGGTTCTACCCCTCAACAAAATGGTGTCACAACGCAAACATCGCATCTTCTCAATCGCCGCTGCGCTCATTGCTCTTCCAAGCCAATCTTCCTAAACAATTCTGGGAGATGCCATTCTTACAGCCACATACCTCATAAATCAGACTCCAACATCTGTTCTCAATCGGCGGTAAAACACCATTTGAAGTCCTTTTTCACAAAACTCCTAGTATGAACATCTTCGTGTTTTTGGTTCCTTTGTTTTGCAGTCTCGCACATCATGATCGACTCACCAAGTTCGATGCTAGATCACATAAATGCATATTCATTGAAAATTCCATCCTGGGATCAAAGGTTATCGTGGTCTACAACTGAAACAAGCAAGACTTTTGTCTCGAGATGTTATCTTTCACAACATGTATTTTCTTATTTCACTCTCCACCGCCAACACTCCAACCCTATTTCCTCCATCGAAGATACTATCTACGATGACATACCCAACATTCACAATCAACCAATCCAAATATATCACTGATCATACATCACCTGCCCTTCCAACAATCAACTCGTACACTCTTCATCTTCAAGATTCATCTTCAAACATCATCATCAACTTCTCCACCACACAAAACTTCTCCAACACCACCACACACAGGCTTCGCTGATCCACCAATGTTCCTAGCTACCTTCAAAAATATCACGTAGGCTTCCTTACCTTCTCGGCCCTTCCCTTCGTCTCACTCACAAGATCGCCCAAAGACAAAGGTACTTCATTCTTTATCTCATGACTTACCTACACCAATTATCACCGCACATCGTGCCTTTGCTACTTCTATTTCCATTCTCAGTGAACCAACCACTTTTGCCAAGCTTTCAATGATCCAAAATGGCTGCTTGCCATGAAACAAGAACAGGATGCCCTCAAACTAATGGTACTTGGATCGCTTCAACAAATGCCTCCAAACAAGAAACCAAATGGTCAGAACGGGTCTACAAAATCAAGTATAATCCGATGGCTCGTGGAACGACAAGGCCTCGACATTAAGGCCAAAGGATACAAATGATTGAAGGTTTTTGACTACCAAGAAACTTTTGCACCAAGAGCCAAACTTGTCACCGTTCTCGGCTTCTCCTCGCTGTCGCTATTCAAAATTGGCATCTTCGACAACTTGACGTCAACAATGCTTTCTCTACGCGATCTTCTACGAAGATGTCTACATGTCCCTTCCACCGGATTCGGACGAAAGGGAAACACGAGTATATAAGCTACATAAATCTTTTGTAATGGACTTAAACAAGCCTCACGACAATGGTTCATCAAGCTATCAACAACACTTAAGCTAAATGGGTTTTAACCAATCCAAGTATGATCACCATCGTCGTCCGAACCCGTGGTAATTCCTTCTCACTCTTCTTGTCTATGTAGATGATATAATCATAACAGAAACAATATACAAGACATTGAAGAAACTAAGAATCATCTCACGACAATCTCAAGCTTAAAGATCTCTATGAATTAAAGTATTTTTTGGGCATGGGTTTCACGTTCCAAAGAAGGGAATTGTTCTCACAACGCAGTACGCACTTGAAATATTGGAGGATACGGTTATCTGTGCCAAATCGCCAATTCACCTATGGAACAAAATTTATCCCTCAAAGAAGGTCAAGGAGAATTCATCGCATCCCACATCCTATCGAAGACTTGTCTGGGAGATTAATATACTCACCATCACAAGGTCTCGACTTAAGGTATGTCAGGCACATTCTCACCAATATATGGATAAACCACGACAACCACATTTGGAAGCAGCCTCAACGAAAGTGCTACGATATGTCAAGAACACACCAGGGCAAGGTCTCTTTTTCTCAAAGAACTGGGCTCATTACAATCCAAATGCTTTTGTGATGCAGACTGGGCAAAATGCAATGATACACGACGATCAACTACAGGATATCAGATGTTTTCGAAACTCGTTAATTTCTCGGGAAGACTAAGAAACAAAATACGCCTCACGATCAAGCGTAGGCATCACCGCCTACGGTATGATGTCATAAGTAACCTGGTTACGATATATTTTGGATGATTGGGTATCAAACACTCTCAACCAACCAAGTTATATCAAGGACAATCAAGCCTCTTCACATTGCATCAAATCCAAATATTTCATGAACTAACCAAACACATGTAGATCGATTGCCATCTAGTAAGAGAAAAGATTCGTTCGAATGATCAAAACTTATCATATCTCTACATTGGGAAGAACCAAATAGATATATTTACCAAATCCCCAGTTTTTCTCGGCTTCTCGTTACTTAACAAGTTAAATAATTAACATATATTCTAACTCGATGAGGAATGTTAAAGAACACGTAGATCCAAATTTCGCGACAACTAACACACCAACCAGTTGTACCACCAACACATATAGGACAGTCATCTTAACATGCCTCTCCATAATTGTGTTTATTTTTAATTATTACAAATTTACTTTTCTTTTGTATAAATAGGTTGTAATAAACATTCGTTTATTCATCATCAATAAATCCATTTCTTACCTCCTTGAAGTTATACAGTACTAACAATGAAGAATCAGTAATATAATTTATTATGATAAGATCTCTCCCACTGAAATCGTTCTTTTAAATTTCAAATCAAAACATACCGTTAAAAAATAAGTTAAAAAGTGTGTGATTTAAAATGTTCAGACTTGGATGCTATTTGAGTCAAGGTCTCAGTTTACATATGTTAAGAGCGTGTATTATATAGATCACTTATCGTGCTTGGTTCCCATTATATGGAAAAGTTTTTCCTATTTGGCTAATAGTGATATGTTTGTTTTGTTAAATAAAAATTTATAGTATTTAAAATGAAGAAAAATAAAGAAAATATATTTTATTTTAAATAAGAAAAACTAAACTTAAACCCCAAATAGAACAAAATATATGAAAACGAAAAGTACATAATTTTTACTAAATGTGTATTTTATTTCCATTACTTTCAAAAGAAATGTTTAAGTTTTATAATTTTAAAAAATCGTGTACTTTTAATCTTAAAAACTTAAAATTTTAATATTTATGTGTATTGTTTTTAGGATTAAATTATATCTTTTTTTTAAACTTATATTGGATTAATGTGCTTCAATTGAAAGTAATAGTATTAATGCGTTGTTTTATTTGTAGTTACAAAATCATTAATGCTAGTGGTGGAATTTATGGTAATTTTTGAATATGTGTTGAAATATCATTTTATAAAAAAATACAATTGTACAAGAATTTTTTTTTAGTTGTAAAATTATAAACAGAAAAAACCATCGATATTATAACTCTTATTTTAAAATTATTTATTAAAATTATAAAAATTGTGCAAGAATAACAAAATACTACAAAAGTGTTTTACACATGCTTTAAATTAATAAAAGTGATTCATTATAAAAGAGTAATAACAAAATTATATTAATCAATTATAAATATCAAGGTCACTTAATATTAATAACTCTAAAAATGACAGAAAAATAGTAATAAAATAAGGAGGATGAGTGTTAACTTTTTTTTTTTACTTAATGAAATAGATTAAAAATAAGAACAATTTATAGAATAAGGGAGAAAAAGGAAAGAATGAAAAAATGAAAAAAAATTCAACATCACTAATAGAGATTAAATGAGATATTATTTAATATTTGTTATTCATTTATAGCAGTATTTTTTATTTATATATATTTCTATAATTTATTTTAATATTTTTTCAACTTCTTTTATCCTTTAAATAATTATCGTGATACGCATCACCCCAATAGCTTGATAGTAAATATACTATCCATTAAATATACTATCCTATAAAATAATTATATTAACTGAACAAAATAATTTAAAAAAATCATAAATAGAATATCTTAAAACTTAAAATCATAAAAATAATACATCTTACATTCAATAAATATATTTTTATTTAAATAAAAGTCATGTCAATTATTTTATAATAAATTTTAAATTACGATCATTTAGATATGTTTAATGTTGAACTTTATTCAATTCAACCTCATTTAATGTTAAGGTTTGTCCAATTCAATCTTATTTAATATTATTATGATCTATTTTTGTTTTTATAAATTTTGGCATAATTTTTCAAAAATTGTTGATTGGAATTATATATTTAATTTTTATTATGTTTAAAAATTGAATTTATTAAGGGTGGATATTTATTTTCAAAAACTAACCAACCAACTCGAGTCCAAGGTCAAAACGAACATATATTTTTTTTACGTTGATCGTTCCAAATATGTTAAAAAAATCAAAATCAATCTTGTCGGTTCAATTGTAGATCCAAAAGTTATAAAAATGAAACAAAATTTATAATATTAATATATAATAATTTTTTAAAATATATTTTTAATTATTACTTTATATATTATAATTATAATTTAAAATTTATTTACAATTATAAAATTTAAACCTAATCATTAAGAATTTTCACTTAGATACTTATGATCACTTTCATCACTTACGTTTCACAACTCACTCAAATCACTTTCCAGTTAAATCGAAATCTTTAAATTAATAATTTTTCTTACATTACTAAATAGACTACATATTCTTAATTAACAATATGAGATTTCATATGGATCTATAACTTCATCTTACATTCGATAAGTTGTTAATAACACTCTATTTGTTTTAAGAATTATTCTATAACAAGTTTATAATGATTAATTTTTAAAACAACAACCGTTAAATATTTACATAATACATATTAGAACTATCTTCATTATAAGAGATTAAATCAATAGAATATATGATAGTAATAACTTTTAAAATTAATTATATGATATTTTTTCCGTTTCAATCAGATAAAATTTTTATACCATATTATAACTATATGTGCAAAATGTCAAACTAACCTCTATCAAACCAATCTTATAGGTAAGTTTTACGATTGATTTTTTGGGAGATCATAAATTGGTTAAGATTATGGGTTTTTAAAAACCGTAAAAATAAAATTCAGTTATAATTGACTCAAAAATCAACCCAACTAACCTACGACAAATCATAAAATTTATCCATATATTATAAAAATATATATATCAAAGATTTAAACCGAGTCTTAACACAACCAAACCTTCACATTCTCAGCCGTGACTTTCTCTCAAGAAAACATAATTAGTTATACCCATATAAATTTACACACATATTTATACTCATATACAAATGATCGTTATTTGAAGGTATTTAAAGTAAAATAATGTATCAGATTATTGTTTAATAGTAAAAATATATAATGTAAATATAATAAGTATTATTTTTATAGTTATAAATTATAATGAAGTTGCTTTTTCAATTTTATTTGAGTAGCTAGGAAATCTAATAAATATTTTTTATGCTTCTTGTTAAATTTAAGTGAATAATTTTCTTTCCCTTAATTTTTATATTTTAACGCATTTACCACATCTTAGAACTTTGCCCCTGACCCTATTTTAAGGGAAAACTATTTTTTGAAGGCCATAATCTTTTCGATCAGTATAAGCTTGTTTTGGTTGAATACGATACGACACGCCGAATCTCTATGAAAGAAGGTAAAAGAAAATGACACACCGAAATGTCAGTTGAGCTATGATTTTCTATTTTTCTCTCGAGTCTTGAAGCAAATAAATTAAAAGATCGGTGGCATATAAATTATTATATGGAAATTATATGGCTTTGAGCTAAAGAATAAGAAGAAGCTGAGCAACTTTCTGTTTCAATTCAAAGGTATTGTTTTACTCTCTACATTTTTGTCTATCACTATTTCATTTTTTTTTTTGAACTTTCATCTTCGGAATTCTTTTCATCGTCTTTACATTCTATATTGTGATCTCGTTTAATTGGGTTTTGTCTGTGTACGCTAAAATTTGAGAGGGTTTCGATGGTTGGGTATGCTTAGATTAAATGTAATTGAATTGATGTTAAACCCTCTGTTCGGTTGCTGAAAACTCAGCCAAGAAAAAGAAGATTTTGTGATCCAGTTGAGATGAATTCAGCTACAGTTGATTTTATCAGTGATTCTACAATAATTTGACATTCATAAACTTGTTGTATTTGTGTTGATCAGAATTGTGTTTCTGTCTAAGATTCTATAGCATATATGAGAGTTTGAGAGTTTAAGTTTAACTTGAATTTGATGACAGTAATAATAATACAGTAGGGGGTTAATGCAATATCGCTGGGCTTGATTCAAGTTATGATTTTCCTGAAGCTCTGGGCTGGAATGAATTGAAGATACAGAAATAGAAGATATTGTGGCACTTTATGGTTTCCTCATTGTGATACATTACTTTGTTGTACTTTAATTCTAAGACAAATGGGAGATCTTCCAGACACAGATTGGATTACTGATCTGCCTCAAAGCATTATAGAGAGTATTCTAACTCGTTTGCCCTTAAGTGATGCGGTAAGAACTAGCACTTTATCCAGTAAATGGAGATATCGTTGGGCTACCCTCACCCAGCTTGTATTTGATGACAAATGTGTTACACCTTGTCATGACCGTGTTCTTGCTGAGAAAAGCCTTGAAAACTTTGTCACACGAGCTCTCTTTCTTCACCAAGGACCAATTCACAAGTTCAAGATTTCTACATCCTACTTGGTGAGCTCCTGGGAAATAGATCAGTGGTTACTTTACCTCTCAAGGAATGACATTAAAGAATTGATCATCGATTTAAAAGAAGGTGAATGGTTTAGAGTACCTTCATGTCTCTTTTACTGTAAAAAAATGACCCGCTTGGAGCTATTTCGCTGTGAATTGGACCCACCGCTGGCTTTCAAAGGATTTTTTTATTTGAAGAGCTTGAATCTTCATGAAGTTTTTGCTACTGCTGATGCAATTGAAAGTCTTATTTCAAACTGCCCTCTACTTGAAAGTCTGGCATTGTCATACTCTGATAGTTTAGCCCTGAACATTCGTGCTCCAAATCTCAAGTACTTGTGTCTTGAAGGTGAATTTAAGGACATATGCCTTGAAAATACCCCATTTTTAGTTGCATGTTCCGTTGCTATGTATATGACTGATGATATTGCTGAGCACTTCGAACAAAGTTCAAGTTGCAATTTTATGAAGTTTCTTGGTGGTGTACCACTCCTTGAAAAGCTTATAGGACACATCTACTTTACGAAGGTAATACTAATAAATTTTTGGCAATGTTTGGTTCACAGATTAGGAATAGTTCCTGGCAATAGAAAACTAGGAATATGACTTGTAACCATACTTTTTTATTGGCTACTTATCATGAAATAAGGAGAAGATATTAATTAGCTTTGTTCTAAGTTTCCAAAAATGCCATACATATCTAGCGATTAGCATATTTTTATTAGTAATTAGGAGGTTTTTGCTAAAAAAAAATATTAAAATCCTAATCCTATTCTTCTCATCCAGTGAAGAATACATATTTCTTGTCTCAAGGGAATTTTTATTCTTAAGGAATTGCAATTCTTGACATTAAAAGTTCAAACAAACAATATAATACGGATATCTATTCTATTCATGAATCTGATCCCACTGAATTGACATGGCCATAGTTTTTTTCCAAATGGTAAGTAACGAGAATACTAAATGTTTAGATATATCCACTTGTGTATTCATTTATCTTCTTTCTGTTTCAAGTATCTGAGTGTAGGTTATGAGCTGAAAGAACCTCCAATTACATATAGTCATTTAAAGGTTATTGGACTATATCAAGTAAGTTTTGACGATGTAAAAGAGATATGTGTTGTTCTTCGCTTGGTTACAAGCTCGCCTAATCTACAGGAATTTCAGATTTCAGTAAGTTGTAAATTCAGTATTTGTCCTTACACTTGCATCTGTACTTAGAGGAAGGCACTTAAACATGTCTTCTCAAACACTACTTTTTTCTTTCAAAACTGTGATATGTAGGGGTCGTCAAACTCTCTAGCACCAGTTGAAGCAACTGATTTGGATATTTGGGAGAAAGAAAACCTGTCAAAATGCACCCTTGAAAGACTTAAAGTTGTGAAGATGACAGAAATGTCCGGTGTAACACACGAAATGGAATTTATCAAGTTTTTACTTGGCAAATCACCTGTGCTTGAGACAATTAGTATTGAACGTTCTATGCATGTTGTGGGTGGACCATTGAGTATGTTGGTTGACTTGGTGAAGTTTCGAAGGGCATCTCCTCGAGCAGAAATAATATTCCTCCAACCTTAAATGTTATATGCCAATTGCCATTGAAAATTCTTTTTATTTCTCATTTACTCTTGCAGGAGAAAGTTGTGCTGGAATTGTTTTTATTATTTGGAAACTTTTCTAGGACAAGAACATACATTATTTAATCAGGAAAGATTTTTTTTTTCTTCCCCTACAATGGCTAAGCTTTTGAATTATTTGATATTGAAGAGAAAGCTGGAATTCACACCCTTCCTCGTATCAATTCTCGGTAAATTTGGATAATGATATTACAGCTTTCGTGCCAACTGGGGTATATGTTGATATTGTATTGAATGCTAATTTCAATATCCATAGTTTTCTTGCTTGGCTCTTGCAGTTTGATACCAATGATCAATGTACCGATGCCCACTGATTATGCATATGAACTTCTTTTTTTCAGTAATTGTCACGAAGAAAAAATTGAATTCTGCTTTATTTTTTATTAGATATAAATGCATAGCATAACTTCTTCATAGATAAAGTTTTATTTTTAACTCCCTCGAGTACATTTTTTTTTTAATAACATGAAAAGCATATGCCTAACATATATTCAAACATCTAGAGTGATTTTATTATCAATTTCCAGAAAGGAAATTACCTTATAGTTCTTCTTCTTATTATTATTATTATTAAAAAAGCACTACAATTGTAGAATACAAACAAAGAATATAATCCTCAATATTATCCATACAAGCTAAAACTTGAAAAAGGGCATTGCCAGTAAAGTTTTTACACTAAAGAGAATCCACCTAACTCTTTGTAAAGGTAAGATATAATGAACAAATACATAAGCCACAATTTTATTTCAACAAATATTGAACATAACATAATGATATACATACATGTTTCACCATAGCTATATCAAATTTTGCACCTTGAATTCCATAAATTTTCAATTAAGTAAGATAACCATATTACTAGTGCCAAAGTCAATAAAAAAATTATCAACTTTCAATCCAAAAAATAACATTACACATTGTATCATACTTAAGCAATGAATATTCCTTTTATACTCTAATAACTAGGAGGAGAATTTAGAACCATGACACATCAACAAAATCATAACTATATAATGAAACTAATCGAATTCATCAGTTCATAATAAATCTTTCACCTTTTCAATAGAACACCATTCAAACGAAAGCCGAATCTAAATCAAATTCTATAATCCATATATAGGATAACAAATGTAACAAACTGAAGTAGTAACCAAGGAAATATCTCAGGAACAAAAAAGCCTATATAGCATTCGACAAACTAGGGAAGTGAATAAAATTAGCCTTATAAAAATATATTAAAAATAATAAATGTGATTATCACTTAAATATATTCAAAATTATTATGATTATTAAGGTAACCATGTCACAGCCATTCCTAACCATGATCCGCGCGCTCATAAAATATCCCCTCTGCCTAAAATCAGGCCTAGCACTTGGCAGCGCTAGGTGGCTAATGACCTCCTACGTACAGTGAGCTACCTACTTGAACTCACCGCTCTCACTGCACGTTATTCATAACAGTGATATGCTGTTTAGTGGGTACATATAGTGTGTATGCCTCTCACTTCAAATTTTGATATATATATATATATATATATATTTTACATTTATATTGAATTATAGTAGCATATTTAATTATCTCTTTTGAAACAAATTATATATTTATTTTTATCTTTTTGGTCTATATAATATTCGATGAAACCATTTTTGTTATCTAACTTGTTTATTATTGTGTTACTTGTTTATTTCTTTAAAATTATGTTTTTCTTCCTTTATATATATATATATATATATATATATATATATATTATCCTATTAACCGTGAAGTTTAATTTTGAAAAAAATAAATAAAGCACCAAATAATAATATAAAACTGATTTTACACTTATACTGTACCTATTGTCAAGGTGATGCAGCTAATAAAAAAATTATATGAATATGTTAATGATAAAAATATTTTTAAAATACGCATGATGGAGATTGTTAACAAATTTAATTTTTATTTATGGTATTAAGTGATTTTATATATTTTAAAAAAAAATCAATTTAATTAATTTCTTTAAATTTAACTTATATGCATCTCAAAAATAATTTAAAAACATATTATACTTTTTAAAATATTAAGCATTAAATTACATAAAGCTAAAATTAAAATAAAGTTCCTTTTATAATTCTTACCTTCCACTAAATAACTGGGACTAGGAGGATCAGAGTGTCAAAGTTAACTATCACCATACAATACTATCTATTAAATATTTTACATAATATTATAACATGCATAGTACTTACAAGCAAATAAAGTAGTACGGTACAATCCTAGCTCACTATTATTAACGGATTGTTTCGTACCAGTTAGTTCAAAATTAAATTTTACATAAATATATAAATATATTTATATATTATTAAATATAGATATAATTTATTAGATAGATAATTTTTTTTCAATAAAAACAAATAATAATACTTTGTTTGTTTACGCAACAATGATCTTGAATTAATTTTTTTATCAATTCTTAGAAAGAAAGAAAAAAAATAATACATTGATCAGTAACACGTAATAATAAAATTGTGTAGGTACATAAATAAAACGTTAATTAAACGGCCAAGGAAGTTCTTAGTAAAAAGAATATAATAACCAAATAGTAGTGTTTGTTTGATTATCTTGGCTAAAGTGTATTATTCTCTAAATTTTAAATAAAACTACTTATAAATTTTTAATTTTTAAAATATAATATTTAGACTTTTAATTTTATAAAGTTTTTTTAATTTTATAAATTTTTTAGTTAGATTACTAAACTTTTAAATTTTACAATTTAGTTATTAAATTTTTAAAATTTTACGACTTAATTACTTAATATATATATTTATGAATTAAAAATTTAAGGTATGCATGATGTTTTAAATCTTTTTACACTAAATTATATGATTTAAAAGTTTAATAAAAAGTTATAAAAATTTAAGAATTAAATCATATATTTTAAAAATTTGTCGATGAATACGTTAATTACATACTGTGGTCTGTTAAGTTATATATGAATTTTGTTTTTAATTTCTTACATATTTAGGTGATCTGATATTTTTTTTTCTATCTAATATGGTAATCAGTAATTATCTGAATTGAGCATCTTGCACGTAAAAAAAAAAGTGAAGAAAAAACTTGACAGTGAAGCTTTCACATACTAACCCATCGCCTTTCAAAATCAACAAATTGATTGATATCTGGTCATTTGCTCTAAGAACCAAAATGCAGGTCTTCGTGAAAACACTATCAGGAAAGACCATCACTCTTGAGCTCAACTCTTATTCCATCATCAACAATACCAAGGACATTGTTCAGGATAAGAATGGTCTGATCATAATATTTATTAATATATATTTTTTGTGCTATAATTATTTTCAATATTCATCTATATATATATAGACGTATATTTATTGAGATCTAGATTTACTAAATAATTAATTTGTTTAATTTTTGTAAGAAATGTATTTATTGATGATTTATAAACGAATGTTTATTATCTATTTATACAAAAGAAAAGCAAAATTGTAATAATTATAAATAAACATAATTATAAGAGTCATGTTCTTGACAACATATCCTTCCCCACCAAGTTTTTGGTGGCTGCTTCCAGCTGGTACGTTGGTTGTCACCAGCTGCGTCTCAAATTCTTTAACATTCCCCCTCAAGTTAGTATATATGTTAATTATTCCTAACTTGTTAAGTAAGCTTGAGAACTGTGGAAAACTCAGGGATTTGGTAAATATATCTGTTGGTTGCTCTAATGTAGAAATATGATAAGTTTTGATCATTCTAGTTTGAATCTTTTCTCTTACTAGATGGCAATCGATCTCTATGTGTTTGGTTCGCTCGTGAAACACTGGATTTGATGCAATGTGAAGAGCTGCTTGATTGTCACAATATAACTTGATTGGTTGAGAGTGTTTGATACCCAAATCATCTAAAATATATCGTAACCAGGTTACTTCGCAACATGCTACTGCCATAGAGCGGTATTCTGCTTTTGCACTTGATCGTGAGACTGTATTTTGTTTTTTAGTCTTCCAAGAAATTAGCGAGTTTCCAAGAAACATACAATATCATGTGGTTGATCGTCGTATATCTGTGCATTTTGCCCAATCTGCATCACAGAAAGCATTTAGTTGTAATGAACTAGTTGCTGAGAAAAAGAGACCTTGTCCTGGTGTGTTCTTGACATATTGTAGCACTCGTTGAACTGCTTCCAAATGTGGTTGTCGTGGTTTATCCATATATTAATTGAGAATATGCACGACATACACTAAGTCGGGACTTGTGATGGTTAAGTATATTAATCTCCCAACAAGTCTTTGATAGGATGTGGGATTACTGATGAATTCCCCTTCAACCTTGCTGAGGGATAAATTTTATTCCATAGGTGAATTGGCAGATTTGGCACCAAGATAACCCATGTCCTCCAATATTTCAAGTGCGTACTTGCGTTGTGACAGAACAATTCCCTTACTGGAACGTGAAACTTCTATGCCCAAAAAATACTTTAATTCACCGAGATCTTTAAGCTTGAATTGTCTCATGAGATGATTCTTAGTTTCTTCGATGTCTTGTATATTGTTTCATGTTATGATTATATCATCTACATAGACAAGAAGAGCAAAGAAGGAATTACCACGGGTTCGGACGAACAGTGAGTGATCATACTTGGATTGGTTAAAACCGGCTAGCTTAAGTGTTGTTGATAGCTTGATGAACCACTATCGTGAAGCTTGTTTGAGTCCATACAAAGATTTATGTAGCTTACATACTCGTGTTTCCCCCTTTCGTCCGAATCTAGGTGGAAGGGACATGTAGACATCTTCATGAAGATTACCATAGAGAAAAGCATTGTTGACATCAAGTTGTCGAAGATGCCAATTTTGAATAGCAGCAACGGTAAGGAGAAGCCGAATAGTGACAAGTTTGGCTACTGGTGCAAAAGTTTCTTGGTAGTCAAAACCTTCAATCTGATTGTATCCTTTGGCCACTAACCGAGCTTTGTATTGTTCCACAGAGCCATCAGGATTATACTTGATTTTGTAGACCCATTTACAACCAACTGGTTTCTTGTTTGGAGGAAGCTTTTGAAGAGTCCAAGTGCCATTAGTTTCAAGAGCATCTAGTTCTTGTTTCATGGCAAGCCGCCATTTTGGATCATTGAAAGCTTCAGCAAAGGTGGTTGATTCCCTGAGAATGGAAATAGAAGTAGCAAAGGCATGATGTGCAGGTGATAATTGGTCATAGGTAAGTACATGAGATAAAGAATGAGAAGTACCTTTGTCTTTGGACGATGCTGAGTGAGACGAAGGGAAGGACCGAGAAGGTAAGGAAGCTTCTACATGATATTTTTGAAGGTAGCTAGGAACGTTGGTGGATCGACGAAGCCTATGTGTGACTAGTGTTGGGGGAGTTATGTGTGGTGGAGAAGTTGATGATGATGTTTCTGGAGATGAATTTTGAAGATGAAGAGTGTCTGAGTTGATTGTTGGAAGGACAGATGGTGTATGATCAAGTGATATATTTGGATTGGTTGATTGACGAATGTTGGGTATGTCATCATAAATAGTATCTTCTGATGGAGGAAATAGAGTTGGAGTGTTGACAGCAGAAGTGAAATAAGGAAATACATGTTCATGAAAGATAACATCACGAGACACTAAAGTCTTGCTTGTTTCCAGATTGTAGACACGATTACCTTTGATTCCAGATGGATACCCAATGAATATGCATTTATGTGACCTAGCATCAAACTTGGTGAGTCGATCATGATGTGCAGACACAAAACAAAGGGAACCAAAAACACGAAGATGTTCATACCTAGGAGTTTTGTGAAAAAGGATTTCAAATGGTGTTTTCCCTTGAGAACAGGTATTGGAGTACGATTTATGAGGTATGTGGCTGTAAGAATGGCATCTCCCCATAATTGTTTAGGGAGGTTGGCTTGGAAAAGTAATGCACGAGCCACATTGAGAAGGTGACGATGTTTGCGTTCAGCAACACCATTTTGTTGAGGGGTAGAGACACAACTGGTGTGATGCAGGATTCCTTTTCTAGAAAACAACTCGGTCATAAAGAATTCTGGTCCATTATCACTACGAATGATTTTAACTCTGGATGCAAATTATGTTTCAACAAGATTAATGAAGGTGATGAGAAATGTGTATATCATATTTGGTGTTTAAGAGATAGACCCATGTGCATCTTGAGTAGTCATCAACAATAGTGAGGAAATAACGTGCTCCATTAAGTGCTGGAATGTGATAACCACCCCAAATATCAACATGAATTAGTTCAAAAGGTGCTTTTGTTTTGATGGAACTTAAAGGAAATGGATTACGAGTTTTCTTAGCTAGTGGGAAAATGGAACAATCACTAATAGAACAAAAAGGTATGTTAATGGAAAGAGAAAGCTCACGCAAACTGTTATTAGATAGATGACCAAGTCGTTGATGCCATAGATGAGGGTTGGTTGGAGTAGTATTTGAAATAGAGAAACATTTAGCCTTCTTCGAAATAGTCAAGTAGTATAGTCCTGCTTTCTCAGTTCCCATCCCAATCGTCTTCCCCGAGCATTTGTCCTGAACAAGGCACATATTATTAGTGAAGGTGACATGACAAAGTGTAGTTTGAGTTAGTTTGGCTATTGAAACCAAGTTTAATTTGAAGGAGGGAACACATAAGACATTATGGAGTATGAAATTATTGGAAAAAATGTACAGTGACAATATGTGTGACATGGGCAAGTGAATGGTCAGGTAAATGTACATGCCGATTAGTGAGCCGGAATCTTTAGAGCTCATAAGGTTTTGAGAACGGAACCATGTGATCGGTTGCTCTATCGAAATCCAGCGAGTTTACGAATGGAAAACATTCGCCTGTGATATATTACCTGAAGAAGTAGTCATTTGTCTTACCATTGCTACCGATTTGGCTTGATTGAGAAGTGTAAGAAGCTGTGATATTGAAGCGTATGTAAGGTTGTGGGATGGTGTCCTTGTGTTGGAGTTGCTTTCCTGAATATTAGTATGGTGAGCTTTGGAGGAGAAACCATAAGTTGCATCTTTCTTATCTTGAATTGATCTTTTCTTCCGAAACATGTTGATGTAATGTCCATTCAAACCACAGAATTCACATTTGAGGCGTTTTTGGCAGTTTTCATACTTGTGTCCATTGAGACCACAGAAATCACATTTAAGGTGACTTCGATAATTTTTAGAATTGTGACCGATATTATTGTATCGATTGTACTTGAGATGTGAGTTCATTTGTGGGTAATTTTTGTAAGAATATTGTGTATGAATTTCATTGGTAGTTTCAGACATGATTTTTGAGTGAAAAATTCGAAAAAAATGGGATAGGGTTTAACGTGTTTTAGACAATAATGACTATTTATAAAATAAATAATGAACTGAAATATGCTTTATCTTATAGAAAATGAGTCAAGGATTACAGAACCAGAAATTTTAGCCTTGGCTTAGGTCGGAAAGTGGGTGAACGGCGTCTGGAGTGGCTGGAATGACGGTACACCCGGTGAGCGCCGGGCAGGATGAAGACCGGGTGGACCGAATCGGGTGAACGACGCGTCGTTTGCTTCGGACGCGAACAATGTATCGTTGGAGTCGTCTTATCGGCGGTTAGTGCGTTTTACTCCGGCGTGGCGCGTGGAAGGCCGGTGAACACGAGGGAAAGCGGCGTGGTAGCGTTTTTGGTATTTTGGCTTGATTTTAATTGCAGATTGCTCGGATGAATCTGAATAATATGATGGGATGAAATTGAAATTATTTTTTGAATCGAAATTGATTTTGGAAAAAAAACATATTGAGGATAAAATAAAAAATTTATGTGAGCTGAATTTTCTTGGAATTATTTCCTAAGCTCTGATACCATGTAAGAAATGGATTTATTGATGATTTATAAACGAATGTTTACAATCTATTTATACAAAAGAAAAGAAAAATTGTAATAATTATAAATAAACATAATTATAAGAGGCATGTTCTTGACAACCTATCATTCCCCACTAAGTTGTTGGTGACTGCTTCCAACTGGTGTGTTGGTTGTCACCAGCTGCATCTCAAGTTCTTTAACAATTTTAAATTGTTAATTTGAAGGTGTTCCTATGTATCAATAAAGGTTTATCTATGCTGGAAAGCAGCTTGATGAAATTGATTTGACGGTTTTACTCTTGCTGACTACAATATCCAGAAAGGTTAATTGTTTCATTTAATTTGCTCCATCAGTTACTTCTGTTTTCAATCTTTCCTTCTTTTTTCTTGGCTGATGAAATTGATTTTGTTGTGTGTGATTTTGTAGAATCAACTCTGGATTTGGTTATGAGGCTTCGTGGTGGTATAAAGAAGTATTCTAGCTTCAGTAATATTCCTCCATCTCTTTTACCTTTGGCTAGGAAATACAAGTATATAGATATATATATATAATTTTCTTAATTTTATTTCATCAGCTTTCAAATTGAACACTATTTTCTCCCCATTTTTTGGGAGAACGTAATTAGATATTTGGCGTCATGGCCGTTAATCTTCTTCATCTTCTTTTCTCAGTATATGTCTGCACCAAATCATCTATCGTTTCTGGCCGTAATTATCTATGTTGAATTAGGTGCAATGCTAGGCTTCCTATTATGCACATCGGGTAAAGATAAAATGAATTCAACAGAGTAGAATAATGACACCGAAAATTTAACGTGGTTCACCCTTTAATTTGGGCTAAGTCCACGGGACAAACTCCGAAATTATTTCTTCCACTAATAAGATTAGTGGGTACAAAGTGAGAGGCAATACAACAAATTGAGATAAACCCAAAATAGTGTCACACAAGTGTTTCCCAAACTCACTATTTTGTCACTCCCCTTTTAGAAAAATATCTCAATATTTTTCTAAGATATTCTCTCCCACTTTCTCACACAACACTATTTTTCTTCAAAGGAAATTGTTCCTTTGGCTTTGCTTAGCTTCTCTTCTTGTTTGTTGTGTTGATGTTTCTCTAAGGCAAAGACATTGCCTATTTATAGACAAAATTAAATATCAATGTTAGATGCACCTACCATTGTGGTTGTACCTACCATTGTGGTTGTACCTACCATTTGTGGTTGCACCTACCATTGGTGGTTGCACCTACCATTTTTGGTTGCACCTACCATTTGTGTTTTCTTCCTCTTAAATGTAGGAGGGACTTACAAATCTCCCCCTCCCGACTACATAGAGGGCTCCACCAATCCAGCAGCTAAACGACAGTATTCAAAATTTTGTCTCGGGAGAATTTTTGTTAACATGTCTGATCCATTTTCTTCTGTATGGATCTTCTCAAGTTATAATAACTTCTTCTACATTACATCTCTAATCCAGTGATATCTCACATCAATATGTTTTGATCTCGAATGAAAGGAGGCATTCTTTCCAAGATGGATAACACTCTGACTATCACAAAATAACTGATAACTGTCTTGTTGCAACCCAAGTTCTTTCAAGAACTTTTTCATCCATAGCAACTCTTTACATGCTTTCGTTGCTGCTATAAACTCTACTTCGGTAGTGGACAATGCAACGCATTTTTGTAACTTTGATTGCCATGACACAGCTCCCCCTGCAAATGTAATTAGGTAACCTGAAGTGGATTTTCTGGAATCCACATCACCAGCCATATCTGCATCTGTGTATCCAACTAACACATGTTTATCATTTCCAAAACATAGGCATATTTTGGAAGAACCTCGAAGATACCTGAAAATCCATTTCACTGCAGCCCAATGTTCCTTTCTAGGATTTGAAAGGAATCTACTCACAATTCCAACTGCATGAGTGATATCTGGCCGTGTACAAACCATGGCATACATTAGACTTCCAACTGCTGAAGCATATGGAACCTCTTCCATCTCTTCCTTCTCTTTGTCTGTAGAAGGGCTCTGCTTAGAAGTTAGCTTAAAGTGATTAGCAAGAGGACAACTAATCACTTTAGCCTTATTCATATGAAATCTCTGAAGTACTTTCCCAATGTACTTCTCCTGTGACAACCATAATTTCTTGGCGCCTCTGTCTCTAATAATAGTCATGCCAAGAATCTGTTTTGCTGGTCCTAAGTCTTTCATGGAAAAAGACTTACTCAACTGTGTTTTCAAGTTGTTGATTCTGGAAATATTTCGGCCAACAATCAACATATCATCCACATAGAGCAAAAGGATAATAAAATCATCATTAGACAATTTCTACACAAAAACACAATGGTCTGAAGTAGTCTTTTTGTAGCCTTGCTCCCCCATAACAGACTCAAACTTCTTGTACCATTGTCTTGGTGCCTGTTTTAAGCCGTAGAGACTTTTCTTCAATTTGCAGACATAATCTTCTTTTCCCTTTTGTTGAAAACCCTCTGGCTGCTCCATGTATATCTCTTCTTCCAAGTCACCATGTAGGAAGGAAATTTTGACATCCATTTGCTCAACTTCCAAGTTAAGACTTGCTGCTAACCATAGCACAATATGGATGGATGTCATTTTTACAATTGGAGAGAAAATCTCGTCAAAGTCAATACCTTTTCTTTCGCTGAATCCTTTGACAACTAATCTGGCTTTGTATCGCAGACTGGAACTGTGTCCTTCATGCTTCACCCTGAACACCCATTTATTTTTCAAGGCCTTCTTCCCTTTGGGCAGCTTCATCAACTCAAAGGTTTTGTTCTCATGCAAGGACTTCATCTCATCTTGCATGGCTTCAATCCATTTTTGTTTGGATTCGTCATCCATGGCCTCTTCATAACTCTCAGGTTCTCCCACATCAGTGAAAGTTACATACTCATCTGGAGGATATGAGATAGAGGGTCGTCTTACTCTATCACTTCTTCTCAGTGGAACAGGAGAAGCCACAGGTGTTGGTACTGGATAATGAATATCATCATTTCTCTCATCTTCAGAACCAACTTCTATGGGGGCATCATCTTCATCAGGTGGATAAACCTGGTCTTCATCTCCAACTTGTCTTGGCACTGATGTTGGAGGAATTAATTCCAAATCTGATGAGTCACCATTGGAATTAGGAACATCTTTCTTCATTTTGATAATATCTTCAATGGTCTCATCTTCAACAAATACAGCATCACGGCTTCTGACAAGTCTCTTTGCAACTGGATCGTAAAATCTATAGCCAAATTGATCTTGACCATAGCCAATAAAAATACACTGTCTTGTTTTGGCATCAAGTTTGGATCTCTCATCCTTGGGGATATGAACAAATGCTTTGCAACCAAACACTCGCAGATGATCATAGGAAACATCATTTCCTGACCACACTTTATTTGGAACATCCATCTTGAGAGGAGTACAGGGTGAAAGATTCAACACATGTGCAACTGTGAGTATGGTTTCACCCCAAAAAGTTTTAGGCAACTTTGCATGTGAGAGTAGACATCTAACTCTCTCCATCAAAGTTCTATTCATCCTCTCAGCTAAGCCATTCAACTGTGGTGTCTTTGGAGGTGTCATCTGATGCCGAATACCATGCTTTTTGCAATAAGCATGGAAAGGTCTTGTGTATTCTCCACCATTGTCTGTCCGGATGCACTTCAGCTTCTTTCCAGTCTGTCTCTCAACTGAGGCATGAAATTCTTTGAAGACATCTAGCACCTGATCCTTTGTCTTTAGAAGATATACCCACGTCTTCCTTGAATGATCATCAATGAAAGTCACAAAGTATTGAGCACCACCAAGTGACTTTGACATTGGTCCACACAAATCTGAATGAATCAGATCTAAAATATTATTCATTCTGGAATGAGGGAAGCTCTTGAAAGCAACCCTATTTTGCTTTCCTGCTAGACAATGAACACATTTCTCCAAATGTACTTCATCCATTCCAGGCAATATCTTCTTTTTGGCTAGACTTGTCAAACCTTTTTCACCCATATGACTGAGTCTCTTATGCCATAACTCAGTTGCACTATCTTTCTCTATGGCATTTACTGTGTCAGTGGAGAGCTTTGCTTGCATTATATACAGAGTTGTATGCTTCTCACCTCTAGCCACTACTAAGGATCCTTTTGTAAGTTTCCATTTGTCATAAATGAAGAAGCTAC
Organism: Hippophae rhamnoides; assembly: GCA_033030585.1. Classification (NCBI taxonomy): domain Eukaryota; kingdom Viridiplantae; phylum Streptophyta; class Magnoliopsida; order Rosales; family Elaeagnaceae; genus Hippophae; species Hippophae rhamnoides. The sequence goes on from CM065434.1 coordinate 41,513,238, forward strand.
AATATCCTTCATTTGCAAGTTTGCACACAGAGATCAAATTCAGGCGCATATCTGGAATATGCCTGACATCCTTCAGAAATAGTCTGGTTCCGTTCTCTGTTTCCAAGCAAACGTCTCATCTGCCTACTACCTTTGACATGCCTTCATTTCTCATTCTAACAACACCAAAACTTCCAGGTGTGTATGATGAGAAAAATTCTCTACGCGATGTAGCATGAACTGTAGCACCACTATCAATCACCCAAATGGTCTCGTGTGATGCAAGATTGATAAAATCTTCATCATAAATGATATTGAACTCGTCTATGGTATTTGTTTGCTCATCATCACTGTTGTCGTCCTTCTTCGTTACTTTGCCTTTGTTCGTTTCTTGTTCCTTTTTGAACACCCGACAAAATTTCTTAATGTGGCCCTTCCTCTTACAGTGATGGCATTCAACATTGGCAAATTTGTTTGATTTGCCTCTACTCTTACTTCTGGGTTTTTGTTCTTTGTACAGTCTCCTTCCTCTAGACTCTGTGATAAGGGCTTGTGCTTCTGAATCTCTTTCCTTATTTTGTTTCTCATATGAGAACAAGGCTTCTACAACAACTTCAAACTCCATCTTATCTTTTGCATAAGTCAGAGTTGTTGTGATATGATTATATGATGAGGGTAGTGATGCCAACAACATCACAGCTTTCTCTTCATCGCCAAAACTCACATTAAATCTTGCTAAGTGAGAAAGCTTGCTGTTGAAATTGCTAACATGCTGCATCATGCTCACATTATCTTCCTTCCTCATCTGATATAGCTCCTTCCACAAATAAAATTTATTGGCAAGGTTCTTTGACATGTACACGTTTTCTAGAGTCTCCCATGTTTCTTTAGCAGTCTTGCAATTTTTTGATTCAATATTTTGCAAGACACTGTCTGAGAGATTTAGACGGATTGTACTAGCTGCAATCTCATCTATTTCCTCCCATTATTCCTCGGTGACAGTTGCAACCTTCTTTTCTTTTCTCAACAACACCTTATGGATCTCCTGTTGAATGAGAATATCCTTCATCCACCTTTTCCATAAAGAGAAATTATTATTGCTATTAAATTTCTCAATATCTACCTTTTGGCTTGACATTTGTTTTCGCTGTGTTTCTTTTTTTGTAAATCAATACACCCCTGGACCTAATAAAATCTTTTCGATGTGGAAGATCGATCTACGCCGCAACCACAGAGCATACTAAGAATTTTACTAGACTGTACGATACCGAGTTGTTGGGCACAACGGGTAAAGATAAAATGAATTCAACAGAGTAGAATAATGACACTGGAAATTTAACGTGGTTCACCCTTTAATTTGGGCTAAGTCCACGGGACAAACTCCGAAATTATTTCTTCCACTAATAAGATTAATGGGTACAAAGTGAGAGGCAATACAACAAATTGAGATAAACCCAAAATAGTGTCACACAAGTGTTTCCCAAACTCACTATTTTGTCACTCCCCTTTTAGAAAAATATCCCAATATTTTTCTAAGATATTCTCTCCCACTTTCTCACACAACACTATTTTTCTTCAAAGGAAATTTTTCCTTTGGCTTTGCTTAGCTTCTCTTCTTGTTTGTTGTGTTGATGTTTCTCTAAGGCAAAGACATTGCCTATTTATAGACAAAATTGCATATCAATGTTAGATGCACCTACCATTGTGGTTGTACCTACCATTGTGGTTGTACCTACCATTTGTGGTTGCACCTACCATTGGTGGTTGCACCTACCATTTGTGGTTGCACCTACCATTTGTGTTTTCTTCCTCTTAAATGTAGGAGGGACTTACACCTATTGGGGCTACTAATTGCAGGAAGAAGAAGTGTGGACACATCAATGAGGTGTACATATCTGCCTACTTTTGATTTTGAGATATTGCGGTAACCTTTTCGTTTATTATACAATGGTTTAAGAAATTAATTACTTCTTATTGTTTTGGTTATTTGTAATTTTCTTTTCTTTTTTGTAATGCAGTTGAGGCCAAAGAAGAAATACTGATGAGGAGTACTAAAATGCGAGTTTATTGTTTTAATTATCACGTAATTAGGTACTTATTTCATTAAGAGTACGTACTTATCCAATTAGATGAATATTAGACTTAGTTTAATTCAACTCTTTTGGAAAAAATAAATGGTTGTAAAGAGATAAATTTTACACATCTAGGATAACTTTTCAAATTAAAATAGAACAAAAATAACACCAAAGATTTTTTGCGTAAGAAAAACTTCCAAAATGAAAGTAACAACCACGGAATCCGTAGGTCACTTAAAACTTTCACTATAATAAAATGGGATTACAAATTAGATCTCTCACAAAAATACAATAAATATGTATCTTCAATTTATGGATTTTAACTTTACAAATTGGCTCTCTCAATTTTCTTCTCTAAGAAAATTTTTTACTGAGGTTTTATGTTTTCTTTTTCTCTCAGCTTTTTATTTGTACATCTATTGAGATTGAAGCAAGGCTTTTATAGAGCCAAAACTGCAGAAATTTTTTACCCCTCTTTTTTTCTTTTTTTCTTTCTTTCTTTCGACGCCACCAACCATTATTTCTTCAATTTGCTGGCCTACATAGTTGGACCAACAAATCTCCCCCTCCACCTTATGTGGGACAATGTTCTTCCATATCTGCAATCTTTCTGCATATAGCAAGCTTTTCTCTAGGCACAGCCTTTGTCATCATATCTTCCCCGTTATCATTGGTGTGAATCTTCTCAACTTGCAGTAGTTTATGTTCCAACACATCACGAATCCAATGATACCTCACGTTGATGTGTTTGGACCTTGAATTGAAGGTTGGGTTTTTGCTAAGGTGAATTGCACTCTCACTATTGCAATAAAGAACATAGTTTTCTTGGTTCTGATGCAATTCTTGTAGGAACTTTCTCATCCACAGGATCTCCTTACAACCTTCAGTGATTGCAATGTATTTTGCTTCTGTGGTACTTAAGGCAATACACTTTTGTAATCGTGATTTCCATGAATCAACTTCCCCTCCAAATGTTATTAGGTACTCGGATATAAATTTCCTCGTATCTACGTCGTCAGCCATATCTGAATCTATATATCCTTCTAATACATGTTTATTATTACCAAAGCATAAACAATGACTGGAGGTTCCTCTGAGATACGTGAGTATCCATTTGATAGTTGCTCAATGTTCCTTTCCAGGATTTGATAGGAATCGACTCACAACGCCAATAGCATGTGCAATATCTGGTCTAGTGCATACCATAGCATACATTAGACTGCCAATCGCCGATGCATAAGGCACCTTGATCATCTCTGATTTCTCCTCCTTACTTGAGAGACATTGACTCACATTAAGCTTGAAATGGCTCGCAAGTGGAAAACTAACAGCTTTAGTTTTGCTCATGTTGAATCTTTCAAGAACTTTTTCAACATACCATTTTTAGGAAAGCCAAATCTTTTGCTTTTGCCTATTGCGGGTAATCGTCATGCCAAGAATCTGCTTGGTGGGTCCTAAGTCCTTCATTGCAAAGGACTTTCTTAACTCCTTCAACTTGTTAATCTTGTCAATATTTTGACCTACAATTAACATGTCATCGACATAAAGCAAAAGATAATAAAATTACCATCAGAGAATTTCTTGATGAGGACGCAGTGATCAGTCGTCGTTCTATTGTATTCATTTTTCTCCATGAATGAGTCAAATTTTTTGTACTACTACCTTGGTGCTTTCTTGAGACCATACAAGCTCTTCTTTAGTCTACACCAATTTCTCTTTGCTTTTGACTTGGAAACCTTCGGACTGCTCCATATAGATTTTCTCATTAAGATCACCATGTAAGAATGTAGTATTTACGTCAAGTTGTTCAACCTCCAAATTAAGGCTAGCTACCAAACCAAGAACAACTCGGATTGAAGACATTTTAACTATTGATGAGAATATTTCATCGAAGTCAATGCCCTTCTTTTGCTCGAATCCTTTCACAACCAATCTTGCTTTGTAACGTGGTTACGAGCTTCCTTCTTCACTTTTGATTCTGTACACCCACTTGTTCTTGAGAGCTTTTCTTCCCTGTGGTAGTTTCATCAGGTCAAATGTGTGGTTCTCATGCAGAGATTTTATTTCTACCTGCTTGGTTTTTAACCACTTAGTCTTATGCTGATCAATGATAACTTCATCATAACTCTCTGGTTCTCCCCCTTCAGTGAGCATCACATACTCGTTAGGAGAATATATAAGATTGGTTGTCGTACTCTGGTGGATCTCCTTATCTATACTTCTGGTTGGAATTGTTCATAAACTTGTTCTAGTTCTGAACTGCTAGTTGGTGGATTAACATCATCAGTATCTGGTGTACCTCCCCCATCATCAGGATTTGTTGGTGGAGAGACTGGGTCCAGATTAACTGAAATTTCATCTAACTGTGGTTTCTCGGATTTCTTAAAATCCTCGATTGTTTGGTCTTCAAAAAACACCACGTCTCTGCTTTTGACAATCCTTTTGCTAATAGGATCCTAAAGTTTGTAGCCAAATTCTTCATAGGCATATCCTATAAAGATACATTGCTTCGCTTTTCCATCCAACTTGGACCACTAATCTCTTGGGATGTGAACAAATGCCCTCTAGCCGAATACTTTTAAGTGTTTGTAAGAAACGTCTTTCCCAGTCCAAACTCTTTCTGGTACGTCGTAGTTCAGTGGAACTGATGGAGAAAGGTTGATTAAGTCAACTGCTATCCTCATTGTCTCCTCCCAAAAGAAGTTTGGCAGTTTTGCATTTGAGAGCATACATCTGACTCTTTCACAGATGGTTATGTTCATCCTCTCAACGACATCGTTGTGTTGAGGTGTCTTTGGTACTGATTTTTCCAACCTGATGTCGAAAGTACTCCTCGAATGGTCCACGATACTTACCACCATTATCTGTACGTACACACTTCAAACGTCTGTTAGTTTCTCTCTCTACTTTTACATGAAACTGCTTGAAAACTTCCTCTACTTGGTCTTTAGTTTTCAAAGCAAAAGTCCATACTTTTCTAGAATGATCAGCAATAAAGGTCACAAAATAGTGAGCACCTCCTAGTGACTTACAACTCATTGTACAAACATTTGTGTGTATTAAATCTAAAATATTTTCCTTTCTAGATGGTGCATGACTACGAAATGCAACTCTATATTGTTTTCCCATAATATAGTCAACACAAGTTTGCAAGGGTGTACCTTTCATTCCTGGCAAGAGCTTATTCTTGGAAAAAATTCTAAGACCTTTTTCACTCATGTGGCCGAGTCGCTTATGCCATAGCTCGGTAGGAACTTCTTTCCTAATGGTATTTACTTCTCCTCTCCACAGCTTGGCTTCTGTGATGTAGAGTGATGTATCTTTCTTGTCTTTCGCTACTACCAAATTTCCTTTGGTAAGCTTCCACTTTCATTCACCAAAATAATTATTGTATCCATCATCAAGTATACCGGTAGAGATCAAATTGAAACAGATATCAAGAACATGCCTCACATCTTTTAGAATAATCTGCATCCAAGATTAGTCTCTAGATAAATATTTCCAATGTCGACAATTTTTGATGCATCATCATTTCCCATCCTCACACGTCCAAAATCACCTTGAGTGTAGGCTGAGAAGAATTCCCATCGTGAGGTGACATGATAGGAAGCGCTTGAGTCAACTACCCAAGTAGTGTCTTGACATGTAAGATTGACATAATCAGCATCTCGAACAATGACAACTTCTTCAGTGACAGTTGTGGTGTCATTTGTTCGGGTTTTTGCTTCCTGATTTTTGGATTGTTCCGCCTTTAACCTTCTACATTCTCGAATGAAGTGTCCAGGCTTTCCACAATGATGACACTTCTTATCATACCTTGATCTAGACTTCGACCGTCCTCTTTGTTGACTTTGGTTACGGAGATTTCTACTTTTACTTCTCTCGTGCCATTCTTGCTTGCCTTGTTTTTGCATGACAAGCGCTTCAGTGTCAGGAGTATATCCTTCATCTTTTCATCGAGACTCTTCGTTTAGCATTCTGTCTTTTACCATATCCATGGTAAGTTTGTCGTCAGGAGTTGAGTTGCTAACTCACACAACTAGAGTACCCCAATTTTTTGGTAGAGAACTCAACATCAACAATGTTTGTAGCTCGTCATCTACGGTCATCTTCATAGAGTTGAGTTGATCTACAATGCCTTGAAACTCACTCATATGTTCTGATACGCTGCTTCCGTCTTTATACTTCAAATTGACTAATCGTCACATCATATTAGCTTTATTCTGTGCGATTGTCCTCGCATATATTTTCTCCAACTTTTGCCTTTTGAAAAATGCTCTTGTCGATCCATTGTATGATTTGAGCAGCATACTTTCGGTTCAGAACGGCCCATTCAATGTCTGCATTGGTTACTTTTTTTCTCCTTCGGCATTATAATTGGCTTCCATATATCTTTAATGTATAAAAAATCTTCTATTTTCGACTTCCAAATTATATAATTAAATGCGGTCAACTTTATCATATTACATGTACTCTCCTCCATTTGAATAGTTAGTCAATAGGTTTCGTCGAGCTTGGTACTTTTTTTACGATAAATAGTAGCCTCCAAATAATATCAATGAATAGTACCTTCTGAATAGTACTCGTCGACAGAACAATACAATATATATGAATAGTACTTTATATGTGAACAGTACTCTCACTAAAAACAATCAAAAGCTCTTATAACACTTTGTGGAAAAAATAGATGGTTGTAAAGAAATAAATTTTACACACTCATGATAACTTCCCAAACCAAAATAGAACAAAAATAACATCAAAGATTTTTTGCATGGAAAAACCATCCAAAATGAAAGAAAGTAACAATCACGTGACCCGTAGACCACTTAAAAATTCCACTATAATAAAATAGGATTACAAATTTCACCTTTAGGTGGATCTCTCACAAAAATACAATAAATATGTATCTTTAATTTATGGGTTTTAACTTTACAAATTGACTCTCTCAATTTTCTTCTCTAAGAAAATTTTCTGCTGAGGTTTTATGTTTTCTTTTTTTCTCAGCTTTTTATCTGTACATCTATTGAGATTGAAGCAAGGCTTTTATAGAAACAAAGCTGTAGAAATTTTTAACCCCTTTTTTTCCTTTCTTTCTTTCTTTCTTTCTTTCTACGCTACCCATCATTATTTTTTCAATTTGATGGCCCACATAGTTGGACCAATAAATCCAATAAAATCCCATTCAGTTGAAGATTGTCTAAGGTTATATGTGTACCATAAGACTAGTATCTAGTTGATGTGTAACTTAACATATAGAATTTGAGAACCAATTATTTTTGTGTGTTTTCTGTTTTTTGAATTTTGAGAATATATTTTGACTATTAAGAGCTATATTGTTGTTCCCAAATTATCCCTCTCTTTTTTAGTTCTTAATTTTTTTTAATTAAGTTCCTATACGAGGAATATCCACTAGCAATTAAGCCCCAAATCTACTTATTTGATCATTAATTTGCTTTTCATGAATGAAACTTACGAAATATAATTAAAAAAAAAAAGAAAATTAGGGAAAATTTTAATATTGTACATCCAAGTAGGCATACGTATTCTTCCAGAAATTAATATGATTATAAGAATCATATATACATTAATTATATACAGGGTATGTTTCGATTTTGGATTTTATAAGAAAAGAAAAAGCTGAGGAAAAAAAACACGAGAAAGAAAATAATTTTTTTTTCTTCATGTTTTTGGTTTGTTATGAATTTTCTAAGACAAAATACAAAACTCAGTTTTTATTATTATTATAGCTTTTAAATTAACCATGCTAACAAGTAACATCGATTTAAATGACTGTTTTCAGTGAAAAAAAATATAAATATACATTGATTATTGATAAATTATTCTGAAAATATTTGTAGAGATTAGTATAAAAATCATGCGTGAACTAAATATTTATTAAATAAACTTATTATTAGAAGCTGAGCTCTGGTAAAAATATATAGTAGCTAGTATTTTTAAGGTGTTTCCTTGTTATAATTTTAGTACTTTTAAGTTGATGATAAACTTAAAGTATCTAATTATTTGAAGAAATTATTAGAATTTTTTTATTAAATGAATAAAGAAAAAAGAATTGGAACATGTAAAAGCGGGAAAGAAATAGAAGATTTATATAATAATAATAATAATAAAAGACCTCAAAAGAGAGGACAGAAAAATTTACGTAGATAGTGGCAAAACGTCCTCGGTCCAATCCGAATTTCCGTCCGATTTGTACAGAGAGATTGCAGAGAGTTTTCCTCAGTTTTACGTTACAAATGTGTGGTAACAATAATGTGAAAAGAATACAAGAATAATTTTATCTATACATTCAAATATATTCTATGTGTTAAGTTATTAATTATATCGTTCTCTTTAAAATATTTTATGATTCTTTTCAAATTTATACAAGTAAATACAGTTTTATTGTCTCCAAGATAAAACATTACATAATCTTACATCTGTCTTGAAACTTCACTGCATTAATTAAGTCCGAAATATTACAACTTTAAAAAAATTATATTGTTCAAAAAACTTTAAAAAATAATTTTGTATATTTTTCTTTGGTTTAGTATCGAAAGCAATTTCTGAATTGTTAAGTTGTGTCATAAAAATGAGAATCATTATCCTTTATTTATAGTTGAAAAAGATGTATAATATTCACACAATTATGAAAATAATAGTTACATAATTGTGAAAATAACGCTCACATAATTTAATATTTTTTCTAATCAACTTTTTAATTTAAATGGACACTATTTTCAACAATAAAAAAAATTTCCATCCAAATTTCTTTGCTCTAAACGTACAAATTCTATTTTTCATTATACTTTTTTCCTTCCTTTTAATGTTAGAATTCAAATTCCAAACACAACCATAGGGATTGAGTCAATGGAAATTAAATTAGGACTATACACGTATGATTGAAAAACTGGGATAAAATAGCTTCACTTGATAAAATTGAAACTGTACGGAGAAGAAAGGAGTTATCAGAAGTGACTGAGTGAGAAAAGGAGCGAATGGGAATAAACTTTTGGATAATAAATTGAGATCATTACACAATATCTAGAATCACATATAAATAACTTCTTAATTTTGGATAATATTATAAGAGTAACTGTTGGTTTGTTAGCGGCGTGATGATTCTTTTAAGTTATTTTATTTGTGTAGTTAGGATATTTTAATCACGTACAAAATTTAATTTTTAAAATTATAATACTTTTATCACGTAACTTCATAATCACGTTATTAATGTATTCATTTTTTACATTAAAAATGAACAATTTAATTATATAATTATGAAATTATATGAATAAAGTATATCAATTTTAAAAATAAAATTATTTATTATCATTTATAAAAAGTTACGCGATGAAAGTATATAAATGATATATTTTTAATAACCTCTAAAATATTTTTTCTTTTTTCTAGTTTGGTTTGTCAAAGAGACTAACGGGACAGAGGACCTCTTCCTTATTTACTATTTTTTATTTAAAATTTATCTTTTAACTCACTTAAAATCATTATAAAGACATACAGGAGTCTCGAGAACGAAAAACCCTAAATAGATAACGAAGATTTAAGTGATATTTTAAATTTAATTTTTATTTTTATTATAAAAAAATTATAAATAAAGAATATTTATGTGAAAGAAAAAAATATATGTGATAATAAATATATAATTTTTTATACTAAATAATATTGATATAATCTTGTTATAAATTAGTTTAAAATAATAAAAATAAACTATAAAATAATAATAATATTTTAGATTTTTAAAATTTAAGTAAGTAGTTTAAATAATTTTAAAAAAAAAAGAAAAAACATTAATATTTTAATGGAATAGAAAGATGAAATATAAAATATATAATATATTATTTATAATTGATTTGAATTTAATATATATATATATTAAAATAGGGTATATAATTTTAAATAACAAGATGAAAAATATAACCTCCCCTATTATCCTATTTTATATTATAAAGTATATATCCTTGTTACCTATTTTTCTACCTCATATCAAATAATCCCAAAACAATTTGAGAAAATTTTACAACCCTATTTTTAGCTCAGTCTCTCATTAAATGAGAAATCTTATTGAAAAAAATTCTTGTGTGGGAAACAAAGTAGGTAGTTTGCCTGCGATTTACATAAAAGAGGTTCAAATATTATTCACTTAAAAAAAAGAACAGGCTAGTACGTATCAACAATTCCCTCTTAGCTATGTGCTTGTCTGCATTTTAATAGTCACTGGTTCACTGTTGATTGTAACAACTACAGTACTAACCAAAACAAGACCCTAATTAGAGCACAGTTATATGAGGTGACAACGATCATTTATTCATTTATAATTCTGAATTTTCTAAATCAAAATAAAAGAAACAGAGCAAACGAAGTTGGTAGGACTTCAAATTATCAGATTCTGCAACACGTTCCTTTATTTCTTTTGTTTCGTTAGTTGTAGCTAAAAGATAACAACTTTTTAAAATAAATCTGAAGTCCAACAATTTTATTAATTGGAAGGAGCAGCAATCAATCGATTGTCAAAGCTATATTCTTCATTGTAAAATTGATTTCACCTTTATCCATACTGTTTGAGTGTTTGGCACAAGCCCTAAGGAGGTCGGAGGAGACCCAAGAGAGAATGTTACATTGTCACACCAGTGAGCATTGAAAAAACGCTCTCCATTGTCTTGCCGGTTTTTGGGGACATGGCTAGATGCCCTAACAAATGCCTCATTCTTCCATTTATCTCCATATGCTCCCATGAGGTCAAAAAATAACTTGAAATCTTGTCTAGAATCAATAGGAACTATGATGACAACATCTGCTTTTAATGGTTTACAAAAACAGGGGAGCGAGAGGGAGTGAAAGAGAGAGAGAGTATGCTAAGAAATTGTTTACAAAATTTCAGAGGTAATGGAGTGCCAAACTAAAATACCTCATCCCTCAGCCATCCCCAAATCTTCATTTGAACAAATGAGATGGGAATAATCGACCATAATTCAAAAGTAACTTGTAGCCAAGCATCCCTACAACTTTCACAACAATCAACACTACAACACAAGGAGCTCATTTATTATTTACAACACCGGGTTTTAAAAGGTTTAAAGATAAATCCTGATGCTCTTTGCTGAGAGAAGTAAACCAGTTTCTTACCCAGTCAGCCGGAGTTGCTTGACCAGTAAGCATGTGAAGAGTTAGACTACTCCGGACTAGTGTCTCAAAATCGAGATCAAGAAGACCTAGCAAAGCAGAAACAATTGCAATTTGTAATGGAAGACCTAATATTTTGGTACTTTCACGACCAAGAAATGTAGATAAATAAGTCCTCAACTGTTCAACTCCTTTATCATCATATCCAGAAGTTTGAACCCCAAGCCTGAAAATAAGAACTCATTGCTTAGGGAAAATAAAAATAAAATATTAATTTCAGTTGTAGTCAGGCATCACAATAATACCTCCCAAGCTGACCAAGGAGAATGACAATTCCGGAAGTGAAGCTCTCAGTCACACATGATTCAATTGCATTCATCAGCTGAGGAACAATCTTGACAAATGCCCATTGCCAGCCCTGCATTCGAAGAATCAAGCATGGAAATGATCAGTTATACACACCAAAAATCATAAAGTTGATGAAGGAACAAAACTCTCTAATATCCTTGCAGTAACTTAATAAATTAAGCTCAATATTCAACATTGTTGTCAAAGTTCGCTATATAATCACTGTTGGGAAAACAAGAATCAAACTGGAAACTATGTTGCAACTTTCACTGCAAACTATTGCAAATTCGAAATAACGGACTATACTATCAACATATTCCAAAAAAATTTATTCATCAATTTAGTTCATAACCTTTTCAAAACCTCATCTAGACTAAATTTGCCCACCATTGAAACATTACCAAACTAAATTAGTCAAATTATAAGGTTTTGGACTAGATGGTTTGGATTTTAAAAGGTTATGGGCCAATTTGGGGAGAAAAATTTCAGCCAAAAAAAAAAGAAATGAAATCTAAAATACCTAATTCTGTAACTAAATTAAAATTGACTTCTGAGAACTAAACCAAACTGCACACCAGGCAAATTGATTTAACTGTTACTATAGTTTTGGATATGATTCAATTTGAGCATTACCCGTGGGTCAGCAACACAAACCACTGACCCATATGGACAATAATTTAGTTTAAATATTGGAAAGTTATTCAAAAAATGAATATCAAAACAGTTAAATCCAAGCTGAACCACCCGAATTGTTATTTCAAAGAATGGGAAACATACTAGCCTGTTTGTGATCCCAACTATTCTGCCCCCTAACTGACCCAAACCAGTCAGGTACCTGTTGGGCACTGACCGGTCGGGTCAAATTGTCATTCCTACTGAAGGCTTAATAAGGATCAAAAGCGGCATAGATTCACCAATATAGCTAAATAAGAGTGATCCTTACCATGAAGAATGAAATTAGCTCCACCAATGATAAGATATTAGTAAGGTCACACAAAGTAACAACTGTTAATGCCTTTGGTTCATTGGTAGATATCCAGAACTTGTTCAAACAGCAGGAATCATCACAATGTCTTTCAACGGCACAATAAGCCCTTTTAGAAAATGTGGTTTCAAAAGTAGCAACGTTATTGATCTTCTCTAAGAGCAATTGAGCAATAGCATCCATAGAAATGGCATCATCCACAAAAGAGCATTCGACACATGGGCAGAAATGAGTCAGAGCATCACCAGCTGATTGACTTAAAGCAGCATCTGATAAATGTTTTCCCTCAAGAAACACAACTACAGATTTCAAGACAGCCATCAGTAAACTGTAGTTGCTCTGCCTGAAAAACTTCTCTCCACCAACATGAGCAAAAACATGAAGAATTGTCAACATTAATGAATCATCAAATTTGCGAAGACATAAAATGTTGAAGGATGCTTCACAAATAAAACCAATATTGTGAGTTGCTGCACATATTGATGCCAATATAATGCTCCCCGCCACCAACTGTACTTTTGATGCTGGTACAGAGCACAACCTTATACTTGAACCATCAACAGGGATGTCAATTCTTGAAGTGTCTTTACAAGATGAAATATCATACATCATAATAGTTCCATCTAAGATGAAATCCTCAATCAAAATCAATAGTTCATCCAAACAACCTAGTTCTGCAAACGTACTTCTTTTCTCTACATCACACATCACTACAGAAAAGAAATTTTGTTCTTTCAGTGACAACATAAAAAATATCATAAAATAGTTATAACCCCTTAAAAAGTGAAAACCAACCTGAATTTACATTGTCAGCAAAAGAATCCCCACGTGGAATTGAAGCCCAATTTGTATAGTTCTCAAATTTACTGCTAGCAGCTAAAGAGAAGTTAAGCAACAACAATGCAAATACAACAGCAGCCTTCTCCCTAGGAACAAGAGAAACAAAAATAGGTTAGTGCAAAGTAACCATAAAGTCTTCAACATTAAACATTTTTTTTCAAATATAATCAATAACTTACTTAGGCAGAAGTTTCTCTTCGGTCTTAAGAGCAAGCAAAATCTCTTGCATCATCCAATCTGTTCGGGTAAACAAAGACAACCGTGCTATACAAGATTTGATGACAGAAAATATCCTAGAAATGCTGCTCCTATCAAGATTTTTAGGAAGAACATATGAAAATTTTGTATCATCATCTCTTAAAATAGGAGAATTAGACATCTCCAACTTCGCACCAAAGTCTCCAATACCACTATTTTCCAATAAACTAGCATTTACTGGAGGTACATGACAATTCTGATAGCCACTAGATTTCAACTTATTGGAATTGATCTCCACACAAATGACATCAAACCCACATGAAGGCAGCAGATTGTTTTCTTTGTTTGACAATGCTTCTATGAATTTCTCCCCCACTGAAGGTACAGTATTGTCAATACTGGACATTTCGACAGGTCGTAACTCAATTTCAGGGAGAGTAGGGGACAAAAGAAGTTCCATTGCTACCCTGTAACATTCTTCATCAGCAGCATTGTCCAAATTTAGAAGTCTCATGTAACCACCATTCTCTAGTTCCTCCTGACCACTGATTTCAAAGTCACCTGTACCAACATCACTTACTCCTTTCCTGTTAGCTTTAGTAGTTCCTATCAGATCAACAGGGGTTGGGCAAGCTTCTTCAAGCACATGTGGAGTTCCACATTTTTCAGTTTCAACTTCATCTTTCTTCTCTAGCTCATCATTACCTATTTTATGTTGTGCAACAAGTTTCTCTTCAAAAGACTTCTTTCTTTTCTTGCTAACTTTATCATGCTTAGCAGGTGAATTTTGAAGACTAGCATGCTGGAGCCTTCCATATTTTATGGGTTTGTTTGTTTGCCTATTTAAGATACCATGCAAAAAAGAAAGCTTCTCTTCCATCTGCAGATGCAACTTTTTATCCTCAAAATGTAGATGTTCAATGGAAGCTACTGCATCATGTATCTTCCTCCTCTTCTTGCGGTGCTCAACAACGTCTTCAATATCATTAGTGCTAGTAGGACTTCTAACACTATTTTCAGAAACCACAGCAGGATTTTCCCCACACGTCATTGTAGTAACTTCACCAGACAAGTTGGAAAATGCTGACTGCACCTTCTCTTCAACCATCTTTGCTGAAGTAGTAACGGAAAAGGCACCCTTTTCCTGTGAGCCCACCAACTGTCCATTAGAAAAAGACCCCTTTTTGGAATTTAATGCAGAACTGGTTAACACTGTTCTGGTAGAGCCTCCAAGCAGAGACTCCAATTTAGAATCAATACCTGTGATAGGTTCAATACAATTTCCACTAGATACAGGAAACATCGGTATAGCATGTTGCAAAATATGGCTGCAAGGATCTGATGTGTGTGCATTCGTGTAGCAAGGCATTAGAGATCCATTTTGACTTTGTAGGTATGCCTGCATATGTCCCTGTCCACAAAAAACCTCTGTGTTCAACCTCTGCAAATTAATCACATTATCAGTTGGTAAAGCCGTAAAGTACATAAAGGCATCTGATGAAGCAAAAAGGTCACAGATGCTTGTACAACTGATTGAGAAAAACAAGAAGTTCAACATAAAAATCAGCTCTTCAGTGCAAATTCATGCAATAATTAATAGAACACCATAAACAACATAGAGTACGTAATGAAAATGAAAAATAAGCCATACAAGCTGCAATGTTGCAGGCATAAAAGTAGGAAGAAAATGCAGTAGCATGCCTATAATACATAAGAGTACAAACAGCTAGTATAAAGATTAAAACTAGAGAGGAAATAGTACTTCTTTGAACAAGATAGGTGAAGAGCAAAGAAGTAAATAGTAGCCAAACAAATTCTATAAAGCTAGCAAATGAATAATTAATTGGTTGGTCTCTGCTAGTTAGTACACGATTTTCTACAAACAATACAATAAAGGAAGTATCAAGAACAGCTTAAGTTCTACCCACCAGATCATATCAACAAAAATACATCAGATGAATAAGATTCAATTATGATTGAGAATGACCACACCTGAGAAAATCAACCAGAAGAGGAAGTAAGAAATACCTACACCTGTGTGATAGTTTCTATAATAATTCATGGCATAATAAATACAAGCAACATTGCACCAAATTCAGATTAAACACGTGATTAGAAAGATAGGAAAGAAAGGGGAAAAAAACCAACCTTCTCTAAGAGGCCACCTTCTTTCCCAGGTGAGCAAAGAGTATTTAGCATCTCCAGTCGATGTGAGAACTGAAAAAATTCAAGCTTCAGTTGACCTAATTCTTGTTGCAGAATACTGTAGCGACTTCTCTCCAGCTTGGCCACCTCCTTAGCGTGTTTTTTTTGCATTTTCTCAAACTTCAGCTTCTTCTTCAAAAGTTGTGCCTCAATATGTCCAGCATCTATAGCTTTGCCAGATGACATATGTTTGCATAACTTCTTTTGCAAATCATTAATCTTCTGTTTATTTTCTTCTAACTGCTTAGATAACTGATCGGCACGACATTTTTCTTCCATAACTTTCTTCCAATTCACTTCCACCTTCTTCTTATGTTGTTCTGCTTTCACCATCTCTGTATCTGCTCGTTCCTTTTCCCTAATTGTCCTTTGTTTCTCAAACTGAAGGTCTTTTTTTGCTGCCTCCAGTTTTGAAGAAAGCTCTGACACTAATGATGATCTATCTTTTGCAACAGAGTTTAAGGTACTGTCTGGCAGGTTGCTTGAAGCTCCATATGAATTTCTAGAATATCTAAGTTCGTGTATTTCTTTCTTGAATCCATCAATTAATTTTCTATTCTCTTCCAATTTCAGAGACAAACTTTCTGCCAGACATTTTTCTTCAAGAAACTTTTTCTGGTTAGCTTCTGCAAGCTTTCTCTGCTCCTCCACCTTTGCCTTTTCTGAATCTGCACGTTTTTTCTCCTTGACCGCTTTCTGCTTTTCTGCTTCAAGCTTTTTGTTGGCCTCTTTAAGCTTCACTCTTTCAGAATCCAACACAGTTTTTGTTTCATCAGCCCCCTTCTTCAGTAACTCTAATTGGTGCCTATGTTCTTCAGCTCTCTTTCTTTCAGATTCAGCAAGCTTCTTTTCTTGATCAACCTTATATCTTTCACCGTCGAAATTTTTTTGAGCTTCAGCAACTTTTTTGTTCTCCACTTCAACATTCTTTCTTTCTAAATCTGCCCTTTCTCTTTCTTTCTCAATTTGCACCTTAAGACGACTAATTTCCTTCTGCCCTTCAAAAACACGAGCTTTAAGAAGCTTCACTTCATTACTAGTATCCTCTACATCTTCATTACCTTTCTGCTTCAAAGAGAGGATCTCAGACTTCAAGGTAGATATATCATTTTCTAATGCTGCTCTAGCAGAAGACTCTTTCACTTTCTCCTCTTTCTCAGCATTGGCTCGTGCCCTCTCTTCCTCATACACTGCAAAAAGGGGAAAGCAAAATGTTAAGAAGTACACAATAATGCAACAAAATATTTAACTTTTCAGCATGGTCTGCACTTTGCACATACATACTGGGATCAGAAATTACATAATTCTAATTTCAAAAAATCAGTGGTTCTCTAATTAGTTTTATAGCACTTTCAGACACTCAACTAGAATGTACCTACAACACCTTGTACACATTATAGCAGTTGCCTAAGTAGGATTTTGAAAACAATCCCAGGAAAGATTAACACTTGTAGTTGGTGATTTAAGAAAACCATTTATAATATTTTCCTAAAAGTAAAATCGAAAACTAATTGACATACAAAACAAAAATATAAAGTTATTTGAAATGAGCTAAAAAAAAGTAGATGCCTGATATTATAAAAGACCAACCTGCTTTAATCTTGTCGTTTTCTTTAACAAGAAGGTTCACAGCTTCCCTAAGTGCCTTGCGCTTCTCTTCTAATTGTGCACACTTTCGCGTCCACTGTTCACCAAAGATTAAAAAAACGATGAAATCTTGTTCAAAAGATTAAATATATGCATTTTCATTCTTCAAAACACAAGATAAGAATAGGAATGCAAGGATTACCGCTTCACAGCAGGCATTGTTGTTACTCTCTGATTGTTTCGCTGGCATATCCGCCTCCATAGCCTCGGGGGCTGCTCAAGAGCTTGTGAGGCCCTAGACTGCAATTAAAAATGAAGCCCTTGAAATGTATTGAAAAGTTGAGAATAACTCATTTGAATGGTTGAAAAGGTCACGACTCATCATATCAGAACACTAAACTAGCTAATATCACAGTATCATATATACATGGTCGGCAATTCTAAGATAAAACTGAAACCAATAAATCAAGATAAGGTAGAGATATTACCTATTACAAACTAAAAGCCAACCATGCATAATACTTCACGGGAATGGGCCGGCGGCAACAGAGTTGGAGGATACTTCACCGCCAGCTTTGGTGTGGAAAAGGAATAGAGTGAAATTAGGGCATGTAGGATACAATAACATACACTGGGGCTTTTTACGGTTTTGTTTTTCATATGATTTTTTTTTTTCCCTACTATTGCAACTTTTTCCTTTTTCTCACCTACAAATTTTATTTTACTAATTTATTCTTTAAATGTTATATTATTTTTCTATTTATTATAATTTATTGTTTATATATTTCTTAATAAAGATAAATAATTGTTTAAATTTATTTTAATATACTAATGACTCATAAATTTATAACATATTTTGTATCCAAATAATTCAACGTAACACTTGTTAAAATTATTTTAAAAAATAAATAAATTTATTTTTTTAGAAATACAATCATGTCCAATGACATGATATAAATAGTTTAGATATAAAAATTATTACAAATTTTATATATTATTAGCCTTTCTCTTAATTTTTATATGAATTATTAATAATATTTGTATGTTATTTAAATGTATATTTTTTGTTAAAAAATATAAATAAATAATAACATATAACATGCTATTTAACATATGCTTTATGCAAAAAATTAATGTTAGAAAATTAGATCAATTTAAATATATATTGTTTAAAACATGCATTATTTACCGGTTAAATTGGATTAATTGAATTGGGATATTATTTTTTAAATAAGTTGAGTAAATAAATCATTTAAAAAGTAAAGTGTAATAATATTCAAATAATTTTTTGAGAATTAATATTTTTATATGGTTAATGCAATTAAAATTTAACTCTAGTAATATATATATCATGTTTATTTTTACTGTAATCATGATTCATGTAGATATTTTTTAAAATTTATTTTATTAAATCATAATTATTTTATAATATACAAATTTAAGTATACATTTATATAATATAATGTAAAATATAATTTTATATGATAATATAGTTGTATCTAAACATATATTGAATTTATTGATAAATTTTAATTTAGTTTTTATTATTATCTTTTTACTTTTAGTTTTTCAACTTAGAAATCACGAAAATTTTCATTTTTTAAAGTCAGCGTATTTGGTTATTAATGGTGGCTATTCAATTTTATATAATTTTTTAACAGACTTTAAGTATTACTAATATCACAGTCACCTAAAATTTACACTTATAAATTTGTTAGAAAATTATTTTTATTTATAATAATCTATTTGTATTATAATATTATAAATAAGTCATAAAAATAATTTTATTAACACATAACATGTAATTTATTTTTAATATTGATATTTTATTATCCTATTAGATTCATGTTTTTATACGACATAAAATTAATATAATAAAAAGTATTGATCAATACTTCAAGAATATGCATATAAAATATGTAACATATAGATCAAATAAGCCAAAAATTTAACAATAATTATTTGATAGCCTTTTTATTTTATAATACTAAAAATTATACATTTTAAGATAAATACAAAATAATATAATAAAGAATTTTGGTCTAAGTAATGCATGCCTTTATTTTCTATTTTTTATTGTATTTTCATATCATCAAATAAATTATCCCTCTTTCATTTCAAATCACATATTTAAATCATATCAAATATAATATGATATAAAATCATTAAGTAATCTCAAAATAAATTATAGAAAACAAACAAAATGATTATATGATATAATATATTGGACATATAATAATTATTGGTGATATAATAAGAGTAATAAAGACTAATAAAAATAATTATGGTTGATATCTAATTATTTTAAGTTTATAAAAAAATTTAGGAAAATTTGATTAAATATTCAAAATTATAAAAATTTAAAATTCTATTTTTTTAACTAATTAATTGTATATGTTATTTATTATTATACAAATAATTAATTTTCATTAGAAACAATAAAGTTTTAAATAATTTTATCCGAAATAATTATATGGAATATATAAGTATTTTAACTTTATATAAAATCATTTATGAAATTGTGGTTAAATGATATTAATTGAAGTTTTTTGGATTTTTTTAAACGAATTTTATTTGTTATTTAATAAATAATTAATTTTAAATAAAAAATTAAAGTTTTGAAAAAATATCATCAAATTAATTATATATATTATGTAATTTTTTAATTTTATAAAAAAGAATTAATAAACGGTGATTAAATAATTCTAACTAATATTTTTTTTAATTTTAGTTTTTATTTACTAATTAAAACATTAGGTTTATTATTTGTTGTTATAAAAAGAATTAGTTTTAATTAAAAATATTAAATATTTGAAGAAATATTATCAAAATAATTACATGTAATCTAAAAAAATTTAATTTATAAAAAATATCAAAAATTTATTAAATAATCATAACTGAAATCTTTTAAAATTATAATTTTTAATTTCTAACAAATTCATAATTTCTTTACTTATTATCTCAAATAATTAATTTGAATTAAAAATATTTAAAACAAAAATTAAAAAAAAAAATAACATTCATAAAACTTATAACAATAAACATAACATTTTAATAATATTAAACAGGATTCGATTGAAAGGCGTTTAATATTGAATAAATTTAAATGATCGTAATTCAATTTAAATGATATTTAAAATAAAATAATATGAAATATTTATTTTAACAACAAAAATATATAAAATAAATATAAAAATAATTTCTTTTTTTAAAGTAAGGTGAACGTAGACCCTTTCGTACTATAGTTATTTTCATTTTTGGAAATTTCTTAGTTAACAAGAGTGCACTATTGACCTTGTACGATGAGTATTTTTTTTCTTATGAAATTTAAGAATTTTTTTACAATATAATAAAATTAAAATTTATATTTTTATTTTTATTAAATAATAAAAAAACTTTTTACCATAAAATTTATGAACAAGTATAATAAAATATAAAACATAGCACATTGTAATAAAAAAAACAAAAGAAGCCAAGTCAAAATTTTAAATAAAATAGAACATACAGATGAGGAATAAATTAAAAAAAAAAAGTAGCTTTATTTTAAAAAGTGTTGTTTAAACAATCTTTTTTCTTTTTGATAATTTGTCTAAACTAGTTTTTTTTCTTTAAGAAACTAAACATTTTGGTAAAATAGTTGCTTTTATTTTAAATATTAAAGAATTTAAAATATAAACGTTAAAAATATTTAATTTATTTAAATGAAAAAAAAAATGTCTTAATTTTATTAACTAATATGAGATATAAAATACATATGATATCAAAACTTAAAAATTATCACATGTTTAAAAGGAAATAATTTTTTTCCTGAAATGGAACCTATGAAATTATACATGAGAAAAATGCTAATGACATACAAATATTACAAACACAAACACATTTTTAAAAATTAAAAGGAACACTGTTTCTCGATCCCTAACCGTTTATAATTTAATTAAGAATTATGCAATTAATTATAATTTTAATATAATTTTCAATAGTTATAAACTTAATTGAGTTGCTAATGACATACAAATATTACAAACACAAACCTATGAAGTTATGAATTTATACGGATAATAGTTGAACTAAAAGAGGCAACGAGTACATTGGAGAGAAAAAAAAACCAAAAAAATTTAGACTATAGAAAATAATGGGTAGAGATTTTTTAAATATAGTTGTAATAAAAAAATCTATCAAAATATCAACTTCATTTGTAATTATATAAAATTTTAATCCAATATATATATAAATTTTAAAAAATCTTTAAAAATCACAATTAAATATATTTAAATTTTAAAATGCTATAAAAATTATTAAAATTTTCAATTAATACACCCTCTTATAATTTAGTACGTAAATTTTATAGTTTTTTTTTTAAAATAAGTTAAATTTTCTAGTTGTATCAATTTAATCCTTACCCTTTCTTCAGTTTGCCGAATTTGGTCAACAATCATGTATGAGTTTATCAAGTATTTCACTTAAATAATACATTTTTTTAAGTTAAAAATAAATTATTTTAATTATTGAAATGCATGAGCGATGGCAATATTTAGTGTCATGTACCAATAATTTAGCTATTAAACCTGTAATTATTTTTCTTTGAAACTGGTAACTTGTACCACCAGTCAGATTTTTATTTTTAATATTTATAATTTTTATAACGCAAAATATCTAATTATCATAAATCCTCTCTATCTCCCGGTTTTTTTTATATATAATTATTATCATTTGTTGCAGAAATGGAAGTTGATTCATGAGATTTTGAATTTTCTTAACTAGAATAAATAATATGTTAAAATTTATATATGCTAAATCAACTACTCGATCAAGATTAACTTATTATACTTGATTAACTTCCTAAATTAAATTAACAACTTATTAAATCATTTCACAATTTTTTTATTTTATTAAATATGAGAAAAATATATCAATGAACAAAAAATTATTATTAATTTAATATATAATTAAAAAATCATAATGTCGATGATTTATGGTTGCAACATTATTAATAGCTTCATTATGATTGTATCTAGATTTAAAGAAATTATAATTTCATCTAATAAATTTAGTTCCATTCACCTAATTTTAAAATTAATTAAAAATTAAATTAACCGAGTTAAACTTAAATGTATGCACAAACCAATTTCACACTTTCCTCAAATCCTCCCTGAAATTAAACATCATTCACATTTTTTTTATTTTTTTCATAACTTAGATTTGATAACATAAACTTGACCCTCTAAATTAATTGTAAAAATGAATATCACAATCCTTAAAACCGTCCTATGATACTCTCATTCAATTAAAAGATATAAATGCAAAAATAAAATGAAATTTGGCACATATCTCAACTTTAAAATGGAAATTGAAAATTATCTATTTATTTTATTATTAATTTATTTAAAATATTATATTTTATATTCTATTCCTTTAATTCGTAAAATTTAATTTCTACCTTTTTTTTAATTTTTATAAAATTAATCCAAAATTTCAATTATCTTTAAATTAATTTAACGACATTATAACGAATTACAAAGAAACTTGACTTTTTAATTCATTTGATCCCCTAACAATTTTACAAAACATAATTTAATCTTAATCTATGATAAAATTTATAATTTAATCATAAATTTATCAAATTTTTGATTATATGATTATTAAGTATAATGTTATTAAATCAATTTAACATAAATTAAAATTTTGAATTAAATTTGTTAAATTTTAAAAAATTATTTACTAAATTATATGAATTACATTGTTAGGTGTCATATTTTAATATTTTACATAAATTAACCACCAAGTATATAGATAAATAATTGATAACTGTATTTTATATAGTTATTTTCATCTATTTTATTAATTATAATTGTTATTTTCTTTACATTTTTAGTTAATTTTAATGTAATAAATTAATATTTACTGTTAGTTTCTTAAGAAATATATTTTTAAGAAAATTAAATAATTTGGATGAAAAAAGGCTTAATTGTAGATAATAAATGTCTCAAAATATAATTTAAATGAAAAGAGTGTTTAATTGCAATTAATAAAAATATAAAAGTTAAATTAAATTAGAAAATTTGCTTAATTGCAATTAACAAAAATTTAAAAGTTAAATTGAATTAAATTGGAGGGTTAAACTGTAATTAGTAAATTTATTTTCTGCACAGGAAAACGAGGCCACTCGCGCGATCACCAACGCGTGACACGCACCGTTCATTCAGGAAATCAACGGTTATAATGAGACACGTGGAGCCAAATGAGACGATCTCGAGTGGATGCGCGTTTTTAGGTGGCACGTTGCTCGCGTTGAGTGAGGCCCACCTATCGCACATGCCGGCGTGCAATGTGGGACCCATGTGTCTACTCCGTAAGCCATTTCTCGTATGACGCTATCCACAGAAGCTTCGTGCGCCCTGCCATTCCAACGAGTAATACAATGCCACGTGTCTTAGATATTATTTCAACAAATCATGTGATGGCACGTGGTATATGTTTCGTTAAAACAAAAACACAGAAAAAGGCACCCGATCCTAACATTTTCTGTGTGCCCCACGTGTCCTCGATGGCAATAATCCCGTGTGACGCATTCTTCGTTCGCTCTCTCTTTATAGCAAATAAATGGTTGCCATGTGTCTCATTATATATTGCAGCAAATGAGATGGCGACACGTGGCAGCATGTATTGAAAAGAAAATAAAAAATGGGACACATTCCCCTATTTTGCGCTATATATATTTAACACGTGTGATATCATGTTTCAAGTATCTTGTCCCCCACATGGATTTTATTATTATTTTCGATACATTATTTTGTCTCCCGCGTGTAGAAAAATATATTTGTTTTTAAAGATTTGATGTTATAAATAGGAGATTATTGTGATAAATTTAGAGGTGGGTTTTGGAGTTTGTTTTAGGAGACTTGGACTATGGAACACGCAGAAGCAACTTTTTGTTTCTCTTGTGTTCTGCGTGTGCCAGAAAATTTAGAAGCAGAAATGTTTTAATTTTCTTTGTGTTCTTGAGCAAATACTCCTTAAGTGTTGTAATTTAATTTTTATTTATGAAGTAATTTAATTTTTCTAGGGTTGCGTTTTATCTAAATGTATGGAGCTTGAATTTTATTATTTTTGAATGATTTATTAGACTTTTAATTTGTTTATTCTATTTATAATTAATGCTTTTGATTATTGGAAAATTTATCAATTGATCTGCGACACTTCAATAAACTTAGAATAGGCATTTTTGTTTATATTGCTCGTGGATAGAATAACATGTATATATGAAGGATAAGAATATACATTTATCGTATGTGTGGCCATTTGAGAACTTAGAATGTCATGAATCTTGGTGAATTTAATTCTCATATGAATATAGTGAATTAATTTAACGAGGTGTGTCTATACGGAGCTGAGAAGAGATGTATGGATAAAATTAGAAGTTTTCGGTTGACAAATTAAATTTACAAAAAATATAAATTAAGAGAAAATGATATGATTCGAGTGGACTAATTTGTGAAAACTGCAATCCTAGAATTTTCTTTTATTTTGTTATAAAACTTTTTAGTTAGTTAAATTATCTTCCAATTAACGATTGTTTTTGATAAAATCAAAGCGAAACAATTTTAATACTTAACAAACTATAGTAACAAATCTCCGTGGGAACGATAACTTACTTATCAAATTTTATTACTTGCGACTTTGTATACTTATACGATTTTATGTTCTCCTAAAAGAGACAACAAGTTTTTGGCGCCATTATCGAGGATTTGTTTACTATTTTTATTGTTGATGTTAATACCAATCAATTTGATTTTAATTAAAAAAAATTATGCTTCGTGTTACTTGCTTAATTTATTTTTCAATTTTCTCGTAAGTTGAGATTTTGTTTGACACACAAATCTTAACTCACAAACAGAAAAAAAATTGAGAAGTCAAGCTAACGACTATAAATCAAGCACTTCTTGGGAGGCAACCCATGTGTTTTTATTTTTATTTTCGCATGTATTAGTTTTTATATTTCTTTATGTTGTTATTTTATTTTATTTTCGTAAGTGCAAATTGGAGGAAATGAAGCTATTTTGGATTTTAACCTTACAAACCAAACCAAAAAGTTTCTTTAAACCCATCTCATATGTTCTTTAATTTCGCACACTGAGGACAATGTGCATATTAAGTTCAGGGATATTGAACTTAATTGAAATATTTTCTAAGTATTCTTGCTTGTGAAATTTTATTTGTTTAATTGATTGAAGATATTTTGCTTTTAATGGTGATTTATATTTATTTTCTCGGTTTAAATGATGCATAACTCCTTGAAAAATTTAAATATTATATAAACTACGAATAATTTTTACGTATGTTTCATTTTTATAAGAAAACAATATTTATGAGCATGAGTCTTAATTTTTGAGTTGCTATGGTAATTTAGAGAAGGTTTATGTGAATATGCAATTCGATTGATATTTGTGGTGTCACAGTTCTTAGAATTTGTTTGATTTTCTCTCTAGGCGAAATTCTAGATAACACTTAACTAAAAAAATGATTTAGGTCATTTTTAGATCGTTTGAGCCTTTCTAACTACCTTTACTTGCTTTATCCATAGTATTCCCCTTTTGAGTTTCAAAGTTTATATATAAATTTTTATCTCATTTCAAAAGCCTAGTAAAAAAAATATATTCATATGTATAGATATATCGATTTTTCTTATCTCACTAACACATGACAATTGTTAGTAAATGTTTAAAGATATATTGAAAAAAAGAGGATACTGGAAAAAAAGATATTGAGAAAAAAAAACAGATTCTAAAAAGAAAAAAAAGAAAAAAAAAAGAAAAAAAATGATTTTGCATGTTACGTTAAATCTCAAATTGGAAAGTATTCATTGAGATATTAGAAGTTATTTTATTCAATCCTAAAATGATGTGTTTAGGAAATATTTGAGCTATTTATTATCTTTTATCTTACCTTTAACTAAATCATACGTTACAAGTTTAATAAATTTTTATTGTTTTTTGGTTGTGTTTATCTAGTAAGTGGAGAAAAAATTTATTATACATGCATAATTTATTTTAGCTAAAAACATGAAGAAAAAAATTTGTTTATACGTGTATAATATAAATGTATTACGTACAATTATTAACTACGGACGTGTTCGACTATTTTACACTTTTCCTCGTTTTTCAAACTTTTGATAATTGTGTGAAAAAATAGGTATATGTTTTTTTACGAGTAATGAATATTTTTTATTTTTAAAGTTATTTAGAAAAAAGTGTTTTTGTTTCAAACATAAATTAACATGGGATAATGTTGACTTTTCACTCTTTTATTGATAATTGTGCATGAAAAAATAGACAAGTAGTTAATTTTTTTTAAAATAATGAACTTTTTTTTAAAAATTATTTAGCAATATATAATGGCTAGCAAGGGAATTGTTTTACACGAGATTAAGTTATATATGTTTAAGAATAATAAATATTAAATATAAAATTAATAAATTAAAGAAAGCGAGAATATTAAATTTATTTTAATGCGTTAAAAATTAGATATAAAATTTATATAAAAAAATTTAAAAATTATTATTGAAATAATTCATATTTATTTAAAACTCAACCAAAATTATCTATAATTAATATTTTTAATATAAGAAAAATTATTATTAATATTTTATTCATAATTATATATCTTTTAAAATCTCTCGTATAACTATTAATATAGTTATTATTTTTTATGAAAAAAAAATTTAATTATTAAAATATATTATTTTATACTCAAGATTTTTTAGAAATTAAAATAATTTAAAATTAAAATATAATATGTATTAAAAATAATAATCATTAATATTAATTACTTGTATAAGATTTTTTAATACTATCTTGTATATATAATTTAAAATTTAAATTATGATATTTTTAATTTTAAATAAAATAATTCAAATAATTATTATATGTTACAAATTTAAGAAAAAGTAAACTATAATTGTATACTAAAAATTTATTTTTTAAAAGAAGTACTCGTTTTTTAATCTTCAAACATACAAAATAAAATTATAGCTATTTATTATGGGTTATAAATTTACATTTAAATTTTATTAAAAATAAAAAAATAAATTTTTATATGAGCTAATAATTAATAATTTATTTTAAATAAAATATGAATTTATACTGAGTTAAGCTCATCAAATGTCTACCTATTAATCGAGGTTTGAAATATCGATATCAATATATAATTTTTATAAAAAATATCAAAGATATTTTTGTTATTGGAGTAAATTTTGAAAAAAAATTACAAAAATTATGAAAACTCTATCAAAAATATAAATTTATAAAACATCAAACAATAAAATACTTATATTTTAAACTAATTTTTATTTAATACATACATTTTTAAATACTTAAAATATATATATATATATTTATTAATAAATTAATTAAAATATATATTATTTTTTATTAATATTGTAGAATAAGTAGTTAAAATATTTGAAATAATTAACTAAATTATCTAATTGTATTAACTATTATAAATTGATAAATCTCGATAGTATGTAAATAAATTTTAGTAATTATTTATTTTTAAAAATACTCATAGTTAAAAGATATATAATGAACCATATACTTTAATACAATCTATGTGTTATAAGATGAATATAAAATGGTAGGAAAAAAAACATATATCTTGATTTTGTATGTTAGAATTGAATTAAATGTTAATGTTTTAATAATATATTATATAAAACTTTCATTCTTTTTTAATTATTTATTTAACATGTATAGTAAACATAAACATAAACATGATACAAATAAAAAAAAGATATATTATGTTTGAAAAAAATAAATTGAAATAATTATTCGTATAGAATAAGAAAAAATAAAAAATAAAAAATAAAAAATAAATTAAGAATTTATATTTTTTATATTTTATTAGGATAATATTTAAAATACGTTAATTAAAAAAGATATTTAATAATATCTTAACTATAATTTAATAAAAAAATATATAATTATTACTTTTCAATGCATAAAAAACAAATATAGTTGACATTTCCTCTTCATTATTACCTACCTATCCGATTATAATCAATATAAATATAAACATCAGCTTGGACCCAATCAAAAGAACCGTACACGGTTACACCTCATCAACGCAATTCAGCGCGACAAAATAGATTTTTTTTTCCAATTTGTTGAGAGTTATTTAATTTAAAAATCCTTTTTATTACATCTGCAAATGTTAATAATAATATTGAAGTAAATTGATGTGACATAAAAAAACATAAACAAAAATGCGTGCTTAATGCAACATAAATAATTTTCACAAAAACCCTTAAAACCTCCATTTTTTTACGCAACTAAAACCTACAATATTTGTCTTAAAAATTATTTACAAATTATAATTTACCATACAACATTAAATAATTTTGACATATATTAATATAACTTAGAAAATAATATATTTTTGTACATTTTGCATTTTGCATAAAATTAAAAAAATTCTTACGAATTAAAAAGATATCGTCACTTTGAAAAGACAACGAATAAGAGAGAGAGAGAGAGAGAGGGGGGGGGGGGGGGGAAGAAAGGAGGAAAATAAAAATAAAAAATCACCGTCTCTCGAAAAATAAACAACCAAACAAATAATTGATATTTTTTATATTTATTTACATATTAAATATTTTATTTAAATTATTAATATTTATTTTAATCAATTTTAATAATTTAATTTTTAAAAATTATTATTAAATTTAAATAAAATAAATATTAATAAACTTGAAGTGGGTCAAGTTACAACTTAGAAAAACAAACACAATCCCTACCTCACGTCTTCAACAAAAACCAAAAACCAAAAACAACTCCGAAATCCGAAATCCGAACTCCCAAATTCTCTAATTTCTTTCTTATATTTTCACCTTCATTACAATATAACATATGATGTCTAAAAATCTTCAAAAAGATCAACAAAAGCATCTAAAAGACATATTCGATCGCTTTGACTTGGACTCAGATGGCAGCCTAACCCATCTAGAGCTAGCAGCTCTCCTTCGTTCCCTTGGCATCAAGCCATCCGGCGACCAACTCCACGTCTTGTTATCGAACATCGATGCCAACCGCAACGGCACGGTCGAATTCGATGAGCTCCTTGATATTATTATGCCTGACATGAATGCAGAAATTCTTCTTAATCAAGAGCAATTAATGGAGGTTTTTAGATCATTTGATCGTGATGGAAATGGCTATATCACTGCAGCTGAACTAGCAGGATCTATGGCTAAAATGGGTCAGCCTTTGAGTTTTAGAGAACTTTCTGAGATGATGAGAGAGGCTGATTCAAATGGTGATGGTGTTATTAATTTTAATGAGTTTGCTACTATTATGGCTAGATCTGCTACTGATTTTATTGGCTTTTCTTTTATCTAGTTTAATTTAATTGCTTTATTAATTGTGTTAATTAATTTATTTATCAATAATATTTCAAAAATAATAATTTAGTATAAATTTTTACACACTTTATATCATGCCAAGTGTTAAAAAATTATTTTGGAAATTAAAAAATTGATTATTTTTTTATTGTCGTATGTCACATTTGGATTATGTAATTGAAAAATGGGAGCAAATTCGTGTTTTTAGTATTTCTTTGTTTTTCTTATCTCGTTTCGTAATTCTTTTGTTGTTTTTAAGATCATACATGCAGAGAACATTAAGGGAAGTAAAGGGAGGCTATAATCATAAATTGACCATCATTATGAGATTCTAAACTGAAATTTTCATTTCTATATTACATACGTTGATGCAAATTTTACAGAGTAAACCATGTTACCAATTGAAACATAACTCAAGATGGCATTTATCCACTAAATATATAGGTTTATTAAAGTCAAGGGATCGAGTCTCGTTTAAAGCGTGTATTTGTATACTATTTCCAAGTAAAAAAAAAAAAACATTTGTCTTCTCCATGGTTGCAGAATTAATATACTAGCACCAACCTTTCAATTGCTAAGAATATGTTTTAAAGTATCGTTCTATGTTGTATATATGCCTTTCTTGACAACAGTATAATATAATCAAACACTTTATTGAAGAAATTGGAAATTGGAGACACATGTGTGATTTGATTAAACTTTACTAACATAATTGTCATTTTTTTAGTAATGAAAGGTTATGAGCATATTTGTAAGAGCTAGATACCAAAACAAAAATAAAAACCAACAAAAAAAAACATAGTTTACTCTCATATAGAACGCAAACCACTAGTGAAACAATGATCAGTAGCCTAAGGCGGCAAAAGAATAAAAATATACAAATGTCATGCATTTCCTACGCTGTATATATTACTGTAGTTGATACTGTACAGAGTCATCTGGCAATCGTAAACTCTACATCACAGCTTTAGAATTTCATGGCAGTCTACGCAACATCCCAAGAGCCCCAACTCTTTCCGAAACCAGTGACCACTTCTTGATAGCTAACCAAGCAAATCTACAATTGTTCCTAAGGTTTATGGTTTTAGGCATTAGACTTTGCTGCAATAGAGCGTGCTGTAAAACCAACACTATTCGGCCGCAATGATCTTTGCCGCACCATCTCACAGTACTTCGGATCATTTAATTGCTTGGAATACCCTGCATACCTTATCCATTGTATCATTTCATGGTACATTGGGAAAAAGCGCATCTGAATTGATGAGTACACACAATATGGAACCAGTGCTGATATTGCCACCAAGATAGTGACAATCCAGTAATAAGGAGCTGGAGCAAGGGCTTCAACAAAGACATGGTAAGCATTTTTTGAAAATTTGGGAGGGAAGGCTCCATATACCACAAGAAAGAGGTACCATATGGCAATAGTACCCCAGATTAGGATGTGCTGTATCAACGTGAAGTAGTTTATTGCAAGCGCCATCTGCAAATTCACAACCCAAACAAGGCATGTGTACATTGTTGCCCCGAGAATTTCCGATCCAGAAGTTTTTCCCGCGTCATTAAAGGCTTGTAAATTCATTGCACGCGTGCAGAAGAAGAAAATTATTACACCACTGCAAAGCCCATTTAGCATCCAGGTAAATATTCGACGCCAGCTGAATAGAACATTTTCAACTCCTTCTTGATATAATAAAGGAAACTGCAAAAAGGATGGCGAGAAAAGAAGAAATCAAGATGAGCATTTAGTACGAAACTAACACATCAGACCAAGCCACCAACGATTGAAACATGTACAACTTGTACTAACAACAAAGCATAACCAAGTAACCAACAACCAAGAGGTTAGATCAAGTAGTCATCTTCCAAGCAAATAGAGAAATAGCAATAATGTAATTTGTTATTCAACTAAGCCAAGCATGGAAAACTAGAGATCGACTACTTCACGAGGAGATTACAGAGACCAGCTGTCAGCAAAAGTTTAACTGGTATATTAAATGGCATACCTTGAGGCAAAACCTTGCAGATACATCTTGGTCAAAAATTCCCATAGCAACGACTGGAAGTGATGAGAAGAAGACATTATAAAGAGACAAAAACCAATCATTATATGCTGGTTGCCCAGAAAAAGACGCATGTGCCTCGTATAAAAAGAGAGTGAAACCAAATGTGACGTTCTTGTAGAAAAAGTAGCATATCTGCCAAAAGAATAGATCAACCCTTTAATAAGACAGATTAACTAGGTAACAGTTCCAAGGTGTTGAGATGCATACAGGGAAGAGATTTACCATTGATGATATCCGTCTATAACACCAATGTCCATGCACAAGCAGTAATCGCTCCAAATATCTAAACTGAGCAATTGCAATATCACTTGACATGACAGCCTGATTTGAAAAAGAAGGTCAAATTGTGATTTTAAGGCAAAGCTTAGCGTTTACATTTTAAACCAATTAACAGATCATTAGAATCCATTGAATACCTGCATTCCTTCAACCCCACTGATTCCAACACCGATATCTGCTTCTTGAAGCATTCCAACATCATTGGCACCATCACCAATTGCTAACGTTGTTTTACCGGTTCCAAGTTTAACAAGTCTTGTAACCTGTTTTATTATAATTTCAATACAACATTCCAAAAAAAGAAAAGTTTTTGAGTTCGTAGTATAACTATTGGGATAAGAAATGATGAACTATTATATCCTCTATAAAGGAAAATATGCTAAAAGAATGCAGATATACCAAAGCCTTTTGTTTTGGTGACGATCGACAACAAATAACAGATGAACAACCAATGGCAAGATCTAGAAACTTTTGTTTCATATCATCCTCTAGAGCATAAGTAAGTGATTTTCCATCAATAATTAAAGCAAGAGGACTCCCACTAGATGCACAGAGTTGAGCCATGCCCTCTTTTATCTGTAAAAGGACACTTTCCTTGCATGCCTAAAAAATGAATCAGCAAA
Organism: Hippophae rhamnoides; assembly: GCA_033030585.1. Lineage (NCBI taxonomy): Eukaryota > Viridiplantae > Streptophyta > Magnoliopsida > Rosales > Elaeagnaceae > Hippophae > Hippophae rhamnoides. The sequence continues at coordinate 41,545,952 of CM065434.1, forward strand.
ATCCCATCAATAAGACATTCTAATCTTAAGGGATATATCTTTAACAACTATAAGATTTGAATAAGGCATTACAACATGATGGATTGTATAAGAATATGGTCCTGTGATTCTCATTCGAATACTAATAACCTCATTACTCCAGTTTTAAATCCCATAACACTTAAAAAAGTAGTCCATTACATTAATCATTTCAACATTCAATCGTTAACAAGTAAACTACTGTTTACTGCATACTTCAACCATAAAGATTCATACCTCAGCAACAGCAGCCTTTTCTCCCGCCTTTTCAAGTGCTTTAATTTCTGCAGTATCCAAGTTGATTATTATCTGCTTCATTCCTTGCCGAAGCAAACTACAAGAAAAACTGAAAATTGACAAATTCATGTCAGAGATATTCACAAGTAATCCAACAAGCAGAGATCCAGTCAACAGAAAACATCATAACCAACTATTGTACCCAATATTAATGGCAGTCTCCATTTTGTCTCCAGTTAAGACCCAAATCTTTATTCCAGCTTGGGCAAGTTTATCAATACAATCAGGAACCTAAGAAGTGCAACAAGAAAAGAATCATTTCAGTCACCAATATTCTATACTTGATCTTGTATAATGGCAATTAGGATTATTCCAACTTACCCCATTTTGGAGTTTGTCCTCCACAGCAGTGGCACCAAGAAGGATTAAATCCCTCTCAATTGTCTCCGCTACTTCATCAATCAATGCTTCCTGATCTACACTAACAGAATTTTTGGCCTCAGAAAACTTCTCATTAAACTGCATGTATTCTTCCTTGTCAATTTCCCGATAAGCAAGTATCAGAGTTCGTAGACCGGCATCAGCATACTCATTCACATGGGCACGGGTTGTATCTTCATATTGCCTGCCATTCTTGGCCAGCCTCTCAAACATGACACTGCACACGACGAATAATTAACATTGTCATCTTAAAAACATTCAGGAAAGTTAAAAAAATTATTTATAAAAACAGTGGGGGGGAAAAAAAGTTTTCACCTTTTGCTTATTTCCTTTCTTTTAAGGAAGATAAATATACAAGGTTAAGGATATTGATTACAAACCTGTCAGCACCTTTTGAAAGTAATAGTATTTTTCCTTCTTCACTTTCTACAATAACAGACATCCTTTTTCGTGTGCTATTGAACTCCAAAACATTCAAGAGTTTATATGATCTGCAAAAGATAACTTGCTTTGTAAAGATACTACTCACAAGTTAATGCCCCCAATAATATTGTTTCAATGGTATTAAAACTTGCTTTGTAAAGATATAACTCACAAGTTAATGCCCCCAATAATATTGTTTCACTGGTATTAAAGAACCTTACAGACTAGGAGTAGGACAACCATACAATAAAAAGGCAAGCCAAAGACATGAAAAAGTTGGTGTTTCCTTCAAGTTAAGAGAAATGCTGACCTTTCAACTTTCTGACCAGATGCTGGATCAAACTCGTAGAATGATATGCTGGTCTGTGTTCTCTTAAAAAATTCAAAACCAATTTCTCTTGCTGCAATCACAAATGCTGCTTCATCTGGCGATTCAGCTTCATATGCAACCTTTCCTGTATTTTCATCTACTTCAGGTATGGCTGTATGACAAATTGCCAATAAACGAATGAATTTCTGAATGATATCAGCATGCGGCTCATTTAACCAATTGCCATCCATGATTCTTTCATCCTTAAAATTGAAGCCTTTGACAGGAAGCTTTTCATCATTTGAATCATCCACATACCTCAATTCATTTAACTTTTCATAAACCAAGGGGGAGCCATTTCTTCTTGCCATAGCTCTTTCAACCTCTGTTTCTCCATGGCCATAAGCATTCCCAGCCACAGAAAACTTGATGAACTCCATAGAATTGCAAGTCAAGGTCCCAGTCTTATCAGAAAGTATTGTATCAACCTGACCAAGTTCCTCATTCAAGTTTGAGGTACGAGCATGTGCTGGTTTATCGGCTTCCTCATAGTACATGTTTATATCCTGATTGATGAAGATGCACTGAAGAACTTTGACAATTTCTATTGACACATATAAAGAAATTGGGATAAAGAAATTATATAGCATTAAGACTGTCATAAAATGAGAAGCTGCCGCTAATCCTGATCTCTTGGGATCAAAGAAAACTGTAGAATCATCTGGCTTAAGATACCATCTTTTCAACTTCCCATCTTTTATGTCATCTTTAGTAGATATACCAAATAATATTGACCCAAAAAATGCCATAAGAAATAAAAGACAGAACAAAAAGTAGATAATTTTATCCATTTTCTTCTCAATTTTGCTTCTTTTTGAAGGAGGATCTGTAGAATTTTGAATGACCTTTGTGTCATGACCAGTAAAGATCACAACCCCATATATGTAATCTGTATTACGGAGTTTGGAATCTCTAAGAAGTAGTTGTTGAGGAGAGAGAGGATGCTGTTGCTCTTCAGATTCCATACTTCCAACAAATGAGTACAGATTTGCATTTGGATCTTCACATTTAATAACAGCCTTAAAGTTGCAGACATCATAATCTTCATGCAAGAATGAAGTTACATCCAATGCTTGCTTTAATTTTAAATTTGTCTCACCATCTAGGTTCATGGTCTCGACATAGCATATTGCATCCTCAAAACTTGATGAAAGTAAGATAAGATCGGCTGGAAAAAATTCATCCTTTTCCACCTTCACTACATCCCCAACTCTCAAATGTTTCCACTCAGTGTCCTCAAAGACTCCATCTTGTCTATGAACTTTCACCTCTCTACTGTTCACCTCGTTATCCTGGACAAATAAAAAAAATGTACTTCTAATTGTGAAAGTTGGCACCAAAAAGTATCAATTTGTTATAAACTCAGTTTCTGTAAGGGGGCATAAAGACCTACAAGCTGACAGTTATAACAGCTTGAGAATTCTTTCTCTGTGTGTTAGTTGTTTGAGTGTGCACTATAACCCAAAAGTAACTATAAATAGAGAGTAGGATAACCAAAGGAAACAAGCGAAAAAGACTTGAGAGATTCATAAGGTGTAGTGTGTTGGCTGTGAAAAACTGAGGTATTAAGGTAGTAATAGGTTTCTTGAAGCTCTCTTAAATCACATATTGTAGTAGAGAGGTATTGTAATCTTGTGCTTTGATCAAGAAGGAAAAAAAGCTCGTTGCTGTTAGATAGTGGATGTAGCCATTTTGAGCAGAACCACTTTAAAATTCTGTGTTCTTACTATTGCTTTTACATGTTCTTGAGCTGGTATCTCACACTTATATCAAGTCTAAAAAACGGTTAACTGAAAGGAACAAGCACTTTATAAAATTAAAAAAATTTGGAAAACCAATCAGATAACTAAATTTAAAAATTAAATGAATAGACAACGATCATGTATATACACATTAAGTCTAACCAACAGCTACACCTGATATTTCACATCCTCTAGATACAACTAAACCAAACAGAAAAGTTGAGAAAATAAGAAAATACCATTTTTCTCAAGCAGTAGCTTAGAAATTAAAAAATAAAAACACTTGCATTCACCATAAACTTTAAGCCACCGAAAAACATAAATAAAAAATGATTATGGATTTCTTGGAAGTGTAGAAGATCAACAAGGCCATGGAACACACTCCAAAAGAAGGACATCAAGGCTCCAAAGACCCAATAAGCAGTTTAGCACCATAACAAAATTTCTATCTCCAATCAATAGTTTTCTTCAGGGCTTAGGATATAATTTGAAAAAATCCACAAAACAAAAACCATTTCTCAGACAATACTTTTTCTATAAACACTGAACAACACTTTCTACCTCAAATATTAAACTTAAAAAAGAATAATTCAAATAAATCAGAACAAATGAAAAGAACAGGGCAGTGAGGAGGGAAATAAAAAAACAGTACCTGATTCTTTCTTCTCAAATCTTCAATACCTTCTTTGCACATACTGGCACCAACAACAAAAATTAAAGGAATGATAGCACTGACGGCAGAATAAGGAGCAAGTGGAGTGAAGGCTAAAATGCCATTGATTAAAAAGAAGAAGTTAGCCACTCTCCTGAACTGCTCAAACAAGGACTTTGGAAAGAAAGTGGCAGGAGTATATTTAGTACTCCTAACATAATTATCTCCATAATTATGAATTGCTGCTTCTAAACAACCAGGTTCATTACAATAAACCACCCTGGAAAAGCCTGGTCCTCCAATATTTGCATGTTCATCTTTGAATTGCTGTTTACCACAAGCAAATGAGTAGATCTTGCTTAAACGCAACTTTCTCCTTCTATTACCCCTTAGTTTTCCCATTTTCTATCGCTCCAAATTACTATCTAACTAAACCCAATACCAAAACTCAGAGAAACCCATCAACCAAACTCCTATTTTCTTACAATCAAATGCTTATCTTCAATAATTAATGCAACTGTAGCAACCACCACATGTAGGCAGAACCATCGAAGAGCAATGAATAGAAATGATAAAGTAGCCCCTGAAAACCAACTCCTCCTCTTCTCTGATAACTACAGCTTCATTAAAGGACACTTATGTCAACCAATAAATACTAGTACTTTTGGTCCAAAAAACAGTAGCCAGAAAGAGCATTGACCCAAAAACTAGAATAATTAAATATCAGACCAGAATAAAGCAAAACACACAAAATTCTTTGAAATGAGCCAGAAAAATTCAACTCTAAGGAAAAAGAAAAGCACAAAAATTTAGTGATTATATGGAAAATACGTCCGACCCAGCAACCCAGTTTAGTTAATCTGCGAAATTTTAGCAGTAAAAGGAGTAATTATTTTCCTCCTACCTAACAAAAATAACCCAGAATCAATAACTTTGACACGGTTTAGAAATCATTATATACAACCAGATTACTTTCCCAAAAGCCGTAAAACAGATAAAATAATTTTGTACAAAAAGTCCCATACTTGATTTGTTCACTAGAAGATGAAGAAAACGCGAAAACTTCGAATGGAGAAGAAAATGGATCTCGCACTTTGACCAGTGTAATAACGAGCATTTGCGTTTCTTAGTCACGGACAAATCCCAAAAATTCAGCTACTTCTACAGTAGAAAAATAAATACGATATGGGAAATTTTTGAAGATTAAATAGAATATGGGAAGATCCGAAGAGTCCAGCATATTTGTGTGTTTCCTGGTAAATTCAATGGGAAAGTATTTAATTTCGTTAATTTTTTTTTTGAAAAACTTCATAAATGGTGACTGTTTCAGCTCTCGGAAGAAAAGTCTCTTCCTTTATGTATTCTCTTCCTTCTATGTATAATAATCTTCATTTAAAAAAAAATCCAAAAGGAAAATACCAGGAAAATATATTAATATTATAAATTTATCAAATAGGGAAAAATATATATATATATATTAGAGAATTGTCGTTTGTGATTTGTCCGATGCAAATTATTGAATCCATTTCAGCGAAACATAGTAATGTTATGTGTCAGGTGACCGGTATACTCGTAAGATTCACGGTTAAACCGAAATAGTTGAGATGTTAAAATAGTTGTGAAATTATTTATGATTTGTTTTATAATTAGTTTTATTTTATTTTTATTTTGTAATTAAATTTATGTTTTTTTTAAATTTATTCAGAAAGAAAAATATAAAAACATCTTTAAAGTCATAACAAAAATCTAAAGTTAAATAATGAAATAAAAATTAAATATAGATTATGATTTTAAAAACTTTATTTAAGTTTCGAAATAATAAAGTGCGTAAAAAGTTCAACAACGTATTGGACGGGTCAAAAACTCACAAAAGAAGGCACTCCCCACATTCCTATTCCCAAGTAATACTCTTTTATTTTTATTTCATCGAAAAAAAAAACACTTTTTACTTTTCATTAAAAAATAATTTTTTTTTTCATTTTTATAATTTATTTGTTTTATCACCAATTCAGTTTTAAATATGATTTTATAATTTTTTTAAAAATATAATAATATTATCACAATAATTTTTATTATATAATAAAATTTATTAAATATTTATTTTATTTTTATTTTTAATATTAATTATAATTTAATATTATTATTAATAGATAAAATTATCGTTAATAAATTATTTTTATTATAATAAAGATTAATATTATAGCAATCTTCTTATTATTTTTAAACTGTTATTATTATGTATTCATTTTGTACAAAGTTTTCATATTTTCATATATCATATAATTATTGATACAAATAAGTTTGATTTAAAAAAGATATATATAACCTTAGAATATATAGAAATATTTATACTTTATTAATTGTTCAAAATTAACATCACAATCATGGTGTTGCAATGTATTAACATCGGTTGTATATATATAAAAATTCCAACCTTATTTTTTAAAAAAAAAATATTCACAACACTTAAACCAAACCATCTGCCTATTTAAATAAATTATGCTTTTAGTCACAATTCGTTGACAATGTCTCAACTTATTTGAAAAATCTATTAAAAAAAATTCAAATTTATTTTATATAAAATAGGGTCTTATACCTTAATTATATACTATTACTTTAATATTTATTCTCACAATTAAATAATATCATTTTAGTATGAAAACTTCTTTACTGGTAGTACGTATATCTTTTGTGAAAAGCTACAACAATATAATGAAATAGTTTTCACATATATAAGATTATTTCTTCTATTGTCAAAACTTATTTTTAAAAAGTTTAGCTATTTTTGCTCTTTTTTTATATATGAAATTTTTAATAAGTTAATTTTTTTTTATTGAAGAGGGTTATCCTTCTACATAAATCTCTCTATTAAGTTTATTTTGTTTGAATATCTGTTATTTTTATTATTATTTTTAATAAAAATATATATTTGTGTAATTTATTTACCTAGCTTTAATTTCAAGGTGATTTTTTTCTCATCTAAATATTAATCTATGATGATTTATATCATTTTATACCCATAAAATTTATATTTTATTATCAATCTAGATTTTTATTGTCGAATATATAAATATTATAATATAATATTAAGATTTTATTTTTTCTAAAGAACGATCAATATATCATTTAAAATAGTTAAAAGATCTATTAAAAAAATCTTATAATAGATAAAAAATAAATAAAATGTCAAGCTTTTTCCCTTATGTTTAAAAAGATTTTTAATTTTTGTTTAATAATTTTGATTGTTGATATATTTAAATTAATATTTTTTATCTAAATTATAACTTTTAATCTATAATGAAATTATATATTTTTTAAAAAGCCTACTGATAATTTTTTTAAAAAATTGTTAATAGTTGAAATGGATAGGTTATGGCAACTACAGGGTGAGGTACAGGGCAAAAAAAAACTCTTTATAATTTTAGAAAAAAAACATTTTTTTTAATAACAATAGACATTTCAGTAGAGGAGCTAATAATTTTCAAAATAAATACACAAAATTATTTTTGAGAGATATTTTTGTTGTTAACAATTATCTATAATTTTTTTAAAAGGGAATATATTGTTAACAATTAAAAAAATACCAATTACAATATATGATTATTATGGGAACCTATAGGGTTTGTGTTTGAAACCTATTAATATATATATATATATATATATGTTTGTGTATATAAGTGTAATTATTTGAAAGTATAATTGATTAATTGTTATTAAAAAAATTAAAAGGAACATTAAAAAAAAGTTTGGGTAACAAAATGATAACCTTGATCAACATTTTTTACTTTTTTTTATTAATGATCAACGTAGGTTAAAATAATTATTACTCAATCCTAAAAAATATAATAAGTTCTTTTAAAACAAGATATAATATTTTTTAAATAACAAAATATAATATGATTGATTACCTAATTAATATTCCATTAATAAAGATGATGGTAGATGGATTGTCACACCAACCATTTTGAAAATCTCGTATATATATATATATATATATATATATATATATATAATTGGAAGCTAAATATGGATAGAATGTATCTTACTGTTTCCGATCAATCATTGATTGTATTTGTCAATCATAGATTTGATTGCATATGGAAAAGTATAGTAACATAAAATAATCCGAGAACATCTTCAAAAATACTCTATTATATTATTTTTGTGCTAAAATAACACAATAAACAGTGCTGTGTTATATAAGATGTGAAATTTGACATTGTTTATGGTGTATTTTTTTAATATTGATAAAAGATAGAAAATATAAACATAAAAAATTATTTTTACATAATTAAAGATAAAAAAACTTACATTGTATTTTAAAATATTTTAATTGAATATTTATATTTATGAATATATTATTTTTATTAAAAAATATATTTTTTAATGTTACATTTAGTATAATATGGAGGAGATGATAAAAAGATAATACAACAATTTTTTTACTAAAATGATGTAATGGGTTTAATATTCTTAAAATTTAAATAATAAAAATAATATCTTTAAAATTAATTTATATCTTGTTTATTTTCATCTTTATAAATTTATTGATGTTATTTGAAATAATTTTTTAAAATTTTATATTATGAAAAAGGTAAATATATGAGAGAATCTTTTGTTTGTTTCGAAAAAAACTATGGATGTACTTTTTACATTATCGATCGGTTTTATTATTATTTTTAGTCAGTTGTTTTTAGGTGAGACTTGAGGGACGTGTGATATATATTTAATATTTTTATTTAATTTAAAATTATCTATATTTATTATATTTAAAAAATAAAAACATTTATTTTGTTATTAAACTATCACTTTTTAATAATAATATAATTAAATTACCATAAAAATAAATATGTAAATTAAATATTACATTTATAATAAGTAAAAAAAATCCTAATAGTATTTATCTTTTGTGTTTAAATTTAAGTGATTTATTTTAAAGTATTAATATACATTATAAATATATTAAAATTATAATTAAACTAATAATATTTTATTTAAAATAATTATATTTGTTTGGTTTATTTTACTAATACTAAGTTATATTCCTTAATATTCTTATCAAATTTAAATTATTTTAACATTTAATTTCCTTTTGATAATCTATCAATTTATGAGTTAAATTATCAATTAAAATTATACAAACCATATCTTGAATGATAAAGTTTTAATTTTTTAAAAATCTAAATGTAATTGGCATGTTTATAACCATGAAGTTAAAAATAAATAAATAAAGTATTTTTAAAATTTATAATTATAAAAATAATATTTTTATAATCAATTCATATATTTTTATTATTTTAAAAAATTATCACATTATTTTATGTTAAATGTCGTTAAAATTAAATTATGATTATTTAAATCCTTTAAATATTAAATATAATCTAACTAAATTCCTTTAATATTATTAAATTATTATTTTTATTATTATAAATTTTAGAAGTATTATTTTTTTAATTTTTAAATATTTTATTTCTCAAAGAATGGGAGAAGATTCGACAAATCAATTAATAAGATGACGTTTGGTTCAGATAATGAAATTGAAATCGAAATCGGAATCGGAATGAAAATAGAATAGAATAGAAAGGAAATAATGTTGTTTGATTTGACCACTGAAATCAAATTCGAAATTATGATTACAGTGTTTGGTTTGTCACTGAATGGAATGTAAAAAACTATAAATGACCTTAATACCTCTACATTCAATAATGTTCAAATAATATCATTTAATTATTATTTTTTCGTGAGACAAAGGATATTATTGAAATCATTATTTTTTTAAATAATTATTACTTAGTTAAAAAGAAAATATATTATCAAAAATATCAATTTTCTAAATAGGGTTTAAGGTTTTGAGATTTGGGATTTAGGGTTCAGGGATTTAGGATTTGAGGTTTAGGGTATAGGGTTATATTTGTGGGTTAAGTTTTAGGGTTTTAGAATTTGAGATTTTGGATTTAGGGTTTAGGGATTTGAGGTTTAAGGTTTAATGTTTTCAGATTTGGGGTTTAGGGTTTTAGAATTTAGGTTTTAGGGTTTTGAGATTTGAGATTTAGGGTTTTATGATTTAGATTTAGAGTTTAAGGTTTAGGGATTAGGGGTTTGAGTTTAGGGTTATATTTGAGGTAAGGGTAAAATTGGAAAACAAATTTGAGATGAGAATGAAATCATGATTCTTAAAAGGAAAGAAGAAATTGTGATTATTTCTCCTTTAGGAATCGATTTCATTCTATACACTCTATTCAGTCTAACCAAACACACAAATAAAATGAATCAATTCTGATTCATTTCCATTCACTCCAACCAAACATCACTTTAAGTGAACCACTACAGAGTTAAATAACAGTTTCAAATTTTTAATTACCATTGTAATCATTAATTCATTATAATAAAATTCTCGTAACGAGCTCTCGTAGGTCAAAAGCCCTAATCATTTGTAAACATGAATGAATATAATTATGGGAAAATTATTGTAAAGACCCCACGATTTTATAAAATTATAAAAAAATCATTAAATTTAAAAAATAAGTAATTACAAGCCTTTAGATATTGATATATTACACTATCTTCTCGTAGATATATTAATTTTATCATTTTGTTGTCAAACACCTTCTTTAAAAAGATTTAAAAAATCAATACATATACTTAATTTTAAAAAAACTTGAAGGTCCTTTTATTAATTTAGTAAATTTGTAGGGATGTATTTATAACCAATCTTATATTTATTATTGTATAAAGTGTACCAAAAGTTTGTTACCTGTGATTAAATACAGTTTAGACCGGTTGCTAATGGGTGTTGTATTACTTCTTATTGAAGGATTATTAAAGTTTATTTGGCAATTTTGTACTAAATTTTCAAAGAATAAACTTTATATTTTAAAAATATTTTTTTTATCAAAAATGATAATAATAAATATTTAAATAGTTATATTTTTTTAAAGCTAGACAGCGGCTCATTTTCCTTATGATTAATAGTGTTAATATTTTTTATTTACTTATTGTTTTAAATTATAAATTATTTATTTAAAAAATATTTATAAATATTTTATAAAAATATGATTATTATTTAATTCTTATTTATATATACGATTTCTTTATCAATTTTAAGGATAGTTTTTTAATACTTGGTATGAAGAATAATTTCAATTTTTTCATTATCAACTCTTTTTTTATATCTTTTTATGCATTTAATGATAGTTTCATGATCTTGCTTTCATTTTATCATTTTAATAGATTTATCTCTTTCACGTTGAATATTGAAAAGTGTTATCATTAATTTTTTTTACAATTAAATAATTAAAAATAAATAAATGATATGATTTGTTATCTATTGAATATGATCATTCTTATAGGGATGTATATACTAACTGTGAATAAATGAAATTATGATTATTTATAAAAAATTGATAGTTTTTTTCTCAAAAATAACTATAAGAGATAAAGTATGGGATATAGATAGTTATTGTAAATTAAAATATCAAAACTGTAATTAATCGAAATCTAACATATATTAATATTATTATTTTATACACATATAATTATATAAAAAAAATATAATTTTAGTAATAAAACACATAATATTTTGTATAATTAGATTGAATTTTATTTATTATTACTTAAAATTTTTATTTTACTTAAAAATATGTGTTAAATAGTTAAAAAATAAAAATAAATGTCAATAATTTTAATAATATAGTAAAGTAAGAATTAAGTTAATATTTAATTTTTTAAAACTAAATAGATTTTTAAATAAATGTTAAAAAATAAAAAAACATGGTTAAATCGTGAATAAATTACTACAAACTTATAATCGATGATTATTAATCGAATGTACCAAAAATTGGTACGAGATAATTATGATTATTAACACAATAATTATGACAAATCACACACCTATTCATAGCTACACGTAAATAAAAATGAATAATTTGTGTTTACGTTATTTTATATAATTTTTTTTATCAAAAATTAATAATTAATAATTTAAAATAATATATAAATAAAAATTTAATATTATTTTTGTATTGAGAGTATTCTTTGTATAAAGATTAACTACCATGTAATTATAAAATAATAATTATTTAAATATTTATTACATCATTTTGTAGTATTTTTGATTAAAAAATAATTATTATTTTTAAATATTTGTTTTATCCCTTAAAATTTTGGATTAAAATTACAAAATAGATTTTGATAATCCTTTTACAAAAACTAGCGAATGTGTAATACTCTACCAAATAATAATAGATCTAAAATACATTTAGATCATAATTAACAAAATTTATCCTTTATTATTTTTCCATAAATTATACTTTGGGTTTTTTTGGTAGCATAATTTAGAAATATCATGTATATATAATATATATAAAAAATATGGGATTAAGATTTGAATTTTAAATTTTTTATACGTTTAAATAGAATAAATGTCATTGAATTACCATAATTTTTGTATTTTATTTTCTTGAATAACATATTATTAATGCTAAATTGCTTGAATCGCACTATTCCATTTTAAATTGCTATTAATAACATTTTTCTTTTTGGTTTTGCTAAGCATATATAATAAAATTAAAATATGTTCGAATAAAAATGCATTGTTCTGTACTATTTCAAATTCCAATTTTGGTTCAATGTTATTCTAATTCTCATATTGTTTGATATATAAATAAAAAGGTGTTACATATCATTTTTTTGTCTTCAGAAAATGATAAATTTATATTTAAGTTTGAAATGTATAGTAACCTGAGTCTATAAATGTTGAGGCTAATATAGAAAACAGAGCTATTAAAATAATAATTTCTAGCTATCCACCTTACATGTCATTAGAAGTGATAGTGTACTGTCCAACAACAGTATAATTAAGATAAATCAGAGCATACTAACTCATTAAATAAAAATCATACGGTGTTATATATTATAATACATGGATTTTTTTTTTTTTTATAACATCGACTGTTTTAAATTTTTAGATGTATGTTTAACACCTATTTTTTTTTTAATTATTTTTTTAATTTGAAGTATAAATATGCACATTTATATTTATATTATTGAACACACATATTTTTATAAAAAATAAAAAATCCGTGTAAGTTGGTTATACCATCTTTGTAATGCATAAGATTCTGTGCAATTATGAACATTTAGATGAATTCATCTACTTAAAATAATTTTATCAACTACAATAAGCATATTTTCTCTCTAACCATTTAACCTAAAAATTACTGTAAAAATGTCACTCACTTACATCAAGTGCCCTGCAATTGACTAAATAAATAAAAGTACAATGCAAAAATTAATCAGGTCAATTAAAAGATTGAGATAAATTAAATCAATTAAAAAAAATTTAGAATATAGGTAGTCAAAAACTAGTTTAACCTACATAAGTTATCAAATATGTAAAAGTGAATTATTATACTTCTGATAACCATTGCCATTTTTAGTTTCGAAATATTTAGTTTTGTAATCAAATTTTCAATTTCTAACCAATTTAGAAAAAAAATTGAAAATTTATTTTATAGCCGTTTTCTAATTTCAATTTTGAAAAATAAAAAATAAAAATAGATATTGCATATTTAATAAACAAATTCTAATTTTAATTTCTAAGTTTTTGAGCTCTAAAATTTAATTTTAAGCTTAAATTTTGATAAAAATTTATCTTATTAGATTTTGAGTCTTTCATTGTTTTAAGTATAGTGAACATATTTGAAAAAAGGTTGACTAATTAGTTTTGAGTGTTAAATAAATTAAAAGAGTAATTCAATTTCTAATTTCATTGCCAATTTTTAAAACATCATTTTAAAATTTAAGAAATATAAGCAAAAAATAAGTTACGAAAACACACCCAATTTAATAATTTAAAAATTAAAATTGGAAATACATATTGAAATTGTTAACAAACAAACCTCAAATTAGTTTAACTAAATTGAATAGAAACTCTTGTATTATTGCATTTTTAAAGAATATATGGTGTATTTAATCAAAATTTTGTTAGATTAGTAAGATTTATGTATTTATGTATATTTTAAAGATTTTTATGAAATTTTATAAATTCTACCCCGTTAACTCAAATGAATTTTATTTTATATAATTTTATGAATTTATATTAATAGTTGAATTAATATTTTAACGGTATATGTTTTATTTCTGTAATATTTTGGATTTGTAGTAAAAAAATTAATATTTAACTTCATGTAAAATTTATATCATTTTAATCATTTTTGTTAAAAATTAGCATTAAAATGTGGTCTATAAAAATTAATTCTAATAACAAAAAATTATTAAAATAACGTAAACGTTAACGAAAGTAAACATTGTAAATATTTTGTAACAATTTAAACTTTGGGATTATTTATATGAATTAAAAATGGAACAAAGGAAAAACAATCGAGAAATTATATAAAATAATACTCATATAATTTAGGGGTGTTCAAAAACTGAATCGAATCGAATTAAACCAGAAAATTATATCAGATTGGAACAAATGATTTTATAAATCAAATGGTCTAATCTAATTTGTATTAATTAAAATTGTTTTTTAAACAATCCGGTTATACTAATTTTTAAATCAGTCGAATCGGACCAGTTTAATAATATATTAAAATTTTCATATTATTTCTCACTATAGGTGTCTAAAAATTGGATTAAATCAGATCAGATCAGATGATTTTATAAATCAAACGGTTTAATTCGGTTAAATTCTTTCCCCAAAATCGAAACGTGGACACCCCATACTATAACTTATAATAATAAAAATATTAAATAGATCTTATTGGACGATGTTTAAAATTTAATACGTCTAAATAACTATACCCAGTGACCGAGCCACGTGAAAGGCTAGGTCGGGATTCAACCTCAGTCAATATTTTGTCCAAAATTTATTAACTTATAGTTCATAGATGAATTATATATATTTCTTTATTTTTAATAAAATTTAATGATAATTCATTAAAAAATAATTATACTTGAGGTCAATCTACTTTCGTAAATTGAATATATTAATAACATTACTTTTATATCTTTTATATCCGTAGACACTTTAATCATTTTAGATAAATTTTAATGATTTTAATTTAATTTTTTTTCTATTTTTTGAAATATTTGTCTTCAAACGTTTACTTGGAGTGCCTTTAATATTAAGATTTATTTTAATTTAACTTAATTTTTAGTAATAAAAAAATATCTTAAAAAAATTTGATAATAAATAACTAAAACATCAAAATGCAACATTACTTTACTAAAATGTGATAATTTTAAAAAATATAATTAATAAATTAAATTTGTGAAAGTAAAATTACTAAAATATCATGTTATTCATTCATTATGTAAGAAACAACTATAACACATGGTTGATAAGGTTTTAGGATAAGGAATTAACTATTCTTCTTTTACAATAAAACTATTTTTTTAGGCAGAATAACTTGACATATTTTTATTTTATTTCTTTAATTAATCTTATATACTTCAATGAAATATAATTTTTTTTCAAAAAAATATACCTATAAATAATACTTAAATTCTAGAACTTCAAAATTAAAATGAGTTTCATGTTCTTGAATTACTATTTATTATTTTTACTTTATAAATTTTATATTTATTATTTAGTATATTAAAATATGTACGTTATAGCTCTAATTAAGTTTTTTTTACTTACTCCGATAATGGTGATTAAATTTGTATAATATCTAATTATATAATGTTTAATATGAAATAATAGATTTGATAATTTTTAATAGTAAAAATATATAGATTTAATATAAATGATTTTATTTTTATTGTTATAAATTTAATAATTTATTATTATTGTTACTTAAAAGAAAATAAAGCAAAATAGAAATGAGAAGAAAAACAAAAGAAAAGAGGTGTTAGAGAATTCTTAATAAATGAGCCCATGAGAGGAAAGCATGGAGAAAAAAAAAAGATTAAGAAAGTAACGAAACAAGTTGCTAGGTAAAGGAAGGAAGTCGATGCACGAAATCAAAAGAGATTTTAAGGGTGAGATAAAAATTGGTAGAGACTTTTCTGTTTGCATTTTTTTGCTTAAAAAATTATGAGTTTTTAAAATCTTTAAATTAATTACTTCTTGAGTAAACCAAATTAAAGTATAAAATCTTAAATGAATAAAATCTAAACTTTTACATGATCTTTAAAAATTACCCTTAAATTTTAAAGTTTTTGAAAAATTATTAAAAATCTCAATAGAATACAATTGTATGGGTATTTTTATGGATTAATTATATAACATAATTTTATTATTAAATAAAGTTTTATTTTAAGAAATCAAAAAATAACACTCTTAAAATTTATAATAATAAAAATATTAATTTAATAATATTAAAAGTGATACAATTAAATAGTATTAATATTTAACGAATGTAAATGAATATAGTTCAATTGGATAACATTTAAAATAAAATGATATGTAATATATTTTTTAATAGTAAAAATATATAAATTATACGTAAGATAAGATATTTTTATTGTTATAAGTTTTAAATGTATTGTTTTATATTATTTTTCATTTGTTTTTAATATAAAAATATAAAAATATTATATTATATTTTTAAATAATATTTTTTAAAATTAATAAAAATAAATGATATTATTTTTAATTTAAAAAATAAATAATATACATAATCTAATATAAAGTATCTCTAAAACCCCATTCTTGGAATTTAACGTTTCAACAATAAAATAACTTAGTAAATTATTTACAAAAACAATCCACTAGCCTCTAGGGCAACTTAGGAAATGCTTAATAGGTAAGAACCGGCTCTGCCGACAAGGAACAACAAAGTTACTTTCTTTTTAGAAGTCACTTTCAACATTGTGCGTGCATTGTTTTGGAGCATTGTTCGTGCTTTGGGCTATTAGGAATCTTGAGCCTCTGCTGGTTTGTTAGCTGTCCATTACCAATTAGCTTCTGACATTTGCTGGGTTTGTTTGATATTTTATCCATTGTCCATCTCATTTTGAAAATAACACCTGATTTTAATTATAAGAGTGCATTTGTATGTACTACTTAGCAGAGTTTTTAAGGGAAAAAGCACTTTAGTAGTTTAATTCTATTTGACAATAAAAGTGCTTTAGACTCTTTTTACTTTTGATATATTTTTCTATTTTTTTATTTTTTCAAACAAATAACTACTTTTCTACAGACTATTTTTAATAAAAAAATGCTTCTTAAAACCCATTTGATTTAAAATAATTTTTTTAATAATGCATCTAGATACACTCTAAATACATAAATATAAAGATAGAATGTAAACAAAATCTTAAAATATTATAAAAAAATATCACATTTAAAACTTATAACATAAAAATAATAATTAACAATATTGAACTAGTATATAATTGAATGGATTTCAATATTAAATAAATTTAAATAATAAATTTCAAATTCAACAATATTTAATATAAAATAATAAACTTAATTTTTTTACTAATAAGAATTTTTCGATTATAAATATAAAATTATTAATATTTGTAAAAAAATATATCAAGCAATTTTGATATAAGAAAATGTATATTTATGTTATTGTATAATTAAAATTGAAAATAATACAATAAAATTGCATTAGTTCTAAAAAAATATAATATTTTTCTAAAGGATGACATTCTTTCAATTTTATAATTATTCTTGAAACTTAGATAATAATAATTTCACAAATATAAATAATAATTCAAATTTGAGAATAATAAGGATATTAAAACACATCAATATGTGTTCAAAATTGTGAAATGCAACCTTATAAAAACTCATAAATGGATGACACCTCAGAGTATTTCGAAACCAAAAGCAAACTTTTTTTCTTTAAAATAATAAAATATATTCATTTTATCAAAATTTTATTACGTTAGATAATTCAACTCTTTAATATATAAGAATTTCAATTATTTAATAATAATTTTTGATTAATGATAACTTTTTAAATATTTTTTTCACATGATAATTTTTTTATAAGTGAATTTTGGAAAAAATATATAAATAATTATGATGAATATAATTTTTACGTTTTTTAGATCATTATTCATTATTATTAAACAGTACACTAATAATAATAGATTCTTAAAGTAAAACCTAACAAATTGGTAAAAAAATCAATAATATTAGATAATAATAAATTTATTATTGAACAATTTGATAAAATAGTTTAAATCATTTAGAATTATGAAAATGTTAATTTAATTAATTTAAGATTAATAAATAATTGAAAGTTTTTTTTTAAAATTCAATTATAGTTAATGTATTGTAATTTGAAAAGTTAATTTTATAGTTTACTATAATTTTTATTTAAAATGTCTAATAAGTAACAAATTTATTATAGTTCTCTAAAATTAATATGATTTTATGTCATATTTGACTTTATTTGATCATGTTGTTTGTTTAAACACTATTTAATTTAATAATTTAATTTATATGCAAGCATAAGTTAAGAATTTTAAGTGAGGTCAATAAACCAAAATATCATACCATTTCATCTTCTTTGTTTAGACTTCTAGGAATTATTGTAGTTTTTGATGAACAATATTTTAGTATGATCTTTTTAAAACCATAATCTATTATTTCTAAAATTTCTCATCCTCTGTATCATTATCTTATAACCTCTCTTAAATTTTTAGTTTTCATTGAGTTGTGATATAATTTTTCAATCACTCTTGTTAACACTATCGAGTAGGTGTGGACTCCTTATTTAGTAGCATTGTCCTTTTATTTACTTCATAAAGCAAAAAATTTATGCTATTACAAACCATCTTTTGAACTTTCCAAAATCAATCATTATCATTTTAGTTTGTTTCACCTAATCCATATCATTCATTTACATATTTTTTGAGTTCTTTTACAAACCCACCAGGCATCATTTTTGAAGTGTTATCCATACCATTTTTGGCATGCGCAACTTTAGGGTTTGTAGGATTAGGTTTTGAGCTCTTTCAACTTCCCTATAATGCTATACAACTCATCTCACTCATTGGTAGTTACTTTACATTTTCATCTACCTTGACAATTATCAATGATTATATTCCTATTAGCGTTTTAACCAATATAAGTAATCTTTTATCCTTTTTTTCCATCATTAACCTAAGCTTGAGCATTCTAGTTTTTAGGAAATTGGTTTACTTTTCCAACTGCATTAAACATAACCTTCCAAATTCCTTATTCACATGTAATAATATCTTTATATGGATTACATTGTTATTATAAATACTTGCTCCATCATTTTCAAATTTCTAATTCAACTCACTTAGAAAAGAAAAACAATCTCTACCAAAATCTCCCATGGCACTATTTCAATCAACATCATTCCTCGTTTCATCTCATTACTTCTAACCATGGCTTCCAACCCAATCTTCATATTTGATGCTGAAATTGATGAATTGATTGAGCAGACGAAACAACTTGCTTGTACATTACTAGAAATTGATATTGATGAAGATCCTAAGGAACCAATATTTGCTACATTTCTTAAATTGGTAGGGAAAGTTCTCTCTTAATACTTTATAAAAAAATTAGATGATTAATGCTTTGAAAAGAGCTTGGGACTTAGGAAATGATTACAATGTTTCATGCTTTATTACTTCTAAGAGAATGGAACCAAAACCTTACAATCCAAGAGCTTGAATTTAACGCTACTTGCTTTTGGATACAAGCCCATGACATTCATTTTGTTGGTATAAAAATTTCCAATGTTGATAAGTGGGCCCAAGTTACTGGCAAACTAATCCAAAAGGAAGAAAATGATGAAGAAATGTTTATGACAAGGAAATTTCTATGATTCAGAGTTGAAGAAAATGTCAATGAGCCTTTAATAAGAAAATGGTCCACAATGGTAGCTCCAAAATATGGATAAAGTTTAGATATAAATGTCTTCCGGACTTCTATGTGAAATGTGATAAACTAGACTATAATGACTATTGAATGTACCCTTTCTGATGTTATTACTTAGCAAGTAAAGGAAGACATCTTCTTACCAATCTATGGTGACTGGCTCAAAGTCACTTTCAGTCAAACTACTTCCATCAACCAATTTTGGTTAACCTCTGATGATAGTTTGAAGCCTTCTATTGCTCTGCCCAACCCCTTTAGGTTTAAGTTAGAAGATAGTCCTTCTCGAAGGAAAACTACCAAACTCTTTTCTCAAGTCATTCCTGATCAAGAAATCCAATTGTCATATTTTGTCTAACAACAAGAGAAATTCTCTAATAAAGCTTCTAGAATTCATTAAGAAGTCCAAGAGTTATTATAAATAATTCATGGGCTTGACATTGCACATTCTACTAAGTTCTTTGATGAATGGTATAGTGGCGCCAAGATGAAGTGTTAAGGTGAAAAATATTGGCCCAAGTTATTGTCCCCACCATTAATTTTGACATAACTAAATATCCTACAGACTAAACACCAATATCATTTTCTAGCTAGATGAAGTTGCACACAATGATAATTTTTTTTCATTCCATCAATTATACATCCAAATTGTGTATCCCCTATTCCAATTTCATAAATTCAATTTCAAGTCTCAATACATTATTGATCAAGAAATCAACCCTTATATTCCTCAATGACAAAGATCACTTCCCACCACCCATACTTTTCCTTTGCATGATACCAATATTGCAATTTATCTTCCAAAAAGAAAGGCAAAAAGAAAGACAAATTAATTTTCTATTTGTAAAAAAAAAGAAACTAAACCTTACATTGCCTAATAACTCAAAACCCAATTCAGATTCCATTATCTACTTAAATTATGCACTCACCACACCATATGACATCCTTCAAGATCTACACAACATTGGAATTATGGGTAATAAAACTACCATTTACTTCAAAGTAATTGTTTCATCCAATTTTGCGAGGTGAGAAGGAAACCTCTAATGTACCACACCTTAGCCATGAAACTAATTAATTAGAATGGTCGAGATCTAGTTCCACCTCAAACCAGAAGGGCATTATGCTACATGATAAGAAAACACAAACCTAACGTGGTATAGATAATGGAATCTAAGACACAATTAGTACTCATGCAACAATTATAATCATCATTCCAAGGTTTTGAAAATGGTATTATCATACCAGCAGTTCGTATGAGAAGTGGATTGTGTTATTTTTGGTCTAATTTTATTTCCTTTTATGTTATAAAAGTAGGTAGTTTTTATGTAATAATTGAAGGAGTGAATTATGCAAATTCTAATGAAAAAATTATTTACTGTTTTGTTTACATCCCCACCTTATCATTACAAGAAATGCAATACTTGGTAGGAAATATCACAATATCTCTCGAGCATTGAGGTTCCTTAGTGCATCATGGGTGATTTGAATGATATAACATATGCATTAGAAAAACTAGATGATTTACCTTTTGAATGTCAATCTGAAAATTAATTAACATAGTTCATCTCTACAATATAGGCTATTGATCGTGGATCCATTAGTACTAAATTTACTTAGAGTAGTAATAGGAAGGAAGAAGGTTGTATTTGTAAAAAAATGAATAGAGTACTAGCTAGCACCAATTGGTTTGTAATTTATCCCAAGGCTTTGGTATCTAATCTACAATGGGCCTTTCATATTTTTCGAAGCCCGGTTTCACGATCATTTTATGAATAACTTATTGATACCTTTTGGTCCTTGCATAAGTCATAACAGTTTTCTTGTATGCTAAATTTGGCGCATTGGCTAAAGAATTGAGTAATTGGAATAAACAACATTTTGGGTATGTTTTAGGTAAAATCAAAAATCTTGAAAACAAACTCACCTTTTTACAAGTATCCAAATGCATCACATAATGTTAAAACAGAGAAGTACATTTTTTCTCTACTTGAAGAACAACTTCAAAGATATGATTCAATACTAAAGCAAAAATCAAGAAAATTATGGATAAGAGACGGGGATAGAAATACTAAATTCTTCCATACTTCAATTAATATTAGAAGAAGAACCAATTTCATTCCTTCCATCACTCTTGACATTAGGTTGAAAATCTGGAAGAAATAACAAACTAGTAATGCATTCTTGACATTAGGTTGAAAATCTGGAAGAAATAACAAACTAGTAATGCATTCTTAGATAGGTTTAAGCTTATATATTTTATTGAAAATCCATCCATTTTAGAAGATCTAAAAGAAATTTTCCCATCAATAATTACAAAGAAAAATAATGATCTACTCACCTCTATACCTTATCTAGCAAAAATTAAAACAATTTTATGGGAAATGCATGATCTTAAAGTCCTAGGACTAGATGTTTTCCTCACTATTTTCTACAAATATTGACACATTGTGGGCAATCAAGTGATCAAAGAAGTATAATAATTCTTCGTTTCAAGTTTTTTAAAAGTTGAGTGGAACCACATTTTCACAACTCTTGTTCCCAAAATAAACAATCAAACTTTATGCAATGACTATCGACCAATAAGTCTATATAATATGGTGTATAAAATTATCTCAAGATTATTTGTTAAAAGGTTGAGGTCTCATGTACAATGTATTATTTAACCGTTTCAAATAGGCTTTCTTCCTGGAACATGGATTGTTTAAAACACTATGTTAGCTTATGAAATAGCCAATATCATTTTAAAAAAGAAAAGGGGAAAAAGTGGGTTTATGTGTGTAAAATTGAAAATGTAAAAAACATATGATCGAGTTGAATGACATTTTTTACTCTCTATCATGTATCACTTGGGTTTTTCCTCTAAGTTCGGTCATCTTATCCATAAATGCATTTCAAGTGTCATTTATTCTATTTTATTGAATGACTCTCCTTAAAGTGTTTCACATAATGTGGTCCTAGAAAAAGTGACCATCTCTCTCCTTATTTATTTTTATTAATCTCTCAATGTTTCTCTAAATTAATCTTACAAGTAGAAAAAAAATTATTATTACATGGTATAAAAATTAGAGTTCTTCCCCTGCCATTTCTCATTTAATGTATACATATAATCTAGATATTTTTACTAGAAGAAATGTTAAAGAAGCATCCACCATTCAATTAACCTTAGAGAGATATTGCACGTGGTCTAGGCAACATGTAAACTTTGACAAATCCATGGTTTACTTATCAAGTAATTTGAATGGAGATTATAGTCATCAGATTTACTCAACGTTCAAGATTCAAAAAGCTTTAAGGCATTTAAAATATTTAGGCAACCCTCTTCCTCGTAGTAGATGTAAAAAAAAGGATTTTCTCATTTTATTAGCTAGGAATTGAAATAAAGCTTGGACAGTTGAAAAGCTAAACTACTTTCACAAGGAGGCATAACAACTCTCATCAAATCAGTTGCGCAAAATATTTCTATTTATCCAATCAACACTTTTAAACTATCCGTAAGTATATGTGAGAAATTTAACTCTTTTTGCGTAGATTATGATGAAAGAATAATACCTAAGCTACTCAATTCTTCGCACTAATATCATAGTCATAGTTTTCTCAACCAAAAGAAGTAAAAGGTTCAAGTTTTCATAAACTCTAAAATTTCAATCACGCAATGCTATGTAAAGCTGCTTGGGATTTTATCATTAACCGTCACAAGTTGTGGGTGTTTGTGTTAAGTAGTAAATATTTAAAAGACCAACACTTCTTTAGGGTGAAATCCAAAACCTTTTACTCTTATATTTGGAAATGACCACAATGGACAAAGGAGATCATCATGAAAGATAGTTATTGAAAAATTGGCAATGGTTAAAGCATAAATATTTAGGAAGACCCTTGAATTCCAAGTTTTCATGGTAAAAAAATTCCTCTATCATTACAAAACAACTATAACTCCGGGTTAATTCATCCTTATAAACTTTGTCATTGAAATCCTAATATTCAATGAAATTCTTCTCAAATCAATAGTTCTTTCCCGACCTATGTGGATGCTTTTATCTAACCCTTACAATAGCTTTGTTTAAATAAAAAAGATTCCTTAAAATGTTTGGGTACAAGGGTAAAAACTTAGTAAAAAATGCTTAGCTCACCCTTATTAGACAATGAGGTAATTATGATCATGTAGGTTTTTGGAAAAAAAACTTTGGAAAGCTAAATTGCTCGAGCGATAAAAACTTTTCTTTTGGAAACTACTAAAAGGTACTTTGTTGATAAAAA
The DNA here is from genome assembly GCA_033030585.1 of Hippophae rhamnoides. Taxonomy (NCBI): domain Eukaryota; kingdom Viridiplantae; phylum Streptophyta; class Magnoliopsida; order Rosales; family Elaeagnaceae; genus Hippophae; species Hippophae rhamnoides. Next base: position 41,569,912 of record CM065434.1, read on the forward strand.
GTAAATTTAAGAAACTGATGAATTTTTCTGATCTTAATTGTGCATTTCATCACTCGAAGATGGAAGATACTAAACATTTTTTCATAAGATGTGAAATCTTACAATAATGGTGGTTTCATTGGAAATGAAATATTTTGTGATAGTTCGCAATAAATTTGGATATCTACACTTATATCAACATAATACTTAGTTCACCAAAAACACTTTTACTTATTGATATACCTTATTATCATTTTATTATCTTATTCTTAATAATGTTTGAGCAAATTTAGTATCTTTGGAATCAAATTATTTTCAATAACGACAATTTAAATCCCAATTCTCATGTGGTCTTCATTAATTCAAGATTTAAAGAAGTCAAGAAAGTTTTACTTGATAAGAGATACGTCAATGATTCTTTAAAAATTAATATTTTGGTTTACGTTCCTTCAAATTGGTAACCTCTGTCAAAATCTACAATGAAATATAATGTTGATGCTAATTGAAAAAAATGATCAAGCACGAATTCACGAATTCAAATTATACATGTAACATAACTTACACTGGGTGCAATCCTTTATTCACTACATTTGTGAATATCGCGGAAGCTTTGGATTTCAATGTGACAATAGATCATGCATTCACTAGAAATTACAAAGAAGTTTACATAGAAGGAGATGCAAAGTTTATTGTGTAAGCACTCATGGAAGATAATTGGCTCTTAGTTTTAGACAATGTCAAAGAAGTACTTTTGAAAGGTCAAAACAAGTTATAACTTTTCAAAATGATATCTATTTATCGGATTTTTAAAGAGTTGAACATCTAAACTCATAATATTATTTTATTTGATCGATCGGTTGTTAGCCCATGCTTACTTTAATGTTAGCCAAAAAAAACTATTGTATGAGTTACTTATTTTATTATTCTAAAGTGTTTACATGAAATATTGTTTTTTTTTAAATCTTAATAGAAGGAAAATAAGTTATATTTCTTATTAATTTTGTGGAAAACTATATGCTAATGGTTAAACAAAATACATCTTAACAAATTATAACGGATTTTAAATTTATCAAAAGAATTTTTAACTCGAAGAATAGTAATTAGCAACAAAAAATTTTTTTGTTTGAATATGGGGTCACACCTTGCCTTCCAAATAAATTGTACCACCAAACACAAATCATCATCTCCATGATCATAATCACACAGCCTCTATTTAAAGCATTGGAACACTTATTTAAAGTTGTTATTTTGTATTCCCACAGTTTGAAGAGCATGTATCATAGATATAATAACATTTTTTGTTGCTTCACACTTAAAGAATAAGTGCATCAAACTTTCATTACTCACCAGAAATTGGACACCTCTCATCAGCATTTACATGTTTGAGTTATCACGAGTCACATAGTACTCAATTATTGCTTTGTAGTACAATTATAAATGTGTTAATGAGCATCAAAATGAGTTTGAATTTGGTTCAATATAAGTAATTGTGTGTAGTTCATAATGCTTACTATTTAGTTGATATTTTAATGATTTATCATTATTGCAAATTTGTAGTCATTTTTTAAATACAAAACCTATTATGACATTAGGAAAAAAGAAAAGAAAAGAAAGAAAAAAAAAAACTACATATGGAGGTCTTAAGTGAGTTTTCACTTCTTTGCCCACTTTTTTCCTACGAGAGAAATAGAGTAATTTTCCTTCTTTCTTTTTTCTTTTTTCTTTTTTTCCCACTCTTTAGATAGTGATAAACTTTACCCTTTTATATTTATTATTTATTGACATATTTCTACTTTTAATTTTTTAATTTATATATATTAAAAAATATATACAATATATTTTTAAACATTCAAAGATACAAAAAAAATAATCTATAAAATAAAATTAAAAATAAAATTTCATTTATAAAAATTATACTATATAATTAAATCTAATTTTTATAATAGAAAGAAATAAACCTTTAACTAACTCATAAACATCATCTTCCTATTGTACAAACTTATTAAAGTTGTGACCTTTTATAAGCATGTATCCTCACCCTTTATAAACATGACTTTTATTATGTGATGATTTTTACTATTAAAAACAACTAATTGTTATGCAGCTGAACAAAAGTGCATGACAAGATGAACACTTACAATTTTTTTACTTTTTTTTTTATATAAAAAAGAGAAATTATATTAAAACAAAAGAAAATATAATTTGTTAATTCTAATATTGTATAACCTAATGAATAAATATAATAAAATGACCCATAATATATCTAGCATGATACATAATTCCTAAATAATAATATTTTTTAATCTATCTAGATAAATAATCCAAGAAAAAAATAATTAAATTTAAAAAATCTACATAAACAATGATTAAAAAACTACACCATGCTCATTAAATAAAAATCTCCATGTTAGATATATTCTTCACCATAACAAATTAAAGGAAATAAATGATAAGCAATATCATACTACAACAAAAGAAAAACAACTAATAAAATATAATACTCCATTGTTTCTAAAATTATACACACTATAACAATACCAAAAAACACATCTCTAAAAAAAGATATTGTAACATGAAAATCAAATAAATCATAATGTAAGTTAAAACCTTTATTCATTAGAGTTTACTTTGATTTCACACATTTATATCGATGAGTGTTTTTGGAATTGAAACAGCATGATTACTATACCTTACCATAATTCATACATAATGTTAAAATTTTGCATGTTAATTAATATGTCATCCATATTCATAATAAATACAAATTAATAAAATTAACAAGCAAACAAAAAACAAACAAATCAAACATATATTGCAATTTAACATGCAATTGAAAAATTAATACCGGGAGAGACTCTTGGAAAAATGAAATCTAATCGTCAATCAAAGAAGATCTTACTCGTATTACGGAGGAGGGAGAGGGACGAGCTGAAAACCGGATAAAAATGGTTGGCGAAATTCAGATCAAAATTGAAAATTGGATCAAACAATTTGTGAGAACTGGCGAGGCAGAGTTTAGAACTGGATCTGTTGGATAGGGAGCTGCAACCTCAAGCTAGTTCTCTTCGTGATGAGGATTGCTACTGTAATTGATTCTCATGCTAATAATGAAGAAAACGATGAAGAGAGATATATGGGCGTTTTTTATTAGAGTATTTCTCTTTGTCTCTATATGGGCATAAACTTCGCTGTTAAATTTTTATTGACCTGTGGGCACAAATTTCGATATTAAATTATGTGAAATTGATGGGCATTAAATCGTACAAAGCCAACCTCGTGCGCACATAGAAGAGTGAATAGGCACGTGGTTTCAACCCAGAGCCATAATTGAGTTCAAAAGATGAGGAAAATCACTCCAATCTGTTAAGAAGGACCACGTAAGCCGTTAGAAGAATCTTTGACAGGTGTGAAGGACGCGAAGGTAGTGTTCGTACCATTCTCGTTATTTTTCTGTTACAATCCAATTGTTTTTTGTTAATCACTGTAATTTTACTTCAATAATTCAGATCTGTAAAGCTATATAAAGGGCCAAAGAATCTAGAGAAAAGTAATGAGAATCAAGGCGTATTTTCCCTCTCCGTGTGTCATCTTCTTCCTCAGCTCTATTTTTAAATTAAAACCCTAACAGTGGTATCAAAGCTATGGACACCAGGGGTAAATCCAATGTTGAGTTTCGTAGCGAAGTAATGGAAACCCTGGCAAGGCATGAATCAGGATTCGATCACATAGGCGCGACTTTATAGGCTATGCTCATATAGTTAAAAGGATTTCGTGCCACTCGGAACTTACCTGAAGAAAATATGTTCGCACGAGAAGAAAACCCATGCCCGAATGGTGGGTTAAGAAACCCTAATGAGTCACCACGCTCCCACTTTAGGCTCTCATTTCCTACCTTTGCAGGAGAAGAACCCACTGGTTGGATATATAAAGTTGAGCAATACTTTGAGTTCACAAATACTACACCAAAACAACGAGTGCAGTTGGTATCATTTCATTTGGATGGTATTGCCTTAGAGTGGCATAGATGGATCACCAAGTTCCGTGGACCACTCACTTTGGAGGAATTCATCCAAGCCATGCAGCTGTGATTTGGGCCAACTGATTATGAAGATCCCTCTGAAGCTCTAACCAGACTCAAACATACCTCAAGCGTAGCTACTTACCAAGAAACATTTGAGAAACTCTCTCACAGAGTGGATGGCCTTCCAGAAGAATTTTTGATAGGCTGTTTCATCGTTGGGTTAAGAGATGAGATCATAATTGAAGTAAAAATTAAGAAGCCACGAACGTTGGCTGAAGCTATAGGGGTGGCAAGATTGATTGAAGAAAAGAATCTACTCTAGAGGAAAGCCATTCAATAATACTCGACATCCTCAGTAGCAGCAAGGACCTCCACTAGCCCTACTGCTGGTGGGTTAGGACCCTCACCCCAACAACGACCCAACTTAGCACCAATTGCCTCAACTACTACTATGATGAGAAGTTCACAGCTGGCCACCATTGTGCACGTCCATAGCTGTTTATGATAGAAGAGATGGAACAAAATCTCTTAGGAAACTCTGAAGAAAAGTTGGAACAAGAATTACAAGAGGTAATGCCTGAGATCTCATTTCATGCTATAGCAGGAGCTGAACATCCTCAAACCATACGAGTAATGGGGTAGTTAAAAAAAAAGAGAGTGCTAGTGCTGATTGACGGAGGAAGTACTCACAATTTCATTGATCAAGCTCTTACTCTCCAATATGGAATAACTATCACCAAGGGAAAGAAGCTGGAAGTAATGGTGGCCAATCGTGAGAAGGTGGAATACATAGGACAATGTTGCAACCTTAGCCTTACCATACAAGGGTGTCAGGTAGTTATAGATTTCGATGTCCTTCCTATTGCAGCATGTCAATTGGTTTTAGGTGTCCAATGGCTTGAGACTTTGAGTCCTATCGAGATGGACTATAAGAAGCTAACCATCAGCTTCCAGGAGAAATGTATTTCTCATAAGCTTCAAGGGTTAGGGCACACAAACATTACAGCCCTAACCTATAAGGAAACCCATAGCCTGCTAGATACATGGTTGTTCCTTCAGATACTTCCCAATAAACCCTCAGGAGAACAAACTAGAACTCATTCACTTGAGATAAGTGAAATATTGGCTGCATTCCCTCAAGTGTTTGAATCTCCCACCAGTCTTCCTCCTAAACGATTACATGATCATTGTATTCCTATGCAACCAGGAACATGACCAATAAATGTAAGACCCTACCATTACCCTTACTACCAGAAAACTGAGATAGAAAAATGATATCAGAGCTCCTACACTCCAACTTGATTAGACCAAGCAACAACCCTTTCTCGTCACCAGTATTATTAGTAAGAAAAACTGATGGAACTTGGAGATTTTACGTGGATTACAGATCTCTGAATTTCATTACTATCAAAGATAAATACCCTATACATGTCATAGGCGAGTTATTGGATGAATTGCATGGAGCCAGGGTCTACTCCAAACTGGATTTTCGATTAAGGTATCATTAGATCAGGGTTCATGAAGAAGATACCCCAAAAGCAGCATTACACACACATGAAGGCCACTATGAGTTCCTTGTGGTGCCTTTTGGCCTCACTAATGCCCCAACCACATTTCAAAGTTTAATGAACGATCTTTTTAGACCTTATCTCAGGAAATTTATATTGGTTTTCTTTGATGACATTTTAGTGTATTCTCAGTCATGAGAGGATCATACACATCATCTACAAACTGTTTTGCAGGTGTTAGCAGCTAACAACTTAATTGTTAAACCTTCCAAATGTCATTTTGGTGTATTACAGGTAGGGTACCTAGGGCACCTGATATCTGAACAATAAGTTGTCGTGGATCATGCAAAAATTCAAGCTATTATGGAATGGCCAACCCCAACCGTAGCAAAGGGAGTCAGAGGGTTCTTAGGATTGGCTGGCTATTACATAAAATTTATTAGGCACTTTGGTAGGATAGAAACACCTCTCACCTTTCTACTAGGAAAGGAAGGATTTCTGTGGAATGAGGCTGCAACTCAGGCCTTTCAAAAATTGAAAGAAGCACTGACTTCCCCTCCTGTCCTAAGGTTACCTAACTTCACTCAGCGCTTTGTCGTTGAATGTGATGCTAGTGACATAGGGCTAGGAGGAGTTTTGACCCAGGAAAACCGTCCAATGGCTTATTACAGTGCTGCCCTCAAGGGGTCAGCTTTGGCTCTGTCAACTTATGAGAGGGAGATGTTGGATGTGGTGAAAGCTATCAAGTTGTGGCTCCTTTATCTGTTGGGAAAACCTTTCACCGTGCGCACAGACCAAAGGAGCCTTAAGTACCTTTTAGAGTAAAGGATCACCACCACAACTTAAGCAAGATGGTTACCTAAGTTGATTGGGTATGACTATCAGATTGAATACAAGAAGGGCTCAAAGAATTAGGTAGTAGATTCATTGTCAAGAAGGGTGGAATTTCAATTGATCTCCATCTCGCAACCTTAGGCATCCTGGTGGTCTAACCTCCAAAAAGAAGTCCAACAAGAGCCATTTTATGAGAAACTACAAGCCAGAGTCTCCACGGATGTGACACATTTTTTTACCAACGTGATGGGGTTTGGTTCAAAAAAGACAAGGTTTATCTAAACCCACAATCCTCCCTAATTCCTCAGATACTGGCTGAATGCCACTCATCACCAATAACATGGCACTTTGGATTCCACAAAACATTTTCTTGCATCAAACAAAATTTTATTTGGCCCAACATTCAACAAGGTGTGAAAGGATTCATACGCTCATGTGATATATGCCAAAAGTGCAAGTATGACTGTATGAAACTAGCTGCATTACTGTAGCCCCTACCAATTCCTGATAAAAGTTGGATAGTTATCTCAATGGATTTCATTGAAGGGTTGCCTTCTTCCAAAAGCCATACAATGATTATGGTGGTGGTGGATCGCTTGACCAAATATGCCCATTTCATAGCTATGACACACCCTTTCACTGCCCCAGCTGTTGCTAAAGATTTTGTGACAAACATAGTATGCTTACATGGCATTCCTACTTCAATAGTCAGTGATAGAGACAAAATATTTGTAAGTTCCTTCTGGAAAGCCTTGTTTAGACTATAGGATACTAAGCTATGTATGAGTTCAAGTTACCACCCTCAAATTGATGGGCAGACATAAGTAGTCAACCGCACCTTGGAAAAATATCTACGTTGTTTTACTGGAGAACAACCAAGCCAATGGATGGAATGGTTGCCTTGGGCAGAATATAGTTATAATACATCTATACATTCTTCCACAAGAATGACACCCTTTGAGGCAGTTTATGGTCATCCACCCCCTCGCTTATTGGCCTACATTCCTGGCACTTCCAAAGTTCAATTGGTGGATGAATGCTTGCGTGATCTACGCCACCATCTCATGATAGCTTAGAACCGTATGAAGTGTCACGCTGATCAACACCATAGAAAAGTATCCTTTGTAGTAAGAGATTATGTATACCTCTGCCTTCAACCATATTGACAAACATATGTGGCTTTTCGATCTGCCATAAAGTTAACTCCACGTTTCTATGGCCCTTACAAAATCACAACACAAATTGGGGCAGTAGCATAGAGGTTGAAATTGCCTCTTGATTCTCAGATACACAATGTTTTTCATGTTAGTCGGCTCAAAAGACACTTGGGGCATTACACACCACCCATCGCGATCCTACCTCCTATCTCAGATAATTCTATAATGCTTCCTCAACCTAAGTTTATCTTGGACCGAAGAGTGATCAAAAAAGGTAATTATCGACCAAAATAAGAAATTTTAGTGAAGTGGACTAGAGCATCTATATAGGATGCTACTTGGGAAAACAAATGGAGTTTTTTTAAGACATATACATTCTTCATCCTTGTGGACAAGGATTCTTAGGTAGGGAGGAGTTGATGGGTGCTAAAACGCACCAAGCCTAGCGCGCGTGCACAAAGAAGAGAGAATATGCATGTGGCTTCAACCCAGAGCCACGATTGAGCTCCGAAGAAGAGGGAAACCACTCCAATCTATTAGGAAGGACCACGCAAGACGTTAGAAGAATCTCTTACAGGTGTGAAGGGTGCGAAGGTAATGCTCGTATCATTCTCGCTATTTTTCTATTACGATCAAATTGTTTTATGTTAATCACTGTAATTTCACTTCAATAATTCATTCTCTGTGTTTTATTTTCTTCTTCAGTTCTATTTTTAAATTAAAACCCTAATAGTGGTAACAAAGTTATGGACACCAGGGGTAAATCCAACATTGAGTTTCGCAACGAAGTAATAGAAACCCTGACAAGACATGAATCAAGCTTCGATCAGATAGGCCCGATCTTACAGGCTATGCTCACTGAGTTATAAATTGTGTAGTTTATTTCCAAAGCAGAATTTGAATCAGTACTTTTTAGAGGTAAGAAGATAGCTGAATAGAGCAATTTTGAGAAGCTTAATTGCTTTGTCGGAGAATTGGTGCTGGAACATCAGAGGAGGAGTTGTCAAAATCTTCTTCCACTCTTAGGATGGAGACACTTGCTGAAGACTTCTATGGTGTGATGGAGGACATAGACTTCCTGGTGGAACTTGGTGATGAGCTCGCTAATGATGTTTCGTGATTCACCGAGATTTAGTCGCAAATTTGTTGGCATTTTTGCTACGTTCTCGCAAAGAAAGCTCAGAACAACGACTCCGAGGATTACACAGAGACTCTAGAAAACGAGGAAACCCCCCCCCCCCCCCCAACAATTTAGACAGATTAAATTTTGTAGCGCAATTGCGCTTTGCATAATTTTCTTTTTTGATTGATGCGGAATATTCTTCTTTTTATACAAGTATGAACTATGTTCATCAAATGCATTGAAGTAATTAGATAAACAAAGTTGAATTTTTCATTCCATCAACTTGGATTAGTTCAACATGCTTCCTTCCTACTACATGAACTTGATGGATGATCCCGAATCGAATTTCGTGTTCAACTCTTCTTAATGGGCATCAATCTTGGTCATCCACTTCATGAAAAGGTAGTGGTACTGTCTTAACTGCTCTAAACTTGCCAGTATTATTTAGATGCTCATTCTCCAACCTGGACCATTAGGACAATTCTTCAGGTTATTGTACTGAGAAGGACATAATTCCAATTCATGTTCTATTGTTAACAAAAATGTGTGCATAAATTTAGCATGTTTGTTTTACCTGTAAAAATTCCAAAGCCCTCTCCTAATGACTTCAAGTGCTGCTAAGAATAGTCCAGTTACTCTGTAGTCAACGTGTTCAAAACTTGAATGAAGAACAGTTTGTAACCAAGCAAGCCTTAGAATAAGGTTTAATCCCTGCATAACACACCAAAATATTGTTCAACATTAATTGTATTTGATGAAGCAGAGAAAAAATCGAATCCCGTTTATAATTGTGTGAAATCGATTTCAAGAAATATATATTTAAATTCTCTCATCTTATCTTATGTTTATTAAACTTAGCATCTTCTTATTTTAGGGAATTTGTTCAGTCTCCACTTGCTAAGTCAAAAGAGGAATGTTTTGTTATCCTCGTATCTTTTTTTGGCTTTTACATTCTTGATTATGTGCTCTAACTTTTCTTTTTGCCATTTGTATGCCAATGGCTTCTTTGAATCTTATTAGCCTAAAGTGCATATCAGAGAATGGTCATGACATATACCATGGAGAAGTAGTAAATGATCTTTCGCCGGAGCATTAATTCGTTCCTAAGCCAAGGGTTGTTTGAATTAAGTTGAAGCAAACCCCAATCTTTTACAAAGTCCCAATACAATTGGTACAATGTTGCAAAACTTGACATCACTACAACAAGACAGAGCCATCCAACACCTTTTTCTTTCTCATAAGCAACTTTTGCTCCTGCAGCTAACATGGCTGATACATATTTTCCTAGATTTACTAGGTGGCTTGTCTCTCCCTCATCGAACCAACGCCTAGCACACTGCAAACCCGGATAAAAAAAAAGGCTTTATCAGATCAATTTTTTATCACTTGAAATGCTTTTGAAAAGTTCAGTTTTTCAGTTACAATAAACAAATACTGATATAAGCTAAGAAGCAAAAAGAGTTGTACTAAACCTGCATTGCCCTCCAGTAATAGGGTAGAAAGGACACTGCATAAGCTAGATCTCTATAATTTTTGGTCCTCATGCAATATCCATAATCCTGAGTTTTGTAGCTTCCAGTTATGTAGTAACATGCTACATACTCGAGGTTCCGGAATGTTGGGACCTACATAATTCGATAGGTTAAATTTAATGTCATTTAAATCGAACCATATCAAATACTGATTACTAAAAAAATAACAAATCAATCAATTATTGCAGTTAGGGGTAAAACTTACCTGACTACAAAGTTGATCAGCCATGAAGAAGTCCAGCATGACAACCTAAGATAGCAAAAACAAGCCGTTTAGGATAAAAATTTGATTGGTTTAACAAATTTTATCTTTCTTGATATAAGTTTAAGCAGGGAAATACCTTGTAGAGGGGTGACAAGAAGATATTTCTCATCACACAGAGAAAACGGTAACGGCTTGACCGATACACAATATTGAGAGGGGACACAAGTAGTAGTAAAAATGCCTGTATAACACATTAAAGGAGGTCAAATATTTAACATTAGAAAGACTAAGGTGATAAGGTCTAGTTCATCTTTCGTTGTAAACTAGTGTAACCTGCTATCAATATATTACCAGTAAAAGAAGACCAGGGATGGCTTGAGCTTGAGCATATGAATATCCTTTTGTCAGTAATGACAAGTGAAGAAACATAACACCAACAACAACAGTCATTGATGTGGTACAGATCAAAAATACATCTCTATACTTTAGTTCCTTGGTTGGTGCAAGCTCAAATATGAAATTATAATTTATACGAGTTTTTCGCCATGCATAGATGTTGCAACCGTACAAAAAGAAGTGCAGAAACACTAGGCTGAACATGCTGCAAAAAGAAGAAGAGAAACCAGTTCTATTAGTATCTAGCTGACATTGAAGCAAATATAGGACATTTTAATGTTGTACTAAGATGAAAAAATAGTACTTGCCTAAGAACTGGATAAACAGTTTCCATGTAGACTGAGTTTGGCTGCCTTCTATACAATCCAGTAATATGAGCCATAATGACATAGCCAGTAAAGAGTGCAATGAAACATCCGGTGAATAACCCTATTAAATCAAAGAAAATCATGTCAATTTCACACACAACTATATATGTTCCTGTTTTTCATTAGTTATAACAATCAATTAACTAGGATTTGGGTATTAATTGATGTTTGATATTGTTCAAGAATGAAACCAAGTGTCTGTTGGGCTTATTTCTGTCAAAAGTGGTTTCAAGACAAAGTGACTTTAGGAAGAAGTTCTTTTGACTTATTGTTTCTGTTAAGCTTTTGACATATTGTTTTTATGTGAGGAAGCACAAAATATGATTTTCGGGCTCTGAAAACTGTTTGTTTCATAAAAGCTTATTTGCTGTGAAAAGTTCTTTTACAAAGTCTCAATCAAAAGCGTAAACAAACATACTAAAATCAAAATAATTTCTTAACATGTTACATAATAGGGGCTAATTCATATGCGCTTATAATTGTTTTTTTACCCTTCTTTTTTAGGCTAAGCAAAGTTAAACTTAGAAACTTATCTTGTCCTTTATGTTGTCCTTTATGTTATTCGTACTCTTTTAGGATACCGACATGAGTAAATTTTAGATACATATCTAGATATCAAACACGTTGATTTTTCTAATTTTTTGTTCATAAATTTACACTAAATTAGAGTATCTGAATACCCACATCCATGTCCATATCATGTCGCCTAGAAAGAGTCTAAGTAATGTAGTTTGTCGTTACTGTATATCTAATTTCATGGTGAATTGTAGTAAAGTGGATTGTTCACTCATGTCTCAATGCACCTAACTAGATGCCTCACTGAGTAAATAAGTAAGCTGAATCATAGTTTTTGATGGCCCTCATTTAGGTTTCAACCTTGTAATACAATTTCTCCAAAAGATGACTCTCGCCTAGGATGGGGCCCGTGCTTTATTGTCCACAAAAAATAAAAAAAACAAAGTATAGTGGCCTAATCGAACTTTACTTTTGCTGTAAATCTTATAATGTCACAAAGTGTACAAGCTTAAAGTTGTCCACTGAAAATTTTGAGTTATTTTTAATACAGAATTTTATTCTTTTAATTTAAAAATCACATACTATGAACTCACCAATGAAGAAAGTTACTGAATGTGAATCTTTATGCTGATGAGGTTTAAGGTATTTCATGGCCTTTCTCCGATCTTCTCCAGCAAAGTGTTTGATAAATAGATCCTCAACTTCATCTGCTAAATTCATTACCTGTACACATTTCTGAAACTCATAAGCAACTTTTACAAGTTTACAAAGTTGTGGTTGTGTAAAATTTTAATGTTTCAGACAAGAAAGTGTAAAGTAAGATTATTATGAATGTAAACCCACTATGAAAACATGAACTGTTGGTTCAGTGTCCACTTAAAATTGTCTCACAGATAAAGTTTTTGACCAACTTTAAAAACATGATCTAAACAATAATGTAACATCGGAAAAACTCGATATTGTTCTTATAAGTATGAAAATTACCTTGTCCGAGCTGTTGAAATATGAACTCTCAACTACTTTTAGATAAACAGGAAGCACTTGCTTTTCAGTAATCTAAAAAAAAAATAACAAAGAAAATTCATTTTAATTACACATGTTCAACATAATATGACGATAATACTATGTTTAGGAAACAATGAAAGTTATCATTTACTACTTACTTTGTCGAACTTCTTCAAAATCTTTATGAAAGCAAGCATGTTTAAGTTCCTGAAATTCACCTCAAATTTAATTAACTCTAAATTAGAAATAAATTGAGTGAGTTATTTGAAGTTTTATGGTTAATTGTTATAAGAACTTGAGAAAATACCTGTAAGTCTTAAGATAATTCAACCCTTTATAGAGCTCAACGAAAGCTCTTTTGATCATTTTCTCAGCATGATGAAGGTTTGTCTTATTGACGTGAAGCTTATTGCCTTCTGTAGCAAATCTTTTCGAATGGTTAACCAGATCTTCCTTCACTAAATAGCTTATTGCTGAGAAGGTACGTGACGGTGTAGTCAGAGGAATGTTGATCTTTAAATTCTTCCCTTGAATATTGAACATGTGTCCAGAGAGAGTTCTTAAGTTTTTCATTTTCGTTGATTTTCCAACTTCATCTGACCTTGGTGACTCTTCTGTGTATGACACTTCATTTTTCTCGAACTCATCTATGCTATTTTCTTGCAGCTCTTCTTGTTCTGTTCTTTCCTTAATAGACTCCTCCTCTGCATCAAATCAAAGAACTATGAGAATCAAAAACAATAAACTACAACAGTATTTTTAAAAAAAAAACTACAATAGTGCCTCATCAACTTTTCATTCGAATTCAAACACGGGAAGAGAGATTTGAACTAGGGTTTATGACATTTTAATACGTACTAGTTACTATATTCTAATTACTATGCTGCTAATTTGCATAGTATCCATCTTGTGCCATATACAAATACTATGTTTCACTAACTTTGAATTCACAATTGCAGAAGTGCTATGCTTAAAATGCAATCTGCTTTGATATTACAAAAAAGGAAAAAAGAAAAAAAGGGCTAAAACATATACCACAAGATATTGTGCAAGAGATGGAGGAATCCTCTTTGGAGTCGTCGGAGGAAGAGCCTTTGCGGCGGTTTTGGTCAAATGCAGTTTTGACCTCAACAAGAATCTCCATCTGTTTCTTGAGGGACTCTCCTCTATCCAAGAACTCTTTTTCCTTCTTTTTGTAAAATTGATTAACCTTATTGAGTTGAAGGTCCAAACATGTAAAGAAGTCTTTAGCAGCATCAGTATCAGCAAATTGCTCCAACAATTCAGTTTCATAAACATCTGCTGTACTAACCGATGAGGCTAACTTCTTATGAACCTGTTAATCATTAGACACAATAACATTAATAGTAAGTTAAAAAAAAACCCACAAATATTTTTCTGGGCAGTGAGAAAAGTAGACAAGGAAGGCAGAGAGAAAAAAGTTTCAGTACATGAATGACTTCATGATCTTTATGTTGATGACCGAAAAGATTGAATTTTTTAAGAGATGTCAAAAGGGTATTGGACAAAGTGTTATTTTGGTTGTTCTTGTTGCAATTGGGATTGTGATTGTTACAACTACTATTAAGAAGATGGATTTTTTTGATATCCTTCTTAAGTTGCCAATAATCAACAAAAGCTTCTTTCCATTCAGGAATCAATTGTCCCTCAAATTGTTTAGAGAACTTCACCATCTTATGTTCTTCTTGTGATTGGTTTAAGAAGTGAAGACGTTGTGAATGTTCATTTGAGAGCCACGATGATAAATTTATGGACATGGAAAAGAAACTCGATTGTGGTTCTTGTAATGATGCTCTAAAGCACATTCTAAAATATCCTAACCAATTATGCCAAATATTGTCTTCTTCCACTTGAAACTTGAAAGCAATATTGTCTCAGATTCTTCTTCCCTGGAAACCTTACAAAACTTTACACCAATCCACCACTGTTTCTGATAGCTTCTCAGCCTACATAATCTCACTAAGATTTGAAACAGGTTTCTTATTTAAAGTGGAGGGAAGTGGGGTCTAAATACAAAATATATTCAACATTTTTTCTTTTTTCTTTTTATTTTTTTATGTGTATGTGGTTAGGATATGAAGTTGCCAGTTAGTGTTTTTTGATTGTGCAATTTACCAATAGAACTTGGTATTGTGATACTTGGTGTGTATGAAATGGAGATGAAGGATTAGATTAGAATAAATGGCTCCATAAGGAAGTAAAGAAATAACTGCTTATTGGCTCAAACAATTGAGAAAAAAGTACACAAATGTGGTATATAATTAGACCAGCCTGATTTCCACTAAGTGTGGATAACTAAAAGTGATTCAATTATTATACACTTGTTTTATCCGAGCAATCTTTTATCTGTTTATGTTTTTACTGTTTATTTTGTAATCTGATAGCAAGTATATATATATTTTTTAAACAAAATTATATTAACATATGAATCTTTTTTGATATTTTGTTTATAGATGAAATTTGGTTCAATATTATAATTAATAATTAGATGAATATATTCTGCATTTTTATTTTTTTGGATAATTGGGTATTAATTGAGCTCAAATTAAAAGAGGAAGATTGCTAACAGCTATAATACTAATATATTCGTACATAACAAGTATAATGAGATTCTTTAATAAATAAATAAAAAATAACTTATTGAGTAGTAGTACAAGTAGAAATTAGTGGGTTCTTAGCCGCAAAAAAGAGAGTAGAAATTAGTGGATGTTATATAAGATAGGAAATTTCTATAGAAATTACATATTCTTTTAAAATGAAATAATATAATTATCCTAATTTATTATAATGTTATATTTTAACCATTAAACATTAAAAACTAATTTTTATTCTATATATTTCATAAATCTCAATAATTTAAATATACGGATACGGTAAATCGAGATAATTTATGTATAACTTGAAACGTATTTCCAATTTCTATGACAATTTGTATATACGAGATAACATATTTTTACACACTATTTTGATTTCGATATTTTTAAAATTCTTAGTGTTTTGTTATATTTTCCCCTTTTTTTTTCTTCTCTATGTTCTCTGTTTCTTTTGTTCTGTTTGCTAATAATTTTATTTTGTTTGTAATTGGTAGGCATGGATCGGAGGCAGGGTGGCAATTCTTGCTATTAACTCGTAACACCAACAAAACACCATACAAAATAAATTATTTTATGTTAGCAAGAATATTTAATTTTATATAATTAAAAATTAATAATTTAGTTAAAAATAATTTAATTTTTTTATAACATTTAAAATATGTAAATTTGAACTTAAAAAAATATAAACACAAACACGTAAATAAATAAATAAATACGATAGGAAAATACAAAGAGTACAAGACTTAACTCATAATTGTAGAATCAATAACAATGTGGAAAATTGACGGCGTGAGAGCTAGAGGTTGCTGACTCATACATTTTTATCTACCCTCTTTCTATCCTAAGTATAAATATGAGAGGAGTTTATGAGTTATTACATTTACATCTAAAAAATAATTCTATATATATATATATACACATCTTAATTCTAATTTTTTTTTAATAACACATCTTAATTTAAAATTAAATGTAAATTTTAAAAGATAAGATGTTGAAATAATTATATTATTTTTAAGTTGAATGCTATACATAAAAAAGATGTAATATTAATGATACTAAACACAACTTAAAATTTTGTACAGACATCATGATAACTTGTTTGGTATTGCTATCAACAAAGGAATATATCCATTCATTTTATTCTTGGAGACAAAATAGTGTCTGAAAAATAAAAGAAAAACAAATATAGTGGTTCAAAATAGAGAAACATATATTTCCACGTAGATTTTGAGAGAGGAAGCAAAAGTAACCCACCAAAGATAATATAATAGCCTTGGAATGCATAGACCCAATGACAAGCCATAAAAATGGTCTGATTCGGATGCCATATTTTGGTGCGCCCTTGTAGACCGACCCAACTCCTTCCCATCTATCCCTTTTTCCTCCCCCAATATTTACATACAAGAATTTATTTATACCAAGTATAATTAGATAATTATTAACTAAAATATTAATTAACTATTATATTGATTGTATAATACTGTAACTTGTGACTAATAGAATTTTTCTTTACATATTCATCTTCTTCTTCTTTTATTTGTCATTAATGTCTTGTAAAATCTATAAAAAAATAAACCCTCCTATAATATACTATCTATTATAAAATTTATTAATTATCTTTATAGTCAAGTGTTAGATTAAAACTTAAAATAAAATAAACATATTAAAGTCTAAAATATAAGATATAATTTAGATATTCAACTTAAAAATATATCTTAATCAACAATCTAAAATTGATAAATAAAAAAATTGAATAAGAAAAAAAACTAATAAGAGTAACAAAAAAAAAAGTATTATAACTTTTAGAAGACTTCAAATACTAAAGATTATTGAAATAAGATATCAAGTAATGTAATTCAACGTAATGTTGAAATTGAAAGAAAAAAAATATCATTAAAATTTTTTATGTGGGGAAGAAAAATAAGTGAAGTTTTATTGTTACAGAGTTATCAAAGTTATACATTTGAACTAATTTTTGGTTCTACTATATTATAAGTCATGATTTTAAAAAAATTATGACATGATATATATTTATGAATGAAATACTTGTATTAATAAAAACTAAAAGATGATATTTTAATGTTATATGTTATATACTTATATTGGTAACATAAATGATTTAGTCCTCAATGTGTACCCAAACTAAGCTACACCCCAATACATAAATTAATATATTTTTTAATTTTTTTTGCTTAATTTTTATAATATATTTAAAATTTATGGAAAATAAATAATGATTAAAATTTTAACATAAATTTTTGAGTTTAATACGAAAAAATATTTTATTGAAGGTGCTTAGTTTAATTTTTCCCAAAATATATAAAATAAAATAGTCTTATATATATATATATTCAATTGGTACTTAATTTTTTAAAGATATTACAATTTGGTCCCGGATCAATTCACTCAATTTAGTAACTAGGGTTTCTAAATTTTGTCAAAAATTTATGTTAAATTGATTTAGTTGTGTTATACATTTTTTATGAAATTGCACTTAACTACGACAAAACTTAAATTTTTAATTAATTTGGTCCATAATTTCAAATAAGTATAATTTGATTCTAAATGTATAACAAATTTTATAATTTAATCATCAATCTTTCAATTATATGATTGTTAAATATAATGTCGTTAAATCAATTTAACATAAACTAAAATTTTGGCTTAAATTTATTAAATTTAGAAATGTTGTAAATTAAAAAATTAAGAATTAAAATTTAATATCTTATATAAATTAAAGAATATACAAGGAAATAAAAAATAAAATATATATATATTTTATTATTTGAAAGTATAAAGATTTTTTTTTAAAATTATTTTAAGTGTGATTTATAGTATAATATAGATAGTTGGATTTGATTTTTAAATTCATCAAAGTGTCAAGCATTTATAAATCTAGCTTCTTTTTTCGTTAATCATTTCTAAATCTAACTAATAGATATATTAGTTATATTTAAGATGTGAATATATTTATTGGAAAAATCTTAAAGATACCTACCTCCCAAATGGTTAATTTAAATAGTATATAGTAGTAATGATATTAGTTATTTATATCATAAAATCATCACTTATATTAATTAATAATTTTTTTTCACGTCTGTAAGAAAAATTCGTTTAACGTAACTTTTGAGATTTTAATGTAATTGAGAGCATTAATCACGTTATAAGGTAAGATTTTAATGTAATTGAGAGCATTAATCACGTTATAAGGTAAATATCATATATATATATATATATAACTTTTATTTATGGAAGCAAGAGAGCTTATAGAAACGAGAAGAAGAGATAACAAGAATTGATGTTGAGAACTGAGAACGATTGATACGAAAACTCATCAATTTTATTACTTATTATAGTTATATATAATATAGAAAACTATAATAAAACTATTCAATAATATAATGCAAGTTCTAATAACAAACTATTCAAAGAGAATCTTGGTTGGCATGGTAAACCATTTAAGACTTATTTATGACACAAAAGTTACATTCTTATATTCATAGACTAACATGCTTTCTTAAGATCATAATCTAGGTAAGACTGTGAGCTTAGTTCTCAATTCTATAAAACTTGAGTGCTAAAGAATTTTGTCATGATAACTGCAATATGTTTTTTTTAAGGGTGTCTACTCAACATTAAACTCATTAACCACTATCTTGTTCTTTAAAAAATGAAAATTAATGTCAACATATTTTATACGAGAACGAAACACATGAATTTCAGCCAGAAAATTCTAACACTTAAGTTGTCACAAAATATAACTAATGAGTGAGACAAATGTATCTTTAACTCCATTAAAAGCCTTTATTTGTTGTAAGTAAACTTTGCTAATTTATGTATTCACCTATATACACTCACTAGTTTTCTCTTAAACATTTCCTAAGGTACCTTAAAGATACCATCCAATTTGGCTTGACATTGACTAAATTTGAGTGCCTGGATTTATTAGTTTACTATAATGCTAACTATACGAGCTATCCCGATGATAGACGCAACATTGGTGCATTTTGTGCCTACGTTTGAGGATTTTTAGTGTCATGCCAATCTTCTAAACAAAAGGTTGTATCCTGAAGTAGCACTGAAAATGAGTATTATGCCATAGCCACTACTTTAATTGAGATTATATGGCTATAATTATTATTTCATGAGTTGCAAATTCAGTATGAAACACCTATGATTTTGATTAATAATATGAGTATTAAAACGTTTGCCTACAATCCAGTCTTTCATGCTCAAAGGAAATATATTGCGGTGGATCATCATTTCATCTATGACCGTGTTGTTGAAGGTTAGCTAGTAATTATTGATTATGTTTCCTAAATTGATAAAGTGGTTTATGCATTCACCAAGTCTTTGCCTATCTCTAGTTTTCTATTTCTTCATCTCAAACTATTGGTATTGTCTCCACCATCAGTTTTAGCAATAGTTTGAGGGGACTGTCAACACTAATGATCCTAAGCAAACTTGCATACACTTGAATGTAGCTTAACGCTCCTTGTTTCAGTTAATAGTTTATTAATAATTAATTAGTGCATATGAACTGGTTAGCTGGTGCTATACCTGCTATGTAAATAATTAATGTAGTGGATCAATGGTAAATTGTACTTTTATTTTTATTTTTTTGCAATATACAATTATTTCTTCGAGTCTTGGTTAACATTATTTTCATTTTATTTTCAGTAAATTTTTGATTTTTAAATTAGATCTTTATCTAGATTTACGATATCTAAGATAACAAAGATTATAATATGATATTAAAGTTTTATTTTTGCTAAATAATGATCAATATATCGGTTTTAATAATCAAACGGTTAATTAAAAAAAAGTTAAGATTTTTTATTTGTTTTTAAGAATATTTTTAATTTTAATTTAATAATTTTAATTATTAATATATTTAGATTTGTGATTTCTTGATATTTAATAAAATTTTACTTTCTCGAAAAAAAATTGTCATAGCACTATTTGTGCATTTAATGATATTGGCATGACAAATTAAGCGTTTCAAATGCTATGTGACCCAATTTTACGGCATATTTTAAAATTAGATTTGTAACAGTGAATTTGCGTGATTAAATTTAATAAATATATAATAATAATTATTATTATTATTTTAAAGTTTTTATTTTAGAAAATAAAAGTTAAAAAAGAGAAGTTTTTAAATATAATCTTTCTTTTAAGTGGCTTATTATAATAAGGTTAACATTAAATTTATGTTAGATTTTTGTAGAAAGGTTTCCAAGATACTCTTAAAATAAATATTAACTTATTTATTAAAGGATTAGCATACAATAATAATTATTATAATTTATGATAATGATATATAATCTAATTAACACAATACAAACATGATTAATTTGACACAATATTGATAAAATTTATATAATTTTATTTAATAAATAAGTTATATATACCATAATAACACAAATAAATTTCTTTAATTATTATTGTTATTATTTAAGAAGTTAATTATACGTGAATATGATAGATATGATTCGTTCAAATTTAATAAGTATTTTTTATTTAAAAATAATATAAATTAGTTATTATTTTTTTAATTATATGAAATATGATATTATCTTTAAAAAAAATAATTAGTTAAAAATAAATATTAATTATTTATAAATAAATTGATGTATCTCTCTCATTGTAAACATAAAACTTTACAGATGTCAATAGTGTAATAATTTTAATGTGATTAAAAGTTAAAAATAAATAAAAAAACCAACCACCGTAACTTTTCTTACTTGTTATATATAAAAGATGAAGAAATAAACATGACTCACTTTTACTAATTGAATTTTAGAAAATTTAAATATTTACTATTTTAATTTATCAATTGTCATATTCAATAATGGATGTTCTTTTAGTAATTAAAGGATTAAAAAAATATCATTTTCATGACAAACGGTTAAACTTACTGTTAAGTATATTAAACTAAAGGCACTTTCTTTTATTATTATTTTTTTATGCGCATAACTCCCAATATTTTTAGAATAAGATGCTATTCTTCAATTACACACCCTCTTAAACGAATTAGACTATCATTTTGGCCAAATACGTACGTACATATATTGATGTATAAGTTATGCTGTGACTATGTGACATTCAAACTTACAATAGGATGATTCCAAGCATAGGATTCTTGATTATTATGCTTGCATATATGATCATATGGTTTCTAGGAATTGCTAGAAAAATAAACAAAAATATTTAGGAAAAAAAACATTAATTAATAAAAGAATATCCGATCGACTTTAATATTAAAGAAATTCCACTGTGTATATATGTTAACTCCTTTGAAAAGATCGAAGAAAACCATAACTTGGTTATCCTCTTGGTAGAGATTGATGATTCAATATGTAGATATATATATTCTATTTTTTTTATTTGATTAATTTTTTGAAAAAATTAGTTTTATTACAACTTCTAACGTGATATCAGAATTAAAGGTTCAATGATTTCGATTGTTAAAATGTAAATATTTGATTTGCATGATGTATAAAACAAATACTTATAAAAATTGATAAATATATAAAAATGTAATTTATAATTATTTCAATAATTTAATCAAGTTTTTGGGAGACCTAATTTCTAATAATTTCTAACATAATATTTATTATCTTTATAATGGGTTTTTATAATAACCATCCGAATTTTATATGAATTTATATTATTTTATTTTTAATTCTTTCTAAAAAATTTATTTATTTTATATTATACAAGAAAAACATATGCACACAACATTTTTTGACATAAAAATACATGCATTATTTTATGTTATACGAAAAAAAGAAGAAGTTAAAAATGAAAATTTATTTTGAAAGGAGTTTATACTATCGAACTAAACCTTATAAAATATAATTATAAATATTGCACAACATTTTAACCATATCTACCATGGGATTTTCTTAAGTATATGTAATATGCCCAACTTTGCATCTCTTTATTCATGCAATGTCATCCCCTTAGGTCTTTGAAATGGGATGTTTGTAAGAAGATTCTTATTCTTAGAGGTGTGTTTAGAGGATTATGTTGAAAAAGTTTGATAGGATATGTATGTGAAATGTAACTGAATGAATTAGTACCATTTGTCGGGTTTACTTTTAACTTCTTTTTTCCTTTCTTAATTTTTATGACCATTAACTCTTATTAATTTAATTTTAATTAATTAGTACAAAATAACACAAATTAATTAAGCTTTCATTTTTTTTTAAATAACGATAATCCTTCATTAAAGGCCGTAATATTCTAGAATCACTATTTGATATAAAAAGGAAAAATATGTTAGGCTGGGACGGACAGAAAATACGTTTTAGAGGGGCTAGATTGCATAGTAATATTTTTATATATTTAAACATATAGTTGTTAAAATTTTGAAATTATCGTACTTCTATTTATTTTCTTATGGATTAAAAATAAATTTTATGGAAAAATAAATAAATATTACAATAGATAAAATTAATAATTAAAAAAAAAAACTCACAAAAAAGATAAACATTATTTTTTAAGCTAAATAAAAATGAATAAAATTAACTTTTGAAGTATGTTAGTAAATATGATATACATCAATCAAAATCAAAATCAATCTAAAAATCAAAATACAATACAATATATAAGTTAAATGATACTAATATTTTACATAATTTTTTATAATATCTTATTCCAATAATCGATATTTAAATCATTAATTTAACGTACGATAAATTATGTAATATATTAGAACTATTGATTCTATCCTTTTATATATATATATATATTATTATTTTTGTTTCTAACAACAAAATTATATTATATTAAACTAAAAATAAGAAGTTATTTACAATATATATATATATAGATAAACAAATCTTGTTAGAATCTATTTATATTATTATCAAATGATGTTTGTTTACTTATAAAGATAAGATTATTATTTTTTAGTTTTAAGTCAAATTTAAACTAAATAAATAATCAAATGAAGATGAGATGTGACTCATCTTGTGTTAAGATTATTAAAAATTTAAAACTTTAAAGTCTTATGTCCGAGTCAAATTAATTACCGTTTAATCTTTTTGAAATATCGATATAAACATTTTGTTTAAAAATAAAAAAAAACATTAATATTTAAATGGATTTAATAAAATAATTAATAATTTGCTACAAATATTACCACTATAAAAAAAATTTTGCAAAAAATTGGAATGGGTTTATATATATAGCACACCATATAAGTCCGTTATTATGTTAGGTTCACTTACTGTCATTCACTCATCATCTATTTTAAATCACAAATAATGTTTGTTCTTTAAAAAAAAAAAAAAAAGTGAAATATTGAAAACATGCAACCTAATAGTGGGTTTATTGTGCATGAGAAAAAAAAAACCGTAAAGATATATACGTCTTAAAGATTAGAGGAAAGTTTATACCTAGTATAATCCCCCTATATACTACTCATTACAGTTTGGAAAGGTTCGTGTACACTTCATTTAGATAAGAAATTATGGATTCTGAGTACATAATAATAATATATTGCTAAATATGCGTTTTATTTATATAGGAAAATTAGATTATGGTATGGTACCAAATCCCTATAAAAACGGAGATATTTAAAGATATGAAGGTTAATATGCTTACTTTATAGGGAGAAATAGTTGAGATGATAAGGCAATGAATTATACTTTATGCCTCCTAATTCTTTTAGGAACGTTCAAAAATTGGGATGTCAAATAATTTTAATCTTATAATTATATATATGATTTATATATTTTAATTCTATAATTTTTATAAGTTTAATTAGTCTTATAATTTAAAAATATAATTAATTAAATCAAAATTTTAAATTTTTTAATTTTATTTTAAATGATAAAATAAAAATTATATATTTATTAATAAAAAAATATTAAAAAAAAACAAAACAACATCCTTCCTCTTTCTCTCTCTTTCTCTCATTATTTTTTATTAATAAAAAATAAAAAATTAAAATTAAGAGAAAAAAAAGTGAGACGAAAATGAAGAGAGAGAATAGAGTGAAGGCAAGTGTGCATTTTTTTTTTCCTTTTTTGTTTAATTTTTTTTTAAATTTTAACTTAATTTATCATATTTTTAAATTTCATAACTAAACAAGATTGTATCAATTATATAAAAAATAAAATATATAAATCATATTATAGTATCTCAAAACTCAATACTTTAAAGAGTGCGTTTTTATATATTGTTATTACAATTGAAAAGAGAATAATTAAGTATTGGTAGCACGCCTTCACATGTCAATTGATAAGCATGTTTTGTTTTTGATCAAATATTTAATGTTTAAATCTTAATTTTTATTTAATTTTTAATATAAAATAGATACTTATAGTTTAAATTAAAAAACAAATGTACACGTGAAAAATCTAGAAGAGGGGGGAATATTATGTAAGATGTGAAGCTAATTTATGAAGTTAAACGCAGGAGTGCAACGAGTGGGTGAATGAGGTGTGCCACGACCCTCTGATTTCGATCATTTTTATTACTATATATAATTAATTTTAATTATTTTAATTATTTTATATAAATAAAATATTGTAATAAAATTATTTATTTTTATAATATAAGTCAATAAAAATAAAAAAATAAAACTTATCGTACAACTTTTTGTCTTTTTTGGAAATACTATATAATTTTTTAATCTTTCTCACTATATCTTGAGGTTACGTAGTTTATTTCATATATAATTAACATATCATATATATTTTTTAAAATAAAGATATTACTCTCTTTTCACGACTAAAATTACACCATATAGAGAATTTAACTTTAATTTTAACTCAAATACAATTTTAATTTTTATATTTTTATACCTAATATATTACATAACTTTTTAAAAAAGTGATTTGTTTAGTAATTTAATGATAAAAATTATTTTTTCATATATTCAAATCATATAAAAATATCATTTTATTGAAAATTCTCTTAAAAAATATTATGCTTCCACGTTAAAGGTACATTTTTAATTTTTTATCAATGGCATACACATGTAGTATACTGATCACTCCACGATTAAAGTAAAAATATGATATTTTAATCCTATTTCTTTAAATCATATGTGTTTAGTGTATTAAATTTTAGATAAAATGGTTTATTTGGTCCAATTTTTTTTAAATAAAATTAGATTTTTTTAAAAAATATTTTTTACAATACTTATTAATATAATATTAAAAATCCAATAAAAATAAAAAATATCAATTTATTTTCATAATTATTACAAAATAGATACTTTAGTCATGTAATTATTAAATTTGATCGATTAGTTTCCGTAATTAGCATCGATCTAATTAACATAAAGTCATCAAAATTATACATTATATATATAAAAAATACATTTGTCAAAATGTATCTCTTTTTCTCATAATACAAAGAAAAAACTTTAATTTAAAAATGAAAAAAATTAAAGATATTATAGTTTCATTTTGTGCCAAAATAATTAAAATGCAACCAATACCTATGATAAACAAGCTCATGCATATTTTACATGCATTCTTTAGTTTTATTTAAACGAAAAATCATAATTTATATTTATTTAGCTATTTAAAAAAAATTGAGATCAATTGGACTCGTGACAAAAATAACGAGGTTAACTGTCCATTTGCCAAAATAATGGGGATAATTCGTCGCCTAAGAAAAACACTATCCTCCTTTTTTTGTTTTAAAAAAATAAATTTTTATGTCATTTGAATCACTCTCTCTTATGAATCTATTTATTTTTCTTTATTCAAAAAGTACTATTTTTTTCTCCTCCGTAATTTGTAAAGTTAAAAAACTTTGTTAATCATAAAATTTGTAATATTTCCATAAATGAATTAAAAATATACAAATATAATGAAACTAGAGAAACTAAGAGAATATAGAGAGAATAAGAGGATAAATAATGAGATAGATTGAGATAAGAGAAATAAATAATATATTTTGAAAACGAGAGGATATATCTAGGGTTGTTCATCGGATCGAAACCACTGATTTTACACTCATTCGATCTGATCCGACCATTCGTTCGGATTGAAATATTCTAATCCGTAACCGATTCGATCATCTCTTACATCCGCTCAATCCGATCCATAAACTATTCGAATGACATCCGATCAATTCGACCAATAAATTTAATTAACTCTATTTTTTGTATTTTTAAATAAAAATTTTAAATTTTTATATAAATCATAACATAAAATTATTTGACTTAAAAAAATATTAAAAAATTAAAAAAATATTATATATATATATATATATTTAATTTAATAAATATATATATATATATTAATTAAATATGTATATATATATATATATAATTAATTTCGATCGAATCAGATCGGATTGATCGGATGATCGGATTTTTGCACACCCCTAGATATATCATAAAGATACAAGTTTGAGTTGTACTTTTTGTTAAGTTATCGGATATTTAGGGACAAAAATTTGGATGGAAGAGCTTGTTGAAAATCAACATCAACCCAATAAAAGAAGTGGATGGAGGATGTAGAAAAATAAATGCAGTGGTTGAAGCATGTAGAAAAATAAATATAGTGGTTGGAGGATGTAGAAAAATAAATGCAGTGGTTGAAGGATGTAGAAAAATAAATATAGTGGTTGAAGGATGTAGAAAAATAAAAAGAGTGGTTGAAGCATGCAGAAAAGAGAATTGTGTAGATAATATTTGTGTGGCTATAATTATTTCTTAGTTTTATATTTGTGTGATGTAGATTTTATAGTGAGTACTATAAATAACCTACCTTGCATTTAGTTTAATCATCCCATCAAAAACAAATAAGTCTTTGTATTCTTAGTCTGAGTGTGAGTTGAGAACTTTCTTTTTGAGTGTTTGTATTTCTCTTCAATTTGTGAGCTGTCTTTGAAAGATGTTATAATGTCTTTTATTGTGGGTATAATACAAGTAGTTTGTTTACTTGTTTAAATCCAATAGTAATAAATTTAGAGTTGTGTATTCTAAATTTTACTCAACATAGCTAATTCAAGCCTGAAACATTGGGTTTAGATTTGAGACAAGACTTCGTAAGCTTACATATATTTTTAAATTGGTCGAAATTTTTTAAACTAAATGAAAGCGAAAGGCCCTGCCCTAAAATCATTCAGGGAAGTTTGTGTTTAATTTTATTTGAATTTTGAATTTATTTAAATCAATATGTGAGTTCAACTGCTGTAATAAATCATAAGATAATGTTATGAAATAGTCAAATATACATATGTTTTACAAAATTAAAACTTAACCACATTTTGAGCATAGTTCATATTCATAGCATAAATATTTACAATTAAACTCGATTTTAAAATTATTTAAATAGGATTGAGCCAAACTTCTTTTAACATTTCGTGCAATAATGTCAGCCGTTAATTTGGGCTTTGAATGGATACAAACACCTTAACTCATAAAGTAATGTGCATGTATAGAATTGTTGAGATTTAGTGAAACTTTTAATATTTTGTTAAAACTTATCATATGAGTAGATTTTAGACAAAAAAGAGAAAAAAAAAATGGCCACAAATTAAACAGGTTTTTACATAGAATTGGTTCAATTTTTAAAATTGACAAAATTATATTTGTGAGGGTATCTATAGTTTCATTTTTTTAATCTATGAAAACGCCATTAGGATCGACTAAAAACTAACCAAATAAGCATACAATGTTATAATATAAGGCGATATTTGGTTCACAGAATAGAAAATGAATGAGAATGGAATTGAATGGAAAAGGGAACAATATTATTATTATATTAGTTGGTTTGATCACTAGAATCAAATAGAGAATGAGTATTATAGTGTTTGGTTTACAACTTAAATGAAATAAAAATACTGTATATTACCTTAATATCTTAATATTCAGTAAAATTTTAAAAATATTATTTAATTGTTATTTTTTCATCAAACAAAATATATTATTGAAATCATTATTTTTCTAAATAATTATTACTTAAAAAATAAAATCTATTATTAAAATCTATTATTTTTCTAAATATGATTTAGGGGTTTACGATTTAGGATATAGGGTTTCAGATATAGAATATAAGGTTTAAGATTTAGGATTTAAGATTTAGGTGATGTTTGGCTAGAGGGAATGTAAAGGAATCAGATTGATTCTTTTTATTTTATGTGTTTGGTTGGAGAGAATGGGGGGACGGAATTGAATCAATTACTAAAAGAGTCTCCCCCTTTTAGAAACCATCATTCTATTCCCATCTAAACTTTTTTTTTTCCAATTTTACCATCACTCCAAATATAACCCTAAACTCAAATCTCAAATCCCAAAACCCAAAACCCCAAAACCCCAAATCCTAAAACCCAAAATCTCAAATCCTTAAACCCTAAACCTCAAATCCCTAAACCCTAAATCCCAGATCTTTAAACCCTAAACCATAGAACCTAAAACCTAAAACCCAAAACCTTAAATCCTAAACCCTAAATCCCTAAACCCGAAATCTCAAAACCCTAAACATTAAACCCTTAAACCTCAAATCTCTAAACCTTAAACACTAAACCCCAAATTCCAAATCCTAAAACCCTAAACCCTAAATCCAAAATCCCAAATTCTAAAACCCTAAACCTTAACCCATAAATATAAGCTTAAACCCTAAATCCTAAATCCTTAAACCCTAAATCTCAAATCCCAAACTTCAAAACCCTAAACCCTATTTAGAAAAATAATAATTTTAATAATATATTTCTTTTTAATTATGTAATAATTATTTAAAAAAATAATGATTTCAATAATGTATTTTGTCTGACGAAAAAATAGTAATTAAATGATATTATTTGAACTTTACTGAATGTAAGGATATTAAGGTAATTTATAGCTTTTTTCATTCTATTCTAGTGGTCAAACCAAACAATATTGTTTCATTTCCATTCCATTCTATTCCACGAACCAAACGCTACCTTAGGGTATAGGTTTTAGGATTTAGGGTAAAATTAGAAGAAGAAAAAAATTACATGGGAATGGAATCATGATTCCTATGTGTAAGATGGAATCCTTATTCTTTCTCTTTTAGGAATTGATTTTATTCTATTCCTAATTTATAACACAATCAAACATAAAATTATAAGGAATCAATTTTAATTCCATTAAATTCCTACCAACCAAACATAACATAAATTCAAATGTTTTAAAATATATTTTTTTAATTGAATTTGCTTTATTTTGATTTCACAATGTAAATTAACTTCCAAATGAACAAACATAATATTTCTTTAACAAATAATATTTTTTATGTGATTTGAATTTATAATTTTAAATGAAAGTAATGATGAGTTTTACTATCAGATTATTAGACGAATCAGATTCAATATACATTCAAATTTAAGTAATGTTATACATTATAATGAAGATACATATCTTAATCTATTTGTAAACTTTTAATTGAAATAAATTATGATTTTCGGAGATAATATTTGAGAGTTGGGACTCATTAGATTAGAAGGACAGATCGAACTAATTACATAATTAGAAATTTACAATTAGATTAACTTTGTATACGTGATAAAAAAATATTTTCACTTAAAGCTACCATATCTCTTTTGGAAAAAAAGATTCATGTATTATGAGTTAACATGGTAGGCTAGGTTAAAGAAATGTTTATTATTTATTTTGAAGAAATGTTCTTTAATTTAATGATATGTTTTCTTGTATAGTATTCATATATATGTAAAAATATTAGAGTTAATGTTTTATATTAATCGTAGATGATACTACGATTGAGTTTATAAAAATTATTAACATTTTTACCCATTGAATTAACCTTTTAAATTAAAATGTCAAATTTAACGTGATATTAAAATTTCAATTAATTAGGTTAAAAATTTTAGAAGAAAAACCTTGGATCTTTTTTTAAAAATTGAAATGTGTATCATAAAAAGAATAAATGATTCAAATAGAATAAAATATGGTAAAATTATAAAATGATGGACTTTACATGAGATAAAAATTTACGCTTTAAAAAATTATTGTAAATAATGTCTCACACTTATCATAAACAATATATTATAATAGATTTATAAAAATTATAATTACCTCCACTTATTAGTTAATTTCTTGGAACTCAAAAGTTTATAATTTATGAAGTTAAAAATATTCTAATAAATTAAGAATATAAATACAATAAGCAATGTTGTTTAAGTTTCAATGATTAAAAGGTTGTTCAGGAGCGAATGTTAAAATGGTATTAAAATTTATGAATGAATTTTTTTCACATTTTGACCGATTTAACTTTTTAGGATGATTATTATTTAGAAGAAAGAATATAATATCATTTTATTTTTATAAATTGAATATATTGATCACTTTATTTTAAATAATATTTTAGTAATATTATTAATATATTTGTAGATATTTTTATAATTTTAGATTAATTTTAATGATTTTAATAACTTTATTTTTCACTTCTTTTTTATTTCTTCACGTGATATTTCCTCTTCAAACATTAACCAAACATTACTAGTAACATTCAATTTGATTGAAATTAAGTTTTTTTTTATAAAAAATAATTAAGAAATTAAAATTAGTAAGAAATGACTAAAATGATTTTAATAACTTTATTTTTCACTTCTTTTTCATTTCTTCACGTGATATTTCCTCTTCAAACATTAACCAAACATTACTAGTAACATTCAATTTGATTGAACTTAAGTTTTTTTTATAAAAAATAATTAAGAAATTAAAATTAGTAAGAAATGACTAAAATGTCTAAAATTATAAGTTTATCAATTTTACAAAAGATGACTAATACATCTAACTATTTTTTATTTACTTATCTAATTAATTAGATAATGAATATATAATCAATCAAATTATGTTAAATTAAAATTTTATAAGTGATCAGACATGCATGTAATCGTGTGTAAATAAAATAATGCGGAAAAAATAAAGAGTTGAAACACGATATTTTAAATGAAAATAACTTAGGCCACAACAATAACTTAAGAGAAAAATCAACGATCTACCGAAACCCTTAACTATCCACTATGAAAATAAAGTCCAATTATAAGATTAGAACTTAAACTACCTACCAAGATAATATCTCAAGTAATCTACTTAGAAACCATTGCTTTCCTTCACATTCTTCATAAGAAATGTGTTCGGATTCAGATCAACGTTACAATAAATTCGAGTCACACGAGTAATCGAACCTATTTAATCAGCACCGAAAAATTTAGCACAATAATACAAGTACAAAGAGTGACTTATAATAGATTTATCGATAAATAACCCTAATTAAAATATTCAAGAATATATCAGTTAATATTAAATCATTTAAAAACCTTAGAATAAGGAGATTAAATATAAGGTCAATAAAAATGGTTTCTTTAAAGACACATAATCAAACCAAATAATTATAATATTACATATACAATAATTTGATTAAGTTTAAGAACCAAATAAAGAAGAAAATATATGAATATTTAATCAAAATATCATAAATTAATTAGGCTTATTAACCAAGCAAACATAACCAACAATGTTTGTTAGATTAATTAAAGATTGAAGCTTAAAGAAATATGATTTTGTTTTACAAAGTAATTTGAAAGTGAAAGTTTAAGATGAAAAGATTAATGCTCTTGTGTTTTAAGAAAACAAAAGGCATTAAATTGTTTAAATAGAAAATATTGAAACTCTAATGTTACGTTAAGGTCTAATTAGAAATATGCTCAACGATTCATAGAATAGTAAATAATATGAAAAATATTATAATTAACAAGTTAAAGTTGAAACTTTTGTCGCTTGATCAATCCAAACCAACTTCGATTGATCAAAACACTTTTCAATCTATCAAAATCTAAATAACAATTAATAAAAATTAAAAACCAAATAGATTGAATATGATTTGTTCTCGATCATTCCAATACTCGATCGATTTATCCTAATTTTTAAATTAATTTGAGAGGACTTGGATAGTAATAGATCGATCTACTTTCTCAATTAATCTAATCATTACTTGATCTATCACATATATATATTAAAAGTTTTTACGTGTCTAATATGAAATTTAACATGCCTAAGAAATATACCTTAAATATGTTCATTTGAAGTTCGTTAGTTTCTTCGATTTGAATGGTGATCTTAAAAAATGTACTTATAAATTAAAATACATTTAAATATTTTGTTCACGAATATCGTGAATATTCATAAATCTTATAATATTTAATTTGTAAAATTAATTCGATCAAAATTTTTTGTTACCCTATTGATTAACCCAATTATATGAATTATAAAAAAATTGATCATTAATGAAATATCAAGTTTTATGTATATTTTTTTCAGTTTTTTTTTTATAAATTTTTATTTTAAAAATTAATTTAACAATCATTCATGATAATTGTTTTTGTCAAATGCAGTTTAAAAATAAAAATATTTTTTTAAAAAAATAAAAAATAACTATTTACCCTTATAATATTATTTTTTAAAAATTATTGGACTAAATAGTAAAAAACAATTAATAAATTTAAGCTTATAATTTAATAGTTAGTGTTATGCGACATTTGACTAAAAAATAAAGATAAAAGAGGGTAAATTTGATCTTGACTATAAAATGTTAGGTGATTTTCCACTTTGGTTGAAGGGAACCACAAGAGATTTCGAAACGCATTATTCACTTATCTGCTAGAATTGGTGGTGGTGTTATTTATTATTTTTAAAATATATTTTTTATTAATTAAATTAATTTTTTTATTTAATATTAATTATTTATTTTTAAAAAACAATTTATATTAATTTTAAATTTAAATTTGAAGTTTTATTCACCTAAAATATGATTTTATTACATTACCAATTACCAATAATAAGAAACAATTTCTCATTGGATAGATACAGAGATTAGCATGAAAAGGTCTTTTCTACAAAATTTCTGACAAGCCAATCGATAACAAATTACGTGTGATCTGCGATCATTATTTATATTTTTTTTATAAAGAAAACTATACACAATTATACTATTATGTTCTTCCGATTTTATTATTATTTAAAAATAAATTAAATAATTTGTTAATTATTATAAATTTTACTTAATTTAATAATAAATTTTATGATAATTAATAAAAAATACAATAATAAAAAT
Source organism: Hippophae rhamnoides (assembly GCA_033030585.1). Lineage (NCBI taxonomy): Eukaryota > Viridiplantae > Streptophyta > Magnoliopsida > Rosales > Elaeagnaceae > Hippophae > Hippophae rhamnoides. The sequence goes on from CM065434.1 coordinate 41,603,242, forward strand.
AAAACATCATTATATATATATATATATGTATATTTAAATAATTACGTTACTTCGACATTTTAATTACAATTTAGCTCCAAAGCTTCGCCCAGGATATTGAGTCATAATCTCGTCTGATTTGTGTTCATTGAGTCAAAAATAATTAATTAAATCATTTTAATATATATTTTGTTAAAATATTATTAATTTTTTATCACGTGATTAAATATAATTAAATAAAAAATCATTAATAAATTCTTCGTTTTGATATTTCTTAATTATGAATGTTTTATTTTAATTTTATTAATTTTTTTATTTTTAATAAAAAATTAAAATATATATTTAAATAATTTTATGTTTAAATATTATTGTTGATTTTTTAAAATAACTTTATATTAAAATTTATTTTTATTTTTATTAAATACTAATATTTTAATTAATTAATAATAATAAATACTAAAATAATATAATTTTAATTTAATTAATCCTTAAGTAACAAGATTGATAATATCATTTTTAATTTAAATAAATACACAACACAAATAAACTCACCTAATTACTTTTATATCACCTCACGTTATATCTTCATGTTCCCTATTTTAGTTTCGTGTACGGTTCCTCAGACTTGTATCTTGGATTAGATTTGTATGATACTTTTTATAAGATAAAATGATATCTAGTGTCATACAAGTCCTATAAGTCTGAAAAAAATAGTAAATAATTAAATGCGAATTTAAAAAACTAAATAAAAATAATATTTTTAATAAACATAAAACACATAAAAAAAATAAACAATAAGTGCAAACATAATCTTTTTAAAAATACCTAATAATATTAAACGAATTTGAATTAAAAAAAATTAATGTCAAATGTGTATAAATTTTGAACGAAATCTAATTGAAAAAATTTAATGTCAAATAATTGACCGAATTCTTTTTAATAATAAGAATATATAAATTTGATATAAATAATATTATTTTTATGATTATAAATTTTATTAGTGTTATTTTTGTTGTTTTTTTTAAACTAATTTTATCATACACAAACAATATATCAACATTTTTAAGGAGATTAATTAACAGCCTTAACGGTTTTTTATATTTAATTAATACTTAAATTAATGATATCCCATTACTAAGAATTAAATCTCAAAATCTAATTGCAATGGCCGGGATTCAATATTAATGATTAACTAATCCATGTTTTATTTTATTGGAGACAAGTTATTTGGTATAGGGTGTCCATTTAATTTTAACAGGTATTATGAGACGATAAAAAAAGTAATAATATTTGGTTGAGATTTAATGACTAAATTCAAAGCTCATGATATTTGTTACTATCATAAATAAAAAGCCTTAAACAAAAATAAAATAAAATTACCCAATTGTTTTAATTTATCAACAACACGAAAAAAATTGATCCTATAATGACAGGATTGACACTCTTACTTGATTCCAATCCAATTTTGTCATGAAAATTTGTTAATGGACTAATCTAAAAAAAGTATACCACCAACCAAAGACAAGTTTGGTATGCCAGATGGTACACACTAAGCCTCCAATATATATTAGGATATCATGGATATGCATTATAATGTAGATCTAATGTTATATTATCTTAATCAAAATAATAATAATAATAATAATAATAATAATAATAATAATAATAATAATAATAATAATAATGTTATATTATCATTAGTATTGGTGTATTAATTTTCTTGTTTTTCCTTATTGGTATACTATAATCTAAAATTATTCAACCTACGTACTAGATCTCTTCTATTTTTATATAATATTAATGTGATTCTCGTTTTAAACGGAAGTATCTCCTTTATTTTGTATACATATATAGTTTGGGTTCATTCAATCACGTTAAATTTGGTATAATTTCATTAAAATTTGTTAATGTGTTGTCTTCAGCTGATCGATTTGGTGTAATCCAAAATCATATAGCTTTTTTTTAAAAAAAAAAAAAACTTTAAGGCAATTTTTAATTAATAGGTAAAGGAAGAGAATAAGATAATATCTATCATATTATGTCTCTTTATAAAAAATAATTATATCTAGATAGTGGGAATTGGAAAGTTCTATTTCTCTTTTAAATATTAATGCCCCCTCAAAGATTGATCACGTATTCATATTTACGTAAGGTGATGAACATAAAAATATAATAGAGAAACATCTTAAAATATGAAACCAAAGAATAAAACATGGAAATCACGAGTCATCATCTTAACTCGTTTTACTCTTAAGATATAAAAATAAGCATAATTATTACATATATCGGTAGGGATTTTGCAATTACACAAATTATATAAGTAATAAAATGTGATAAAAAATAAGTATTGCCTCACATAGAACATTGTATTTTATAATTAAGTATCAATACACAATAATTACAATAACTTCATATTTGATTGACTGAAATATATTAGAATCAAAATTAATTTATTTTAATTTTATGTTTGGTTGAGTTGAAAAGTAAGAATAAAATATCGATTTTTAAAAGAGAAGAAATCAAAATTTTTTCTCTTCCCATTAATGAATCATGATTCTATTCCCATTTTTTTTCAATTTTACCCTAAACATTAAATCCCAAATCCCAAATTCTAAATACTCAAACCCTAAACTCTTTAAAATAATAATAATTTTAATTCTAAACCTTCACCCATAAATATAATCCCAAACCTTAAACCCTAAATCTCAAATCCCAAATCCCAAATCCCAAAACTCTAAACTTTATTTATAAATTAATAATTTTAACCCACAAATATAACCCTAAACCCCAAACCCTAAATCCTATTTAAAAATAATAATTTTAACCTTAACCCACAAATATAACCCTAAACCCTAAATGTTAAATCTCAAATCTTAAAACCCTATTTTGAAAAATAATAATTTTAACCATAAACCTTAACCCACAAATATAACCCTAAACCCCAAACCCTAAATCCCAAATCCCAAATCCCAAATCCTAAAATCCTAAATCCTAAATCCTAAATCCCAAACTTCAAAACCCTAAACCCTATTTAGAAAAATAATAATTTTAACAATATATTTTATTTTTAAGCAATAATTATTTAGAAAAATAATGATTTAAATAATATATTTTATATGACGAAAAAATAATAATTAAATGATATTATTTAAATTTTACTGAATATAGGGGTATTAAGGTAATATACAATATTTTTCATTCTATTCCAATTATGAACCAAACACTGTAATACTGATTTTTTCTTTGATTCCAATGGTCAAACAAAACAAAATAAAACAGTTTCCTTTCCATTCAATTACGTGAACTAAAAACCACCTAATATCTAAGCAAACAGTGAGAAAAAATATCTAAACTATGAATTAAATTAAAATTGATTCAAAGAAATATATAATAATCAAGCAAATAATTTTTGAAAACTTGGGATCTATGAATCTATAAACCAATCCACACACAATATTAACTAACGTTTAATAAGTTCTTTACCTATTTGATTGGCTACACATTCTTATATGTCTATAAATCTTCGTGAGTCATTATATTGGCTACATATAAATAATCACATTATCATATTATTTTATTTACACATCAATTAAATGCTTCCATGTAACATATCACACATTAATCAATCATACTGTCATACTATTTCAATTCATGGTATATTAATTTCATAACTAATTCAAATACATATTTTGTCAAGTTAGGACATTAATCTTAAATCATATAATTGTTAGCAAAACAATCAAAACATTAAGATTACAATTATTATATCAAGTAATAGTAAAGCAATTCATTCAACTAAATAAAATTAATCACATAATTTATAGCTAGGTTCATCAAAAATCCCAATTAAAGACCTAGCCACTCATATCTCTAAAAATCATCATTAAAATAAATAGTGCATAAGGATTATAAGGATTAAGAAGGAAGGAATTAAATCTAATTTTGATGAAAAATCTAACTCCGACTTAATCTCCCTTACTAGCTATGTTAGCCATTCAATTACCTCTTTAACTTTGCTCTTCTTGATTTCTCTCGTTCCCTTAGAATTCTTTTATGTTCTTGTTGATTGTGTGTTAATTATGGCATCTCAATAATGTTTAAGTAGAGTTGAAAATTATCCTAATTGGTTTCAGATTCATATTAGTTTTGATCTAATGGTTAAGATTAATAGTTGACTATAACATAAGGGTTAATATATCAAATTTTGTTTCGTTCGATTGATTGAAACCCTTGCCTGATCGATCTAAGTGTATTATTATTTAATCTAAGAGCGCTCGATCGAAGTTCGATCAATATAACCGAATTCAATCGATTGATACCCCTTTTGGTTAATCTAACAATGCTTTCAATTCATTAACGTGGTGCTTTACTTCCTCGATCGAGTCTTTTCTCAATTGATCAAGTGTTTTTTCGATCTATCAAGCCTCATTGATCTTATATTATTTTAATTTGCTTAATTTTGTCCTATTTGATGTCATTTCACCTCTATTAAAATAGTTTAACACATGATATATCCTTTTAACAATATTTATCCAAAAACACGACATATAACTAGCTTGAAATGACTAAATAATGTTAATTTTGTATGGGCAATACTTTAGTAGTAACCTAATTATACTCTTGGTATCATTTTTATTCATATTTTTTATATGATGTTTTAATAGTACTTTTATTTAAAAAAATATCAATTTGATACAATTTATCATTTAATTAGTGATTTTTTATGTTTAATAATAAATACACGATATTCATAAATAATTTTTTTTATAATTAATTAATTAAATTATATTCAAAAAATTCTTTAAGGTAATCAATTAATTGATTATCTGAAAATATCTTTTGAATATTATACGTGTATTAATATACATGTGAATATTTTCTAACTAAATAACAAATTGTATTAAATTAATATATTTTTTAAAATAAAAATACATTAAAACACCATATTAAAAATATAGATAAAATTATATCAAAAATAGAAATGTGACATTATTAAAGTAGAAAACAATTTAAATCACACAGCTATGCATGTGTTTTGATGTGATTACACTATCTTCCTTTTAAGTTATAGAAACTCTCCCTTCGGTCTCTCTGTTTTGAAAAGACACAGAAAAAGGTGCATTTTTATTTTTTATTTTCATAGAATTTTTAGGTGTTTTCTTAAAGCTGATGGATAAATTATATCAAGAGTTTTTGATTTTCCAAGACAGTATAATTTTGTCAAACTACATAAGTTGTGTTATAATTATCTTAAAATAAACACATTGTTAGCTCTTATATATGTGTGAAACTTTTATAAACACATATTTCTTATCAAAGAGTCACGGATAATAAATTGTACTAATTTTGTAAATTCAGCTCATGTATTGACAAGGACGTACGCACTACAATCCCTGATCCCCTATGATCTAAAATGCATTAATAAAGGAAAAGCGAAAAAAGAGAGGGAAAATATAGTTTGAAAAGTTACATTTAAATTAGGTAGCAATCAAAATCTCACAAAGCAACCTTTTATTATGAAGCATACTTCATGATTAATTATCAATGCATGACTAATAACTTAAGCTAACAGACAAAATTGATTCCTATTAACAAATTTAAGAAATAGTATTCTTAACACACTTAACAATAAAAATATCATCATAATAATATAAAACAGTTAAACTGAATTCATTTAACGAGTTTAAATGATTGTGTTTTAATTCGAATAACATTTAAAATAAAATAATATGTCAGATTTTTTTTAATAATAAAAATACATAAAAAATATATATATAATGGATGTTATTGTTATAATTACAAGTATTAAGGGTATTTTTTTTTTCAAAAACTTATTAACCGCACCAATCAGTGATATCTTTATGTAAACCAAAATCGCATTCAACGTGTCTTTTCTTTGCAAAATGTGGAAGCAAATTCATCTTAGTCAAAAAAAAAATGTAACAAGAGGATACAAATTCTCTCGGAATTCAATTACATATATACTGAGTACGCACACATTGAAATAACACGGATTTGAGTCCTATCTATTAACGTGTGTGAGGGTGTAGACTTCTTTTTGATCCTTGTCATTTTTGCTTCTACATGATGCATGAACTTATTTAGAAAGTGGGAAGGATCATTTGGTATCTTAATTTGATGAGTTTAATTTACTACCTTCTAAAATATTTGTCATTTTCAAATCTCATCTGATGCCCCAACACAAATGGTGCTTATATGTTGAAAATAAAAGGACATTTATAAAGCACATATAGGTAAGTTAAGATCTATTCAAGTCATGTAATTTTTTAAAAATATATTATAATTCTCTATCTTTTAAGGTATACATCCAAGCTCCTACAATCATCAAAAAATATACTTTAATCTTTTATCTTTTAAAATATACATGTAGGATATATTATCGAATTCTTTAAAAATTCTAATCTATTCTGAATTTATCTTTTGGAAAAAAAGAAAATTTAAAGTAGATTGAAATTTTTGAAGAATCAAAGAAACATATATATACCTTAAAATATATACGACTAAAATCTACATTTTGAGGAATTACAAGACCGGAACATCATATTTGATTGTCAATAATAAAAATGAGAATGAAAATGATTCAGGATATTTCTATATTTGATTTGACAATTAATCTATAATAGAAGTTGAAACATTCTATCCCTCTCACACTTCTGTGAAATATACCGTAATGTTATATTTTTCTCACATATTTGTATAATTATTTTTTATTATTTTAATTATCTCATCTAAAAATCAAAATATTTATTTCTAATTTTGATTTAATATTTATCATTATTGTTTACATTGAATTCAATTTTTATTTTTCTTGCGGTTCCATTATGTTTTTATTTTACGAACCAAACCCAACCTAACCTAAATGCATACCTTAAAAGTTAACTAACTAAAGTATATTTTTTGATAAATTATATCGTTTTAAATATTAGATGATTAAAATGTATATTTTAAATAATTACTGTATTTTAAACCCTTAAATAAGGTTTGTTTCTAGTCTAGTTTGTTGATCACCGAATCAAATATAGGCCACAAAAAAAAAATTGACAAATGGGTTAAATTTTAAACTAGTCGATAGCTTCCTGCAAGTTGAAGTTGAATTATTTATTTGGACAAAAAACTGGATTGTGTTATCAATGAAATCATATATATATAATAGCAAATTACTGGTTTAGTTTGATAGATTATACGGATAATACGACGATTCATTACAGCTAACGTGTAAGTAGGATTAAAAAAAAATTAGCATCATTCATCAAAACTAAAACCTATATACTCATGTATATTAATTAGTCGAGCTGTGACGTAAACTTGGTAGCATTTATCTTTGTTCAGAAAAAGTAGCTAATGAAGCCTTTAACAGCATATCAATTTTAGTAATCTCTTTTGCGTGATGAAAATAAAATGTCTTGGGACCCCTTTTTCATAAATCATAATCACTTCTTTTCGGTGTATTTTTTAAGGAAAAAAGAACTGAAAAGGAATGTGTTTTTGTCCAAAGTTGAGATATAAGTCTATCAATTTGTACACGTACACTATTGAACCTCTTATCGTAAATGATCCCATCTTGTAGTAATTAATTAGAGACCCTATAGTGTCGTGCAACATCTTCGCCATGCATTCACAAAATAACACATTTATTAATGCTTTTCCATCCGGTCGTCCAAAAAGTACTTCTAAGAAAAAGAAACAAATATTTAAAATTTATTAAATTTAATGAAAATATAATTTAACCTCTTATTTGTTAAATAACTTAATATAAATTTGATATCTTTATAAAAATAATCATAAAAATTCATTATCTTAAACAGGTAATTGACTTGTATTGTTTCATTTATTTTACGAAAGTATGATAGTATAAGTTAATTATTTTTATAAATTAAATTTATACGATCTTTTTATAAAGATAAGAAACTTGTGCTAACATATCTAATAAATACTAATTTTAAATAAATTTTCGTTGAAAATAACCGAATTGTATAACCTTTTGATGTAAGAAAAATATATATACATGATATAAGATTAATTCATTAAAGAACTTATCAAACAAAATATTTAGCCATTAAATCTTTAAATAAATAATTAAAATTTAAAAATATTCTATTCCTAGAGGTTTTTGAGGCAAATTGTTAGTGATAGGTTAATGGATGAGAATTAAGAATAAAATAATTATAATATTTATAAATTAAAGAAATATTAAAGATACATAAATTAATACATAGTTACAGATTAGTAGAATTTTTTTAAAAATAAAAAAATATTCATTTTTCTTGATAATTCTATTACATGTCACAATATGTGTAATTTGGATATAAAAATGAAGATAAATTTGAGTGTTAATATTTTTCTTATAGCTAGTTAGATATATTTAGGAATAAATTAAGATTTAAAAACCCTCCTGTTTTTATATGGTCAATTTATTCACTCAGTTTCATTTTTATTATTTAAAATATATATTTGTTAAATTATAATTAAAAAATATGTATATTATATTTTTGAATATAAGAAAAAATATGTTTTTTATGTTATAAAAAAACATATTTAGACCAAATGAAGGTAGTTAAAAAATGAAATTTTATCTATAAATAAAGTGTATTTTGCAATTAAATATTTTAAAATTGAAATATTCTTAGGATTTTATTATTTAATATTATATATTTTATTTTCAAATTCAATTTTTAAATAATTACTAGAATTTATTTTATCATTATAATATTCTTCCATACAGGACCTGTAAATGTAAATTAAAAAACAGACTGACTAATGAATTTAATTATGAGCTTCTCCTAATGTTCTTCTTTCCCATTCAATTGTCATCCCCTCCTCTCTAAATCTCCAATTCTTCGATCTTCTTACTTAATTTCTCATATCTTTCTATTTTCCTTGCTAAGAGATCTCATAATTTTTATAAAATGATCATTTTAATCTCATTATTTTCAACTAAAATACTTTAGTATTATAAATTCTTAAAAATATACACTTTAGTTTTAAACATCTAAAACAACATGACTTGTATACACTATTTTAGTGATTAAATTATAGCCTTTTAAAATTAAAATACATATTTTTTAAAAATTATAAGATTAAAATACTCAAATTAAAATCTATAAAATTAATACATTCTTTTACTTAAATTTAGATCATCACTTCTCCTTTTAATTTCCTTTTACAACCTGCATTGTTCATCCTCACTTAGACTTTGTTTTATTTATTTACTGGAAAAAAGTTCTATGTAATAACTCCCTTTTATTGATTTATTCTAATAAGATATAGTAGTTGTATTTTTTATATAAAAAAATATGAAAATAAGGTTATCTTAAAATAAAAATAGTAAAAATCGATTAAATTATTTAATTTCCCAGGGTATTTCAAATTGCAAGAAGATACTGTACTCTGTCTTTTTTTTCATAGAAAATATATTTAATTATTTATGTGTTGGGTTATGTGGATATTAAAGATACATAACAAATATTAATCGTAAATAACTAATAATAATTTTATAATGTAATAGTGTATGTTTAATGTGGATATTAACAATACGTGAGTTTGAATAATCTATCATTATATATGTTTGTAAATTTATAATTGTTATTTAAAAGAAATATATATTGCAAATACCTATTCTTTTTGTTAAAAAGATTGCATAATTGAAATAGAGAACTCAAAATTGTATTAGTCTTTATTAATTGTTAAACACTAAATAGATTAAATTAGAGTTATTTTAATATTTGTAATTATATATATATATATATATATATATATATATATATATATATTATTTTAATCATTTTTATTGTTAGATATGAATATCTATTATATTGAATTTTTAAATTGTAATAATTTGGTTTTACATGAGTGTCATAATTATAACCTCATAATTAAATGGTAAATATAGAGTGTCTTATACAAAAATTAAGTTTAAAAAATTTATTTAAATAGTCAATGAATTAAAAAAAATTAAGTATAATTTAATTTGTATATTAATTCATTAAATAGTAATAATTTTATAATTAAATAGTTAGCGTAAAATATTTATAAAAAAAATAATTTTAAATATTGATATTGCATTATATACATTTTATCCGATAAAAAATGTATGAGGAAAAAAAATGACAATCACGAGTTTACAACGTTGATGGTCAAATTTTTTTTTTATCCTTTTATAAAATATTAACGAGAGACAATTTTATAAAATCTCAGAAGCATGAATAAATGGACCGATGGTAATGACTAATGCCATCCCACTGCTTGCATATGCTATATGCAGTATTGGGCCCAAAAATAGAATTTTAAAAATAAATTTATAATAATAAAATTTTAATAATATCTAATTAAATTTAATTAAATGATATTTAATACTGATCAAGTTAAAATTTTCATCGTTTAATATGAATGATGTATCATACTTTTTTTAATACTGAAAATATATGAATTAGATATAAAAAATGTTATTTTTATTATCTTTTCTTTTTTAACATGTATTTTATTTTGGGGTTTTGCCTATAAAAGCCAATTCTTAGACAATAGTTTAAAAATGACCATATGTAGGATTTTTTAAAAAAATAGGCAAAATCTTACCTTAAACTTGAAAACAAAATTTTTAACCAATTTTATTTAAAAAAAAGATATATTAGTTCTATTTTATAAAACATAATTATTATAAATATAAAAAAAATATTAACATCTTGTAAATTTATAATTAATTTTAAATACATAAATCTTTTTTATCATATCATATATTAAAAATTTTATTTTAAAAAATAAAAAATAATTTATTTTATAATAAAATAAATATAAATTTATACATATATTGAAAATGATATGCTAAATATTTTGATAATTCATAAATAATATAATACATTATTATTTTTATATAAATTATTTTATTATTTTTTATTTATAATAAAAATAAATTGTTATTTATTAAAAATTGGTGAATGGGTATATTTTAAAAAAATAAGGTTATGGAAATTAGTGAAAGAGAGAGAAGAAAAAGACAAAATAATTAATTAAAAAAAAAACGTAATTGATGGGCTTGCTAATAAAAAAAAGGAGAGAGAAAATGTAATGGGACTTAGAAAAAACAAATGAAAAAAAGAGAAAAAAATGTGATATATAATAAAAAATAATTAAATTACATAAAAACTATAACTTTTTTAATAAACTATAACTTACATAATTGTTTTGCAAAATTTTATAACATTAATTTATCTTATTATAATAAAAATAACCTAAATAATATAATGCATTATTATTAAATATAATAAATAATTATAATTATGATATAAAAAATAATATTCATAAAAAAATTAAATTATTAAAAAAAATTGTGAAGTCTCTCTACAACTTTTTACAATATACAATACAAAAAGAGAACATTATATCACAGATTTTGTGTAAAAATATTATCTAATATAATATTATTATAATTATTTTTATTATTAATATAATAAATTATATCTAATTAATTATATTTTAATACTTAAATTAAATTATTGTTAATAAATATTTGTTATCTTAATAATAATTAAAATTATAATAATATTAAAGATATGTGTTATAATGTAATCTATTTTTTAATTTCTTTAATCTTAAATAATTTATTTTTTTAAAATGTCTATAATTTATTTTAGTAAAAATTTTAATAATTTTAATAATTTAAATTTTATAATTTATTATTATTTTAAATTATTTTATAATAAAATTTCGATAAGTTATTTATTATAAAAATATTTTTTTATTATATAAATATAAATTATTATTTATTAAAAGTTGTTCGAAGAGAATATTTTATTTTTGATTTTTTTAGAAGATAAGGAGATGAAAAAAATGGTGATTAGAGAAAAAGAGAGAAAAATAGAGTTGGATGAAAAAATGGAAAAAGACAAAAAAAAAATGACCTCCTAATTGTTGAATGGGTAATAAGGAGCCTATTTCTAAACTAAAACACAAATAAGCCTATTTCTAAACTATTGAATAGAAAATGACCATTATAGACAAAAACCTTTTTATTTTTTTATTTTTTATACGTAGTTAATTTAAACTTAAAATTGAACTTATATTTAATGATTAAGTTTTGTTGAATACATGTGTAAAAAGAGCCATAACATTGTTTGCCTCAACTTTTTAATTGTTGGAGACGTTGGAGCTCCGATTATTACTTTTTAGCACTATGAAAAAACAAATCTTTTTTAAGGTATGGTTAGAAATGATGAGTGCACTGATGAGCAAAAACCGGCATCGTCGATCTTGCCAATACTTTGGTTTTATATTTATAAAACTCTCGCAAGTGTACGAATCATTTCGTAGAAAATGATAAGTATACTCCCAAGGTCGATCTAAGGAAGGAATGCATGTGGTTTTTAATTTATTATTCAAACTTTTAAAAACAAAATTAAATCATAAACTTCCTGTCACGATATTTTGGGTTTTTTGTGTTTTAATATACTTACATAAAAATAAACATAGATTCAATAAACATTTATGCAAATTTTATCTTTTATAAATAGTGGAGTATTTATGGATATAATAACTAAGTTAATTATGCTTGCTCATATTATCTAGGTTATTAAAAATATGAATTGATATTTATTGATTCTCCCTTTTTGTATGAATACCACCTTTGGTGGGGTTAGATATTCTTTTTTAACTAAACAAATCAATTAACACCTATGGGTGGGGTTGATAACTAATTTGGTTAGTTAAATTAATTCCTTGTTCTAAGAGATTGAAAATGAACCATTTAAATGCCACATTTGGTGGGGTTAGACAGTTTAAACTTTATTCAAGGTATCCAAATTAAACCTAAGAATTTAGTTATCCGAGTACTAACTTTCAAGTTTTAAAACCACTACTGAAAACGTGTTGTCAATACATTTTCAGATAATAATTCTTATAAAAAATTTTGAAATAGAGCTTTACTCTAACTACCGGGCGATTGTACCAACAAATAAAAGAGCACTACTCTAAATCAGACCGGATAACTAAACCTTAAATTCTAATTTTCAGATTTAAGTTTGTAATGAAAAATAATATATTTCTCTATAAAATTCTTAATATAAAATCTTGAATAAAAATAAAATCAATTCATTTTAGAGATTTTTACCTATTTAATATTTCGCAAGCATAACAACGTTATTATTATATCATTTTTACAAACAAAAGACAGCTTAAATTTAATCACGACAAATTAAATATAACATGTAAGAATAAAGTATAAAAAATAACTGCAAAGAAAATAAAATCCTTACAGTACTTCGATGCTATTCCCGTAGCTGGAAAACCTCCAAGCGGAATTTGCACTCTCATTTATTGAATCAAAAAACTAATAAATTACAAAAACATAACTAGTTCTTTCCAAAAAGGGAAGAACTCTCAAAACTAAGAGAAACTAACTAAAACATAAGAAAAACTAAAAAAAACTAAAAACTAAGAAATGGAGAGAAAGAAAGAAGAGAGAAGTGTGTTTTGAGGTGTGTTTTGAAGTGAAGAGAAGGGGGGTATTTATAGGTGAGGATAGAGAGAAAAAGTGGGTGAAAAAAATGTTAAAAAATGGTGAAAACGCGTAGTGAAATTATGGAGGTCATTGATGATGTCAGCATGACGTCATGGGGGCTGTTGCACGTGAAAAATGGGCGAAAATGGCGTCGGCGCGCGGAGGCATGGGCGCGCGCGGATCTGGAGGAAGCGCGCGCATCTGTGGTTGCGCGCCAGCTGCTCGGCGCCATTTTCTCCTTTTTGACATTTTTGACCCATTTTGTCCAATTTTTTCATATTTGTTGATCTTTCCCCATTTATTTATTAATATATTTGTGATGTATTGCTTCCAGTATTCCTTTTTGAGTCTTTAAGTGACGTTTTTAAGCGAAAATACCTAAAAAACAATAAAAATACCAGTGATTCCACAAAAGACACATTTATATAAATATATATATTTTTAATCAATTAATGTACATAAAATCATGGTAATTTTAGTGCTTTTTGAGCACTCATCATGTACCCAAAAGTGAATATATGTTAAAAAAAATAAAATTTATTTAAATAAATATTTAATTTTAACGTAAGTGGTCTAAAACGTAAGGCATAAAATAGTTTTTGGATACAAGGTTTTAAATATTGATGTCGTTGAATATATTGAAATATAATTTTTACAAAAATATCAAAATATTGTTGTTATCGAAGAAAATTTTGAAAAAAATCACAAAAACTATGAAAACTCTTACAAAAATACAAAAACAAATTATAAAACTTTATAAAGGATCAAAACAATCAATTACTTATATTTTAAACTATTTTTTTATTTAATACATGTATTTTAAAATACATAAAATATTTATATTAATCAATAAATTTATCAATTAATTAAAATATTATATAAAAAAATATTTTTTTTGTTAAATATTCTAGAATAAGTAGTTAAAACTTAAAATGTTTAAAATAATTAAATAGATTATTTAGTTGTAACTATTATAAATAGATAAATCTAGATAATATGAAAATAAATTTTATTAATTGTGTGTTTTTAAAATTACTTATATGTATAGGAAATATGTTACAAAAAAAAATAGAATATATTATCTTATGTAAAAATGAGAAAAAAATTGAATTGAAATTATTGCTCAAAAAGAAGAAAAAAAATCAAGAATTAATATTTTTGATATTTTTTTTCAATATTTTAGCGACATTTTAACAATATTTTTGCAATAATATTTATGATATTTTAGCTAAAAATATATTTAAATGATAAAAACATTTAAACGATATTCTTAATATTTTTGTGATAATTTGGCCAAAAGATATAGATATCACATTTCGATATTGAGATATAAAAAAGAGATATTATCGCGATAATGTCAACAATATTATCAATATTTTCATCCTTAGTTAGAATAGTGGTGGCCACAACTATAGTACCACGATTTTATAAAAATATATACTTTAATTTTATAAATAGATACAACTAAATAACATGTATTATTTCCTAACTTTTTACTAATTCTACACCTTCGTACCTAAGTTTTTTCATTTGATTTTGTCCGCTAAGTTTTTCATTTTCACAAATTTGATCAAGAAGAAGTTAAACATGTTTTGAAAAGTAATGAACTAATTATACAAAGAAAAAATATATAATTTTAATATAGTAAACATGATTGATACATTGAAATTTCTACATTTGAATCAAATTTATGAAATTAAAAATTTAACGGACTAAATCTAATGAAAAACATTAAAAAACGAAAGGGATAAAATAATAATTTAATCACTTTATTTTTACAAATTCAACACATACATTAGTTATTATTTGATATTATTCAGGTAACAGGTACACAACCTTAGTAACCTAAGATATCCCACTTACATTGAGGGTAGATTTTGCATAATTGTTAGCATATAACAACCTAATGAACCTTAGAATCAAGACTTGAAGATCAAGACCTTGCCTAAATAAATGGCATAGTATACCTTCCAAACAACTTGGGTTACATTTGAATGTAAGGCCTCAGGCAGCATGTATATGATGACAACCTGTTTATGTAACACCTATGACGACTTGATTATTTTTCAGTTTTTTATATGTATTCTAGTTGCTTGTTTGAGGGCTCTAATCTATGTAACATCGACACCTGTCTAATAATTGCTATATATGCCTCTTTAATGAGGAGAATACATAATTTGACCATTATCAACATTTTTCACTTCTCTATAAAATTACTACAATCCCTAACACACTAAATTTCCTCTAAACAATTGGCGTAGTCTGTGGGAACTTAAATATTTCTAGTCCATAGTTGGCATTTGAGACTTTATATATTATCCCCAAGAGAATTAACCCATGTCTTAGGGACATTTATTCCGCAAAAAATGGACAACCTACCATTACATATAGAACAGGTTAATAGTCTTACCTACCTAACTCAAGGATTTGATCTCAATGATCAAACGCATCGCTCATCACCCATCATGTCGTCACATGATAGTGCACACCCCTTAGTTAGTAAAGGTGTCCAAATTCCATCCCGTCATGATATGATCAGACCAACCAGGACAACTCAACACCTACTAGTTCATTGAATTATAGTTCTAAAAGTACTTCCCTTCAAAAAGACGCTATGATGAAGAATCTCCAAAGACAAATAAATGAGTTGCAATAGGCGTTCAACAAATCTGAAAGGGAGAATAACAAACTTAGGTCTAGATTGGAATATGAGGAATATTCGAAGGTTGAGAGTTCATTCCATACTTCTAGGCCACTGATTTTGGACAATCATCCTCCAAAGAGAGGACATGTATCACATATTTCCTATCCACAACGACATGAAGGAATTGTAGAACAATACTCACATACAACTCCAAACCCAACCTCACCCCAAGACATTCATAGATGAATCCATCGATTCATGAGCATGTAACACAACATACACCCCATTCAATACCCACACATTCAAGTTTGGGAAATACTACTGCTATGGGATTTCCAACCCCACCGTATGACTCGAATGAGGCCTTAGACAAAAAATTAAAAGATATGGAGGAAAAAATGTGGGCCAAAATGAATGATCGATTTAAAAGGCAAGAGAAACTAAGAACTTGGGGTGATATTGAACCTGTGTGTGATCAACTGTCAACGTCACCTTTTTTGGATGCCATCAAGTAAACATTACCACCACCAAAATTCTATGCCCTCAAATGTCTCGATTATAAAGGGAAGAAGGATCCTATGGCTCATGTTCTCCGATTTAAGATGAAAATGGCGACCATGAGCCTTCCGAAGAACAAAAGAGAAGCAATGTATTGCAAATTATTTATTGTTACCTTCCAAGAAATAGCACAACAATGGTTCGTGGAATTGCCTCTTAAGAGTATAAAAAGCTTTAATGCACTGGTAAAGGCATTTATTACCAACTATGCATGCAACAAACTCATAAGAAAAGAGTCTCATCATTTTTTTGATCATCCAAGAGGACGAAGAAATAATTAAAGCTTACATGAAGAGGTTCAAGACAAAAAAATGGAAATTTCATGATATCCTGACTCTAGAGAAATCGAAGCTTTCTGCAAAGGCATTAAGTGAGATATTGGGCTCTTCATTGAGTGAAAAAAAATCATCCATTAATCTTTGGAAGTGGTCTATGAAAAAACCCAAAAAATTGTAAACATGGAAATGGAGATGAAATCCACTAAAGGAGTGGTCAAAATAAGCATGAATAAACCTACTTTAAGTAAAAGATAAGAGAATCGAAGGCATATCGAGAGAGGTGCCCTAGCCCACCTCGTTTTAAACCTATGATCACACCGAGGGGAAGCTCAAGAACTTGAGGTCGGGCTTTATCCCATTTTAGAGGTCCATCATTATGCATTTCGTTGACTGAGGTAGTGCAACGAATGGAATGTCTTAATAATATGAATTGGCTATCGCTCATGAAGGCTCCACTATGAAACCTCAACAAATACTGTGTGTTCTATAAGGACATGGGTCATTGGACCAGAGATTGCAGGCATCTTAAATAGGAGATCGAACATATTCTCTTAGAAGGATATCTTGGGGATATTGTTGATAGGATAAAGGGGTTCACAAGTAGGAAACCAAGGAGGTAACAACCCTACTCATCAAGGTAAAGCACCTCAAAATCCAGCTCATAGGGACGCAAATAGAATCAATCATGTCCCATAGGGGGATTTTCAAATAATTCACACCATACATGGTGGATCTACCATGGCAGGTCATTTCGATAATTCAAGGAAAAAGGTATGCCAAGTGATGAGACAAGACTAACAATGTCGATATTACAAATATTTTGGTTTTATATTTGAAAAACTCTCACAAGTGCACAAATTATTTCATAGTAAATGATAAGTATACTCTCAAGGTTAATCTAAGGAAGAAATATATGTGGTTTTTAATTTATTATTTAAACTTTTAAAAACGAAATTAAATCATAAATATTCTGTGACAATATTTTGGTTTTTGTGTTTCCTAATCTAATAACATAAAAAAATAAACATAGATATGGATTCAATAAGAAATCATGCAAATTATTTTCATTCATATCAGTGGAGTATTTAAGGATATAATAATTAAGTTAATTATACTTGTTCATATTATTTAGGTTATTAAAGATATAAATTGAGGTTTGTTGATTTTCTCTTTTTGGTATGAAAATGTCCTTAGACGGGAGCTAAATTCGTTTGTTTAATATTAATCAACTAATATCCTTAAGGAGGGCCTATTAATTAAATATTAAATTTTACCTTTATTTTTAAGAAAATAGCTGTTGAAGGATTTTATTGTCCCACATCGACTAGGCGTTCAGCTGTAGTGCAGTTTATAAGTGTGGGCAACCCTTAACTCAATGAGATCTTATTGGGTTGAGTTAGGCCTTGGGCTTATATAACATGGTATCAGAGCATTTGGGTTACAAAATTTGAGAAATTTTTTCTTTCCCGTTCAAATTTGGGGCAGAATTTTGGTAAACACAAATTAGGATTTGGTACATTTTTGAGTTCCAACTCGAAACACCCTTTTGGAGTGCATTTTTTTTCTCACCGCCGGCACAGGGAGGAAGAATAGCCGCAGGCGAGCCAAACCCAGACGTTCGGCCACCATACAAGCTGCGAGTGGGCCACACACGCCACTGCGACTTTTTGTGAAAATTTCCACACGTCTCACTGCTGGCACAGGGGGGAAGAACAACCGCTGACCGACCAAACCCCAAAATCTGGTCACTAGATGAGCCGCGAGTGGGCTACACGCACCACCGCGACTTTCTGTCAAATTTCACGGTGTAGGCGTGTGTTGGTTGCGCACATGACTCGACATTTTTGATCGTTTTAACCCATTTTATCCAATTTTGTCCAATTTTTTTATTTTTCCTCATTTTTTTCTCAACATATTTGTGATGTATTACCTCCAGCATTTTTCTTCGAGTTTTTAAGTTATTTTTAAACGAAAATACCTGAAAAATAATAAAAATACCCTTGATTCCAAAAAGATATATTTATATAAAAATATGATAAAATCATATAAATATAAATTTATTTAATCAATTAAAGTACATTAAATCATGATAATTTTAGTACTTTTTAAGCACTCATCAATATTTAGAGAAGTCTCATTTGGAGATATGAATTAAACAGGAAGAACTTAACAATTCAAAACTAATATTAAAGTTCAAAAACTCTAAAAATGAATCCGCATGAGAGATTAGGAAGGTAAAACTTTTAAAAAAGGAATCTAAAATGAGAAGGAAGAACCTAAAAGTTTAAAAGAGAATAACATATTTGAAAAGAAAAAAAAGGAAAAACTTAATTGAGTTGAAACAGAAAAAAGAATACCATAAAAAGACTTATGTGACTTATAATGGTCCAAAACTAGAAATTTATAATAATTAACTTGAAGTAAGTAAAGTTATTATCAGATTTAGTGGAATAACTCACAGAGCATTCACTAATAAAATAGAAACGAAAGGTAGTTATGCCAATTACATAGTACCAAAATTGATAACTCTGGAGGATATAGTTAAAAATTACTCTATAACATTACAACAACAACTATCACCACTATGCAGGTTGAAAACCCTAGGAAGATAATACGACCATAAGTACTATTTAGAGAAACGCTTCTTACAGAGACAGTATAGATAGTATGACTACCAATACTATTAAAGGAAACATCCCCAAGAATAAATTGGTTATTGAAGACGAAAAAAACTAATATTAAATAAACCACTCGAGTCTCTATAACTTAGCTAAAAAATATACTCTGAAACATATTAAAGATATGGAATTTTATACCACAGAAAATGAATTTTCTATATTAAATAAATTTAATATTCTTGAAGGCGCTGATCCAACTTTTGTCTATGAAGCTTACCATACAGGTTTAATTAAAAACCTATATTCAGGAATTAATTTAAATAAATTAAATTATTTTCCTGAAATTTTGATGAAAGATACCAAGAACTTTGGGAAGAAAATTAGAGCAGGTGACAAGCCTATCTATCTTATATTTTTTAGTTCACTGCGCTAGAATGAAGAATGATGTGTTAGTCCATACCATTTTATCAACTTAGAGAGTTCTAACACTAATAGGGAAATTACAAAACTAATGGCATTTCTATAAAATAAATTCAATACAAATGAACTCTGTATTCTAAGAGGACAAATGCTAAGTCAAATTTAACATGAATTCAAGAAAATTGATAATTTTTTTAAAGTTAAAATAAATTACTCGACTAGTAAGGTTATAATCACTTCCACTATTAATATGATCCTCATTGAAGAAGATTGTGAGAAAATTAGTAAGTTCAATTGAAACAAATTTTAACAATAATAATCTAAAAAAAATGTTAAGAAACAAGAAAGATGTTTTGTTTTTACTCTAATAAAATTATTATAGACATAAGTGCATTTACTGCATTAGAGATCAAGAAGATGAAGATGTATTATTGTCTATGTCATCAAAAGAATTATCAATAGAAAATGACAAAGAGGAATAAAGATGTAGAATCCACATCTTGAGTTGACAGATCATGCCAATAAAATAAAAGGCTTAGATTCAAAAGCTAAAAGTAGAAAATTAGGTGAATTATTAAAGTAAGGGTCAAACAGTGGTTTATTACTATTGTAAACAAAGATTCCTTCCTATAAAATGAATCATTATTTTCATTAGTCGGACATGATTTCATTAATAGCATCCTCTTTACTCAAAAAAAGTATTCATCTATCAATTATATATCTATAAGTTACGAGCGAATAATCTCTTCAATGTTTTTAATTGGCTTTAAGAATTGTAATAATTATCAATATAATGAAAAAATGGAGTACATTTACTATTTTTTATTTTTTAGTAAGTCTAATTTATACACTATACTATGTATAGATACAAAGGCCTCACCATCACCAGGAAGATATTAAGATTTATGCAAGTTGATGCATATTATGTGTAACAAAAGAAGACGAACAACGAAAGAGAAGACCATGGTAGACCCATGAAATTCAAATATGATAATATAATTCTAAGTCAATTAAAGATCTTGAATAATTAAATATTTTTTTATAATATTTATAGAACTAATAAATAAGAAAAATGAATAAAAAGAAATTAACTACAAATATGCATGAGAATAAATATAAGAAAATTATAAAAGTAAAGCAACATTTTGATAAGAAACTTAAATATTTGACTTTGAATAATAATATGCGGAAAATATTAACTTACGTTATAAAATAACTAGTCATAATTTGATATTAGAGTTATAGTAAAGAAAAATATATTATTTAATGAAAAGTTAATGTTATTAATTATTCAAAAATATATTATTTTATAAAAATCATGAACATACGTAAAAATATGTTAAAAGTAATAAGCATCACCGATATTTTTTTATTATATTATTTTGAAAATAAGTGACAATGTTATACTTTATGTAAATAAAATATAAAATTAATAAAAATGTTTATTGAAAAATAGAAGTAACTAGAATAATTAATGTAATTAATAGAAGATATATTTTAAGAATAATGAATAATATCTTATTATTTTTTATATATTTATTTATTTTTTATATAAATATATCGATTTTAACGTAAGTATCAACATTATTTTTTTAAAATTATGAATTTCATTGGTAAGGATGGTAGCACACAAAACAAACAAGATATTATATAAATAAAAATTTAGTTAAAATTAATATATAATGTTTTTGTATTCTTAAATATCTTTTTATTGCTTACTATTATAAATATATAATGTGCAAAAATCAAAGTAAATCTTTTGACGTCTAAGTAATATATAAATATGAAAAAATTAATGGTAAAATATAATATGATGACCTCACCTGTACAAAATTTGTTCCTGCGAAGATGTGAACAACACGGGCGGGCTATATATACAGTACGAAGTAGTAGCAAACGACCAAGGAGCTTCTTGTTGAACAAACATTTTCACTTTAACCAATAATTGTAATACACGTTGCAAACCCAATTGGTACTTCACTTACGCTACCCAATCATGTTATTTACTTGTTAAGTTCTTTCAAATTTCAATAAACATGTTAACCTCATCTATATGTATGTATATATAATTAGACTAAATTTTGTTCCGGATCATTTAACTCTTAAAATGTTTTAAACCTACAGATAATGTTGCGCATAATATTAAAGTATTATTAAAAAATAAACATTGCTACTTAATAGAACGATACTTTTAATTTTTTTTAATAGTTTTATGATAAGTTGGAGTAAAATTTAATTTAATAATATATTTATAATAAATTAAATAATTTAGTAATATCTTTATAAGTTTATATTTTATTATTGTTTTTAAGAAATAAATAAACGAAGTTTTGATAAAATGGTACGAAATAAATATTATTTTAATTAAATGATTAAAATTTGATAAAATTTAATTTTTATATTAATTAAATGATTAAAATATAATAATTAAATAATATGTGTGCTTATTTTATTTAGATAAAATATGTTATTTAGTCTATATGTTTAATAAAAAAATGTTTTTAAATATTTTAATCTGTAAAAAATGTTTCATTGAAGTTTATTTATTTATAAAAAATATATCAAATAAAAATAAAATTAATTTTTCATCCTATTTTTTCTTAAATATATCAGAATATTAGATGTGATATGTATGTTTATATTTTTCGATAGATATATACTTAAAAATTTATTTAAATTTATAATAATTTTTTTAAAAATTAAATAAATTTTTATTGTTTAATATAAAAATTATAAATTAAATAATAAAAATAAGTATGTTTTACATAAAGAATGGGATATTCATTCACCTTTATAATAACTCCCAACGTCCGACCGCATAATTTCTACTTTCTCTCTCCAAAGTCCAAAGTCCAAAGTCCAAACTCCCCTTGTGATATCGAATCAACCTGTAAATTGCCAAATCCATCCTCTTCTTACTCCAAAAACTTTGTACAATATAAACATCCGTTATTGAGTTTAACGATCGATCATTGCATCAAAATCAAGCCCAAGCTTTCTTCCTTTTGATCTCATCTCTTGCAGATTTCAAACTTTTCTTCCCAATACCCAACAGATCATAACACTCAAAACCAACATCAAACCGTTAACTTGCGCAAAAGCAGCTCAATCCATATTTGCTTCCATCTCTCTTTCTCTCTCTAGAAGAATGCCATCCCAACAGATTTTGCCCATTACCCAGAAACCCCCATACTCATCTTATGAAATACCTCAATCTTCAACATTGCTGAGCATATCTGCTCCGACAGACAAAATGTTAGTCCAAGGGGATGACCCAACTACCCGGCTTCTGATTCCTTCGTCGTTTGATGATGAAATGGCTATACCAATGGAGCCCCCTTTGTCCAGGGATTCAAGCTACTCAAGTATCGCTACCACCACTTCTAACAACTACCAGAAGAGGCGTCGTCGGACCGCCAGTGGCAACTCTCTTTCGTCCCTTGCTGACGATTCCAGCCCCCTATCTTTAGGCCGTGAGGTCGAGCACGCCGCTGCCGAGACGTTCTTGGTTACTCGATTAAGTTTGAAGCTTTTGAAATATCTTGGGTATATATGTTTTGTAATATCTTCGCTATGGCTGTTTTTTTGCTTATGAGATTGATCTCTTATGGCATCCTTGCAATCTTTTTAATAACCCATATTGAGTTTTGTTCAGGTTGGTTTGGTGAGTTAATGTTTGATTGATCTAATTTTTTAAAGAAAGTAAATAGGTCGAATGGCTAAGGCTTACTATTCTGTATGGTATTATTTAGTATCAATTTTGATTCTCCAGTGCTTGTACTGAATGGACTTGGGTTATGGATTTCACAATTAGACTTGTTAGTTGTCTTTTGAGATTGATAATGCGTGGTTTTGAGTTATAGCTTCATAGAAACATCTTGGACAATTGAAAATTGCTCAACTAAACTCAAGAACGATTTCCATCCATTTAAACAGGACATCCTTGCTATTCATTTCAAGATTAAGTTGGATAGAAATGACATTTTCATATTATAGCTGTTTTGAGAAATAAAATGTTATACATGAAGTAGTCTTATTTTACGTATATTGTGGAAATTGACCTAGAAATATTGATTGTGTACATTTGTCCATGTATAAAAGAAGCAAGAAAGTTTTTGACTATGACATCAATTAAGAGGAGAAATACACCCCCAAGAGGAAAGAACGTTCAGAATGCTGTAATGAGGAGATAATATCAGAATTTACAAAGTGTAAAAAGTGTTTGAGTTACTTGGACGGGCATAATCTACATATATGATCATATCATATAAATTAGATATCTATCCCTGATTTTTTTGGGTTTGTGTTTATGAGGTTATGAAACTCCCGTTCTGCATCATGTAATGCTTTTTTTTTGTGTACTTAAACTTAAAACCGTTAAATGCTTCCTGAACAGTGTTTGTAATTCAGGATAGGTTATAGATGGATTACAAGATTTCTTGGCCTTGGTTGTTACTCGTTCTTACTTATGCCAGGCTTTTTTCAAGGTTTGTCATCTTTTTTGTGTTCTTGATACTTACTATTTATTTTACTTTTTAATCTCTGAGCTAGACAAAATAATTGCATGTTTTAAACGTTGTAGTGGTTTTCTTAAGTAGGACTTCGAACCATCTGAGACCCGAACTTGACTGGTTTATTTTATTTTATTATTATTTGTAGTTGGGTATTATTATTTCTTCTCCAGTCAGGTCAAAAGAAGTATAGTTTATGGTGATCAACCGAGAAATAGGTAGATTTCACATTTGAGCTTGGTTATTTTTCTTGTTAAATTGGTACAGTATTTGATTCCAGGACTTTCTTGCATTGATAGCTGAAATTTTTACTTCAGGCTGGATCTGTATCTACCCAAAAACACTGATGGGCCAAAACCAGTCGTTGCATTTGTTACTGGTGGAGCCTGGATTATCGGGTGAGTGAAGTGTGACCCACAGTCATCTATGTATGTGATTGGCTCTCTTAGGATCACTGTAGCTAGCAGCAACCATGTCAACTGATGTTGGTATTGCAATTAAGTGATGGCAGTTGCACGCATTTTGGTTGTGTTATTATTTGCTTGGTTTCATAAATATTTTCTTCTCACAAAGGAAAAGCTCTACCAAAGGGCAATCGGAGCTGGAACTTCAACAGATACTGAAGTCACATTTCTCTGTTTTCAATTGCTTATGCTTGTTTTGTAGGTTCAATGTTGCAATGATCCTATGTCCTATTGTCCTTCGTTCAAATTTGGCCTAAATTGACTTTTTTTTCCCTGTTGCCATACTTATTGTTGCATAAGACTAAAGACTTTATTTTCTTGGCAATGCAGTTATAAAGCATGGGGTTCTCTTTTAGGACAACAATTATCAGAAAGAAATGTCATAGTGGCATGCATAGATTACAGGTGCTTTATATTCCTTCAAATGCTAACATACCGTATAAACTCTCTGTGTCATATGAAGTTTGATTATATTATAAGAATCTCGATTTGCATTTTCATAATGTCTGTAGGATATCCACATTAGCATCACGATATCATTCTATTTCTTTTCAGTATGTAGTATTGACCTTATAATTTCTTATATCACTAATTATACTTTAAGAATTAGCACTTCTTCTAACAAATGCTTAAGATCCCTTAAAATTTCTGCGATGATGATACTTGCTACTTTTTCAGAATTATGATCAATGGTCATGTTCTACTTAATGCCAATGCCTTGCCATCTATTTTGTCACGATCTTGACTACTGTAGTCCTTGAGGAG
This sequence comes from Hippophae rhamnoides, assembly GCA_033030585.1. Classification (NCBI taxonomy): domain Eukaryota; kingdom Viridiplantae; phylum Streptophyta; class Magnoliopsida; order Rosales; family Elaeagnaceae; genus Hippophae; species Hippophae rhamnoides. The sequence continues at coordinate 41,628,989 of CM065434.1, forward strand.
CCTATATTACAACTAAAGCACTCCATGTTTTTTTGATTGTATCCCCAGCTTTCATAGACATTTTATTCGACTCTAGGTTTTGGAAAATATCATGGATAAAATATCCCAAAGGCTCCTTTATTCAGGTAAAATGACATATTAGTCCCTTATTTTTAACAGGGACACATGTTCGACATGTTAAATCTAAAAATGAAGGAGATACCACATGTTTGAAATGTTAAATCTAAAAATGGTTCGTTACAAAAAATTAGGTTATTTTGAAATTGTGAAGACATGCCAAAAATATGAGATTTTTGTCGGTTTTTTCTCACTATTGTGCTAAACTGTTAATTGGACTTAAGTGTCCCAAATTTTGGAGCAAGAGGACTATATGTATACTTGTTGAAAGTAAGGGACTAATGTGTCACTTTTACCTTAACAAAGGGACTAGTCCCGTCCCTCGCCCAAATATCATTTGCCCTTAGTTATGACTTATGAATATTGATTCTAGCACTTTTTTTAAAATTCCTCTTATTTATGTGAAACGCTGTGGCTGCCTCCTATTATCTTCCATGCAATCGAAAGCAATATAATATCTGATGTAATAACCAATAAATGATAATATATACATTGGTAAACATGACTCCTTAGTTTTTCTCTTTGGTCAAGGATTTTGCACACACGTTGGACTTACTGTTTTGTGTTTTGATGCTTTGTAACAATTAATTGAATATTTGATTGTTGACATGATTTCTAAATGACTCAAAATTTTGAAGTGAATTTGGAAATTTACCCTCGCCATCTTTCTAGAGTTTTAAAGCTTTTAATTTCCTCTTTGTTCTTTCTTTGTAAATCACTCAATCCCTTAACAAATATTACTTAAAACGAAATGAAAATCCTAAACAATCGCATGGACAATTCTGTAATTTTGGCTTTACTCATTAGCTTGTCTAATGAAAAAAGTAGACTGATGATTCATAAAGTTGATGGCTTTTTTGCTGGTAATTGTGTTGTAAAAAGAGCATTGCTTAAGCTGCACCACCTATTTATACCTACAATGCTAGTTTTTGTAATTGGTATCTTTATACAGAAACTTCCCTCAGGGAACCATCAGAGATATGGTAAATGATGCTTCACAAGGCATCTCATTTGTGTGCAATCATATTGCTGAATATGGAGGTGATCCTAATAGGTAAGAACGAGAAGATCCTTGTTCTATACAATTTTAATGAATGAATTTTTTTGGCATGCAAAAGTGATATTTGTGTTTTTACTTAACTAGGATTTATCTGATGGGACAGTCAGCTGGTGCTCATATCGCTGCTTGTGCACTAATGGAACAGGCAATCAAGGAGGCTGGTGAAGGAGAGAACATTACTTGGAGTGTCTCCCAAATAAAGACTCACTTTGGTTTGTCTGGAGGGTAAATCTTGTTCAAACTTCTTAAGGAATTCTGTAGAACATTACTTGATAATGATTCTCCTGGGAAGACTTTTGTGAAAACATGAAACAACTTAACAGATTGATCCTGGAGCAGTGGCTGAACTGCCAGGCCGCTTTAACAGCTGGTTGAAATAATTACTGCTATTTAAGGAAAAACATAACAAATAAATTGTTGGATATGAAAATACTTGACTGTGGATGTAACTCTTGTAATATAAAATTACAGCATATTGTCTTCTTTTTTTTTTTGATAAAAAACATCATATTATATTTATATATAGATATAGTTAGGGGAGTACAAAATTTGGACAAGTAATCCACAAAAAGAAAATCCAAACTATAACGAATTCTATTCTTTAACAAACCAATTACATATATGCAAGTTCCCCAATTATATAACTTGTAAGAAAGTGAGAATAACTTTTAAACTCTTTTGAAGCTGAAGTCCATAATGAAGCTAAGAATAAGACTTTTTTTCCATATAAGATTGCTATCATTTTCGGTTTTCTCAAAAATTCTACCATTCCTCTCGATCAACAATACCCAAAGAATAGCTCCAATCCCACAGCTCCAAAACACTGTAGCCTTCTTAGCCTTCATACTATTCCCATGCATATTAAAAAATTTTAGGAAGAAAGATTGCATAGTCTCTTTTTCTGATTTACTTGTGATCTCATTGCCACTTTTCTATTTGTCAGCATACATATTGTTTTAGTGTAGAGCTCCTTTATACTTTAGCATTAAATGCTGTAACTATATTATGGGTTTTATGGTAAAATGGACAAACAGGTACAATTTGCTTGAATTGGTAGGTTACTTCCATAGCCGAGGTCTGTACCGTAAAATCTTTTTAAGGTATACACTTCGTCTCTTATAGAGTGATCTTATGCTGACTCGGTAATGCCTCGTTATTTACTGAATTCAACTTTTCTTCGTACTCCACTTTATACAGCATAATGGAAGGAGAAGAATCCCTGAGAAAATACTCCCCTGAAATAGTAATACAGGACCCAAATATTAGAAATGCAGTTTCTCTACTACCTCCTATTGTTCTGTTTCATGGTACTGGAGATTATTCAATACCATCTGATGCAAGGTATGGTTTTACTTTGAAGTAGATTGCATGATTGCCTCCATTTTTTTTTATAAGAGGCTGAAGCTTTAACTTATTTTTTATTTTTATTTTTATTTTTTAGATATAACTGATTGTGTCATTCTTAGGTGATACTGCAGTATAAATATTGAAAATAGAAAGATGCCGTTTTGCAATCTTATAATGATATGTTGAACCAAAGGGTTGTCCTTCTAGTTGGTTATTGAAGAGTTTCTCTCTTCCTTTTTCTACGTGTTTCCTATTTTCCTAGTGTATCTCCATTATCAAATGTAGGGGAAGACGGGGCTCAAAGTTCCTGTTTGAAGGTGGCGAGTATAAGAGGTTTATAGGCATTACATAATTTCTTTTAGGTTTAATAGCATAGTATAACCCCTTAATACATGGAATTTTTTTTAAACCTCGTTGAGGAAAAAAAATATTTTATTTTTCTTGAAAAATAAATGAACATATGTTTTTTAACGTTACGAAAATGAACTTATGTTTTTTTATTTATTTAATGAAAGGGTCAAAAGTCAAATCATATTAAATAATTGAATCATTTATGCACCGAAAGTTTATTTTATAAGGATAATATTATCTTATTATGAGTAATCTAATAATAATAATAAATGAGCGATTTTGCACTTTTATATGAAAAATACCGTCATAACCGTTTAAGTGACACATCATATTTTGATTGGTGAAGTCTATTATTGTAAATATCAATGCATCTCCTCATATGACTAATCTAATTATAATTTAATTTTAATTAATTTATTTTTAAATTATATTTAGTATAAAAAATAATTGATAATCTTTTAGTACCATAATTGTAAACAATTATTATAATGTTTATTAGTCTTTTCATTTTTTTAATTGTTAATTTTATCACTCTTTAACATAGAATCAAATATTTCCTAAAAAAATCAAACATTTTAAGAGTCTTTTGGTTTTTCCTTTTATTATTCCACAAAAATATAATTATTAATACATATAATTAAATATTTTTATGCTAAATATAATTTAAAAAATAAATTAAAATTTAACATATATTTGAGAGACTTTTGGTTTTCTCTTTTAATTCCATAATAATAAACAATTATTATAATGATAATGAGTCTTTTGATTTTTCCTTGTTAAATTTTCACTAATCGAGAATTTATAAATTTTAAATTTATTTATATAAAATTAATTATATCAGGAGTTTTTTGATTTTTTCTTTTAATCATAGACAGTGAACCTTTTGTTATCAATTTTGCTTCTAAGGTTCATTAGTGTTACCTTTTGGATAATTTTCCTTATTTCTCATTCAATTTTGAAGTTAGATTCCACAGGGATCTTCTTACTTCTAGATAGATCAGCTTATTCTTTATTGATTATGACTCAAACCATTCTTTATTGAAAAATCCCTTGTGATTAATGATTCTATTGTTGGTATTAGAAGATTATCAAATTTTTACTAAATATATGCTAAACTAGTTTACTTTAAAAAAAATCCATTATAAGTATCAATGTATTTCTTCATATTACATATTCTAGTTATAATTCAATTTTATATAATCTGTTTTCTAAATTATATTTAATATAAAAATAATTAATTATAAGTATTAATTATGTTTTAGTGAGGGAATTAAAAAGGAAAATCAAAGGAGTATTAAAATAATTAATTCTACGTGAATAAATTTAAAATTTATAAATTAACTCTTAATGGAAATTTAAAAAAGGAAAATCAAAAGACTCATGATCATTATAATAATTATTTATTATTATAAAATTAAAAGAAAAAAATCAAAAATCTCATAAATATTTTTTAAGTTTAATTTATTTTTTAAATTATAAATGAATGGGAGTGATTATTTATTTAACAGTATTTAGGAGCTCATAATTTCTCTAGTGGTAGTGCGCTTACGGGGTTCTTGCACCAGTCGACTACAAGGCCCTATGCTTTGGTATAGTATAAGTGGTTGTCTCTCATTGGGTTGAAGTGCAACATAGAGTCTTTACTCTGTCTCTTCATCCTATATAAAAATATAATTGATTGTATATGTATTCATAATTATCTTTTAATGAAAGAATAAAAGGAATATTTAATCTTAATGATTTTTAAAATAATTGATTATATCTTTTGCTATAAAAATAATTTGATTATATGTATTAATAATTGATTAATAAAATATTCAATTTTTTTATAAAATATTTGATTCAATGTTGAAAAGAATCGTGAACATTATAATAATTGTTTAATATTATGGATTAAAATTTTCTTAAATATGTACTAAATTAGTATATTTAAAAATATGTCTACTATAAGTATCAATGTATTTCGTTATATAACATAATCCAACTATAATTTAATTTTAATTTATTTTTTAAATTATATTTAGTGTAAAAGATAATTAATTACATGTATTAATTATCTTTTAGTGGGAAATTAAAAGGAAAAACCGAAACATTTCTAAAATAATTAATTTTATGTGAAGAAATTTAAAATTTATAAATTCTTTATCAATGAAAATTAAAAAAAGAAAAAAACTCATGATCATTATAATAATTATCTATTATTACGGAATTAAAAAAGAAAACTAAAAGTCTTAATGTGTTAAACTTTAATTTATTTTTTAAATTATATTTAGTGTAGAAATAATTTATTATATATTAATAATTATTATTTTACCGAAAGAATAAAAGGAAAAATAATTTTTTTTTAAATATGAGATTATATGTAAAAGAGTTAATGAAATTGACAATTAAAAAGAAAATGAAAAAACTCATAAAAATTATAATAATTATTTATTATTATGGAATTAAAAGAAAAATTAAATTTTAATAAATATATGCTAAATTAGTATACTTAAAAAATATATACTATAAGTTTTAGTGTATTTCATCATATGATATAATCTAATTATAATTTAATTTTAGATAATTTATTTTTCTAAATTATATTGTGTAAAAAATAATTGATTAGTGTATCAATTATCTTTTAGTGGGAGAATTATAAGAGAAAACCAAAAAACTCATAGAATAATTAGTTCTACGTGAGTAAATTAAAAGTTTATAAATTTTCTCTCAGTGGAAATTTACAAAAGTAAAATCAAAAGATTTATGATCATTATAACAATTGTCTATTATTACGGAATTAAAAGAGAAAACTAAAATATTTCTAAAATATCTTATTACATGTAAAAGAGTTAATAAAATTAATAATTACTAAGAAAATTAAAAACTCATGAACATTTTATAATTATTATATTATCTATTATTGCGGGATTAAAATAGAAACTTAAAATTGCTCTTATCCGTAATTTCAAAGATTATCCTATTTCTTTCTATCCAAATGACATAAAGAATTTCTCTTATTAGTAGTTTCACAGTACCCTAACATTTGAAGCCTTACAACCCCTCCCAAAATTAACAACATAGATATAATCTCATTGTTTTCGCATTTTCTTTGTAACTTGGACTAAAGAATACGTGCAACTGGATAATGTAGAAATTAATGATCAATATTCCCATTAAAAGAAAGGCAAAATAAGATTTACAAAAGAAGCAAACAGATGAATCCCTAGGCCATATTTTTCTACAACTGCTATTGGTTGTTATTACGAATCCTTTCAACTTTGAATTCATGCTTAAAGAAATCTTTGCCTTTCCAATTATTCAAGTTTCTTCTACACATTCCAACATTGTTGTTATATGGGCATTATAGAACTTTACTGTTATATAGATTGATTTGGCTCCTACATTGCTGGAAAAATTCTCTTAGGTACTACATATAAAGGTTTTATTTATTTCATAACAGAGGAGTAAGGAATCATATTGTGATAATCCAACAATGCATATGAGGTTGTCATATAATTAATTAGTGTTAAATGTACTCCGAGAGATAAGATGGAGATAATATGGAGTATGTATTCTCTGTTTTCTCTTCTTCTCTACAACACTATAATACAATCTATTTATAGAAATACAAAGTGTCCACTAATTCTAGGAATAGAAACAGTAGTAACAATAATGAAAATACAAATTGATTTACACTAACTCTACAAATTGCATAACACTAATAATATTCTCTCGAAAATCTACACTCCCCCTCAAGTCGGGTAATATATATTAATCATTCCTAACTTCGCAACTCAATTCTTCGAAGATTGTTCGAGGTAACGCTTTGTGCGATATCTCTAATTTGATGTTTAGTAGATGTATATAGTAGAGTTCACAATTTTTTCATCTATCTTTTCTTTAATGAAATGACGATCAATTTCTACATGTTTGGTCTGATCATGATGAACTGATTTTTCGCATTCTTATCATGATTGTCACAACGATACAGTTCGAAGTCGTGAAGTCCAGCCATCGAGTAGCCTCTTTAACCACATTCCTTTACAAATCCCACGAGCCACGACTCTAAATTCGCCTCCAGACCGCTTCGGCGACCATCGACCGTTTTTACTCGCCAAGTTACAAGGTTTCCCCGTACGAATGTACAATATCCGGTAGACCGCGATCCACCATGTAGCCCCGGTCGGCCAAGATTCAACAAAGACTTCAATTTTTCTAGTGAGATTTCTATCAAATATAATCCTTTTCCTGGTGTCATCTTCGAGATACCCGAGTATACGATAGATCGCTTCCATGTGTTCTTCAAGACCGTTTCATAAATTGACTTACAACACTTAATCGAAAAACCAATATCCGTCTACAGTGTGAGATAGGTAAAAACGAGTTTTCCCACTAATCTTTGATAACGACCTTTGTCCACAGGTGTACTATTTTCTTTGATTCCAGTTTTATTGTAGAATCCATCGGCGTCAAGTCATTGGTTTACACCTCATCATTCCGAGTTTCTTTGAGAAGATCAAGTACATACTTCCTTGAGATATAGATATACGCTTTGCTCGTGCTACTTCCATCCCTAGAAAATATTTGAGATTGCTAGATCTTTGATCTCAAATTCCTTGCAAGGAATTTTTTGAGTTTATCCATCTCAATTGTAGAATTACCTGTTAGAACAATATCATCTACGTATACAATTAGGATAACTATTTCTGGCTATCGATAAGTGTTTGACGAATAGGTGTGATCTCGATTGGCATTGATTGTACCCATATCTCTTCAGAACTTTAGAGAACTTATCAAACCAGGCACGTGGAGCATCTGCTTCAATCCATATAAGGATTTCTTAAGTTTGCAGACTCTACATTGGTTGGAACAGTGAGATTCAATTCCAAGAGAATGTCCACAGTAGACTTCTTTCTTCGAGATCACCATTAAGGAATGCATTCTTGACATCTAATTGGTAGTAGAGGCCAATCCAAGCGTTGGGCTACGAGAGAAGAACACGAATAGTGTTGAGTTTTTGCTACAGTGCAAAAGTCTCCCGATAATCGCCCCATATGTCCGAGTGAATCCTTTAGCCACAAGGCGAAGCTTCAGTCTTTCTACACTACCGCCTGGCTTTGTTTCGATTGTAAAGATCCATTTACATCCAATGATTGTTTTCCCGATGGTAGTTACGTGATCTCCCAAGTCTTGTTTTTCTCAGTGGCACCGAGTTCTTCACGAATAGTCGTTCTTCCATTCAGGTATCTCGAAATGCTTCACGAATAGAATTTGGAACCTCTATTTGATCGAGGTCACGATAAATGCCTTATACCCCGCGAGAGATTTTTATAGGAAATAAAGTTCAGTAGATGGGGTGGTTTGTGCATGATCTTACACCTTTCCTTATAGCACCTGGCACCAAATTCATCGTTAGGAGGTAATTCAATAATATGAGGTTCATGGTGTTACTCTTGTGAATTGCCTGAAAGGGTGCAGACTCGGTTGATTCTGGAATGGCTCAAGATATGCTCGGTTCTCTGCCTTTCTTTCGAGTTGTTTTCCTTCTAGCAGATGCGAGATCGTTGTTTGGGACAAGGAAGTTTGGATCCGTCATGGTAGAGAAGCCGAGGATTCATTGGGAGTAGTAAGAGTATTTATTTGAGATATCGAGTCACTTTCGTAGGTCATGGAATAGGATTTGTGGGATCGAGTACTTATGATATTCGAAAGTCGGTATTCATCAAGCTATGTTTCTCCCGAATGACGTATTTGGAATAGTACCTGATATTGTTCAAAAATGTGACATCCATTGTATTATAGAATCGTTTTGTGATAGGAGAAAAACATTTGTATCCTTTCTCGGTATGATTTAATACCTAGGAATATGCATTTGATGGCTCGAGGATCAAGTTTGCCACTATGATGTACAAGGACATGTTGCAGTAACATCCAAAATTTTAAAGTGGAACATGGGACAACGATTTTTCAGTGTGTGGGTATACCAAGTAGTAGTATTGATAGTGTTTTAAATAAGAGGACACGAGATGGCATCCTATTGATAAGATAGGTAGTCGTAAGAACGGCGATCCCCCCAAAAATGTCGAGGGGCATGAGTCAGGAACATGAGTGATCCGCGACCTCGAGAAGATGCCTATTCTTTCTTTCAAACACCCCATTTTGTCGAGTGCAGTGTCAACACAATGAGCAGATGGACAATCCCTCGACTTCAATGAGATAATCAGAGGGTGGAAGTTGAAATATTCTTTAGCATTGTCGGATTTCAATACCGGATTTTTGTTTGAAATTGAGTTTGAATCATGGTATTAAAATTTTTAAAAATTTGACATCTTGCATTTTTCTTTTCATTAGGAATAACCAAGTGGTTCGAGTATGATCATCCACAAATGAAATGAACCAACGTGTCCCCTGTGATGTTTTTGATTCGAGAAGGTCCCCAAATATCATGGGTGAATTAAATGAGAAAGGATGTGATTTTTACGTGGAAGATGAGGACATGAAGTTCTAACATGTTTTGAAAATTGACATACTTCACACCGAAAAACTTCTCAATTTTTATTTCTAAATGATGAAGGAAAAAGTTTCAGTAAATACTTGAAATTAGGATGACCTAAACGATAGTGATTCAACATGATTTCACCATCTTTATCGACTTAAGGTTTAACAAAGCTTTATTCGATTAGAAACTTCTGATAGAACTTGTGGGGTTTGTCTTGTCTGAAGGGTTCTTCACTCCGTGAGAGATAGAGTCCCGGCATTCCTTAGCACTACCAATCATCTTCTCCGAATGCGGTTCCCGAAATTCACATAGAGTTATGAACAAATTTAGCCATACAATTTTTATCACGGTGAGTTTAGTAATTGATACAAGATTACAATCAAGTGTAGGAACGTTAAGGACAATCTAGAATAAAGAGTTTGAAATTTTACCGAACCAATTCCCGTTACTTTGGATACCGAACCGTCGCATAACTGACCGTGTGTCCGGCCCTGGTAGAATTTAAGATTTACGAGAAGAGAAGCATCACCATACGTGTTCAAGACCTTAGGAATCAACAATCCATGGTCTCATAACGTTTCACATTAAGAGCGTTGAGGTGTTACCTGATCGAAATATACAAGTGGCAGATGACGGGTCGAGGATTGTCCAAATAATTTCTCGAGGAGATCAATGCTCCTGCTAAACGTAGCACTGACTCATTGCCTTGAGATTTAGAGGCAATTTTTCCACGACTTTCTTTGTTGATGTCTTGTGTGGCCTGGTGGTTTCCAATCAGTGGCTTACCATGAATTTTCCAATAGGTTTCCTTAGTATGACCAGGTTTTATGACAATGATCACACCAAGGTCTTCCACGACGAGAGATCGGTCTGTACGTATTATAAGAGGTCTTGACGGCCTCGAATGGCTGGCAAATCCTTCTCCAGCCACTAAATGGTAGATTGAGAACCCATCATCAGTAGATTCGAGGACCCATCATTACTTTCTTTCGACTCTCCTCTTCGACGGACTTGAGAAGGCTTCACGAATACCGGGCAAAGGTTTTCTTGAGAATTACAGACATCATCAAGATCTTTACGAGTCCCAAGAAAATTTGAAAACTCGTTTCTTGTCGATAATCTGTTTACAAGATCTTTGTCTGCCCCAATGGACAGTCCATTCGTGAACCTCAAAGAGATCTAATTGTTGCCAACATCGAGTGAGAGAGTTAAAGTATTGTGTAATCCGACAACTCTCTCGCGAAGATCATGGGAGGATGCTCGATCTCAAATAGTTCGACATATTATCGAATCGGAATAAGTGTCTTGGTCGCATCCCATATTCTTTGGCGGTTTTGTAGAGAAGAAAAATTCTCTCCAATTTCGTTTGTCATGGAATTGATCAACCAAGACATTACCATATTGTTTTCAGATTTCCATGTCTCGTATTGTAGATCGTCTTTGTGTGGGTCACAGACGCCGCATGAAGGTAATCATTTTTCATTTTTCCACATATAAACATCATGACGGATTGAGACCACTGAAGATAATTGTGCCCATTTAATTTGCGGATCGGTGACGGGCTATAAGACTATCGTCCGTGGAACCAAGAATTATAGGTTTTCCGTGGCCATTTGTTGCAATTGTAGATTATAATGCGTGGATTGAAATTATGTACGTTTTTTTTTTTTTTTTTTTGAATAACTGCTTTGACTAGGCCTGGGCGGTTCACCTGTGGTCAAGGTGGTTTTACCGGCCTCGGGTAGGGTTTTACCGCCTGGTCATTTATATATTAAATGTACCTTACTTCCTACTAGAAACAAAAAAACAAAAACAAAGCGTATTGTTGACCGCAAGAGACTTACTATAGATGGCGATGATGATGATCGCGCCGATGAGAGGATGGCTCATGCGACGATGGTACCGAGATGGAAAGAAGCGGCGTAAAATGGATTTCTACTTGTCTCCGGAATGCAAGTCGTAGAAAATGGATTGCCGCTTTACCGCTTTCTCGATTGCCGCTTCTCGGATTCTGCTTTCTAGATTGATTTACGCTTTTTGGATTTACCTGATTTACGGTTTTGCTTTTAGGATTTCCTGGATTGAATTTTTGGATTTCTAGATTTTGATTTGCACTTCGGATTTCTGATTTTAATTTCCGTGATTTCTGATTTCTCGATTTCGTAATTTGATTTGTTCCTCGTAATCGATATAACATAAAATTGGATTTCCGGATTTTAAACGCCCTGATACCATGTTAAATGTACTCCGAGAGATAAGATGGAGATAATATGGAGTATGTATTCTCTGTTTTCTCTTCTTCTCTACAACACTATAATACAATCTATTTATAGAAATACAAAGTGTCCACTAATTCTAGGAATAGAACAGCTGGTAACAATAATGAAAATACAGCTTGATTTACACTAACTCTACAGCCTGTACAACACTAATAATATTCTCTGAAAATCTACAATTAGTATTGTCATTGTCTCATTATTTATAATAAGAAATTGCTCATGTTAACCCAAATATGGTTATATATATATATAGAACAGAGCTACATTAAAAAAAGTCTTTTAGTAGTAGAGATGCCACCGTTAAGAAAATTTAATTTTTGAAGCACTGTTGATATCTTTTTCTATCAATGATCTTAGAGTTTGACCTAGATTAATTGAGAAAAGGATGAAAAAAAAACCATTGATTAAGCCTTATTGATTAATCGTTGTAGCTCTATGCCTCTATCTTGATCAGCTATGAAATTAACAGTATTCTTCTTCTAGCTGTGAAATTAACACTTTATTTTTGCAGCAAAAGTTTTGCAGAAACACTAAAGAGACTAGGAGTTAGAGCTGAATCAATTTTATATGAAGGAAAGACGCACACAGATTTGTTTCTTCAGGTAAGTTTTCATGGGTTGGTTGACTCATAAGCCTCACTATTAGATAGGCAAAATTAGTATATCAGTTACCATGGGAAAGAAATCTCGTTTTGTTGCCAAGTGACATGTTCATTTGAGTATGATCTGAGCTGATTGAACATTGTGACTTATCAAAAAAAGAACAATAGCAATAAAAAAGGCTTAAAAACCTTTAGTATTTAGACTAAATTATATAATTAGTTTCTAAACTTTAACTAGATTCACGTGTGAGTTGCTACTAGTAAATTTTTAAAATTTCATAGATAAAGTTCTAAATTTTTGAATCGTATGATTTAATAGTTGAATTCTTAAAACTTCACAATTAGGCCGCAAAATTTTAGATCACATTTGATTGCTAGTTGATACATTAGAGCCGATATGTGAAGTTTAAAATTTTTGAGAATTAAATCATACGATATAAAAGTTTAGTAATATCTATGAAATTTTAAAAGTTTGGGTTTAAATCATTTGTTTTAAAAGCTTAGTATAAAAGCTGTCGAAAGTTTGGGACCAATAAAGTAGTTTAGTATTTATTAAGTAGGTGAATTCTCTGAGGGGAAACTGAAAAGTTATATATTTGGTTTAACTGATATTCAGGATCCAATGAGAGGCGGTAAAGATCAGATGTTTGAAGATTTAGTGGCCATCATACATGCTGATGACCCTGAGGCTACTGCCAAAGATGAAGTGGCTCCTCCAAGAAGACGTCTTGTACCTGAATTCATGTTGCAACTTGCTCGCATTGTTAGCCCCTTCTAACCATTTTTATTTTTAGAATTTGTTGTGTAATCACTACATATTTGTACGTTTCAAAGAAAATTGCATTCTCTCTCCTTTCTTCACCTTGCCTCCCCTATCTCCAAAAAAGAAAAGAAAAGAAAAGAAGTCATTAATTAGAGAGTTGGAAAAAGAAAGAAAAACAGGTATGATAGAGGACATGACTATCAATATTGACTATGTAGATGGAGATATCAGTTGGGACATTTATAAGGTCTGCTAGAGATGTAAAGTGGGTTGTTTCATTTCATTTCATGTCTCATTTAGTATCTTTAATGGGCTCATGGTGTTATATTGTGTCATTTCATTTAAATATTATCTTATCTCATTTAAATTGTGTTCTTAATGTATCTAATTTTAAATATATATTGTATTTTTTTAATTAAATTTATATTATAAATATTATTTTTCATATTTTTTATTGTTTTTATATCATTATTTGTCTTATTTAGGCTCATTAAGGACAAATAATATATATCAATTAGTATCGTTTTATCATCATCTTATCTCATTAAAAATTAAGTGAGACAAGATAAGATGAGTTTTAAAAATTAATTAATTCTCTTGTGAATTTCATTAACATCTCATTTTAATTTAGAGGTGTACTTGATTGTAGTAATTTATTTCATTTAGATTTGACTTATATGATGACTCGGAATTCCCCAAATTACAGTGAATTTAAAAGTTGCAAAACAAAAGAACCAGAAGACAAATATGAAACTAAGATATTATTCTTCAGCTGCTCATCTGCCAGGTTTAGTGCTTGCAGCAGCTTTGCCACCTTTGCCCTGTAGATTTGTTTATTGTCTTATCAGTGAAATCAGACTTGAAAATTGTTGGGAAATAACGTAAATTCCCAATAAGCCAGATTTATTAGAAAGCAAGAATAAAAAATAACACACAAAATTTGATAACGGAGTTTGGCTAATCTTGCTTACGTCTTCGGACCTGCTGCAGATCTTTTTACTGAAATGAGAGAAATTACACAAGGTGTTTACAACACTCACAACTCACAATCCAATTACACCCAAGAAAATTACTCTAAATTTTCTCTCACAAAAGATTTTCTCTCAATTGGAATGAACACTTTGGATGATTAATTCATTACAATTACACATCTATTTATAGAAAAATTCACTCCTTCAATTACTCCTTAAATTAATGGTTCCTTAAATTGCTCCTTGAATTAGGCTCCTTGCTTTGGCTTCTAGCGAATTGCCTCCATGTTTTGCTCCATGTTTTGCTCCATGCTTTTGCTTTCCTTAAATTAAGCGAGCTTTATAACAATCTCCCACTAAGATCGATTTCAATCGCCTTCACACCGATCAACGCAAAGAACTTTTCTAGTCTACATTTCCAAATAGACAATCAAGCCTGCACAACTTTAGTTTGTCAATAGTTACCACCTTTGTTAACATATCTCTGATTTTTTGCTTCCTCAATCTTCTCCAAGATTAACACATCATCTTCCAATGTAGATCAATGTAAGTTGATAACGAAGTCCAATATGCTTGCTCTAGAATGAAATGTCAATTCTTCGCCACGTTGTATTGCAATTGACCATCACTACGCAGTAACATTCTTCTCTTGTTTCAATCCCACCAATTAACAAATCTCAAGCCATATCATCTCTTTACTAGCTTCGCCATCGCTACATACTTAGCCTCAGAAATGATAGAGCGACAATTTTCTATATTTACGACATCCAATTAACAACCGTAGTTCCAATAAGTAATATATAACCTATGGTGCTTCTTCTGGATCAACTTCACCTCCAAAGTCTCAAGGCTCACGCACTTTGTACTTTTAACTCTCTCTTTACTAAAGTACAAGTACTTTTCTCAAGTGCCTCGCAGATACCTCAAAATCCACTCGATCGCTTCCCAACGAGTTTTCCCTCGATTTGACATAAATCCGCTAACAACTCCCACCGTACGGCCAATGTATGGTCTCGCATGCACTATCGCGTACATCAAACTTCCAATGGCCGAGGCATAAGGAACCTTAGCCAGCGAATTCCTCTCTTTGTCCTGAGTGGACCGATCCTCGGATAGGCGAAAATGACCGCTGCGGCGCTTAACCTGGCATCGTCTACGTTGAATCTTTGCAAAACACGATTGATGTACTCGCCCCGAGATAACCGTAACGATCCTTTCTTCTTATTTCTCGTGATTTGCATTCCAAGAATCTTCTTTGTCGACCAAGTCTTTCATGTCAAATTCCTTGACAATTCGTCTTCAACCTTTTAATATCATTCATATCCGAACCTCGCTACTAACATATCATCAACATAAAGTAATAAAATGATATAACCGGACCTATATCTCTCAAGTAGCAACAATGATCGGCACTTCCGGGAAACCTTCAGGTACGAAGTCACAAACTTTCTCGTACCATTGTCTCGTGGGCTTCGTTTCTCTGTGCCATACAAACTCTTCTTAAGTCTCGCACACCATTTTCTTCTTCCCCTTTCTCGAGAAACCTTCCGTCGGTACACACGTATATCTCTTCATCTAAATCTCCAATGAAGGAATGCAGCCTTTCACATCCAACTGCTCAAGATGAAGATCTTCGATGGCTACAATGCGTCAATACCGATCTCGATAGTATTAAGCTTCACAACGGGAGCAAAAGTGTCCAGCCAGAGTCAACTCCTTCCTTCCGTTGAAACCCTTGATAACTAGGCAGCTTGTATCTCTTGGAACCATCACGCTCTCTCTTTCACCCGGTACACTCATTTGTCAGGAAGTTGCCTTTTTCCCATAGGTAACTCCACCTAGTTCCCATGCCCTCGTCGAGATGAGAGATTTCATTTCTTCTTTCATAGCAGCTCCCACTTGTTGGAATCTCGAGTCCGACAAGATTCATCATAAGCATTCGTGCTCCCTCCATCAGGCCAAAGAACATTTAGTTCATGTATCTCCCGTTAGGCATACGAGGTCGGTAAGACCTTCTCAATACAGAGTCGAGTAAAGAGGTCAGGCGTGTTGGAATGCCATGGTAACGTTTGTCCAACAAGTTCCTCCGGGCCGAGGACTTGTTACAATGGTTCTGCCATAAGTATCCGGGACATCATCTCGCACTGCAAATACCGACTCATTCTCGCTCCGAGTCATCGGGCGCCTCATTTTACGTACGTCTCCATACATCACCCTTCGTTGAAAATCACATCTCCGCCACTCGGATAACTTTCTTCTTTTCGTCATCCCAAATGCGGTAGCCAAACTCATCCTCACCATAGCCAATGAACGTGCATTCTTGGATCTGGGATCAAGCTTATTCCTACCTCGATCACCGATATGAACAAATGCTACACAACCGAAAACTTTTAGATGTGATAGTTTCACCTCTTTCCGCTCCATACCTCCTCTCGCTATTCTACGCTTCAATGGAACAAACGGGCCCCTGCTGATCAAGTAAGCCGCCGTGTCGACCGTCGTTTCGCACTGTTTCCTAGACCGACCGCATACGAATGCTTCGCTCTTTTCCCCGTCAACGTCGGCTCATACGCCGCCTACACCATTGTGTCGAGAGGCGTGCCCCGGCATGCGCTTCTTTCCATTCCGATCCCGTGCTCATAGTGAGAAATTTTTGAATCCGTGTCTTCATATTCACCACCATTATCGGTTTCGAGCTTTTCGATCTTTAAACCCGTCTCATTTTCCACCATAGCTTTCCATCTTCTCGAAAGCCTCAAATACTTCGTACTTACGCTTTTTAGAAAGTAAAACCCATACCTTCCGAGCGATCATCAATGAAAGTCACGTAAAAGTGTTTCCCACCACCGATGAGACGGTCGCTGTCCCCAAACATCGAGTGAATAAGCTCTAGTCTTTCCTTCTTTCGGGATTCTCGCAACTTCTCCGAAAGCCGACTCTCTTTTTGCTTTCCAAGTATGCAATCTTCGCACATGTCTATCTCCGCAGACCGTACCTAGAAGTTTTCCCTTGAGCATAATCTTCATCCCCTTCTCATCATATGGCCTAGTCTCCGGTGCCAGATTTGGTGTTTCATTGCTCACGTAACCGTAATTGAACAACGCGCTCTCTACCGTCACAAGAGTGCCATTTTTTCTTGCCTCGAGCAATCATTATCGCACCCTTTGAAATCTTCCTATCATCACCACGGAAGATCGTAGTGTAGCCTTCACCGGCCAACTGCCCACCGAGATTAAGTTCCTTCTCGAGATCGGGAATACGCCTCGACATCCTTCTGCCTCCCAAACAGATCCGTTCAACTTAATCTTCACTACACCTTTGCCACAATAGCACATGGTTCGATCATCACCAAGATATACCTTTCCAAGATTTCCTGGGACATATTTCTCGAAGAATTCTTTTGTGAAGAGTAGCATGGAACGATGCTCCGTAGTCTAACACCCAAGATTCTTCCTCGTCTCCAAAGAGCATATCAACGCATCGTCTCTCCCGAGTGGGAAGTAACATTTGCCTCTCGCCTTCACTTGTTCTGTCCTTCTGCACTCTTGCACCGATTTTGTAGTGTCAGGTTCTTCCACAATTCCAACACTCGATAGTCTTCGAGCCATGGGAATTATTAGATTCCCCGGATTCAGACCTCCGCCCTTGATCTACCTCTGTCTGTTCTTCCACGTCCATTCCCTTTGGTTGAATTTCTTCCTCTCGACTCTTCACCGAGAACCGTGATCACTTCTAACATCACAAATTTCAACTTATATTTCCCGACGAGTTACTCACAAACAGTGACAAGAGCATTCCAACTTTCTCGTGCAAAGAAGATAAAAGTATTAATGCCGTACTTCTTCATCGACCATTTTCACCGAACTCAACTCGGGTTTCGACCGTGTCGAGTTCATTCGAGATGTCGAGCTACCGACGCGCCTTCATTCATCCGCTAAGAATTGAACAAACGCCTCACCAAGTGCACTTTGTTCGAGGTCACGGCTTCTCATACATATTGGAGAGAATGCCATACACTCCGCCGTGGTCTTTTCCTTTGCTAGCATGCCAAGGCAACATTACGGATAAAGCGTCAATCGAATAACTCCGAGGCTGTCATCTGTCTAAGATTCCAATCTTCTTCCTTCATAGCTATGGTTTCTTCCCCGAGTAGGTTGATATAGATTTCTTTGATACATATAATCCTCTATCTCGCATTTTTCAAAACCCAAAATCCGTGCCATCAAATTTCTCGAGTTTCACCCTTCCTTCATCTCGCGGCTATCGCTCCCACTAAAATCGACTTCCTCTGGATCAAGCCGACTATTTCTTGCGTAAAATTGGATGTAAATCACCACCAATAGCCGATACCGTCATTGGGAAATAACGTAAATTCCCGATAAGCCAAATTTATGAGAAAGCAAGAATAAAAAATAACACACAAAATTTGATAACGGAGTTCGGCTAATCTTGCTTACGTCTCTGGACCTACTGCAGATCTTTTTACTGAAAGGGGAGAAATTACACAAAGTGTTTACAACACTCACAACTCACAACCCAATTACACCCAAGAAAATTACTCTAAATTTTCTCTCACAAAAGCTTTTCTCTCTAAGCTTTTCTCTCAATTGGAATGAAAACTTTGGATGATTAATCATTACAATTACACATCTATTTATAGGAAAATTCACTCCTTCAATTACTCCTTAAATTAATGGTTCCTTAAATTGCTCCTTCAATTAAGCTCATTGTTTTGCTCCATGTTTTGCTCCATGTTTTACTCCATGTTTTGCTCCTTAAATTAAGGAGCTTTATAACAAAAATGAATATATAGCATGCACAAAACGAACACTTTGTCACAAACATAAATGACACATGGCCTGCCTAAAGTCCCAAACATTTGAGTACCAACTGGTTTCTCAGCTTTCAATGAGGCCATGATTCTTAATAACCATCTAAACAGGATAAGAGAATTAAGTGCTTAACTGAAATGACTGGTTTAAACTTTGAACTATAACTTGCATGCTCATTTTTTGAAGGAATTAGAATCGCTAGTTACATCAAAAAGTGAGAATGGTTGGTATGTGATGATAAATGAAAAGGATGTTGGCATAACTGATATGCTATATATGATGCGACCTTTACTGGTTTTAGATTAACCAATCTTAGTAGCATCATATTATCAAAGAAGAAGAAGAAGAAGAAGAAGAATCATAGTAGCATCATGAATTAACATCATTATTTTTCTAGGAAACAACTTGGTTCGTACATGTTCTGTTGATTTTTGGCATGGTATCTTAATAAAGCTATCAATGTTAACATGCTGATGAATGGTACGTTAACTAATCAAATAATCTTTATGGGTTTTCGAAAACTGGTTTTAATGTCTCTACTAAATCCATTATTCCAAACATAATATTAATAAGAAGATCATCAATGCTAGCTGAATCTATTGGAGAGTGAGAGTTATATGCCGATTATGTTTTCAATAGTAAGCAGCATTGATGTACTCATTATCTTTAAGCTTGCATTGCATTAATAATTGAGTCAGCAATATTCAGTTTCCATTCACTTGCTATTTGACAAGTTTAGCATGGTATCATAGCAGATTGATTCCTAAGGTTTCAATTTTTGTTTCCTCACTGCATTGTTGATAGAAGTTTTTCTTGATCACAATATTGATTGGTATAATGACTATTAAACAAAATGCTTCTTATCGTGATGATGTTAATATTCTAATTGGTGTTCTTTCGGTTCAAAAAATTAATCAAGTTTCATTATCAACTCATTATGTTCTTAGATCACAATCTGGGGAGGTTTTAGCTCATAATTTTTAGTTAATTCCTTCTATGAATCTCAACTTGAGTATCAAGCTCGACAACAACAATTATCTTATCTAAAAAAAACAGATGGAGAGTCCTATAATTTCCTAGGGACATGAAGGTTCTATTAATAGAACAACCATTGGTAAAGAGTTGGATTTATGCTTTCGTTTCAACTGAAATGAGCACACGTGTTTCTCGAAGAGAACAACATCTGTTTGGTTGAAAGCTCTTGGAGATTTTTTCTCTTCAAGTGCAAAATCACGAACCTTGGATCTAAGGACTCAACTTCAAATTCTATGAAAGTATGGTGTCTTAGTCAATCTCTCATCACTTAGCTCTAATTGGAGAAGTTTTAGATAAGGATCTTGTGATGTAAGCTTTATCAAGTTTAAGCACCAATGCTAGCTACAATATTTTCATCACATCTATATACATGATGCATAATAAACCTAGCTTTAGTGCATTTCATAGACATTTAACCGCTTATGAAAGCATGTTAGATCAACTATTAGATGTTTATGAAGACAAAGTTTATCATACAAATGTTGATTATGTGAATCGTTTTAAGCAATCATAGAAACCTAAATCAAATTCCTTCTCTAAATAAGTCTTTAAATCATCACAATTTTCTTAAATTTTTTAGTTCTCAAGGTCACTCAGAGCCTTCAACTAATCCTTTTAATAAGAATATCGCTATTCTAGTTACAATCAGAACACAAGTAAAACCTCTAATGAGAGGCATATTTGTTAGGTTTGTGATAAAGTTGGCATCAAGCCTCATAGTCTTTTGTTCTTCATGATCTACTAAACAAAACATACAAGGATCAACATGGATGAACCTTCTAATAATCATTTTCATGGTGCTTATACTACTTATATTGCTCATAATATATCTTTAGATAGCTTCTGGTTACTAGACACAAGTGGTAGTCATCACTTGGCTTTAGATGACTCTAATGTTTTCAATCTGTTCCTTATCAAGGAAATGATGGAGTTTCTTTAGGTAATGAAAATACTTTGCCTATTCATTACATTGGTAAAGCAAAGTTTTCTGCATCTAATCAACATGTTTTCTTGATCTCAAACAAATTGTACACAGACCATATGCAACTCATAATCTCTTTTCTATGGATAAATTGTGTGCTGATAATAATATTTATGTTGAGTTTCATGCTAATGTGTTTTATATTAAAGACATTGCTACGAGGAACATAGTATTGCATGGGGTCAATGAAATTAGATTATACAAAGTGGTTGGTGATGTATATAGTTCTTCTAATGATTTCACTTAGCTCTTACAACTTCTGTTGTTGGCTAGCATTCAAGGCTTGGTCACACTTCACTTCTTTTTCTATTGTCAATAAAGTAGTTCATTCTAATTATCTCAGTTCCACTAATATTGCTCATAAAGACTTGTTCTATCAATACTATCAAACTTGTCTCAAAACCTTCACTTTACTATTGAGCATGTGAAAAGTTAGAACTATTTTGATCTACTTTTTTAGATTTATGAACATCTTATGTAGCGTCTTGTAATGATGAACGATATTTCTTGTCAATTGTTGATGATCATACACGATATATATGGTGTTTTCCTCTCAAAACAAATGATAAAACATGTAATATTTTTAGAAACTTTGTCACCATGGTACAAGTTCAATTTATTTCACACAAGTTAAGGTTGTGCAAATTGATTATGGGGTGAGTTTGTTTCACTCACTTCGTATTTTCAAAAGGTTGGCATCAATCATAGCTCCACCTGTCCTCACACATTCAAACAAAATGGCATTGTTGAGTGTAGACATCGTTGGATTGTTGACAAAGAGTCTTGCTATGATGCACCAAGCATCTATTCCTTTGCAATTTTGGTCCTATACTATATCTACCTCTGTTTATTTGTTGAACATATTACCATCTAAGTCTCTTAGTGATTTTTGTTCCTTTGAACTTTTGTTTCAGGAAAGACACAAATTAGAATGAACTCAAGGTTTTTGGCTTTCAGTACTTTCCTTGCCTTTGTGGATACAACAAAAAAATAACTTCAATCTCACATTTTTAGTTGTATTTCTTGGTTATGTAGCTCAAAGACGTGGCTACATTTGCTTTAATATTTCCACTGATATATTTTGTGTCAATTGACATGTCTTCAATGAGTGTGTCTTTCCATTATTTTCTACTTTCAATGTCTCTTGTGAGTCATCATCTTCATCTACACTTGTTATACCTTCCAATTTCCATTATTCAATTCTTCTTTACCTTCTCTCATAACCTTACCTTTATCTTCTCAAATGCACGAAGTCATCCTACTACTATATCTATCACTCTTCCTTCCTTTTTCATTATGTCATCTACCATCTGATGGTCCCAAACTTCTTCTATTGCAACTAGCATTAATCCTTCATGTGTGCCAATCACAAACAATCATCCTATGATTACCAGGGCCAAAGTCGATATCACAAAGTTAAAAGCTGTAAGAATAGTTTCTTCCATTCTTTCTTTACCTAAGAATTGGAATAATATCCTTACAATCCCTTAGTGGCATGCTTCTATGAAAAAAGAATATGAGGCTTTGCTAAACAATGATACTTAGGATTTAGTGCCTTTACCTCCTCGTTACAAAGTAATTGGATATAAGTGGGTCTTTGGTGTTAAACTTTTACCATATAGTTTCTTGAACAAGTTAAATCAAGGCTTATTACTCTTGGTTTTTTGCAAAGAAGACATTGATTTCTATAAGACATTCTACCCAGTTGTCAAATCTTCCACCATTGATGTGGTTCTTTGTCTTACTCTCACATTTAATTGGTCTATTCATCAAATAGATGTCAATAATGTATTTTTAAATGGTAAAGAAATAGTTTATATGCAACAACCTCCTAGCTTTGAGGTTGGCATTGGTCTTGTATACAAACTAAAGAAATCCTTCTATGGCCTTAAACAAACCCCTAGGCTTGGTTTCAAAAGTTAAGCATCTTTCTTAAGAAGTTGGCTTCACTCATTCAAGAATTGGTGTGATTTTTTCACCAAGTCCACTTCTTCTTCATTGTTGCTTGTTCTTGTTTATATTGATGACATAATTATCACTAGTACAAACTATGATCCCATTGCCTATTTAATTATTCAATTGGACTTCTCTTTCTTATTAAAGGATTTGGAAAATTGCATTATTTCTTAGATGTTGAGGTGATTTATTTCAGTAACATTTTACATCTTTTCTATGCAAAGTACATTAAGGACCTCCTAAAATAAGTGATATGCAAGATTATTAACATGCAGATACCCCTATGACTTATGGAAATTTTTTGAACAAATTTTATAGGTACCTTTGGCTTATCCTACTCAATATCGTAGTATTATTAGTGCTTTACAATATATAACCATCATAAAGCCTGATATTAGTTTTTCTATAAAAAAAATGTCAATTCATGGTTGCTCTTATAGATTGTCATCTCCTGAAGTATCTCAGTAAGACTTTTACCTATGGTCTTCACATGTCCAAATGTTCTTCTTTTGAACTTGTGGCATTTAGTGATACAAATTGGGCAGGTAATCCTAATGACATGTGCATCACCAATTCATTTTATAACTTTCTAGGTGATAACATTATCTCTTAGCGCATTTTTAAGCAAAAAGTTATGTCATGATCTTTCATAGATTCGTAGTACCATGCATTATTTAGTAATATTGTTGAATTGTTATGGTTGTAGTCTTTATTGGTTGAACTTCACGTGGTTTTCTTCTCCACGCCTTTCATATATTGTGACAATAAGTGCCAAGCACTTAGTACAAAATTCAGTGCTCTATATTAGAACCAAACTCTTTGAGATTGATCATCATTTTGTACATAATCTATTGTTTTTGGAGCTTTGGATGTGCAACATGTTTCATCCTCAAATCAACTAACTTATTTGTTGATTAAACCTCTTGATAAAACTCAATTTTAGAATTTGTGAATCAAATTGCAAGTTGTTTGACTATTTTCAATTTAAGGGAAAGTTTGAGAATGTTATTTATACGCAGCGTAGGATTATGTTTTCAATAACTAGTTACAAATTGCTTGCCATATAAGTAACATTGATGTACTCATTCTTAGTAAACTTGCATTGCATTAATAGCTAAGTTTGCAATATTCATTTTCGATTCACTTGATGCTTGGCAAATTTAGCAAAATCCACTTAGAAAAACCATTGAGCTATTAATTTAGATAATATTTATCATTAATATGATTTTGAAGTAGCAGTATCGTGTGTGTAATCTTTCTCAAGTAAAAAAAAATCTCCTTGAAAAAAATGCTTGACATTTAAATTCTTAAATTGTGATGTGGTCGGATGTGGCATGTTATGTTAATTCAATCTTAAGTATACTTTTTGCAGCTTATGTGATAATCTTCAATTCTAGATTTTTTTCAAAATTTTTAGACAATTGTTTATCGAATTATGAGGTTCACACAAACAAAAACGTAATAATTCTTAGACATCAAATATGAATCTTGCCTTGTATCTTTTGTATGAACTTGGAATTTTGATGAACCAAAAAGGAGCCCAATTCTGATTCCAAAAAGTTAAATTTGGATCAATGAAACACTGACAAAATCAACTAAACACTGACAAAATCAACTCATCAAATATTGACCTCATTAACATTTGGCTTATAATGTAATAAAATATTGTTTTTTGGTACTAAAATAACATGTTTCGAACTGTCATTGTATGTGTATATAGTTGTGTATAAGTATGTAGCTGTTATTAATAAAAAGTATAGACCTCTATAATCACAATTGTATTATGTTTCCTTTTTTTTCTTTTATATAGTTGGTCTGTTTAAGGTTTAATAATTACATGTAATAATGTTTGTATGAATGAAAGTTCATTTTTAATATCCTTCTATGCATTCATATATATTTTTTATAACTTAAAAATTATGTTTAAAAATACGGTGTTCATATTTTTTTTCAAAATGTAAAAAAATAATTTTTAATTATTTATAAGTGAGATAACGTGAATCAATGTATCATAATATCTATAAACTTTATTACATAAAATATAATTAGATGAATACAGCATACATGTGTACAAAATTTGTTAAATTTTTTGGCAAAGCGGAAAAAAAGTTAAATTTACTGATACAATTAACTTTCCCTTTGAAAAAAAGTATTCTTCTTATCAGTACAAGATGTCCAATGCTCTCTAAGGATATTTTTGCTTAAGATGATATTAACACATAGTAGAATGAATTCAACTTAATCATTTATTTATATAAAAAGGGAAAAAATGTTAATCCTAGGATGATATTAACTATTATTATTAATAAGAGACAGAGACCAAGTCTGTGTGTAAGAAATTCTCCTAAAGAAGACATTGCCGGCAGTTTGGGAAGTGATGTTCAGAAAGAGAGGTTGTGCAATTGAATCTTCATGAACCACAGAAAAATCTTAATTCTTACATTGATTAAAGTTATGCTTATCATGTTTGGACGTTTTTCAAAAATATGTTCTATCTAAATTGTTAACAAATTTGTTTGACTACATTAACTCCATATTATTTACTTTTCTTATGTATAACAAGTGCTAACAGCAATCAGAAGCACAACTATCCAAACATAAGGATTTAGGTGCATTGGAATCAATTAGTCCAAACTTAAATATGAAAGTGTTTAATTTTCATCATGAAAATAACTAGATTAGGGCATACATAAAACCTCCATCATTTTTAACGTTTTTAGAAGTAATCTTTTTTTTAACAATGTAATAAAAAATTTTTAAGCATAGATAAAAATGAAATTAATTGAATAATTAAATCATATATAAAATAAAATGAAATAACTATTAGAACTTATTAATAGAACTTTTGTATTTGAAATATGTCAATTGTGTGTAATTTATCTTGTATTGAAAAACCAAATTCTTACCATAAAAATATTTAAATAATATAATTTATTCTTTATTAATTCATTTTTTTAAAATTAAAAGAATAAATTCAACTCCTTATAATTTAAAAAACCAAATAGTACTGATAATTTAATCACACTGTTTTCGTTAATTTAACTGAAACTCAAAGTTAAGTCTTTAAGTGGAAGCTATATTTGAGTGCATGCCAACACTGATATGCATTTTCTCTATATTTATCATTAAAAAGAAAAGTAATACCTGCAAGTAGGCTCGTATATATACTTGGAGAAAATATCTAGGTAGCAAGAGAATAGGCATCAAATAATAGCAGCATGATTAGTCTCTAAAGAAGCATCTGATACAACATTATCTCTCAACTTTGATATGCTTCCAGTTAAGTTATTCCATTCCTAACAATTTGTTATGTAACCAGAGATTCTAATTCCATGTTACTCTTAGGAACCTAACTATAAAATGGTTCATTTGTGATCATTAATAATACTTGAGGCCAGCAACTTATAACTCATTTTGTGTAAAATCCAAAAACGAAAAGAGTACGTAGTGAAATGGCATCCCTCAAGCCTGAAAAACCAGCTGGTGCTCAGTCCACTGGCCCGGCTAAGAAAGAGAACACCAAAGCTCCGGCCTCCAAATCTGGCACCAAGAAGACCGAGGTCAAGCCTCGAGAGCCTAAGAAAAAAGTGAATACAAAATAACATTCCTTATATCCAACTCATATATATATTATTTTATTTTAAACATCCTCAACATTTAGATTTCATTGAAATTAAATTATGATCATTTAACTTGTTGAATATTAAACTCTATTCAATTGGACATTGTTCAATAATATTAAAATGATATTTTTATTGTTATAAGTTATTGATTGTGGTAACAAGTTTATAATCTTAATCTGATTGGTTTTTTAATTGCTTTGTTAGGCAGGTGCAAGTAAGCCATCAGCCAAGAATTGAAAAGGATATATGCAGGCCAGTGGTGTTGCATTTTGAGTTGGGATCTATATAAATGTCAATTTGTAACACTTGTTATACATATCCATGTTTATACATATCCATGTTTCATTTTAGGCTTTGCCTAAACTAAATAAACTACTATCTTTATTATAAATCTTAATTTTGGTGTTATTCTTCTCTAGTTTTAGACAACATACTCGCTTCCTCCCTTTTTACATCATTAATATAAATATATAAATACTAGTCATGCGTGTCACGTAATCTATTAAAATATTGAAAATAATAATTATTAATTTTTTTTAAATTAAAACTGTTATATATTGCTATTTATTATTTTAAAAAATTGAACCATGTAATATTTTAAATAGTAATAACTTTTTGCTTAATTTATAAAAAAGATAAGATTTTTAAATTATAAGATTAAGGAAAATAATAATCACTATTTTAAAATATATAAAAATATAGAAATATATATATTCACCACAAAAATACCAACGTATCCTCTCGGCAGCATGTCTTGGGTCATTAAGTTTTTAATATGGGTAGCAATTTGTTACACTGTAGGGGATGAACACGAGAATGCCATTCGATATAAAACAACATGAGCTAATTCACACGAATTTGATGCATATTTTTCATATTTTGATAAATTATCTATATCCTTGGCATAAAAGGTGATCATTTATGTCAATCATATTTACATATTTAATAAACAAGTTTAACCGTTAGATTTGTTTATAAGTATATCATATTTTTATTAAAATATTAGTAATTTTTATGTCGATATTATATCATAAAATAATGAATTAAAAAATCTCACAATATTTTTTGTAATTTTTGTACTTTTATAAATTAGCATTTACGGAAACGAAGTTTGAGTTTAATTTTGGTTGCACAATATATAATAATGGGTAACAACGGCATAATAAATAGTGAGAAAATATATAGTACATGATGATTTAAGTAGTTCAACTTTTCAATGGAAAAAGTCTACTTCATTGATGATGGTATACCGAAAAAAATCCACTAATAATCAAATGAAGATACAAATATCAATCTTCAGAGAGTTTCACAAAATGTACCAAAAATAACCCAAAATATCATCCTTCAATTTATTAGTAATATATAGTAAAATAAATTAATAAACTTGTTATTAAATAAAATATTATCGTACAAGTAATAACAGTCGGCAACTTCCCCTCTATATTACAAATAAAAGTGGAGTGAGATGATGTGTGGGCTAAAGTGGCTGGTTGGGAACGAAGTTAGAGTTGGTGGTAGGAAAGGTCTCTGTTTTTAGTTTTTTCTCACTTTCGCAATTGTTATTTTTTTCTTTTGGTTTTAGCTCTCTTACATTACCTCTAAAAAATCTCCACTAAACATCATATATATAACATATATATCTATAGGCAATATAGGGTTTATGTGAGAATAAATTGGGCCTTAAGTTTTGGGCCAATAATTTAACAAATTTACACCTTGGTTCAAAACGAAAGCAAGTTATTCAAATATAAAATTCCTCGGATTACCAAATAGTCATCGTCTAAAATCCCAAAGAGTGATCATCTACTGTGAAAATCAATTAAGTTTGAGCAATGCTTAAACTTGTTAAATGGAACTGGTTTGGTTAACATATCAGCTAGATTCTTTGTAGAGATTATCTTATTAATAACAATAGCACCCTGAGAGACAATGTCACTAACGAAGTAATATCTGACATCAATATGTTTGGTTCTTTCATGATACATAGTATTCTTAGCCAAGTGTATCGCACTCTAACTATCACAACTGTAGACTGTAAAGTAGCCTTCCAACTAATGGCACAATGAGAAAGAGTGAAGACATAACCTATCATAGATGTTCTATCCAAATCACCAGCATAATCGGAGTCCACATAACCAATAACATTATAGCTGGTATTAGAACTTCCATCATATACCAAGCCAAAATTAGATGTGCCTCTCAAATACTGAAGTATCCATTTCATTGCTTACCAATGACCCTTGCCAGGATTACCTATATATCTATTGGCAACACTAACTGTATGTGAAATTTCTAAACGAGTACAAACCATAGCATATATCAAACTACCAACGACACTAGCATATGGAACCTGAGACATGTATTACTCTTTTTCTTTTGACTATGGTGACAAATCCAAAAAAAGCTTGAAATGTACCCAAATCTTTCATCTCAAACTCACCACTAAGTTGAGACTTTAATTTCTGAATCTCAAACTTATTCTTAGAAGTAATAAGCATGTCATCAACATAAAGCAAAAAATAGACAGATGAATCATTATGAAATCTTTTATGATAAACACAACTATCATAATCATTCCTAGAGTAACCATGATCAATCATAAAAGAATCAAACCACTTATACTATTGCCTAGGGGATTACTTCAACCTATATAAAGAATTTTTCAATAAACAAATATGATTTTTCTTACCTGGAACAACAAACCCCTCTGGTTGATGCATATATATTTGTTCCTCAAGATCACCATGTAAAAAGGTTGTCTTGACATCAAGTTGTTCTAATTCCATGTCAAATAATGCAACCATAGCAAGAACATATGAATAGAGATATGTTTCACAACAGGTGAAAATACTTCATGGAAGTCAATACCTTTCTTTTGACAATAACCCTTTGCAATAACACGTGTCTTGAACCTAGTTACTTCAACCTTAGGTATATATTCCTTTTTCTTGAAGACCCATTTGTTTCCAACAATCTTCTGGCCCTTAGAGTGTTTCACTAATTCCCAAGTATGATTCTTATGAAGTGATTCAATCTCTTCATTCATAGCAACCAGCCACTGAACAGAATCATCACATGTGATAGCTTCATGATAACTAGAAGGTTCATGCACATCGATATACTTTGCCACAAACAATGCAAAAGAAACTGAGTCTGTATCTGCGTACCTCTTAGGGAATTGGATCTCTCATATTCCTTTACCCTTAGCGATACTATATGGTTGCTCATGTTTCTCTTCTGCTATATCATGAGTAGAATCATCTATCTCATCCATAGATGGATAATCTGAAGTGTTCTCTTGCACTTGACTAGGAGCTCCACTTGCTCACTAACATCGTGGTCTTTACCTGCAATAATAGACTCATTTTTCTTTTCTAATATGGAAAAATCATCAAAATTAACATCTCTACTAATAAAAAAATTAGGTGACTTGGGTTCAAAATACTATAATCTATAACCCTTCACTCTAGAAAGATACCCCAAAAATATGCATTTCAATACCCTAGGCTCAAGTTTACCATCATTAATATGAGCAAAAATAAGAAAAACAAAAACTTTTAAATTAGAATAATTAGAATAAGTACCAAAGAATACCTCAAATGGAGTCTTCAACTTAATTGCAGTTGAGGGAGACCGATTCACCAAATATCAGGCATAGTTACAAGCTTTAGCCCAAATTTTTTTATCCAAATCAACTTGAAAAAGCATACAACTAGCTCTTTCTAAGAGAGTCATACTCAAACGTTCTGCTACTTCATTTTGCCGTGGTGTATGACATATGGTGCAATGTCTCACCATGCCATTTCTTTCACATAACTCATTAAACTGACTTTCACAAAATTTCAAACCATTGTCAGTCCTTAAATGCTTGATTTTCTTACTTGTTTGATTTTCTATACAAGCCTTGAATTTTACAAATTTTGAGAACGTATCATTCTTGTTCTTTAGAAAATACACTCAAACATGACAAGAGAAGTCATCAATAAAATTCAACATATATCGAGCACCACCCTTAGACACAACATGAGAAGAACCCTAAAGATTTTAATGAATATAATCAATAGTACCTTTCGTTTTATAGATGATTGTACTAAACTTGACCTTGTGATGCTTTCCATAGACACAGTGCTCACTGAAATCAAGCTTCCTAGTTTTTTGACCACTAAGCAAATCTCGCTTGCTCATAATAGACATTCATACCTCATTCATATGCCCTAACTGCATATTCCGTAATTGAGTAGTATTTGAATCTTGATCTGATAAGGACAAAATTGAAGCATTTTCAATAACAATATTACTCTGAAGCACATAGAGGCCTGATGAGTGCTCAAAAAGCACTAAAATTATCATGATTTTATGCTCATTAATTGATTAAAAATATATATATTTATATGTTTTATCATATATTTATATAAATTTGTCTTTTTCGGAATCACAGGTATTTTTATTGTTTTTAAGGTATTTTCGCTTAAAAACGTAACTTAAAGACTCAAAGAGGAATACTGGAAGCAATACATCAGAATTATATTACTAAATAAATGGGGAAAGGTCAACAAATATGGAAAAAATTGGACAAAATGGGTTGAAAATGTCAAAAATGTCAAAAAGGAGAAAATCGCGCCGCTGCGCAAGGCGGTATCGTTTCATCCGCAAGACAATCAAGGCTACGCTTAGTCGCGCGCGCCGACGCCATTTCGCCCCATTTTTCACGTGCAGCCGCCCCCATGACGTCATGCTGACGTCATTAATGACCTCAGCATTCCCATTACGCGTTTTTGCATTTTTTAACATTTTTTTACTCATTTTTTCTCTCCATCCTCACCTATAAATACCCCCATTCCCTTCACTTCAAAAACACACCTCAAAACACACTTCTTTCTTCTTTCTTTCTCTCCATTTCTTAGTTTTTAGTTTTTTTAGTTTTTCTTATGTTTTAGCTAGTTTTTCTTATGTTTTAGCTAGTTTCTCTTAGTTTTAGAGTTCTTCCCTTTTTGGGAAGAACTAGTTATGTTTTTTGTAATTTATTAGCTTTTTGATTCAATAAATGGGAGTGCAAATTCCGTTTGGAGGTTTTCTAGCAACGGGAATGGCATCGAAGTACTGTAAGGATTTTATTTTCTTTGCAGTTATTTTTTATGCTTTATTCTTACATGTTATATTTAATTTGTCTGTGATTAAATTTAACTGTGCTAGCTGTTTGTAAAAATGATATAATAATAACGCTGTTAGAGAGAAATATATTATTTTTCATTACAAACTTAAATCTGAAAATTAGATTTTAAGGTTTAGTTATCCGGTCTAATTTAGAGTAGTGCTCTTTTATTTGTTGGTACAATCGCTCGGTAGTTAGAGTGAAGCTCTATTTCAAAAGTTTTTATAAGAATTATTTTCTGAAAATGTATTGAAAACATGTTTTCAGTAGTAGTTTTAAAACTTAAAAGTTAGTACTCGGATAACTAAATTCTTAGGTTTAATTTGGACACCTTGAATAAAGTTTAAATTGTCTAACCCCACCAAAGGTGGCATTTAAATGGTTCATTTTCAATCTCTTAGAAAAAGGAATTAATTTAATTAACCAAATTAGTTATCAACCCCACCCATAGGTGTTAATTGATTTTTTTAGTTAACAAAGAATATCTAACCCCACCAAAGGTGGTATTCATGCAAAAAAGGGAGAATCAATAAATATCAATTCATATCTTTAATAACCTAGATAATACGAGCAAGCATAATTAACTTAGTTATTATATCCATAAATACTCCACTATTTATAAAAGATAAAATTTGCATGAATGTTTATTGAATCTATATTTAATTTTCTGTAATTAGATTAAAAACACAAAAACCCCAAAATATCGTGACAGGATGTTTGGGATTTAATTTCGTTTTTAAAAGTTTGAATAATAAATTAAAAACCACATACATTCCTTCCTTAGATCGACCTTGGGAGTATACTTATCATTTTCTACGAAATGATTCGTGCACTTGCGAGAGTTTTATAAATATAAAACCAAAGTATTGGCAGGATCGGCGATGCCGGTTTTCGTTCATCAAGTTTTTGGCGCCGTTGCCGGGGATGACTCCGTTGCGGGGATGGCATCAAAGTTTTTGGCAATCCCGATTCTGCTCATCAAGGCCACACGACAATTGCTCTTTAATAACAATGAGAGCACTCTTATTAACTCTTAAAACTCCACATTCAGCTATATACTTGTAGCCTTGTGAATCAAGAATACCCAAAAATATCAAGTTCTTTTTCAAATCTGGAACATGGCGAACATCTTTCAAAGTTCTAACAATACCATCATGCATCCTAATTCTAACAGTACCAATACCAACAACCTTGTAGGACACATTGTTTCACATCAAGACAACACCACATTCAATAGAATGATAAGAAGCAAATCATTCTCTATTGAGGCACATATGGTAAGTGCAACCCGAATAAAAAATTCAAACATCTCCAAGAGAACCAATAGATACTGATATAATATTTTCACCATCAGAACTAGGACTATCTGCTACATTAGCAGCATCATTAGTAACATAAGATGTTGTGGCAGATTTTCCTTTACCTTCGAGTTTCAGACAATTTACTTTTCAGTGCCCTTCCTGACGGTAATAGTTGCATTTATTATTTCTTTTTCTAGATTTAGATCTAGACTTGCCTCTATTATTACTTGTGCCTTTTTCTTGATTTCTACCTCTGACAAATAAACCACTGTTATTATCATTGTTACTTGTAGACACATTTTTTCTTCAACTCTCTGGAATTCAAAGCTGCTTTAAAGAAATAGTGTTTCACCCATATATCATGATATCAACAACATGTTCAAATGAATGAGGTAAAGAACATAATAGAACTAAGACTCGATCCTTATCATCAATCTTAACATCACCATTTTTTAGATCACGAATGTTTTTAGTAAATTTATCAAGGTGATCGTGTAAAGGTGTACCTTTTGATATTTTGAATGTCTACAAATATTGTTTCAAATATAACCGACTTGTCAAAGACTTAGTCATATACAAATTCTCCAATATAAGCCATAATCCAACAAGAGATTCTTCATCACCAACCTCGTGTAGTACCTTATCAGGCAAGGATAACTGAATTGAACTGAGAGCATTTTCTATCAATATATCATTTTCTTCATCAATCAATTTTTCTGACAATTTATCTTTGCCTTGAAGTGTCTTAACAAGCCATTCTTTAACTAATATGGCCCGCATCTTCATTCATTATAGACTGAAATCATTCTTACCATTGAATTTCTCAATTTCGTATTTTACTGTCATGACAAAAAACTCAATATTAAATAAATAGAAGCACAACTCAGAGAATATGAAATCAATCAGATAGGCAATAAATAATATTAACCGACTTGATCAATATTAACCGACTTGATCAGTTCCAATAAATAATAGGATAACTCAATGCTCTGATACCAATTTGTTATAAATTAGCACTTGTGAAAGCGAAGTTTGGGTCCAATTTTGGTTGCACAATATATAATAATGGGTAACAGTAAAATAATAAGCAGTGAGAAAATATATAGCACACAATGATTTAAGTTGTTCAACTTTTCAATATGGAAAATCTACTCCACTAACGATGCCACACCAAGAAAAATTCAATAATAATCAAATGTAGATACAAACACTAATCTTAAGAGAGCTTCACAAAATGTACCAAAAATAACCCAAAATATCTCCCTCCTATTTACTAGTATTATATAACAAAATAAATTAACAAACTTGTTATTAAATCAAATATTTTCATATAATTATTAACAGTAGATAACTTCCACTTCTCTTCTATATTACAAATAAAAGTGTAGGGAGATGGCGTATAGGCCGAAGTGGTTGGACGGGAACGAAGCTAGAAATGGCTAGTTAGGAATGAAGCTAGAGTCGGTGGCTGGAAGTGTCTCTGTTTTCAACTTCCCCTCACACTAGCTACTTATTTTTTTTTCTTTTGATTTCAACTCTCTAGCAGCACCTTTAAAAAATCTCCGCTATGCAAGAGAGGGTTTAAGTGAGAATAAATTGAAACTTAAGTTTTGTGCAAACAATTTAATATTTATTTATGAAAATAGTTGGAGTATATATAAAAGGGATGAGTCCAATAGTAATATCATTTTATCTAAAATTAACTTATTTTACGTTATGATATTTAGGCTAAGCTGAGAACATGCTAATATTTATTATATAATTTTATTTTTATTTGAGGTAATAAGAATCTATTGTTACTAACAACTCTAAAATAAAAAATCTTAAAAAATATTGTGATTAATAAAAATTTACTGTGTCAATAAAATAACATTTATCTTAGAATTTTTTATATTAAATATTAATTAATTAAAATTAAAATATAAAAAGTGTGCATATGCACGAAACCTAGTATATTATCATATTCCTACAACTGGAGACCTTCAAAGGAAGTATGCAGAACATTCCGCATAGATGTTGATGCTGCAACAGTTAATGATACACGTATCCGAACTAATTAAGTTCACTGTAAGTAGAGGTATAAATTAGATTATTTCATATTTATTTCATATTTATGTCTTATTTAGTGTTTTTAATGATTTTGTAACACAATATTTTCGCATTTAATTTAAATATTATATCATTTCATTTCGTTTAGATTGTGCATTTAATAGACCTAATTTTAAATATATGTTGTATTATAAATAATTATGTATTATACTTTTAATTGTCTCAATTAGGTCTATTAGAAACAAATGAAATATCTCAATTAATATCATTTTATTATCATATTATCTTATCTCATTAAAAATTAAATAATATAAAATGAAATAAATTTTTAAAAATTAATAAATTATACCATAAATTTTATTAATATTTAATCTTAATTTATACAGTAACGACTTTTTTTTTGTTACTTTCAGTTAAAAATGAAACTAATTAAATATATAATTATATATAAAAGGAAAGACTTTATTTCTACATTTTAGATAGTTTAAAGTAGTGAAATGTGTGAATTCTCAATACATCATTCAAATACACACTTCTGCAGTAAGTTTCGTTTTTCTATGGAGTGTCCAAGTGAGCCCCCAACAAAAGGACATTTTGCTGATCACCCGGTATTCCTCATTCCAGCAGCAATACCATTGATAGTGATAAGCAGTGCATCTCTGAGTTTATTGTTATCTTCATCACATCTCAACCTCTTAAGTATCTCAACTTGTAAAATGTTCATTGGATTGAGAAAGGGAAGTCTGTTCTCAATAAGCCTCCTCAAGGTCCTATTATTCCCTGATAATTTGTCATTCCCACTAATCACCAATACATATTTCTCAGTGGTTGCAAGCTCTTTTCTCAATTGAGAACCAAGTTGACGTCTGCTTGGGGACACAAGGGCTTCATCATAGCGCTTTGCTATAGGACCATCTGCCTTACCTAGAACCATCTCTATAAGATCTAAGGTAGACCTAAAGAAAGGCCACTCTTTGTACATTGCATTAAGGTCTTCAGTATGACCCATGTCACAGACACCCTTTAAACCTGCTCCAACTCCAAGCCAAGCTGGAAGAACAAATCTAGTTTGAGTCCAGGCAAACACCCATGGGATAGCCCGAAGATTTCCTATACCTGTTGAGCTTTTTCTTCTTGCTGGACGGCTTCCTATGTTAAGGAAGCCCAGTTCAGACTGTGGTGTAGCCTCATGAAAGTAGGCAAGAAATTCTGGATTTTCATATACCACGCTCCGGTAATTTTGGCAACTAATTTTTGAGATTTCCTCCATTAAGTTACGCCAATTTGCTTCTCGTGGTGGATGTGGAGGACGCATCGTTGCAAGCAGCACAGCTGTTGTGTAAATCTCTAGCTGTCTTACAGCTACTTGTGGAAGACCAAATTTTGCCTGTACCATCTCTCCTTGCTCAGTTGAGCGTAGTGTCCCCTACAAAAAACATGTCATTATAATTTATAATGCTAAAACACAAAAATTGAGTTGCATCATGCTGTTAATTTAAAAGGGGGAAAAAAATACACCATAATATCCAAGGTTAATATGAGGTAGAAAATATACCATAACAGAGCCAGGAGGTTGGGATTGAATAGCAAGATATGTAGGGCCACCGCCACGACCAATACTGCCTCCACGCCCATGAAATAAGGTAACTTTGATACCATACTCATTGCATACAGCCACAACATCCTCTTGAGCTTTGTACAGTTCCCATGCAGCAGTAAAACGTCCAGCATCTTTACCAGAATCAGAATATCCTACCATTACCTGTAAGACAACTTAATAAGCTCGACAAGACTCTTATAAGTCCCCCAAACTCCATTCAAAAAATTTTCATACAAATAATCACCTCTTGATGCCCATTATGGTTCTTAATTATATGCGCCCTGTACCAATCAATTGATAGTAATTTTCTGATAACTGAGCCAGCTTCCCTCAAGTCCTTCACAGTCTCAAATAGAGGAACCACCCGCAGCCTGTTTCAAGATGGATGCATTCAGTATAAATTTCATTTTGTAAATTCTATAATTCCTAGATGTTTGTTGAATGAATGAATAGGTTGGACTAATATTCTATAATTGAAATTTCACAGGTCAGTTTCAGTTATAGATTTAGTGAACCAAGCCTAACTGAACCATACCCACCTAATTGGAGGCTAGTGGGGAAAAGGTTTACTAAGACTTACGTTCGCCCAGCACATGGTCTTCCCAACTCACCGGTAACAGCAAGTCGGGAATCCTTTTGCAAAAGCTCGACAGCAAGAACATCACTTGCCTACAATTTACAAAGCCAAAAATGAAACTTTTAGTGATATATGTAATAATTATCAAATAATTAACTCAAACTGAATTCATCACTGAATTGTCATGCGTCATCTCCTACATAGTTGCAAAGGCAGAGAAATAATAGTAAGAATGAAATTCAGTTAGGATAAATTGTCATACACTCGATGCCATAGAAATCACATAAGCTCCGAGTGTCTCGCTTCCTAACTCAGCAGCAACTCGGAAGGTGTCCAATACTTCTTTCACATCAGGCCCAACCTGATAAGACCAAATTAATAGGGCATAACAACACATATCAAATGCAACATTTGTTAACACACGATACAGTGAGGTGTATGAAGAAATCCACGTTAGAAAAATATGAAAAATATATTAGATATATAATTGAGATGGATCAATCCTCCTAATAAGTTAACCTTTTGAGTTGAAAACGAGCCTCACAACTACAAACTACAAACTACAAACTACAAAGTAGATAATTTAATATTATCGCATATTTGGCAAGTAGATAATTTAATATTATCGCATATTTGGCAATTTGACTTAGCAAAATAATAACTTAAATGATATTATTTAATAAAAGTAACTTTTAAAGTTCTTTGTGTCAATACTTATAAAAAGTACGAATTTTTGAAATTTTGCTTAAAAATTCACTTTAGTCTTGATATTATTGAGTTAGGTTCTTTTAAACCCGTTATTATAAAATATAAACACTTTCTAAAATTTATCCCTTCTAATCCCTTTATTTAGACTAAAAGTAGTCATTTTTTAATAATTGAGAGAGTAGAAATGCTTATGTTTATATAATTAGATGGCTAAAAGTGTTCATTTTCATAATAATAGGACTAGAAATGCAAAAACCAATAATATCATAATTGAAGTGCATTTTTAGAAAAAAAAAATAAAAGGACCTCTTATATTGCACACCCATGCTTAATATATGTGACACCAGTACCTTAGAGGCTGGAGTAACAAGCATCTATCGGCACTTGAGCAAAAACACACCCACATTCATATGCATGCATGCACACATGAATGGAATTATCAAACTCCAAAACTTTCCTAAAATCATTTTCATCATTTACTCATTTAATTCAAAAATTCAAATCAAGACCTTAATATGATATAAGTGGAAACTCAACGTTAGGGACTGAACCATGAGATCAGAAATGCCAATGTTGAAAATTAACTTGGAATAAAATTAATGGCTTTCTAATATCTTGTAAAGATTTAACCTTTTAACCTTTCCTTACCTCTAATGAGAGCTGATATATTTTCAGTATTGATCCTTTCATCTTATAAAGAATATTTTTAGAATTCAAATATTTTCGGAATTTTAATCCACATAGTCAGACACGTACCTGAATACTTGGGGGAACTAGGGGTCTCTTGCCTTTTAGCTCTTTAGTAAGAAATTCCAGCTTTTTTTCTTCATTCCACTCACTATACGTACCCATATCTAGATATCTAGTAATTGCATCGAGTGTTTCAGCATGTCTACCAGATTCCTACAAGATTGAAAAATTAGGTCAGAACATAGAACAAGAGCAAGTTGCTCATTGTTAAAAGCAGCAAGACAAACCTGGCGTAAGTCAAGCTTCAACAAAACCATCCCGAAGGTAGCAACTCTTCTTATCAGGTCAGCAAGACGACCATCAGCTAGCACACCAGACCCAGATGATTGCTGCAAAAAATTTAAATCATACATCAATAGAGAGAGAAATGTTAGCATGTATGTGCAGTCTCTTGTGTGCATGTGAGCATGCAAGTTCGGGTAGCATTTGATAGTAAAAAGAGGGAGGGAAAGGGGGAAGGTACCAGGGATTCATAGCACAAAAGCAGTGGATCCAAAAGTTGATCAGACGTCTCATAATAATCCCAAGAATCATACTCACAGGGAAGATCCTCCAGAAGCAGCTCAAGCCGCCTTCTTGTTTTCATAAGCTGCACTCACAAGACATCAACCATTTTCAGCTTAATATACGCCGAAAAATTTAACCCAATATTTGTTAAAATATTTTTTCCATATAAGAATTTCCAAAATCTAACACCCATCTCATAAAAAATATTTCTTTTATATTTTTCATGTCAACTTGCCATTGTTCCCTAAAGCAAATGACAGAAAAAAGACCAAGTTTTTTTTTTCCATGTAAAAACAGAGACATCCAAGACCAAGTATTTGCTTCATCAAGTAGTCAATTACAACACATTTTGACATATAAGAATCATAAGACATCATCAGAAAACAATACCTTGTCGTTGACATCACCCAATACAATTCTGTAAGGAGAAATGCTAGATCGCTGATGATGCCTTGGCTCTAAGAGCTTCCGGAAACTGGACTGGAATTGGGATTCTGCAAAAAGTTTCTTCTGATTCTGAGAAAGGAGTTGAGCAGAATTAAAAGAAGTACTCCTTGATATTGAAGAAGATTGAGGAGCAGTAGAATTAGATGGAGCTCCATTGGATGACAATGACATCTGTCCAGAGTGAGTCAAATCATGAATCGAAGACCCTATCTTTAAAGAAGACTCTGCATTCTAGCAAGCATAAGATAAAAAGAAGAATTGAATGCATAAACCAAAGTGAAAATGAAGGCAAAATCCTAATGGATGCTTCACCTGGCGATTCAGTGGCATGTACTCAGTCCCAGGAAGTTCTAGTTTAGGATGCTGAGATCCCCCATCATTGCATACTACACAAAGAGGAAAAGAAAAGAAAAAATTAAAATAAATTGTCAGGTATGTGTATCTGTAAAATGGCTTGATAGTTATATCTAAATGCTAAATCAAGAAAATAATCATCATACATAAAATTACTACAAGAACAATTTTCTTAACATATAGGTACCAAGAAAATAATTTATTTATTTTTTAAAAAAAGCAGTGTCAGGTTGAGATGCTTATCATTGTGACCAACTTCAATAGTATTTCAAATATCCAAATCACTTTTTTTTCTATTTTTTTTATTTATTTGGTTTTTTTGGAGGGGAATAAAACAGTATCTTGAACTGTTACATCACTATAATGATTCAGATTAATACCCATAAAAGAGGGTTGATCAGCCCTTGGTGGGAGTTGTGTTGGAAGGGCAGAAATGTTATGACTCAGTAGATCTCTATTTGAAGATTGGTTCCAAGCTTCACGACCATCATCAGATGAATTATCTGAAGAAATAGTCTAATTTTGTCAATTTGCAGAAGTAGATAAAGCTTTGTGAAAAATGCCAGAAAATAAGTATCAGAAATATAGGAAAGATGAAAAATACATATATTAATTTAACAGCCTCGGACAAAAGATTTTCTTTGCATTTGGCAAGATCGTTATCATCCTCAACTCATGTTTATGCGTATCATGTATAAAAGAAAATATGAGGAAACTAATGATAAAATCCAAAATATAAGTTCCACCACTATTTAACTACTGAACCATCAGTCTACATGTAGATATTCATCAGCATATTATAAGGTCATCAACAATACATTTCGTGTCTGACCTGCACATAGACAAGACAATAAATTATGCAGGAAACATACTCCAAATCTTTTTATCTTGAAGCAAAGACCAAGCCAAGTTTTTTTTCAAATATTTTACTATGAAATTCTATAAAGAAATTTTAATCTTTACCAACTATACTCAAGGTGGATCGTAAGCATAGACCAAGTCAAGTTATAGATGAGTAAACTTTGAGGTTTGCCCCTTTTTCAGAACCCTCATAATAGCTCTGGCATATTTATTGGGTTGCTCATAAAGGCAACATTTCTTCCATAGACCCTCACTGTCCTTGATACTCGTTATTAGGAGCCTCCGACAAGGGACAAACAGCAAAAGATCCATGAAGTTCACTCAGTTATAAAACCTAAAACCTTGTTCCAATGAGCAAGTACGAAAGGTTACGACAAAAAAGGAGAAGATTTGAAAGGCAAACTAATGTCACAAGAATCTGAAATGAACAAAATAAACAGATGATAACAAAAGTTTAATCTATTAGCAAATAACCCAAAATACAGCATGCCAACATGCACTAGAAAAAAACTTCACAATGGACTAAGGGGCAAGAAGACAATTGCAATAGTACAACATCAGAGCTGGAAAATAAATTCATCAACCCAAACCTTGTTCTAGAATATCATGTGCTAGTCTTGACAATCTGTCACTGCATCGATTCATGGATAGTTCAAATTTAAGGCTATCAATTTCTCGAATGTAAAGATCAATAGCCATCCACCTAGAGAGTAAAGACACATCTCGTGTAACCTGAAGCAAAATAAACAATGCTTTATGTCATCATTTTCATTTGTTTATTAATTCATTCAATTTTTTGTTGGAGATTGTTATAAAGCTCCTTAATTTAAGGAGCAAATTAAAGAGCAAAACATGTAGTAAAACATGGAGCAAAATAAGGAGCAAAACATGGAGCAAAACAAGGAGCAAAACAAGGAGCAAAACATGGAGCAATTCATGGAGCAAAACAAGGAGCAATTTAAGGAACCATTAATTTAATGAGTAATTCAAGTAGTGAATTTTCCTATAAATAGATGTGTAATTGTAATGAATTAATCATCCAAAGTGTTCATTCCAATTGAGAGAAAAGCTTAGAGAAAAAGCTTTTGTGAGAGAAAATTGAGAGTAATTTTCTTGGGTGTAATTGGATTGTGAGTTGTGAGTGTTGTAAACACCTTGTGTAATTTCTCCCCTTTCAGTAAAAAGATCTGCAGCAGGTCCGGAGACGTAAGCAAGATTGGCCGAACTCCGTTATCAAATTTTGTGTGTTATTTTTCTATTCTTGCTTTCTCATAAATTTGGCTTATCGGAAATTTGTG
The DNA here is from genome assembly GCA_033030585.1 of Hippophae rhamnoides. NCBI lineage: Eukaryota > Viridiplantae > Streptophyta > Magnoliopsida > Rosales > Elaeagnaceae > Hippophae > Hippophae rhamnoides. The sequence continues at coordinate 41,670,991 of CM065434.1, forward strand.
TTATTTCCCAACAACTGCAAGAAATAGTCAGAAACGATCCAGAGGAAGTCAGATTTTAGTGGGAGCAATGGCCGCAGATGAAGGAAGGGTGAAACTCGAGAAATTTGATGGCACAGATTTTGGGTTTTGGAAAATGCAGATAGAGGATTATCTGTATCAAAGAAATCTATATCAACCTCTCTCAGGGAAGAAACCAGAAGCTATGAAGGAAGAAGATTGGAATCTTCTAGACAGACAAGCCCTCAGAGTTATTCGATTGACGCTATCCCGTAATGTTACTTTCAACATAGCAAAGGAAAAGACCACGGCGGGTCTTATGGCAGCTCTCTCCAATATGTATGAGAAGCCATCAGCCTCAAACAAAGTGCACTTGATGAGGCGTTTGTTCAATTTGCGGATGAATGAAGGCGCATCGGTAGCTCAACATCTCAATGAACTCAACACAGTCACAACCCAATTGAGTTCAGTGGAAATTGAATTCGATGAAGAAGTACGAGCATTAATACTTTATATTCTTTACCAGAAAGTTGGAATGCTACTGTCACGGCTATGAGTAGCTCGTCACGAAGCAATAAGTTGAAATTTGACGATGTTCGTGATCTGGTTCTCAGTGAAGAGATCCGACGTAAAGAGTCAGGAGAATCGTCAACTTCTTTAGTTTTGCATACAGAGTCAAGAGGAAGAAATTCAACCAAAAGGAATGGACGTGGCAGAACAGACTACCGAGCTAGATCAAAGGACAGGAGGTCCAAATCCAGGAATCCTAATAATTCCCATAGCTCGAAGACTATCGAGTGTTAGAATTGTGGAAGAATCGGGCACTACAAAAATCAGTGCAAGAGTGCACCGAAGGACAAACAAGTGAAGGCAGAGGCAAATGTTACTTCCACCTCAGGAGGAGACGATGCATTGATATGCTCTTTGGAGAGCAAAGAAGAATCTTGGGTGTTAGACTCTGGAGTATCGTTCCATGCTACTTCACAAAAAGAATTCTTTGAGAAATATGTCCCCGGAAACCTTGGAAAGGTATATCTTGGTGATGATCAACCATGTGCTATTAATGGCAAAGGTGTAGTGAAGATTAAGTTGAATAGATATGTTTGGGAGCTGAAGGCTGAAGGATGTCAGGCATATTCCCGATCTAAGAAGGAACTTAATCTCAGTGGGACAGTTGGCCAGTGAAGACTACACTACGATCTTCCATGGTGATGATTGGAAGATTTCAAAGGGTGCAATGACAGTTGCTCGAGGCAAGAAAAGTGACACTCTTTACATGAAAGCAGAGGCACGTTGTTCAATTACAGTTCCAGTAGGCAATGAAACACCAAATCTGTGGCACCAGAGACTAGGCCATATGAGTGAGAAGGGGATGAAGATTATGCACTCAAAGGGAAAACTTCAAGGTCTACAGTCTACGGAGATAGACATGTGCGAAGATTGCATACATGGAAAGCAAAAGAGAGTCAGCTTTCAGACAAGTTGCAGAATCCCAAAGAAGGAAAGGCTAGAG